>OX596380.1:172545185-174945185 GCA_951394425.1 Tipula unca | reverse complement strand
ATCCCTGGTTAGCAAGCATAAAGCACATCAAATCTCCAAATTCATATTACGGGCCGACAAATTCATGTACCTTGGGTGTGGATGTTATTGTGGTGGTGACATGTCATCACATCACACTAAGAATTATTCCGATCACTACAAATGTATAAAATATAAATTGATATGTAGTGGTGAAGATGATGTTCATTGCTGGATGATTTAATAGACTGCGGTAAAGCCTCTTCATTTGATTTATGCAGGGTAATCGCCCTTTCCAAGTTCATAATATCACTATATTGCTTGGTTGATGCCAATGTATCTGGTTTTATGATGGTGTTATTTCTTGGGCATTAAATGAATGGTGGGAGCACTATCGATCTTGCCCAATATGTCAGGCCGCGCGTGCCATATATGCTACACAGACATAATTTGCTTTTGGATAGCAAGATTTTAGCAAGGGTACCTAGCACCTTTGCCCCCTTTAATTTTTGACATTTTTTAGCAAACTATGTTAAAAATGGGTAAAAATAGATAAACTATAGGTTAATTCAATAACTAAATACAATAAGCGGTATTAGACAGTAGAGTTTAAGTTTATAGAATTATGATATGAAGAATATTGGAACACAAAATTAAGATTGATCAGATCTGAAATTCCTCTATTTTTAGAAAATATATTTTAAATCGAAACAATTTGGAACCGAGAAATTGTTAAATTTTGAATCTGGAATATATTTTTTAGAATTATAGCAAAGAAGGTTAAACTGTTAATTAAAAGTTACAGTGCCGGAAATTTTAAAATTCGATTAACTTAAAATTTAATTATTAATAGAAAAGTTTAAAAAAATAAGGTTTATACAAAAGTGTTAAATTTAGAAATTCACATTTTAAATCTCTGAAATTCTAAAATTTACAATTCATAATTTTTAGAATTTTCTTAAATAAGAGATTTTTAATTAATCCTTAAATAATTAATTATTCGATTTTCGAAGGTTTATAGAATTGTGAACAAATAGCCATTTCGAAGTTATATGAAGATTTTTGACACAAACGGTCTTTAGGAACACTTTGTATAGAATTTTGAAGTTAAAATGAAGAATTTTTCTCTAAAAATTTAAATCTATCATACCTTTAGAATGTTTATTACTTTATTAAATTAATAAAATATAATTTTAAGCTTGAACAATGTTTGAATTAAAATCTTATTATAAAGAATTTAAAAAGCTTAATTATAAATACAATTTCCAAATCTAAACTTTAATTCTAAAGATACAAATTTGACATAAATATTAAAATCTAACCGGAACTAAATCGTAAATTGTAAAAAAAAATAGTAAAATGTCAAATTTAACATTTATAAATTTAAAAGATACAATTTTCAAATTGTTTAAAATAATATAATTTATATACTCCATATGATTTTTATTTTAAACTTAACTTTAAATTATCTTAAATAGCTTGACATTATTTTACGAAATTTTAAAATTTACGTAACTATTAATTTCTTAATAATTTTAAATATCAAAATTGAAATTACTTAAAACTGAGGCACAAAACGACGTTTGAAATTTGAAATGTTGAGCCAAAATATAATTAAATATTTGTATTTAAATAATAATTTCAAAATTCTAAATTATTAAATCTTAAATCTTATTAAATCTTAAAACATACTAACATCTCAAGTTTAAAGTGACTGTCATATAAAAAACAAAATGGATTTTTAGGTAGTCAACCTCTATGAATTTGAAATTTGAACCAAATTTCAAAATTCGACAGTTCGATATAGTTTATCAATTTTTTGTATTCGCCACGGTTGTGTAATTCATTAAATTTTCAAATTAAATTTTACTTAAATTCAAAATTCAAGATTTAAAAATTAAACATGAAT
This sequence comes from Tipula unca, assembly GCA_951394425.1. Lineage (NCBI taxonomy): Eukaryota > Metazoa > Arthropoda > Insecta > Diptera > Tipulidae > Tipula > Tipula unca. Next base: position 174,943,318 of record OX596380.1, on the reverse strand, counting down.
TTTAAAAATTTGTTTAGTTTAAAATTTTTTAAATGTTAAAATTTAACTGTATAAAATTTAAATATGAAATTTTTAACACTTTTCAAATATTTTGGATTTTTGAAAGACTTATGTAAATAGACAAATTTAATTCGAATTTTAAAAATTAGCTTGTAAGGTCGAATTTCATTGTTTATGAAATATGCGGACACTACTGATATACATTTATATACAAATATACAAATTCGATTTCTAGTTGATGAAACATCGTGACATAATTGCCTGTAGCTGGATTACATGAACTGCAAAAATTTTTTGTTGCTTGGTTGGAACGTCTTCAAATATTTAAACTTTGTAACATCTGGTCAGCCTACTGTTATAATGGTCACTATATATCTGCGGCTAGTCAATCTATTCTTCCGACAAGGTACAAGAACTGCTTTGCTATCGCTCAAAAATGGATGTTATTTAATTCCCTTTCTTGTTTAAAATGTTCGTGGTTGCATCTATATGATGGAGGTTTGATTTTTGATTAATTCTAATAAGTACTCTTCGTTAGTCGCTGCTTCAGTTTATATTCTATATGTGAGGCATTTCTGGGTGTGTTCTTTGTTTGTTGTCCTGAAAAGATTATTTTGAGATGAAATTTCCTGCATTTGTTCATTTACAATTTTTTTCCACTTCAAATCATTTTTGGCATGACTCGTATAAATACAAGATGTATTGATTAATGGCTCTGATGTCTTATCCAATATCCTTTCAAATTGTAGTTTATTGTTATTGTCTAACGAAGTGAGATTAAGTTGACAGTATCAGTGTTGTAGAATAAATTCCTGCATCTGATGGTAGTGCGGCTCTATGTTGGTTAGTGATTTAACACCAGTTAAGTCAACATCCATGTATTATTCCTATAATGAATAGTACTAATTGGATCGTTGTATGTTTCCTGAGCCCTGCAGTATGAATGTGGTGTACCTTTGTTATTGGTTCAGAGTTGTCAGTTCTGATTGCTGAGTTGTTTGTCTAAAATTCTGTTGTTTAGCCATGTTGTCTCTGTCTCAGTTTCTTTCGGTAATGTGATTAACTTGTGGATTTGTTTTTTTAAAGAAACCCTTCCCCGGCCACGAAGTGAAACCACTCTTACTATTTGATTAAGATTTAATGAATATTTGGAAGCACTGACCTACCTTCTATCCCGCGTAAATTAATCAACGACCAGAAAAAAAAATATAGAAGATAATTCACATAAGCAGCAAGATGGTTTATTTGCTAAGTCGAATCGAAAATATATAATAAACTCATTATTCCGGTTAAGTTCCCATGAAATGAAATTCTAAAAACAAAAGTATTTGTTGACGTAATATAGTAATATAGGTATACCATCTCATCATCATCGCTGTCTCCGCAAATGAGACGAAATCTATATACGCGCGTATGTTTGTTTGATCTATCTATACAAAATAATTTTCTTATTACGTATACGTATATTCGTATTGGTGATGTACAACATTTTCTATTCTTGTTATTAAATACCATGTATTACCTTGTACGAGTACATTTCTTTATATACCTACATATGTATGTATTTGTATTTATAGATATATTCGAGCTTGTAAATATATATATAAACTCCAAGTATACAAACAAAAATACTTTAAGTCACGAAAAAAAAATCTTTAATCAAATAAAACTTTGTGGATAGATACTGCTTACATATATTATGTCCATCCATTTTTTTTCGTTAAGAAAATATAAATACATAAACAATGGACGATTTAAGAAAAAAAAAATATCTTTCGTTTTTTGTGTTTAACTTAATTTATTTATTTACTTATTTGGTTGGTTGAATTTAATATTTTTTCTCGTTTCAATTTAAATTTTTATTTCTTTAGTAAGTTAATTTAAAGTTTTTTGAGATCAGTTATTTGTGTGCAAGTACCTACTAGATTATACCTATATAAATATTTAGGCGAAAAAATTCAAGATGATCCGGTATCATGTCCATATATTATGTGTATGAATAATCAAGTACCACATAATATACCACTTAAACATCTTAAAGTTAATTTTTTTTTATTCCTTAATAAAATAAACACGAATAAACATTTAATTTTTAAAATAACAAAATATACATTTAAATAAAAATGAATATATAATTTAAATATTATTATTTTTGTTTGATGAAATATAAAATTTCTTATATATACATGTATGTATATCTACCTAAATTAAAATTGCACGACAAATCTTTAACCAACCGCTTATAAGAAATATTTATAAATTAAATGAAGAAGATGCGGTACAATGGAAATGTTTTAATATTTTTTATTTTGTTATTATTGTTGCTACAAACTATTATTATTTATTTATTTCGTTTAACAAAAAATTGTTTGATCACGGACTTATATCGTATGTCATGATCAAAAATGAAGAAAAATGAGTTCATATCGACGAACTGGTTTTCGGTATCGTGGTAGATATAGGTATGTATATAACGAGTAAAAGCTGTACTGTATAATTGATTTAATATGATCTAAGACATCGGCATTTTATGATCTTTTAGGGTTCCCGATCTAGCTGAACGATGGTTCTATTAAACCGCGGAAAATTATTTTATTTGATAAATACCGGCTGTATATATACGTTATTCAAATTGACTCTAAATAGCTAGTCCGAAATAAAATTTAATCAGAGTGTGTTTTGTGGCAAGTGACAATTCTTAAAGTGTTATAACCAGTTTTATTTCAGTTGAGATTTTACTTAAGTGAATTGACCGAGTGATTAATAATAATAAGTCCCACGAAAGCCAGTCGCTTTTCAATTTAGTTCTCATTTTTTAGTTCATTTCTGATACAGGTTAAGTTTTGTTTGAGAGATTTTCATCAGAGCGAATCGCTAATGTCAGCTATGGGAAATCACACGCTATAAGAAGAAATAAGTGTTTTTTTTTTGTAATACACAACCGAAGAAAATGATGGGCATGACATTTCTATGAAATTTTTTTCGAACGCTAAAATGGTCAAAAAACCTATAAAATGCCAAATTGTCTCATGAAAATTTATTGAATAGTTTAAATGACTATACGGCCCTAGTCTAACAGAAAAATACCAAAGCAGTTGAAAATATAGACCCTGAAAATCTCATCCCTTCCCAAAAATTTAGAATAATCCATATGAAAAGATGACGTCACTAGCGACTTGATAATTTCCATTAAACTCATTTTACACAAACAGCCACTGTAGTCTTTGAAAAAAATGCTAAAGTAATAAAAAAAAGACCCGGAAGGATGTCCTTCGTTCCGAAAAAATTTGGAAATTTCATATGAATATAAGACGTCACTAGCAACTTTATAATTCCAATAAAGGCATTTTACACAAACAGCCATCATATTGGAAATTAGCATAACGGTCTATTTGAACAGAAAAACTAAGAGTTACCGGAAAATAACGACCCGGATGGGGTTTGTTCAAATAGACCCTTATGGTCATTTCATATATGGCGGCTATTTGTGAAAAATGCCCTTATTGAAATTATCAAATTGCTAGTGACGTCATAAATTCATGTGAATTTTTCAAGATTTTTAGGAACGGATGATACCTCTCTGGGTCTATTAAATTTTATATTACTATGAAATTTTTTGATAGACCCGAGCCTTATGGTCATCCCCAATATGGTGGCTGTTTGTGTAAAATGAATTTAATAAAAATTATCAAGTCGCTAGTGACGTCATATATTCATATGGATTTTTCAGTTTTCTGAGAAGGGATGAGATTTTTCAGGGTCTATATTTTCAGTTATTTGGCATATTTTTGTTAGACAATAGAGCCTTATGGTCATTCTCTATATGGTGGTTGTTTGTGCAAAATGAGTTAAATTAGAAATTATCAAGTTGTGAGTCGCATCATATTTTCATTATTATTCAATTTTTTAGGAAAGTATGAAACCCTTCCGGGTCTTTGTGTAAAATGCCTTTATTGAAATTATCAAGTTGCTAGTGACTCATATATTGATATGAATTTTTCAAGATTTTTATGAACGAACGACACCCTTCCGGTTCTATATTTTTTATTACCTTGGCATTTTTTGATTGACTAGAGCCTCATGGTCATCCCAAATATGGTGGCTGTTTCTGTAAAACGAGTTTATTAGAAATTATCATGTCGGTAGTGACATCATATTTTCATATTTCAATATGTATTTAAAAATTATTAAAAATTTTAAGGAGGCGATTTTATTAGAACACTTCAGCTGTTGTTTTATTAATTTATTTGTTTTAAGTTTATTTGAGTTTTGTAATTAATGCTTTTAGTAAGTTCAGTAATATTTTTATTAAGTTTTATAATTTTAAAGACAATTCGGCATTTGATAGGTTTTTAACATGTTTACTGTTCCAGAAAAACTCCATAGAAACTTTATGCTCGTAGAAAATGAGTACGACGATATTAGGAAGAATCGGATGGTTTACTTTATCACAGCAGTCGGCCAATTTTATAACATCTTACACGAAGGCTTTGAACTCTTAGGCTTTGAACGCTTTACCGAGCAAATAGCGCAGTGGCTAAAGCTGCGACTTACCTGCTTTGGATCGGGAGGTACCGGGTTCGAATCCCAACAAAGGCGGGATACAAAGGGATTTTTCATCTCCCGATTACGATCGGTGATTAAATTGAAAACATCTATGACCCTCTGTTGGTATGTATAGGACTCATGGCCGACCCAACGTTCATGTTAGTACAAGCTAGCATGGAGCTATACAATGTGCAGATGGCCAATTAAAAGACGGACTTGTAGCCGTGTACAAAGTAGGGATTACTGTTCAGCTTTCAAAGAACAATAAATCCACTAGCCGAACAGTCTCTAATTAATGTATGTCTGTGTTGGTATTTATTAACTCCATGTGCCTATTTTCAATAAAGCACCAAACATTCAACCACTATGGTTTGATGACCTGCTAACTAATTTGAAAAATCGAAAATTTAAGGCCTATACTAAAATAATGCAATCACGATTAGACGTCTAAATTTGACGTCTATTTCAATTTTAAGTGCATGTCTTACCTTGGAAGTAGCGAATTAAAAATTAAAGAAAATCCTAAACAAACCGAAATCAAAAGATATTCTTCCATTATGATTTACAATAGCATTTTCAATCGCAGTCTATAGACCACGCATGATTATATTGAATACTGACCGAATTAGCAACCACAATACATTAATTACTTCTCCTTTCATAAATGAAGTCGACGATGGTACAACGTCCTCTTCATTTATGAAAGTAGAAGTAATTAGGGAATTTGGATATGGATGAGGACCGGATGATATACTCTCCTCTATATTAAAAAGGATTGTGAGTAATCCCTAACCACTACCGTGTTTCCCGAAAAATGGAAAATTTCAAAATTCACTGCACCTAACTTTAAATCGGGAAAGCGAGATTATCAACATTTTCATCGATTCCAAAATTATTTGACCTGATTGTATGCAATGCTTTAAATCAACATTGAGACGTCACAGTTCATGCTTGGAAGGTCTACATCTGCCAATTTGATCGAATTTACTATAGTAAAGTGATAAATAAGATAGAAAAATATCAACAAGTTGACGTAGCTTATACATGATTTTAGTAAGGCATTTTATTCTATTTGTCATCGAGAGTATAGTAAAGTTAATAAAAACTCAAATATATTTGTATGATGCTGATAAATTGCCAGACGACCTAAATTATAGACTTAGTGAGTGGTGTGTCCACAATTCATTGCACTTAAATATTAAAAAATGTAAAATTATGTCGTTTCATCGTAAAAGAAATCCAATAATTACGGCATATAAAATAAATGCAATAGAAGTTCCTAGAGTATGCCGGATTATGGATCTAGGAGTCATATTTCTCGAGAACGTTAGTTTCAATTGTATTGCTAAACCTAACTTCATGTTTGGCTTTGTCAAGCGGCGGACCGGAGAACTCATATGGATACACTAACTCTACTTACTTATGTAAGATCTCAAGAGCAATATGTTGTATAATGATATGAAACACCTATGTATTACACTGGCTGGAATTATGATCATAACATTCTACGAAATTGTGAAATGTCCCGCCTCCCTCCTTATTCTACAAGGAAGGTTCAAAGAATATAAATATATGTATATACATCCTACATATTGGAAAACATCTCTTTGAATGTTCCACGGGGGACTTCGCGTAATCATCAATTTTTGGTGATTAATAGATCAGCAAAATCATTCAATACCGTAGTGGATCAATTCCATTTTAATTTATCAAAAAACAATTTTAAAAGCAATTTAAAAACGTTTATGACTCACATAGTAAAACTCACGAAAAATTATAACAATTTTTCGTGTGTTTTACTATGTGAGTACTTGTCAAGGGTGACTAAAATTTAGTGCGGTTTTTATTTATGATTTATTTTTGAAAATTAATTTCCGTGATTTTGAAATCTTTTATTTTATTTTGATTTAACAATATTAAAAAAATGTCTACTAAACTATTTTTTGTCGGTCTGCGAGTGCTTTATCCGTCAGCAATTGAAATTACATATTATAGTTTGAATATCGCATTTCTCAAACTGACAATTATAGCATGAAAAATTAGGCGTCTCTTCAAGTGATTTATTTATGTAGAGATTATTACCAATGGAACCGCTATTGGCTTAATAGTCGCCACTATACGGTTCAATTTTCAATCTCTTTCGATTGCTGCTACAGAAAGTCTGGGATTGGTTTATTCAAACGAAACAAAAATTAAACCCTCCTAAATGCAATCCGATTTTCGTGTAATTTGACATTCAAATTCGTGTTACATATAAATTGTTGTAGTGTTTAATGTTTTAAGTACTAGAATTTTGTTTATTTTCATTTTTATTTTTGTGTGGAACTCAATATCCGCCAAATGCCCACCACGATTCCTCTGGCAATACTGGATACGCGCGTATCAAACTGTTCTATGACTTTTTGGCATAGTTTGAGTTGAATATCAATTATATCGCGTATGATTATTTTCTTCAACTCTGCAGCCGTTTCGGACTTATTGGCATAGATCTTACTAATCACCTCAAAGAAAATTTAAAGTCTAATGGGGTTAAATCGCAAGATCTCGTTCGCAATAGAGTGATGGTATCTCGCGCCGTGTGGCCAGTAGCACCGTCCTGCTGAAACCACATATTATTCAAGCCCTTGTCATCCCATTTAGACCATACAAAATTTGTTATGACGGGCAATTAGTTCCTCGTTTAAAGATTTTTGTAAGAAGATGAACCTCTATACTGGATTGTATTCATCAGGCCTATTATTATTACACCAGCATTTCTACTACATCGTTTGAGGTGAAAATCATTACCAATAAAATATGCCATGTTAGTATTCTTTCTAAAAACATTTTATAAAATATTTTCGTCAATAAGAAAAGAATAATATTGTTATTTTAATTATTAATTTTGGTTAAATTTCACTTTCAGAACCACTTCCTGAATATCGTCAATTTTCGATCCTAAAATGACATTTACTTTCGGAATCAATTTGCGAAAATTCGAAATTCGTTTAGATGGCCAGTATAAGTAAGCCCCCTTTACGTTTATAATGATTTATAAAGTCAAGTTTCTGATCAAGAGTGGTACCAAAATCACATACATAAAATTGTGTCTCGCGCTCCATTAATATCATATACCAAGCTCCATTGTTGAAATGTATCAGTTCTCACCAATTGCCTTTTGTTTTATCAAGCTTTCAAACTTATGTCGTTAGTTATTTTGTGAGGCATGAAAAATGCTTTCCTTTATTAGCTAACTTATAAAGAACCGAATTTAAATGTAAAAGTTTTACAAATTTAAGAGTATTTCAACACAATGATAAATTTTTTTTTTTTTTTTAAAAAGGACTTGGCATAGACACTTTTACGGTCCATAGCCTTACCTTAGTCGGAATAAGTTAAAATGGACAACCAATAGGAGTTGAAAAGTGTATATTTCAATAAAAGGACATATTTCAGTAAAACAATTGTTTTTCTTCTGACTATCAAAAGTCAAAAGTCGGCCAATTATTCAGCCAAGTCATAGACAATATATAATTGACTATCTCAATTGAACGACTAAATATGACCGAATTAGTATTCTAAAATCCGACTCGCACGATTAATTTACAATGTAAATCATTTTGTAAATCATTTCTGTATTCCAAAAAATAGTCGAAACCCAACCAACACTTATAAGTTACAATTGACAGCCAATAAGAGTGGAAAACTGATCGGTCTTTTGTCAGTCATTTCTGTATTCCAATAACTAAGCAGTTTTTCGTAAACCATTTTGTTTTTTCTGACCATCAATAGGCTGACTGTTGACTATATTAGAGACGATATAAGTTAAATGTCGGCCAATTATTCAGTCATTTATGCATGTTATCAGTGTCGGAAAATAAACGGTAAATTTAAAATGCAATAAATTAAACGGAAATGACCGACAAAAGACCAATATTTGCCGGATTCCTCTATTTATTGGAATACAGGAATAACTACGAAAGCCCAACTTTGAGAATTGTTCAACTCCGAATTGGCTGTCAATTGTAACTTACAGGTATAAGTCGGATTTTAAAATGATAAGTCCACCAACTTTTGTTTGTCGATTGCGATAGTCAACTGCGCATAAGTCGAACCTATTGCGACGAAATTATCTATTAAATTAGTCTATTTTCTATTTTAAGGATTCGATGCCCAAATTGATCGACATTTGACTTATTTCGTCTCGAATGGTCGTATGGTCAATAAGCAGTCTTTTTATGGTGAAAAATTCAAAAATTGTTTTACGGGCGCTATCCAAATGGCAGAATCATTAGCTTCACACTATATAATTCCGCTTCTACTCTCGCTTTATTCAAACAATGGAACGCCAGACGCTATAATAGTTGGGGTAACAATGTCTACAACCTATTTTCGCTTTGAAATAGTTTCTAAATTTCTTAAAGATCTTAACCCAAACGGAACATTTCATAGAGTATAGGGCATTTAATAAGATTCAAGATTTCGATTGAGTTTAACAGTCAATAATAAGAATTTAAGTCAAATAATTTCCAAACGTGTTTCTTTTTAAACAAAACAATCCAGTCGTTATGTTTGACGTGTCATTAATAGTGTCCCTATGGTGAAACCTTTTCTTTCATAATCGTCATGAGACGCTGCAATTGGGCCAGTGAATACGTTTTAATTTTAAAGATGATATATATGGTATTTATTTCAAAACTCAGAACTGACTCCATTATGTTGGTTACAATACGTGTTCTAAATATGAACGATACAACTATAAGGCTCACAAACTATTAAGGGTAGAAGAATTTAGTCAATATTCCGCGTTAGTGGCAGTAATTAGTTTAAAAAAACTGTTAGTTAGTTTTGATCGTCCAGATGGTATTTAAAATTATTATGCGACGAGATATAATAAACTTTTCAAAACGAAGTTTTGGTGATGGAAGTCTATAAGGGTATGTGGAGATTTTTCTTCGTCGGCTACCTTTTTATTAGCCTTACTCTCCACTAGCATGGTATACTATCGTCGTTGAAAGCTGGGTTTTCCTATACAGGAAAACGTTCCAATCCGCCACAAGTTGCCGAACTACATCTTGGTTTGTGGACAAGTTCATCATATTATTGATTTGCCCGTTTGTTCGTCTGACTATAGAACAGATTTTCTGTGTGGAATACTAATAGAATGGTTTATGGGAGAAATCCCAGATGGTTAATGAGCCGAAATTATTAAAAATTAATTAATTCGAATAATTTATCCAAATTTTTTAATTTAATTGAGATATATGTACATATGTAGTTATTTCAAAGGACTGTAGTTCCATAATCCTATTGTGGCTTCAAGATCAAAGCTTGTATCTGATTAGGTCTAGGCTCCTTTAGAACCCATACTCACGTCATTCAGCATTAAAGGTGGAATAAATAGGAAGAGAGATAGATAAATAGTATGAAACTTACAGGGTGATTTTAAATAAATGTTAAATAAACTTACAGGGTGATTTTCTATTAAAATTAATTCGTTAGGTGTATCGTTTCATTAGGTGGGATGATTATATACAATATTTTAGAGATTACCTTTTTGTTGGTGATTTAAGACCAACAGCTGGAAGAGATAATACTTCCAGCCATTGCACAATACTTTACATCAATCAACACTATATGTACGTATATGCTAGAAGAGGCAAAAAACTATAAATCAGCGGTATCATGCTTCTTATGGATACAAATTTACTCTCAAACAATTGAAACGACTCAGATCACTATCATGACTGGGCACATCGACTATTCCATCTAGATCTGATCGTGTTTGAATTTAAACGTATTTGTGCTTGAAGTTATCCTATAATAAATTTACTTTGTTTTCGAATATACTGAAATTTTGTATCTAAAAGAGACAGAGCGAAGGGTGGATGAAGGGATGAGTATATACAATATTTTAGAGATTACCTTTTTGTTGGTGATCTAAGACCAACAGCTGGAAGAGATAATACTTCCAACCACTGCACAATACTTTACATCAATCAAGACTATGTACGTATATTCTAGAAGAGGCAAAAAACTACAAATCAACGGTATCGTACAAATTTACTCTCAAACAATTGAAACGACTCAGATCACTATGATAGTGTTTGTTTTCGATTATACTGAAATTTTGTATCTAAAAGAGACGGAACGAAGGGTGAGCGAAGTCTAAGGTTAAAGAATAATTAATAAGCAATATTTAAAGGCCATTACTGGCCCCTTACTGAGTCAACAATCTGGCTCCAACGGTTTCGATCCTGGGCTTGGTCTTCATACTGTCCTAGACAACCTGAAGAAGCCAAATCATTCTTTACACCGTGGAGCTATCGTCGTCAGTTGCCATAGAGGATACAAAGCACGGCTGCCAGCCGCAATTTAATATCCTCACCCATACTGTTATCGTGAGTGATAAGAGAACCCAAATATTTGAACATCCTCACTCCCTCAAACGTGTGGTGGCCACTACTAAAATCTGGTGTGTCATTGTCCCTAAAACCAGAGATCACGTATTTCGTTTTGGACTCATTGATCTGAAGTCCAACTGAAGCTGAAAACTCTACAAGTGGATCAAGTATTTCTTTCACTTCGTTGCTATTCAGTCCAATCACGCATATGTCATCTGCATTTGCAAGCACCTGATTGGACTGGCGATATAAGATGTTGCGCTGAGGTGTTTCAGTTTTACGAAAGATGTACTCCAACATGATATTAAAGGTTATGGGGGACAGAGCATCTCCCTGCCGAACACCCGAGTTAACTGCAACAATTGTCGATAGCCTGTTGTCAACTTTAACACAGCATTGAGACTGCGTCACTGTCATCCTACACAGTCGTACCAATTTTGTTGGCATTCCTAGGTATTCCAGGGCAGACCACAAACTCTCTCGATTGATCGAGTCATAGGCCTGCCGGAAATCCAGGAACATCTGATGTACGGGAATGGATATCTTATAATATTTAGGTAGAACCACTCGCAGCAGAAACACCTTATCAGTAACTGATCGATTTGGACGAAATCCTCCTTGATAGTCACCGATCAAGCCCTCCGCTAAAGGAGTAATTCTATCCAATACAATGTATGACAGTAACTTGTATTCTGTGCAAAAGGAGAGCTATACCGCGCTAATTCTCACACTTCAAGCGGTCTCCCTTCTTGAAGATGGGGCATATCGCGGCCACTTTCCATTCGTCAGGCATAACTTCGGTTCGCCATACTAATCGAATAAGGTCGAAAAGACAGTTCCACAAACTATTCCCTCCGAATATCAAGACCTTCGAATTAATGCAGTTCACTCCAGGTGATCGGTTTCGTTTCAATCTCTGCATGGCTTTAGTGAATTCCTCATGGAATGGCTTCTCAATGCAAATCTCCGCAATCTGTATTAGAGGTGGCTCAACAACAGTCTGTAAAGCATGATGAACATCAAGCAGGTCTGTAAAGCATTCACTCCATGCGTCAAGTATTGCGTCGATGTTGACACAGAAGTTTTTAACAAAGGTTAAAGAATTAACAATTATAAAATTTGGTCGGCTTAGGAACTAAGGAAATAAGGAATCTAGGAATTTGTTAGTTATTCAGTAAAAAAAATTAAAATTGAAAATTCCAGAAAAGGCATTTCTTAAAATTTGATTTTTCTTAAACACATTTTTCATTTCCAAACTATCAAACATATTGCAATATTTGAATTATTCCGCTATGTTTTGAGGGTTTTCGTTAAATTTAGAATTTTTCTCCAAACAGTTAAAAATTGTGAAACTGAAATTCTGCGGCTTCTCGAAATTATAAAATTTGTAAAATGATTCGTAATCGAATTTTATTTATTAACTATTTGAATTTGGCGTCTAGAATTTTAATTCTGCGTAACTGTTAGAATTAAATATTTAGAATTTAGAATGAAAACTTTCAGATTAAGATTTTACAGCAAATTAATTTCTGCCGAAACTCATGATTCTATGATTTTATCTCGAACTTAATGTTCCAAAATCTGAAAAATATTTCCTAATTCATCTAAAGCTCAAATAGTCGAACTTTGAAGTAAAGAAAATTAATTAAATTGTGAAAAATGTAAATTCCTATTGGCCTTGCAATATCACTTATTTCCACAATTACATTAATTTGTGCCGAAAATAAATGACATTGCAAAACTAATATAAATGTTACGCTTCCTAGTTGGGTTTAGGCTGGGTGGATGAAATTGAGCTCATACTTAATTAAGGCTTAATGAACTTGATAATTTTGTTTCATATTTGGTTTACTCGAAGAGGACCGCAGACAGATGAAGAAAATGCACTAACCCAAACAATATAGTCAGAAAAGTTCGGATGGAATTTATACCTTAATACGTGGTTGGGAAATATAATTATTTTGTCCGTTGATAAACGTTCCCAAACCATTTAACATTTATTTATAATAACAAATATTCATATAAATAATTAACGATTCCAAAAAGCTAATTATTCGGGTTCATTCAGCCCATCACTATAAAATTTCCATGTGACATTTATTTACTCTACCTGTCATATTTTCATATTTATTGACGTTTCTAATTAAAAAATTATATATGCATTTGGCCAAATGATAAACAACATGTTTTGTATGTAAATCTGTTAAAATTCGTACCCTATAATACGTAATTACAATTTAATTATAAATATTTTCAATTAAAAGTTATTTAGCATATATAAATTAAGAAGTGGTTTTTGGTTGGTTGTAAGCTTAATTGACTACGCAGATTTTTTGGTGGTGCAATAGCTGTCACTAAGGCATGTCACTAAGCCGTATAACATGCGTATAATTTATTTAAAATAAATAGAAAATTTGGTTTTTTTTATCTAAACGTCATGGAATTTATTTCGTCACAAACCATGTAACGTATTTGTTTAACAAATATAAATATTTCAAGGAAATTTATAATTTTTATTTGATTTTAAATACTCGCTTTATAAATATTATATCTACCTATATATTATATTGTAAAATCACATGATTGGTTTTTATTTATAATAATTTAACAAATTTTTTGTGATTCGAATGCTTGAGTCATGACGATTGAACGTTGCGGCCTTGAAATTATAGGAAGCGTCATGTATGTGCGCGTAAGATCATTTAAAATATTACTGCACTCAAATGTTCTTTTATTAATTTTATTAAATCACTGGCACAGTCGTTTCTAACATTGGTAATATTCCTATTGCTTAATGGGACGTATACTGTTAGGCTAAACCATCGAAACCCCTCATTAATGCTGTGTTTGAAATTAGATCGATCTGAAATAAAAAACAGGTTTCAGATATGATAGATCAAAATAATTATCAACTGCCATCCAACTATTAGAGAAAAAAGAAAATTATTTTCATTATTACTGTGGTATTACTAGTGAGTAAAGGATTGACGCCTTGCCCAAATGGTGATGTTTTACGACTTTGAAGAAGAAGAGGAATTCGAAGGAAATAATAATTTAAAAAATTTACAAAGCCTAAAATTAATGGGGATAGGAAAACAATTGATGGTGACTGTGTAGTATTTGACACATGCAGAAGCATTGAAACTTCGCTAAACTTCGCATTCAATGGCCGGAATACAACTCACATTGCGCTTGGGAATTACCTTACCCATTTTTGGAATAAAAATAACCAAAGAAAAAAACACAGAATTTATTCTAAGAAATGTAGCAATTTATCAGCCAACAAAATAGACAACTAACAAATTCCCTATTGTTTACGAAAACCATGGATATGTTGTTTGATCGACAAAACTAATGCCTGGCGAATTAAAACTCGAATTTGCAATTTCAAATAATATTAATTGTTATTGATTTATACTGTTAAAATGTGTGTTGCTAGATAAATGGAAAATATCAAAAATCACACCAACCTTCAAATCGGGTATAAGAGATTACATTTTATGTTACAGAGGGATTTCAACGACATTATCCATTCCAAATACTTGGATACTTTGTGGAACTGTCTTTTCGACCTTATTCGATTAGTATGGCGAACCGAAGTTATGCCTGATGAATGGAAAGTGGCCGCGATATGCCCCATCTTCAAGAAGGGAGACCGCTTGAAGTGTGAGAATTATCGCGGTATAGCTCTCCTTTGCACAGCATACAAGTTACTGTCATACATTTTATTGGATAGAATCACTCCTCTGGCGGAGGGCTTGGTTGGTGACTATCAGGGAGGATTTCGTCCGAATCGATCAGTCACTGATCAGGTCTTTTCGCTGCGGATGATTCTATCTAAATATTATGAGACATCCATCTCCGTACATCAGGTTTTCCTGGATTTCCGGCAGGCCTACGACTCGATCAATCGAGAGAGTTTGTGGTCTGCCCTGGAATACCTAGGAATGCCAACAAAATTGGTACGACTGTGTAGGATGACAGTGACGCAGTCTCAATGCTGTGTTAAAGTTGAGAACAGGCTATCGACAATTTTTGCAGTTAACTCGGGTGTTCGGCAGGGAGATGCTCTGTCCCCGATACTCTTTAATCTCATGTTGGAGTACATCTTTCGTAAAACTGAAACACCTCAGCGTAACATCTTATATCGCCAGTCCAATCAAGTGCTTGCATATGCAGATGACATATGCGTGATTGGACTGAATAACAACGGAGTGAAAGAAATACTTGATCCGCTTGTAGAGTTTTCAGCTTCTGTTGGACTCCAGATCAATGAGTCCAAAACGAAATACCTGATCTCTGGTTTTAGAGACAATGGCACACCAGATTTTAGTAGTGGCCACCACACGTTTGAGGGAGTGAGGAGGTTCAAATATTTGGGCTCTCTTATCACTCACGATAACAGTGTGGGTGAGGATATTAAAGTGCGGCTGGCAGCTGGCAGTCGTTCTTTGTATCCTCTAAGGCCACTGCTAAAATCTAAACACTTATCAAGTGCCGTGAAGCTGAAGCTTTACAAAGCGTTGATCAGGCCCGTTGTTATGTTTGGATGTGAAAGTTGGGCGCTGACGGATGAGTACGAGAGATGGCTCCTTACATTTGAGAGAAGAATCATGCGTGTGATTTACGGCCCTAAACGCGAAATAGATGGTACATACCGAGCTCTGTACAATTTCGAGATCAGAGATCTGATGAAGATCCCCGATATTGTACATGAAGTTAGATCTCAGCGAGTACGCTGGCTCGGTCACGTTCTGCGTGCTGATCCGGAACGAATTGTGCAGCGATCTCTGAAAGCAGAGCCACCATATGGTAGGCGCAGAGGTCGTTGCAGGCGACGATGGCTCCACGATGTAGAGAACGACTTGGCCTCTTCAGATTGTCTAAGACAGTATGAAGACCAAGCTCAGGATCGAAACCGCTGGAGCCAGATTGTTGATTCAGTAAGGGGCCAGTAATGGCCTTTAACACTGTTATTATTATTATTATTATTATCCATTCCAAAATTATTTGAGCTGGTTGTTTGTAACACCTTTAAAATTACATTGGCACGTCACATATCTGACAAACAACATGGATTCATACATAGACAGATCAACTTCGACAAATTTAGTGGAATTTAACGAAATTGAAAAGAATTATTATCAGATGGATGTATAGTTTACACGGACTTTAGCAAAGCATTTAATTCTATTTGTCATCGTAAGGCCCTCGATAGTCTTAACGTAATTGGATTTTCTTTCAAATTTGTAGAATGGTTCAGCTCGTATTTAACAAACCGCACTCAATATGTGTTAATTGGAAATAAGAAATCCAAAGTTATCATAGTTACCTTGGGTGTTCCTCAAGGATCACATATTGGACCATGGATATTTCTTGTTTTTATCGACCAAGTTACAGAGGTTATAAGAAATTCTGACGTGTTCATTTTTGAAGACGATATTAAAATATTCCATACCATCAAAGAAAGAAGCGATACTGACCGATTGCAGAAGATATTAATATTGGACCAGTGAATTCCATGACAAATCAATATTATTGGCACTGTATTTCGCCTACGTAAGATCCCAAGTAGAGTTTTTTGGACGCTGCATTTATAGGAAACATTCTTCTCTGCCAAATTAATTCACGGTACATCACCGAAAACATTTCAATTCATGTTCCGGGTAGGAGGTTCCGTTTTCATCGATTTCTGGATCTTGAATACCATTCCACAAATTACGAAGAGAACCTAGATTGGTCAAATCATTCTACATTGCGGAACTTCAATTTGATTTCAATTTATCCAAACACCGCTATAAAAGAAACTTAAAAAGTTACTTTTTAAAATTTTTTTTAAATTTGTTTTTGCTGAATATTTTGTATAGTGGGAAAAGAATGCATAAATTCGACTTCAGACGAACAATTGTACGCACTATTAAATTTAAATATTATAATAATTACAATAATACTAGCATTGTACTTGCTATTGAAATACCACAATTTCACCAAGAGATATTTTTCTATTATTTTATTAAAACTTTACCTACCCTAAATGGCCAAAGAATTATCATAAACTCGAATCATTTAATTCTTTCCGAAAATTTATATATGAAAATAAATAACCCATGCAACATCAGAATATATATTATTGCAACATTAACCAACTATACAACACTGATAAGAGTTGGCTACCTAATCTATTATTGAATAAAAATGCACAATGCAAAACAACAGAGATTCAGCCGGAATAGACGAAATCAGTCATCTTCACACCTGAATATCTTTATATTCCATCTAACAGCCAGGGATGGGCGAGGTAGATTACGCCATGTAATTTACGCGGTTGTCGACTCGTAAAATATTATGTAGATTATTTGGCAAAGTTGTTTGTCAACGTCGACAATTAAGACAATATCAACAACCTACAATATTCAGCTTGCAGTTGAATTTTGAAACGGCCGATTTAATTATGTCGCATAGGAAGAAATTAAAGAATTTTCCAAATTAAATCTCTCAGTAAAATTAGTAAACTCAGTTTTCCATGAAATTCGCGCTTAAACTTGCGCAGAATTTCTATAGAGGTATAGAATTCGCAGGGCGGGTGTGGGTATAGCCGGTCTCAAAAACTCGGGTTATCCTTCAATTTTGCTAAACCCAAAAACCAGGGTTTCCCACTTTAAACCGGGGTTAACAACTATTCACGAAAAGTTTAAAAAAGGTTTTTCAGTTAGTTTTACTATGCGAATTCATAAAACTAGCGTTGACAGATTTAACTCATCTTGGGATGCTTTCATAAATCAAACACTACGCTTATTACATCTGCAACTGTTACTACTTTTATGCTGAACAAAATTGAAATTTTTAATTCAAACATTAGTATGCAGCTGTTAGATGCTCTCACAAATATTATTATTTCTCAAAAAATAAAAAAATTAATTTCTTTAATTAAATATTTAACAGACACTGCTGTTTAGCACGAACAAGCGTACTAATCGTGCTTGGGAATCACCTATTTCAAAGATTATTTAATACTGAATGTACATCTAGTGAATGTAAAGTGGTGAAGTTTCTTAGCAAATGTCAAGTTTCAAGTGTAAGTTTCGACAGAAAAATCCGTTGCTATTTTTACAAAGCAGATCACACGGACAGTATACATACTAAAAGAAACTGTGTCTTGACACAAAATATGTAACCTACTCAAAAACAACATTGCAAATTACAACCAAAACTACTAATGCTGAGATCGTTTTTGATTCATTCGTACTAAAATATAAAATTTCCTTCAGGAAATTTAAGGAACCACCCTATAATTTGGTTATGATATTTTAATGTATTGTTTTGTATTGGGCAATTGCTGTTCGGCTACTAACCATTTCAATTAATTTCAAAAGTAAAATTTAATTGATTCTGCGTATGTGATGTTTTAGAATGTAAACTCGCGATAAGAACGACGGAGAACTGGATTGGAAGTGGAATATTAGAGTACAACCGTGAATCATTTAAGTTAAATAAAAATATGTAAATTTTCAAACGGTTACTATCATTATTATTACAATGAGTATGTAAATCCCCATGGTCTGACCCGTCCAGCGTTTTGCAAGCACTTGTAAAATATTATAATCTCAATTGACCATGAATTATGCCTAGACACTGAAAGTAAATCTCTTATCCTTCACCAGTCACGCCTCCATTGTTTTTATTCTATCCATAGTTTCTGTGAGTGTCTCTAAGCTAATTCTGAAAATTCTCCAACGATTAGTTAAAATTCCAAATGTATTTCCTATTATTCGACTAGATCTCGATTGACTAGTATCCATTTCTCGTTTTACTAAACAACACTTCTGTACATATCATATAACTCTTTCTGACCAGAAAAAATCTATCACATAGACTTTGATATTCAGTTTTATGAAGCTTCAAAAACAATCAACACACACAAACAGAATACTTTCTAACAAAAATAACAGCGAAGTTCGCGGTCAAAACCTACCCTAAAGCTTTATTAACAATAAAGTTGAAACCGACTGAAGAAGAAAGGGTATTTTCTGTGGCAAGTAATATCTGCTATTTACTTGGTTTCGATGGTCTCTAAACTCACAAACTTGGGTTTCAAAATTTTCCGGATTTTGCTAACGCTATTATAGACAGGCCAAAACTAGGTAAAATACGTTTCTGCGTAGTCATTCTTTTATATGTATACATTCGACAGCATTGTGGGGGATGTGACAAAACATGCTCTTTAGTTCACAACCACAAATCGCTTGCCAATTCATAATTCTTTTTGTTATTATTTATCTAACGTGAAAAATGAGATTATATTTAGCGGGAGTATTGCATTTTGGCAAGATACAATTTTTGACCTGCTAAGTGTTTCAAATCTTACTTCATGCACGTTTCAACATAAAATAACTGAAGAAAATTCTATAAAATTATCATCACTCGTAGTGCACTGGATCATAAAGAAATTTGTAAGTTTAGAATTAATTTACAAAATCATTCTATGAATTGTCTACACTATCGACATCGTCTACGTTGTCGACGTTGTCTACGGATTGTCGACGCGTCGACGTAGAAAATAATAGTCGAAGTGTAAACGCCCATTTTATACGGCAAATAGCTACTAAAGTTCATAGACTGCCCAATCTTTATAAAAAAATAATCAATATAACAGCAAGTCGATACAAAAAGTTCACCATATCACAGTTGTCCAACCATTTGACGGAGTCAGTTTAACTACTAGCTTAAAAGAAACACTCACGTTCTAAAAACTTGTATAATTCAACTTCACAAACGTCAAAACAATAAACAATATTCAAAGATCATTAAATCAAACCCATTATGTAGCATTAGGATTCTCACTAATTACAATTATTGCAATCGTACCAATTGTGGTCAATACAAAACTTAAACGAAATACTAGGCCACTCACGAGCAGAGAGGGGCGAGGTAGATTACGCCGTGTAATATGGTTGTCGACATGAAAATCGTTACGTAGATTACTTGGCAGTGTTTTATGTTAACGTCGACAGTTCCCCTTCGAGTAAATGTAGCGGAAAGAAAAATTAATAATTTGTTTTCAAAACTGAAAACTGAGACTCCAAAAGCTGGTTTAAATCGATCGATAGATATGGATGGGTTTTTTCCATTGATGACCACCACAAAATGTTTTCTAATCTAGCCTTACAAAAATAAACTCACATTAAATAGTGGTTATCCATAAACTTATTTAGTGGTTGTCCATAAACTAGTTCTGCCGGAAAACATTTAGTATTATCTTTTGGTGTAGCTCTCTTATGCCAAGAAGAATTATTGGCAGCTACAAACTTCAATTTATTGTACCGCCTCTCCCTTTTATAGATGCTTGTAGTGGGCAATGAAGGAGTTGTCTGAATTCGATGTGTGCCTAGAAGCTTCGTTAATTCTGAAAACAGCTTAAATTGGAATTGGTTTCCTTGATCTATATTAATGTTTATATAGGTACTCCAAATCTTGATATATAATTTCCAACGAATGCTTTTGCAACTGTTGTGGTGGTAATATCTTACATATAAGGGAAGCTTGTGGCCATCTAGTGAAACGATCTACAGCAGTTAAAATGTATGAATATCCATTTGATGGAGGAAGTTGGCTAACGATGTCCAAATAAATGTGTTCAAAACGACCCAAAGGCGGTTTAAATTGTCCTTAATCCGTTATAAATTTTAAAATTGTTCGGACACTAGCATGTGAAATGTTATACAGAGCGTAGAAAGCTAATCGACGTAGTCGTTCAGGAAGATAAGGGCGATTTTCCAGTTTCACAATTAATATATAAACCGGGAAATGAGAATCAGTCAAGTTTGTAAGATGAACTCGTGAGGAGAGTGGAACCAGAAAGTAATTTCTGACATTCCTTGTCAGGCTTTTGTAATTCCGAAATTGAGTTAGATCTAGTGTTTTTTGTATCGAGCTTTCTGTTTTGGAGCTTATTGCCCTTGTAAGCGGTTTGTGATCGGAGTAAATCATAAATTCTCGACATTCTACAAGAAATCGAAAATGTTTAACCGCTAATTATATGGCGAGTAATTATATATCAAATACAGAATATTTTTTAATAATTTATATTATAAATATAATCCCTGTCCACTGTGGTCGGGGGCACTCACATGTCTCGTAAACCTAAATTGCACGAACATGTTTCCCAAGAATACCACCACAGTAAACTTTGCTTGTCGTAGGAGGCGACTAAACGGTTGGATCGCTGGGCTGACGACCCGCATCCGTAAAAAAATCGAAGTGTTTATAAAGTCAACAAAAAGAAAAATGGATACCGCCACAACAACACCGGACCCCCGCTTAAGTACCTGGACACGAGATTTAGGATCGGCACGTGGAATGTGCAGTCACTTAGAAAACCAGGAGCGTTGGAGGGCCTAATCACGTGCATGAAGGAGTATCGGTTGGAACTCGTTGCTCTTCAAGAAACTCGCTGGCCTAAAGTGGAGACCATGTGTCCCAGGGCTATACGTTGCTCTACAGTGAAGATGACCTCGGAAATCTTGGAGCTGGATTTTTTCTTGGGCCGCAGGTAAAGAACGCTGTTTTGGATTTCCAAGCAGTCAATAACCGATTGTGTAAGCTTCGCACATTTTCCCCTCACAAACAAATACATCTAGAGACATGGGCACATCCTCGCGGAACTTCCCGCAACCAAATTGACCATGTGTTAGTTTCTAAAGTATGGGCTCAGGTTGTGCAGGATGTGAGAACTTATCGGTCAGCAACCAAATATGTAGGCAGCGATCATCATTTGGTCGCTGCAAAGCTACGATGGAAGTTTTCGTACAAGTCTGGGAACACAGCGAAACGCCTGGTACGTTTCGACTGTGAAGGTCTGATAAATGAAGATCAAAAGAAACGATATCAGGATCTTGTCAGCGACAACATTGATGAAGCTAATTATCAGTCTGATTCCGCGTGAACTCTGTCTGGGATATACTGAAAACTTCGGTTGTCAGTGCTGCTCAACAGACTTTAGGTATAGTGAAAGTCAGACCCAAGAATGATTGGTTTGATGTCGAGTGTCGTGTTGCAGTTGAACAACAAAACACAATCACGAGAAAAACCAAGGCTGCTCTTGCAACAAGGGCAGCTAAGCGGATTTGTAGACGGAGGAAGCGAAAATGGTGGATGGCCGAGGTTCTGAAAGTACAAAAACTCTGCAATGAGCGCAGTTCGCGTAATTTCTTTAAAGGAATTACTGGACTGCACCGTACTTTCAGGCCTACGTCAACCGCCATTCGGGACCGGGATGGAAACCTATGTGTCAATATCGACGCAGTGCTTGACGCATGGAGTGGACGCTTTACAGACCTGCTTGATGTCCATCATGCGTCACAGACTGTTGTTGAGCCACCTCAAATACAGACTGCGGAGATTTGCACTGAGGAGCCATCCCATGAGGAATTCACTAAAGCCATGCAGAGATTAAAACGAAACCGCTCACCTGGAGTGGACAGCATTAATTCGGAGCTCTTGATATTCGGAGGGGATACTTTGTGGAACTGTCTTTTCGACCTTATTCGATTAGTATGGCGAACCGAAATTATGCCTGACGAATGGAAAGTGGCCGCGATATGCCCCATCTTCAAGAAGGGAGACCGCTTGAAGTGTGAGAATTATCGCAATATAGCTCCCCTTTGCACAGCATACAAGTTACTGTCATACATTGTATTGGATAGAATCACTCCTCTAACGGATGACTTGGTTAGTGACTATCAAGGAGGATTTCGTCCGATTCGATCAGTCACCGATCAGGTCACCGGCAGGCCTATGACTCGATCAATCGAGAGAGTTTGTGGTCTGCCCTGGAATACCTAGGAATGCCAACAAAATTGGTACGACTGTGTAGGATGACAGTGACGCAGTCTCCATGCTGTGTTAAAGTTAAGAACAGGCTATCGACAATTGTTGCAGTTAACTCGGGTGTTCGGCAGGGAGATGCTCTGTCCCCGATACTCTTTAATCTCATGTTGGAGTACATCTTTCGTAAAACTGAAACGCCACAGCGCAACATCTTATATCGCCAGTCCAATCAGGTGCTTGCGTATGCAGATGACATATGCGTGATTGGACTGAATAGCAACGGAGTGAAAGAAATACTTGATCCGCTTGTAGAGTTTTCCTGAAATACCTGATCTCTGGTTTTAGGGGCAATGGCACACTAGATTTTAGTAGTAGCCACCACACGTTTGAAGGAGTGAGGAGGTTTAAATATTTGGGTTCTCTTATCACTCACGGTAACAGTGTGGGTGAGAATATTAAAGTGCGGCTGGCGGCTGGCAGCTGGCAGTCGTTCTTTATATCCTCTAAGGCCATTGCTAAAATCTAAACACTTATCAAGTACCGTAAAGCTGAACCTTTACAAAGCGTTGATCAGGCCCGTGGTTATGTTTGGATGCGAAATTTGGGAGCTGACGGATGAGTACGAGAGATGGCTCCTTATATTTGAGAGAAGAATCATGCGTGTGATTTACGGCCCAAAACGCGAAAGCGATGGTACATACCGAGCTCTGTACAATTTCGAGATCAGAGATCTGATGAAGATCCCCGATGTTGTACATGAAGTAAGATCTCAGCGAGTACGCTGGCTCGGTCACGTTCTGCGTGCTGATCCGGAACGAATTGTGCATCGATCTCTGAAAGAGGTACCATATGGTAGGTGCAGAGGGCGTTGCAGGCGCGGATGGCTCCACGATGTAGAGATAGACTTGCCCTCTTCAGATTGTCTTAAACAATATGATGACCATGCTCAGGGTCGAAACCGTTGGAGCCAGATTGTTGACTCTGTAAGGGGCCAGTAATGGCCTTTAAAACTGATTATTCTTGTTATAAATATAAATATATATATATATATATATAAAGATAATATATATTTTTTAGAAATTAAAATTAAACGTCAAAATTCAATAATACTCTTAGAAAATTCAATTGTCCGTAGCTAATAGTTCAATTGACCTTCTTTATACAGTTTTTTAACGCTATGTACATCGTAGTCTTAGGTAAATTTAATAATTTTGCAATGGATAAGTCGGATGCCAATGGATTCTCAAGGTATTTGTGCACAATTAGTCCTCGATTATTTAATTCCAGTTTTAATAAATGTTTACAATTTAAAACCGATTTTAACAACGCTTGGCAGACAATACAGATTAAAAGAAACACTATTATTTTATAAAATTGTAGATTAAAATGCATTGAAGGCGCTATTCCATAAACTTATCCCCACACGTATCACATTGATCCTAAAGAAATTTGACCACCGTAGTTTAGAATTAATTTATAAATTCACTCTAGAAATTGTCTACATTATTGACGTTCTCTACGTTGTCGACGTTGTCTACGGGTTGTCAACACGTCGACGTAGAAATATTAGATAAGTATTTATTAGATTATTGTAATATTAAAGTAAATTTAATAAACTCTGAAACTCTGTTGTAAGCTATATTGTGCCAATAAAATTTTATAATTAAAATCTACTTTTGAATTCAGAATTAAATAGTAATTCAAAGGGTTAAGAACCAAATTAAGAAATATAGTGTCTAAATTAAAGTTAACCTTTTATTTAATTTTTAAGAGAAGTAATAATCCCTATAACGGCTCATCATAACTGAAAACTATTTAACATTATCCATGCCTGTTAAAAGCCAATCAACCAACCATATGAGCAATCTAAAAAATTAACTTCTGGGTAATTCAGATTTGGCATTGGCCATCACCTGTTAAGAAACTTAGAGAGTTTATAAAATGCAGACCACTAAATTCAAGAAGAGACTGTGCTACTAATGCCATATCATAATATTAAGATTTTATGACAGCACTATACCATGGTATAATCAATCTAACACTTTTAACATTTTAATTTTAAATTCTCCGACGGTAATGTTTATTAATCTTTTACTTCGAAAATTTTTAAAAATATAAAATTAAAATTAAGTAAAAAAAAAAAAGGAAACAATAAACCAAATTTCGGGTTCGTCGCTTTTTTAAACTATTCATAAATTGATTGATGTCTTTCGTCTTGTAAAACATATTATTTTGTATCTATGACACTCATACTAATTTATTTTTTATTTTAAATTTATGGCAATCGTGCACTATAAAATTTATGATATCAAATTTATTGGTTCAATCTAAAAAAAAATATATTTAATAGACGAGATCATGTCAAAAACACCGCGACGCGTATTCAAATAATTTTTTCTTAAATATGAGATAAATATAAATATTAATAAATAATTCACATACCTATTTAACAATATAATATATGAAAATTTATAAATAATAACAATAATTTTTCATTAAATACAATAATAATTTAACAACAATATAACAGTATAATAATTTAATAATTAGAAAACAACCAAAAAAAAAAAAATGTTTATAAAAACTATATGTGTTTATTGTATATTTAAATATTTTACGTAAATATTATAATTCACTAATTAATTAGTATATCTTTGTCAAATGTTTTATAAACAAAACCATTTAAATTTTTAAATAAACTTCCCGAAAAAAAACAAAACTAAATAAGTAATATTACAAATTTATTTTCACTTCCGATTTTATTTCCGAAAATTTTTATCGCAATTTTTCACAATTTTTTATTTTTTATATATATTCGAAACGCTTATTTATTTAATTAGATCAAAAAACCAAAACTAAAAAATTACTTAATCTATACAATATCTTTAAATTTAGTCTCACTATATATTTATAATAATTATATTCACGGTTAAGAGATCATCGCGGTTTTGTTCACACTAAATTGTTAACTAAATCGTTTTGTTGTTAACAAAAATATTAAAAAAATAAAAAAAAAGAGTTGACTGAAGCGAGATAACGAAACACTCTTGTCTCACTTTATATTACTTAAGGTAAGCTATTTCGTCAGAAGACAAATTTCTTCATTCCGAATTATCGTTTTCGTTTTTTTAAATTTTTTTTATTGAGGTAACAATAGTTTAAGGCGGACATATTGTGGTCGTTATTTTAGTGTATTGTTTTTTTTTTGTCTTCACTGCAACGAAATGGTTTTTATGCGACTTACCTGAATTGTATGTATCTATATAGATGTTTTGAATGAAAGAATAATTGTGTCGTCGGCTTGAGCGCTGTAAAAATCCTTTATTATTTACTAATTAGATGTGCACGAATATTTAGTTGTAATTGCGCCCTATATAAATGTTACAAAAGGGTTTAACAATTGGTTTTATGACATAATCATAAAATTATTATATTTATTTACATATGTATACATACATTAAAAAATATGTAAATAAAATAACATATTTTGCACGACATGAATTACGTCAAATAATTTAAATTTTTGAAATATGGAACTACATGCACGCGCAAAAGTCTTAATAATTTCTCTTCGAAAATTGACCTCAGCTTCAAACTTTTCTCGTACCATATCCACATTCGTAACACAAAATATTGCGCATAGATGATGGAACATATGAGTGACACGGATTATTCAATGATTGGCTTATTTTCTCCTTAAATAATTGTAGGAAGAGGCCTCATCAACAGCATCAAGCAATGTTGCGTCTGATTTTTATCGTCTTTAGTAGCGTTGAACTATTTATCTACGAGTTTTAAATATTTGAACTAAAGGGTGGTCCATCTAACGGTTGCAATTTAATTTGGCTCTAAATTCAAAGACTTATAATTGCCATTTTGTGTGAAACCCATTTTCATTCAAATGACTTTCACTTCTGGCTCCTATATATAGTACCCCATTTTGTCGAACCCGCAATTTTTCAGAATATTTTCGATTGTATGGGCTTCTATATCTCATCAATGGCAACTTCTATTTGATCTTTCAAGTCTTGGATAGTCTCTGGATGGTTAGCGTAACACTTATCCAGTGTGAAAAAGACCGATTATTTCGTTTGCTGTGTGGCAAGTTGCGCCGTTCTGTTGAAATCAAATGTCGTGTCAGACTCTTGAATTCTGGGTAACAAAAACTCGGTTATCATAGCTCGGCAATGCTCCCCACTGCCTGGAAGTGGGGCTCCTTGCTCATTGTCGAAAAATGGACCAATGATGCCATAATCCACACTCAACAGTACTCGTTGTGGATGCATCGGCCTCTTCATGGCTATACGAGTGGATTTTCTGAGCACCAAATGCGGAGTTCTACAGCCTAATTAGCGAATCGAAAATGTTGCGGATAGTCATTTTCATTCGTCTCCTGTACTATTTTTTTTTTAATGGTCCATACAATCTTATCACATGATAATTTATTACTAATGACTATACACACTTATTTGTAACAAATAAGTGGATCGAGTACGGGTTTACAAGGAATCATTATTCTGCTCCCAGCAACGAATCTTCAATTATTAAATTACTAGCTCATGTGGTTTAAATCTCTTAAGGCGTCTTAGTTCTTGTGTTAGGTCAAGAAGTGGTATTGCTTCAGTATTGGTATATGATGCAGTAATGTTCTTTCATGTTTGATGGCATATTCCTGGTTCACTTCATCAATCCATTTAACATTTAGATCATCATGTAATTCCTCCTTGGTTACATAGCGATAAGCATTCGTTAGTGCACGTAGACATTTGTTTTGACAACGTTGAATGATTAAACGATTTGATTGTTTAGTACAGCACCAGAGTTGGATACCATCCGTCCAAATTGGTTTAATAATCGATTCGTAGATAAGGCGTTTACAGTACAGGCTAAGCTTAGAATGCTATTTTTGTGCCGCAACGCTTATTTTACATAGACTAATTTCAGCTCGTTCAGCTTTAATTTCCAATCCCTGGTCCATTGGCTGATTTTATCGAGTGCCTGTTGTAAGTATTCAACTGCTTTGTTCTGCGATTCGCTTGATGCCAATACTGCAGTATCAAGGTTGTTTCCATTGTCGGTATATCGGCAGTGTAAAGAAGTTATAGGAAAGGCCCTAGTACGCTATCCTGAGGCACTCCTGCTATAGCTGGGTAAAACTTAGAGTACGTATTTTCATGTGATACTCTAAATTTTCGTTTGGAGAGATACGACTTGAGCAATTGGCATAATTTTGTGGCACTGATTTACTTATCTTGTATAGATAAGACCGTCATCCCACACTCTATTGAAAGCTTTGATATATTTAGAAATACGACAGGGCAATATTTCGTCTCTTCAAAGGATTGTTCTATCTTTACGGATATGCAATGAACTTGATCAAAGGATCTCTTGCACAACTTTCTCATACGGGGTGAAGCCTCTTTAGCCACGATGAGTGATATTTCCAACCTGATATTTCTATTGCACTTAGGAGTTATTTTCCTTTTCCTGGTGTTATGAGTAGTAATGCCCACGCAGTATGTTTCACGTTGTAGTCACCTCCTATGATAGCTTGCATACATGACACTTTACTTTCCTCTTGTTGGAAATGTAGGTATGTTTTGTTTGATTAAGATTGCTGTTCCTCCTCGAGCATGACCACTGAGATGCAATGTTCAAAAGGCTTTATATCCCATAATTTTGATAAAGTTTTTCTCTGTAAAGTGCGTCTCTGATATTAAAGCTATGTCTATGTTGTTGATTCTTAGAAATACATCTTGTTCTTGGGCTGTTGCATTAGGGCCGTTGCCGTTCTAGGCTATTATACGTAGGAACGTTGCAGTCATGAAATACACAAATTTATTACAAAATAATGTTTAATAAATTTCAGATTTGATTTGAAAAAACATTGTGCTGCAGCGTGTAGAAATTGGTGGGTTGGCTCGTTTTCTCAAGAGAATTTTTGTTCTTTACTTAGCCATACCGATAAGCGTCTTTATATACATAACTGCTATCTGATTGCCGGACCCAGCGGAATTAAAAACTAATAATCGATAAATTTATTTTAAACTGTTAATATATAAAGTAAGCCATAGTGCACTGAAAAAGTTTGAAGACGAAGAATTGGAGGCATAACTCGATGAAGATCGCCGCCGACTATAATTGATGCGTTTGAGCCGAATATTGAAGGATAAATGGTTGCAATACCAGATATTGGTTCGTCTGATTTACTGCACTCATTTCTCAAAAAAATCTGCAGCTGAAGCATATAGATCTCTTGTGGAGACTTACGGGGACCATGCTCTGTCGTAAACAACATGCAGAAATTGGTTTAGACCCTTAGCGCACTGAAAAAGTTTGAAGACGAGGAATTGGAGGCATACCACTTATTCCTATCGGATGACACATGACCTGACAGAGTGGCACTTCCAATCTCATGAAGATGCTAAAAGTGGATCGATTCTTGGATAGCCTCAAAAAACGTGTTGTATTTCCAACGAAGAAGTCAAAGCCTGGCAGAAAGATGGGAAAAGTAGTGGCTAATTATGGACAATAATTTGAATAATATGTTCTTTACTAATTTTTCATTCATTTTCTTGGAAACACCTAGAACTTACTCAAATCTTTTATTCAAGGATAATACTTTGTTTAGTAAAGTACGTGACCATAAATCGATTTTTAATTTACATCTAAGATTCGTTATTTATGAATCCTTCAAATAATTTTCCAATGATTGTTTATTTTCGATGTGTAGGTAGATTATAGCATAGAGAAATTATTTTTATTCGAAACCATTAGCAGGATAGCGATACTGCAATACCTCTTTCACCATAAAACGAAAAATGATTCAATGATTCTACCTAACCAAATGCATATATAAATATAATGCATACAGTTACAGTTATTTATCCACATTTGTTTACAATTTCACGAATGCCGAAGATAGCAACGCCATTCATCTCATTATTTCATGAAAGAATTATTTTTTTTGCAGGGAAACTTTGTAATTTCGCAATAATTTTTATTATTCTCCATAAAGAATGTGGAGACTTATTCCAATTTGTTGAGTAGATCTCATCCACATTGCAATGTTTTTGGACGGGGATCTGCAATGACGTCGATCATTGCATATCTACTACAGTGTTCATTTCAAAATTGTCGCGTTTGAATAACTCAAAAACCATTTTGATAATAAGTTTCAACAACTAAAGTTCTGGTAAAAATAAAACTGACAAAACGGATCAACGTAATATATAGCGGCTTTGCGGGAACACAAAATGATAGCGCTATACATTGGCCACACACTCTACAAATTATTTCACATATTAAAGTTTGAAGGTGATTTTATTTAAATTTTTATCGGAAACCGTTCAAATATATTTTTTATAATCATTCCCAGAAAAATGCCACTTAACCGATATCGGATCACTCTGACTGGATTTCTAAGGGAACTCCATATAGGAAAATGAAAAAAGAAAAAAGAAAATTGTTGAAAATGAAAACGGAGGATTTTAAACAATGCCTTGTGTAAACCTTGTATATTGTAAACCAATATCATAAAACTATAGTAGTAAATATGTATATATTTACTACTAGTTCTACTACATATATAGGTATATGTTGTTTCGACCATAGTTTGGCCTAGAAATGAACAAACAAAACTATTAACGACTTTTAAGTGTGAACAATAGAATTTCAAAATTGGACTTTCGCTTAACATAATGTTGTTTAAAATATTAAAACAAACCATTCCTCCATTCCTAGATTATGATTCTCAAAGTAAAGTTTATAAGGTACAAATATAAAATGCTCAATGTGCCCCGATATATCGACGAAGAGACCATTTTCTAATAAGGAATGAATATAATCAATGAATGATTCACCGATTACCAGATGTCACCAAGTCAAGCACCTTGTGATTATTCTAGATAGCAAACTCTCTTGGAAATCTCATCTGGATTGTAAAAATTCAGAAAGCTACTGCCATATTTTGGCAATGTAGAAGAGCCTTTGGGTAATCCCTTGGGTCCAACACCCAGGATGCTGTCTTTCAAAATACGAATCGCTGGTTAATTCAAAAGATTCCATTGGTAAGCTACAAAATAGGCTACAAAATATTCCTTGTAGAGCTGTTACTGGTTACTCCATGCCTCAGCTGTGCACCGTTATTCTTGGCACTGCATGCTCTGTAGCGTTTCGCGTGAGCTGAATTGGAGCTTGGAATACTCTCAGTTGTATCGTGATTCGTGGGCATAGACAAATTTTTTAAAATTTTACTCCATTTTTACCAATGAAAATTTTACTCCATTTTTACCAAAAAATTAGACGAAACCTTAGTCCTCTCTACGGATGGATCTCGCTCTAATCCCAGTGCTGGATTTGGTTCATTTTGCACTGTTTTTCATGCGGTTTCATCAATAGCGTTACGGACATGTGGGTACCAGCTCATTCTGGCATCGAAGGCAATGAGATCGCTAACTGTTTAGCCAATGCCAGTTCCCATCTAAGTCTAATTGGACCTGAACCCGCGGCTCCCTTTTCTTTTAAGTAGGCCAAGGAACTTATAAAGAACTACACTTTGAAAGATCTAAGGGTAAGGTGGCTTGCTTCTTCTAACTGTCGTATATGGCGAAAAACTTCATTAGTGAACCCAATTGGAGGTCTTCGAAGTATGTTTCATCTTTAAAAAAGGACCAGGTGAGAATCTTGGTTGCGATTCTTACGAATCATGGTCGTTTTAAGGGAAATCTCCATTGGATGGGCTAATCTCCAGATATAGCTTGTGATACTGCCTTCACTTTGTGTCCGGCTTTCAATTTTATTCGTTTTCAGTTCTTCAACTGTAGGTCTATTAATGTAGATCAGTTGACCTCCTTGCCTTGATCTAAACCAGCGCGCGTCTGCGAATTAATAAAATCATGGGTTTGCACCATGGGCCTTTGTGGCATTAAGTGCGGAACTCTCATGGGTCCAACCAATCTTAATAATAATAATGTTCCACATATGTTCGTTTTTTTCCAGACATTTGTTGGACTATAAAAAAATTTTAATTGGCAGAATATACAAATAGCCTTATACACTTTTATGTGTTTAAGAATCCAATTCATATTCCAGTATCCCTCTTAATGTGCGACTGGTCGGATTTAACTGATTCACAGAAAATTGGAAAAATACAAGAGGGATACAGGCTGCTTACATGAATCACGGAATTACCATTTTCTAATAGTTATATTATTGTTTGGTGCAGATCTGTACAATAAATATAATTGAAGAATTTAATGATCGAGGCTAATCACCACAAAAGATCCGGTATGATGAATGGTATGAACAAAACCATTCTTTCATTTTTGAGTATTGTGAGGGAAAAAATGTTCGAATAAAAATTCATGAATCACCATTGGAATTTTTTTGATGTGCGGCAAGAATGTTGTATATACGCAGACTACAATGGAGTGCGGAGCAATTTTTATTTCATGAGGATTCTAGCAAATAATATTCGGTGCACTTCTCATTAAATGTTGCTACTGCATATATTCTGCATTAATTCACTATTACAGTACAGTGATTAAAGGTGTACCCCGGCCTAATAAATACGTATATACATACATGAAGTCAACTTAAACTTAAGCAGAAAACATAAGTCAAAATAATTTGATAAGAAATTAATTAAAATCCAAGTCAATTCATTTGCTAATCAAACTGCATATAAAGACCACAATGTCATTCAATTCACCTAAGCTTACATAATTTAAAAACTTACCTTATCCCATTTGCAGACATCTGCAATCAAACCTTATATATATATTAGACGACTTACCTTACCCTAACATATTATTTTCTTATACATATATGTAAATCATTTCATAAGGCGTGTCTTATTTAACGATACTAAATATTTGTTTCATTTCTTGAAGATCTGTAAATAAATGATCCACATATAAATAAATAATAATTTTAATCAAATAGATAGAAACGAAACTATTTCTTTTTTTTTGCCTTACACAAAAATTATTTCTATACTTTGTCCATCTTCTTCATTATCTTATACTTACCATTCTTTATACCTATATATATAATACCATTTTGCTGTTTGTCTTTTAACAAAAATATATATGTACATACATATATATATTTCAATCGTCTTCAAAAAAAACTATTACATAAAAGTATTAAAGAAAAGTAAAAAGAAATCGAAACAAATATACGATCATAACAATAAAATAAAAAAATATAAAAAAGAAACCACGCCTCTATTTTATGATGGCCGGCAAACTCTTACAAATTATAAATAAAATATTTAAGATCATATTACAAGTATCCATCCATTAAATATAATCGCACGAGATCAAAATATAAAAACGTATATTATAATCCTCAACATAATATATAAGACGATGACGAACGATCGAACGAAGATTGAATGAAATATAATATTCGAATATCATCAAGAGTTTTTTTGAGTAATTCATTTAAGATGCAATAAAAAAAAACATCTTAATTATTTATTGAAATTATACGTATGTATATATGTATATTTTCTGCTTCTTCTTGGCGTTATTATTATTATTGTTTTTTTTATTGGTTTTAGTGATAAGACAAAAATACAATTACAACGTGCTATTTACGAGGTTTGTTCCATATGGAGATCGCATTTCGTTTTTGTTTTTTTTTTTTTTTTCAAATTTTGATTGATGATGGAAAAGAATTTTAAAAGTTTAAAGACAATATAAAAAGTGTTTATTGTTGGCAATAAAATGTTTTTATTGTTTAAGTTTAATAAAATATAATTTTCGGTTATTTGGAAAAAAAATGTTTATAAGTTTGATTAATAATTTAGAAAGCGCGGTGCATCTGCGGAAAAACGAAATATTTATGGATTATAAATTATTTTAAATGGATTTGTTATTATGTTATGAATATGAACTGATGAACCACCGACGGTAGCTATATACATATGTATATCTATATATATATATATATATATATATATATATATATATATATATATATATATATATATATATATAATTATTTAGCTGATCGTATTTAACCTTAAGGTATAAACTGACTTATTTCAATTTTCCTCAGGATGTTGATTTGTTGATATATAGGAAAAAACCTAAAAGATATATTTGAATGAGGATGACATTGAAATATAATTTTAGCTATATATTTCAGACTAGTGATGCACTTGGTACCCGAAAAACCCGGCTTGATTTTTACTACCTTTTATTTACTCGGACCCGGCAAACTACCCGGTACAAAACTTTATTTTAATTAAAAAATATAAAAAATAAAATACATTTCAAATTACATGTAGGTATGTCGCACCGCGCTTGTGTAGAATTTTGATCAGAAATAGATAAATATTATCCAGTAAGCATATACCTAATGCTAATACCAATACTCTGATGATTCTGTGGATTATTTAAAACGACTTAATGAGATCATGATGTTTGATCCCATGTAATCCAATTATCATCACTGGTGACGGCAATGCTAAATCCAAACTATGGCATAACAAAGACACGAACGAGACAGGTTCTTTTGTAGAAAAGTCTGTAGGTAGAAACGGTCTCCTTATTATCAATGTAGATGACCAGCGGAGCATCTGTTCCCATACGATGAATCAAATATAGATGTCACATTAAGGACGGGTCGTCTATTGAGAAGAGTAGCTAGTCAGTCCAAGAGAACTGGACTATACATATAACCCTAGGGCCGTCCTGTCCTTGCCATGATGCTTACAAACATGCAAATTGGGAAAAATTTCAAAATATATTCGAATCCAATTAACGAAGAGACTATTTACGTATTGCTAATGAAACTGACAAAGACAGAGCGGGCAATAACTAGCTCACTCATCAGTGCCTGTAATGAAAGTGTACCGAAGAGGCAAAGTAAATACGAAGCTACGCAACAAGAGAATGCAAACGGCTAATCCAAGTGACATGTCATAATGCATATTTCAAACACGTTAATGAAACAAGCCAACGTAGCTTGATAAACTTCATTAGTGAATGGGTAACAATTTGTTTCTTCGGTATAAATAATTCCGGCTTCGCTAAACATACTAGGTATTAAGTATTGGAGGTGACGACAAGTATCGTCTCCAGCGATGGGCCAGGTAGATTACGCCATGTATAATCTACACGGTTGTCGTCAAGTAAAATATAGCGTTGATTACTTGGCAGTGTTTTGTGTCAACAATTGTGTCGAGAATTAAAATAACTGACGATGACAAACAACCCTGCTATATCTTAGCGTTTGATCTCGAATGAGATTTGAATTTGATTCAAGCCCTATTTATTAGAATTTTAGCTGGAATTTTACTTAAGCAAATCCGCTCAACATAGTTCAAAAGCTATACAAATACAAACACGATTAAACATAATTTAAAATGCACTCAACTTTTGTTCATATTCAGGTCAAATATTAATTTATATCTCACTCTAAAGTGACATTAACACTTGACTCAAATTATAATTCAAAATCTTTACGCAAACTCAAATTACACAAAATATTTTTTTCAACTAATGTTTGTTTTTTAACTCAATTTAAAATTTAAAATACACTCAAATTTTGTTGAAAAATTACTTTATTTTCACTAATACAATTAATCTAAATAACTATTAAAGATTTTGGTTCAAATTCATATTAGGATTCTATTCTGGAATTTCACTTAAGCAAATCCACTCAAAAAATGTATACTTCGAAGTCTATATGCAAACTCAAATATGAGTAAATATTTATTATTTAAATTGGACTCAAATAATCTATAAATTGCGTTTAAAATTTTACTCAACTTCATAGTACAAATTGTACCCTAAATTTAACTCCACTCAAAATATATAATTTAACATCTATTAAAATTCAAATATGTAGTTAAAAACTGAAATATTAAAAAGCGGGCATTTTTACCCCCACTTTCGATTTCAAACAATATTATTCGTTTGCTAATTTTCCTCGATATCCCATTTCATGTGCTCGGTATTCTGGGCAACCATTATGCTCTATTGCTTGGGGAATGCTATTTTAATTTAGAACTTTTGTAACCTAACCTAAATTGAAAAGATATTAAAATGCATTGAAAAGAATTCTAAAAGTGTCCCCCCCGAATCTCATTAAACCTCTATCAATCATCCCTCTATCAATCATCTACATTATCTACGTATCCTACGAATTGTCTCCGTTGTCTACGATATCTACGTTGTCTACGTTATCTACGGGTTGTCGGCACGTCGACGTAGAAATTAATATCGATGACGCGTAAATGCCCATCCGTGATCGTCGCACCGATGCTTCTAATTTAGGAAAATTGTGTAATAAAAGCCTCTATGGTCGGGAGGCACTCACATGTCTCGTAAACCTAAATTCCACGATATTTTCCAAGAATACTGTTTGCAATATCCACAAAAGAAAAAAAGTACCCGGACAAGAGATTTAGGATCGGCACATGAAACGTGCAGTCACTTAGGAAACCAACAGGGTTGGAAGGCCTGATCACGTGCATGAAGGAGTATCGGCTGGAACTCGTTGTTCTTCAAGAAACATGCTGGCCTAAAAGTGGAGACCTTTTGTCCAAGGGCTATACGTTGTTGTACAGTGGAGATGCCCGCGGAAATCTTGGAGCTGGATTTCTTCTTGGGCCGCAGGTAAAGAA
Source organism: Tipula unca (assembly GCA_951394425.1). Lineage (NCBI taxonomy): Eukaryota > Metazoa > Arthropoda > Insecta > Diptera > Tipulidae > Tipula > Tipula unca. The sequence continues at coordinate 174,906,919 of OX596380.1, read as the reverse complement.
CGCTGTTTTGGATTTCCAAGCAGTCAATAACCGATTGTGTAAGCTTCGCTTGCGCATGAAGTTAGCCAACCTATCGATAATTTGTGTACACGGGCCAAGGTCTAAGGTAAACACTCATTTTACAATGACTTGGACGATCTGATGAGATCAATACCCGAACACGATGTTCGAATGGTAATTGGGGACTTTAATGCTTAGAGTTGGCAGAAATTAGGCCGACTTGCGTGAAAACATAGGTCCGTACTCTCGATACAACACAGCGACCGACAATGGTGGGAGAATAATGTAATTTGCAATGGCTTACGACCTTAGAGTAGCAAGCACATTCTTCCCTCACAAACAGATACATTTAGAAACATGGACACATCCTCGAATTAATTCCCGCAGCCAAATAGACCACGCGTTAATTTGAAAGGGCGACCTGGGGTTGTGCAGGATGTCAGAAGTTATCGGTCAGTAACCAAATACGTAGGAAGTTTTCGTACAGGTCCGGGAACACAGTGAAACGCATGGAACGTTTCGACTGTGAAGGTCTGATAAATGATGCTCAAAAGAAACGAGGAAAAGATTGAGGAAGTTAATGATCAGTCTGACAGTGTGAACTCTGTCCTGTCTGTGATAGGCAAGGCTATACTCTTACTAAGGGAAGCGAAGAGAATTTTTAGATGGAAGAAGCGAGAATGGTGAAAGGCCGCGGTTCTGAAAGTAAAACAACTCAGCTTAAAGAGCGCTGTATAATATTGCAGTTTCACTGTCAAGGAGGATTTCTTTCGAATCGATCAGCCACTGGTCAGGTCTTTTCGCTGCTGATGATTCTGTCTAAATATTACGAGACTTCCATCCCTGTACATCAGGTGTTCCTGGATTTCCGGCGGACCTATGACTCGATCAATCGAGAGAGTTTGTGGTTTGCTTTGGAATATCTAGGTATGCCAACAAAAATGGTACGGTTGTATAGAATGATATTGACACAGTCCCAATGCTGTGTTAAAGTTGAGAACAAGCTATCGAGAATTTTCGCAGGTAATGCGGGTGTGCGGCAGGTGAGTGATCTCTCCCCGATACTCTTTAATCTCATGTTGGAGTACATCTCTCGTAGGACTAAAACACCACAGCGCAACATCTTATATCGCTAGTTCAATCAGGTGCTTGCATGCATATGCAGATGACATATGAGTGAAAGAAATACTTGATCCGCTTGTAGAGTTTTCACCTTCTGTTGGACTTCAGATCAATGAGTCCAAAACAAATACATGATCTCTGGATATATAGACAATGGCACACCAGATTTTAGTAGTGGCTACTTCACGTTTAAGGAGGTACAAATATTTGGGCTCTCTAATCACTCACGATAGCAGTGAGAGTGAAGATATTAAAGTGCGCCTGGCACCTGGCAGTCGTCCTTTGTCCTCTAAGGCCACTGCGAAAATCTAAAATCTGCTAAGGTCGTCTGTAAGGTCCCCCAACAGTTTCGTATCGAACCAATACGAACCAATGCTTTTACACAAGTTGGCCTTATTTTTGCTAGCTGTAGTATTACAGACCTCAACTACCAGTCTAACAAGGTGTTCGGGTATAGATCCCATCAGATCGTCCAAGTCATTGTAAAATGCGTCATTATCTTGGGGCTGGCTGACTTCTGTGGACGCATCTACTACACAATCGGTTACTGACCTGGTCTCTTCGTTTAGACCAACGAGTTTCTTGAAGAACAAGTAGTTCCACCCAATACTCCTTCATGCAAGTGATTAGACCTTCCTTCTAAAGCTCCTGGTTTTTTAAGTGATTGCACATTCCACGAGCACTTGAGCGGGGGTCCGGTATTAGTTTGGCGATGTCCAGTTTTTTCTTGTAGACATTTATGACAACCAGTCAACTAGTCGCCTCCTACGACAAGCCACGTTAAATAATGAGGAAAATTAAAATAAATTGTGTTTTCATTTCACAAAATGTTCATATGGAAACTCCAATTTAAGTATATCTCGGGAAGAGTACAAATTTGAGTGGTGACAAGAGTTGACTTACGAATTCGATGCGAAATGTATTCAACACAAATCGTAGGATTGTTCCTATATTCTCAATTCTCAAATGTGCTGAATCGATGGATTGCATGATGTAACACTAATTGTGGTAAATTGTAAAATATTTTTTATTTATGACGGTTAACTTAAAATGGTTCCCATTTTCCGAATACATTTAAGTTAAAGAAACCGTCTGCTCTATAGTTTAATCATAGAAAAGCGCAGCCACAACAAAACCAATTTATTTTTATGTATGTAATATGTATGCATGTGTATATTGGTTTCTCATGTGTTCTATATATACATAAGTATACAAAACCGACACAGACAACATATTTGTAGTTTTCTACCTATTGTATTAATTCATATATCTTGCGACCTTACCTATGCGATCATGCAATAAAAGTTTTATAATACGCACCATACATATATAGTGCGTCGGAACCCCTTTGAAAATTATATAATTTTTAATAAACAAATTATTTCAAGAAAAGTATACATTTTAAAAGGTAAACCCTCTGCAGTGGCAACATTTTGTTTGGTTTTAGACACCACTCTAATGTAAAACCCAATCGAAAAAATATGCAGGTAAAATTTGGAAAATTTTGTTTTCACTATCTCTTCATTTATATATAAGGTAGTATAGCTTTTATTATACGAAAGGGTTAAAACAAAAAGATCGTCTAATGTTTATACAATCACGCTTTATTTTCAGTAAATATTTTACAATATTCTTAAATTTTATGATTTTTTCTATTTTATATATTGTATTAGGTATTAGACCTATAGACAAAAGTAAATAAATACGCATATTTGGATCCAAATATGGGCGCTATCAACATACATAGTTTCTATACATATAGTTTTAAACTATAGTTATAACCATATACTACCACCACACTATCTTAAATATTATTTATAATCAAACTTTTTCGTTTACATACGTAATTATATAATTTTAAGACATGAGAATTATTGAATCCTTTCATTCTCAAGAATGAAAAAAAAATTTACATTTTCAACAGATATTGTACTTCCGGTAATTATTATTTGTGTGTGGTTTACTTTATTATGATAATATGTACTCGAGATTATATCAACAAAAATAATTCGAAATAATTAGTTTATGAACTATAAAATAAAAATACGGCAATACGCGTTCGATCAATGGCAGTTCCGAACTGAACCAAATGGTACAGAAATTCAGCATAAATTTTAATAAATATGACGGTTAACAATTGGCCGGTGTATGTATGTGATGTTAGCCCGAAAATCAACCCCAAAAAAACTTTTGTAATGTAATCTAAATTAATTAAATAGTGAACACTAATAACAAGTATTAACATTGGTTAAGTCTTAAAATATGTAATAAATTTAGCTTAAGATTTGAATACTTCTTGTTAATTTCTTTTGTAGAAAGATTCAAGAATAAAGCCATTGCCAGCATTTACAAAAAAAAAATCGTTTTAAAAATCAAATATTTGTGCCCTGACTAAATACATAAAAAGCCTCTCAGCACGAAAAATAGCCTAAAATAGAGTAAACAATTATTCCATTCCGAAAAATTAAAATCTTTTAGAAATTAAATCAGTAATTTTTTTAATGTATTTTTCGGACTAGAATATTATTTATAATGTTTCTTAGCTAATTGCATACATATATATTGTCTAAGATTTCTTTTAAAACAATTTGGTATTAACTTTTAACGTAATCAAAACGGAACAATTGGTAATCTTTTCTTGAAATTCGGTAATCTTCTCTCAGGTATAGCGCCGATCAGGGGACGTCCTTTAATGATGTCTTTTTGGGGGTGAGGGGGAGTGGGAGAGAGGGTGGGGGTTCAAGTTTTTGTGTCCTTTTGTGACAGAGGGGGGAGGGGTATTTCTGAAAAAAGACGTAACAAATTAAAATAAAAGTAAAAAAATAAAAGTAAAATTTTCATTTTATTGAATAAATTCCATTTAAAATTATGATTTAATTATTATTTAAAATTATGTAGAAATAAAAATTAAATATTGCATTTATGCGTCCTCCCAAGGACTGGTAAAATGTTGGTCCAGTGTGCAAACTGGAATTATTGAGTCTGCTTCATTATCAGGAGTAATATATAAATTTCCAACATTCAAATAATCCTCGTCAATACACTCCGCTACTTCAAGTTGACCTGCCTGCATTAAAATAGCCATCATCTCTCGTTGACTTTTGGCCGCAATTCGAATAGGACGAATTTTTCTATAATTTCGTCTGATTTACTTTTTGCAAATTATGCACAGACATATGCATCTTCAGTATAATGTGTGATGCAAAATATATTTGGCAAACATTGCAAATTCGTTTTTGAAATTCAGGCTGCACCGTATTGTAAAACATAAATCGTATGGGTAAATTTCAAATTTATTTTTATTTTGAACCATATTACCCAACGTTAATGATTTGGTTATAAACAATGGCGCAAAATTATAATTTGGCTCATCTGTCGTATCTAAAGTGGCACTGGTGGAGGCAGAAAACGAGCATTTAATATATTTAAAATTGAGCTACGTGGTTCAGAACAACAATCACGATTGAAACATTTTACAATTTGAACGCAATATTGGCTGGTTCTTACATGTTTGGCAAACCACTCCTGGTTTTTCGTAATCAAGGAACTGGCGTCGATTTCAGAAACATTTTTTTGCACATATTTGCATACTGTTGAATATCTATTAATGACTGTTTCATTCCAAATATCAACTAAAGTGTTGGCGGCGAATTCAACATTTTTAAATTCTATATCAGTATCGACGTTCGACCTTGATTGTCTAAGTGACTGCCATACATCTCGTGTGGCAATATTACACCCGACCGTTGTTTGCTTAATGGTGCCATTCTTCTTTCGACCCGATTAAAGGCTCTTCTACCATAGGTGCGTTCGTTGCAATAAAAATGGCATCTAAATTATAGTGGATGAAATGGTGAATAGCAACATCAATTACTTTTTGATATCTTGGATTTTCATCCGGGCCTCCGTCAATATTTAAAATAAATATAGGTTTAATTTTATTCGCATATTTAATAAATGTTTCAAATTCAGACAGTCCAACCAATGTATCCATATCGAGACAATCCAAATATGCGGTTGATGAAGAATGTTTCCCAGATCGGATTGCAATAAAAGTAGGACCTCTGTACCCTACTTCTTTTGAATTTCCAATACCATTTTCATCGATTTTAATAGTCGCATAAACCGAAGGGATTAATTTATGACGTGCAGCTACAACCCAGTCGTGATCTGGTAGACTGATTTTTCATTTACTGCTGTTATTCCCAATGGCACTCTTGCTTTATCGTCTTGGCTTAATAAAAAGACTTCATCTGGATGGCAAATATGATGGTCTTTTTGAGCGCGAATTAATTTAACTGGAAGTGTTTTGATATGTCGTTTACCTTCTACAAACTTCTAAGTACTAATACAAGACACCAAAGTTCCAAACCATCCAAATATCAAATAATTTTAATACAGACTGATTCAGTGTTATTCAGTATTCTGTTCAAATTGGAATGCAACTATACCGAATTTAAAACCAAATTACACTTACGAAACCTAAATGATGAGTTCGTTTTAATACCAGATAAGGCGTCATAATTAATTTTCATTAACAATTTTATTGGAAATCGCAATATAAGCATCCTGATTAATTTATTCCTGGGGGTAGGAGGTAGTTTTTGGGCTTAATGGATTAGGAACATAGTCATCTATCTATAGGGAACCTGAATACAAATCAATGGTGGTAGGTGCTAATGGCTCATTAATAATTTTATTCAAAAACAAGGTGAAATTATGGCGAGCGAAGGAAAGAATTAACGAAAATAAAACGCATGATCATCATTTGTGTTGACCTCTTTCTCATCATGAAGTTAAACCTTGTTATGGAATTTTGAAAAAATTTAATGAATAGACCTCACATTACCACTTATTATCTTAAGGTTTATTAATAAATTTACTTAAACATACTTCAAAAAATATAAAATAAATTTTCACAATTATAAAATATTCCTCTTCTTTGAAGAAGCGATTCTTCCAAAATCATAATTTCTATCAAAAAAGACTAAAGCTACTTAAGCGATTATTTCAATTTTCTATCTTAAGCCATTTTTCCAAAACACAATTTTCTTCTGAAATTATTTAAGCCAAATTTGATTTGTTTTGTAAATCAATTTAATAATCCATGTCTTCGGTTTCAGAATAATTTTCATTCTGTCGACGAAAGTGATCCATTGAATAAAATTGTCAAAGGAAATGCCAACTCATAACCAAGTTTGTTTAGGAAGCTTGAAGGAACACCATCTGGACCACAGCCAACTTTGAACTGACACTCTGACAGTTTTAATAATATCTACTGTTGGGGTATCACAAGGTATACCCAAGGTGGTATTTATACTATAATATGCTGCCTTACCAACATTTTCTAGTCTATAAGTATTTTGGAAGAAAGAACCAAATAAGTTGGCTATATTCACAGAATTATTGCCAGTAATATTATTGAACAAAATTCCAAAACGATTTGGGATTTAATTTCAAATTGTTTTGAACCTTGTGTTGGTCAGAGGTGTACCGACCGAGTCGCTGTACATGTTTCTTTGCATGGTTCTTGATTTCATCGGTAACGTACTCCATCTTTAGATTCTTATGAATAGGTTTGCGTTTCTAATGTACCATGGTGCGTTCATACTATTGTTGGTATGAAGGTAACTTTTTTGTTAGTGAAGTTGACGTGTATGGATTTCGTTTCGTTGAGCTGAATGCGCCATTTCTGGCATTTTGTAATTTACCAGTTGACTCTTCTATGTCTCCAATTGCTAGGATTGCAGTCTCATCCGCAAATATTGCAACGTTTGTTCCTTTTTTATTTGGTACAAAAAAGTTCCAGTAATACACTAGGAAGATGACTAAATTCCGAATCCACTAAGCTCAAAAACTACAACCTATCCCCACGAATAAATTAATCGGGAAGCTTATAAGGCGGTTCACTTATCACTTTTGCCAGATATTTGTATTCGAGCCTCCATAGATAATAAATTATCTGTTTTTTCCCTTAACTGTTAAATTCAAATAGCTTTATCTATCCTCAGAATTAATTTTTTTTCGGTGGGTTTTATCCGATTTCGTATATACATGTGTACTAAGTTTTTAAACAGGAATTATCATTTTTCCAATTGGATTTCATTTTAACAGTGTGAACTGAGAAATTTTATATAAAATCAGTGAGTCAATGCGATTAGTTTATCATCTCATTGAGTACATCAACTGAAAACTTGCCACAATGCATTGACTTTGAAAACTTATTGAGAACAACATATCGCATGTATGCTTACCTTAGATATATTGCAAACAGGCAGTTATCGCAGCATAGTTTATATAGAGCTCTTTAGTAATGAAAATGACCTGACTGAAAAATTACTAAATATGTATATCGCTTAATACTTTTATATTCCAATCGAATTTAAATTGAGATCATTTACCTTACGGTTTGTTGTTGAAAATAATCTTATTCCAGTTTCTAAATCATAAAACTGTAACTTACATTATGCTTAAACATACGTTGTGTTCTCATTTAATTAACAGTTAAAATAATAATTGATCAATTTTAATCTTTTCGAAGCGTTACACTAAAATCAAGTTCTCTTCTTACATGTTTATATTACGAGTATATGAACCAAAAAATTATATTTCTTATTTTATAAGTAATTAAACTTTTCTAAAACTAAATTTATATTTAACAAAAAATATAAGTTTTAATATTTACATAAGAGCAAAAATTAAAAAATCAAAAAGAAAATCAAATTGAAATTAGAATTTTTATTGTATTTACCTACAGCGGCGAAATGGAAACGATCATAATTTTGTCAGCTATTTGTGAAATTCAAGTAAAATAAACGTTTTATGATGATAATCGTTTGATTTAGACCGTTTTGTTTATAGTGTGTTGTCGACTGTATATGGTTTTGTACCGGTCATTTTGGTTCTACAAAAAAAATAAAAAGAAAACATTTAAATTAAATACAAACTGTAATAAAATTGTAATTTACACAAAATTAATCTTTGATTAGATTGCATAGGGGTGTGATAATTTTTTTATCTTGTTACTGTTAAATTCCGGTATTTTTGTCTCTAAATTTTTGGTAGCGAAATTGTGTTTTTTTTTCTTTATGTGAATTTAAAAGGATTTGGGTGCTGTTTGCTCTAGATAAGAGTTTGTGCTCTAAACTTACTTAATGGGCCCCAACAATTTCAGTTCTTTTAAATTTCTTAATAAGGTTAGGCTTAGGGTGGCCTTCTGAGCTTACTAAATGGACTGAAATGGACTGAGCTTCCCACGAAGCGTTCAAGGATCCTGACATCGATCTTACTAATCCGTCAGGTCGTCCAAATGGGAAGTTCACATAAATTTTATTCTGGGACTAGGACTGGTGCAGAGCAGATGGATCACAATTCCCCCAACCGGGACCACCCAGTCTGCTCGCATGTACCCCGATGAGACAATGCCCCGTTATAGTCTAGGCCAGATCTGCCTGGTAATTGCATACACGAATCTGGCGCTCGTTTCTTTTATGGCTGTTTCCTGAAGCAGCAGTTTACAGGAAGCAAGCGGTATCTTTATATTCAGCCTGCTTTGTGATATAAGGCGTGATGTGCTCTTGCGAGCCAGCTCATCTGTCTTTACATTCCCTGCGATATTAAAGTTCCCTGGCACCCACGTCAAGCGGATGTTGAACCGATCAGCCACCTCATTTAAAGTTGCCAAACAGTTCTAGGCTACCTTCGACGTCAGGGGAAATGATTGTAGCGTTTTAATAGCACCCTGGCTGTCCGTAAAAATGCGAATATCCCTCGTAGATATTTAATTATACTTCAACCTGTCCAAAACTTCTATTATTGCGATAAGTTCAGCTTGAGAAACACTGCTAAAGTCGGGAAGACGAAAAGAGAGGTTGACCCCTAGTGTATCACAGAATACTCCACAGCCAAATCCGCTATTTCTTTTTGAGTCGTCCGTGAAGAAGCTTAGCGCCAGAATGTTCATAACTGTCTCATTCACCTAGTTCTCTCTGCTGGGAAACTCATTTTGGAATCTCACCCCAACAGATGGCCGAAGAGATAGTATAGTCGTTAGTGTCAGGAGTACCCCTGTTGCACATGATAGATGAGTGCTCTATACTATTACATAGGTCCACATAGATATGGATTTGAGCCGAATGGCTGTGCAAAATGCAAGCTGCTTGGCCGCAAGATCCCCAAGGGTGTGAGATGAAAGAGAATCTCTAGAACTTGGGTAGGTGTGCTCCTGAAGACCCCACTTATACACAAGCAGGCAGTTCTTTGGACTTTCATCAATAGTTTCAGGTGAACCATAATTTTTAATAGAAAAAAGGATAAGCTTATTGGCCTCAAGTCTTTGAGATTGCAATGAGAGCTTTTCGTACCTTTTTTTTTTTTTTAAAAAAGGACGTGGCATAGACACATTTTTGGTTCATAGCCTTGCCTTACATTCACACAACATTCATTCATGGCACACCAGATTTTAGTAGTGGTCACTAAACGTTTGAGGGAGTGAGGAGGTCCAAATACTTGGGCTCTTTAATCACTCACGATATCGGTATGAGTGAGGATAATAAAGTGGGGTTGGCAGTCGTTCTTTGTGTCCTCTAAGGCTACTGCTAAAATCTAAACCTCTATGAAGTATGCAGTGAAGCTGACGCTTTACAAAGCGTTGATCAGGTTTGTTGTTATGTATGGATATGATAGTTGGACGGTGCCGGACGACTACGAGAGGTGGCTTCTTACATTTGAGAGAAGAATCATGCGTGTAATTTAGGGCCCAAAACGTGAAGTAGAAGGTACATACCGACCTATGTACAATATCGAGATCTGAAAAAGATCCTCGTCATTGTACATGAAGTTGGATCGCAACGAATATGCTGGCTCGGTCATGTTCTGCGTGCTGATCCGGGACGAATTGTGCGGCGATCTCTGAAAGGAGGCTTGCTTCTACAGATTGTCTAGGACAGTATGAAGACCAAGCTCAGGAACGAAACCACTTGAGTCACATTGCTGACACAGTAAGGGGCCAGTAATGGCACTTAACAATTGTTTATTATTATTATTATTTAACGAATATGATTGGAAAATTTAAATCTAAATTGAAATGTCATTAAATTGATAAATGATTTCAAAAACATTGACTTGACATTAAATATTGAAAATAAACATTTTTTAATTTTTTAACTTATCTCACGTGCAAAAATATTGAACCAAAATCAAAAAGAAAATATTAATTTATACAAGTAGTAATCCACAGCTATACCACAAAATGCTTCAAGAACAATGACTTTAAGAATAGACCTTTTTTATAATCCACTTGAAACATGTCAAAACCACAGCGACGATAAAACTGTATGTACTGATGATTACGTGTATAGTTATGCTACACTTGACCTCGTCGTTCAACATTATCAAGACTGAATGGGACATCGTAGCAACTACAAGGATATCCGAAATCTGTGAAAAGTATCAACGGTCAAAGGAAATTCTTATCCTTTTCCAAAAGTACTACTCGACTTTCCAAATAACGCAACTTGGAACACTCGACAGTTGACAGTTAAGTTATGAAGATTGCTGTTAATTGAGAAGTTCCTACAGATCTACTAATTGGGTGATGATGTATCCGAAACGGAACATCGTTGCTTCATTATTCCGGATATTAGCAAAATAGGAAGATGCTACAAAACACAATGATGAAGCATACGGATGGTTAAAACGATGAAAATCGATGTAATGAAGTTTACTGTTCTTAAAATGCCTACCTAGCAATTGAGCACATCAACGTAACACACATCTAATAGGCGTTGCTGCAGTACGCCCATACTTAAGGAAGGTGATGCCTGCGGAACAGCCCATCCTGTAAACAGAAATCACCTGAGACAGAAACAGATAAATCATTGAGGAGTTAATTTTTGTAGCCGTCTAGTATACTGGGCAGACCGATAGGAAGACAACATCGTTTACAAAATTACCATGCAGCTTCCACCTCAATATGCTGGCGTGGCGGTGAAACCTTCATGTGGGTAACTAATGGTGTTAATCAATTTGAAATCGGGAAGTGAATCTCGATCGTTGCAACTACTAAGTTGGTATTGGGCAGTGGTCGAAAAATTCAAAAAATTAAAATAAAGACCAAGTTGCTGTAAGAATCTATTCAAATTCGATAAAAATATTTTCAACGACCGAATCAAAGTTGAGTCTAATTGGAATATTAAGGCGCGTTGCTAATTTAATTTATTAACATCCCAATTTTCAAATTGATAACCAACCTAAATAAATTACAATAATTTTATTGTAATTTTGACATTAGATTTGTTCCCCTGTTTGTATCTACATTAACTACAATAAAATTCCGTGAACGGCATTCGAGTTAATTTAATTTTATATTTTATTAAAATAATAAAACTAGTTATAAATATATAATTTTAATAAATAAGTAACATAGTTTTATAGGAATATAATAAAATGTTGTTGTCCGTGACAAATATTGCAAAACTGAGGTAAATATTCATAACACCAGAACATAACCTCAAAGTTAATCGAAATATTTTTGCTTTCAGACAAAATTTGAAATTTCTTGTGTGTATAAACCAGAACTCGGCGATTATTTTGCGACATGCATCGAATAAAGATTACTCGTCGTCAGACGAAGAGGACAATAAATCAAAACCTAAAAAACACGAAAAGAAATCTACAGAAGTGGATGGCAAAGTTGTCAATCGATTGAATCAGCTGCTGGCCAGTATGTCGACCGACAGTAGTAGGGATTTAGTTAAGGTGATTGATTTGAAAAAAGTTGGTAGTAAGAAACAGAAGATAAAAGCAGAGCGTGAAAAATCTAATGTCGTCGACAGCGATGATACAAAAAAGGTTATTGAGGCGGCCAAAAGTGTTGCTAAAGCTATCGGTGGTGATGTGAAACAGACCGAATCCGAATTATTGTCAAAACTTTTATTGCACTCCGACGCCAAAGAAAAAGATATTCCCAATGAGATGTCCAGCAAACCTCCGGTTAGTTTAAGTGAATTGATCATTGGTATGAAAATCGATAAAACGACGAAATCACCTGACGAATCACAAACCAAGGCGGATTACATAAGACGTGCGATGAAGCGCACCGGTGGCAGTCTTGATACCGATCAACAGGCTCGAAAAGGTAAACGGGATTCGTATGAGAAATCACAACGTTATCATCGTATTCAACCATTACCGGGAACGGCCAGTGTTAATTTATTTGGATCCACATCATTAGGCATTTTCAAAGATCCATCGAAATTACAAGAATCACCCGACATACTAGAAACTTGGAATAAATTAAAAAATTATGAACTTAAATTGGCCACCACACATCCACCCGCTAATTATTTCGAGAAAATGATTTTATGGACGGAGCAGGGAAAAATTTGGAAATTCCCCATCGATAATGAGCAAGGTCTCGATGTGGAGAGCAATGTTTATTTTGCCGATCACATATTTTTGGAGGAGCATTTAGAGGGGTGGTGCCCAGCAAGGGGGCCTGTTCGTCACTTTATGGAATTGGTGTGCGTTGGATTATCGAAAAATCCGTATATCACAGTACAAGCCAAAAAGGATCATATAATGTGGTTTAAGAATTATTTCGAAGAGAAAGAGGATATTCTGAAAGCGGTTATTGTTGATGATAAACCAACGACGAAAGAGCTTACACAGTAGCTGTAAATAAAAATTGTTTGTTGTAGTAAATCGTAATTTACTTGGAATTCATTTAATTTTTGACCCAATCAGTTGAACCTGTTTCTAGTTTAGTGGTACACTACGCCTATACTCATTACACGTAAACATTTTAAACGTTGCAATAAACTTTGTATCATTTTGAGAGGATCCGTTCTGAATTGGCTAAATATAAAATATTCGTTTATACGTATAATAGAATAAATTATCATTTAGTAAGCAGAAGAACATAAATAATTCATTGGTAGAATTGGAAGTTAATTTAAATTTTCAACACAGTATGATTCCAAGCTTGAATTTGGAAGTTGGATATTTTATCGAGTGCAGATACTTGCAATAGTACCCAAGGCCCTTAAGGAATTGTATCAATAAGTAATTTACTTCGCCATCCATTTTCTGATGAGCGCTTAATTTTAATATATAACTTAAATATTTTACTGCCGTGTTGGGCTTAATCTGCTAGAGGAACTAGTTGAGTTTTTTCTGTTGCTGGGCTTAGACTGTGTGCGGTTAGCTTGGCTGTAGCTCTTCTTATTACTTGGTTGAGCTTGCGTTGAACATCGTCTATGTCCCGGGTGTTATTACTGCTGCAATATCGTCTGCGTTCCCTACCATGAAGTTGTCATTTCCATTCGCAGGATGCCATCGTATGATGCGTTACATAAATCTGGTCTTAGAATAGACCCATCGGCGGCACCACCTGTGACCTCTTTACTGTATTGTCCTCCCGTGGTTTCGAACAGTAGCTTCCTATCTTGAATATACCTGTCAATTATCCGAAAACATATCCAACCCTCGCCGAATTAAATGCGTTCTTAACATCCGGTGTACACTAGATTCCTTGAATAATGATTCGCTTGTTGTGCTATAAGGAAAGCTCTCACAAATTCTTCTATGCGCCAATAGTAGACCGACCTTCTTGAAGCCGTATTGCTTATTTGATAAGGCCCCTGAAGCTTCGATAGCAGCTGTAAGCCACGGTTTTCCGGCAAAAGGGTGTTTACAATATGCTCCGTTTAACTTGCTTCTATTACTGGGCTGGGCACTTGTGATCCTAGCTTAACCATCACAATCTTATAGACCAAGCCCCAGGGAGGTCGACATCTCGTTTTAAGGTCCCAGGGCTATACGTTGCTTACAATGGAGATGATCTCGGAAATTTTGAAGCTGGATTTCAGCTTGGGCCGCAGATAAAGGCTATTTTGGATTTCCAAGAATCCAAGCAGTCAATAACCGACTGTGTAAGCTTCACTTGCGCAACTTCAGTTAGCCAACCTGTCGATAATTTGTGTGCACGCGTCCACAGAAGTCAGCAAGCCCCAAAATAAAGACTCAGTTTATATAATGACTTGGACCATCTGATGGGATTATATCCGAACACGATGTTAACATAGTAATTGGGACTTTAATGCTAGAGCTGGCCAAAATCAGGCCGACTTGTGTGAAAGCATAGGTCCTTACTCCCGACAAAGATGCGACCGATAATGGTAAGAGAATGATGTACTTTGGAATTGCTCACCACCTAGAGTAGCAAGCACATTCTTCCCACATAAACAAATACATTTAGAAACATGGATCCATCCTCGCAAAACTTCCCGCAGCCAAATTTATCACGTGTTAATTTCAAAACGACCAGCTCGGGTTGTGCAGGATTTGAGAACTTTTCGGTCAGCAACTAAATACGTAGGCAGCGATCATCATTTGGTCGCTGCAAAGCTACGATGAGACTAAGTCACCGGTCCCGATTATAATTAGACACATCATTAGGTTGTCAACTTAAAGAAATCTGTTACCTTGAAAAAGAAACTTTCTTGGTCCCACAACCAAGCAACAAAAATACTCAGAATTCATATTATCATTAATAAGGACCAGGCGTATTTTTCTATCCGAGCTACCCGGAGCTCGCTATCTAGAGCTCATACCACTCCTCTCATGGTAGCAGCCCCAGGTAAATATATAGAGCCAATTATTTTGTTTTATCAAATATTGATTGAATGATAAATTATATTTTGCTGTCAAATAAATTTAGTTTATATATTGTAGAAATAGCGCGTTAAGCTTAATTTTTAACACAGAAAAAAGCGTGATCATGTAGTGTGCGGTATTTCTATTGAATGAAGCGTCACGTTCATTTACCTTCCACTGAATTGGTGTTGACTTTTAATTAAAAGCTTTAATTTGTTCATATTATTGCATGTTAACAAACCCAGAAATTGTTTGACAACTGCGGGGATTTTCCCATATTCCATTTGATTTCGCACTATTTGTTGTTTCAAATTCAAATATTAAAAACGAGCTTTTCTTAATCAAAAACTAAATGTAAGTCCGCAAGTTTCCAAATATACCTACTAGCTATAATAGCAATAATAATACATCGACTAGTTAGCTCGAAATCAAAACTAATAATATTTTATTAATTTAACCCTGTTCTATAATTATATAACGCGTAAACCTTAAACACATATCGGGTGCGTCAATTATTAGATTACCTCCAAACCTGTTTACCAAATGTAAACAAAATATCCAATAATTACTATACCTACTCTATAATCTATAGTCTGTCTCCACTCAATCAAAACAACAAAATACACGTCATAAGTAATACCAAAAATTAACCTTGGAGTTGGAGGTAGCATTAGCTTATCTCCTAAAAATTATTTTTAGTTTTCGCTCTCACAAATGCAATAGATAGAGAGTCTGTACATACCAAACATTTGTTTGCCAAATTTGATAGATATGGGAAAGCAGAACTTGACTTGTTAACAAAAGAATTATTCCTCTTTCCCATAAGGTTAGCAATGTGGATGCTCTCTTCTTAGTTACACGTTAATGTCCGAAAAAATAAATTAAACAACCTTAGAACCTGGGCAGAATCTGTATGCCTAATCTAGCACCTTCCCTATCTTTTTGAGGTGGTATCTGCAAGAGCTGTGTCCTGTTAGTGCTGTACAATTCAGAGACCTGCACGGGCTCGGGCCGTAGGTCCGGTCCGGCCCGACCCGAGGCCCGGCCGGGCCGATATTTTGTTATTTCATTCGGGTTCGGGTAGGGCTCGGGCTTAATTTTAAAAATTAATCGAAAGTTTTTCTTTATGAATTTTTAATATAACTTTATTTGCCACATTGACGAATCCATTAATATATTGAATTGGTGGCAAGAATAAGAGGGCAAATATAAATATTTAGTGAAAGTCGCTAGGTATGTTTAATGTATGAGCTAGCAGTGCTAGTTTCTGCAAAAATGCCGTACAAATTTAAAACCAGAAAGCGTCAATGCTATTTTTACGTAGCAACATGAAATAAAAACTTGATTGAATTTGAAAAGTAAAGATACAAATGTATGTTGTATTAAGATTAAAATTGTAATTGTAATTGAATTTTAGGATATTTACAATATTTTAGTTTGAATTTCTTTTTTTCGGGTCGGGTAAACATTTTACTGGCCCATGCAGGTCTCTGCTGTACATAGAACCCTTAGATAACTTTTGGTGTGTTCTAGAGTTTCCCTAGCTCTTTTCGCATCAAAGTTCATGACTTATTTTGATTGTCGTATCCACGTTTGCCTTGTTAAAACCACAAAAACGTGATAGTCCGATAAAGGGTTTGGCCGCACCCAGTTTTCTTATAAAGTTGGTTTTTAATTGTCCCGATGCCTTCATGTTCTGGCGCCCAGGCAAGATCATTTTTATCTGCCAGTTTATTTCATGGCACTAGTAAAGCTTTTTCGATTTAAAGTAATAATTGTTAAGTGCTTTGAGTACTGCTTCACTATACACAATTTTTGGTTATTTTTGTTCCTGCTTTCAATGATTGCTGTTAAAATAGCGTAGATCTCGGCCTGGAAGATAGTGGCGTCACTTGTAAGTGGCATGTGCTTGTTACCAACAATACGAGTATCTTCCCTGTCTGGAATGTTAATTTTGTAGTTTTGGATTAAGTTCATTTTGATCTGCATTTGGTCGCTAAACCTGGTTAAGTCACTTAGATGAGATACCGGCATCTTTTAGGATCTCCAGATGTCCCTTTAGATTATATTCCTTTGTGATATAGCAAAAAAAAATTCACTAAGGCCATGCAAAGATTAAAACGAAGCCGCTTACCTGGTGAACTGCATTAATTCGGAGCTTTTGATATTCGGTGAGGATACTTTGTGGAACTGTCTTATTTTTGACCTTATTCAATTAGTATGGCCTGCGAAGTTAAGCCTGACGAATGGAAAGTGGTTGCGATATGTCCCTTCTTCAGGAAGGGAGACCACTTGATGTGTGAGAATTATCGTGGTATAGCTCTTCCCTTTGCATAGCATACAAGTTACTGACCTATACATTATATTGGATAGAATTACCTCTCTGGTGGAGGGATTTATTGTTGATGACTATCAAGGAGGATTTTGGTTGAACCGATCAATCTATCTAAATATTATGAGACATCCATCCCTGTACATGAAATGTTCCTGGATTTCCGGCAGGCCTCTGACTCGATCAATTGAAGGAGTCTGCCCTGGAATACCTAGAGATTCCAACAAACTTGGTACGAATGTGTAAATAGTCAGTGATACAGTTATTTTTTGCAGTTAACTTGGGTGTTCGGCAAGGAGATGCTCTGTCTCCGATTCACTTTAATTTCATGTTGGCGTACATCTTTCGAAAAACAAAAACACCTCAGCGCAACATTTTAAATCGGCAGTCCAATCAGGTGCTTGCATATGCAGATGACATATCTGTAATTGGGCTGAATAGCAACGGAGTGAAGGGAATACTTGATCGCTTGTAGAGTTTTCGGCTTCTGTTGGACTCCAGATCAATGAATCGAAAACTATATACCTGATATCCGGTTATAGGGACAATGTCACACAAGATTTTAGTAGTGGTCACTACACGTTTGAGGGAGTAAGGAGATTGAAGTATTTGAGCTCTCTTATCACTCATGATAACAGTGTAGGTGCTCTTTACAAAGCGAGTACGCTGGCTCGGTCACGTTCTGCGTGCGGATTCGGGACGAATTGTGCATTGATCTATGGTATAGAGAACGACTTGGCTTTTTCAGGTTGTCTAAGAAAGTTAAACACTGGTTCAGGATCAAAACCGGTGGAGCCTGATTGTGGGACAGTATAAGGGATCAGTAATGGTCTTTAACGAACTGTTAATAGTCGTGTTTTTTAATTCAAAAAATTTTCTTATTGGAATGAAGTTCTGGATAGAATTTTCTCATTTTTTCAGTTAAAATCCAAATGAATTTAATATTTTATCAATAAATAAGATACATTTAATGTTAAACTACACATTTTAATTCACTATTATCGAAATAAAATAAAATTTAACTTTATTTTTCAATGTTCTGGATAAAACATTGTTTTTTTCAAGTTCGCGATAAATTCATAGTACACGAACTCGAAAAAAAAGGGAAATTTTAAAAGGAAATATTTTAAACAAATATTTTTCATTGTTTTATGTTGATACTTGTATTATTTCACAATAGACGTCAAAAAATATAGTTAGAAGTTGAAATTTATTCAAATAAATAGAACTTAAATTAAATATATTGGTTAAACTAAAAAAAAATTCCCAGTATTATTCCCGATGTTCTTATAGAACTTGAAGTTCTGTTAATAAAAAAACGCACCAAATGATAATAATATATGAAGGACTTGCCTCAGGGCGTTCTTCTTTAGAACTATATGTAACGGTGTTAGGCCCAGCAGAGCCTGAGGCTGTCGAGCTAATTATCATGTCCCCTGTTATTTGAAGCCACGCTTCGTTTTTATCTAAAAGCTACGTATCATATAGCCAAGTTCTATTCCATCTATCACTAACTGTGTAATGTTGAATTTTATTCTCCTGGTGAAAGGTCTGATTGTTTTGTTTGGTTTAATTCGAAGTACCTTCTTCTTGCACCAATTCCAGGTGAAATGCAGAACATTTTGCATTCCCGCGAATTTACTTTCAAGTCTAAAAGGTCTGAAATAATTATAGAATCGTAATTCCTGTAAAATAATAATTTCACGAAGAAATTTTCAAAGGACTTCCATGACGAAACTGTTTCAGTCTCAATGGCTTTCATTGTATCGTAGAGATGTGCAAGTAGTTTATTGTTATACCATTCATTATGCAATAATTATCTACGGAAAGCATCATTTAGTCTATGATAGAGACAGGAGGCAGACATTAAAAAAACGTAATTTAAAATTCGATAAATCGAAGTGAAATAAAGATTCAAAAATTGCCTGAACTTTTCGAATGTGTACCGTGTACTTTATTAAATAGCGGTGGCTAGCCCAGGTCAATATTCTGATTAAGTTAAACACTGCTTTACACAGCAAAGCTAGACTCACCTGTCACAATTAATTTAGTATATCTGCAGAATTTTGAAAACCCAGATTGGGCCCTGGGTCGACTATCTATATAATCAAAATAACAAATAACGCTATCGTTTATTTCTAATTTTATTCATTTAACCTCCACAATCATTGAACCTGGTCTTATTATTGAACAACATACCGGATGCGATAATTATTTTACCAGTATATTACATATCGCTAAACGTTTTTAGCTAAAAAAAAATTTAATGGTATTATGACACTGGCTAGTTTTGAAGTGCAATAAAGTGCTGTAAACCAATTTTTGTAAGAAAGAGAAAGGAACAGGAGACAACATTATTATAATGGACGCCACGTGCGTCAGCATGTAAAATATAAATATAAACAAAAAATTAATTTTCCTAATAATTTTTGGGATTGTAATTTATATGGGATTTGAGTTAGACTTTAATTTGATTTTATTAAATTTTATTAAAAATTTGATTAAAACATATATTTATTTATAATTAGTTTTGTTCAAATACAATAAAACTAGCAACATATTTTTTATTTAAACACAAACTGTGTACTGAAATTGTACTACTCGACTTTGGAATCACTCGCACTTGTATTTGGAAAACCTAAAGAGTAGTCTACAATTCTTCCAGCTTCTCGAAGTTCACTTAAAAATGCACCATGCACGGTAGCTGAATAGTTTCGTATTGTCTGTTCACATTATTTAAATGTTGCACTGGTGTTTCTTTAACATGTTTTTCTTGTAATCGTATAATCCATTCCAATGCTTGGCCTAATGATACTGGATTATTTCCGGCATAATTAAAATCTAATTGATGGGAGAACTTGTGAACTCGAGCAGTCTATTAAATTCTCTTTCAACCATTTCATCTTTATGATTTTTTGGTACTTATTTTCCTCCAGCCCCGTACATTGGACAAGCTTGTTTTATTGGAGCCATTTCCATACCAGTTTGTCTGCTCAATATAGTTAGAGGTTTACCCCATATTCCAGTAACCACCATTGCACCTAGATCAGCAATGTAATTATTATTTCGAAATGTGGCAATACGCCCTCCAACACGATCTCTTGCTTCTAACACAATAACATCCATTCCAAATTGTTGAAACTGTTGCGCTGCTGCTAGTCCTGAAATTCCCGCACCAATTACAACCACTTTTGCAAATTTTTTAAGTGGTAATGATTTTTTTATATGCTTGAAAATACCGTAAGTTTAATTAAATTTTAAGTTTTAAGTTTTAATCAAATTTTATTCTTACAATGTTTACAATTGAAGATGTCAAAAAAAGTGTGAATGTCAAAACAAAAGAATCAAAATGTAATTCTTTTCTGCTAGAATTGCTCACTTTTTTTGCTAGACAATTTGAGCTACGCTGGTTTTTTGACATATAACGATTTTTTTACGTACTATGTCGTATTCACCCACACATGTGTATATTTTGTATACATGTTTTTTTTCTCGCTCGGTTTGTCTTTTCTAGCCGCTAGAAAAGTCGGAAAAAAAGCCAGTGTCATAATACCATAATCAAAAATTGCAATAATTGCTAAATATACAACAAAAAAATATACGCCGCATATACACACACCAAAAAATTAATTGTGGTTAAATTTCAAGGTTATCTGGAATTATAATCAAAACACGAATACAATTCAAGGCACAAATATTCAATTTATTTCTTACAATAAATTTTATTCATTTTCTTCTGAAATTCTCAGTTGTATAATAGAGACGCAAACGTGAATCACACAAAAATTATTGTAAGAGCTGTTTCTCATACATGCATACGAGTACATATGTGATAAAAGTAATTGTGCGAATTTGATTGAAAGTTGAGTTTATTTAATTATTATTAATTATAATTCGGTTTGTTTTATTCAAATTAAATTTTTGGTTTATCGAATTGATGTACTCGAACTTTGACCAGTAAGAATATTGATTAACGCTAAACGATTAATTTGATCTCGCATACTGCAAATGTTTTAATTTTTATTATTTTCGATTAATTTTTTAAACATGTATTAGTGATCAACATATAATATAATATGTCCTCTCAATTATAAATAATTAAATAATTTATGGGTGACCTAATCACCTTATCCTTGAACATTTCTAAATTAAATCATCCAATGCCAATGTTACAGTAACTTTCAATTACATAATGTGTACATAATGTATTCGTCATTTTAGTTTTGTTTATATTATGATCGATCGAGTTGTATATTATAACAGGTGATTCTATATCTATCTTATTGTTTATTTATTACATTAAAATAATTTTTGTATTTTTTTAAAGTTCGTAAAAATTTTCCGAGACTTTTAGGGTAATGTGTAAAATGCAGTGTACGTACATACCTATATGAAATTCCAATATGGATACTTAAAGGTGTTGCAACTTGATTTAAACGTAATCAATTAATATTACGGCCCAAATAAAGTTTACAAAATTGGATAGATTTCTAAACCAGTTTTACATCTTTATTTACCTGGTTGACTGCCGTTGTGTGCATAATCTTATTTATTTTTTTTCTTATTTAATAACAGCACAAATCACATAATAATCTGTTAATCTTCAACACATGCTGCTAAATGAGTTTTAAGTAATTTTTTAAATTTGAAAACATTTTTAGAAGTTTTTATTGCGGTTGGTAGTTTATTATAAACATGGGGTCCAATGAAAGTTATTGATTTCTTACCAAATCCCGTTTTTATTTTGTTGCTCATTAGAAAATTTGTTCTACGAGTAGTGTATCTATGACTAACATACTGAAATTGAATGTTAAATAGTGTAGATGTTACGGTCAGACACTTGATACGTGAAGTTCAAATAATGCATTTATTGGAAGAATACCAACGGCAACATTCCTTTATAACTCAACGGAAGGAAATAAATGTGGAAGTTTAAAAATAGCTTTGCAAATCCTATTTTGCATAGTTTGTAATTTTTTTAATTTGGATTTTACTGCAGTTCCAAAAGTTGAGATGGCATAGTAGAAACGTGAATGAATAAATGAAAAGTAAATCGTTTTTAAGACATGCGTTGGAGCAAAGGGGGCGAGTTTTCTAATCAAAAAGATAAACGGACATATTTTCATGCTCAACATACAAATGTGTTTATCCCAAGACATGTGCTTATCAAACATTATTCCAAGATACTTAAACTCGTCGACACGTTCAATGAACATTAGAAACCTGCTGCAAAATGGGCAAATCACAATGTGGTAGAAATGGGGAGTGAAATATAATAAATTTTGTTTTACTTAGATTAACTGCTATTTTGTTGTAATTAAAATACTCTAAGAGTGTCTGAAAATCATTTTGCATATTAGTTAACGCCTGCGAACAATCACTGGAGTTATAAAAAATTGCCTATCGTCAGCAGACATTCTGATTTGACCAACCAGCGGTAATTGGGCTAAATCATTTCTGGAAATCAAAAATAATAAAGGCCCAAGAACACTGCCTTGCGGTACACCACAGTTGATGGTTAAGACGCTGCTTGCGACACCATTCATTACCACAAACTGAGTGCGGTTTTGAAGATAACTAGCTAGAAGTTTATACGATATTCCCCTATAACCATAACTATATAACTTATCTAGCAGCAATCGATGATCAATAGAGTGAAATGCTTTATGTAGATCCAAGAATAGACTACACATATATTCCTGATTGTCAAATGCCCTATAGATTAAATCGGTAATTTCAACTAATGCAGTGTCAGTGCCAGACCCCTGTCTAAAACCATATTGATGACAGTAAATTTTTTTTCTATTATTAAGGTATTCTATCATGCGATTTGCTATTAATTTTTCCAATATTTTGTCAAACACGGATAAGACAGAGATTGGACGATAGTTAATAATAGCATTAGAGCTTCCAGATTTGAAAATTGGTGATACGTTTGCAATTTTCAGACAAGAGTTATTGTTCATAATCACAGAGGTGGAAGATGTACCAACATTTACAAAGAATTTATTGAATGCATCAACAATACAACTTGGCTCTTTATATTCAATATCATTAAATGCAATAGATTGGACATTAGTACTGGTGTCACACTTCATAAACTGATTGATTATCTTCCAGACCTCTTTTTGGTTTAACTTATTGAATTTTTTTGTTAAGGAATTCCAACCTGCCTTTTAACACATGATTGTTTGTATTTTGCTTGATTCGTTTAAGAATGCGATTTTTTTTTTTTGATTAGATTCCAGAGCGCTATACTCATCCATCCATGGGGAATTGTTAGCATTTTTTATTTTCACTTTAATCTGTATGGTTTTGGAATATTTATCAATCAGTTCATTATATTTTTTAATGATCATTAGTAAAGTCAAATCAGGATTCCAAATATCAAATGTAGTAAATTTAAGAAATTCATCAAAAAGCCGATTAACTTTATTAAAATTTCGATTTAAATAAGAATTTGGAGAAAACGAAACTGTGATCACTGATGCTTGATTCAATTGTTGAGTTCAAGACACGGTCAATGTTATGGAAACTGCAAATAGGTTGATCTAAAATATTCCCACTCGCAGGTCGAGTAGCAAAAGTATTGGTAACAATCATGCCATGGCTGAATAACGTAGAACTAAATGTAGAGACTTGACTTGAGTCCTTGTTAAGGAATATTCAAATAACCAACTATAATGAAATCCGATGTGGCCATGTTGCCACAAATGAAATTTTCTAAAAATTCATAAAAGCAGTCAGTGTCAGAGTTAGGTGGTCTGTAATCTTGTGTTGTTACTTATTTATTAGCTTTTGGTGGAGCGGGTTTAGTAATTGTTTATCAAAGTGCACGTTAATTGTGTAGCACTATACTCACAATCACAATAATTTATTTTATGTTTACGTCAAATATTTTTGTGTATTTTCAAGTACAAACACAAAATTGAAATGATAGTTTCGTAGAGGAATCACAGCCCCGTACCATGTATTTATATATTGCATTAATCGTTTAAGCGTCTTCAGAAAAGACTGTCTGGGCTAGCACTGGGCACGATTCCTGAGCAAACGTATACCACAACTGGTACTACGCCGGAAATGGCGGCAAAAAAGCCGCGGTCGTACGCAAACGTAGTCGCCGATTCATGGACGAAGAAATTTTGCGTTCGGGAAAATAACCCGGAAATTTCTCTGAATTGAGTCGTGGAGCGCTTGACTTGGCAAAACCATCGGGTTTTGTGACGCATATGCTTGGGTGCTATCTCTTGGATGGTGTCTTCATCTGGAGATGCAGTAACGATGAGACCTACAAGTGGTTTGCAGAACAAGTCTCCAAAATGAAAGAAATTTGGAGTGATTGCCAGCTATCAGTTTTGGTGACTCCCCAAAATCGCTTCTTTTACTGACTTGGACCCAGGTCCGCCAGAGGATCCTCGAGTCGTAACAACCAACCTTAGGCTGATGTATGCGAACATTTCGATTGAGAGATGGAAGGTTATCCGGTGCAAGCGTGAGGTGAATTGCCAATCGATTGTCTTTTGGGTTGATCAGAATTCGTTTGAGAAAATTACGGTTTCCGGTTTATTGTTGCAATACGTGCTAGAGAGGATCTCTTTTAGGATCATCTCTGGTCCGTAAATATTTCACTTTTTATTTTTTATATGCTGGACTTCAAATAATGGCCAAGCTCAGAATAAGACAGATTAACTTGCAACATAGTAATCAGCTTCGTTGGAGCTAAGGAAGCTGCTTTCTGTATTGCATACCGATATTTGTCTAATTCAGGAACCGTACAACATTACAACATTAATGCTCGGTAACAACATTAATGCTTCCCTTATTCATGAGTGTAGCTCGGCTGATCTTCCGGCAGTGCTTATCACTTCAATATTCAATAATTCCTGCACTAAGCTGGTGCTTGCCTCAGTTTATTTACCGTATGCCTCTGTCTTACCTCCTCCCTCAGAAGAGCTGGCTAACCGTGTGTCATGGAGCAAGCATAAGCACATTCCTCTTGTAATCGGATGTGATGCAAATGCTCATCACTCGATTTGGGGTAGTATACGAATATTAATCAGAGAGGATGTTCTTTGTTCAACTATTTAAGTTCTTCTGAGCTTGAAGTTCTAAATATAAGCAGCGAGCCAACGTTTGTTAATTCCATTCGGCGTGAGGTGATTGACATCAGGTTATGCTGTATGTCTATCATTGATTTAATTTTTGATTGGAAGGTGACGGATGATGGTCTCACCTTTGATCACAGCTGAATCTAGTTTAACATTAACCTTAAACCACCACCTATAAAGCCTTATCGTAACAGGAAATTAACCAATTGGGAGTTTTCTCTCTCGGGCTGGCTTCTTTACTTACCATACCGAGAGTAATCCGGTCGAGTAACGACATTGAGGTACATGCGTCTTCACCAAAAGTCTAATAACAAACCCTTTTTGAATTCTGATCTTAAATAAGGTTATGGAAATCCGATTGACTGGGATAATCTTCTGGTGGCACAAAACGAATATATGTAAACGAAGTTTAAGATCCGTTCACAGAGCTTCGTGGTTTAACTTCTGCGAGGAAATTAATAGCCTGTCGGCGGTGGCTTTGTAAATAAAGCCATGGCTAAGAATGGTGTTTGTAAACCTGATACTCTTCGTCTACCTGACGATCAGATTACCTCCTATCATAGAGAAGTTGGTGAGCTGCTTCTATCTGTTTATTTCCCTGGTTGTGCCATTTTCAACTCAGATGTAGCTCCTGATTGGGACACGCCTTACAAGCCTTATGTTCTGAATCTATTTTCCTTTGCGGAAGGCAAATGATCGGGGATCAAGAGTAGAGATGTTTTTATTCCGAGTATTTTCGACCTAAATGGGTTGAATCCATGCTCAACTCTCGCACTGTAGAGACTGAACTGCGGGTGGCATCTCAGACTATGTGTCAAGGTTGCCAAGGGCTGTCTCCAGAGGGTGTGCTCTCGTCTCTGCTATGGCTTCTGCAGCACTATGACTTCATTACAAAGAGTTATGCTGATGATTTTGTCTTAACAGTTTCATACCTGAATATCTTATCCGACTTAATGCAGCAGACCTTAGATATTGTGGAGGGATGGTGCATTGACAAGGGTTTGCACGTTAACCCGTCTAAGACAGATTTAATTGTCTTTACTTGGCGTAGGGGTGGTCTGGATCTATCCGTTCTTTCTCTTTTTGGGAGACCCATTAGATGTAACCTAGTCAAGCACCTTGGTGTTACTTTAGATAGCAAACTTTCCTGGAAAGTTCATCTTGATTCCAAACTACAAAAAGCTACTGCCATATTTTGGCAATGTAGAATGCGGGTATAACAGGCACTAGATCGCGGAAGGAATAAAAAAATGGAGATAGACTCATCGATTACTCTTTCACAAATCAGCTATTCAGGCCGCAATTCCCACACAAGAATATTGAAAAATACACCCCTGAACATCACCAACTGGCAGAACGAGGAACAAAATTGACGTTTCTATCCACCTTACAAGATATAATTGTCAGAACAATCCAGATGTGCATAGCGACCACCATCTGGTAATAGCAATTTTCAGAATCAAACCATGATTAAAAGCTCTCAAGGGGGGACATTTAACATAGATTGATTGAGAAATACTAACACAAGAAACATGTTCAATGAGACGCTCCAACTCAATCTGCTAACAAGTGTACTCGGCTATCAAGGCTATACACAAAAAAACCGTGGATATACATGAGAGTGAGATACAGCTCGACAAGGTAAGAAAATGGGCCAGGAGTGCATATCTTACAAATATACCCACCAATAAAGAGTGCGGGTGGACAAGCCCTAATCACAGACGAACAACAACTTAATAGATGGAAACAGTTTTTCGAGAACAACTGCATAGCTGGCGAACAAAATGTGTAGCTTCCAGATGGCAATTATAACCATTAATGAAGCGAGAATTTACCATCACCACTAGTGTCCTTCATAGTACTGGATAGTGTCATGCGTAAACTAGACAAAGCATCACAAAACACAACCCATTACATTAGAAGACTCAATAATCTTGACCACCCAGATGGATACTATAGAAGCTATCAGACCTAGCACACTTATTGCAGATGCTCCAGACCTGTCGGCTTCATCTTGTTTATAGATTTTGAGCAAAATCGCTCCAAACCCATAACTGATCAAGCCTCTAGCCCTTGTCAGAGCATCCAGGGAATCTTTATTTAAAACGATAACGGCCGCTCTATGATCGGCCTTTGCTTCCTTCAACTTGGCTATCTTTCAGTTGGATGTTGGCAGCTCTGGATAATTTATTTGTAGCATTTCCAGGGTTTCATTGGTGGACGGACCAGGTCCATGGTTCTCCCTCATAATTTTGAGGAAGGTAGCCTTAAGCTCCAGTTAAGGGCAGTTATTAACTGCCATGATGAGCTGCACCTTGAGCACCTCACTAAAGAGCCTGGTGACAGTCTCTTGCATACTTTTCTTTTTAGCCTCTATCGGCGAGTCCTCCTGAGATGTCTACCTTTTCGACTGTGAGACGTCAGAAGCACCCATTTGTTTCGGCGCTGTGATACTTGTTGCCCATGCAAGTGTATCTTTGTCCGTCCTTTGTTCTAACGGAATATTGTTAATTTTGGTTAGCATACGCCAAGCTGTCTTTTTAATCTGGTAATTAGACTTGTTGCCCTTTTATACCAGATATCCAGATACACCGTTAGAAACTGAGCTAGTTTTTGGAATGGGCCCCAGCTTGGCCGGTTATCGGCCACCTTGATTCCCCAAGACATCTTCTCTTCATCTTTAGTTTAAACAATCTCATAAACAAAAATTAGATGCGATTTTCGTCAATTATGGAATTAATTACTCGGCAACCGGATGTTTGTTTGTTCATCCGTATATACTCAGACTATATAATGCATAACTATTGTGTGTAAAATTGTTCATTGGGCTGATCAATGTACGTAATAAAATTGGTTCCTTGTGCTCGTATGGAATACTTTGGAATTTTATTTGTATTGTAAAAAATAAATCTGCATTTTGGTTGCACAGCACGATAAAATCAATTTTCGAAATTCGAATCGTGCGCATCGCAAATTATTGATATTAATCTTTTTATTCCGCTACAGCCTGGCCTATCAATATATTGTGTGATATATCTGGTTTTTGTAAGACACGTTTATTTTCTATATAGACATAATAGTATATTACTAATAATTTTCAACTTTTACCATATTTATTGTATAATGTGATTGATCTTAGTTTCAAGTTCAAAGAATATAAATAATATTTCGCCTTGAGCTTAAATCTGGAAATTTTATTTATATAATTTACGTAATGCCTATGTATACATTTTATTAAATCAAAATTAACGAATTTGTTTATAAAGAATCGTTATCATTCAAAACAGACACCCATCAAATTTCAGCAAATACTAATCAATTGATACTGCTTTATTTGGAGGTTTGTGAAATTTTGGGTCATTTTCTCATTGAACCAAAACCACTTTGAAGCTCTACATCTGACGTTTTTTTGGCAAAGTAGAGCAACAATTATGCAACTTATTATTCTAATAGAGGAGAATCTCCATGCTTCGTATTAGATCATATTTTATGTGGACTAAGTTTGAAAATAATTAAAACCCCACCCAACTTTTATACATTTGAAATGGTCCATATTAGAAAATAGTCTGCCATTCTAGGCCTCTTGACCGCAAACTCTGATCACCTTAATATTTTAATAGAAAGTAGTGCATTCGGAGGTTACAAAATTTGGTAACCTAGCTTTGGTCTAGGAGGCATTTTAAGTTATTTAAACAAAATTGCATTTCTATTGTATCAAAGCTTTAATAATTTTCAACCTGATCCCACATAAAATGTGAACTGATACATACAAGGATGGAAGTTTTCTATTATGATCTTAACTGAAACTAATAGAATGCTTACAC
Organism: Tipula unca; assembly: GCA_951394425.1. NCBI lineage: Eukaryota > Metazoa > Arthropoda > Insecta > Diptera > Tipulidae > Tipula > Tipula unca. The sequence continues at coordinate 174,877,877 of OX596380.1, read as the reverse complement.
CACAAATCGTAGTGCCACCTACCCAAATTTTTGATTATGTGCATATATTTAATTCATATGCATAAAATGTAAAATCTGATCCCTCATAAAATAACAGCAGAATTGATAGTCCAATTAGTGCCAGCTACCCAAATTTTCGAGATTCTGCAGTTCCTTCCGTCGCAATCTAAATATCGTTGAGTATCTTGTCTGAAGACATTTCCACTTAGATCTGCTTTCCATAAATACCGACCGGGAGAGGATGAAACATGACCTTTAGGAAGCATGTCGGTGTCGTCCTCAGCGCCCCGCTTATAAGCATACCAGCCGTTCTTTGCCCCTCCTCGATTCCAGTGCTGTGAAATACCAAGGTTCCCAGTTTCTTGAACCACTATGTTGATTTTTGCTTGCTAGCCGTTACTATACCGGGTGTTTTTTTTAAGCTGAATTTTCAAATATCTCGGAAAATAAGCCCTCTACAATAAAATTGATCATTATCAAAATTAAATCATTTTGGGAGGGAAATATATTAGTGCCAAAATTAGGACCCCACGCCCCTCCTTGTAAGAGGGGTGAGCGGCAGCTTGGAAACTAATATAGGAACCCCTATTTTTTATTGTAGATTCGGATTCTACGGCTAAAAGTACGTAGGATTTCCTTGAAACATTTTTCTCGATTAATAAAATAAATAAATAAAATATTAAATTTTTTTCGATTTCTCCTACTGAGAACATTATGCATACGATTCTGCGATGATATCGTTTATTACAATATGATGCAATATCGTCTATTACAGCGCTATGTATCATGAACCGAGAAAAATGCTTCAAGGAAATCCTACGTACTTTTAGCCGTAGAATCCGAATCTGCAATAAGAAATAGGGGTTTCAATATTAGTTTTCAAGCTGCCGCCCACCCCCCTTACAAGGAGGGGCGTGGGGTCCTAATTTTAGCACTAATGTATTTCCCTCCCAAAATGATTTAATTTTGATAATGATCATTTTTATCGTAGAGGGCTTATTTTCCGAGATATTTGAAAATTTCAGCTTAAAAAAAACACCCGGTAGAACAAACAACATTAAATAACCGGTTCAAGGCGCTTGTAAAAGCATCCACCATGTAGTTCAGTTCCTCCACTGGCACTGGCAGTGGAATATACTTGCCCCAGTTTGTCCTTCTGGGATTTCTAGCATCAAATCCTAGTATCACACCGATTTTTTTTTCTGCTCGATGACCAGGTGAACCCGGATTATCCGGATGAACCTATTTGTCCTGATCCATATAAGCTGAGACCAACCAAAGTTCATATTCTGAGACCAACCTCCAGGCTGACCGCGGTTATATTGCCATTCCCGTATTGAAAAAGTATAAAAATCCGTGCCGGGATTGCAGATCCTTATGATATTAAGGATCTCTTATGGGCTAGCCGATTCGGTTGGTAGCCAACTTTGGCCTGCTGGGAATCGCATCCCTGCTCACAGCGTATTCCTCGCGCCTCCTCACATCTCCTACCTTAGCTGCTGCTTGTTTGTATAGATCAACTGATCTGGTGTCTCAGCAGGCCATCCCGAACCTCTACAGGATGAAGAGGGTCTTGAAATTTCTCCTAGGATCTTTAGAACCACCGAGTTCAGTGTGTTGTACACCAATCATTTTTCCAAAGTGATTGCCATCTCCATGACTCTTGTCAATCACGACTAGCACCAGTACACGCTTCTTCACTATTTGCTAAACAGCTTATGTTTTTGTACTTCATGAATAGTTTTCATCTCCGTATGCATTTTGACCCTTTTGCTGTTGACCGCTTCCAGCTCATCTGTGTTGGACCGCTGTGTTTGATACGTGGCTCTTTTCTGAGCTGTCAGTTTTCCTAATCTAATCCAATGCCATGCACTCCCTCCGCTCGGATGTGAGTTGCTCCTCAGGGGTTGTACCCCAAGGCTGTCCTGTATTCTGATTCAGAAGACCGAGCGTCGGTTTCTGTAGGGCTCCGCTGATTCTTGGCTTTGGTGTAATGGTATCGTCTATCTTTGCTGTTGTGACGGGAGCCCCAATTCTCCCTTGATGACCTTGGGGCAATGCCTGTCTCGTTTTTTTGTTAGTGTCAGACATATATACTCCCACGAGTATCGTAGAAATAAAGGTCCAACTATGCGGAGATTCGTATAATTATGCGGATAAGGCTACTTATAACTGGAGGTCACCTGATATCCAGAGGTCTCCGTTTGCGACTGAGGTTTGTTAAATGGACTGGTAACCAGCCTGGTAACTTAAGCCTGTTAACTTATTGGCACAGGTCAAGTTACACCTTAAACCGGCCCATTTGACCTTCAAGAGAATCTTTGAAAAGCTTCAACTGCAACTGGAAAGTTTACAGCGCTCACAATAAGTGCTTAAAAAAGAGACAGTAATCTCAGCGAAGGAGAGGTGGACTAATACCATCACATGTAGTGGGGCAAGATAAATCTGGCCAAAGCTAGACTTGAAATGCTTCAATATTCTAATTTCGTTACGTAGATGAGAAGTAAAAACGATCGTGGGGATACTCACAGGACACTGCCTGGTTGGCAAACATTTTTTATTTTTTTTTTATTTTTTAATACCAACACATATAGTACATTAATTAGAGACTGTTGGGCTAGTGGATTTATTGTCCTTTGAAAGCTGAACAGTATCCCTATTTTGTACACGGCCACATGTCCGTCTTTTAATTGGCCATCTGCACACTGCATAGCTCCATGCTAGCCTGTACTAAGGAGGGTCATAGATGTTTTTAATTTAATCACCGATCGTAATCGGGAGATGAAAAATCCTTTTGCATCCCGTCTCTGTTGAGATTCGAACGCGGTACCTCCCAATTCAAATGTCGCAGCTGTAGTCACTGCACTATTTGCTCGGTGCAAAGAGGCCAGGAAACAAATGACATCTGGAGAAGCTGTGTAGACAAGGAGGAGGAAGAGTTTTTAGTTTAATTCCTATGTTCATGACCGGCTGTAGCATATAGAAGGCAAATACATATGGGTAGGTACATTATAAATAGCCTCTCGGATCTCAAAAACTATAAAGTGCGAGATATCTCACGCTAGCTCTGAATGGTTTCACTAAGGGTAAAAGGGAAGTAACATTCTGTGGTATCACAATGGATCGTCACCGGTCTAAGTATGATGTAGCCGCCACTATATTCTAACCTCACCTAACCATCAGTAAGGTGCAGAATTTAGAGAACGAACTTAAATTTGGCAATGTTTATATACTAGTTCCAAATTTCGTATACGATTGGAAATTTTACTGTCATTTGCCGAATGTGGATCTCGGAATACAAGAATTTGTCTTTATCGAATTCAAACAGAATTTGGAGATATTGGAAAGTATTTTTGATTATTAATAATATATAAATATATAAAAATTCACAGAATGTGCTAAAATACATAAATTTGATTTGATGAATTAGCTAAATTTGTATATCATTCTAGAATCTTCCTAAAAATAAAAATATAAAGATAATTTCACAATTCATTTTACAAAGAAGTTTGGATCTTAGCAAATTTAAAAAATTGAATATGTGTTGTAAAATTAATAAAATTATCCATAAATTAAGAGGACGATTGGCTATAAATAAAAAATTCGCTATTAACATTTTTCTAGGGACCATACATTCAGAAGACAAAATATTTAATCAAGAAAATTTGGCAAATTTGCAGACCTTGATTCTAAACGTCGATAAAAGTTGTTTCCCCCGCATAACATTTTTGTAATGCGCCCCATAAATCATACTGATATTTTAATAAAGAATCGTATATGACATGATTTACATGACGATGAGTCTATCCTATCTGTAGAATGAATTAATGTCATTGATATTTTTTTTCGTAAACAAATGTGTGTATATGTAAATTTGTATATACATATACAGATGACAAATTTTCGACCTAAAGTTCTAGCAACCAAAATCGTACATACACACAATCATAAATGTCGGTATTTGAAACCGTAATTAAGTCCAAAAAACATAATTAAAAGCATAATTATCTAACTCAAAATTTATGAGCTTTTTTACTAAAAAAAATAAAAGTTTTTACTTCAACTTTTTGTTTTTCTACAATAATTACTCATCACTTGTATTCCGAAGCTATTTTTATACATTTATGTACGCAATAACAAAAAGTTACATATAATAATGTTTGTGTAATTTTTCCACAACCATCACAATTTTCCATTTCATTTTCTATTATATTATTTATTATATATTTTGGTCGACTATACAGACGAGCAAAATTCTTAAATCGAATCTATGGTTGGAATAGGTATATATGTATGTATGTACAAAATATTACACATCTATATGCAAGCTTTAATCATTATTTTAATAGACGTACAGGAATACCTCGTATAACGCGCATTCAAATATTCGGAAATTGAAATAAAATTACAATTATGATTAATAATAACAGTTTCCTCAAAATTCAGACATTCATAATTAGAGCATATAGTGGCTAAGGATAAATCACCCACACCATTTCTGAAAGATCCGTAAAAATTGATGCCAATACTTAAAAACGAACTCAATGAGTAAATGCCAATTTCGGCGAGTGTCCTAAACTTGGTTTTGTAAATTGCGGTTAAGTTCGGCAGCAACGTGTATATACAATCTCGTACTATTTCCCTAATAAATTCCGATGTTCATACTGAACGAGCTATTTAGTAAATATTAGGGTGTACTGGGTAATAATATCTGATGCTGTTTGGCATATGAAACGTTCGCGTGATTTAAGCTGAAACCAACCTGTGTTTTCCATTTCAAATGGTTCAATAATTATTTCATAATATTTTACAAACATTTCTTTTTTCTTTTGTTGAATCTGACTTTCACTCAAATTGTTTCGACACAATACCGCCTTGGATACGGGGATTTGGTTTTTAATAGTGGGCCGTTAAACAACTGACAAGCTATGTCTCACATGCCAATACAATGTCCTTGATTTGTTTATTCATATCCGGCCACCAGTAATGCAGTCTAGCACGATTTTTCGATTCCAAGATCGTGTATCACCAGCCGATGATTGCAAAAAAGAATTCCATTCTCAAAATGTAATTACGATTTGAATTTATAGAATTCCTGACTGAAGTTGCCAAGCTTATGATAATTTGGCCTCCCCGTTGGTAATGAACTTGCAGTTACGCTTATACTTGTCATCTCGTTCAATCAATTTTCCTCCGATAGGCATGTAGCCTTTGTTGCCGTATGTAGGACGCATGAAAGCTCTTCCATTTCCATAATATGGAAAATTCATTACGGAAGTAATGAAATCGTTCACATGCAAATACTATCACAAGAAGCTCCTACTCGATTTGACCCCATTTCAAATGGCTTCACGGTACTTATATTCTTTGACTTGACCGAACCACATGGCAAAACATGACCCATGAATTCTACCAGTGGATTTCGATAGTTAACGCCATTTTTTCTGGCGCGATCGTGATCCCGTTCGGTTTGACCTATAACTGAAATATATCTCCAAATATTTGGACCATGTTTCGCTGAAACTTTTCCGGTACACAGTTTAGTCCAAACGATACAAAATACACGATTAAATTTAAATCGTCCGAATGGGGTCATGAACGTAATCAGATCTGAACTGGCTTGATCCAATTAAATATTATCGGCAGTACCAATCCCTTTAACTCCGAGCTCAAAGGTTCCAGTAGGCTGTGCGGTATTCGTTTTTTATAATAGAATGACGACTCTGCGTCATTGTTTTGATGGAAACTTACCCAGACCATCAAACATATCGGGAAAGGTTTCCACAAACTGTTCGTGTGGTTTTGGCAAGTAGGCAACCGAGTCAATATTCAATCGGTTAGTAAGATTAAATTTAGTAGAGCTATATAAACCAAAAATTGGGTCAAAAGTGTGGTTTAAATTGGTTTAAATCCAAACAATCCAAATACTGGATAGTTCATAGTTATTTGTTTTGAATTCCTGTTATTGTTTTTTATACAACATTGATCGGAACGCAATTCACATCTGAGCCAGTGTCGATCTTAAAACCTATACTTTGTGATTTCCTATTTGATACGTTTAGATCCATCGGTGCTTGCTAGATCTACTACGGTTTGAGTTTATTCTAAAAGGTAATACATTTCGACTTAGACTACATACAATCCCATCACCTATACCTCACCATTGGTACCTGTGTCCCTCCAGGTGGCTTTGTTTCCTATTTTCCTTCTTCTTTTTTGTTTCTTGCTTCTGCTCCACTTTGCTTATTGTTGTTGTTCCATTTAGCTTTGTCAAATTTGCGCAAACACGACCCAAATTTCCACATCTATTGCATGACACCTCTTTTGATTTACATTCCATTAGTTGGCCCGGCCCGAACAATGCACCACAATTGTACCATCTGCGTACAATGGCATCAACCACATTTGATTGTTTTTCTTCCACACTGTTAACCATTTGAACGACACTATTATCCAACAGCAATTTGTTTTTGTTCGCCGCTTCTAATGCCTTGCATTTATCAGTCACGACTTAAGCTATATCAGTCCTTGAATCTGCGATACTCACTTAGCTACAAATATAAAGTATTTTGATGCTGCGTACGTAAAGATACGTATAAAACCAGCAAACAGCACCAGTCTATAGGATTGTTTGTTGTTTGTGAGGTGTAACTGTAGATTTAGTACATTAGAGGTGACATGAACATTGCCAAACTAATCGAATGAAAAACCGTGTAACTGCGCATATAGATTGTAGAAATTTTGAAATAACTCATCATACCCCGAAATAGTTTTACTAAATATCATGAGTGAGCAGAGACCCAATTGGTCAACAGATGGGCAATGTCGAATAAAACCGAACGTTTTGTGCAAGTCGAAACCACCAGATAAAAAAATTGTTTTCCAATCTGATTTTAAGTATCTAAATTTTAAATCGTATTTTAAATCGTCGAAACTAACAGTCGACAACGTTTTATATCTTCTGTTGTAACGTTATTACGGCACCATATCCGATGGAAATCTGGTTGATTCTTGTGTAGGCAAATATGCCGATAAATTTTCCCAATATCTCCAGTTTACCACTGTTAATAAAAAGAAGTCTGTTTTTATATCGTGGGACGAGTCATAGGGCATTCATGCAATGATATAAATTAGTAGATTTAAACGATGCATTAAATACGACCCTTAATTTGGTTGTGCTACTGTCAAGCTTTATTACAGATAGTTGTGGTAGAAAATATATTTTGTTACATTCATTGTCACATACAGTCGGAGAGATAACTTGTATCTTCAAGATGAGTTACTTTACTGCGGAAAACTCTTCTATTGAGAAATTTCTCCAATTTCCCAAAAATTTTGAACTTGATCATTCAACTGATCCAATTCATCGATATGTATAACATGGCTCTTTCAATTTTCACAATGTCAAAATATATTTCAGCTTCTACTCTGTATTGTGTACGTTTATTACTTACTCTCTGGCTAATAGCGGAAATTGGCACTAAACTGGGTGGCTATAAAGCTTATGGGATTGAATCGTTGGATTTCTAATAAAAACATATTTTATTAGAAATCCAACGATTCAATCCCATAAGCTTTATAGCCACCCAGTTTCATGCCAACATTTGAGTGAAATTGAAAGATTAATATCGTTTTACAATAATTAAAATTCTATTCAAATCAAAACGCCGAATTTCACCGTTTTTCTAATAAAATTTCGCCAAAATTTAAACCAAACTCAAGATTCACTCAGATTTATATTATAAAATTTACTCAATTTTTTTCATAATTACTCAAATTTAGTGTGCCAATCAAATTAAAAAAAAAATCGGGTTTCGATGTTTTTTTTAAATTTTAACTCAAATATCGAATTTGAGTGGTATTTTTTTTAAATAATATATAACTCAATTTACACTCAAACTCTGTGATTACCAAGGATGGGCATTTACGCGTCATCTATTATTTTCTAAATTGCCGTGTCGACAACGCGTAGACAACGTCAACAACGTAGACAATTTAGATCATTCCTGAATGGTTATGTCAATGCGTTCTAAACTAGGATGACCAAATTTCTGTAGGAACAATGTGTATTTGTCCGGGTATTGCACCGTGGGCCCATTAGTGGCAATGAGTGCTGGAAAATTCGCCCTATTTAAAAAAAATAATAATAAAACTGAGGTTCCGGCAGTCATCATTTTGAAGAAATATGCACCGATGATTTCACAGGCCCATAAACCTAACCGTCTATTTGATCGTGTATCAACCAATACTGTATATTTGGATTCAAACTTTCCGATAGTATTCCAAATAGTGGTCTCGACAGGCGGGTTATGCCAATCGTAACTTGGTCTTAGCGCACGAAACACATTCCTCACAGAACACTGATTTTCGTAATAAAGCTGAATAATTTGTAGACGCTGTGCCGGGCTCAGGTTTTCCATAATGAAATGGCAAACAATACTGAATAAAAATAAATTCGCAAATTGGAGCATCTGATTTTAAATCGCTAAAATATTGTAGGTTGTTGACATTATTTTACCTGTCGACGTTGACAAAAAACACTGCCAAGTAATCTACGTTATGTTTTACGTGTTGCCAACCGCATTCACAAGTTCTAATCTGTAGTACCCAGCCACCAGTGTTTAATTGTAATCAGGGATGGGGAAGTGAAGAAATTTAATCTTAATCAGTGTTGGCCTTATCCCAAAACTATCCTAAGGTCATATTCCAGAACATATCATTTTAGATTCTTCATTTCAACCGCACATGTCGAATTACATCATAATCCATTAACGAATAATCTCAAAATATATTTTTAAATCCTGTTTCTATCGAACAGATAAGGTTTCGTCATAACCGGCCGAGAAATGGACTAGCTCTATTCTAGTTGGCCATATCAAGAATTGTATTCAAAAAATAATTAATCCCACTTTTTTTCAAATCAGTCGAGCTTCATTATATACGGTCAAGGATTAGCCTAGTTCAGTTCAAGTTTGTCATTTTCCATACCTTCAAAATCTCATTTATATCCAACATTATATCCAAGTTCCATCATACTCGCAGTTAAGAAATAACCTTATTCCGTGGCCCAGTCATTGCATCCAACATGTCGAATTTGAAAATAATTTATGTAGCCATGACACAAACACCTGACAATTACCATGAGTAGACAACTGTAATTCGCTTGCCATTTTGACTTTTTTTGCAAATTTATCTAAGTTGATCTGGTTATATTTAGCGCGAGCGCATTGTCACTATTTTTGGCAAGATATATAATTATGTTTCCAAGGTTTCACAAATTTATTTTCTAAAACTACTAAACTTAACAAATATGATTTTTATAAAATGATTTTCTTATCTTGTCTTGTTTAGACACGTTGATTCTTGGTTTCATATTCATCAAAATGAAAAGACACTTTAGATGCGCGTGAATGGAATGTTGTTCAATAGAGAATATAAATGTCCATTCAGCTAGTTTATGGGAGCATAACTATTATTTTGACCTGCTAACCTGTTTGAAATCCACTTTCACGCACGTTTCGTCATCCATCAAAACACATTCATTAAATATTGTCAAAGCTTAGTCATAGAATAGTCTGGCACGTTAAACGGACAAAGTTTTGTTTCTCTGAACGATTTGATTTGTAGTTTAGAACTAATTCACAAAATCACTCTAGGAACTGTCTAAATTATTGACGTTGTCTACGTTGTTGACGTAAAAAATACAATAGATGACGCGTAAACGCCCATCCTTGATCCAATCGACCATCGCAAGTACTCATAAGCACTTACGGTTTTTGTCTCTGCTAAATTAACTACCCATAACGATGTCTTCATTATTATTATGAGTAGCTATAAATCGTTCCGTCGAATTTGTCCACTTGGTGGATTAATGTCAACTAATTTAGTTTCATAATTTTGTGCGTGTGACCCAATCGACCATTAAGTCGAGAATCATTAGTGACAAGACATCTACCGTGATGACGACAAATTAAATGTTGAATGTAACTCGATAAAGTTTATATATGTATGTGGGTTTGCTTGATCCACTTTTGTTCCAATAATATGTTAATAGGTACAGCACGAATAAAACGATGTTGCTTGTTACGTGTTACATAGTCGAATGCTCGAATGTTCTTTTTTATTTCGTTTCTTTTTCTAAACAATGATTTCAAATGAAGTTGTGGCTAATTAAAATTAAAGCGGATGTCACATACTCCCCTGCCAGATCGATCAACGGTATCGGGCTGGTATTGTTATATCTCGCTTGGATCGGTCGATGTTGTAGCTCCTGGTGAACGTGAGCCATATGATATTGGCGACGATGTTGGTTCGGTGTGGATGTCTACTTCTTGATTTGTGATAAACTCCGGTTTTAGGCGGTCGACTGAAATGTTAACTTCTCTTCGTTGCTCACTGTCATCGCCTACGAAGACATAAGTGCAATTCTTCAGCGCCGGCTAATAAACGATCTCTGCTTCGAATGATTTGACGTTGGTTTTAAATTTTCAAAATTATGATGGAGTTTTTGCAATACTTCGTATTGCGTCGCTTGACTGGTCGACGGATTAAAAAACTAACTCGGTAACCTGAGCGTGATGCCGTAAGCTAGTTAGGCAGGCGATGCTTTGACATCTACTTTGACGACTGTTCGTAGCCCAAGCATGATAACTGGTAGTCGGTCTACCCAATTATCCTTATCTGTACATATAGAATTGCAGACTTTAGTGTCCATTTGGCATAATTGACGCATCATGAACGATCCAAATTGACCACCCTGGTGAGTTGTTAAGATGCTAGGAGGGCCGAATCGCGATATCCAGGTTGATAGTAGCGGCTTCGAGAGGGTTTTTGCCGTCATGTCATCAAGCGGAGCGATTTCGGGCCATCGTGTAAACCTGTCGATTATTATTAAGTAATAGAGGTTACCCTGGCAGAGCGGAAGTAGTCCAATTAAATCGACGTTTATGTGCACGCGAGAATCGATTATCTGGCGTTCTGATACTTTCCAATGGTGTGCGGATGTGACGTTGGAACATGTTTCGCTGGCATTCGATGCAATGTAGGACATAATTAGCAATGAACTTCTTAATCGTATCGTACCGTGAGCAATTTTGTGGTAGCACGAACGCCTGAATGCGCCATTTGGTGTGTCAACCGAGTGACAATTCGTCTAAATTTAGGTGTGATATAAGAACGCACGTTGTTTGTTGATGTGTCACAGAATATCTTTTACACGCCACCTGGAATGAGCTAATGTTTAAAATTAAGAGAAGTTTCAATGTTACCGTTTAAAATGTTCTGAAGTCCGTAATAATTGCGTTGAACGTTGGCTAGCTGATCATAGTTGAATTGATCAATTTGCTGAGTTCGTGATAATAAATCAGCGGTTACGTTGTATCCGACCATAAAGTAAATGCTCGGGTCTCCAGCATATATCGGTAGTGCTAACGCCGAGATATGCGGCTAACAACTCCTTGTCATACGTGCTGTAGTTGCTTTGTGCACTTGTAAATTCATTCGAAATGAATCCCAATGGCTGAGAAACTCCGTTTACTTCCTGGTGAAGAGCAACCCCTACTGCATAATCGGATGCATCGACGTAAAGTTAAGAGCTGAAAACCCAGATGCGCTGCGTTAACTGGTTTACTTCGGCAATTTTCGAATGCGATATCGGTTTCTGTTGACCATTTGAGTGGTGTCTTGTATTTATTTTTGTTTCCGTTGATCATTGACTGGAGTTGTCGCTGATTATCGGCTGCGTTAGGCAGGAATTTGCGGTAAAAATTGATAACCGCAAGGACAGTTTTTAGTTTCTTCGGTATTGTTGGCTTTACGATTTTTGTTATTGCTTTTACCTTCTCCGGTAAAGGGTACATTCGCTGTGGTATAAACATGTGCCCCAGGAACTTAATTTCACTTATATCGAACTCTCATTTGGCCACATTTATCGCAAATCCGTATCAACGCAATCTTTCGAAAACGATTCCTAGATGCTAAGTAAATCATCGATGTATGGGAAGACAAATTTGAGCCTTCGTAACACTTCATGCATCAATCGTTGGAACGTCTGTGAAGCGTTACACAGGCCGAACGATGATGAGGGTCGAAATATGCCATGCTTCATTAGAAATTCGAATACTGCTCGTGCAACAGCCAATTTGACAGGATCTAATCGTCTTGGACGTGCGAAAATTGGCTGACCTGTCGTTTCGATGTGATGATAGACTTATCGCACGTGTGGATAAGCTTTGCTTTCACTGGGCGCGTTAAATCGCTGAATTCGCGTAATAATTCTGCAAATCGCCCGGTTCTATCAAAACTTTTTAGTGACGAAACATTGATATGCCGATTTATGCACTTCACCTTTAATTGCTTTTCACGATCTATCAGCATGCCTCGTTTTAAGTCGATGAGTAAATCGTAGATAAAATCGGAGCCCAATATAGGTGTTTGGACATCATGTATAAGAAATTCCCAATCGTATGGTCGGACTAAATCCTAGGTCTAGCTGTAGCCTAATCGTGCCATAGGTTGTTATAGGCAAGCCGTTGGCATTATCCTGAACCACAAGCGGCAGCAGATTCGGTTTATTTAAGAGAATTTCGCTCATCTAGCCTGGTTGGTTTACGGTAATGGCACGGGCTGCGGCATTTTCGTGATTCATTGCCGAATTTCATGTGATACCAGCAGTATCCTGGAGTTAAACTGCGATGGCGTGCGCCACTGCTTCGTGTTTGACTTCGGTTCCGATGTTTGTCTTGGCCATGTTGCGACAATAGTTTTCCATGTTTCTGGCGAGTATACTAATCTCGAGTCTAATTTGGTCCAACCCGTCCGATGAACCGCTTGATGAAAAAGTAGTTGGTGCCACTTCAATTGAACGTGAACCTGTTACATTGATCATGTGCACTTGTGCATGTTCGTACAAAAACGTTGAGCCCATAGGCTTTTAACAGCCTCATTGCTCATTGTGAAATAATTGACTTGGGCGCGGATCACCGAGCGGAAATTCAGGTATTAACCGGTTTATACGATGTTGATTATACTTTCGGAAAAATATGCGAATAATTGTCATTTGATGTACTCGTATCGTCGTTGTTCTGGAGCGGGGTTTCTAGTAAAGCCAATACCGTGTTGAACTTTGTAGCCAATACCGTGTTGATCTTTTATGAGTTAAAAGTTAAATGTAGCGGATGCCACATATAGTTAAGAATAAAATAACCAAACTAAAATTTGTCAGCAACATAGTAAACTGTACAATTCAGTTTCATTATTTTTGTATCACGTCATTCGAGGGATTCCTGTATATACATGTATATAATCTACATACAATTAAAAAACTCGTGGCTTTACATTTTATTTATTTAGATTTTTATTTTTGAATTGAATACACACGGATATTAACTAGTGGCATGTACATCGCGCAATTCGTTAATTGAACATCGGTGTATTATTTTGTTGTGTAATAAAAATAATTATATTAGAAAATTTATATTAACTAAAACTGTTTGTTCAGTTCCAGTTGTGTATAAAGCTTGTTTTTTTCATTCGCGGGACTTTTTTTTTTTTGGTTTGTTTTTTATCAGACAGACTGATGAAAATTTATAGTCTTGACAAAATCGTACAGTAAAACAACTTTAAATTCAAACCAACTTTCATAGTGAAAAGTCGTCTATACTGAAAAATATAATTTGAAAATTGTGTTTATTTTTATTTATTGATTGTCGCACAGACTCGTTTATTTTTGTTTTGTATTTTAAAATTCTTCTTCTTTAAGTGAACTTCAAGTAGAACGAGGTGATAGAAAATGAAATCGTTTGTGCTTTTTATAAATTTACTTATTATTGTGATAAGTATGGTGAATGCCTACACAGTGATTCAAAATGCAAGCGGTGTTTATTGTGACGGGTATAAATGCCCAGAGAATTCGGCGTCATGTATCATATCACAGAAGACGCGGAAGGATTTAACCAAAATTGATTATGTACGACAATGCCTTGATGGACAGGGTAAACAGATTTTTTTTGTTGTTGTTAATTTATTGATTTGCATTTTTGTTATCCAATTTTTATTTGTTTATCTATTTTTGCATTTTTATTACTATGACTATCTATTATGCCTTTGCTAATATTGTTATCAAAGAGTTTTGTGCATTTACTTAAATATTTTATAAATGAACTAAAACGTTATATTAAATTTTATCTAATTAGGAAAAGTTCTCGACCAATTCGAGAATACCGTCAACAATCCTCATCCAGGATCTTCGTTTAATAGCTACGTTTCATCGGGGGGTTATTCAAACATAATCACAAGTCGTAATGGATTCGATGGTAGTGATAATTATAATTCAGAAGAAGCCAGAAAAACTGCAGAGGACGTCAAAAAGCAAGTGGACGAAGTGTTAAAAGGTGTAAAGCAGCAAGAGGATTATTGGACACAGTGGTCGAAAGATTTTACTTATAATCTACAAAAATCTTTGCCAAAATTCAATTAATTTTTTATAAATATATTTTTATCATATGATTAATTTCTAAATATATCATATTACAACTTTACGTGTATAAAGAACAACAGATCATTATATAAAAACGAAGTAAAATATTTTTTATTTGGAAATAAATTATTTTATAATAGACATAACCAATAAATTTATTAGAATATTATCCATTTGGTGTGACCTTTTCGATTCAGCTTGCAAATTATGATGCGGTAATTTTTTAGAAAGTTGTGGATACGTGTGCATATTACATTTGTGAATACGTTCAACCGGGGGTATAAAGTTCAAATAATGTTGAAAAAAGGTTAGTTTTGAAGTAATTATTTTTGCCATTTTAATGTACCTGCGTAAGAACTTATTGAACTTGTCGGTCAGCAACCAAATACGTAGGCAGTGATCATCATTTAACCGCTGCAAAGCTACGATGGAAGTTTAGGTACAAGTGCGGGAACACAGTGAAACGCATGGAACGTTTTGACTGTGAAGGTCAGATAAATGAAGATCAAAAGAAACAATATCATGATCTGGTCAGCGACAACATTGAGGAAGCTAATTGCCAGTCTGACTGCGTGAACTCTGTCTGGAAGGTTGTTATTGCAGCCCAACTGACTTTAGTGAAAGTTAGACCCAAGAATGGATTGATGACGGGTGCCGTCTTGCAGTCGAGCAACAAAATATTGCCCATAGTGAAGTTCAACAACGTCTCCAAGTCGCGAGGAAAAACAAGGCGTATGGTGTAGAGAACGTAATGCATGCCTTTATAAACTGATTATTATTATTATCCCTGTTGGTCATACTGACCAATAATCGCGGTAGATCCTCCCTGGATTTCTTTTAGGAACAGCACTGATAATTGTCGTTGCTTTTAATAGTTTTACTTTATTTAAAAAATTATCTCATTGACCACTGCATTAAGGATCGATCAAAATATCTTCGATTTGATATTTAGTGCTCCGCATTTACGAAGTATTTATATCAAAATCCTGATTATTATGCCACAATCCAAATTATGGATGCGGAAAACCTAAACTATACAAGATAAAACTAATAAATTTATGTCTCCCCATTAAGTTTTAAACTTTAGTTAAAATTCAATGTCCGAGAAGTTTTTACTAATTTTCTTACTAAAATATTTAGTAAAAGTAAATAGTTTATCTTATTCATTTTGTTTATTATCAATTGTTCTTGAAAATATTAATTACACTTTGGTAAGTTTACAAAAAATAAAGCAATTTAGTTAATAAATAATTAAATAGTTTATTTGTGGGCAGGTGCAGTTACAAAAATAATTGTAACAGAAATTTTCAAATATTATGTCATTTGGTAAAATATAAAATTCTGTGGAGCTGATCCTAGGGAATTTTCCAACTGGCTATACGCAGATTCTGTGATATGAAGGTATTTTGTAATGTTGGAATAAGATCTTGTATTGGAATAACATCATAATTGGCAATAGGCAAAATCTAGAAAAACAAGCTCCACCGATTTTTATGTGTATTCAACCTTATTGCTTTGTATAGGATAGGATAAATCAACCAAGGTATAAGATCCTAACGGTCCACTAAAATATGGGAAGTATGAGTATCACATTATATGTATACGGCTAATTGGGAAAATGTATTCGATCAGTTACACAGAATTTTATATTAAACCAAATTTATTGTTTGGTAGGATTTCTTTTTATAATGAAGCATATTATAAGACCCTGACGATCCGCAAAATAATGGGAAATATTTTTTCATGGTGTAATAGGTAAATTCTATTTTAGCATATGTATAGTCAAATCGCCAGGAATAGTTTCACAGAATTATATCTAAAGTGTGTTTCAATTCGAGGTATAGAACTTTAAGTTTGCTACACTTTTTTTAGTGACAGCCGATTTGACAGCTGATAGTTGATTTTTGGTTCGTTATATAGACTTACGCCAGAGTGCAAACTGTTCAAATTTACTTTGAAAATAATGGTCCAGTTCGGAAATAATCATCGCGCGCCATCAGAGCAGTTAATTCGATTAACTAAGGCTCGCTTTTGCACCACGTTTACTCTAAATGATAATAAGCGTCCGGTAAGATCCCATACGGGGCGCACCTAGCAGGCGGTGGCAGCAGTTTTACGTATAGTATTGAAGAGCATTCAAATGAATCGTTCGATTACTATCGAGAATACGCCATGTACGCATGGTTATCTTTAAAATAAACCCACTATCGTGGCCATTAAAATTATTTTCCTGTGTTTTAGTTAAATTCAAAGTTCTTTACCTCGAAATGAAACACCTTTTATAACCAGATGAATTGAGTAGAAGGATAATTTGTTGAAAATTTGGGAAACTTTAGAATGGTCTAATTTGTTTTTTTAATAAGCTTTGGTCTCTCGACTAATTCACGATCATCCTGTACCAATAATTCAATTATGACGCCATATCCATGTTACTATAAAATCACTAATTTAAATGGTCCGTATTTGAAACAAAATGTAAGGTAAATTCAGGTAAATTAGGTATGTAAAGCTTTTGTCTATAACTTTGCGCTAGAACGTAATTTGGAAAGCCGTTCTGATGTATATAATTCTTAATTTAGTAATCCACGTTTTGTCGGTCGGGAAATAACGTTGTAATTTGACATTAACAAAATATTTTAAATAATGAATCATACAGTATAGATGAGCCTTGTTCTAATGAGAACACTATTTCACCACTCTGGATACTAACAAAAGAACGTACGGTTGAATAAGCTTTCGTATGTATAGCATTAACTCTTACGTAACCAGCACAATCACCAAATATTATTATTAGGCAACTCTTTATTGTTTTAGTCATTATTTATAAAGATGGTTGGTAGATAATATTGGCATTAATCAAAATGTTTTTTTCTTTCGAAATTTAAAATGTGTCGCATTTAGTACTGTGTACACAGAACTATTTGTAAAATGGGAAAAAACACTGACTAAATACAGGCCGAATATATTATGTGAAATAGAAGATAACTATTTGGGAGTCGTTAAGCTTACAAAATCCCAAAAGAGAAGAAACGTGGTTTTTAATAAACCAATCGATTTATTTATATACGGGTTGGTAGTCGAATTAGAAAAACAACATGCATGTTCTGCATATGAATGCTTTGTGAGATAGTTAATTTTATTAGCTCAAAAGGCCCTACCAAGAAGCTCTTGACCAAATTTTCTCAAGGATGTGGGAAAGTTAAAGTATAAACAGACGTCACACAACCGAGGTCGGTTTTGACAGTGACAATATCGTAGAACTGTTTTTAGAATCTATTTCTAATTTTATCAACGGTGCTGCAGTGGTACCAACTGTTTTCTGGCTCGCTATGTTGGTACTATATTTTTGGCTGTTATTTTTTATGTGCCTATATGTTGATACATATACAAGCACAATTGAATCCGGTCAAATCAATATAAAATCACAAATTGATTGTTCTCAACAAGAGTGGGAAGGTTTGCTATCATCTGTAAATTCCACTAGTGAGGCAATCGAAGTTAAACTTGATTCTTGGAAAGAATACGAAAATCTCCGTGAGGGATGTATTTTGTGGATAAAAAATGTGGACAGCAGTTTACATTCAATCGATCTAAAATCATCGCTTTCCGAGAAAGAAGAACAATTCAAAACCATTAAATCGTATCAAGGTGAAATCCGAGCTAAAGGGTTAGAAATTGATAATGTAACGGAAAAAGCTCAAGTCTTGTATAGAGGCTTACCCGGTTCCAGAAATCCACAAATTTCAGAATTAGTTTTTAAATATCAACAAATATTCCATAAAATCAAAGAATTAAACTCACGTTGGCAGAATTACGTCACGTCTCACCAAGAATTTATTAGTGCTATCGGTGAATGTCGTCAATGGTTGAACGAAATTAACCAAAAACTTCACTATTGTGCCGATCTTACAGCCACATCACAAAATGATTTAGAAGGAAAAACGAATACAATTCAAGATCTATTGATGCTAAAAGATGAAGGCTGCGCCCGCGTTCAATCGATTGTTGGATTAGCTCAAAGTATTTTAGTAAACATAACACCACCCGGCCATGAAGATATCAATAACTCCATTATGTCACTCCAACAAGAATGGTCCGATATTGCATTAAAAATGATTGATGTTAAATCATCATTAGATGACTGGAGTCATTAATGGAGTGGATTATTGGAACAAATACAACATGTGAATAAATCTATTGAATGGATGACCACATGCATTAACGAATTATCCCCATACCAATCGTCAATGGCCGAAAAACGAAGCCAATTGGATAAACTAAAAACGGCAGAAGAAAAAGTGAGACTTGAAAAAATCGAAATTAACCTTCTTAAATCGAAAATAATTGAAATGATTGAAAGTGGTCAACAAACTCAAGCTGCATTACAAGCCAAGCAAATACTTGATAAATTTGACATTCTAAATGAGCAAATCAAAAAATTGCTTTCTGAACGCGAGGCACAATTTAAAGATCACCGTTTATACAAAGAGGCGCATGATGATCTATCGGGCTGGATCAATAGAATTCGTGAAAAATTACCAATGCAACAACAAAGATCATTGACTGACAAATTCGCAATTGAAAATTCTGTGATACCAACTAGATGCAACGATTTGGCAGATGATACATCACTTCCTATGAAATCTGGACCGTAGGATTGTAGGCCCTTGGATGTTTCATCTGGTTCAAAGGCTCCCAAAACAAATCATAAGATGTTAATTCAATGTTAATTAAAATAATCAATTATTAATGCTCAATTGACACAATGAACAATCTCACATGCGAAACTCCATAAAACTCAAATGATTAATATGTTAGCTATATACAACTTATGTTGATCATTAAAAACATAGAGGATACTCAGAGAATCATCATCGAAGTACTCACCCACGCGCATAACGGTATAATAAATTCACAATTGATCTCTCCTGCACAACTGGAAGATGAACTATGGAAAATTAAGGATCATACAGCCACCACAGTTTCCCTACCTACTCATTCTCTAGCTGACGTTTATGAGGTGATGACCGTAAGGGCAAGAGTGGTGACAAATATGGTTATATTTTACCTTCAAATACCATTAATTCAATCAAATGCATACAACATCTATCGTATAATTCCGATACCATTTGAACACGAAGGGCAGCAGTACATCATCAACAACATTCTTGGCAGTGAGCAATTCTCGTGAACACTATTCACCAATGAAAGACTCCGAGTTAAAACGGTGCATTGTTATCAACGGCGATAATTTAATATGTCACCTTGTTCCGATTTACAACACTAAATCCGAAACCAGTATGTGCGAAATGAATATGTTCCAACACAGTAGTGAGCTTCATTACAGCTGCAATATTAAGCTATTCAACTCTACCAACTATTGGGTAAAGGTTAATGAACACAACAAATTAATATTTAGCGTAAAAAATGAACTTGTGTTTGATCTTATCTGTTGACTTCGTCACGTGGAGGGAGAATGAAATGCGCTATAACATGTATAGTCAATATATCATTATTGATGACAACAGAGTTTATAATTTTATTAGTTTTAATTGTATTTTGTGTACTGACTATGCAATTCCATGTTTTATATAAATGTTATAAATGCATAGTCAACATTTATTTTGTATATAACCAAACACGAAATAATAATAAATTGAGTTTTAACACAACTACCAACGTGTTTTAATAAAATAAATAACTGGTTACGCCCCACCAGCGGTAACCTAATCAATTTATATTAACTCAACAAATCATTTATCCCAACCACAACACCGGGATAAACATTGGCCCTTCGAACCGGATTGGTCCTTCGAGCCACAAAAAACAAAGTCTACACGGAGAGAAATAGAAGAATTCATCATTCTTACGAGGAATCAATTATTCCAAAATTAAGTTCACAATTTAACCCAACTTAATCAAAGAATAAGAACACATATTTAGGAATAATATATTCTTAATAAAAAATGTTAATATTATTCTTATATAGGTATAAAATTTTATAATAAAAATTTAAAAATTAATTTTTTTTTATTTTTAATCTTAAAAAAGAATAAATTAATCATATTTTTTTGATAAATTTATTCTTAAATTGGCTTATTATTAATTTTCATAGGAATGAATTGATCATTATAAGGATTAGTTAAATTTAAAGATGCGAATAAAGCCTTCAATTACAAGGAATAAATTGATCAATATAAGGAATGAATTTCAACTGAATAATTAAAAAAAAAAAATTAAAAAAATTTTTTTTATGAATAAAAAGAATAATTAAGTCATTCTTTTTTGATAAATTTATTCGTAAATTAGTTTATTTTTAATTTTCATAGGAATGAAGTGATCATTATAAGGATTGGTTAAATTTAAAGATGCGAATAAACCATTCAATTTTAAGGAATAAATTGATCAATATAAGGAATGTAGTTATTTCAATTGGAAAATTTTCTTCTTAAAAATGAAATTACCTGAAACTGAAATAAAACACAATTTTAGGTAGAATAAGTATTTAATTAATTGTTTTTTATTGTTTTAAATTTTACAATATGTAATTTAATTTATTTATATATATCTTATCATAAAAAAATTTCTATTTTTAAACTTAAGCATTTCAAATGGTTTTTCAAAACATAGCCTTTTAAAATTTAAACAAACAATATTTAAAGTTTCTTTTTTAATAAAATAAACTTGAAAATGTTTGTCAAAATGGTCTATTAAGTATTCCATCAACATTAAATACATTTCATTTTGATGCTTTAAAATATGTAATATTTTGTATAATTTTTCATTAATATATATGAAAAATAATTTGACTTAAAATTAGTGTTTTTGTAATTAAATATTTTAAATATATTTATAGGTTCATTTTCACTAAATGGAATGTTTATACTTTCTTTAAAATAATCTAAACTACTTATTATTTCTTTTCTTATATTTTTAGAAGAATCAATGTTTGATTCATTATTTAATACTGAGTTCGCAAATTTTAATGAAAATTTTTTAGCTACAGAATATTCCAAATTAATTCTTGAACAAGACACTTTTGTATATTCTTTAAGAGATTTATTTTTACTTTCATGTCTCATGCACCAAACTGCTTTTAAAGGACCAACTTGCTTTATTATTGAAGGATAATGGGTAACAAAATGATGCTTAGGTCTTAAGTGTTGATCTTTAAAACAATTCAAATACATCGAGTGATGCTCTTTGATTATTTCTCTTAAGCAAAAAATTTCCCAATCAGTGAAGGAATCTTTTAATATGTAATTTGTCATTTGCCTCAATTTAATAATATATTTCCAAATTAAAGTTTCATTTTCTACATATTCGCCGACAAGAAGGCAAAAGTGATGCAATAAAGAATAAGTTTCTCTAGCAGAAAAGTGTAAATTCTGATTTTTTAAATGATCTGGTTTAATATTTCCGGAAGGTTTATTTCGAGTTTCAATTTGGCCGTAATTAAAAGTATTTATTCGATTATTTAACAACTCTAGAGAAAAATATTTTTTATTATAAATAAAATAGTTAAGGGCATTAACTAACCGAAATTTTATACAACCTTCAAAAATATCGTGCATAAGATCTGCATAAAAATTATCTGTAACATGAAAATATTCTAGCTTGTTCAGAATGGAATATTCCTTTATTCCAGAATTTTTATAATCGAGATTTTTAATGTCGTACTCATATCTATCGCGAGTTCTGATAAGATTATCATTTTCTATTAGATTTTGATTGAAATCAGCTTTATTTATTTTACATAATCTACAAAGGAAATTATGAGAAAAAGAACGTGCAAAACCTAGAAGAGTATTCAAAGCTAAATTGTCTCCAATAAATAGAGAAACCACAAAATAAACCATAATTGTATCTTGTGAAGTTTGAATTTCTACTCCGTTTTCTAATGATTTTAAAATTTTTACAAATTCGCTTATTACTTTAGAAGGACGATCATTTTTTAAATAACAACTTTTTAAAAGCATTGCAATGAAAATATTTTTTAAGTTATTATTTTCTTCCGGAAGAGTAGGAAAATGATAATAGAAAACAGCTAATGATTGGTTACCGGCGTGACTCCCTAAACTATTTCCCATTTCAATATCATCGTAATAGCAAATTATTGGTAAAACTATTTGATTATTTGTAAAGTTTTTCAATTTTTCTTTCCATTTTAAAGATTGTACACAATTTTCGTATTTATATCAATCACACTTGTTAATTTATTGGTATATTCAATAGTGCGTTTTAAAATATCACCTTTTCCAAAAAAGTTACAAATTTGTTGTTTAATAGGCATTAATAGACCTTCTATATTCTTTTTAACTAAAATAGGATTGCCCTTTTAAAAAAGGCTACTTGTTAATTTATCTATTTTAAATTTAATTGGCTCTATATAAAGCGATCTTTCTTCTAAAGTTTTAAGAAATAAATATTCGGTTTGGATATTAACAAAAGGCTTACTACAAATTTCAAATACATTTTTTAGGCTTTCCTTATCCGTTTCATTATTAATAATTGGTTTGATTATTTCAAATAAATTAGTAAACAGTTGATTTAATAGCTTATTGGTTATGTTTTTTAAAATTTCTTCAATAATTTTTGTAGTTAAATGAGCATTACTATAAAGATCAGCTACAATTAATAATGACTGTTCATGTAAATTTCCTATAAATTTATTAACCAAATTCATATTTATATTATTTTCATTACTTTGTGAGTTTAAAAATGCTGCATTGACAGTACAATCATTGGAAATTATTTTATTATGTTTATAAACAATATTATTTTCTGTTAATTTAGAATTATGAGTATCGTTTTTTTCTGTATTTATCAGAACTACGTTATTTTTATGTATTCTATGATGCTTTTTAAATGATGAAAAAGTACAAAATGAGCTTAACCAATCATTTTCCAAACATATTAACTTTTGATTATTTTTAAGGAAATGATGAAATTTAAAATGATTAATTAAAAGGTCAATATCGACAAAAATGTTTTTACACACAAAACATTTAACCATTTTGAAATTAATTTGTATTAAATAAAGCTTTAAAATTAGTAAAGTCTGTCGGAGATTCAATTTTATAAAAAAAATCTTGAATAAAATTTAAAAATGCAGAATTTTCAAATGGGTATGAAATATTTAGCACAAAAAATAATTTTAAAAAAATATCAAAAGCCATTAAAAAGTTATCAAAATGAAATAAAATTGAATCTGCCGATACCAAAAATTGTGAAGAATTTTCTTCTCCGACTACAATTATTACAGGTTGAAGCGTAATTTTCTTTTTAACACATACACATTTTCTTTTGTTGTTTTCTGTTTGTATGTCCGTAATACTATGCACAAAAAGTAAAAAGGAATCCCATCCGTCACTAATGCTGACTTTCCATAAAATCCCATCGACTTTTTTCCTGGCGGTAGGTTTTAATATTGTATTAAACAATTTTATGTACTGCAATCTGCGGTATTCTAAAAATGAAAATAAAAAGTTTCTATGCTTGAAAATTTATAGATACAATTTTAATTGATTAATAAAAATGTTTGGGCTTTAGATTAATATTTATTAATTTAAAAACGTTGGAAGTTTTCTAATAAACATAATAAAAATAAATACTAAGCAAACCTAAAAGAAATGTTATTAACCCAACTAAGCCAATAAAAAACAAAATATTATTACAATTTTAATTATTTAGTTGAGTGTTTATTAAACTGAGTGCTTAAATTGTTAAATATGAAACTATGTACCTGTATTTGGCGATAATTTTTTTTAAAATTTCCTTCCCAGGTCCATATTTGGTATTTTTAATAAATATATTTTGCAGGTGTGGTTCAATTTTTTCAAAATGAATCAAGAAAATATTACTCTTCCCAGGAAATTTCATTTCGAAATCGATTTCAATCTAAAATTATTATAGATTTAAAATTTTTAATTATATATTTAAAACTTATGAATTTCAAATGTATTGAAAAAATTAAACTTACTAATCTGGCTCCATCAGCATGGCCAAAAAGTGGCCATTTATCCAGTATTTTGCACAGGGAATTCGAGTTTTTTGCAACTTCTGTGGTTCGAGCATCAAAAGTTTTTTTCCACTTTTCTTCTACTGTGCTCCATGGTGCAGTATGATAATACAGCCAGTCAATATCATCTTTCAATAGTTCGGTGTTGGTTTCTGACGATGATTCAATTTCATCCAAATGCGTATCTATATAATAATATTAGTTATAAATCTATGTATATTAAAAATATAGAAATTTATTAAATAATTTTAGCTACCTAATGGGTATGTTTTGATTCTTATCGTATTAGTGAATATACCGCTTTTTTTATAGACTTTGGATAAGGCTCTGTATTTGGTATATAGTTTACCTCGAGTATATGGTTCCTTAACTAAATAATACTTCTAGTAAAATAAAATAAAATTAAAAAAAAAATAAAATCAATCAAATTAACTATACGAAATACTTTTGATTCGCCGTTAAAAGTTTCAGAAATTTGGCCCGCTATTTTATCCAAAATGACTAAAGTCATGGAAGTGTTATGTTCTAAGTGGACTTTTACTATAGATGAAGCTATAAAATTCCCTTTCTTCCGCAGTAAAAGTATTTTTCTTTTCAAAGTTTTCTAAAATTTTTTTCCCAACATTTGATGTTAAAAACACATCCATATTCTATAAATTTAAATTAAAAAAATTATTAATCATTTTTAAGTAAATGTAATAAATCTAGTATTTAATAATGAACTTACAAAGACATAACTTCCGTTAGTATTGATAGAACTGAAGCTAACGCTAGAACCAATATCCTGACTAATATTAGTATCAACCATTTTGCTCTGACAACAGCATGTAAACGAATTTAATGGTGGAAGGTCCTAAAAACGTACAGAATATATAATTTACTATTTATATTAATAATTGTTTTATGCGTATGTATTTACATTATTTATATATTGTTATATCTTTTTCTGTTAAATATTTTAGGTTATTTAACTTAACCCCACTTTCTATTTTAAAAAATAGAAGTTAAAAAATTTATAAATCACATAATTTAATATTTAAAAAAATATTGTTTATAAAATTATTTACCTTTCAATAAAAAAAAATATCCTTCCATTTCTGAATGTGCGAGCAGATTGTAGAATTCCTTATCATCAATTGAAAGTTCTTCGACAGAAATAGCCTCCACTGGTAAGTTTTCTATATTAATTGACCCAGAATCTAATTGAATTTTAAAATAGCAAAGTTTTTATTTAGCATTAAATGAAGAAGATTAAATCAATAGAATAGTATAAATAACTAACGAAAAAAAATTACCAAATGCATTTATGGAAGTATTAGCATCTATACTCATTTTCTAATATGAAAAAATTAATATAATTAAATAAAAAGCACCAAATAATATATCACTTACACCACAATAACAAATTTTTCAAAAACCGAAATAAATTTAAAAATTTTAAAAGTTGTTATTTAAGTGTAAAAGTCATATAAAAATATATAAAATAGAAAAGATTATACAAGCACTCAGTTGTTTAATTTAAGTTATTTAGAGTTAGTGTTAGTAAATAATATTTACAAAAATCACCAAGGAAAATTGATGTTTTAATTGACTATAATAAATAATAAACAAT
Source organism: Tipula unca (assembly GCA_951394425.1). Taxonomy (NCBI): domain Eukaryota; kingdom Metazoa; phylum Arthropoda; class Insecta; order Diptera; family Tipulidae; genus Tipula; species Tipula unca. The sequence continues at coordinate 174,851,768 of OX596380.1, read as the reverse complement.
TAATACTAAAATAGCCATCCCATGAGGAATTCACTAAAGCCATGCAGAGATTGAAACGAAACCGTGCACCTGGAGTGGACTGCATTAATTCGGAGCTCTTGATATTCGGAGGGGATACTTTGTTGAACTGTCTTTTCGACCTTATTCGATTAGTATGGCGAACCGAAGTTATGCCTGACGAATGGAAAGTGGCCGCGATATGCCCCATCTTCAAGAAGGGAGACCGCTTGAAGTGTGAGAATTATCGCGGTATAGCTCTCCTTTGCACAGCTTACAAGTTACTGTCATACATTGTATTGGATAGAATCACTCCTCTGGCGGAGGGCTTGGTTGGTGACTATCAAGGAGGATTTCGTCCGAATCGATCAGTCACCGATCAGGTCTTTTCGCTGCGGATGATTCTATCTAAATATTATGAGACATCCATCCCCGTACATCAGGTGTTCCTGGATTTCCGGCAGGCCTATGACTCGATCAATCGAGAGAGTCTATGGTCTGCCCTGGAATACCTAGGAATGCCAACAAAACTGGTACGACTATGTAGGATGACAGTGACGCAGTCTCAATGCTGTGTTAAAGTTGAGAACAGGCTATCGACAAGTTTTGTAGTTAACTCGGGTGTTCGGCAGGGAGATGCTCTGTCCCCGATACTCTTTAATCTCATGTTGGAGTACATCTTTCGTAAAACTGAAACACCGCAGCGTAACATCTTATATCGCCAGTCCAATCAGGTGCTTGCATATGCAGATGACATATGCGTGATTGGACTGAATAGCAACGGAGTGAAAGAAATACTTGATCCGCTTGTAGAGTTTTCAGCTTCTGTTGGACTTCAGATCAATGAGTCCAAAACGAAATACCTGATCTCAGGTTTTAGGGACAGTGGCACACCAGATTTTAGTAGTGGCCACCACACGTTTGAGGGAGTGAGGAGGTTCAAATATTTGGGTTCTCTTATCACTCACGATAATAGTGTGGATATGTGTGTGAGGATATTAAAGTGCGGCTGGCAGCTGGCAGTCGTTCTCTGTATCCTCTAAGGCCACTGCTAAAATCTAAACACTTATCAAGTGCCGTGAAGCTGAAGCTTTACAAAGCGTTGATCAGGCCCGTTGTTATGTTTGGATGTGAAAGTTGGGCGCTGACGGATGAATACGAGAGATGGCTCCTAACATTTGAGAGAAGAGTCATGCGTGTGATCTACGGCCCAAAACGTGAAATAGATGGTACCTACCGAGCTCTGTACAATATCGAGATCAGAGATCTGATGAAGATCCCCGATATTGTACATGAAATAAGATCTCAGCGAGTACGCTGGCTCGGTCACGTTCTGGGTGCTGATCCGGAACGAATTGTGCAGCGATCTCTGAAAGGAGAGCCACCATATGGTAGGCGCAGAGGTCGTTGCCGGCGACGATGGCTCCACGATGTAGAGAACGACTTGGCCTCTTCAGATTGTCTTAGACAGTATGAAGACCATGCTCAGGATCGAAACCGTTGGAGCCGGGTTGTTGACTCAGTAAGGGGCCAGTAATGGCCTTTAATACTGTTTATTATTATTATTAATACTAAAATAGAATTAAAAATAAATACACAATATCACCAAAACTAAAAGCATTTAACAGCAACATAATAAATAAATATATTTATGATTTTTTATAATATGATTTGATATGATAAAATATAGTGTTAATTATTATTACTAAATATTACAGGACTATTCCAAACTAAATAATTATATACCGGGTGTTTCTTTTAAACTGAGACGATCAAATATCTCGAAAAATAGCCACTCTACGGAAAAAATGTCCATAATCAAAATTTAATCATACCGCGGGGGAAATACATTAGTGCAAAAAAAATAGTCCCCCACCCCCGCTTTGTAGGTGGGGCGGGGGTAACTTTTAAACTAAGATAGGAAGCCATATTTTTTATTGCAGATACGGATTCTACGACTAAAAGTACGTATGATTTGAATGAAATATTTTGCTCGGTTCATGATAGATGGCGTTGTAATCATTAACGAAATTCAATTTTTCCTTCTTAGAACACACGCATTCGATTCTGCAATACGTTTGAAATAAAAAAACATCACGTTTTCATTGGAAATACTCGAAATTCGTCATCAACACAATTTATTCAGTTTTGTAAATCACATTTAACGTTTGTGTTATTTCTTATCTTCATGTTTTTCGTAATTGGAAAATAAACGACAAAATACTTTAGAATGGAGCGTTTAACTGTGCCAGAGAAAATTGAAATGGTTCTGGTTTATGGAAGCTGGCAGAAATCTTGAAAATGCTGTTGCTATTTACGCTCAACGTTTTCCGGATAGGATTCGTTTACGTGCTTCATTTGGCCGTACTATCAAACAATTTATTACTGATGAAAATGTTCAACCGAAAAAGAGGACCCGTAGAGCAACAGTCACTGGAGAAAATAATGAAATTGCTGTATTGGCAGCAGTGGCTCATAATCATCATATTAGTACACGAGAAATAGTTCGCGATTCCGGATTGCCCCTCACCAGTGTTTGGAGAATTTTAAAACGGCACAAGTATCATCCATATCATGTGTCTTTACACCAAGATCTTCATGGCGTTGATTTCCAAAATCGGGTAACTTTTTGCCAATGGGCACGTGAACAAATACAATAAAACCCAAATTTTTTTCGTTGTGTAATGTTCTCCGACGAATCGTCTTTTACAAACCATGGAACGGTTAATCGACACAACATGCATTATTGGAGTGTTACAAATCCGCAGTGGCTTCGTCAAGTTGAACATCAGCGTCCTTGGACTGTCAACGTGTGGTGTGGAATAATTGGCAACAAACTCATAGGCCCCCACATTATTACTTGAAAATTTGAGCTTAGAAGTGAGACGGAACATGTGGTTTCAACATGATGGTTGTCCTGCACACTATTCGTTGATGGCACGTGAAATACTTGATCGTGATTTCAATGGTCGTTGGATCGGTAGAGTTGGTCCGATAAATTGGCCCGCCAGATCACCAGATCTTACTGCGTCAGATTTTTTTTTGTGGGGCTACCTCAAAAACAAAGTTTACACACAAAAACCAACAACACGTGAGAACATGATTGAGCGAATCAGAAATGCGTGTGCTGAAATTCAACCAGACACACTTCTCAGTTGTGCACAATCATTTGAAATGCGGATTAATAAGTGCATTGAAGTCGCAGGCCATCATTTTGAACACTCATTTTAGATTTACAAAACTGAATAAATTGTTTTGATGACGAATTTCGAGTATTTCCAATGAAACCGTGATGTTTTTTATTTCAAACGTATTGCAGAATCGAATGCGTGTGTTCTAAGAAGGAAAAATTGAAAAAATTGAATTTCGTCGATTACAACGCCATCTATCATGAACCGAACAAAATATTTCATTCAAATCATACGTACTTTTAGTCGTAGAATCCGTATCTGCAATAAAAAATATAGCTTCCTATCTTAGTTTAAAAGTTACCCCCGCCCCACCTACAAAGCGGGGGTGGGGGACTATTTTTTTTGCACTAATGTATTTCCCCCGCGGTATGATTAAATTTTGATTATGGACATTTTTTCCGTAGAGTGGCTATTTTTCGAAATATTTGATCGTCTCAGTTTAAAAGAAACACCCGGTATATATATATATATATATATATATATATATATATATATATATATATATATATATATATATATATATATATATATACATATATATATATATATATATATATATATTTATATATATATATATATATATATATATATATACATATATGTATATATATATACATATATATATATATATATATATATATGGTGAAAAATACGTGAAATCACAAATTTTTGTAAGTCATATTTGAATTTTATGATTTTTATGTTTTCAATGCATAGCCTTGATTAAAAAAAAAATTTAAGAATACTTAATTTTTTTTTATTGTTGTTGTTGTTAAAAATACAGGGTGTCAAATTTTGAGAAAAATGATAATTATGATGTTGTATTTATGGCAATAAAAAGAAAACTAATTGTCCGATAATTATGATTTTGGACTCACTTTAAAGATAAGTTAATAGCAATTAACAAAAAAATATAAAATTAGTATGTTGTTTAATTTCTTCTTCTTTAAATTTCCCGCCAAAATGTTCTTTTTCAATTTTCTCAAAAACTTATTTTTTTTTTTTTTTTTTTTTTTTTTTTTAAATTTGGCAACTATTATTTTACAACATATTAAAACACTGGACCAGCGTTATTTTTTATATTCTTGCAAAATCTGTTTTAGTAAGAGCATTATTTCATTTTTATATGGAAAAACTATATTTGAATAGATATATTTCAGTGTTTTGCTACTGTTTAATTTTTTTGTTTTGTTTATTAATAATATTCAATTTAGCGTCACATTTAAGTATGAGTCACCGAATTGGAAGGTGCCACCCCCTGGTTTATATCGTTTGAAAATTGGTTAACCATAGTACCATAAATCCCTTTAGTTTCTTAGATTATTTTATAAGACTAAATAAAATGTTTTTTTTCCTTTTTTATTGGGGGGGTTGATTATTTTTACTTGACAGGTGTACCTGTTAAACGATGAGTAATTCTTTTGAAAACCAAAAAAAAAATATTGTCGATATAAATAACAGTTAAAATTTAAAATTTTGATTTAGTTACTTACTATATTGCCAAAATCATTAACCATGCAAGAAATTCAGAGCGAGTTCAACGCAACGCAACATATGGTCCGAACAGCTAAAGATGTACGGGACAAGAACGGTCCACTAAGTCGTCCAGCAACTAAAGTAGGAAAGCGAATAAGTGATGAGCTGAAGCAAGCAGTATTATCTTATTACACTGATGTTAGTCGGATAATGCCCGGTAAAAACAATTGTTTATGATGTGTACACTGAAAGAATGCTACGAGGGATATAAGTCGTTGCATCAGGGCGATGAGTCAAAAAAAATTGGATTTTCCAAATTTTCACTACTTCGTCCTAAATACTGTGTACAACCAGGTAATAGTGGAACGCATACAGTCTGCGTGTGTACCATACATCAAAATGTCAAATTAATTATTTATGGTACCAAAATGGAAACTTTTACCAACGGAAAGATAGCAGACTACCGGGATTGTATTTCATCTATATTATGTGTTGAGCCTACACCAACATGTTACCTTCTAGAATGCGAAAGCTGCCCAGGACTGGATAACTTTAAACAATATTTGAAAAATGCATTTCTGGAGCATGGCTGCGAGGATGCTGAGTTAAAGTTTAATCAGTGGGTTTCTACCGACAGATGCAATTTGGAAACTTTTTCACAACCGTTAGATGTATTTCTGGATTATTTCATAAATAAGATGAAGAATCTGTTGCCTCATTACTTCATTTCACTTCAGCAGTCCAGTTTCTTAAAAAATAAAAAATTGGCGCTGAAGTCTACCGAGGTGATAGTTTTATGTGATTTTGCAGAAAATTATGCATTTATAATGCAAAATGCCGCACAAGGTTTTCATTGGAATAATAAACAAGCGACTATTCATCCATTTGTAATTTACCAAAATTTAGAAGGCAAATTACATCACCACACCTTCGTTATAATATCGGATTGTCTTCACCACGATACTGTAGCGGTTCACTTATTTATTGAGAAATGAATGCAGTTTTTGAAAACTAAAATATCCAGTTTATCTAAAATTTATTATATTACCGATGGTGCAGTCACGCATTATAAAAATAAGAAAAATTTTAAGAACATCCTAAAACACAAAGAGGATTTTGGAGTTGACTGCGAATGGCATTTTCATGCAACAGCTCATGGAAAAGGTCCATGTGATGGAGTAGGGGGTACCATCAAAAGAATGGCATCCAGAGCTAGTCTCACAATGGAATACGGCAGTACAATAACCAATGCAGATGAATTATTTAAATGGGCTAAAACGTTGAAAACAGATATCAATTTTGGATTTTGTTCAGACGCAGAACATAAATCAAAGCAAATAAAACTTGCAACTAGGTTTGAAAATTTAAAAACAGTAAAAGGAACTCACGGTTTTCACGCATTCATTCCAACAGAGGATGGCTATTTGAATTGTAAAAAATATTCTAATTCTGATGATTATCTTAAATTTAAATTATGATTTTTAATTAGAATAAGATTGAATTTTAAACAATAAAGTAAAATTATCTTTGGGTTTGAAAATAAATAAATACTAATAATTTAACTGAACTGTCTTTTTTGTAAATATGTAATTCCAAAACAATGAGAAATACATATCTATTCAAATATAGTTTTTCCATATAAAAATGAAATAATGCTCTTACTAAAACAGATTTTGCAAGAATATAAAAAATAACGCTGGTCCAGTGTTTTAATATGTTGTAAAATAATAGTTGCCAAATTTAAAAAAAAAAAAAAAAAAAAAAAAAAAATTAGTTTTTGAGAAAATTGAAAAAGAACATTTTGGCGGGAAATTTAAAGAAGAAGAAATTAAACAACATACTAATTTTATATTTTTTTGTTAATTGCTATTAACTTATCTTTAAAGTGAGTCCAAAATCATAATTATCGGACAATTAGTTTTCTTTTTATTGCCATAAATACAACATCATAATTATCATTTTTCTCAAAATTTGACACCCTGTATTTTTAACAACAACAACAATAAAAAAAAATTAAGTATTCTTAAATTTTTTTTTTAATCAAGGCTATGCATTGAAAACATAAAAACCATAAAATTAAAACATGACTTACGGCTCCATATAGTGAATTTGTGAGTTCACGTATTTTTCACCATATATATATATATATATATATATATATATATATATATATATATACATATATATATATATATATATATATTCAAGGAGGAGCTCCTTATGCGCTGTATAATAATTCACATTAGTTTGCACAATATTAACAATTTTTTTTACATTCACCTAACATAACCTGTAAAACCACGAGGTTTTTGAAAAATTTGCTTTCTATAATATTTACAGCACAACAAACAATTTTGAAACTTACGTGAATACTATTAAATGTTCAATTTATATTCTTCAACACGGTTTAACACAAAATAATATTGTATCACTTCTCACTTATTTTAAGTTAATAATTGTATGATTTTGATATTTTTTTTTTTTTTGCTACACTAGTTCACGCAGTGTTCACAATTAAGAAGATAAACGCCGACTAAATAATAAATTATAATTATTGGTTAATTCACTAATATATATTCCCAAAAGGAATAATTTTATACGTTTATTCTTAATCGGAATACTATCTTCCTAAGCTCCGCTTGATATATTCGCAAGAGGAATAATTTTAGAAGAAGAATTTTGTTGTTGGTTCATAATAAGAATAATATTTCCTATGCACAGATTAATCTATTCCTGATCGGAATAATTCTTTCGTTGTGCAGAAATAGGAATAATATATCCTTAGTACTGCTAATACATTCATAATAAGAATAATTTTGCATCAGATTTGATTAAATGTGTTGTAATATAACGGTAAACTGTATAATATTACTGTACTTAATCACAAATTCTAGGCCAAGATACATTTGAAATATAGCTTCCTTTAGAAAATCTATTTGAGAAGCTTTAAAAAATTTGGTACTATTTGTGCTAATGATTAATATGAGTTCAAATGGAAATGTTATAGTACTTTACACATACTTTACACGTACTTTTGCATGTAATTTTATGAAAATGCACTTGATTTAATTATGCGAATGAATTTGGTATTCTGAAGAATGAAGTTGAAACCTAATCACAAAATTAAATTCATGTGCCTAGATACAAGTACATTAAATGAAATTGAAACAAACGCATTTTTATTTTCTACAACAAATAGTGCATGGAAATTTCATAGTGTAAAAGCACTATTAAATGATAATGGTAATGTTAATATATGAATTACTCGTCTTTACCTTTAGTCAAAGTAGTTTCGGAATTTCTAGTCGCAAAACCGAAAGTTCTTATAACAATATTTCTTTTGTTAATAACTTTGTTTGCCGAACGGCATAACTATAATAACGCTTTGCAAAATAACTGTACTAACGCGTGGTTATGCTTTAAGCACGCGGGCAGCATCTTCCGGGTTGGAGGGTTCTCTGACCACCACGCCAGTTGACCACCGTACAATAAAATTAACCTTAACATTATTAATTCCTAAAACAAAAAAAACAAAGGGGCCATCGTCACTGAGTCTCTCACCCGCCAATTTTAAGTCAACTAGCCAGCCATCACCGCACTCTGATGACGAGGAAATTCATTCATATTCCATTAAACTTACCACCCAAAAAAAAAATTCTTTATCGGTAGAGCTTTTATAAAATTTAGTTAAAGGAAAAAAATTTAAATAAATGCACTAATTTTAGGAGAGAATATATTTTGTACTTACTCGTATCTATAAATTTATCATATGATGTTCTTCTGTCGGTTATTGACCCATTGTAGTTGATAGGGATATTCCATTGAAACTTTGACGTCACCGATGTACTGCTACGGAATTTCTTCTTCTGGGTTGATTACACGCAGTTTCTGTAACCTTTTTTTTTTGGAATTTATAACTGCTGTCGATGCACGTCACGAATTATGTTAAGTTTGCGCTATGAATTTTTTGTTTACGATAATTCAAACACAATTTAAGTGTTAATTTATTTATTAAAAAAAAAATATTAATTAAGTTTAGATTTCTATTTTTTATTTTGATTTTAATTCACATAAGTTTACCACAATATAAACATGTGTATCTTGTATAACGTTGATGGTTATAAACTTTGTAGATTCTTTTATATTTTAGACTTTTGGATAAACACCAAATTGATATACGAGTATAGACAATGTAGTTGATTGTTTCTTTATTATAATTTTTACATATAATGTTTTAATTATAATTACATATTATAATGTTTTTTATTATATATTATTTTTTTTATAACAAAAATTTTATATAACTTTATAAATTTTTTCAGTATAAGCTTCGCACAAAAAAAAAATAATTTCTAGTTTATCCATATCCACAATGGTTTTTTTTTAAATTTTTAATTTTTTTTTTCAACTATACATATTTTTCCTCATATTTTTAATATAGCCCGCGACTTTGATAAATTTGAATATCTTAAAAACTACATTTTCTTTATATTTATTAATTTTATTCTCTTAAAGAATAATTAATAATTTAAAATTACAAAACTTCGGAAGGTGTATTTATTCATAAAAGGAATAATATTAAAGAGTAAAGTATCCATTGATCACAATATGGATTAAATTAAACTTAAGCGCAAAACTACAAATTATTCTTAAGTATGGATTAATATCAACAAAAAAATTTCTCTCCGTGTATCAAACAAAATCTATACAGTGCACGCCATAAAACAACCGGCAATCAGTCCACGCCGTACAATATTCGGTGACAACACCACGTTCCACAGCGAATTCGCCATACAAATTAGGTGCAGCTATAGCCAAAAACCAGCGATCAGTGAAACGTGCCGTGCTTTCTAACTGATACACAACCATGATGGATATCTTATTGCAGAATCAATTAGAAAAGGCAGGAGAGATAGCACAACTTATCTCTAATTACAAAAAGGACAGCGCAGAACGAAAAACTAACAAATATCTGGAGACCAGAATAGCAGCTTTAAAAAGATTATACAATAAGTACGTCGACGGTGACAGCAAAGTTCGGAATTTCCAACCTACACTGGAATTAACACACCAATACTATAAAGATAGACCACTAGTATTGGAGAACTACTCAAAAGGTATTGAGGACATGCGTCAACGTCTTAACGAGCCATACTTACCATCAACACCAATTCTATCAGCAAGAACAAATCCTCAATTTGAATTCGGATCGACAGCGGAAGACAGTAACAACGTCACCAATAAACCAACCACTATCAAAAAACAGCACAATCAGTATTCCGAGCCGTCAAAAGAAGAATTAGCCACTGAATTTCGGTTTAGTCAGTTGCCGAGATTTAATCAACAATTAAAGCAACAAGACATCAAAATACGCAGCTTGTATCGAGAACTACGGGCAGCTGAAGATGTGCTGATAAGCGACAACAGATCCAGATTAGTTGTAAATCTTAAATTAAAAAACATGGAGATAATAATGATGCAAATCATATCTACATGAGCAAATAAGTATGGAAGCGTCTGAAGAACAAGAAGCAAATGTAAATTACTTCGTAGAACAACATTACGAAACTCTTAAAGATAGTATACTAAATACTAAAGATACTATACTAAATTAAAACAGAACTCTTTCTCCGCTTTACCGGTGAAAAATCGCAACTGACCATCGTGTCTATGATGGTATAGACTGGTGCAACGGGTACAAGATGGAGTTTGCCTCCTCTAAGATAGTTATGACCTAATTAAAAGGATCACTTGATATGAGACCACCATTGATCTCAATAAACGGTCAATGAATTATGATGGTAAAAACGTCAAATGGCTTGGAATGTACTTCGATGAAAGCCTCGGAGTTACCTCACATGTTAAAAGGGTCGCAGAGAATAGCAATAATGTTTTTGCCATGGCAAACTATCAACTGACGCAGTTTTCAACTTGGTCGGCATGATTCCAATAAATACCTCAAAATGAAAGAATAAGAAAATGGCAAAATATGAGCTACGGAAATGTAGAGGTTCTTGCTAATCAAAATAAGGCAATTAAGAAAGCGTCAATACCCCTATGGCACGGTACAGTGATGGTTCAATAACCTACGGTTACGTACCATACGTCGAAGAAAGACTAGAGAGAAAGATACCATTAAGATACCGTGGTACGACTAAAAAACGACTGTAAAACGACTTCGTCCTCGAAATATTGTTATACAATAAGGTAGTAATAAATAATTAAATTGAATTGAAATATGTCTAGTATAATAGTAGACGAGTATGAGCCTCCACGTGGCAGGGATGAAAACAGGGAAACCTGGAAAAGCATACCGATCTGTAAATGTATGAAAAGCAATGTAAGACGTTGTGGAAATGGCTATAAGCCTTGCGTGGGTTCCATCTCCACTATATATCGTCAAATAAAGATGGGTGGGACGAAGAGTAATATTTTGTAGCTCGACTGCAAGACGACACTCGTCATCAAACCAATCATTCTTGGGTTTGATTTTTATCATACCTAAAGTTTGCTGGGCAGCACTGGCAACCAAAGTTGTCAGTACCTAGACAGGGTTCACACATTAAACTGGTAATTAGATTCCTCAATGTTGACGCTGACAAGATCCTGCACAACCCGAAGATGAGTCCATGTTTCCAAATGTATCCGTTTGTGTGGTAATAATGTGCTTGCTAGGTCATGCGCAATTGCAGAGTACATCATTCTCTCACCATCGTCGGTTGCTGGTTTTTGCCAGCTCTAGCATTAAAGTCCCCAATTACCATTCTAACATCGTGTTCGGGTGTAGATCCCATCAGATCGTCATCGGTCATTGTAAAATGTGTCTTTATCATGGTGTACACAAATTATCGACAACTACTTGGAAATCCAAAACAGCTTCCTTTACCTGGTGCCTAATATGAAATTCAGTTCCATGATTTTCGAGGTTATCTCCACTGTAGAAGAACGTATAGCACTGGGACACATGGCCTCCACTTTTAGGGCCGCATAGTTTTTTGAAGCAGCGAGTTCCAACTGATACTCCTTTAAGCATGCGAATAATCAACATTAATCAGGTTGACTTCTCGCCTAGAGAATCCATCTAGAATCATCCGGTATATAAAAATACAAAACCAACACGCTCTTCCATACCCCCCCACTCCAGATTTCTATTCTCTACAATAAGCGCTGTTCAAAACGACGGTAAGTTATGATTTAATTAATGAATACATTTTTTGTTTACTTATTTTATTTGCAGAATTACACAGCTCACATAGCTCGTCCAACTATGGCTCTCGCCGGTTTAACGGCTCCCGAATTTTTTCTATGGGGCTACCTAAACAGTAGGTGTATGCCAATAAACCAAGAACCATCCAACAGCTTAAGAATAATACCCGAGAAGTGAGGGCGTTGGGACCTGACATTCTTAAAAAAGTTGTGGATAACGTCAGGTCGAAGCAAACAATGGGCACTATTTTAAAGATACTATCTTCAAAACATAATGTGAACATATTTCCAAATTATAATCTAAATTTTAATAAATGCCAACGTTAAATAAAATCAGAAAGAAAAAAGTTATTTATAAAATAAATCATAACATTTGACTGCGGGAAGTTCCGCGAGGATGTATCTGTTTGTGAGGGAAGAACGTGCTTGCTACTCAAAGATTGTGAACAATTGCAAAGTACATCATTTTCTCACCTTTATCAGTCGCAGATTCGTGTCGGGAGTACGGACCTATGTTCTCGGCCTGATTTCTGCCAACTGTATCATTAAAGTCCCCAATTACCATTCTAACGTCGTGTTCGGGTATAGATCCCATCAAATCGTCCAAGTCATTGTAAACAGAGTCACATGTGAGCGCCCCCCGACCACAGGGGATCCAAATTCAATAATAAATTTAAATTTTTTTCGCAGTCTTCTGAATTATCGAGGGTTGAATATTGATTTTGGTGGATAATTCTAATTGACATAGTCGACTAATCGTGTGCATTGAAAACGTTACAATTGTATCAATTTTAATGGGAATTCATAAAATCAATTACAATATTTTAATTTCTATTACCCAATATGCGAACCATCGTTCAGCATTTCACAGTTCTCATCTCATGATACAATCAAATATTATATTTACAAAAAATTTAAATTAAAAATCAAATAATTGAGTACAAAGGTGATTTCATTGATGTTGGGATGTGCAATATCGCAATATTCAAATAATCTTCAATCCATCATTCAACGTCCAACCATTCTAATTTCCATGTCTCGTTTATATTTTTCTAATTGTTTGTGATTCCACTTCAGCCTCGTAAATTTGTATCTCAGACTTTTGTAGCACTACAAATTTGAAGTAATAACTCAAAACTAGTTATATGGAGTGTTGAGGATTAAACCTATTTGTCATGTAAATATGTGAGAGTTGGCCAGTCAGTGTCGATTATGAATAGTCTCTATGGACGACAGCAATTGTTTACAATAGTGTGAAGTGTAAGCCAACGAGGCTAATGCTTATTGATGTTGTGGACCACCGTTGAATTTTAGTACTAAAATAAAAATGTAATTGACACTTTTAAACAGAACTAATTCATTACATATAAGCATATTTAATGGAACGTCAGATGTTAGAAGTTGTTTAAACATTGATAAGAATAAATTAACATTAATTAATTAAGTATGAATAAATTCCAATTTAGGAAAATCCCATGATGAAATTGTAAATAATTTTTGTTTTAAAGTTATGACAAATTTAAAAAGATAGAATGTTGATTATTAATTTAAGAAAATTAGAATTTCTGATGCATATTTATTATTTAGAGTCGATTTTTACATATTTTAAACGGTAAAACTTGCTCGCAGTTTTATTTTAACGTAATCGAGTGCTATAATCAAGTTTAAAATTCAAAACACAAATTAATTAAATATAAAATTAACATTTTTTATTAAATTTTTATTACAATTTCCATTTCCTTATTCTCTACCAACATTTTTCTTCTGTTCTCTATTCCAATTTAATATAATTTCTCTTAAATTATTGGCCGCAAATACCAACAGTTGATCAATATTTTCATTCGTCCGTTTCAATGACAACATAAAATCATTTGAATTGTCGGCAAATTCACATCCCGCCTCCAGAACATATTTAATTTCGTTAACTAAATTTTCACCAAAATAATTTCCACAGCACACAATTAAATGTAATATGTCAGTTTTCTTTAATACGTTTGTCTTATTTTTTAAAATTAATTTGAATGTATTGATAAATTTCGATAAAGTTTTCATTGTATTGTCTTTTGATAATTTGGGTAGCAATTTTAATTGAAGCGATAAAAGTTTTACATGAACATCATAACGATTCGGTAATTTTAGAATATTAATCGAATTATAAATGTTTAACATAATTGTGACGAGCCCATCGATCGTGTCATATTTATAGGATTCAGTTTTGGATATGGCACAGCTGAGCCACGATAGAATTCCAACCATTTCGATTATAAATTTTGTAAGTTTTGGAATTCGTACACAATTGTTTAGTGTACCGATGATTAGTAAATCGACCGTTTTGTCGGAATAGGCCGACCCAAAAAATTCCATTATAGCTTTGAGAACGAACGTTGTTTGAAGCGCTTCAAAATCACGACTAGTTTTTAGGCTATTTTTTAAAATGTCCAGTATAAAATACCTTTGATTTACGTGCTTAACATCGGAGCTCTGGAAAAGGGAAATAAATTCGGGAACCCGAACAAAATCAAATGAATTGGTTATGAGGAGATAATTTGTTAGCGGTAAGTACATTGAATTCAAGGGATACGATAATATATTTGCCAATTTAGCAAGGAATAAACAACTGGAATAGGGCGGCCGAGGTACTGTACCGGCCTGTTTATTTGACAATTCACCGAGTCCATTCTGCATTGAATCGAATAAATGTATCCAAATTCGTTTGTCTAAGAAATTCCGATTACTTTCGAAATAATTACGATATCGAATTAATGCGTCACCGGCCGCTAATCGAACATTTACATCCAAACACGACAAGGATGCGATTAGTAGCCCTAAACTACCGTTTTGCGCCGATATCGATGGATAACTATAACTTTCCGGTGAAAATATTAAACTCATAAGCGGTATATAAAACGATGGATCGTACACAGAGTCGTACAATTGAGATTTTTGTGGAATTGTTTTTAAAATTTGTGAATTAAAGAATTTCACGGGTTTATATAAAATTTTCTCGATTGAATTTAACGAATCATAAAATTGATTTAGATTTAATTCATCGTCTAAATTAAACTCGTAATCATAGAAGTTGATTTCGGGCAATTGCGATAGTGTATCAAGCTTACGCCAAATCGGATAATTATCGATTGAATTATCACACATTGTTTGATCGAACAGTGATTGAACCAAATCCATTGGCGGTTCTTTAATCACGGTCGCCTCGGCCGTGTCTTGTTCGCGCAACGAATAGTGTACAATCGCTGCATCTCCCCAAATGAAAGGACGATAATCACTAAGTTTTATCTCATATTGTTCGTAGAATTTTATTAAATTCAATAGATATTGATCGGTGGGCGAAAGCGTGGCATTGTAAGCACCCAAATATATAGGAATATGTTTTGCATTTGCCACATTCGAATTTTTTTTTACCAACACAAATAGTAAATAGGATAAATTTAATTTGATCAAATTACGCTTGTCCTTATTGTTGAGCATAATTTCAAAGAAATTTGAATGAGACAATGCCATTTCGAATATTATATTGATTTCATCATTGGTCGATGTGAAATCATAAAAGAATTGATCGCACAGATACGATAATATACGAAGTAATATCGAATTGTCTTGATTTTCAACATTCATACCGAATTTAAGACAATTCCGCACAAATTGATTCCAATATTGCGACAATATAATTTTCGTGTATGCCACATTTTCGAACGAATTATTCTTGATCCACTTGAATAGAATCACAACCATGGAAATTATTTTTGGATATTCCAAATTTTCACGTTTCAATTGGATATTCATCATTTGAATCCAAATGTTAATGAAATTTAAATATGAGTTTTCTATTTCGACTTTATTATTTATGACTTTTTGGTGAATGGCCCGAATCAATTGGCACTGAAATAGTTCGGATGAATCTAATTTGAGTGATTTGTGCGAGATAAACGATACACATTCATCGAGTGGCATACACAATTCAATCAAACGAATTGAAGCAATAGTGTTTTCCTTATAAATTGTACCTGATTTTAACGGTTTCTCGATGGATTTGTTTATACCATTTTTATACTCGGCATAAATCTCACTTAGGTTTTTGATCTTATTCAGGCTACTAGATTTACAATAGGAATTTAAAATCGGGTAGTACAACTCTTTTTTCTTAATATTTTCGGCCTTTTCGGATAATTTTAAAAAAGATTTTGCGAACATTTCTTGATTCCGTTCTAATAGAAGGCAACAAAATTTTGCCGTCATTTTAGTGGCATTCAAATTATTTTCGAAGATAAAATTAAAATAATCTCGATCAATGAATTCGATGGAGTGAGGAAACGCTACAAAATAATTATAAATCTCGGCCTCTAATTTTTCATTACTCAAATTTGATTTTAATAACTCGACTACTTTAGAGACGTGCTCACCATTTAAATACAACTCTCGAATCTGTAATAAACGATTTAAGAAGAATACAATCAAACCCACTTGACCGGCAGGATTGTCTTGATTCAATAAAATCTCAACGATATTTTTAGCATTTTCTGCATCAAAATTAAACAATGTCAAATCATCGAAATTTTTCCCCGCCAAATTCCCTAATTTAATATCATTAATTATTTTATTCCGATAATTAAATGTTAAATTAAATTGTATGTCGTCATTGAACTCCTTCAGCAGGCGAATTACAAAATTTGTAATATTGTTTGTGTGCTCGGAGCATAAATTAAAATTATTGAGCAATTTATAATGATTTGAGAATATATATTTTAACGTGTTTGAGAAATAATTTGAATTAATCTCTTTTAATTTACGTAGGAAATTAATTAAATTATCTAGTACCGCGGTATTTGCTGTATCACAATTTTTAATTAAATTATAAATTTGGAAATAGATGTGAACAGTTAATTCTATGTCTGAAAAATTTAATTCGTTAATTTTGATTAATTTCGAATTTTCAATATCCAAGAACGTTTGTGGCTTTAAATCAGGAATTTCAGATTTTAAATATTTCCGTGATAAATTACTGATAAGTTGCGAATCTGGTAGATAATAATACAGTTGAAAAATTAACTTTTCAAAATATTTTTTAATTAATTTCGATTCTTTTGTGGATGCAAGTTTTAAAGATTTTCTAAAAATATTGCTTACGTTCAAAATTTCGGTGCGACCCTGTACCGAAATTCCATTCTCTATATTATAAAAAACTTCTTGAATATTTACCAAATCTGTACTGATCTCAATATCGGTGATCAAGTCCTCGTCGTTATTCGAGTCTCGTAGATTTTTGACTATATTTAAAATAAAGCTTAGCACATCATCAATATTTGATGAAAATGCGCCAAGTAGTTTCATTGAATACAGCCATAAATTGACCTCATCCTCACCATTCTCGAACAGGCTGGTATTTCTCAACATTTTAATCAACGAATGTTTTGCTCCTTCAGACTCCTGCACCTCTCCGTACACATAAATATTCATAAACGATAGAAATATTTCATCGAATAAACTGGTTGGTGCCGAAATAGACTCCGGTTCCACTTCCAATATGAAATTAATCATTTTTAGCTCTAATCTAAAATTCCGATCGGTCGTATTTAAAATTGGCATCAGCATCGATATATAGTTCACAACTGAGGTTGTCCTTTGAAGAAAGTTTGGGAAATTGCTGTACACGATTTGCAGCAAATCTAATGTCACTTCTAAATGGCTTAAAATTTCATCCGATTTTTGACTATTTTCTAGAGTCCGGAACACCGACATTATAATGGTATCGATCGATGGACAATTCTTTGCAATGTGATCTGATATAATAAAATTCAATTTGGACATCTCGTAATCTTTGTAGACAGCCCATTCGACCAGCGCCTCCAAAAATAATTTATACTGTTCGAACATTTTCAGTAATAGTTTTCCGCACGATAATCTCAAACTGTATTTATCGTCTCGTATTAACCCGTGTATTTGGGTAAGGATTTTTGCTGGGAACACGATCCACTGCATCAAATTCACTGTGCTATTAATTTTTAAATAGTTTTTGCCGTATGCGATATGGTGTGGAGCCAACGAGTCGATTATTTTAAACGCAAATTCAACACATTTCATGTTGCTTTTGAACGAGTTACTAGCTTGCTCGTAAAAATATTCAACTAATTCTGGACATGCCCGAAGTATAGAAATAATCAGTTCTCCGTGGAATGGACGATTCCATTGTGAGCTCAGCGTCGCCAAAACCTTTCTTTGAGTAAAATTTCGTTTACGAATTATATCTGTTAGTGCTAGTGTTACAATTCCATATTTCCGTGAACTGAGCAGAGTTTTTAAAAATTCGAAAACATTCTGATGTACCGTCTCCCGATTTTCTTCGGTCTTGCTTCCTTGCCAATCGAATAGTTTGATTAATTCGGTTATTAGTTTTAAATCGAACAAATTAATTTTCTCGGTTTTTGTGATTTCCGGAGATTTTAGTATGAATTTGGAAAATGTGTCCAGAATTAAAACTACGATTTCAGAATTGTCGAAAACTAGTCCCGGGATTATCGAACTGATCAATTGCTTCTTTTCGAGTAGTTTTCGAATCAATACCGTATTCCCTTCGACCATAAAACTGAGCAGGAACTGTATTAAAACATATCGAAGAATTTCGCTTTCGTCTTTGGTTCTTGGATGTGTTATATACTTCTTTAACATGTCATTATCGCTGAAAATGTCTAATAATGGAAATATTGTTTTACCAATTTCACCATCGAGTGTAACCAGGGCCGATAGCAGTTTCAAACATGTTTTATTCTGATTGATGGAGGTCGAAGTTAGAAGATTTTCAAAACAATTTTTACAATTTTTCATCAGGTATTTGCACGCCTGAATTGATGGTTCCAAGGTGCTAGTGTCATTCGATAAAATTTGTATTAAATTAAGTTGAATTGCAGTAAATATCGTGGCCACATGTTCATTATTATTTTTATCGATTTTTTCCAGTAATTCCACTAATTCTAGTACTTTACCACCATGCTTCGTGTACCGCGCCACAGTTGCCGGATTCTTGGTGGCCAAATTCACAAAATGAATAACATCCGTAATACTAAAATGATTCTTTAAATTCGTGCGAAATGTTTTCATACATTTTATCGGTTTATCATAGTTTATACTCGTTGTCGGAACTTTGATTTGTTTCATATCAATATCGCCGAGTGTATCGTCGATCTCAACATTTTCTTCTTCACTTTCAACACCACTTTCCACATCATTTTCACTATCACTTTGATTTACTCTTACAGATTTAGATGTGGTTGGTTCATCATTCACAGATAATTTACGTTTTTTCGTTTTTATTGTCATTTTCGTAAATTTATTAGATTTTTTATTGATTAAATTAAATTGTAATATTTTTATTTACGTTCACCACGTGCATGCACAGCAATTAGTTTACTTTTAAATGTCACATTTGAGGTTATGATATTCGATTTGTTTTTCTTTGATTTCGTTTTGTGTTTTTGTTTTACCCAATCGACCGCGAGAGATGAGTGCGTTCGGTATAATACTTATTATAGATGCGTAATTACGAGTAAGCGAATGCACAGCAGTTTACCCGATTAGACTGATAATTTTTGCTAACATAATTAATGTTATTTGATTTGGTTATAATTCGACATCAGTTCACGTTCATTAAAGTGCGGAGATATTAAGGTTGCACAGACCAACGAGATATTATACAAATTACAAGACTATTGTAATTTATGTGTTTTTATTGAAATTTATTAAAGATAAAGCCCGATAGTATTCTAAATATTGAAAATGATTTACAATAAGGTACTCTTGCGATATGAAACCATCTTTACCTGGGCATTATCGTTTATCGATTTCCAACAACTTTTAAAATCCCAAAAATATATGATAAATCTTATCATGTACACCTTAAATTTAGTTCACACCGTTTTGCATGCCATCTATGTATCAGTAGTAGAACTGTGTGTTGATTTTTAAAGCTTAACGACCACGCGTGCACATTAATAATAGTCGATTAATATTAACTATATTGAATGGATGGTTATCCTGAATAGAACCCTAAACAAAATTTCCTAAAATTGAATAATTCCCGACACGAAACCGCGGCCGATAATGGTGAGTAGCTACTCACGATCTTAAAGTAGCAAGCCCATTTTTCGCTCACAAACAGATATATTTGGAAACATGGACACATCCTCGAAAAATTTCCCGCATTCAAATTGATCAAGTGTTCATTTCAAAATTTCGAGCTCGTGTTGTGCAGGATGTAAGAACCTATCGGCAACCAAATACGTAGGCAGCGATCATTATTTGGTTGTTGCAACGCTACGATGGAAGTATTCGTACAAGTCAGGGAACGTTTGTTGCGTCAGCGAAACGCAACAAACGTTTCGACTGTCAAGGCCTGATAAATGAAGATCAAAAGGAACGATATCAAGATCTTGTCAGCGATAATATTGAGAAAGCTATGTGGCAGTCTGATTGTTTGAACTATGTCTGGGAGGTACTGAACATTTCGGTTGTCAGTGCTGCTCAACAGACTTTAGGTATAGTGAAAGTCAGACCAAAGAATGATTGGTTTGATGACGAGTGTTGTCTTGCAGGAATTACTGGACTGCACCATACTTTTAGGCTTACGTCAACCGTCATTCGGGACCGGGATGGAAACCTCTGTGTCAACATCGACGAAGTATTTGACGCATGGAGTCGTCACTTTACTGATCTGCTTGGTGTTCATCATGGGTCACGGACTATTGTTCAGCCCCTCTTTAGCACTGAGGATCCATCCCATGAGGAATTCACTAAGGATATGCAGAGATTGAAATGAAACCGCTTACCTGGGGTGGACTGCATTAATTCGGAAGTCTTGACATTTTCGGAGAGGATCCTTTGTGGTACTGTCTTTTCAACCTTATTCGATTAGTATGGCGAACCAAAGTTATACCTGACGAATGGAAAGTTGCCGCGATATGCCCCACCTTCGAGAAGAGAGACCGCTTGAAGTGTGAGAATTATCGTGGTATAGCTCTCCTTTGCACAGCATACAAGTTACTATATCCTAGATTATATTGGATAGAATCCGCCCTGCGCTGGTCTGCGCTGTAATACCTATAGGTATGTCAACAAAATTGGTACGATTGTGTAGAAGGACAGTGACACAGTCTCAATGCTGTGATAATGTTGAGAACAGGCTATCAAGAATTTTTGCGGTAAACTCGAGTGTGCGGCTGGGGGATGCTCTGTCTCCCATACTCTTTAATCTCATGTTGGAGTACATCTTTCGTAAAACTGAAACACCTCAGCGCAACATCTTATTTCTCAGTTGAATCAAGTGCTTGCATGTGCAGATGACATATGCGTGATTGGACTGAATAGTAACGGAGTGTAGGAAATGCTTTTCGGCTTCTGTTGGCTGCAGATTAATGAGTCCAAAACAAAATCATGATCTCTGAATATAGGGACAATGGCTCGTTTGAGGTAGTTCAAATATTAGGGCTCTCTTATCACTCACGATAACAGTGTGAGTGAAGATATAAAAGTGTGCTTGGCAGCTGCCAGCCGGCAGCCGTACTTTGCATCCTCTAAGGCAACTGCTAAGATTTAAACACCTACCAAGTGCTGTGAAGCTGAAGCTTTACAAAGCGTTGATCACGTTCGTTGTTATGTTTGGATGTGAAGAGTTGGGCACTGACGGATGACAACAAGAGACGGCTCCTTACATTTGAGGGAAGAAGAATCATGCGGGTGATATACGGTCCAAAACGCGATGTATAGATGGTAAACTTCGAGCTCTGTACAATGTCGATATCAAAGACCTGATGAAGATCCCCGATATTGTACATGACGTAAGATCTCAGCGAGTACGCTGGCCCGATTACATTCTACGTGCTGATGCAGAACGAATTGTGCAGTGATTTCTGAAAGGAGCGCCACCATATTCAGATTCTCTTAGACAGTATGAAGACCAAGCTCAGGATCGAAACCGTTGGAGTCACATAGCCGACTCAGTAAAAACTCGATAAAACAATGTTTTTTTTTTCAAGTTCTCGATAAAATCATTAATTTGAAAGGGAAATTTGAAAATGAAATATTTTAAATAAATATTTTTCATTGTATTTAGCTTAATACCTGTATTATTTGACAATAAACGCCAAAAAATATTGTTAGAAGTTGAAATTATTCAAGATAAATAAATTATATTGGTTAAATTAAATAAACTTTCCCAGTATTATTCCCGATGTTCTAAATAGTACTTGAAGTTCTGTTAATAATAAAACGCAGCTATTTAAAAATCCCAAAAATATTGCGATAAATCGTATCATGTACACCTAAAATTTAATTTACACCGTTTTGTCCGCCATCTATGTATCAGTAGTAGGACTGTGCATTGATTTTTAAAGCTGAACGACCAGGCGTACACATTAAAAATTTAGGCATGAAATAAATCAATTAAGGATCATTTGCTGTTTAGGTTAATTATTAAATTTGATTAATTAAATTAATGAAAATTAATGCGTGTATTTTTCGCTGCCAAGAAAACTTTTAGAATCACACAATTTAATTTCCATGTGCGTTTTCGGCAAAATGTTCGTTGAATGAATTATTCTAACACGCGATTACAAAATGCGAAAACCAAAACAAGTATGTTTTCGCATGCGTTAAATTATTTGGCGCTAATTTTCTTTCGTTTTCCTAGTTGGTTAACGTATTTTTCTATTTTAATTCATCAAAATATCGCGAATAGATAAATAACAAAAAAATTAATATCTTTTTGTGAAACCGAGAAAAACGAACATTTCAACAAAAAAAATAACACAAAACAAGTAAAGGAAAAGCGTTATATATACACAAACTTTTTGTTGTTGGGTTTTCTTTTATTTTTCACAAATTTTTTTTTTTTTTTAAGTTCCACAAAAATATTATTCAGTCAACGGTTTTATCTCGTAATCGAAACACATGAAACTATATTTTTCCCAATTTAGTATATTGTCCGGGGGTTCAAAAGCAGTGTGAAAAATATCGCGGTCAATTACAAAAAAATAAATTATTTAAGAATTTTATTTTTATGAATTATTTTCATCGAATTTCAGTAAAATTTTTGAGTGGTTTTTCAAAAATAAAGTGAATAAAGTTGAGTGAAAAATATATAAAAAATTGAGTGAAAATTTGGTTCGTAATTAAAATAATAAAATTGAGGTGTTAATGTTTGATTTAATGTGTAAATTATATTCTATATATGTGTATGACCTAAGCAATTCTGTGTTTTCATGGTTAGAAAAAATTTGAAGAAATTTAAAAAGAAAATTGAAATGTTAAATTTTTTATTATTTGTTTAAAAAAGTAAAAAAAGAAAAAGAAAATATATAAAATAGGAAAATTATTAGAATTTTGTTTTTGTTATTTTAATTCGAGTGAAGTTTTTCGTACAGATTTTATTTTTTTTGGTGTGTGCTGTGTTTAATTTATTTGCAATTTGGAAATATAAATTCATCAGGTGATTTGAATGTTTTATGTGAATTGTGTAAGATAAATTTTAAGATGTTTAATTTTTTTGGTTTTCATTGTATACGTACGAGTAAGTACGTATGTTAAATATAAAATTTCTTATTTATATGCGGACTCAACATATATACAAGAAATAAATTAAAAAAAAAAAAATTGATTAAGATTTAACCGCACGCACACACGCCCGGAAATTGGTTTACAAATTGAAAATACGATTATTTAAATAGTAAATAATTGCTTTAAATATTATATCGTCTTATATATGTTAACGAGAATTATATTTAATATGAGTACTAAGTGTCATCTATGTGATAAGAAGAAAAAACACTTCGACTTATTATTTAATTTAATTTTGAGGAATCAAAAAAATAATATGCTTCAGTTTCGCGAATTATTCGAGACGAAATTTTATCTAATTGAATTATGAAAAATCCAATGTGTTGAAATATGATATCGTTTTCTGAATTCATAAATTATTTATCTATCCATGTTCTTGAATGTATTCTTTTGTAATAGAAATCGTAATATTCGATTTAAATTAGTTTTTCTATTGATATTGACGCCTGTCCCGCAGGTGTTATTTTAACAAATCAAAAAATATCGAGTCTGGCTTTTTGAGCAGGACATGGTTTAGTGAAATTTTTGCGATTTTCACTCAAATGCTATTTGTATGTTATTCCTTTCAGTTGCCGCCTATACACAAATATAAATCTAATTTAATTTCGAAACTCGACTTTTAAAATTCTAATTCATTTCAGTTTTAAGAAATTCCACTCAATGTTGCATGAATAATGTTTGTATATAGCGTGTACATTAAATTTAAGTTCATACCCACCTCGTCTTTAACTTTAAATGTTTTTCGCACCTATATAGAATGTGTACAGGGGGCAAAAAGTAATTTGTTTAATTTTTTATTTTAATATTTTTGCTAATATTTAATACTAAAACGCGATTTTTCATTTTTCGAATGAAACACGAGAAAAATGAACAAAACACATTTTATTATAATAATTCCATCATTTTCAGCTCCACAAAATCTTTGTTACAACATTTTTCAATTTTTTATGGAAATGTGTAGGTTACGTTCAAATTCCATGATAAATTATTTCATTTCGGTTCATAAGAAACGTGCTATAGGCTTGTTGTTTAATGGTTTTTATTATATATACTGTTCTAGGACTGGAAGCTAGTCCGCCACCACTCTCGACTTTTATTTAATTTTTGAACAAAATGTTTACAAATTGTATGGACTTATACATTTTAAAGTCTAGCCTAGTCTTCTAAATGATCGTTTGGAGCAGGGATACTAAATTACTTTTATATAATTATAACTCAATGTCATTATTTTTCCAATGTGAATTGTAAAAAGAATATATTTAAATATTTTCTCTGAATTATTCGACCTGCCGACAAATTTTGTTTCGTCCACGTAATTAAAAAAAAATCGAATTCGTCTAGATTTACGCTTGTAATCTTGTTATGTTGACTGGTTCCTGGAAATTCTTTATACGCTTTTAATTTTATAAAACAATAATTTATAAAAAATAATTTTATCCAAGCTCAAATATTATTGGAGCAAAATTCCTAATGACGATAGGGAATTTCATTCGTAATGAACTATATACTGCTGGTTAATTTTTAGAATTCTGATACATATTTCATGTTGAGTTCCACAAATGTCAAACTAAGAACTTTTTATTTTTTTAATACTACGGCCGATGCTAAAATCTAAACACCCATCAAATGCCGTGAAGCTGAAGCTTTACAAACCGTTGATCAGGCCCGCTGTTTATTTGGATGTGAAAGTTGGGCGCTGACGTATGAGTACGACAGATGGCTCCTTACATTTGAGAGAGGAGTCATGCGTGTGATTTACGGCCCAAAACGTGAAATAGATGGCACATACCGAGCTCTGTACAGTATCGAGATCAGAGATCTGATGAAGATCCCCGATATTGTGCATGAAATAAGATTTCAGCGAGTACGCTGGCTCGGTCACGTTCTCCGGAATGAATTAAGCAGCAATTTCTGAAAGGAGAGCCATCATATGGTAGGCGCAGTGGTTATAGCAGGAGACGATGACTCCACGGTGTAGAGAATGACTTGGCTTCTTTTGATTGTCTAGGACAGTATGAAGACCAAGCCCAGGATCGAAACCATTGGAGCCAAATTGTTGACACAGTAAGGGGCCAGTAATGGCCTTTAAACACTGTTTATTATAACTACGGTCGGTGGCTTTTTCTTGATTCTCTCTATAAATGAAACTTAAGAAGTATGCAAGTCTTACAAACTAAAATTACTTCTATTATTTAACCTAACCGTGTTCATTAGGATGAGTCTCTAGTTTCAAAAAATACTTGGAACTGAATTCTATAATCGCCTCTTTAACCGTTTTGATAGCCACGTTAGTGGGTTTTGTTTTACCGGCGATTGCCTTTGATGTAGATAGTTTTCGAGGACCCCTTGAAAATTATTCAGCAGTATAGCTTTTTAATCTTGTAAATTAGTCCATTGTGCCACAATTTATCAAAGGCTTGTGCAATAACCAAGGAAACAGCAGAACAATTGTTCTCTTCCTTCAAGGTGAATTTGATAGCATTTACAATTCTAGGCACTTGCTCTATAGTGCCGTATACTGATTTCGGAAACCATATTCATATTCTGGACTAAAATGTCGTTCTTCTAGTATTGGTTTCAGTTTTCTTAATCGTTATTTGAGACATCTTTCACTTTTGGGGCATATAACTACCTTCATATCAGAAGAAATTATCAAATAAGAAAATCAAGACCCAACACTTTCGAGTCCGAAGTCCCATTTTGTGAAAACAAGTAGCTCAAGATAAACTATTTACGCGGCACTATGTCCAAATAGTAATCTCAAATATCGGAGAATCACTTTGTTTTAAATTTCTCAAATGTTCGAAATGGTCTTGTTGTTCAAAGTTAGAATTTTTACAAAAATTTCATTACTGATATTAATTTCATTCATGCACAGGGGGCATTAACTGAAAAAGCGGTAATCAGATATGTTTGTCACAAACGCATGATGAATGAAAAATTGGTTATTTTTTGGTATTTCGAGAAATTTTCGAAAATTTCAAATCTCAATATAAAAATGATGGAAAAAATGTATGGACGCGCCATCAGTTGGGAATGACTGAAGAATCGGAAACTTCCGGGAAACTCTGAAGAAAATTGAACTTCATTTTTCTATGAAAATTTGATGGTTTTGATGATTTTGGACGCTGTAAAGCGTGAAAAGGCGATTCAAAGCAGGCGTTGTGCAATTTGACAGGTGTCCTTTTCGCATTGTCACTTTCGATTGTGGGAACGTGTTATTTTTGTTGCTACTATTAAATTGGAATCGGAAGTTCATTTTTGTTGATTAACGACTTCAAAGTAAATTAGTCAAATGAATCATTGTGATTTTTAGAAATTGAATTTTGATTAAAATGCCGGCTATTAGACGATCGAACCTAGGACGAAGAAACCGTAATTCATAATGAATGCACGGTATCCATGAGAATGAAATACAAAACCAACGCGAAGAATTAAATGAACAGAGACATGCTGATATCGAACAAGCTCGCGCTGCACGAGCACCAGCGCTGGTTCGTTTTATTCATCAGAGCAGACAAAAGACCAACCGGCGGCAATCTACGTCAGTACAATACTCCCACTATCGACGAAGTCGAAGTTGTGATTGTTGGCGAAAATGTGGAATTGCGTGATATTGTGAAGTCTGAATTACTTGATGCAAAACCAAATCGCTGGGGAAATATATTGTTACAAATCCGTTCACTATATGTAACCAAACAAGACGAGGCAACCAACTATCCAACCGAAATTTTAAATGCCTTTGATTTGCCGGGAATACCACCGCATAACTGGATACTCAAGGTCGGATCTGTGATAATCATGCTGCGCAATGTGAATCATTGTGTGACTTGTGTGAGATTCAAGCGACGATCATCAAGGGCAAATTCAAAGAAGAGTGCTAACTGGCATTCCGCTCGACTTCAAGCGCATTCAGTACCCCGTTCGTTTGGCGTTCGCTATGACGATTAGCAAAAAGCACGTCGCGTGTTCGAGAGTTGGCAAACCATCGTTGTTTACCACAATGCATTGTATTGATTTGCGTCTGTATTCGATTTAATTCCACTCGAATAAAATACATTGAATTCTTTTGAGTTCAACTTTCCAACTTTCCAACGACTCCAAGTTATTTCCACACCGAGAGAAAAATTCAAAAAACAACTCAATTTTTCGATAGATACCTGAGTTTGAATCGACATTTCATTCACTTTTCAATACGAATTAGTGTTGAATTCGATGAACAAGTCGAATGGAATGTCCATTCAACTCAATTGTCTATTGAGAATTGAGTTGAGTTTGATTTTTGCTCTCATCAAAATCCATGCTCATTCCTGACCGGGATGGATTTCCTTCACGGCCAACGCGAATTGCTCTTTGGTGTTCATCTTGTTATTTTTATTTACAATATTATTTTAATTGGATTCCTTATCCGAGATAAACTGGATTTTGAATTTAAGATGGTTCTCTATACAATATAAGGTGAAATTTACTAATAAAATGTTTACGTGTAAATTAAAATCATGAAATATTTCCATAAATGCTAAATTCAACCTATACACACTAAATTTAATCCATTTATTTTTATACACTTGGTACAAATCATGCTTTTATCAAAAATAAAATTAATTCTGAGATTTTGAAACAATATATCCGCATATACTCGTATGTAACATAAAGTTTATTATGTATACACATAATAATAAAGCAACAAATTAATCATCAACTTTTAAGTATCCATCTTGAACAGAAGGATCCAATCTATAACGTATAAAAATACAAACCAAAAGTTGTTTATGTTTATGATATGTGTAGGAGTTAAAATAAATCGTCTAAATAGAAAATAACAACAAAAAGTTTTGTTATCAAATTTCTGTGTTGGTTTTAATTTAAATTATGAAAAATATAACAGCTTTAAGCTCAGGTTTAAAGTCGTATATGGTTTTGTGTGATATTTTTATTAATAAGTGGTGCGCTTGTCTTCGATAAATCGATACATACCATTGATGAAACTTTATTCATTCTGGCTCGAAACTCTAATACTGAGAGCACAATAATACCCAAATCCAAACTTAATCAATTTAATATAATCTCTATATCTTTATGAACATAATAAACAACTTTTGATTAGCAAGTATATTAGAAATTGAAAATATTCCAAAAAAGTTTTAAAAATTTAGTAATTTCTGGGAAAAGAATATCTTTTACATCGACAACATTTGTAAGACGAGTACTTTCATATATAAAAGACGGACTGAAAAACGAATTAGGGTCAAATTGGATGTTTAAGAAAGAACATTAAAAATTTGACCCAAAATACAAAATTATAATTTTAAATCTTTGAAAGTTACTTTTAATAAAAATTTAATTTGTTTGGCTAGACGCGACGCATGTCTTGTGGTCCAGTCCATTTTACAATAATAACTTTGGTTTTAATCATCAATTGAAAAGTAAATACACATATATATGTATATCAGCGGCGTAAGTAGGATTTGTCTAAGGTAGATATCCTTTTGTATTTTTATTTATATAAGTTAACATGCGGTAGCATGTCCATGGTAATCATACAATACATGACTTACACCAAATGGTGTATCAACATCTTTCACTAATTTTATACAAATCAGTCTGTATGGATATGAGGGGTCATAGATGTTTTCAATTTAATCACCGATCGTAATCGGGAGATGAAAAATCACTTTTGCATCCGGCCTCTGTTGGGGTTCGAACCCGGTCCTCCCGATCCAAACGTCGCAGCTTTAACCACTGCACTATTTGCTTCCATGTCACTGTACACGGTGACATGGAGCTATGCAATGCGCAGGTGGTATACTGTACTTGTGTGAATGGGATGAATGGGTTGAATGAATGTTCGTGTGAATGTGGGTATTGCACCGTGGGCCCATTAGTGGCATTGAGTGCTGGAGTAAAATTCGCCCAATTTAAAAAAAAAAAAAAATCACTAGGAAATATGACGCAATCCTATCGGGCCAAGGTCATTGACATACCTTTGTCAGAGGATTGAGAGGTGATATACCCCAACCGCCCCACTTCCGTCTGAAATTACAGAACATCAATTTTAGGCAACATAATCTACCGCGCAGACAGATGTTGCCGCCTTTACCAAACCTTCAATCGCCAATAACCATTTTATCCTCAAGTTCTACATAATCCTCAAAATCCGCAACCGCCACAACAGGAAGTCCTCCGCAAAATATACCCTTTGAAAAACAACAGTCTCAATTTCCATTTCGGCCTCAACTAGGATATTCGAATAGAGCACTACCAAGACCTGTGCTCATGAAAGTATAGACCGAAGAATTCAGTGGAGACAAATTAATTACACGAATCCACGGGTCACAAGCACACCATAGTTCCCCCCAAAAAAGACATTTCATAAGCACATTCCAACATATTAATAGCCCTAACAAACTACAAAGAATACATTATACAGTACCGACTTCGGACGAAGTAGACTCACACGAACAACAACCAGACGCCTAAGACATACCCCACAAAGACGACGCAAACAAATTTTGGCCGAACATAAATTACATCCAAATTAAACACGTAAGGAATCCCATACCAAACGACAAACCATTCTTCGCTAACTCCGTATAGGAGGAAGCACCAAATTCGCGCTGAATATGGACAAATCTAAATTCCATATCTTACACAGTCTGAAATCCTTTAACGGAATAGAAGGAATCGACCATCTCCGAAACCTCCAAGCTATAATCCATACAAATGAAGAATATATGATCTTTCTGAAAATACTAACATTATTGATCGATATCAACAAAAGTTTAACGTATACATTTCGAGAATCAAAGGCGAAATACGTATACCACGTCGGATAAACCCGTATATTCGAGGACTTATCCTTATCCCGCATGGCTTTAAAGGAAGAAGTTGAGAAATAAGTTCAAATGTTTGGATCGTGTCCCCTAAAAAATTGGGACGCGTCGGGGCCCAAAAAAAATTCCGAATTGTAATAGACTAGAAACGCCAGGGCTATGTTGTGCCGTCGAAATATTTCACAATCGTCGATCTGAAAAGCGGATTTCACCAAATTTCACTTAAGACATCGGACATATAGAAAAGACGGCATTCCAATAACGGCAAATTTGATTTTCTTCGTTTCGGAAACTGCGGAATTGAGAGTCACTTCGACTATCAAACAATCATAAAATCACAAAAAGCAGACTTAGAACTTCAGAATTTACTTTCTGGTTCCGGACGTCACGCTATAGTTCCAACATGAGAGCTTTTAAAATTACCAGGCTTACACATTTACTGCGAAACATCAACGGGCAACAATGTCCCAATGGGCGGAATCTTGTTTAAGCTCCCAAAAATGGAAAGTTCAAAGGCATACAAAATCGACGATTCGATATTCCAACTGGTAGATTTGAGCATATCCATATAGATATCGTGGGACCACTTCCACCATCTGATGGATACTCATACATTCTAACTTGTGTCGATCGATTCACTCGCTGGCCCGAAGCTTACTGCATGACCGACATGGCTGCATCGACCATTGCCACAACGTTTGTCCATAACTACGGATCACGATTCGGCGTTCCCAATACGATCACCACAGATCAAGGAACTCAATTCAAGTTCAAGCTATTCAATGAGTTAACGAAACTCATGGCCCCACATCGGATACGCATCACACTATATCATCCAGAGGCAAATGGCATGGTTTAACGCTTTCACTGACAGCGTTCGGTTAAAGAGGATCTGAAGTGCTCACTAGCGGAAATGGTTTATGGACAAACCATCAAGGTGAATTCTTCGTCGAAAATCCTCTTCCGTTTGTTTTCGTTCGGGTAGCTAAGATTCGAACAGGTTTGCAATCCCCATATGAAGGCCCATACAAGGTGATACAACGACTGCGCAAATACTATATTGTCTCAATCAAAGACAAACCGCAGTCCTTATCTATTCGCAGACTGAAACCGGCCTATGGTATTCTATGTTCTGCTGAACGTCAAACAGCCACTCGAACACCAAAATATGTCCGTATTATCACCTAAATTCCACCGGCTTCATCACTAGAGGGGGAGTACTGTAGCGGTTCAAAATATTTTAATAATAACATTTTGAATCACTATACAAAAATGTTCTGTCATCACACATTACCGCGCACCATCTACTCAAAATCACTTACACTATCAACATAAAGTCCCAAACAACAAAACAATAACAAAACTTTTTACACATTCGGAATTTTACTTTTTCACCCACACTTTTAATTGAAAAACGTCATCGTATACGTAAGTGCCATTACGTGGCATCGCAGAAAGTAATAATCAAATTTAATAATATTAAATCTATAAATAAATAAAATAAAAACCTTTCGGGCTTAAAAACGCCTCCTGTATTTTCCAAAGAACTCTGGACGACATCTTAAGAGAACATATATCAAAACGGTGCTATGTATACAACGACGATATTATAATATTCGGGAAACATCAGGAAGAACATCTTCCAAATCTAGATCTGTTCTTTAAAACACTGTCGAGTGTTTGTTTTGTCTTTGTCTTTTGTCTTTTTGACATTGTCTAGCTTCATAAAGGATTATGCAAATCTCTTAAAACCCTTGACATCTCTCTTAAGAGGGGAGGATGGACGCGTGTCCAAAAATCCCTCAAAAACCAGGCTAATTCACCTAAACAAAGAATCCCTAGACGCTTTTAACCGATGCTTCCGATTATGCAATCGGAGCCTCCTAATACAGGATAAAGGTCAATAACGGTCATCTCGAGAACATTGAGTGAAGCCGAAGAGAATTACGCCACTAACGAAAAGGAAATGTTGGCAATAATCTGGGCACTCAATTGTCTGGGGAACTATCTCTATGGGTCAAGAAAAGTAAAAAATTTGACAGACCATTAATCTCTGACCTATGCTCTTAGTGCCAAAAATACTAACAGCAAAATGAAACGTTGGAAGGCCATCCTCGAAGAGTACAATCAGCGATTTTTGTGGAACTGAGTAAAAACATTTACTTTGAAGTTCAAAATTTTGGAAAATCAAATATCTGTTCATGTACAGAGTTTTGTGTTCGTTTATAAATGGTGCTGAAATTTAATACTTGGCGATATTATTGCCAACCACTAAAACCATAAAATTCGAATTTTCTCTATCACACGATAAAATATTTCACAAATCAAATTACAATCTTGAATCACACAACAATTTGAAAATTTGTAAATATGTCGTCCTGAGTTTTTAAAAAACAACTCAGTTTTCAAATTCATGTTAAAATATATTCAAACCGTAATCAAACACGGTTCTACATTATTACTCAATAAAATAAAAAAAAGTTGCCCAAAAAAAAAACTTCAATTTAAGAAACGATTTTTAGAACTTGCTTTGAGTGAAAATTTAATTTGAGTAGAATTTGAATAAAACTGAGTGCTTTTTTACTCAAATGTTTTTGGTCGAAGATTCAATATTTTTTCAAGTGAATTTTATTTAAACTTGTCCTAACATTTTAATAACATTGCTTATACTGATTATGAGTGAAATTTATGTCAAACTTCAACGTGTT
Source organism: Tipula unca (assembly GCA_951394425.1). NCBI lineage: Eukaryota > Metazoa > Arthropoda > Insecta > Diptera > Tipulidae > Tipula > Tipula unca. The sequence goes on along the minus strand of OX596380.1, from coordinate 174,818,738 downwards.
GCGTTCTATATGCCTTAAATAACCTCTCTCGGAGCTAGTGGTTCCATGTAGTAATTCCGAAGGCAAAACTAAGTAGAGCCTTTTACACTCGAACGTTTTGAACCAACTGATATAGATCGAGTATATTTCGTATGACATATGATACCCAGTAGCTCAAATGTTTTGTTAATTTTAATTGAGCACAGTCGTATTATGTGTTACAGGCGCAATTATTATTCAGCTCGAAATTACCGTATAATTTGCATTCGTCTTAATTTATGTTATACCAATATTTCCAAATCGAAATCGTATATAAGTATGTATATATAGCACATTAGATTAACACATTATGAATTGATTCATAATAATTTTCAACGCATTCCAGATTTCGAGAATTCCTCGATAAGTTTTTACAATTACTGATGCTGCTTGTTGTTTTCAAAAATTTAAACCCTACAGGACCTTCCTAATATTTGTAAGAACAAATTTTTATCACATTGTGGTATTTTCAGCTGTGCAATTTTAGTGAAACGTAACTTAAAATGAGTCTTGAACTGTAAGCCTCAATCGACTAAACTAACTAAACTAAAGTAAGTCGAGTTAGCTAGTATAATATTTGAATAGGTAGCACTGGTATAAGTCACTAAACTAACATAATTGTAATTATATTTGCTTGCTTTGATATGTGTTCTTCATTTTACACCGTATAAATGAAAAGTCATTGAAAAGTAACCTCGTAAATAGACTTTTAAGTTGGCGCCTATGAGACATTAGCAGAAGTTTCAATTTTTTTTAGTTTAGTTAGTTTAGTCGATTGAGGCACACCGTATTGCACTTCAGTGTTGTTTTATATTGTTGATTGATTACATTATGATCAAATTGGCGTAGATTCATGTTTCTCAAATATGCATATGCGGTAAGTCATTCAAAATATTGATACTCTATTTATCACTTTAAGCCCAAAAATTGTTAAATTGTTACCGGTTTACTCTTGCTTACTGAACTAAGTGTTATTTGGATAATCCAATCTGAGGGTGCACTTCGCACATATATTTTTTTATAGTTATCATACAAGTAACATTATTAAAATCTAAAGCAACCAAAAATACGTGATATATCCAACAATACCGGCGACGAAAGAAAAATATGCAAAAATAGCAATATTAGGTTCTACCGAGATTTGAACTCGGATCGCTGGATTCAAAGTCCAGAGTGCTAACCATTACACCATAGAACCTTGATAATATTTACTAGCTTTTGTACTCAGAAAGATTGTAGATTGAATAGGTTTCGTACTTATGGTATATTTTAAATTCCAAGCCGATCTATAGAGAAACTGGTAACAAACGTTACTAATTTCAATCACACAATTAGTGTGTTCAATGCCATTATAAATCGATCTGTAGGAATATTTATATCAGGATTAATCATAAAAATTAATCATAAAAAGGTAATTCCCAAGTGCCCCAATCCAATCCTAATTTTTGTATTTATATATTTGACAACTTTATAATACTTCAAAGAGGCAAGTTTTATATTAAAGCTCGCAGTTCGTTCTATGCTCACCACTTTGTTGGAATACAGTAAAAGTCATCGATATCTTTGAATTTCGGCCACCTACTGGTGTTAGAGTATTTATTGAGGTTTTCAAAGCTCATCCCAAATGCTTAAGTAACAATTAAAATTTTTAAATAAGTTTTTTTCCCATCACAGTAACACGAACGGAACAACAACCACACGTAATGATATATTTACTTCTGGCCACGGTTAAATATATCTCGGGTACCGCCAAGTTCTACTATTGATGGTGACAAATAAAACACGCAAAAAAACAAAAATTGGAATTTTAGGTTCTACCGAGATTTGAACTCAGATCGCTGGATTCAAAGTCCAGAGTGCTAACCATTACACCATAGAACCGTGATATAATGCAATTGTTTTTGTAGAAAAACGTATAGTTCATGCAAAATGATAATGATACTATTCAACAGTAAATACAACAAATACATTATGTATGAAAGAACAGAAATATAGTATTACTGAACGGCGGATGACACAAAACTTCATACGCATAGATCAAAGATTCGTCACCTGTCACGACGTTATAGACATTTTTTGAAGCATCGTGATCATATTTTATAATCATTTCTTTCCACCATAATTGACGCGAGTCTTTTTTTGAGTGATTGTCAAATTATGTGGGATCCAACGCGAACAAATCTTTTTGACGGCCAAATGGATGCTTCAATCTCACGATAAGTTAATATTGCAGTATTAGTTCTTGCACAGCATCTGTATTTTGCGAGACAACAACCAATTTTGAATGACCTTCACAAAATTCGTCGTTGAGCGAACTTCGGCCACGATTAAATTCTGTAAACCATCGATAAACTTGATGATGATATGAAATTTTGAGATCACATAACAAATATAAATAGTGGATATAAAAAATCCTACTGAATAAATATACCGTCTAAAAAGTGAAATTTTTAAGGTTGGCTAATCCCGAAATATAAATGGCATAACCTCGTAAAAATTTTCATGATCAGATTTCTATATTAAATCCCGGATAAATTTGGTTCCAATAAAAACACAAAGTAATCATGTATTTCTATTCTGTAACTCGGTTGAAAAATTTCCACTCGGTTGGAAATATTTTGTTCCATTGGAGTTTAATTTACTACTCTGAAATCTCGTTTAGCAAATTTTAACTGAAACACCTGAGTCAGCCGTGAATATTATTTATCCAATATATAATATTGACCGTCTTTCATTTTCAACAAACTTATTCAAATTGTTCAATTTCTTAAAACTTAGTAAATAAATGCCCTTGTCGGTGGATCAAGCCTATAAAAATAAGAACTAAAATACCGTCAATTGTTTAATGACGAAGTAATCGAGAAAAATTTGCTACCAATTTTTTATTACACGTAAATAAAATTCCGCTCGATCGATTTTTATAGTCTCTGCAGTATCTTTTTAAATATTCCGACGTATAATCAAAACACATTTTACTAGCCGGCAATTGACGACTGTTAAAATAAATTTTGTGCTATTGTTAAAGCAAACCAAATATTCTTCTCAATAAATGTATTTTCAAAAAAAATTCCACCACAATTTTTTGATGGAGATTTTTCTACAAAAAATATATCAAAAATTCCAATGGAAACGTGTTACAGAATAGCAAAATTCCAACCAAATTAGATTAGCATTATAATTTTTCCAACGCGATGGAAAAACATCGAACAGTGGGAAAATATCTTCATCTTAGCGTAGCGTAGCTATATTTCGGAAATCACATTGATTTTCTGTGAGACTAAAACCAGACCTACTTGAACATTTTAGGTTAATATGGCCGGTTAATAGAAACACTCGAAAAAATTCGGACACTTCGATATATGTATTTCAACTTTGTTATTTAGAATTAAAAATATCCAGTCCTAAGCACCAGAAATCCTATATTTCGGCAAATCTGAGTAGTTTTCCGTTATACTAGGCCCACATCTAATCGTAAATTTAATGGTTATGATGGCACCTTATCAGAAACATACAAACAAGGTCTAGTCTAATGGAAAACCGTTTAGATTTTCCAGAATATAGGCTCTTAGGTACTAAGGACTGGACATTTAACCGAATTTTATCGCGTGATTCTAATAAGGAGCCATCATAGCCAAAACATATTTGAACAGGTGTGGTTCAGGTATAACAGATAATCATTCAGATTTTCCGAAATATAGGCGTTCTCAGGTATTTAGTACATTTTTGGTTCATATAGTACCAAAACTGAAATACATATGTATATCAAAGTGTCCGAATTTTATCAAGTGTTTCTAATAAGCGATCAATTGTGGTCTAATTTTTAATTTCAACATACAATAATTTGCTTGTACATACATTCATAGACATACGAGTATATACACAATTAATACTATAAATGTATTTGGTGCTTATTAGTTTTAATAATCAATAACACTATAATATTATACTTTCTAGCCTGTAGCTAAACGCCAATAACAATAATGTTTTAATGTTTTAATGTTTTTTATTTATTAAATCAACGTGTGTGAATTCACGAGTATTATTAACAGAAACTGTTCTTATATAAGTATACATACACACGTATATAGATTGAGTTTATGTATTGATATCCTATTGAGTCGCATGCTGATGAACATCTGATGAATAATAAACATTTTTGTGGGAGTTATTTAAAACAAAACATTTTCATTACAGTATCTTACATATTTTATAAACATTCAACGCCGGCGATGAACACAATCGTTTCACTACAATATAAAAAAGTAATAAATTTAATTATAGAAATTAGATTTGAATAGCTCTCAGCTGAATTTGAAAAATATGATATGTTTGTTGTTCTAACTATAAGTGTATAGATCAGTGGTGTCATATAATTTAGCATATATTGTGTGAGGTAACTTCTTTCTTAAATAATTAAAACCTGCCCTTAAACCTCTTATAACTATATAACAATCATTATACTGTTGCTGCAGTTTAAAGCTGATGTGTATTTTAGTCTATTTGCAAATTTATTTTTCTGAAATACATAAGCTCGTCGTAAATGAAATAAAATGTATACCAGTTTGAGAGAAGCTTAAAATTAATCTAAAATTAATGACATTGAGGATCAAGCATCGTCACTTGCATTGGCAATTACGATAGCCTTTGAAAAATCATGTCCTCTTATCACTAATCAAAAGATTCGGAACAAACCTTTTTGGAACTCTGACCTTAAACAATTGAGGAAATCTACTAGGAAACTGAAGAACAAAGCAAAAAAGTCCAAGCAACAGATTGACTGGGATAACTTCTTGTTAGCTCAAAAGGAATATAAAAGAAGTCTAAGATCCGCTCAAAAAGCCGCGTGGTTGAACTTCTGCGAGGAAATCAACATTCTTTCTACTGTCGCTGGACTCAATAAAGCTTTAGCTAAGAACAGTACGTGTAAACTGGATTCTCTTCGTCTACCGGACGGACAGCTTACCTACTCCAACAAGGAAATTGGTGAGCTGCTCCTTTCGGCTCATTTTCTCAAACTCGGATGAAGTTGCTGCCGATCTCACTAGCACGTCTGTTGCAAGTCCCGATTGGAGTTTGGCTCACAAGCTGATCAATCTTGATGTCTTGTGATGGAGCCTATTTTCCTTTGCATCTTATAAGGCTGGCGGTCCTGATGGTATCTTTCCTGCTGAACTACAGCAGAGTTTTTCTCAAATTCAGGATCATTTGCTCCACCTTTTTCAAGCGTGTATTGCTTTTAGCACTGTTCCAAATTCTTGGAGCAGAAGTAGAGTTGTTTTTATCATTTGGAAATGTAGAAGAGCCTTTGGGAAATCCTGGGGCTGAAGCCCTAGGATGCTTTCTTTTATCTATAAATCACTGGTCCTACCGCTACTATCGTATGCCTCTATTATGTGGTGGCCAGTAGTTGACCTGAGGGCTTCTGTAGCCAAGCTTAATGGTCTACAAAATCTTGCTTGCAGAGCCATAACTGTGGCTATGTCCTCGACTTCACTTCTTGCTATGGAATCCATTCTTTCCTTGCCTCAGTTATGCACCTTTATTCTAGGAACAGCCTGTTCTGCACCTTATCGTCTAAGGTGCATTGGGGCATGGAATGTTTTCGTATCTATCGTGAGACATCGACAAATTTTTAGTAATTATTCTTCATGTTTACCAGAAATCGATATGGTTAATGACAGACTACTACCCGAATTCCATTTCTCAAATCTTTTCTCGGTGGCTTATCCCTCGAGAGATTTGTGGAGTTCGCAGGTTTTTCTTAATAAATTAGATGAGTCCATTGTCTTTTATTCTGATAGCTCTCGTTCTAACCTCAGTGCAGGCTTTGGAATCTACTGTCCTGGGACAGATCTGAGACTTTGCGGTAGTCTTGGTTCGCATTGTACTGTTTTTCAGGCGGAACTAATAGCGCTGACACGTAGTGTTATTGAGGCTTTGAATTTTGCTGTTAAAAATAAAAGTATTCTACTGTGTACAGATAGTAAAGCTATACTTAACTCTTTAAGAAATCCCTTGACTGTTTCTAAACTCGTCAAGGAATGCAAACAATTCAGGAACCTTTGTTCTAACAATAAAGTTACGGTCATGTGGGTTCCAGCTCATTGTAACATCATAGGCAATGAGACCGCGGATTGTTTAGCCAAAGCTGGCTCCCAATTAACTTTAATTGGTCCTGAACCAGCTGCTCCTATATCTTTCAACTACGGGAAGAAAGTTATTAAGGATTAAGTTTTGAAAGACTTAAGGTCTCAGTGGCTTGCGACTTTTGGTTGTCGTAAGGCGAAGTACTTCATTGGGGAGCCCAATTTGAGGTCCACGAAGTATGCTTTATCTTTAAAAAATAGCCAGTTAAGAGTCTTGGTAGCGATTCTTACGGGACATGGCCGTTTTAAAGATCATCTAAATCGTATGTGTTTAGCTCATGATGTTATTTGCGAGGACTGCCTTGAGGAGGATGACGACTCCCTCCACTTCGTGAGCAGTTGTCCTGCGTTTAGTTCTATACGAGTTCGGGTATTCAACTTTAGGTCTTTGAATTTAAATCAGTTGTCCTCTCTGCCTTGGTCTAAACTTGTTCAGTTTGCGAAGGCAGCAGTGCGCGTTTGCGAATTGGGATAGAATCCTGGGTTTGCACCATGGGCCTTTGTGGCATTGAGTGCGGAATCCTCGTGGGTTTCAGCCAATTTTAATAATAATAATAATCTAAAATTGCAATTACAATATATCCAAATTAATTTTTTACGGAAATTAACATTTGAGCGAAGGCATCTTAAGCAATGAAGTGAAAGAGATTCTCTCTTCCTGCTAACTATTTAGACATTTTTACAGTAATTTATTCATCCAGCCGCAGCCCGTCAAATTAGGCAAGATTGGTATTGTCCTGTGTTCAACATCTGTGTTCCAACAAATATTAGTTTTTTAAATCTTCCACATGCATTTTGTGTATTATATTCAAACACGAATATTAATATTTTTATTGTTAATTATAAATTAAAGAAAAAGGAATTTTAAGAAAACTAAAATTTCGATTGCAAATTTTAGTCGACTTTGCCAAACACCCACATAGTCAAATACACCAAAAATGGTCTAACACTGATGCAAGTTAATTTTTCCTGTATTTTACTATGTGAGTGCTTGGAAACGTAACTAAATTTGGTATCAACATAAATTTTGTTTTTATTTTGTAAATTTGCAATTTTGTATATCGTTTTGGCTACCGCATTCCTTCTACTTAGGCGATACTACAGTCAGAGTGGATGAGCCCTTTTTAAGTTTTACTATTTCAATTGAAAACACATATTTTAATACAGGGTTAGCACTCCAAATTCCACCTTTTGCAATTAAATTTTACCATTATAGAAATCAAATTCAACCATTTGCAAGACAAATTCATCATTGGCAAATTCAAAAGTATGTATACTACAGGCTCAGCATTTTCTTTACCGGTCGTAATAAATTTCCCATGACACATTCTAGAGTACGGAATAATTCAAATTACATATCATCAAATTAAAAAATTGATATGGGATTTATTCAAAAACTATAAAGGCGTAATTTGGTTTAATCTTCCATTTGTTAACTTTAGTTACGACTAAAGGCTACGATCTTTGGTTGGAGGTACTAAAGGAACATATTATGTTTGGGAAAATAATCCTGAAATGAGACCTATAGATAGTTTTGTGAGGAAGTCCCCTAAATTAAAGTCTTTAGAAGCAGTTATTGGTGATTGAAAGCTATTTCAATTGAAAACTGGTTGGCTTGTTGTTGCAATACGTTCTGAAAAGGATGTCTTTCAAGATTATCGAACTTTTATTTACTTGTTGCTCTAACTTTTAATGTCGCCCATGCTTCATTTGAATTAAGAAAGTTGCTTTCTATATACAGCATGTATTTGTCTGATTCAGGAACCGTACCTTCTGGATTGAATTTAATTAATGGCCGAATCTTCTGTAAGGACTTTGTCGATAAAACGCGATCGTTCTTTTTTATTGGCAATGCCATTAATTCATGAGTGTAGCGCGACTCGAAAATCGTACAAAATCAATTGCGTGTTGTTCGCGTAAAACAAAAATAAAAATTGGTTTAGAGTGCTATGCCTGTGGACGGCTTATATTGATATAAAAGTCATTGGGGAGCATGGAAAATTATGGTTTAAAAATGAAATTTTTCCAGGCTTTTGCATATGAAACTTGGACTTTGGAAACCAATTTTCTAATGATCGCTATTGGCAAAACTCGATTATTTTTTACAATTTTCGACATGGATTAACTCACCAACAGTGTCATTTATGGACATAATTCATTTTCGGCGATGAAGCACCAACAAGGACCAGTCTTTACCGATGGTTTACAGAATTTAATCGTGGCCACACGCTCAACTAAATTCGTAAAAGTCGCTCAAAATCGGTTGATGTTCCGGAAAACATTGATGCTGTGCTTAAACTAATACAGCAACATTGTCATGTTACTTATCGCGAAATTGACGCATCGCTGGGCGTTTGTGGGACCAGCAAACATTTAATATTGCATGAACATTTAGCCGCCAATAAAATTTGTTCGCTTTGGATTCCACATAATTTGGCAATCGCTCGAAAAATGACTCGTGTCAATTGGTCGATAGTAAAGCTGTACTTAACTCTTTAAGAAATCCCTTGACTGTTTCTAAACTCGTCAAGGAATGTAAACATTTCATGAACGTTTTTTTTCTAACAATAAAGTTGCTATGTGGGACGGGCATGTGGGACTGGCTCATTATGACATCGTAGGCAGAGATCGCGGATTGTTTAGCCAAAGCTGATTCCCAATTAACTTTAATTGGCCCTGAATCAACGGTTCCTTTATCTTTCAATTACGAGCAGAAAGCTATAAAGGACTACGCTTTGAAACACATAAGGTTTCTCTGGCTTGAGACATTTAGCTGTCGTGAGGCGAAGTACTTCATTCAGGAGCCCAATTTTAGGTCTTCGAAGTATGCTTTATCTTTAAAAAATAACCGGTTAAGCATCTTGGTAGCGATTCTTACGGGACATGGCCGATTTAAAGATTATCTACACCGTATGTGATTAGCTCATGATGTTATTTGCGAGGAAGATAACTGCGTTGAGGAAGATGACACTGCCTTCACTTCGTGAGCAGTTGACCATTTTTCAGTTCTATTCTACTTCAGATATTCAACTATAAGGCTTTAAATTAAGATCAGTTGTCCTCTCTGCCTTGGTCTAAACTTGTTCAGTTTGCGAAGGCAGCAGTGAGCGTTTGCGAATTTTGATAGAACCCATGGGTTTGCACCATGGGCCTTTATGGCATTGAGTGCAGAATCCTCGTGGGTTCCAACCAATTTTAATAATAATAATAATAAGCATTACAACTTCAAATGAAGATAGACGCTTTTAGTACTGGCTTCTCTGAGAGGCAGAAAACCGATAGCCAAATCGATTCAAAATGAATCTCGCACTCTAGTAAACCGCCCGATATCAATCTATTCGTAATCACCTAAAAAAAGCTAAAAGAGTAGCTTAAGAAGAGAACCCATATGCCTCATTTTGCTCCCTAGACATCGTGCAGCACGAATTTTTTAGACATCGTGCAGCACTCTGAATTTTGTCAAAATCATAGGAGTTGGAAAATGCGAAATTGGATCATACTCTTCACGGATGAATCGCGGTTTGGTTTAAGCACCAAATATATTGATTGATGGAGATTCACAGACCCCACGTCAAAGTCTTTGCGAATAGGTATATATGGTCCCGAGTTTATTGTACTGTAGGATATAGTGCTAACGTCTCTAAAATGATTATTAGAAATTAAAATATTGTGGCAATGAACTGGTCAGCGAATACTCCGGAGTTAAATCCCATCGAGCAAGTGTCGTGCGATGGAAAAGCTTCCATTAACCATACCTGCGAGGGATAATGCCTGTTAGACTTGAATCGACTAAAACAACCCAAAAATCCCTTAAAAGGCTGATAAGGAGAATTAACCGGTGGTGTGCAGGCATTTGGTTCTCTTCATTTACCATATTTTCTGCAACAGCTTTAAAAATGAATATGTGCGTAGATATAGATGTTGTTATGTAATAGCAATTGTTGCATATACCGATTGACTATTTATTAGATACTATATAATTCGGTCTCAAGCCAGCCTTTATCTACAGCACTGGTGTATATTAGCTTAACATGGTATAAAAATTATATTGTTTTGTATTAATTGGCAGTATACCAAAATTAATAAAATTCAACTGTTTATAAATGTTTATTCAATGTTTACCATTTTCTTCGGGCGAAGGCCAAAAATTGTCGATCATTAAATAAATTTAATTCTTAAGAACTACATGGGTGTTTTTACTTTAATGTTTGAACCGGATTTTTTTTCTAAAATTATCTAATGTTGCAGTATTAAGAATTGAATTTTTGCACACCAACCTCTTCTTAATTCACTCTGAACTTTTTATATATTTCAAAGTTATAATTCTTGTACAAAAAGACAAACTCAAATTCTAGATTTAAAACCTCTGAAAAGAGTACTGAGAGAAAAAGAAGACCAACGGATCCAGAGTTACCTTAATAAACTCTCGGCGACCGAGAAAACAGATTATTCACCATGGCAGGCAACAAAAAACTAATGGTCTACTGCTTTCTCAAACTACTTGGAAAAAGTATTCACACCAAACGAAAATCTAATAACAGTGAACTACCAAAGTTTACGGAGGACCCTTCGAAACCAATTTCTGTAAAATTACAGTGGAAAAAACTTTCCATCAAAAACTGTATAAACCTAAAGAAAGCTTCAGGACACGATTTTATTACCGGGAAAATGGTCATAGACTGATAAATGCATAAAATTCATAACTTATATCCATAATGCGATTCTTAAATAGAAAATATCACTAATTACAATGAATATACTAGACCACCAATTTGGGTTTCAAGATAAGCTTGGTCCTGTAAAGCAGGTGCAGTGTTGTAAACACAGTTAAACTCGCCTTAGAAGAAAATAAATATTATTCGACAGTTTTCGTAGACATTGCGCAAGCTTAGATAAAGTATGGCATGAGAGCCTTAAATATAAAATTAAACCGCATCTGCCAAAAAAATGCATGCAGTCCTTGAAAGCTACTTGTTTCACAGAAAATGCCTGGTTAAACATAATTCAGCCATTAACAAACTAAATGACCATAACGCAGCAGTTCCACGAGACAACATACGATCTACCAACTGATAAGGTTGTCACATCAACATTTGCAGATGACACCTATTATGTTTTGACACAAAATCCTCACACTGCATCAAGAAAATTGTAAGATCACTTATACAAAATTAAAAATTGGCAAAGAAATTGGCGGATAACGTCCAGCGGTGAAATTAAACAATGTCATCATCGTTGAACAAACAAACGTCACATACTTGAGCCTTCATTTTGAAAAAAGATTGACATGGAGAGAGCACATTGAATCAAGGCGCAACCAAATGAAAATAAAATCTTTGCAATTTACTGGCTAGAATGCAAAATTTTACTGTACAAAGCGATCCTAATCCCTGTATGAACATTTAGTGACATATGAAAATGAAATTCGTCAATGGGGTTGTGCCAGGCATCAATTATATGTAGATATTTTGATATTTATTACAAATGTAGATATTTATTACAAATGCTCTGTGGTATTAAAACGGTCAAATAAATGTCACCAGTACATAAATTGAAGTATCTTTCAAAACTGGAAACACATCCCAATGAATTAGCAAGGGAAATATTAAGGCATCCGAAAAATAGACGCAAAGTACTTCCACTAGATTCGCAAAGTACTTCCACTAGATCTAATGTATTTATAAAATTAAATTAACTATATATTTGAGCTAACAATAATGAAAATAAATCGTGCGTATGCGTGGTAAAACGATCGTGCAACATAACACATCGCAATGGCATCTTACAGCAATAGTTCAAACTAAACCATTTAGTGACAGTTTCTCCATAATATAAAAATAGGTCTTTGGTTCTTTTTGATTTTTTCGACGTTTTGAGGAAGAATCAGAAATACTGAGTTCATTTCGTAAATAAAATTAGTTAAATAATCATCAAGTACCAAACAAATAATGAATATAGTGTGCAGTATTTGTACTGACATCTTTAATGCATCCGCTAATATATCTTCAACGCCATGCGGACATTTATTTCACAACCAGTGCTTGAATCAATGGCTGGAACGGTATGTAAATAAATATAAATCATTATAAAGTTATTATGAGTTAAAGTTTATATATTTGATTATGTTCTGTGTACAGATCACCTAGAAAAACTTGCCCACAATGTCGGTCTGTATTTGATACGACACAAGACTTTCATAAAATTTATTTAAACGTTGATGCCTCATCCGAAACATCGTTTACAAATTTTGGTGTACTTCAACAGACCAACGATGATTTAAAGTTCCAGCTCAATGTAAAAACAAAAGAAATTAAAGATTTGAATACTAAATTAGTTGCTAGGCACGGTTGGAGGGAAGAATTATGTAACGTAATTGATGCGACACAAGCAAAGATTCGTTCGGCCGAATTTGTTATCGATACGTTAAAGGAAAAAGCTCGTCAAGTCGAACTCAAAATTAAACAATTTGTCGAAATAGATGAGGAATTAAATAAGGTCAACACTAAGCTTCACATGATAAAATTGGTCGGGGATATTCTAGATAGTACGGCCAAAGAAGCGGAGGAAATTATTAAACGACCGATGAATGCAAAAACACTCGCTGTGCTGGTCGCAACGCTAAAAGAAAAACTGAGGTCAAGCGAAACAAGACGCAAAGAATTAACTTGCTATTTAGAAAGTGTTCAGAATGAATGCAACTTGACTGAAGATAATATACAAATGCTAAAAAAACAGACCAACATATTAAAAACCCGAAATGAACAATTAATGGCTGAAATTGAACAGCTAAAAACATCTACGAATCAGAACGATATCAATAGGGAACCCAAACCGGAAGTATTCTCGTATACATCAGCTAAACGAACACAACGAGGCTATACGCAAATTAGAAAATAAAAAATAGCGTCTCGCAAAATACTAATGTGATCCAATGCGTGATATTTTTACCAATTAAGTATTTAATTTATAAAATGATTGATTTATGTTAAATTTAGACTGAAAATAAACATTTTAAAGTCGTTTTTTACTGAATATATTTTATATGGGATTGTTTTACTCTATTTCAATGATAATCTCAAAATAAACATTTAGTTTGCGTTATATTTTATGTAGAACTATTGACACTTATACTTGGGTATTTGGAAAATACCTACAGCCACAAGAGGACTCAATTGTAATTTCCCTTATTCTAAATTTACAATAAACCTCTTGGTAAGAAAACCGAATTGGCTGAGCCTGGGGATTAGTGAATTATCGGCATTGGATCACTTACACAATTTATGAAAAGGATTTTCTAAAATTGCTCTCCACCCTCAATTTCGAATACAATTTTAAAAACATTTAAATATCAAATTTGAAATGACCGACTATAGACATAAATATACCTAATGATCAACAGATATGTGCTACGACATAACCTTCTGATCATTCACCAGTTTTAATAACTAACTACAACAACACATAATTACAGATTTGTAATGAATAAACCAAATTGGTTTATTTTCAATTCAAATGGACAATTAAAACCTACAGTAGCCAACGAGTGCACAATGAAAATCTCGCCAAACAATAAATTAAAAGGCGCACAAACCGTTCGGTGTGTACCTTACCTCGTGTTTTGGGCTGTAAATCACACGCATGGTTCTTCTCTCAAATGTGAGGAGTCATCTCTCGTACTCATCTGCCAGCGCCCAATTTTCACATCCAAACATAACAACGGGCCTGATCCACGCTTTGTAAAGCTTCAGCTTCAAGGAACTTGATAGGTGTCTAGATTTAAGCAGTGACCTTATAGAGGATACAAAGTACGACTGCCAGCAGCCAGCCGCACTTTAAGAGATCCCAAATATTTGAACCTCCTCACTCCTTCAAACGTGTAGTGGCCACTACTAAAATCTGGTGTGCCATTGTCCCTATAACCAGAGATGAAGTATTTCGTTTTGGACTCATTGATCTGGAGTCTAACTGAAGCTGAAAACTCTACAAGCGGATCAAGTGTTTCTTTCACTCCGTTGCTATTCAGTCCAATCACGCATATGTCATCTGCATATATGCAAGCACCTGATTGGACTGGCGATATAAGTTGTTGCACTGAGGTATTTCAGTTTTACTAAAGATGTACTTCAACATGAGATTAGAGAATAACGGGGACAGAGCATCTCCCTCCCGAACACCAGACTTATCTGCGAAAAGTCTTGATGGCTTGTTCTCAACTTTAACACTGCATTGAGACTGCGTCACTGTCATCCTACACAGTTGTACCAATTTTGTTGGCATTCCTAGGTATTCCAGGGCAGACCATAACTCTCTCGATTGATCGAGTCATAGGCCTGCATCCCTAATAGGGATGCAATCCTCATAATATTTAGATAGAATCATCCGTAGCGAAACGACCTGATTAATGACTGATCGATTTGGACGAAATCCTCCTTGATAGTCACCAACCAAGTTCTCCTCTAGAGGAGTGATTCTATCCAAAATAATGTATGATAGTAACTTGAATGGTGTGCAAAGGAGAGCTATACCATGATGATTCTCACACTTCAAGCGGTCTCCCTTTTTGAAGATGTAGCATATCGCGGCCACTTTCCATTCATTAAGCATAACTTCGGTGTGCCATACTAATCGAATAAGGTCGAAAAGACAGCTCCACAAAGTATCTCCTCCAAATATCAAGAGCTCCGAATTAATGCAGTCCACCCCAGGGGAGCGGTTTCGTTTCAATCTCTGCATGGCTTTAGTGATTTCCTCATGGGATGGCTCCTCAAGAAATCTGCGCAGTCGGTATTAGAGGTGGCTCAACAGCAGTCTGTGACGCTTGACGAACATCAAGCCGGTTAGTAAAGTGTCCACTCCAAGCGTCCAGTACTGCGTCGATGTTGACACAGAGGTTTTCATCCCGGTCCCGAATGGCGGTTGACGTAGTCCTTTAAAAAATTACGCGAACTGCGCTGATTACTGAGTTGTTGTACTTTCAGAACCTCTTCCTTCCACCATTCGCGCTTCTTCCGTCTACAAATCCGGTTAGCTGCTCCCCTTGCAAGAGCAGCCTTGTTTTTACTTGCGATTTGGAGACGTTGTTGCACTTCACTATGTACTATATTTTGTTGCTCAACTGCAAGATGACACTCGTCATCAAACCAATCATTCATGGGTCTGACTTTCACTATACCTAAAGTCTGTTGAGCAGCACTGACAACCAAAGTTTTCAGTACCTCCCAGACAGAGTTCATGCAGTCAGACTGCTAATTAGCTACGTCAATGTTGTCGCTGACAAAATACTGATATAGTTTCTTGTGATCTTCATTTATCAGACCTTCACAGTCGACACGTACTATGCGTTTCGCCGTGTTCCCAGAATTGTACGAAAAATTCCATCGTAGCTTTGCAGTGACCAAATGATGAAATGTGACTACGTATTTGGTTGATGACCGATATAAGTTCTCACATCCTGCATTCCGATATAAGTTCTCACATCACATTATATCGCCGTACAATTTCATTACCGTTCTATACCCATACCCATACCAATATACCCACCTATCTTTTATATTTACCACTTTTACATGGAAAATATTGAAGTTTTCAACAGAAGCTGAGTTGAACCAAAAATGTCCCAACATTAATACCGTTTGAAACTTAACTGAACTGCATAGTACCAGGTTCAATATTTAATGCGATGACACCTCAAGCAGTGTATTTCGAAGAAGTTAAAAATCTGACTAGCTATTCCTCCTTATGTTCTCAAAAATTATAAAACTTCCGTTCCAGTCAATGATACATGCGATTTTCTAGGCGGGCCACAATATTGACCACTGACCATACAAATTTTAAGTTTAAGTCAGTACATGAATAACGTCCAAATAAAAAATTTCCGTATATGCAAACTGAAAGTATAACAAATAGGTGTAGCTCAGTTTAAGTCTGGATTAAAACTAAAACCAAATTTAATTAAATTTTTTACAAATTAATTTAATTCGGATTCTGTTAAATTTTTATTTTTCTCTATTCAAATGGTGAGTATAAAAGATGGATTTATCAGTAATGAAATTGTACGGCAGTGGTCAAGTAAGCAGAGTAATGGGCGTTTGACTAGTGGACGTGAGTTCAAGCGGCATGCGGGCTAAGGTTTTTTTAATTTAATTTCATCTTACAAATTAGTTCAACTCACCTTCTATTAAAATTTTCAAATTTTTCAAATTAATTGCCAAGCCTAAAGAGGGATATAGCAGCAATGAATATGTATGGCGATGGTCAAATAAGCCAGAGTCCAGAAATGCTTTTGGTTATAACCAAATCGATCAGGTCAGGTATTTTTCCTGGGTCAGTTGGCCAATATGTTGGTTTTCCAGTTGAAATGGATTCACATCCATTTTCTTTAATGGCAATCAGTAATTCTTTTCCTTTAGTTGTAGTTTGAGTATTGTTTGTTTTTTAATAGAGTGTCATGGTGGACAGTACAATCCTGCCACAATAATAAGAAAGTTGTTGGTTCTTATATAAAGGGTGTTTTTTTAAGTCTGATAGATCTTGAAATTGTAAATAATAAAATAAAAAATTAAATTTTTATGAAAAATATACTCTAGCAGATCTCAGTCTACTCTGGCAAATCATTATAAATAGTCTCACGCTTGAACAACGCTATAGGCAAGTATTAAAATTTACTTTGAAAATCAATCGTCTAGTCGCGCAACTTATAGACGACTTCGTGATTTTTATGGCCCACATAATCGTCCAGCTAAGCAAGCCATCCGTCTGTGGATAGATTTTGTACCACATACTGTCTAGAGCATGCAATAACATCAACACGTCGAAGGAATGTGCGTACTGAAGAGAATATCGCCGGTAAATCACTCTATCGATCATCTACATTATCGACGATTTCTACGAGTTGTCTATGTTGTTTACGATATCTATACACTATCTACGTTGTCTATACGGGTTATCGAGGCGTCGACGTAGAAATTAATAGATGAGGCGTAACTGCCCATCTCTGATCAACATCCAGGCAATCCTGTTGGATCACTCTTTCGAATATATTTTCATGCTAAAATCCAAAAACATATTTTTAATTAAAATTGATGATCAATCGTGCTGTGATTTTCAATTAAGCAATCAAACCAAAACCATAAAAAACCATTTTATTATCATACTACACTGCGGTAATAAATTTTATAGGTAAATAAACAATTTCGACATTTTCCGATTAAAAATTACGCCGAAATCCATTATCACAGTTTATTTTGATTTCCACATTATTTACTTACTGATAAGAAATCGAATTAATAAAAAATTACTCGCCTTTGGATTATACTCGTATATAGTACGAGACGATAGAGAATATTATTTATGCGCGTATATGATTGATTACACTGTTTTGTCTTTATAAATTATAGTACGTAATAGGCCGTTGAGGTGATCTGTTTCCTAAATTCTGTTCGACTGAATATGATAGATGAAGTGATAATGATAAATTTTGGATTGATAACAAAATAATTTTCTTCCTCTTTTGTATTAAAGCTTATATATGATATCCCTGAAAGAAATCTGACATGCACGACAGTATATGTATGTACATTTATACGCACGTATATAGGTTAAAATAGGATTTATGGTTTAGCTTTGGCGAGAGATGGGTACACAGAGGTCATATATAAAATATACGTATATGTTTGATAATAAATCATTCAATTGGAAATATTTTTGGTATACAAAATTTTGGGTTTTGTTTAGATATATGATTGAATCTCCTCGGACGTACTAATTTGTAACTGCTCTATAGATGAATAAATCTACTGGAATATCTTTAAGTTTGTGTTTTGTTTAAATTGTTTTTTTTTTGGATTAGAATAAACTATTCATTCATCCATTTCAAAAGATAAAAAGCTGAGGGCATCTTTTAAATAAAACGATTTATTATACGGAATTATTTTGTTGTTTAAGAATTTGACATAATTTTAAAAAGTAATTTTATTTTTAAGTTTTTGTAAAAACAAAAATTCGAATTGCCCTACACACGATTTATTCAATTTACAATTCAGAAACTGTTTTATTAAAGAGAGATATGTTTTTTTGATGATGACACCTGATTCTCCGCAAAACCTGAACCACTTACTGTTGAAAAATTGTCTCATCCGACGACTCTTTTTGAATGCAGTACCGATGTGCAACATTCCACCATCGAAGAAAATATTTATTGATTTATAAAAACATAAATCCATTGACATTATACAAATATTGCACTGTGCATGGTCTTCACTGATGAAAGACCATTTTTTGTGTATTTTACTATGTGAGTGCTTGGGAAGATCGATTAAAATCTGGTCTCGAGAATATTTTTATTCATGGAGTTTGATAAAAAAAAAAAAATTTCTATACCAAAATTTAGTCGAACTTGTGAGCACTAACTTAGTAAAACGGACGAACAATTTACTTGTACTGATGAAAGACAATTTTTCGTGTATTTTACTATGTGAGTGCTTGGAAAGTTCGACCAAAAATTTGTATTTTTTTCTCGAAAAATTTTGTTTTACCATTCAACACGATTTACAAAAATAAAGGGTGTTTCATTTCGAAGTATAGAACTTTAAGTTGTCAATACTTTTTTCAGTGACAGCTGACTGTTGATTTTTGGATAGTTTGGTTTGCCATTTCATAATGAATAGACTTACGCCGAAGCAACGTTTGCAAATTGTTCAAATTTACCTTTGAAAATAATGGTTTTGGTTTGTGAATCTCATCCATTTTATGTTCGACATAATCGTCTACCAGAGCAGGTAATTCGATTAACTAAGCCTCGTTTTTGCACCTCGTTTACTCTAAATGATAATATCCGTCGCCTGAGACCCGATACGGCGCGTATCGGGCAGGCGTTATCAGCTGTAGTGCGTAGTATTGAAGACGAACCAAATAAATCGCTTCGTCATCGTCCAGAACAATTGGACTTGACCCAACATGAATACTAATATTTTTGTGCCTCAAAAGGATGGTATTGACATCAGAGTGCCGAGCAAATAGCGCAGTGGTTAAAGGTGTGACGTATGGATCGGGAGGTACCGGGTTCAAATCCCAACAGAGGCGGGATGCAAAAAGGGTTTTTCATCTCCCGATTACGATCGGTGATTAAATTGAAAACATCTATGACCCTCTGTTGGAATGTAGAACTCATGGGCCGACCCATCGTTCATGTTAGTACAGGCTAGCATGGAGCTATGCAGTGTGCAGATGGCCAATTAAAAGACGGACCTGTAGCCGTGTACAAATAGGGATACTGTTCAGAAGCTTTCAAAGGACATTAAATCCACTAGCCGAACAGTCTCTAAATAATGTATGTATGTGTTGGTATTTATTTAAAAAAAAAAAAAAAAAAAAAAAAAAAAAAAAAGAGTGCGCGATACAACTAATTTACTGAAACAAACATTTGGTGAACGGTGAAAATCGAGAAAGGAACCCCTCAACCGGGCACGACCGGTGTTCGTATGATTTATTGTAACACCGCTGGACTATTTTCTTTTGGGGTATGTGAAGTCACGTAATTATTTCTATATTAATTTTTACGCGCAATATGGAATATATGCTCATTCTTATGCAATGTCAGCCCCAACTCAAATGAACAGGAATGCAATTTCTTTAGAAATAAAAATTCAAATTTTGGATTGCCTAGAAAAGCGAAAGTGCCTTCACTGTAGGAAAACACTTTAATTTAAAAGAATATACAGTACGGACCATAACTAATGAAGAACCTATTCAGGTATTTCTGGTATATCATCCTATACCAGAGATGTTATCAATGAAAAAATGGAAAAGGCACTTTTCATATATTAAAAAAATTGTTCACAAAAACGGATACCAGACGGCATTAAGATTTTACAAACAAATTAAGGAAAAAGAACCCGGAGCCTCAACTCAGAAGATCTCAAAATTTGAATTTTGGGCAAGTACAGGTTGGATGATAGGTTTTCTGCAAAGACACGCACTTTTTATAAAGATTGCCTATACGTGAAAAATCCCAGAAAAATGCTATTGGTTTTAGGTAGCCAAAGACTGGGTCACCTTTTTGTTTTATAGGATGCCGTATGCTTAAAACTTTACTCATGAACCGAGCCCTAAAACCACGGTTGATGAATGGTGTACATTTCGATGCATTATCGGTTATTGGATGGCCAGTAAAAAGGCTTTGGTGACAACTCAAATATTTACGGATTGGTTTCACAAATATTTTATACCTTCGGCGCTGCATGAGCGCAAAGTCTTAAATTCAAGGTTGTATTAATAATAGACAATACACCAGGTTATCCACAACTGGAACATTAAAATGTTGAGTTTTGTTTCTTGTCACGTAACACTACCTCGACTATTCAATCTCTAGATCAAGGAATAATTGCCACTTTCAAGACATAATATTTTAGGCAACCGTTTCGGTATATATTTTATAAAAAGCGGTGCCCGATGTTGATGAAAATGTAAAAAGTGGTAAAAAGGTTGCCACCATAACTGAAAATCTAATTAAACAAAGACTCCACTTAAATGGTCATTTTGGTCTTAATTAATCATTGAGTAACGAGTTGCAAAGATAGTAGCTACGGAGAAGTTTATATGGAGATGACCAAAACAGGAACCCATCTATTGATGATGGAATTTGTAGCTAGAACCACTGAACAACAAGAAGTAATTGAGCAAACAGATGATGTCCAAAAATATTTCGGTTTCAACGATGACCAAGTCTTTTGCAAAATATGTGATATAATTAATTTATGTATATTTTAAATCTTTAAGTAAAGAATAATCGCTTACTTTTCTATGGATGTAAAGTATCATTTTTTACGCTAGGGTTTTCGGAACGTATATATCGCGCAAAAACTAAATTTATAAATAATAAACTCAAAAAACAAATTCTCGGTACCAAATTTCAGTCGACTTTTCTAGCACTCTCATATAGTAAAACAGAAAAATTATCTTGCAACAGCACGCTACAAAAAATTTAGCAAATAGATCGCATATGCTTGTCGGAGGAAAGGGAGTTACCAATCGAGCAAAATATGTATAACATTGGCAAAGGATATCCGGATACTTTTAATTTATTATTAACGAATTTCCAAACCACTTTCCGCAATTATAGATGACAATTTAAAAGGAAATGCCAATCAGGATTCAATCGTTAAATGAAGTGTTTAGTTGGCATCTCATATATATGAAAGCTCTACCTCAGATACAATATTACCGTTATGGTAGTGAATACAGGTGATCCCAGACCCAGTAGAACATGGGAGATATGAGGAACCAAGAGATTACACTATTGAAGTACATCATATTTTCCGAGCGGTTGAAAATTTCACTTAAAAACTTTTGTCAATAAAAATAACTGTCGTTATTAGAAAGATGAAAATGTTCACATTGCTGTATGATTGCTGTTGTTGATAATTGATACATAGGGTGTCCCAATTAATAAAATATCGGCATTTCTGGAGGTGACGCGGCTTGAAAACTGTTGATCCAATAAATTAATTATTTTTCCCAAATTTACAGGTCGCACCGTTACTAAGCACTCACTTGATAATATATGGAAGTACATAATGTGGTACAGCCCTTATTTCCCACAATTCATTAAAATTGTTGTTATGACTTTTGATTCGTCGGGTAGGGCTCTCTGATGGCAGTCATATATTAAGTCGATTTGGTTCGCTAATATCCATTTATGGCATGCAAAATATCGTCGACTGCTTTTGACCTACCGAAAATAATAAGAAAAAATCAATTTAAGATGAAAACCTTTAGCCGGAGTTCCAACGAAATTCGTTTCGATTTTCCTTTAAAATTATTCGGTACCCTTCACAAGTCATGCTATTGTTTGGCCGAAGGCGGGATAATGTTAGGAACAATCTTCTACCGCTGGATCGAAATGTTTAGCAGCTTATGGTCTAAAAATCTACAGTTTACAAAATAAAATTCATGTTATTATCCTGAAGTACAATCATTTTGGCAGCGTGCAAAACATTATCCACAGATATAAAAACCCATCCGAATGCTGAATGACGAGGAAGCCCATTCGAGCAATTTAGTTCATCAAATTCAACCATATAAAACGGTTGGGACATGCCGATGTAAGCTCTCCCTTTCGTTGTATGTTCAACTAAAAACAATAAAAAAAAAAAATAATTGTGTAGAAGCCTCTTGACTCTAGGGTCGGATCACTTTAAAATTTCAATCCATCAAAATGTACAGCAATATTCAACAATTTACATGCTGTATGCCTCATACTAAAATTACCGCCTAAATCGCCGACAATTCTAAATGGTTGATTAGTTTAGTCATTCATTCATAGATAACACTAGTATCAATCAAAGAATTACGATTCTATTTTTGTTCTTAATTTTAAAATTATGTAAACTTTCTAATTTATCAGTTGCTTGCCATCTAGTACGTAGTTAGTAGCATAACTAATCATGAATTTAAATTAGTTGGCAAATTAGTCGAAAATATTAGGCTGAGGCAGCATCAAACATATACCAAATTTTACCTATCTGCAGTTAGGGAGAATTTGTAAACAAAATGTAGTTTACTCGAATGTGTAAGTAAACATAGCTTGTTTGCTGTTTAAAAAAAACTTAAAGCCGCCTTTATTGTTTGGCACTAGTATTTTGATAGCGCCTGAATAGAATAAGTATATGGTCGATGGAGCGGGTGGCAAATGCTTTTCGCGTGATATAAAAGTCGGAAGGAGTGGATATTATAAGCTTTGCACAGCAAATTAAAGCTCTAATAAAGTTTAAGTGTTATATATAACGGAGGACTTTCTTTCTATTTTTTCACCATACTCATTCAATTTGTAGAAAATTGTGAAAAAACGCAAGCGTTTTTGAAGCGTTCAGTCACTTTTTGAGCCATTCAATTAAACGCTAGCTTACTAGCTTTTTTAAACATCTGTGGCATTTTTAATGAGCTTTTGGGCATATCACGATGCTTTTCTTTCTAATTTTAACTAAATAACGTTGTTGAAAAGTTCGGGTTGTTCAAAGCTTTTAATAATTTAAAAGTATTTAACTCGCCAAGTTATATTGAAATGATTTGAAAAGCTCTTAGAAAGCTCAACAAGAGCATGTTATCTCTGTATAAACTTACACAAGCAAGTTATTAATGGCGCTGAACTTTCTTTCATTCGTATTTCGCCTGATCAAGTGATCATACAATTCAGCGGCTGCTGAATGATCCACCCGCCGTGATTTCGAAAACGAAAGTTGATCGGTCGTAATGAGGTGATTAACCACGCTGTGTTTAACTGGAACATTGTAATTTGGTGATTCGGTGAGGGAGGAAATTCTTTTAGCAATTTACTTATCCATTTTCAACCACTAAGTATTTTGGAGTGGGAGTATTCACGGAAACTGACATTGCACTGACAGTTAATTTCGAGACTGGGCCAATGATTCGTCTTCCACGCAGGTCGGCCGAGTAGACCGAATTTAGTTTAAAAAATCAGCTCCGATGATTGATGCTAGCATGAAAGAAAGAGTAAATGTGCGAACGGCACAACACTCGATCACGAGATCGATTTCCTTGGAAATAGTTGATTGGAATCACCGAAAGAACAGCATCAGTATCCACTAAAATCTGCCGTATAGTCGAATTTAATCGCTTAAAAAAGTTGATTTTGCGGATACATTTTTTTGGGGTATAAACTCGCACGGATTTGTACATTTTTGTGCTCTGCTGCCGTACTTGTGATGATACCAGCAAAATAAATAAATATATAAATGAATATGACCAACCGATTATTAATTTGCCCCAAAATAACTATCTTTCTATTAGTCCTGGTCCAATGTCCAATCTACCTGTTTTTTTATGGTTTAATCTCTACTTGTTATGGGGCTCAAGGCTTAGTAGTTAGCTTATTTGTGTTCTTGCTTACTTATACGCCGTTGCCAGCCAAATCAAGGACGCACAGCCACAGGTTCGATTAGTTTGACAATCTACACCTTGTATAGCTCTATGCCAGCCTGGACTGACATGAACGATGGCACGGCCCCTGGATTCGGCACTCTCAACAGAGGGTCAAATGTGTTCATCATCATACCGATCGAAATCAACGATGAAGAATTCCTTTTGCATACCCCGCCCCTATTGGGAGTCAAACTCGGTGTACCTTCCCCGACCCAAACGTCACAGCTTTATTCACCGGTAATCTATCTTTTGTGCGTTGAGCATGTATAGTTTTGGCAAATAACTTAAATCGATAAATTATTTAGTTTCAAACATTAACATGGCCTGCCGGAAATAATAACGAATTACCATTAGTTACCTAAGATGTTTTTTAGTACCATCCATCCTCCAATTGTTTTATGTTAAATAAAATATAAAAATAATAAAATGTAATTTGAAATACGAGCATAAACCAATTTACGTTATATTTTTTTTAAAATTATTGTAAATTGAATTAAAAAATGTCTGTAATAAAAGATCAGAGAGAATGAATTTACATTGGCAACACCAAATTAACATTAATTAAATTTTTTCTGGATATTCAATCGCTATTTGTTTTGTTTTAAAAAATTCAGGTGACAATAAGTTCTTGGAAATTTTGGATATCGTCCCAGTATCAAAAATTTGTATATAGCTACGTATAGCTGGGTATATATATGTATGTACATACCAAACTGAAAATGATAATATTCTACAATTCTGATGTTAACAGACGCTTTTGTTATGGCGAGGTGAATTAAGTTCAAGTTCCGTTGAGTGGCTTCTTATACAATAATATGTATATACAAAGGTAAAATAATTGTCAATTAATTTACTTTTTGTATAGCGATATGGATTAGGATGATACAATATGGGATGTGGATGAAAATATAAGATATGTAGGATCTATCTAAATTAAGATTTAAACTTAAAGCGCGATTATCACTTTATATACTTTAATAATTTATATCGAACTTTCTAAGAAATTGGAAAATCTATTTTTATTTTGGATAATATATAAAAACAATAATATTTATATAAAGCCTAAATATCTCCAAGAAACCTTATCTACAAAATACGATTTAAAATTTCAATTGCAAATCTATATAATACAGCAATGTTTCTTACACTATGCGCCGCGGAACTCATTTTGTTTCAACCGTTTTTATTTGCGTCTAATATATATTTTACAAAAGACGTTATATAAATAGAAACAAGCTTCTTCGACCATGATTAATTCTGCGTAATCGATTCTTAATCGATTCTTCAGATAAAAGATGGTGTATCCTTTACATAACATTTCTGGAAGTTTTGCAATGCTTTGCACCATTTGTGTGATGGTTGATTTCTTGATTTGACTGCATCGTTGGTGAATGTCAGATATTTCTAAGCAATATTGTAATCCATTTTTTCGATATAAGGTATCAACAGAATCAAAGATACCATGACTAAATAATACTTATAACAGGTTTTAAAGGCCATTACTGGCCCCTGTATCAACAATTTGGCTCCAACGGCTTTGATCCGGAGCAAGGTCTTCATACTGTTTTAGACAATCTAAAATAGCCAAGTAGTTCTCTACACCGTGGAGCTATCTTCGCCTGCAACGGCGTCTGCGCCCACGATATGGTGGCTCTTCTTTCAGAGATTGCCGCACAATTCGTTCTAGATCACGCAGAACGTGACCGAGCCAGCGACTCGCTAGGATCTTACTTCATGTACAATGTCGGGGATCTTCATCAGATCAAAAATCTCGAGCCTGTATACAGAGCTCGGTAAGTACCATCTACTGCACATTTTGGGCTGTAAATCACCCGCATGACTGTTCTCTCAAATGTAAAGAGCCATCTCTCGCACACATCCGTCAGCGCCTAACTTTCGCATCCATACATAATAACGGGCCTGATCTACGCTTTATAAAGTTCATGGCACTTGATGGTGTTTAGATCTTAGCAGTGGCCTGCCAGCCGCACTTTAATATTCTCACTCGCACTGTTATCATGAGTGATAAGAGAGCCCAAATATTTGAACCTCCTCACTCCCTCAAACTTGTAGGTCACTACTAAAATCTGGGTTATTTCGTTTTGGACTTATTGATCTGGACTCCAACAGAATTTGTAAAATCTACAAACGGATTAAGTATTTCCTTCGTTGCTATTAAGTCAAATCACGCATATGTCACCTGCATATCGAAGCACTTGATTGGACTGACGATATAAGATGAGGTGTTTCAGTTTTACGACAGATGTACTCTAACATGAGATTTAAGAGTATCGGGAACAGACCATCTCCCTATCGAACACCCGAGTTAACTGTAAAAATTCTTCATAGCCTGTTTTCAACTTCAACACAGTACTGAGACATTCCGATAATTCTCACACTTCAAGAGGTCTCCCTTCTTGCAGATAGGCCACTTTCCATACGTCAAGCATTACTTCGGTTCGCCATACTAATCGAATAAGGTCGAAAAGACAGTTCCACAAAGTATCCCCTCCGAAATAGTGCTGTCCACCCCAGATGATCTGTTTCGTTTTAGTCTTTGCATGTCCCTAGTGAATTCCTCATGGGATGGATTCTCAATGAAAATCTCCGCAGTCTGTATTTGAGGTGACTCAGCTACAGTCTTGGACGCATGATGAACACCAAGCAGGTCGGTAAAGTTTCCACTCCATCTTGCACTATATCGACTCAAACAACAGTCTGTAGTGATTCTGAGAGTGGCCCAAGCCTCTCGAGGAGAATACAAAGAGAAATGAATTAGTAAAGTTAAAACTAGGCAAAAGCACATAGGACATCGATTCCACGCTGTGCAAGAATGATTCAATGACGGCAATTCAGGTGTATAGCACTGCTTGTACCTCTAGTAAAGACAATCAACGCCGTGCTGCGTAAGTTATACGTTCAGGTATTTACCAGAAACTGTCCAAACGCTGCAATTTAATAAGGAATTTATCAAAACCAATAGCCAGAATAGGGGTGAGAGTACTCCTCCGTATGGACAGCTTTGAACCATTTTCTCGAGCACTGGGCGCGTTACTATCAAAAGCTACCGCAATGACCAGGAACATACCGTTTAAGTACGAATTCATGAAGCAGGACTTACCAGTTCTATAATCATATTGCATGTTACTGAGAGGGGAAAACTTCCAATAGGTTTAAGAAAATTAGTGCTCATACAAATGAACTGAAAAGCTTTTGGGTCAGTATAATCCGACTTGCTAGCTTTAGGTATGAAAACTACAGTACTGCTGCCCCAATTGTCAAGTGATTCGGAGCCATGCCAGAACAAAACCATTAAATGCAGTTGTTGGAACTAACAAAGAAACGTAAAATGACTAACTTACCAAATCTTAATGCAGCAGAGTTGGAAAAAAATTAATAACGCTCGTTTTACGGATTTCAAGGACATTTTTAGCCATCCCAGAACTGTGGCAAAAATCTAAATAATTACATGACTATGAGCAATTGGAAGAACTAATGGAAAAGCAGCCTTGCTGTGGCTCATGGTTATCGATGAACTATACTTGATAAATTGCAGCGATCTGGGTTTTTCGTGCAAAGCTACGCGGATGATCTTGTTTTGACAGTTTCTGGTAAATACCTGATTTGGTTGTCTTTACGAGGCACAGAGACAATGCTAATCTGTCTATTCCCACTATCTTTGGTAGAGCGATCACAAGGATAGAGCAAGTTAAACACCTAGGTGGTAAACTCTAGATGGTAAACTCTCCTTGATGGTAAACTCTCCTGGAAGTTTCACCTTGACTATAAGCTGCAAACGGCCATTGCTATTTTTTGGGATTGCAGAAGGGCCTTTGGCAATTCCTGGGGTCTGACCCCCAAAATGATGTCTTTCATCTATAAATCACTGGTTTTATCCTTACTGTCGCATGCTTCAGTTGTTTGGTGGCCGTTAGTGGAACTGACGTCTTCGGTCACGCTGGATGGATTGCAGAGGACAGCTTGTAGGGCTATAACCGGGGCTATGTCGTCTGCTCCACCTCTTGCTATGGAGTCTATTCTACATCTACCCGAATGGCAGTCCCACATTCTGGATACAGCGTGTTCTGCTGCGTATCGACTAAAGTGCATGGAATGTGTTCAGGACTTGTACGGGGCATAGACAGATTCTCAATAAGTATAAGTCACATATTTCGGAGCTGGAAATGGGGAATGACAGGCTATTGCCTGAATTTAACTTCACCAACTCATTCTCTGTAGTTTTCCCTTCGAGACAATGGCTCTCGTTCAGAAGTCAGTGCAGGGTTTGGATTTTACTGTCCTAAGTATAAGCTAAGATTCTCGGGTAGTCTGGGCAAACACTGCACGGTTTTTCAAACTGAATTAATTGCACTTACCCATTGTGCGATTGAGGTGTTGAAGTTTATCGTTTTAGGGAGGGATATTATTATCTGCACAGATAGTAAAACCGTGCTTAATACCCTCATTAATCCTTTGACTATGTCCAAACTAATCAAAGATTGCAAGAACTACATTAATCTCCTTTGCTCTAACACGAGAAGAAGGATCTTGTGAGTGCCTGCCTTGTGGCGTTGAGGGAAATGAGGTTGCTGACTTTTTAGCGAAAGCTGGTTCGCCAGCAATCCCTCTGTCCTTCAATGGTGGTAAAGACCCTATTAAGAAGTTCGCGCTACTTGAGCTGGGACTGAAGTGGCGTTCAACTCCTAGCTGTTGAAAGGCGAAAGGCCATGGACGTTTAAAGGTTCATCTCCAACGCATGGGACTAGCACAGGATCTTTGAGACGACTGCCTAGAGGAAGTCGACGACTACATACACTATCTCTGCAGCTGTCCCGCCTTTGTCGGAGCTAGATCCCAAGTGTTCTCTTCCGGATCTTTGAACGTAGATCAGTTGGTATCCATTCCATGGTTCAAACTTTTACAATTTGCTAAGATTGCAATACGCTCCTGCGAATTAGGATAGATCCTCTTGAATTGCATCGTGGGCCCATTGTGGTATTGAGTGCGGAACCTCATGTGACTATGTGCCCGGCAAAGTTAACTAAAGTTAACTAAAATTTGGAATCAAAATTGTTTATTTTTATAAAATTCCGTTGACTATCATTTGGATAGTAAAATACTAAAATGAATGGTGTGCTAAATGTACTAAATGTACGGTATCGGCCTTGGGCATCAATATTGAAAACCCTATAATTTTGATAGACACATAATATGTTCCGTAGTTAGACAACGCTTAGAAAACACAGTCACATTCGTTTCTAAAAGCGGAACCAAATTGAATTTCCACGAATTGTGGAAATACCTAAGGTAAATTTTTGGAAACCATAGAAATTTTACTTGTACGTCTGTGTATGTGTGGTAAAAATACAAAAATCCTATTATTTTCTAGAGATAAGCTTTTATTATGTAAACATAAAACATAAAAGCGAATGAGATTATGCTGTATTTAATTCTCGTGCTTTGGTTGGGTTTTGAAAATTTGTAAAATGAACCAAAAATGTTGTGTGCGGTTTTGAATTAATTAGCATTTATTTGGTTGCATTGACATTAAATATATAAAATATGTATTTACATATACATATTTATGAGGCATGTAAATGTATAGCATACAACAGGATTTACATAAAAATTTAGATTTATCTTTGATTTATACACATACATTATATGTATTAGACATATTTGTATGTCAATTGCATAACATCAAACTTATCGATGAACATAAATATTTTATTGTGTTTTGAAATGTATAGACAACAAATTGAGTTTACATGTTGGGTCAACATAAATTTGTAAGAGCTACTTTCCTCTAGTAAAAAGGATTTTTTTTTTCAAAGCTGAGATTATGTGGTTCGATATGCTTTTATTTGAATGTTGAATTTGAACCCAACAGTACAGCCATGTAAAGGTTTAATATTTATTGTTATACATTTTTAATGTAAACAACTAAATACAAATTGTTAACAGCTTTTAAAATCAAGAAATACCAACATGAGCAAGAAATTACAGAATAAGTTGACTATCATTTGAGAAGAAATAAATTTGAAAATGTCTTTAACTTAATTTCTTAATTTTTAACTTAAATTAAAATTCGAAATATTATAAATTTTCGAAAAGGACTAATCAGAGAATCTCGTTTCCAAAATTTCGAGTAAACCAAATTCTAAAATTTTTAAGAGTGTAACCCAATGGTTAGTCTCATAATTGATTAAGTTCACAATCGTTCTTTGGAGTCTTCTTTCAACGACAGGGTTATGTATCATATGGCAAATATAGCGATTGATTCCATGTTCCTGGAGCCTTACTTCGTATTTGGCGGCATGCAATTTTATTTCATCTTTGATGTATTCCATCCGAAGGCCCTTGTAGATGACTTCATTTCTTGTGTACCACGGACCATTTACGATGCTACGAAGAAGCTTTTTTTTTGTGGTGGAGAATTCTCAGTTTCACCCTCACTCATTTTACATACCACCTCCCAAATTTCTTCGGACTACAGAATACAATCAACAACAGTTCTCCTTCGAACATTGGGCAAGGAGGAGAATCATCTTGCTTAAACTTATGTAAATAAGCGCGAAAACAACCATGTCCCGTCAGAAACTGGCATAAATAGAAGTCAATGTCTCCATCTTACATAGCCATTTAACTACCGAAGGGACTAAACGATGTGTCCACCGACCTTTTCCTGAGCTGTCCCAACGCTGCTGCCACATGTTGACGGTCTCTGTGCGAGCCACAATACGATTTCCTCTCTTATCCCCATTTGCACGGCGAGAATACATTCTTTCACGCTCCTTAGCCAATAAGTCAATTAGAGGTATACAAGCGCTTAACTCCAAAGCACTGGCCCAGAAAGGTGCTCCATACATCAAAATTATAGATGTCACCACACTCAGTAACAGTTTGCGGTTCTACTCCCCCCCCCCCCCCATGCGTTTGGCATAATCCGCATTAACGCCTCGTTTCTTTTCCAGCTTTTTCCCCAACGGTATCCAAATGCGATTTAAAGGACATTCCAGCATCAATTATTACTCCCAGATAATCAGTAGATTGTTTTGACTGAATCAGTTGACCACCAACTTCCACCGTCATGAATTCCAACCTTTTCCTACTGGTGATTAGCACTGCTTCTGTTTTGTGCTCCGCCAACTGTAAACCCATAGATGATAACCAATCCTGAATAACCTTATACTCCAATTGCAGATTTCTTCCACTTCTTCTCCAACCACCATTGCTTCTTCTGGTATCGGCAGTCTAAAAATGTTATCGTACATGGCATTCCACAATGTGGGTGCAAACACAGACCCCTGTGATACACTTCCAGAAATGTGATAGTATTTAGTACCTTCTTTGGTTTCATACTTCAAAACTCGTTGCCTAATTTAAATACACAGGAACCTCTTTATTGATTAGCGCGTTTAATACGCAATCCCAAATCGCCCAGTTAAATGCATTTTTCATCTATCACCAGATATTGCCTCTCGCGCCGTATCCATTACGAGTTTAATCGCTTCAATGATAAAGCGAGCTTTACGGAACCCATATTGGTTCTCCACCAAGTCCTCTTTATTTTTAATGGGTTCTAAATAATTTATAGAACGCAAGATCTTGTGATATGGTTTACGATTTGATTAACTTTGCTATCCACAGTTCCGGACAAAGTAATGTCCTCCAGCATATTGGCTTTAAGGTCTAAAACTTTTCATTAAACATCGTTAGCTTCCACTCAATAATCTTTTTTGTCGATTCTGAACGAACCTTTTCTGGCCTTCCATCGTTTATTTCACATATAATAGATTGGTGATCACTATGTGTAAATTGCTCACTAACTTTCCAACTCACTATTCTATTTAAAAGGCCCTCAGAAAACAATGTGAGATCAATTATCGGGTAATATATCACAGGTAGTAACGAAAATGATTCTAGTAGCGCTTTACCTCTAACATTAGTCTCTCATTATTCTCCACTCAACAGCCCAAGCATTAAAATCCCCAGCTATCAATAGAGGGTTGCGGTTTCGTGCGTCACTATAACTAATCGATCCAGGAAGATTTTGAATTCCTCTAGGGTATATCACTAGGCTGGGCATAACAGCTATAAATATGAATACCATCAATCTTCACTCTTACAAAACCATATTCTCCACCGCTGGGCTTCTTCAGAAAGGGGTGGTTACCACAAGCCCAAACAGCCGCGTTTTTTTTTAAATAGTCTGATGTCCAAATATTGCTATTGAGCTGTTTATATTGTTCGCATACAATAGCAACGTCAGCGCCTACTTCACGTACAGTTTGCTGAAGCAGGTCTTTTGCAACTTCACAACGGTTGAGATTTAGTTGGATCAATCTCATTTGACCAGTTTCCTCTCTAGCGGCTTCTTATACGCAAGGCACTTCCAACTACCCGTTGCATGTTTATTTCCCCCAACAGCTTCTTCGCTACAAAGTACGCATTTTGGGTCATTCTTGCACTGTTTTGCAATATGACCTTCGTTACGACAGTTTATACACAGTTTAGATCTGTCTTTTTACTCCTACATTTTTGCGCCAGCTGGCCAAACTAAAAGCATTTACAACACTTTACCGGCTTAACAGCCTCCCTTATACGACAAATCACCCATCCGATCCTTAGTTTGCCTCTTGCTAAGACTTGAACTGCCACCTTTTCTGGCATAAGCACTGCCATTTGCGTACCATGATAAGATGTTCTTAGCGTTTTCACAGTAGTAGTACCTTTGTCTATTCCACATGCGATTCCAAAGCTTGTAGTACATATTCGGATGTGATAACTTCATCAATATCCCTTATTTCTATTAGGGTTTCCTATGACAAGGTTTTAACATCAGCTTCTTGGCCAATAAAGTCCTGTAATTTTGATTGGAAAATAGCTGTTTGAGGTTGATCACCAGTGCTTCCCAACTCCAATAACAGATCTCCTTTGGCAGTTTGACATATATGCGTCACCGTTTCTCCCAATCCTTTGAGGTCAGATTCTGCCTTTACCTTCCGTAGCAAATCAGCATACGAGACATCCCCCTTCTTTTTAATTAAGAGATCATCAGGTCTAGGCTGTCTTCTCCATTTTCGTTTTCTTTTTTTCGGCTTGACTTTTTGCCAGTCTGGCCTAGCTTCTAGTGTCCAGTTATCTCTCCCCGGAGTTAGTACGTTTTTTGTGTTGCATTTCTTAGCCTACGTTTGTGTTTCACTTTGACCTGGTGAACCAAGTTTTCTCTTAATCGGTTCATCCTTTGGTATGTCCACCGTTCCAACTATTCTCTTATCTTGCTTCAGTCATATATTTAAAATTTCACTAATCAACGGTTTGGACTTCGAAGGACTTCATCCCTAAAGTCGCCGGTACTGGGGTTCCGTATCCTTGCACCACAGTATTATTCTCCTGTTCTGTAAACATTTCGGTTATTTGTTTTCAGGGGACCGCTCTTAGTGTTTTTTGCCTACTGCCATGACATTTTACGCAGCCGTTCCTCCTGGAGAACAGTCGCAGACCAGAAAGCCGCCCACTATGGACTGTCGCGCATGGATTAACCTTTATACCTATTTGAAGGGTGGTGTATTATTAGCCCTTGTTTAGCCCTAGGGTTTATATGACTTTTCCGCATACACTCCAATTTCGAAGTCGCTCCTCTGGGTGAACAAACACTTCTTGCTAGTTTTGGTCCGCGGGTGCTAATTTTTACACCGATCCGACCAAAATGGTTGCGGGTTTCTCCTATCCGCCACCTGGGGCCGCGCTCGATGGTAGATCCATCAACTCTACACGAGTACGAAAAAGCTTGATTTGAAACGTCTGTATCATACATCCGATATATTTGCTGATATAGCAGTGCAGCTTGTTGTGAATTGTAAGCTCAGAGCCTCTACCTATGAGCAAAGACATTTTTCTGAACTTTATGTTAAGTTCGTCTTTTTTTATTTTTGACATGCTTTCTCCACTTAAGCTTGGCATTGAGGGTCATGCCAAGGTATTTAGCTGTGTTTGCATGTGGCACCTGTCGTTAGTTAATTTGTATCGGAAGATGGTAAACCTGTTGATATGTATAGTTAATATGCGTGCATCTCATCTCATTAAGCTTGATTCGCCAACGTTTTGTCCAATTACAAACCATCGGCGTCATTACTTCCAATCGCCATAATTGCTGTGTCATCTGCAAAGTTGCCTTTGATACGTTCAGTTGTGATTGGTAAACCCCTTGTATATAGTAAATATAGGATTGGTCCAAAGACATTCCCCTGTGGTACACCAGCAGAGATTTCCATTCGGAGTATTCATCCTCATATTTCACACGAAAATGTCTATTGGATATATACGATCTTAGTACATATAGAATAGAACTGCCTCGGCAGATCTCTATGCGGTTTGTATTCTAGACCACTGTGCCAAACTTTATCGAATACTTGAGCGACGCACAGAAATATGCTTGAGCATACTTTTTTACGTTTTAACGGTCTTTCAATTATGTTTGTGATTCTATGCACCTGATCAATTATAGAATGCTTTTCTCTGAATCCATATTGACGTGGAGGAATTAGTTGTCCGTCCTCAAGTATTGGTTTAAGTCTCTTTGGTAATAATTTTTCAAATTTTTTTGTCATAATTGGCAGCAAAGAAATTGGCCTGTATGATATTTTATCGTTAGATGGTTTATCAGGTGTTACTATTATGATTACTTCTGCTAATTTCCATTGCCGTGGAACATATTTTAACCTATAGCTTACGAAATCCATTATCAGGTAGAGCCTTGATAATTTGGCAAGTAATTAAGTCGTATTCTGCGGCTTTATTAACATTACTTTTCACTTCTTCTTATAATTCTTTGAGAATTACTGGGCGTATGTGTCAAACACATCTAGCTTGGTAGTGGTTGGAAGGTTTCCTGGAGATACTCTGCTAACAGAAGATAATCTAAATTTAGTTTCCAATTAAAAAAAATATTAATTGAAAAACTCTAGGTTGAAAATTTAATTTTTTAATTTCAAGGGTCCTAAAGAATTCAGATTTCCGGGTTATATTAATTTACAGTTTTTTAAGAGTCTACTATAATTTTCAAAAGAATATGTAAATTTGAAATTTGAGATTTAGAAATTTTCCAAAATTACAGCATTTGAGAAAATTGAATAAAATTTGAATACTCGTAGTAAATATGTATGCACCTTAAAATGACACGTAATCTATGGAAGTTGCGGCTGGTGGAAATTTAAACCTCTAAGCTAAGTTTTAAGTTTTGTAAAATTTAATTTTGAAATATCAAATGCCCCAAACTTTATTCAAAGCTATACTCCTAACAATTGTGTAATAAAAATTCTCAATGACCAAATTTGAATTTTGTGTTTCATGCTTCACCTTCGTGAAATCGTTTAGTTCTTTTTGCAACTTGGGTTTTGGT
The DNA here is from genome assembly GCA_951394425.1 of Tipula unca. Classification (NCBI taxonomy): domain Eukaryota; kingdom Metazoa; phylum Arthropoda; class Insecta; order Diptera; family Tipulidae; genus Tipula; species Tipula unca. The sequence goes on along the minus strand of OX596380.1, from coordinate 174,783,233 downwards.
GTTTTGCAAACGATCATCTGTAATGTATTGGATTTATAAATCGTTAACCTTAGTGAGATTTTACCAAATACCAAAAATAAGTATGTGTAAGTACACTGTTAATAAAAAAAATTGTCAGTGTATTTTCCAATTTAGAATGATTTGAAAGATCGGATCAATTTGCTGCCAAAGATCAAAAAACCGTTTAAATTAATTTGATTAGTAACAGTGTATAAGAGAATCTATACATATGTGAAATAGTTAAGAACAAAATATTTGGTGAAAGTCATATCTAATATATTGCTTTTTGAGTAGTTTCAAATTGGACAAATAACAAGATATCGTAGAGTTTGTTGTAAGATGCCACCATGCGAAAATGATAGCGCTATGGCTACTTAATCAAACAAGCCTATAGAATCGATATGGATTTAAACCAAAATAATCACCCGCGTCTATTTTCCAGTGATGCTAGTTTAAAAGATTCAATATCGTATGGCAGCAAAATTTGTATATTCAAGTGATACAGTAATTCACTAGTATATTCCCAGCCATCTTTCCAGGTGACGTATCGTATAAACTTTTTCTCTGCTTTTTCGAGCTTTTAGATATCTACATTATAAAAATGGCACCAAACTGTAACTGCATACAAAAGTTGAGATCTTGTACGCATAGTATAAGATTTTAATTGTTTTAATGTCATAAAGGTCCCCTAACCATTGCTTAATAAAACCGAGAATGGAATTGCGTTTAACTACATAATGTCGACATGTTTAGTATAAAGCAGATATTTCCTACGAACGTAACTCCGAGGCCGTTTATTAAAATTGGTTGGAACCTACGAGGATTCCGCACTCAATGCCACAAAGGCCCATGGTGCAAACCCAGAGTTCTATTCTAATTCGCAAATGCGCACTGCTGTCTTCGCAAATTGTATAAGTTTAGACAAAGGCAAAGAGGACAACTGCGATCTTAATTTAAAAACATAAAGTTGAATACCTGAAGCTGAATAGAAGTGAAAGCTTAAGAACTGCTCACGGTGTGAAGGCAGTCATCATCTTCCAGTCCTCGGCAGTCCTCGCAAATAATATCATGAGCTAAGCACATACGATATAGATGCTCTTTAAAACGGTCATGTCCCGTAAGAAGCGCTACCAAGACTCTTAACTGGTTCTTTTTTAAAGATAAAGCATACTTCGTTGACCTCAAATCGGGCTCGTTATTAGTGATGTACTTTGCCTTACGACAGCTAAAAAGGTCTAGCCACTGCAGAAACCTTAGGTCTTTCAAAGCGTAATCCTTCATAGCTTTCTTTCCGTAGTTAAAAGATAAAAGAACCGCTGGTTCAAAACCAATTAAAGTTAATTGGGAACCAGCTTTGAGTAAATAATCCGCGATCTCATTACCTACAATGTCACAATGAGCCGGATCCACATGACCATATCTTTATTGCTAGAACAAAGAAAGTTCATGGCATATTTGCATTTCTGTAGATTCCAAAACCGACAACATTCCATGCCACAATGCACCTCAGGTGATATGCTGCAAAACAAGCTGTGCCTAAAATAAAACAGCGCGTAACTGAAGCAAGGAAAGAATGAATTCCATAGCAAGAAGTGGAGTCGATAGCTCAAGGTATGGCTCTGCAAGAATTTGTAGACCAATAAGCTTGGCTATACAAAAGCGTTCAGGTCAACCACTGGTCACCACACAATAGAAGCGTACGATAGAAGCGGTAGACCAGTGTTTTATAAATGAAAGAAAGCATCCTAGGGCGTAAGCCTCAGGATTTCCCAAAAGCCCTTCTCAACACACCATAACTCCATAATAGTTCAGGCATAGTTAGGTCACAATGTTATAATTTCTTCCTTACAACAGGGCCACTTGTACCGTCACTAAAATCAAAATTTTGATAAATTTGTCACTAATCCCCAATTTTAAAAAGATTAGCTAATTTTCAACTTAGGAGTTCGTCACACTACTTACTGCTGATCTCGAAATTATCATTTTTTGCAATAAGCTAATCCCTATAGTCCACCAACGGTATTAAGCCAAACTAATTATTGGCCATCGGCATCCCCCCTCCAAACTCTATTTTTAATGACCGCAACGATCCCAACTTTTTCAGAAGTTCACTTTCACCTCTCAGGCTACAACAAACAAAGAAATACATATCGGCATAACCTATTTATCTGGTGCCACCGTTACAGTGAAATGAAAATAATCGCAATATGCTAATAAGGCTGCATTCGATAAGAGCATAAGTCTATTAACGTTTTTGAAATAAATTTAGTCGCGGGTTCCCAATATTTTATGAATGCAAAAAACCTTGTGAGTATAACGAAGTAAAAACTGCTAGGCCCGTTTTACTGTACAGGGCCGGGTTATTAATAAAAATGTTGATGCAAAAATTATAATATGTTTTCGTTTAGAACAGAAATCGAACTATATACCTATATCCACTTTTAAATACTTTTAAATATTTGTAATTTGTATACGAAACGAACATTTATTCCAACAATCAAATATTATATTATGCAAACGAACTTATGATACACACGTGGTTGATTTCGTGGCATTGACAAAAATTTGTTTGTAAATTTTAAATTTGGAATTCAGGTTAGGTGCGACATGGACATTACCTGTAATCGAATTAAAAAATAAAATAAAAATTAAAATTCGAATTGTTGAATTTTTAAAATTTGAGTATTAAACGCTGAGTACGAAATTTCCAATTGATGGTCGACTTTTGGAAAAGTATTCATATTTTGAATTTTCAATGGAAATTCATATTTTGAATTTTCAATGGATTATTCGAATTTCAGAATTCACTCAAATCCGTCAATATTTTCGTAAATTTTTAAAAGTCATCTTTAAGTTTTAGAAAAAATAAATAACCAAAAGTTTATAAAATTCCATGAATTTTAGAAACATTTTTGAACTTTCATTTTAAATATTAGAAAATTCTCAAATTTTACTTAATTTGAATATGTCTCGTATATGATTTAAAATTGAGTGAGTTTTAGTTAAATTTTTAAAATTTCGAAAAATTTCTTTAATTTCTAGTTAACCCACGACATTGAATTTATATAAAACGTATACAAATTTTCAAATTGACGAAGTATTTTTCCAAATCTCGAAAAAAAAAATTAAAAAATATCTAAAATAATTCAAAATTTGAAATTTCGAATCTCAAAATTCGAAATATAATTTGACGTTCATAAAAATCTGAACTTTAATTCGGTTTTAAAAACTAAAAATTAATTCATAACAATTTTTAAAGATTTAAATTAAGTTTTAAAATTTGAAAAATTTCGAATTCCACCTTCACGTAAACGATTATGAAAATTAAAAATAAAATTTGAATTGTTAAATGTTAAGTTTCAATATTAAACGGTCATGAAAATATCCAGTTTATGGATATTAACAAATTTAGAGAAAGTTAAATAGAGGGATTTTGGGAAATAGATATCGGCATGTCACTTAAATATTGGATTGAGAGGAACTGGTTTGGAGTTCCAATAAACTCAACACAGATATGAATTAAATCGGACAGCTTGGAATCAAAAATGACTTCAAATACACAATCGTCCACATTCCTTATTTTACTGAAAATTTTTAAGTATACAGATCTGGAGATGGGAATACTATTACCATAGAGAAAACAGTATACAGATTTCTCTTATTTCTATTTGCATTACGTACGAGCGAGAAAAAATATTTTCAATGTCATCGTTGTGTTGTTGATATTCCATAGTGTATACAAGGTATACAATAGAATGCACCAACACAACGATGACATAGGAAAACTCAGAAGTTGGTTGTACTTCTATATTATTGTACAAATGAGAAATCTAGTATGATGGTCTATGCTATTACCAAAGAATAGGAACACTATTACCAAATAAGCCAAATATAGTGTCATATCGGTCTAGTCTAGTAGATGACATCCTAAGCTCTTACAATCAGAGATAAAGGAATTTAATTAAAATGGAATAACTTCATGAAACCCATAAATCTCCATAAATATACAATAATTAATTAAAAATATCAATGGTACAGCAGGATAGCTTTAATAAAATATAATAAATTTTGGATATACCGGGATGCCTGGGAAATGGAAAAGCTAAAAGATGATTACATTTTTCCTTTTTGTTAATAAAATGCCTTCCAGGTACTTTTGTATATACAACATAATGATGAAAATAATTGAATATAATATGTTGTTAGTTTTAATGTCTGCTCATATTATGAGCTTCCGAAACTTCAACATACCAAAATAAATTCGTAATTTTATGATTTTTGTTTTATAAATACTCCGAAACTGAATACTACATATTTATGCTCGTATTATTTGCCTTTGCCAACAAAATATATTTTTGTTATACACACACAGTACATATTATATATTATTACCACATAATATGTGTTCATAAAATTAATAAATTCTGTTAGAAAATGTAATGTATGTTAGACATATTTACGCTGCAAAAAAAAACACAATAGCCTAGTATAGGACGAGATGATATAAAGTTAATTGAAGTAATAAATTTATAAAGTATAACTTACATTTAAATCATTATTATATTATTATTAAAATTGGATGGAACCCATGAGGGTTCCGCACTCAATGCTACAAGGTCTAAATCGCAAACGCGCACCGTAGCCTTACCAAACTAGACACGTTTAGACCAAGGCATAGAGGTAAACTGATCTACATTAATCGACCTATAGTTTAAAAACTGCTCTTCTGCTCTTCAGTTGAAAAAACTCTTCTTCAAGACAGTCCTGTCTTACCATCATCCTTAGATAAACATGAGCGATGGAGATGGTCCTTAAAACGAGCACAGCGACCGAAAGAATCGCAACCAAGAGTCTTAGCTGGACAAAGATAAAGCTTACTTAGTAGACTTTTAATATGAAGTTTTTCTCCATACTGCAATTCGAAGAAGCAATCCACGTAGCTTTAGATCTTTCAAAACGTAGTTCTTTAAAACTTTCTTAGCGTTTAGTTATAAATAGGAAGCCGCGGGTTCAGGACCAAATCAACTTAAATGAGAACCAGCTGTGGCTTAACAGTTTACAATACCTCAATGCCACAATGTGCTGGTACCCACATGACCGCAACTGTATTGCTGGAAACAAGAAGGTTAATGAGGTGTTTGCAATTTTTAACAAATTTAGAAATGGTCAAAGGATTAGTCCATGAGTACAGATTTGCTATATCGTGGATATAGCACCAGTAACAGCTTTACAAGGAATATTTTGCAGTCTTTTAAGTTTGGCTATAGAAGCCCTTAAATTAACCACTGGCCAACACACAATAAAAGAATAAGATAATATCGGTAAGACCAGCAATTTACATGTGAAAAACAACATCCTGGATGTTAGACCCCATGATTTCCTAAAAGTTCTTCTACATTGCAAAAATTTGGCAGTAGCTTTCTGAAGTTTGCAATCACGATGCTATCTTAGATAACACCAAGACTTGGTCACACCTGGTAATCGGTCTCCCAAAAAGTGAAGGCACGGGATGGTCCAGACTACACCTACGCCTATCAGCGCACCATTCCTTCACAATAGTTAAGGCAATATGCGTTAAGTCGGATAAGACATTCAGGTGTCTGCCCGAAACTATTAAAACAAGATCATCAGCATATCAAGATCATCAGAATGTTGAAATCATTGCCAGATTGCTGCAGGTGAACAATTAAATCATCAATTGTCAAAAGCCACAGCGAAGGTGGCAGCACACCTTCTTGGGGACAAATTTTGGCCATCCAGCTCAGCCTCCAAAACACGAGACTTGAGCATGGATTCAATCCATATGACAATTGAGCGATTAATAACAAAATTGGTACAGGCTTTAGTAATCGTAGCAAACGAAATACTATTAAACGCTCCTACTATATCCAGGAAAGTGCCTGCAAGACACTTCTTATTAGTAAGAGATCTTTCAATCCTTCAAGTTAGGTTAGGTTAGGTCATTAGTTAAGATTTGCTACTCTAAAATGGTTTAAACTTTGAATTTCACAAATAAAATTACAGATAAAATCACACTACTGAAATTCTTGACTTATGCTGTGTGCTTCTTGCCAATATTTTCGGCTAAATCGTCCATTTGTCTAAATTCATGATATAGTAATGCTATTAACCACTAGGTGGCTGCTAATTGATTATTTAATTGAGTCTCCTTGTGAGATTGGTTTTCGTTTGACCTGTTTCATTTGTTTGGGATGGACAACATAAATGTGAATGTTTACGTATTTTGATTTGATTGATACTAGGTTAGGTTAGCGTGGCTTTCCTAAAGAACTAGCATAGACACAAATTGGTTCGTAGTTATAACACATTTGAATTTCCTACTTCGCACTCGTCGAACCATGCTGAGCTTATTAATATCGGTCAGGCCGTCTAGATGTGAGTTCCCACAAATTTCATTCTGCTTTACGCTAGACGAGGACAGGTGCAGATCAGATGGAGACTGTTTCTTCCGCCTCCTCAGAAGCGCAGCTACGGCAGAAATGAAGGCGGGGATGCCCAATCTGCTAACATGTACCCCTATGAGCCGTTATAGCTTCCACGACTATACCAATATGGTGCCAGGTCTGGACCGGCCAAGTTTAGGAAATATTTACCTGGTTATATACACATAAACTGCCGTTAGACCAGCTGTCGTTCGTTTCTTTCATGACATCCTCCTAAAACAGCAATTTACAAGAAGCAAGCTGTATCTTTATATCAAACCTGCTTTGTGAGATTAGGCGTACTGTGCTCTGACGGGCAGGCTCATCTGATTCTCTACGATATTGAAGTGCCCTGGCAACCACACGTTAAGCGGATGTTGAACTGATCAGCCATCTCATTTAAAGGTGCCAGAGAATTCCAGTCTACCCTTGACGTCAAGAAGTGTGATTTTAGCGTTTTATTAGCAGCCTGGTTGTCCATAGAAATGCGAGTATCCCTTGTAGATATTTCATTATACCTCATCCAGCCCATGACTTCCTTTATTACGATTAGTTCAGCCTGAAAGACATTGCAAGAAGCCATCCGTGAATTGAGCCATCCATGTAGAAGCTCAGTGCCTCATTGTCCACAACCATGTCATTCACTCAGTTCTCCTAGTGGGAAACTCAGTTAGGAACCTCATCTCAAAAGACGGCGATGGTATAGCGTAGTCAGTAGTATCGATAGAATACCTCTGTTGCTCCAAATAGATGATGAGTACCCTATAGGTCCACATAAATATGGATTTGAGCCGAATGGCTGTGTAGAAGAAAGGGGTCATGCCCCATCTTTTTCCAATGGTATTTTTACAGGAGTGGAGTGCTACGGCTTTCTTTACCCTTTCTAAGATGTTTCGTTTCTAGCTTAGCTTGCTGTTCAAAAGTACCCCGAAATCGCTCCAAACCCATAACTAATCAGGCCTTCAATCTTTGCCAGAGCATCCAGGCAGCCTCTATTTATAATGACCAAGACAGGCCATCAACTTGACATGCCCGCAGTGCCACCCTTCATCTCGACAAGACGGAGTAGGTCCCGGATTCTCCCTCATAATCTTGAGGAAGGTGGTGGCAAAGGGCTTCTCCACTTTCCTCCAAATAGGGGTTATTACATTATTAGGGGCTATTATACGCCCGTCCTCCTGCGCCCTATCAACAACTGAAATGAAGTGCTGCTGTGATACTTCTTGCCCATGCAAGCGTATCTTTATCTCTGTTCGTTATTTGTCTAACGGAATGCCGTCAATCTTGATTAACATACGCCCATCAGTTCTCTTTCTAGTCTCATAGTTGATAGTTAGACGATTGAGTGCCAGGCTTAAAGGCCGATGTCCCCCCAGCACTGGTTTCAGACCTTTGTAGTGCCGGATTTTATTTGTTGTTTGTTATTTTCATCCATAATAGATCCCTCGAATAGCGGAGAAAGGAAATCCACCTGGGCAGATATCTGTGATATACAGGTACGATTACATGATCCGGAGACCGCCAGGTATCCGGATACACCTTTAGAGACTTAAGCTAGGTTTTAGACTGGGTCCTCACCCTGGCCGATGATCAGCACGGTGCGATTAACAACTAGACCCGGTCCAGTTGTTTTCGCCTAGCCCAGCACATAAAGGAATAATAACGGAATACTGGTAATGATTAGATTCCACATTCTAGTCTTTTGGGTGGCACTTTAATACAGTTTCTTAAGTCCTAGTTTTGATTTCGAGATTAATTAAGCCAAAAAATGTAAGCCAGATTTGAAAGTTACTAAAAATGTTAATACTTTAATTTGAGCTAAACTCAACAGTTATAACTTTTAAAATTCCACAATTCGAATTCTAATTTAAAAAAATATTTGCGCAATGCTGTTTGTAATTGGACTGAATGATCATGAGTAAAAGAATTACTTGGCTATTGACTAGCGTTATTTCCAGCTTTCGTACAAATCAAAGACGATTCAGGGATTTGTGAAAATTTATAGTTCAGACAATTTTGTAGTTAATTCAAAATTTATGTAAGAAAACCTATATCTTCTTGGGCCAAGTCTTAAAATAAAACAAATTTAAATATAACCAATAAAAAGTAAAAACAGAATTTAAAATATTTATTTTATTACATTTAACATAAATTAGTAAATACTATATGATACAATTATTATTTATATAAAATCACTTCTTTTTGGTATGGGGCCGTTTCAAATTTTTTGATTTAGGTAGAAGATCCATATTCATATTCAAAACACGGCGACCGAAGTTACCGTGACCATTTAACACATTACTTCCATTGCCCGAACTAGTAATATTCATTGAGAGACGCGGCTGCTTAAATATTTCTATGTTTGCAAATCTTGAATTGTGTGCCCCCTCCAATACGCGAGGCGGTCCCCTAAGAAGTAATGGCGCTAAACCAACTGAACTTGACCTTATACGGTGATAGGGTGATGTAGCTTCTTCAATAAGTCGAACTTTTTCATGCACTGGAGGTGAACTATCTAACGAACTACTTGAATTATTTCGTATTATGGAAATTCGTTTATTTTCTAATGCATCCGGTGGTTTTCTATTGGATTCATTGCTATTGTTTTCATTGGAAGATGTTTTTAACTGATTAATTTCGGCACTTAATCTTTCATTATTATTTTTTAGAATCTCGTTCTGTGTTTTCAGGGCTCCTACTATATCTTCCTTCTTTCTACATGCATCCTGAACATTTTCGAGATAGGAACTTATTTCTTTACGTCTTGATTCACTTGTGACCAGCTCTCGCTTTAGTGTGGCAACCAGCACAGCAAGAGTTTTTACGTTCGTTTCACGAGTAATAATTTCGTCCACTTGTTGGGCCGTACTATCTAGAACATCCTGGACTAATTTTACCGCCTCCAGCTTAGCTTTAGCTTTATTTAATTCATCCTGTATTCCTTTATATCGACTCGACTCGGATTCGAGTAGACCCAATTGTTCCCTTAACGTTTCGATAAGGAATTGATACGAACGATTTTTCTCCGCTGCGACGTGATATTTTTCTTTTATTTTTAACCTCAATTGTTCATCCTTATCTATTTTAAGCTCCAAGGTTTTGATTTGCTTCGTCTTTTCGCTTAGTTGTAATTTTAAATCGTCGTTTGCCTGTTGAATTACTCCAATTTCGGTAAACGATACATCGGCTGTATTACCAACGTTAAAATAAATTTTGTGGATGCTCCGTTCCGCAAACGCAAATCGGCATTGCGGACATGATTTCGACCTGTTTCATACACATTTAATTTAATCAAATATATAATATATATATATAACTTTAATTCAGATTCTTAAAAAAAATTACGTACCGTACAAGCCATTGATGTAAACATTGGTTATGAAATAAATGGCCACATGGTGTTGAATATACATCGGCAGATGCATTTAATAATTCAGTGCATATGCAGCAAACTAAATTCATTTCTAGATAGGCACTGATTAATTATTTAAATATTAATAAATCGTTGTGAATTGGTTGAGGGTTTTGTTTCCCTCTCAAAATGTCAATAACTGCACAAAAACACCGTAGAACTATTTTATATTGTGGACGAACTGTCACTATGCGATCGCAAAATTGTTTTGATTTATTGTTGTAAGATGGCTGCCCGTTTTGTTTTCAAAATTTCCGTTGGTACCGCGTTTACACAAATTCATTTACATACGCACTTTTTGTTTTATTTGTATTTTTCAGTTCGTTTCGTTTACAGACGAAAATTATAACTAACTGTTATAATAATTTTAATTAAATGTATCCCATGGTTGCACAGTTAATTATTTAAATTAAATTTTGAAACAAAATATTTTCGCTCATTTTTATTGCATTTAACTGTGAACAGCGCCAATCATTTCTAAAGTGGAATAGCCGAACTTTAGTCTGGTTTCTACATGATTTATCCTTGGTTTGCAACATAAATAACATGGCGAAAGCTTATTAACGTGTTTTGTTGCATTTGAATTTAGTATGCAAGACTTTACGAGCAGTTGAAATGGAAAATAATTCAGGAGGTTATGATTTAAAAGCAGATCTTATATTCACGAATCAGGAGACATTATGGAATAGAATCTTAGAGGCAGCTTTGAAAGAAATATGGATGGTGTAGTTTAAGTTCAAATCAACACATGTAGTTGGATTGTTTGGTTTATAACCTGTGTTGGCTTAACAGATGACCCGACCCATCTGTCGTCGTCTCCTTGATCGGTTTTACCGAAGACGCTGTTTGATTACAAAAAGTGCAATGTGGCTTCAACACGTTCGCGACACCACATCCATAACAAAATATGTGTTGACGAACCAGGTCACAATCTATATAGTGATATAGGCCGACTGAATTTGTCCCAGTTGTTCTGGAACCAGTCTGATATTACTCCAAACATCTTCAGTAAATATACAGATACTGACGAGTTCCGAAACCGATGGTATTTGTCTACCTGAAAGATGAACTGGATTACAAAGCTTGCATATTTTTCGTCAGAATCTCCAGAATCTGAAGTCCTGAGAATGGTACCTTCAAAGAAAGCCCTAAATTTAAACTGTTATAATAGAACTCGGTAAACGGTTCTTTTGGTCGTGGTTTGATCTTGGAACCGATGTGTGACTGCAGTTTTAAATTGATTCCAATCACATGCCGGAAGTCGTCCCAGAACTAACCAATAATGTTCGCCTGCCGACCTCTTCAACATATATGACTCTGGCCATATGTTCGACACGATATACAAATTTTCCCACCGCCACTCCGGGGGCAGATCCATCAAAAGCAATGCCCCATTTATGTACAGGTGTTGCTCGGGTAGTATTCTGGGGCCCTACTAGATTGCGCGGAGGCATGTTCGTGAGATACCTCTCGATTTAATCTTGTTGGAGTACTATGGTGATTGGACTTGTGGTAATTTAGGCTCACTATTCATCTGTTGTTTTGGAATAAACGAATTCGTAATGAGCGGTCCGGGTTGATTGTATATTTTAAGCCGGTGGCTAATGGTGGCTTAAATGGAATACCGTATGGCAGATCAACATTGTTGGTTGTCAATTGAGGTAGTAGGAAAGGATGTTCAGGAATGTAGGGATAATTATAGGGAAACGGGGACATGGTAGGTTCTGGTAAATTATGAAGGAATATTTGGGGGGAGACAGAAAGGAATGTTGCAATGGTGGTTGCCTCGCAAATTATAACCATCATAACCATTCAAACCTTATTTGAATGGTTATGATGGGAGATTTAACATAGAGAAGAGTTTGGTTACCATTACCTTCAATAAATCCTGTAATATCAAATTTAGTTTAAATAAAATTAATAACTAAAACGGATACATTTGCGGCACAAGAAATTCTGTTTGTTACATATTTCATCTAACATGGAAATCAGCACTTTAAGTGAAAACCTTTGCGAAAATGTGTAATGAATTATTGTCGATGAAATCACAAGCCAAACACTAAAAACAACATTCTGACGAATGGCAGTAACGCGATTGTGATTTCATTGGATAACCAAAACCTAACGACGAAAAGAAACAGGAAAAATTAAAAATTAATGGTTCTAACAACTGAGTCTACAGAATCAAAGCTGGATGCAGCTGCGTATTCGGAAGGAATGAAGGTATCCCGAATATTTAGGATATACAAATAGACAATAAGAAAAATTTAAACTGTGGAAATTATTGGGAATACAAAAAGGAAAGATTTAGTCGAAAGGATTGGGTTGCCACAGTAACATGGCGTAATAAAAAAATAAAAAATTCCTGCAAAATTTGGGCGCCACTGTTTGTTTGATTCAGATTCCTTAAACATTTTCCTATTTCCTTTGCGGTCTAGCAAGAGTCATTGATACTTTAGAAAACTCCAGGCCAATCCCTGAACTCTAGCCAGCCAAATGAGACAGCCAAAAGTATTCGTATACTTTGAACTTTAACTATGACCGTGCCATACAATTTAACACACCCCACTCCATGGTAAAACGAATTCTAGTTCAGGAAGGCTATAAGTGCTACCGAGTTATTAAAAAGCCAAGTCGTTCAGATAACCAACACTTGTTCATGTATATAAAAACCAACAACTTTCCTATTATTGTGACAGGATTATACTGTCCACCAAGACATTCATAATGGGTGGTGACTTCAATGCGAAGAATACTCACTGGGGTTCTAGATTAACTACAACTAAAGGAAAATAATTACTGATTGCCATTAAAGAAAATGGATGTGAATCCATTTCAACTGGAAAACCAACATATTGGCCAACTGACCCAGGAAAAATACCTGACTTGATCGATTATTTTATAACCAAAAGTATTTCCGGACTCTGCTTATTTGACCATCGCCGTACATTTTCATTGCCTGCTATACATCCCACTTTTATACTTGGGAATTAATTGGAAAAATTTGAAAATTTTAATAGAAGCTGAGTTGTTATTTCATATGTAAGATGAACTTAAATTAAAGAAACGTTCATATGTATGGCGTTGGCTCTGCAATGACTCTGCTTACTGGTCCACCGGCGTATATAAAGTTGGTGCTATACAAATCTTTTGAAAATTTTAGCAATAGGAATGGATAATTCATTACGGTCATACACAAGAGATGACTCTTATATACCTGTTTCTTTCAAGAGAAGTTGAACCAATTTAGCAGCAGAAATTAAATTGAAAAAGTATTGGCGCTGACGAGTCTTGAACCCGAGTTCACGATTTGAAGAGCATTGCCTCTGCTTACTCGACAATAGGCGTATTAAAATTTGGTGCTGAACAACGATAGATATCTTTACATGGCACAACTGATATAAATCTTTACAAAAAGGTTATAACCTTCGTTAAAAATAATCCGGGGATATTTAACTATGACCGTGCCATAAAATTTAACATACTCCACACCATGGTAAAAAAAATTCAAGTTCAGAAAAACTTTGAGTGCTACCGAGTTATTAAAAACCTAAATCGTTGAGATAATCAACACTTGTACGATAAAATATGTGCCAGACTGATGACACAATTTTCACAAAATTTAGGAGATGTGTTTTGATGGATGACGAAACGTACATAAAATTGGTTTTAAAACACTTCAAGTTCGATACATTTGCAAAAAAATGTATGATTTGGCCAGCAATTTGCAGTTTTTGTCACATTTTTGATAACGGCATATTTAGCCGCTAATTCTTCAACACGATTCACCAGTCAAGTTTTGACCATGTAGCTCGTTGACACGACTCTAATCCCAAAAGAAGCAATCAATTTGCACGAGATTAATCAAATTAATGTTATCTCAAATATTTTAAATACTTCGCAGGAGCAGCAAAACGGAATCAATTAAAGTTAAACATGTGTATACGATGAAAGTCAGAATAGAACTGAACTTAGCTTAAAAATGCTTAAATGTCATTAAAGGCTAGTTCACACTTCCAACAAAAGAGTCCACAGGTTTGTGATGAAGTGCAAAAGTAACACCGGCAGTTATGTCAGAAATAGGAAGCATCAGACAACAATTAAAAAAACTCAAGAAATTCAATTTAATCGTAAGGAAACTTTATTCCCATTCGAAAGAACATTTCTTGCCATTTAGTTTTTGGCCGCAACTGCGATGGTCCTTTCTCTCACGCGTATATTGTTGCCTTGCAATGCCACAAATCTAGCTGGTTTATTCACATAGACCTTGAACTTTGCGTAGTCCTATAAAGAAAAGAGTCTAGAGGTATCATACGATCTAAATAGCCAATTCAACGATCCGAAGCGTGAAGCGCCGGCTTCTTGGAACTAAATGTCGTCGAGGTCGGGCTTCAACTTCAGGCAACAATAATTCCGTTATCATGGCGCAATAACGAGCACTAGTCATAGGTACGACCCGGCCGTCTTATTTTTTAAGAAATATGGACGAATGAATTCGCAGGTGCATAAATCACACCAAACCGTCTATTTAGTCGCGTATCATCCAATACTGTAAACTGTGATTCAAACTTTTCGATGGTATTCCAAATAGTAGCCTCGACCAGGCCGATTATGTCAACCGTAACCTGGTATAAAGCTGAATAATTTGTAGACGCTGTGCCGGGCTCAGGTTTTCCATGATGAAATGGCAAACAATACTGAATAAAAGTACATTCGCGAATTGGAGCAGCTGATTTCAAATCGCTAAAATATCGTTGGTTGTTGAAATTATTTTAATTGTTGACGTTGACAAAAAACACTGCTATGTAATCTACGTGTCGACAACCGCGTAGATTAAATGGCGTAATCTACCTCGCCCATCCTTGATGAGAGTATGGACATGCAACAAAATAATTGTAAGATTTGTTTTTTAAATTTATAAATTATAAACGTTGTACGAATCCATGTATGTGATTACAAAACCGCAGCTGCTGTGGAAATCCACCATATCTGTGATAAGAAATAAATAATTTATAGTCTCATGTAATCGCTAAATATATTGGTTGGCTGTCACATTGCCTTTAAGTTTTAAGTAGACTTCTAAAAATAGTCAAACTGAGTTTGTTGCGACAATAACCACCCTGTGGTAGGGGTGATATTGTGTTTGGTTGTAACTTGTAAGATATTATTTATCCAAGTTATTTTATCGCTTCACATACCACCACTCTACTAAATTCGAACAAATTAAAATATTTTTTCAACTTGTATACTATAAATTGCACAAGATGTCTTGTTCATGCAAACTAACAAAACGAATTAGCATTTCCATATGGAAAATGGAGGTAGTATTTTATAATCGTATAATAATTTAATTTTTACTGGATTATATGTACGTCTTGCAAATATGTTAAACTCCAAAGATAATTTAACATAAAGTTTTTTTGTGTTGCGACACTCGAAAATAAATCTTAGAACACGATGCGGTGATGGTAGCGCCATAAATAGATTCATAATATATGTACATACTCGTATGTATATTAATCATCGCCCAAAAACGATTAATAATGAATGCAGAACATTATTTTAATAAATAAAAGATTAATTTCATTAAACCCGCATATCTACTCATGAATGTTGTGTTTTAATATCCATTAATATGTACTAAGCGGTTTTTAATACTCTGCATAATTTATAATGAAAATTTATTAAATTAACATGATATACACCGCCACCACCAATTTTACACACGTACGTGTACGTCCGCTGCGGTCGTATGTAATAAAATATCACATGTGGTGGAAAGGGTATATAAGCCGCACGAACCCAATTTTAATTAGTAATGGAAATGATGTTCCCGCATTGAATCGAAATATTTTAGTATTCAAGCTTTTTTTTGAGCTTTTTTGTGCTTTCATAATATATTATCTGTATAATGATTATCTTGTTATTGAGTTTTATATACAATTTTATTCCAGGCAATTATGTGAAAATGGTTTCAAATGGCTCTCACGTATTTCTCTGTGCGTGTGTAATGACTCAAAATAATTAAAAATCGGTTTAAATGGTTTCAATTTGTTAATTTGGTGCTTTCATTATGTATATAGTAATCAACGATGAGAGCCATTATTTGCATTCTAATCAGAATTGGACAGGCATGTATGTAAGCAACGAATGCTACAGACATCGAGACGTTATCATTTCTCGTTCTATATTCAGAGTTTGGTTAATTGCGTTTGAAGCTTTCAAAATAAATTGTACCGGTATTGAGCGAAACTAAAATGCTGGCTTCCTGTTTGGTAAATTTTTTGATTTTTATTATTTATAATAGTACAAATATCTTATCACATGATAATTTATTACTAATGATGATACGCACTTATTTGTAATAAACAAGTGGAACAGGTATACGGGTCCACAAGGAATCACTATTCTGCGCTAACAACGATTCTTCAATTATTAGATGACTAGCTCATGCGGTTCTAATTCTTTTAAGGCGTCTTAGTTGTTATGTTAGGTCAAGAAGTTGTACTGCTTCAGTATTTGTATGCTGCAGTAATGTTTGTTGGCAAATTTCTCGATCATGTCTTGATCATTTCTCGCGATTAGTACAGCTTCAGCGTTTGATACCATACGTTGAAATTGGTTGAGGTAAGTATTCAACTGCTTGGTTCTACGATTCGCTTGATGCCAATACTACAGTATCATC
Source organism: Tipula unca (assembly GCA_951394425.1). NCBI lineage: Eukaryota > Metazoa > Arthropoda > Insecta > Diptera > Tipulidae > Tipula > Tipula unca. The sequence goes on along the minus strand of OX596380.1, from coordinate 174,766,693 downwards.
AGTAAAAGTTTCGATGAAGGTTGTTTCCGTTGCTGCTACATCGGATGTCTAAGGAAGGTATATGAAAGGCCATAGTACGCTTCCATGAGGCACTGATTTTTGACATTTTGTGGCACTAATTTACTTATCTTGTAGATAAGAGCCTCATGCCACACTTTATCGAAAGCTTGGGCGATACATCTAGAAATACGTCAGGGCAATATTTCTTCTCTTCAAATACTTGTTCTATCTTTGCGGTGACGCGATGAACTTGATCAATGGTCGAATGTTCATCCCTGAATCCAAACTGGAAATCAGGTATAATGATCACTGGTTTATGGTCGTTTCAATTCAACTTCTCAAACAACTTTGAGATAGTTGGTAACAAAGGATAGGCCTGTATGATGTCATATGTAAGTCGGAAGCAAGTATTATATATCCATGTTAACGCATAATGACTGTTCTCTTAGTAAGGTCTTCAATACCTTCAACTTAGATGTAATTAGAGGCTATTCTTTTCGAGATATAAAAGTCAATCAAATCAGAAACTTTGTTGATGTCTGTAGGCCAATAAGTTGACTTACGCGATGAGTGATACTCACAACCTGACATTTCTATTGCACTTGGGAGTTCGTGTCCTTTTCCAGGTGTTATGAATCGTGATATCTACGCAGTGTGTTTTTCGCTGTAGTCACCTGTTGACATATGGATTTCTTGCGATATTACGTCTTGGGGGGCAGTAGGTCGCCCATAGACTTAGTTCAGCAGTTATTATGGTAGCATGCATTAATGGCTCTTTAATTTCCTCTTGTTCGAAATGTAGGTTGTTTTTTTTGATCAAGATTGCTGTTCCTCCTCGAGCACGACCACAGCGATGCAATGTTCAATAGGCTTTATATCCCATAATTTTGATAAAGTTTTTCTCTGTAAAGTGCGCGTTTCTGATATTAAAGCTATGTCTATGTTGTTCATTCTTAGAAATACATCTAGTTCTTGGGCTCTTGCATTAAGGCAGTTAGCGTCCATATGGCTATTATACGTATAGGAACGTCACAGTCATTTACTTTTTATTTATTTTTAGCATTTTGTTTGGTGGCTTGAAATTATCTTCCAGTTTTTCCAACCTGTTAGAGAGCAGGCTGAAATTTTGTCTCATTTCAGCCTAAAATTCGGTGAGCATCTTCATTACATTACAAATGGTTGGATCATGGCACAGATTAAGGCCTGATTTCTTGATTTTAGTTGTTATTTAAGGTCATCTGGGCGTAGGAGACTCCTTCTCTAATAGTATCATATTGTTTGTTTGGCGTTTGCTGTAGGCGCTGAACTACTTCAACAGGTCTACGTAAAACAATGGGAAGTGTCTAGCAATTTTCTCATTATTAATTGTTGACTTTTTATGTATGTTGAAAATGTTGGTTATTTTATGACCATGACCCTCGATTGCTGCTTTGATCTTTTCGCGATCGGTAGAATACGGTAAACCTCGTATTACGACTCGATACAATTTTTCACTTTTGCGCTAATAAGTATAATATTCCATATTGTATAGAGTACTATCCTTGGATCTAGAGTTTTTGATATCGCTGTCGCTGAGTAATTTTTTAATTTTACGGTAGTCATTTTCAGACTGCGTTATTATTTTGATATCATTATAGGATATTGCTTTAAACTGAGCAGGTTTCCCTGTCAATACTTGAGCTCTGAGTATATTAAAATTTTAAGATTTTGTACGCTCTGGCTTCTAACATTAGTAGACATAGAAGGTTTCATTTACCTCTTTAGTGGTTCAATTCTGCATTGTAAGTTTACCATAATATCTTAATTTGGTATTTAATACATTGCACCTCGTATTGCTGGCTTATACTTTATACTTCTATCTGCTGTAGTAGCTAAGATTTCCACTACTAATGCATTGCGGTCGCTGGATGTCGGCAATCAATCTGACTTTGTCTATGAGGAAAGTTATTATGATGTTATTTCGACCCTCAACACTTGGATTCAGTCAAAAATGATTGCTACTGATTCGAATAAAATAAAATTACCAAAGGTAATTACCGCTGTTTTCAGGAGAATATCCTGATTGTCAGTTATTTTATGATCTTTTTTCTAGTACAATTCATGAATCGATTAATTTGAGCCCTGTGTAAAAGTTTCAATACCTTAATGGACTGCTGCGTGGTGAAGCAGCGAGATTGATGAGACCTATAAGCATTACGAAAAGGTATAATTACATAGGTGCTCTAAACAAACTCAAGGAACGATATATGATCGCAAACGACTATTATAAACTCATTCATTCGCACTTTTATTGAGCAACCATCGCTTTCCACAGCATCATCTGCCAATATAAAAAAACTTATGGATCCTTCGGATGTAATCATTCGCGGGTTGAAAGCTCTAGGAGACAGCGTTCAGCGCTCTGATTTATTTACTAATACATAAATTCAATTACAAATCAAAAATCATGTGGGCAGAAAATGTAATTGACTTTCTAAGTCAAAATCCTCAATTTTCTAACTTTTTAGAATTCTTGTCACGCGGAATCGATGCGTTAGAATCAGCTAATATGTCAATGAAGAAACTCGCTAGCATGACTAAGCCTTTAAAAATTAATAGTCACGTTATTACTGAATCAAGTTATGCTTGTGCCATATGTAAAGAACATAATCATTTACTATTCATGTGTAAGCAATTCAATGAGATGAACGTAACAAATGAAGAGATTGGGGCAAAGAGAACAACAGATGTTTCAACTGTTTAAGTAGCGAGAATCAGATATCTGTATATGCTCTTCTAATCGACGCTGCCAACAATGACACGCTACTTCATAACGTAGATAATTCTGAATCCACTGAGAAGTTTAATCAACCACCAACTGCCAATCACATACAATCCTGCCTATAGCTTTTGCCAACGCTATAAATTCTTCTGGAAGTACAAGACCAGTGTGTGTCGCGCGCTGTTAGATTCAAATTCTCAAGCCAGCTTTATTACGGAAGCGCGCGTCCAACGACTTGGATTAAAAAGGAAACATGCTGAACTTGACATTGCCGGTTTAGAAAGTAATATTGCGCTTTCTACAAAGTGTCACGATGACCGCATCGATCAAAACAACATCCCGAAACTTGTTTTATCCAAAATTACATCACATTTACCAAGTCAAACCATCGAAAATATTAAGTTCAATTGCTGGCCAGATATACAATTGTCTGATCCACATTTTTGTAAGTAGGCTGATGTAAACTTTTTAATTATAATTCGGGCTATTTCTTCAAAATCCTAATTGGACGAGGGTGCATTATAATCAATGAAAATCGGCCGACGCTTTACAAAACCATACTGGGTTGGGTTATTTCAGGACAAGTCAATAGCTCAGGACAAGGTGATTTAGTTTCGATGATAGCAACAAGCAATCTCTCCGATATTGACTTGGATCGGACTCTTCGCAATTTCTGGGAAATTGAATTGATTCCGAATGCCAAATCACGCTTGCTATACCAGAAGAGATACTCTGCGAAAATCCTTTTATTGATAATATTTAACAATCATGTCAAGGCCGATTTTCAGTTTGTCTACCCTTTAAACAAGCACCATACTGACATTCAGAGATTTCGAAGTATTATGTGTCGGATTATGCGAGATCTATAGAATTTTACAACCTGTATACAAATTTTATACTTGAATATGAAAAACTCAATCACATGGAAGAAGTGGCGCCACCTGATGCCGATATTCGAGATTATTTACCTCATCATCAAATAACTTATAATACTATAAGGGAGATTACTGTAGATTTCCATAGTAAACTCGCGTGACATCATGTTATCGACACAAATTGATAAACCTTAATTTTCCAGATGGTGCGCTGAACGTTTTTTAAGGGCACCAAACGTGTTTTAACAACCGTTTTTACGTTACCTGGTTATTTCCAAGTTATTTCACCCGGGTATTGTCAATTTGGTATTGTTTCGTTAAAAAAATGGTAACATAGCGTTTATTTGCCAGTGGTGCCATTTAGTTAAAAAAGGTAAACTACGATAAACTGCTATATATATGATAAGCAAATATGTACCAATTTCTCTTATAATTGTCGTTTTCGGTGAATTGTCGTATTTGGTGAATGGTCATTTTCGGTGAATTGTCGTTTTTGGTGAATTGTCGTTTTCGGTGAATTGTCGTTTTCGGAGAATTGTCGATTTCGGTGAATTGTCGTTATCGGTGAACTGCGTTTTCGGTGAACTATCGTTTTCGGTGAATTGTTGTTTTCAGTGAATTGCGTTTTCGATGAATTAAGTTTTTCGGTGAATTGTTTTTCGGCGAATTGCTTTTCTGTGATTTTTTGTGAAACCTTAACTTAGTTCGATGATAAAAGTGGGGTTTTCTGCAAATCATCCATACAACCATGCCAGAAAACATGTGTATTTCATATATTCTTATATATATGCTATGGCCAGTTCTGGCTAATCTGGAGTATGCAGAGGTGTTGTACCTTTGTGTTGAGATTTTCGGTAATCTTTTATGTAACCTGATGTATTGGGTTTACAGTTGGCTGATTCTGGCTGGTTCTAGTTATAGCAGAAGGTCTGGCAACATAGCTTTGCTTTATCTACAAAATTGTGGCACAACCAAAATATGATGAAAAACGAAGTCCATGAATAAACAAGTTATATTTTCTAAATTGGGATTTTTGACGTGTTGCACGAAGATTAGGCCTCGATTGCACAAGCATATTTTAGAATTTGAGTATATCCTGAAGTTAAAGAGTTTGGAAGATGGAAGATTTGTTTGTGTCCTCTTGGAATTCTTATTTAACAAATAACTAAACTAGTAGAATGAGCATATTACCAGATATTTATTTACTAAGAAAGAAAATATAGGGAAATGGATAATTCACCGAAAACAACAATTCACCGAAAACGACAATTCACCGAAAACGACAATTCACCGAAAATGAAAATACATGGGGACTTCTATACCGATTATAATGAATCCAAATTATTTGATGGAAATAAAATACTAAAAAGATTTTTGGATACGAAATACAGCTATGGAATATTACCAACTGGAACGGAACTAGGGCAATTCTTGGCAGATTATCATGAAACTTGATAAGTTGAATGGAAATGGGATTGGAAAATGATTTCTGGAACATGACCAATAGGAAAATGAGGGGTAATGTCATGGGGATCCAGAATTTAAAGTAAAACTAAGACTATGCTATGTAGCTAAATTGAATTGAAGTTCGGTGAATTGTCGTTTTCGGTGAATGGTCGTTTTCGGTGAATTGTCGTTTTCGGTGAATTGTCGTGCTACCTATGAAAATATATTACCAAATTAAAATGATGTGTCCATTGTATCCATAAACATCTCCCGACTTTCAATATTGTCTACAAGACAATTACATATTATAAGAAAAATGTTAAATTTCCTACTTCCTCATATCTCGAACCAACCTTAACATTGTTGTTTTGCTATCTATTCTCCAGAATTCTAAAATATCGTGTGGAATTTCCATATACATCACGTAATTACAATTAGATTAATTTTTTTATGATTTTCTTCAATACAGACGATAAAATGTTTATAAAATGTTCCAACCATTCCTACCTTCGTGTTCCACATACTATATAAATAAATTTATAAAATTTAATTTTAATGTATTTGATCAAAAGAATTTTAATTCTATGTATATACATAATACGAGTATATAGACAACAATCTCACATCACTAGATGATTTCTGGTACATACAGATATATAAAACAGAATCGATTTACTTTGATAGCTTCTTCATTGATTTGATTTATTTGTATTTGGTTTGCGCGTTCCTAACGTGTTCAACAACAAATTTATTTGGATTTCGGGATGAAGGCGGAGAGAGGGGCGACGACGTTATACTTATAATACACATGTAATAGATATAAAGTTTCGAAAATTTATATCTAAACCAAATTATATAATAATATATTAGTGTTTAATAGTTGTATAGTTGTTTACTTGGAAAATATATATATATATATACATACATATATCGTAGTATATTTGTTAGACAGTCAATGTACGCTGTTAAATATTTATCGAAAAGTATGGTATTTGTGTATATATACGCTATATTGAAATAACTTTTATTTACTTAAGTATCCACAATATGTGTACATATTTACTTGTTACAGAATTGTTTTGAATACATTTTCGAAAATGTTATTTTTTTATATGACAACGATTGATATGAAAAACCTAGTAACTGGCACACACGATTGCAACAGTTAATGGTTACTGTACCGTAACTGCACGGTTACTGCAATGTTTACTGATGGTAAACAATTAAAAAAATCTTTGAACAATTCTTTTAAGCGAATTGTCATTGTAAATAATCCAACACCAATTCTTAAAATTAGTAATCCTAAAAAAGTCAAAAAAAAACAAAAAATTAGGGCGTTATAATAAATAGTTTGATGCTGAAAAATAAAAAAAAACAAAATAAAAATTTCGATGTTCTGAAACTTGGTGGTTGTTTTTAATCTCCAAAACCAAAATTTCCTAAACCCAGTTTGATAAAATTTCCCACTTTAACTATTGAAGTTCAATAAATTTAAATATTGTAAAATCCGCTATATATAATTTGCAGATGTGGTCATGCGTTCTCAAAACTGCAAATAAGTTGGGAGAGCTTTAAGTCCATGAACAGGCAGAGATTAAAAAACATAAAATAAATTTAGGGCGTTGTTTTTCGGATAATACTATATATTTTACTGCGTCAACAATCTGGCTCCAACGGTTTCGATCCTGGGCTTGGTCTTCATACTGTCCTAGACAACTAGAGCAAACCAAGTCATTCTCTACACCGTGGAGCCATCGTCGCCTGCAACGACCTCTGCGCCTACCATATGGTGGCTCTCCTTTCAGAGATCGCTGCACAATTCGTTCCGGATCACCGAGCCAGCGTACTCACTAAGATCTTATTTCATTCACAATATCGGTGATCTTCATCAGATCTCTGATCTCGATATTGTACAAAGCTCGGTATGTGCCATCTATTTCGCGTTTGGGCCGTAAATCACACGCATGATGCTTCTCTCAAATGTTAGGAGCCATCTCTCGTACTCATCCGTCAGCGCCCAACTTTCACATCCAAACATAACAACGGGCCTGATCAACGCTTTGTAAAGCTTCAGCTTCATGGCACTTGATATGTGTTTAGATTTTAGAAGTGGCCTTAGAGGATACAAAGAACGACTGCCAGCTGCCAGCTGCACTCTAATATCCTCAACCACACTGTTATCATGAGTAATGAGAGAGCCCAAATATTTGAACCTCCTCACTCCGTGAAACGTGTAGTGGCCACTACTAAAATCTGGTGTGCCATTGTCCCTGTAACCAGAGATCATGTATTTCGTTTTTGACTCATTGATCTGGAGACCAACGCAAGCTGAAAACTTTACAAGCGGATCAAGTATTTCATTCACTCCGTTGCTATTCAGTCCAATCACGCATATGTCATCTGCATATGCAAGCACCTGATTTTACTGGCGATATAAGATGTGTCGCTGAGGTGTTTCAGTTTTACGAAAGATATACTACAACATGAGATTCAAGAGTATCGGGGACAGAGCATCTCCCTGCCGAACACCCGAGTTAACTGCAAAAATTCTTGATTGCCTGTTCTCAACTTTACCACAGCATTGAGACTGCGTCACTGTCATTCTACACAATCGTACCATTTTTGTTATACCTAGATATTCCAGCGCAGACCGAAGACTCTCCCGATTGATCGAGTCATAGGCCTGCCGGAAATCCAGGAACACCTGATACACGGGGATGGAAGTTTCATAATATTTAGATAAAATCATTCGCAGCGAAAAGACCTGATCAGTGACTGATCGATTCGGACGAAATCCTCCTTGATAGTCACCAAACAAACCCTCCGCTAGAGGAGTGATTCTATCCAATATAATATATGACAGTAACTTGTATGCTGTGCAAAGGAGAGCTGTACCGCGAAAATTCTCACACCTCAAGCGGTCTCCGTTCTCGCGGCCACTTTCCATTCGTCAGGCATAACTTCGGTTCGCCATACTAATCGTATAAGGTCAAAAAGACAGTTCCATAAAGTATCCCCTCCGAATATCAGAAGCTCCGAATTAATGCAGTCCACTCCAGATGAGCGGTTACGTTTCAATCTCGGCATGGCCCTAGTGAATTCCTCATGGGATGGCTCCTCGGTGCAAATCTCCGCAGTCTGTCTTAGAGGTGGCTCAACAACAGTCTGTGACGCATGATGAACATCAAGCAGCTCAGTTAATTGTCCACTCCATGCGTCCATGCGGTTGACGTCGGCCTGAAAGTATGGTGCAGTCCAGTAATTCCTTTAAAGAAATTATGCGAACTGCGCTCATTGCTGAGTTGTTGTACTTTCAGAGCCTGAACTCCCAAGAAGAGAGTTACGGTTCACAAACTAAGGAAGTTTTACCAAAGGGAAACGAATCCGCAAATTCGTTTGAGCAAAAAGCTTAATTATGCCGTACACTGTAATGAATGCTTGCGAGACATAAATGAAACAAGCCGTAAAAGCTTGGAAAAATTCATAACGGAACATGGTAACGCAGAACCTTGGGGTTTCGTATACAAATATAGTGCTGGAAAGCTTAAAACTCCAGAGGTACTTAGTACTCTAATTGGCAGTGGTGGCCAAACAACTACGTGTTGGGAGGACACTACTAAATATCTGCTAAATGTTGAAAGTGACACAAATGCTCAAAGGGTGATTCGAGCTGCAAGTCTTATCACGCCAACCAATGGCGAGGAGGCTTCTTTCAGCAATGATGAAACCACATCGGCCATAATGTCAATGAAAAGAGGTAAAGCACCCGGCCTTGACAATGTTGAGGTCGAGGTGGTCCAACGAGCTTGGTCTATTATAGGACCTAGCATTACCGATCTCATGAATGCTTGTCTGAATAAAGAAGTTTTTCCTAAAGCTTGAAAAATGGTAAAGTCATAATTATAAGGAAGGGCGGCGATCGAGATCCGACTGACCCTAAAGCTTATCAACCGATCATGTTGCTGCCAGTCTTAGGTAAATTACTTGAGAAATTGGTTACTGGCAGGCTGATGGACATTTTTCAGAGTAGCGGTAGTTATAGTGAGAAGCAGTTCGGTTTCAGAAGAGGACGATCGACAGAGGACGCTATGGTTGAGATGGTCAACATAGTTAAAAGATCGAGCAACAAGTACGCCCTTGGTGTATTCCTAGACGTATCTGGTACTTTTGATAATCTGTGGTGGCCAAGTATAATGAGGGAGTTGAAGCAGATGAGATGCCCAGCGACTCTTTACTCCTTGTTGTACAGTTACTTCTCTGATAGGACCGCAACTGTAATGTCTAACCATGGCACACTCTCTAAGAGTGTAAACAAAGGTTGTCCACAAGGCTCCATTTTGGGTCCGCATCTCTGGAATTTGGTGCTCAACAGTAGCAAGCATGACGAGATCCAAGAAGTAGCATTCGCGGATGATAAAGTTATGATCTTTACTGGAAATTCTAGACAGGCAATTCAGGAGGCTGCTCAGAGCGGCATTGACATGTATGGTTAAGTGGTGTGGTATAAATAAGATGGAGTTATCTTCCACCAAAACAGTGATGATCCAATTGAAAGGTTTACTCGACATAAGGAGACCACCCTTGGTGTATGTCGGAACCGAAAGGATAAACATGGTGAACTCTGTAAAATGGTTGGGAGTCGTCTTCGACGAAAGACTTGGCGTCACTACTCACTACGTAAAAAGGGTGGCAGAAAATAGCAAAAAAGTTTTCTACGCACTAAGAAGAGTTGCTAAAGAGACGTGGGGCCTGGAACAAGGCACACTCGCAACGATATACGAAGGCCTAGTGGTTGCGACCATGACATACGCTTGTGCGAGATGGGTCGACAGGATGAACTGTCACCATCGCAGAACTCTATTATGCGCTCAAAGGTCAATTGTTTTAGGGATAACGAAGGCATACCGTACGGTTTCGGCGGATTCCGTTTCTGTAATGGCCGGTGTAATTCCCATGGACATAGTACTTAACGTAGGGTTAATTAAGTACAAACTGAGGAAGAATCAGGAGTTAATTTATGGCAGTATGCAGTGGCAAGGCACACCAAGTGACCTATCGAACAAGACATCCCTCAAAAAAGAAATTCGTAAAGAATCCATTAAAATCTGGCAAGACAGATGGAGGCGATCTGAAAAGGGCAGAACTATCTTTAGTTATTTACCGAGCATCGAAGGTAGATTAGAGATGCGCCTATCCATAAGCGCCTCTTTTTCGCAAATGCTAGTCGGCCATGAGAAAATTGCTGATTATATTTTTAGACTTAATTTGACGGACTCAAGCATGTGTGAACGTGGACAAGCTGCTGAGACAGATGAGCACATTCTTTACGACTGCGCTCTTGCCACTGAAGCTAGAGAAAACATGATTAATGCAATTAACGCAGAATGGCCGGCAATTAAGCTAGTGCTGATGGTGCCTGCAAATATCGCACGTCTTAAAAGATTCTGTGATACTGTAGTTTGTGGAAGGTAGGCTAAAGATCGGAGATTCGTTTTAAGGTATTAAACAAATGACAACGGCATAGCCCGAAAATTTTATTTTAGTTATAAGGAGTTTTAAAAAGTAATGACACTAGGTTACAAACCTAAAGATTTTTAAATAATTGAATCCAGTTCTTGTCCTACGGAACACAAAGCTGAATAAAGCTTATGAATATTTTAACAACTGACGCTGGATATACATACTTCTATATCCAAGTAAATTTTTAACCAAGCATAAGCAATAGTAGAAAAATATGCGCCTCCACGCGGCAGGGATATAAACATGTCTGACCTGGCTAAGCATACTAAACAGTACTAACATACAGAAATAGCACGACGGCTTAGAATTTGATATACGCACAGCCTGGGTGCCATTCTTAAGCGAAAAACGTCCAACTACAACAATGACAATGACAATGACTTTCAGAACCTCGGCCTTTCACCATTCTCGCTTCTTTCGCCTACAAATCCGCTTAGCTGCCCTTCTTGCAAGAGCAGCCTTGTTTTTCCTCGGGATTGTGAGACGTTGTTGTACTTCACTATGGGCTATATTTTGTTGCTCGACTGCAAGACGACACTCGTCATCAAACCAATCATTCTTGGATCTAACTTTCACGATACCTAAAGACTGTTAAGCAGCACTGACAACCGAAGTTTTCAGTACCTCCCAGATGGAGTTCACGCAGTCAGACTGGTAATTAACTTCCTCAATGTTGTCGCTGACAAGATCCTGATAACGTTTCTTTTGATCTTCATTTATCAGACCTTTACAGTCGAAACGTACCATGCGTTTCGCGCTGTTCCCAGACTTGTACGAAAATTTCCATCGTAGCTTTGCAGCGACCAAATGATGATGCTGCCTCCGTATTTGGTTGCTGGCCGATAATTTCTCACATCCTGCACAGCCCGACCCCGTCCTTTAGAAACTAATACATGGTCAATTTGGCTGCGGGAAGTTCCGCGAGGATGTGTCCATGTCTCTACCAATATTATTAATCGCTAGCATTCTAAAACTCAACAATAATTGTAAACTTGTAAATTTCTAAATAATAATTAAATCATGGGAAGTTTAAAATTTTGGTATATATTTCAAATACAGTTTTATCTTAAATTTTGAAATTGTAAAATTGCTATCAGTTAAAATTCCAAACGTTTTTTGAAATATATCTTAGAGAAATAAATTAAATTAGAACTGTAATTCTAAATTAATTTATTTCTCTAAAATTTGAATAGTTTAAATTAAAAATATAAAACAGTTTAAATTTTAAATTTAAAGTATCTAAATTAAGTGTAAATATTTAAAAGAATGATTTAAAATATTTTACAAAATTATTTCTACTAAATAAAATTTGAAAATTTGAAAAATTATAAAATTTAAGTAATTTACAAATTTAAATTTTTTTTTTTTTTTTTTTTTGACAATCTTATTTATTCACATAAAATTTTACAATGTACCTAGTCTGTAGACTAACAACATTTCTTTTTTAACCTAAATTGCTAAATTGTGTTTAATTAAGGTATCCCCATTGGTTTTCCTTATGTTCTATTTACTGGTGTTACTGCCTAATGCTGACTATAGTGATAACTCCAAAGGTTTTACTCTTTTCAGTCTTCTCACTGCTTCCCTGTGGTCGAGTAGTTGGTTGGCCTCAACGTTCGGGTGATTCTGGAGCCTCACTTTGCTTCTCTGGTGACAGTTTCCACTCTAAGGTCCCTGTGGAGGTCGCTATTACGTATGTACCAGGGGGCATTTACAATATCCCTTAGTTTTGGAATCTTTGAACGATATCCATGTTTCTTGGTTTAGTACAACCCTACAGCTAAACATTAAAATGGGCTTTAATATCTGCTTATATAGCATCAATTTATTGTTTATTGATAGATTGGAGTTCCTTCCCATCATCCAATACATCTTTCTATATTTGAGTCTGAGTTCTTCACTTTTAAAAAAAAAGTTTTCTTGACATGGACCTTCGATTTAAGTTTGGTATCTAGATTCATTCCTAGATATTTTGCTGAGTTAGCATGTGGTAATGGGACATTATTTAATACCACAGGCAAATAATTTATTTTTCTGTTGGTGTAGTCAACACGTATGGATTTTATTTCATTTAACCTGACACGCCATTGCTTCGTCCACATTGGTAGCTCCTTCTATGGTATCATCTACTACCTGTGTCGTCTGCAAATGTGCCAATTGTGGTATTCTTAGATAATGGGATATCGCTTGTGAATAATAAATATAGAATGGGTCCTAAGACACTTCGATAGCTGTTTTAAGATTTTTCCTGTTATCAGGTCATGGTCTGGCGCTTTGTTCGGATTTACATTTTTTTTTATTTCATTAGTCAATTCCGCAGGGGTGGTCAGAGCGATTTCTTGATCAATAGTTTCCTCTACTTCTTGGAATTCTTCTCTCTCTTGTACCTCATTAGGCTGAAAAATAGTCAGTATCCTTTTCATATGTTAATGACTGTAGATATAAGTTTATTCTATCATTTTTAATGTACTGGATTTCCCTCCTGAGTCGGTGTGTCAGGTTATTCAGTTTGTTTTTATCTGCAGGCATCCTGGTGTATAGACATTTCTTCCTGGCTCTTCTTTTTTTTCGACAAGTTCCCTGATTTCTTTTGAGTAATTTGTACCTATTGTTCTTGTTTTGAACTCCGGCGTATTATTCCATGCTGACTGTTGTACGTCATTTATGAATTTTACAATTTCTTCATCTAGTTGTTCTTCTGTTTTTAACGGTACATTAAGTTTTATTCTACTATTCAGCTCTTCTTTGAATCCCACCCAGTCTGTATTTTTATTTGTCAGAGTCGGGTTGCATTCTTTTGAGATTATTTTTTCACTGAGAGTAAGTAGTATTGAAGAGTGATCGGAGCTGGATTACTGGAGTAAGAATCATACCCCTCTTCGATTTTAACGTAAGTTGCTGGAAGTTTACTAGTTATAAAGAAATCTAGTAGATCAGGTATTTTGTTATTATCTGTTGGCCAGTATATCGGTTTGGCAGTAGAATGCCAAACACATCCAACTTCTGTCATTGCTCCAAGAAGTTCTTTATCTCTAGTAGTGATTATTCTCCCCAATGAGTATGTTTCGCATTGAAGTCTCCGCCAATGATGTACTTATCGCCTAAATTTTCCAGGAAGTCTACGTAGTGTAATTTTTTAAGATTATATCGCGGTGGGCAATAAATTGCCGTTACGGCTAATGGCTGATTTTTAGTTTTAATACTGACGGTAGTTGCTTATATTTCTTTTGTTTCATATTTTTTCTCTTCGTAATGCCGTATATTACTTTTTATTATTATCGCACTTCCTCCTCTGGCACTCCTCCTCAATACACCCTATTTTCTGGGTGTATTGTATGGTATACTTGATAACCTCTAAATTTTATAAATGATTGTTTTGTAAAGTGTGTTTCGGATATGAGACAGATATCAATTTTTTGAATGCCCAATAATAGTTGCAATTTTTGCTGATGTTGCAATAACCCATTGGGATTCCATGCTAGTATTCTAGTCCTGATGGTGTTTTCTAGTTTCGTTAGTCTTTGAATGAATGATCCAATAGCTTTTTCTTACTTTTGTTCTTGCTCATCCATTCGGTTTAGAATTGTTTGCAACATTTCACTATAACGGTCAAAATCGTTTTTCAATTCTGCTCCCCCTTTAGCAACTTCAGCATATGAGATACCTGAAGCTTATATTATTTGATCAGCAGGTTTTCTTATCTTTTCTATTTGATTTCTTGGCTCCTTTAATTTGCCTTTTGGTATGTCCTTTTTGTTATTATTATTTTTTCTCATCTTCTGTAGTTCTCTGGCAACTACACATCCTCTATAATTTGCGTGGTGAAACTCTCCACAATTTATACACTTGGCCGGAGTTTCTCTGGTTTTTGTACATTCGTTAGAGGAATGCTTAACTGCGCACTTAACGCATCTTGGGTGTCTATTGCAGTAGCTCTGAGTGTAGTCGAATGATTGACACTTTTTGCATTGCGGGAGCAATCTTGATTTTCGTAAAGCTTCAATCTCTACCTTCATGTTGAGGATATCCCTTATTTGATAAATATTTTGGTATGTCTTCATCTTTATCAAAAGTTAACATGAACAATGATAGCGGAGTTTTATCCTTTCTCTTCAATATTTGTGTAACCTCTTTTATTTTCAAATTTTTAGAAAGTAAATTTTCCTTTATTTCTTCTGGCTGGAAGGATGAGTGTAGCTTTTTAGCCACAACTTTAATCGGTTTGGATCTTTTGTAGTTCATAAGAGTACCATGTATTTCCCTTTCCATTAAGTGAAAGGGTCAGTTTTCTATAATTCTCCTCGTCTGGTACATTGACTTTAAGATCTCCACTACTGAGCATCGTTGTTTGGTATTGTATTTCGTTTGAATCCATCGTTTTTCGTATATCATTGTAGTTTTCAATCTTATTTACAATGACTGGTGGTGGTATGGGTTGTTGCACCTTTTTACTCTGATTTTTTATTTCCTTTTTTTCTTGTATTTGTTCTGGAGATACAAAGGGTGATTTGCTCAGTCGTCGCTTTTTTCCTTGTTGAATTAAGTTCATCTAAGTCCATGACATATTCATTCTGGCCGATGGCTACGTTTCCGCCAAATGCTACGTTTTTAGCTACGTTCTGCTCTACTATTCTTGATTTCTCTTCTGTCACAGCAGGTGTTAGAGCTTTTCTAAGTTCCTCATTTTATTTTTTAAGTATCATGAAATCATTACTTAGCTTAGTTGTGATCTTTTCATATTCGCATAGCTTTCTACGCAGTCCAATATTTTCCTTTTCATATTCGTTACCGTATCTTGTTGGTGATCTTGTCAATTTGGAACTCTTTCCAAAAGGGTACAAATTAAAATGCAACTTTATTTTTAACATATTAAATATTAGAAATTTAAAAAAATTATAATTTTGAATAAATTAAATACAATAAAAATTAAATTTAAAATTTCTAAAATTTGTTGAATTATATAATTGAAGAATTTTAAAGTAAAATACCAATTTTAAATATCAAATTTAAAAGAACCCAGAAATTTAACATTTTGGACCACTATAAAATTTTGAAACGGTGAAGTTCTCATTTGCTAGAGTTCCTAACGTAATATTTTGTTGGTAGTTCATTGTATTTTTAAAATTCTAAAGTTTTAAAAACTATAAAAGTCCAAATATCTAAAATTATAATTTCTCAAACTTTAAAATTTCTATTCTAAAAACCTTAGAAATACATAAGCTTGGTATTTTTAAGGTTTTTAGGAGCACCACAAATTTTTTAATATAAATTAAATATTTTCTACTAATGTTCTTGAATTCTTAAATTAAATATTTAAATTCTAAAACTCTTAAATTCGTTAATTCGTAAGTTCGTAAATTCTTAGTATATAGTATGGCTCCACAATACTTAAATAAAATTGAATGACATTGTAACCAGTATATAGTTTCGATAAATACTGGCCTAATCATTAATCAAAATTTATCTAATTTTATCCAGTGTTCCGCATGTACGGGTACACGAGTATGTACAGTATAAATCCGAAAATGAATATTTTATTACGCTTTATCAAAGTGGTGTGTTAACGCGAATTGAAAAGATAATTATTAATTTTCTCGTTTGTTTTTCCATCTACCACTCTTTACAAAAAAAAATTTATGTAATTTTCTATTATCCCCACTTGGAAAATTTAATTAATTATAAATGAAAAATTATTCTTGCTTAATAATCTTATTTCGTGAACACATAACATATGTATATATGTACTTACATATATGGATAAATCGTGTGACACATTAAACCATATACGACTATATGGCTAGGCTACACACACAAAATAGGAAAAGTAAAAATAGAAAATTGTATTTCCTATTTTTAAAGGTCGTTCGAAATTATCGTATCGCATGGGCAAACTTCAGCATAGAAATTTTTATTTTGTTTTTCGTTTCAACCCAAATAGTAAATACAAAACGACAAGAATAAAAAAATAAGGTTTTTGTTCCATCATTTCGTAAAATAAATTTTTTTTTATTTATCTTGAAAATAAAAATAAATTTTCATCTGCATGTTATTGTTGATGATGTTCCAATCATTTTCTATTCATATTCACACAACTCTTTCTATATAGACGATTTTAGTGGTTTCGAATTATTTTGGTTATACGAGTATGATGCGGTGTTGTTTGGGATATTAAAATATTTTTCCCAACACTTTTTTGTTTGGTCCATTAACATATTTATAGTTTCTATCGAACCAAAAATATTTTAATTGAGTGTTAATTGATAATTTTTTTTTTTTTTGGGAATTTGATTAGATTATATAATAAATATGTATATGGATATATTGAACACGCATGAACATAAAAATTTTTGTGTTTACTCAACAAAAAACGAAAATCTTGAATTTTGGTTTGATATTAAGAGAAACACGAAATACGTGTAAGTTGTTTTTATAGTTTAGTTTTTAATTAAGAAACTTTATGTTCATGTAATGTAAATATACAACGAAAGATGTTATTCGTTTTGGATAAAATAATTTAGATACATTTTCGCAATTTACCTGGTTATTGTTTGGTATATACATCTATCAACAATGTTATTTCGCTGAGACATTTATTAAGAAATCTATTTTGGGTAATAAGCAATGTAAATAAGAAGGTATGATTCGCATATATATGAAATAATTAGTGATTAGGTCAGATTTGTCAGAAGTTGAATCCACGCTAGTTATAGTGAGGACCGCAGATTGTTCAGTTTTTCTACAGTGGAGATTTGATATCTAAATATGATGAAATGATATTTTACATGAATATGAATGTTCAGGAGGTTTTTATTAGAAATCAAGCCCATGGTGGCAGCTGGAATAGTTATTTTATTTTAGGCTATACAGTTCTCCATTTTTTTTTGGACATTCCACAATTTTTCTAACGTAGAGATTTGACATTCAAATATGATAAAATGTCTAAAAATTACAAATTTTTATAAGAATTTGGAAGTTCAGAAATTTCTTGTGAAAATTCTTGCCCATGATGTACAGTTCTTCATTTTCTGGATAGCCCACGGTTTTTCTACCTTAGAGATTTGATGTCCAATCAAATATGATGAAAGTCTAAAAATTACCAGTTCTATATGCATATGGAAGTTCAGGAATTTCATAGTTCTTGTTTCGTTTTAGTTGATGGATGGTCTGGAGTGTGTTCATAAATTCGACATTGTACCATCGATAAAGTAAGCGATAAAATAAAAATAAAATAGTCAAAAAGTGCAGTGATAGTAGCTTCTTTTTAATTATTTTATATACACTCTCGGCCAAAATTATTGAGTCGATGAGTGTTTTGTTTTAATTAAGGTGGTACTCCAGACTGGCCTCTATGGCTTCTGAGGAGGGCCATCTGGTGCATAACCACGGAACACCAAACCCGTTCCAAAGAAGACCAAACATAAAAAGGTCACCAGAAAAAAGTAGCAACTCGTTAGTTCTAGGAGATATTAATATGATTTTATCTTCACCAACAACTAATGTTGAAATCGAAAAAAGCACACTTCATAACCAATTAAAATGCCTAGAAGAGGTGGTCTCAAAGCTGAGTAATGAAATTACCCTATTAAAGAGAGAAAATGAAGACCTGAAAAGGATCATCGAATCACGTAAAGAAAAAAAACAAGTCTGTAATGATTATTACAGAGACGAAGAGGAACTCGGAAGAGAAATAGGAACCAGTTCCCAGTGGATACTAGGATCAAGAAACATAAGAAAAACCGCCACATTCAACTGCGAGAGTCAAGATATAATTGCCGAGCTGCAGAGTAAAGGATTAGACATTAAGGATGCTGCAAACATCATTAAAAAAGAGAGAAATGTAGATGAGAAAGGCAACAGTGTCGTCACAAAACGCGGGCTACTGCTATTCATGCCAACGTTTGGCAAAGAGGAAAATGTTCAAAAAATTCAAAATGATATTCGAGCCATTCAAAATATGAAAGTCAGAAAAGAACCAGTGAAGAAAAAGTCTCTGCAGATAGTCCAATGCAAAAAATGTCAGGGCTTCAATCACACTCAGAGATACTGTGGACGTATTGCAGGATGCGTTAAATGTGTTGGTAACCACCTTACGAGCACGTGTACATTAGATACGAACGCAGCTCCAAAATGCATTAATTGCAAAGGTCAACATCCAGCTAATTACCGTGGCTGTGAGGTAGCTAAAGAGTTACAAAATATAAGAAATCGCGCTAGAAAGTCGGATCTAAACCATAGAAACCCTACTAGTGAAGCCCCCACCAATCAACAGACAAATCGGGAATTATATAAATTACGAGGAAAAGAATCATATACACAGGTGACCCAAGGTCAACAGGCAAAAGCGAAGGATAGCAACGACGGCCAAATTTTGATAGATATCGTGAAATCCGTAGATGCTCTAAATAAAAAAAATTGATGAGCAGGCTGCGACCAATAAACTTATATTTGAACAGTTGAGAAACTGTTCATCATCCAACACGACTAGAAAACAAAATTAAATTTACAAACGCTCAGAATAGTAATTTGGAATGCGAATGGGCTGATCCAACACATCCCCGAGCTGGAAATATTTCCATTTAAACAAAAAATTAATATTTGTCTAATCTCTGAAACCCATTTTACTAACTCCTCATACGCCAAAATACGTGGGTACAGATTTTACCATGCTATCCATCCATCAGAGAGAGCAAGAGGCGGATCTGCCATTCGTATTAAAGAGAATACAAAACACAACGAAGAATTAAAAATTGAAAGTGAATCTATGCAAGTTACAACAGTCAAAACTCGCACAAAGTACAAAGAAATAAATGTATCAGCAATATATTGTCCACCACGACATAATCTGAAAAGAGACGATTATGAAGAACTTTTTAACACCGTGGGTGGTTTTTTAATCATTGGTGGCGACTTCAATGCAAAAAACACATACTGGGGCTCCAGAGTTACTACACCAAAAGGGAGGGAGTTGTTTGAATCAGGAAAAAAATTAAAATGTGACTTCCAATCTGGTGGCTCACCAACTTACTGGCCAACCGATTTAAACAAAACACCGGATTCGTTTGGAAAATAATGAAGAGCTTACATCGGACCACTCTCCTGTTATTATGACGGTCAGTGAAACAATAATAGAAAAAGAAATCACAGCGAGACTGTCCAATAAGAATACCAATTGGAAAAATTTTCGAGAATTATTAGAACAAAACATCAATCTTCAAGCACCAATAAGGAAAATTTTACAAGTCGAAGAGGAAGTAGAAAGGCTGATAGAAAACATACACCAAGCTGCGTAGCAAAGTACATCTTTCAAATACGCAAATAAGAACAACTGTAAAAACTATCCACTTGAAGTAAGAGAGCTTGTGGCAAAGAAACGAAAAGCTCGAAAGTCTTGGCAAATAAATAGAACCAAGGAAAATAAAACCGTCCTTAATAATCTATGTAACAAGTTGAAATCTCTGATCAGAACAGTTAAGAATGAATCAGTAAGTACATATTTGTCGTCACTTACTAGCCAAAAAGATATCGAATATTCCTTATGGAAAGCAACGAAAGTACTTAAGAGACCAACAAATTCGACGGCACCAATTCGAAGTGAGAAGCTGACTTGTTTGCGAGACACCTAGAAGAAACGTTTCAACCATTTTACCCAGGCAAACCGCGGATGAAAATGTTAACCTACTGAAACGATCTGATGAGCTTGAAATACAAAGTGAATCTCTACAAGAACTGAAAGAGGAAATTCAAAATATAAACATGAAAAAATCTCCTGGGTACGACCTCATAACCGGACAAATCATTAAAGAATTACCAAATAAAGCGATACGTAAACTTCTCCATATAATCAATGTTGTGTTTAGACTAAGATACGTTCCAAGGTAATGGAAGGTGGCAGAGGTAATCATGATCTTAAAACCTAACAAACAATGTAACGATAAAAAGTCCTTCAGACCGATATCCATACTCCCAACCATAGCCAAGATTTTTGAAAAATTGCTCCTGAAGAGAATGAAACCCATAATGGTTGACAGAAATCTCATTCCTGACCACCAGTTTGGATTCAGAGAAAACCACTCGACTGTAGAATAAGTCCATAGAATATATGAAGACAAATACTCGAACCTAAAGCAAATTTCAGCTGGAGTACCACATGGTAGCGTTTTGGGCCCTGTCTTACACCTCTTGTATACTCGGGATATACCACCAATGGGAGAAGCAATTTAAGCAACATATGCTGATGATACTACGATTTTGGCAGTTGGGAACAATGTAGAAGAAGCTACTAACAAATTGCAAAAATCAACAAATTCAGTCAACAATTGGATGAAAAAATGGAGGATAAAATGGAATGAAACTAAATCTGTGCATGTGAACTTTACTAATAAAAATATTTCTAATAGAATCCCAATTATAATCAACTCTAAACAAGTTGCCTATGCAGATACAGCGACATATTTAGGTATGACGCTGGATGCCAAGTTGAGGTGGAAAGAACATGTAAAAAAGAAAAAGGAAGAGCTGAATATGAAGTATAGGAAGTTGTATTGGCTCTTAGGTAGACATTCTGAACTATCTATACACAATAAATTGCTTTTATACCGGCAAATACTGAAACCGGTATGGACCTATGGTCTGCAGCTTTGGGGCTGTACCAAGAAAACGAACATCAAGATGATACAGACGTTCCAAAACAAAGTACTTCGGAATATTGTAAATGCTCCATGGTACATTAGAAATGAAGACCTCCACCGAGATTTAAAGATGGAATACATCGATGAAGTTATTACGTATCATGCTCCGACAGCACAAAAATATCGAGATATGTCGTATGCGGGACAGACCGTTGGCAGTAAGACGTTTCCAAAGGACCAAACCAATTAATCTGGTGAATGGAACATAAAAGTACTATTACAGGAAATATTTATATAAATAAATAATTTTAATTTCTGGTACTAGCCGTTGGGCTATATCTCAACAACTGTTAATATAATTATGATAGAAAAGTTACCAGATGACTTAGAATAAAGTCAGTTGTTGTCCTTGAGTAAATATATTTAATATTTTGTTGTTATGATGCTGGATGTGTTGTGTTTGCATATTACCAAATAGGGATTTGTTGGAGAGGCTGGAGTCTATATTTTTATTTTTATTATATTTTGATCAACGACTGACATATATCAGTGGTATAATGTTGATTGTGTGTATTCATTTTATAATCAATTACCTTACATTATATTCTATTGTGGTTTTTGGTGAATTCGCATATATGGTAAATTCCTTGACTTTCATTTGCGAACATCTCAATCAAGTTGGTACTTCAACACAACCGCACGATTCTTCAAGAATCGTGAACGATTTCTCAAGAATAGTGAACGATTCTTTAAGAATAGTGAGGAATTATTGATGAGTTATAGTTATAAAATGTCTTAAACTCAATGTAACGACAAATTTTACAATCTGAAACGTGTGTACATAAAAAACATCAGATAAAACAGCAGCACCTTTTGATTTCGATTATTTTGATGAATTTAATGAAATTTTTGGAGACCATTCAAGCAATCCAAAAAATATTTGTTCCAGCATTGACAACGAAAGACGCTCAAAATAGTTCAGAAACCAGATTTGACCTTTCATCTAATGTGTCCCAAACTAAATACTAAAAGAAGCACTAACAATAGAAATACATATAAGATATTGTTTTCCTTAAAATTATAGATTCTGATGATGAACTTCCTCCACCCAAACAAAAGAAAAAAACTAAAGAGCAAAATATTCTGGACGAGTTGGTTGAAATTAAAAAAAAATCGGGAAGAAAGGCAAGCCAACACCAAAATATTTCAGCACAAAGTGCTCCAAAAAAAGTAGCTATTAATATTTTTTTACGATTTCAGGATTTCAGGAGATATGGGAATTTTTGAAAATTCCTATATCTGGCACTGAACTTGGCCACCCGCAATATTATCAATGTATTTCATCTCAGAATTTGTAACAATATTGTTACAATGTCGAGTTTATGAACACACTCGAGACTTGTGGGACTTGTTTTATCCTAATTAGCTTACACTGGCAACATTTATAAATTGTGATTTTGCAATCAAGGGACATCAAGAAATGAAAAACCGTGGTCTGTCTAGAAAATGGGAAACTTTATGGTTGCAAGGGTTTTTAGAAATTTGTACCACCGATCCTAGAGATGTCCATTGGTATTGGCCTATATTTTCAAATAGTTAAGGTTATTTTGAATTTGTATGATCAAGAAAATTAAATTCTGATGAAATTTACTATTTATATTACATTTTTTAGAAGTTACGTAAACGGTTTCGTTTTAAGTTACGTAAACGAGTTTGATTCAAACGATTTTTAAAAATTTGTACCACCGATTTTAGAGATGTCCACGGGTACTGGCCTAGATTTTCAGATAATTTGGGCTCTTTTGAATCTGTATCAACAAGAAAATTAATTAATTAATTAATTTTCTTGACCTCGAAGATTTTAAATGGCCTAAACTATCTGAAAAAATGTAATATAAATAGTAAATTTCATCAGAATTTAATTTTCTTGACCACGAAGATTTTACATGGCCTAAACTATCTGAAAATATAGACATCTCTAGAATCGGCGGTAAAAATTTCTAAAAAACTTTTAAATTCCATAAACAAATAGAAAAGTTCATCAGAATTTATTCTGACTGACCACAACAATTTTAAGTGGTCTAAACTATCCGGAAATATACATGAGTACCCATGAACATCTCTAGGGTAAGCTAGTAAAAATTATTAAAACTGGTTTAAAATCACAAAACATCAAAATTCTGTGAAAATCTAACCGCTTTATCTTATTTAATTCCTATGGACGCAAAGGTGGCAGTTGCTCTAAGCTATCCGAATTTGTACTCGAGAGTATGTAATTATTTCTAGAATCGGCACCATACAATTTACAAAATATCTCAAATTCAAATTTTCGTATAAATAAAATTCCAATTCAATTGGACAAATTATCAAATTTTACAGTGTAATTTTTTGTTAATTTTTTTAGTATGAACTTCACTGTCATGTGAATAGTTATATATTGAACAAATATATTAAAATAAAAATCGCTAAACCGGATTTAGTCGTCCCATTTTAATTAAAACTAAATTCAGGTCGGTGAGGACAAATCACGCCGTAAACCATTTCATCATCAATTAATTCCATGCTGCTAAATATTCAGCTTCCAACATTTTATTTTGGATAGCATCTCTCAGTGATAATATATAGGCGTTATTAGTTATTTCTCAGTTCTATATAGATCTCCGGTCAGTTAGAATGCCAATCAGAGTCCAGGCCAGTTTACCCAACAGAAATCGCTCAAAAAGTTCATTGTCATTCAATATTAGGAAATTATTGACGTACTACTGTGGCCACTGTAATCTTTAACGCAAACGACCACTGAATAGTTCAATGCAAAACGTATTTTATCATCAACGTCACAATTTTGTAACCGACATCAAAATGTGTTCAATTATGTTCGGTGTGATCACATGGTGGTAAAATGTCTTGTGATACTTTGCTGTTGACACGGCAATTCATTACATCAAACGCTGAGTTACCATCTACTGCTTCGAAATGAAGAACCTTATGTCTTCGATTTATAAGGGGAATATTAACAATACCACTACCTCGTCCCGTGTGAAAACTTTTGGATTGCGGTACAACACAAAGTACTCATGAAGATGTCTCAATGCATTTGGCTTGCTTTCCAGCATAAAACGTGATTTTACTTTTTAAACATACAAGTAAATTTTTGCTTATATAATCTTGTCGTATGAAGTAATTGGCGGTATATTGGCTCAGACAGTCGGAAAATATTTCTCATATGTTTTCGACTTGACATGGTGTCCACTGGTAAAGACCAGCCGTATGTTGTAATTGGCGCAAATTTCAGATAGTCGACACCATGCAAAATCGAAAACATTTTTTTAGCACTCATGTTTCCTGAGAACTATTTAGCTAAAAGCCGAATTTAATGTATTGGGTAATATTCATGTATGATTATCTGAGCCTATAGTGCAAATTTATAATATCACATTTTGGACTGATCTCACATGGGATCTTCACACACTTACATATATCGTCATGGAAATACAAACTGGAATCTCATTCTATTCAATTTCATCTGCATTTTCAATGAAGATTACATCTTCATTTGCTGGGACGAGACCAATATTGTGATTGCATAAGCGGAACACTTTGCTAACGCTTCACATTTTCTGAACATATGAACATGTTTCAAACTTTCAAATTAATTCGATGGCCCGTTTCTTAGATGACCGTTTTCTTAAAATAATCGAACTCCTTAAATAAATCAGCTGCCCTCAAATAACAATTTCATTTGATTGATATGATTTTATCGTATGCTTGTATTGGTCGTATCCAGCATATTGAGAAGTGTTTATAGAAACGAATCAACGCTACATGTAAAATTTGATCAAAATCTCACTAAAACGGTCAGTATCCCAGTGAGCTGGATATGCCCTGGATTTGTCCAGTATATTGGGAAATAGTATAGGTATCTTCCCTTTTTGATTGACAACTTAATATTGTTGAAAAGGACATTGTTGTATACCATTCGATTGAATCGACGGCACCAACTTGGCAATCGGTTTGATATGACTTGCTCCTTTTCTCTAATAATTTTGAATTTGTCTGACGAATGGTGAACCGCAATTTTCGTTTTAACTTTGATTCCTCGCACACATGTTGGATTTTGCAGTACCTTGCACCATCATTCTAAACCATTGAACTCGTGGCTTAACACTAACTAAGTTCATGTTGGCCGGCACTTATATACTTTCCAGTTAGTCCGAAACCGTATGTCTAAGAGGTTATAGCAACCCCGCGGTTTATAAATACTCCGAGCTGGAGAATAGAGTAGTTTTAAGCAAAGTAAGATTATGTTGACACCACATATTGCGACCAACTTATCTGATGGCCGGTAATCTCACAGATTAGCAACGTTTAGTCCATTATTACACACATTTATTCTATAGGTACAGCTTGTTCGGCTGCGTTTCATTTCCTTGTAAACATATGAAATTATCATTGATTCAAGTGAACATATTAATCTGTGCTTTGCGGCAGTAAGACAGAAAGGCATTAGGGCAGAAATGGCATTCTAGCTGTGGAAAAACTGAACTGTGTTATTCAAGAAATCAAATTGGCGTTCACCAAATATATGTAACTGTTTCACAGATTAAGATCCCTAGTGTTATCTTCCAATTTATGAATGACGATCCATTGATTAGTGAATTAGTATCAATTGTAACAGAAGCGGTGTCAAATGATGCAAAGCTATATTTTTATCACAAACTGCGCTGAAGTGAAGTTATGGGAAATTGTGGGAAGTTGTTGCCCTATATAGTTACTGTCCCCATCCATCAAGGCATAGAGGAAGAATGTTTTGAATCGTTTTTTGCGGAATTAAATTCCATTTTGTTTTCTGACACCTCAATGGTGCCGACTTATGAAGAAAAAATCCCGATCTCTTGAAGGCATTGGCTGCATGGTTACAGCGGGCTTGGATTCAATAGTCCGCTTAACTCATTATAATTCATCCTCAAACCAATCTGTACTGATTCCATCCTGAATTTAAATTTTATTTAGTCGAATTTAATCGAAAGAAATTTGAAAATCTGTAAGAACAGAAAATTTGAATTATGTCCCGACAGTTAACATTTCCGAGCAAATTTCAGCTTTGTTATCAAGCGTTTGGATAGGAATCTAAAATTCCAAAGGATCCGCGGAGTATTAAATAAAATAAAATCATTTCCGAATATTAAATTCTTTGGATAAGTTTTATACCATTTGACGAATGAACCGATGTGGTACTTGAAGCACTGTACTGGGTGCTTCAAGTACCACTTATTGGAGATATAGTTGTAGTATTATACAACTAAGGGCGCTCATAAGTAGGTTAGGTTAGATTAGATTAGAGTGGCTGCTACGGCACACCTAAGTTAGACCGGTGACGGTTCATTGTGATACCACAACATTTTACTTCCCTATTACCTTTATTGGAATCAGTTAGAGTTACTTATGTAGCGTGATATATCTCGCACTTTACAGTTTTCTAGATCAGAGGGGCTGTCCATTAAGAATCTTCTCTTATGTTTATGCCTTCTGTGTGCTAAAGCCGGACATGAGCATAGGAAGTGGACTAACGTCTCTTTCTCCTCCTCGTTCATACAGCTTCTGCAAAATTCATTTGGTTCTAGACCTAGCCTCCTCGTTTTCCAAACAGGCAGTGTCGTGTGAGTATTCCCATGATCGTTTTTAATTAACGTCTACGTAGCGAGATTTGTGTATTTGATCGTTTCAAGTCGAGCTTTGGCCAGACTTTTACTTCCCAAATTTGTCCTCTCCGGTTGGAGAGTTGTACCACGCCTAGCTAATTCGTCCGCCCTGCTGTTTCCCATGACGTCCGAGTAGCCGGTGATCCAGACTTGATTGCCGTCTGACTGTTCACATAAATTGCGATATCAATCGAGGATGCCACATTATGTGTCAAGACGGGTGACAATAGTCGGGTGGCCGTCGTTTAAGGTAGGTGGGTGTTCTACCGGGATTTTATATTTCCTGGTAAAGAGCAGCAGTTCAGTTTTGGACGAGCTGATTGCCAGTCCACATCTGATGAACTACCTTGTAATGATTAGGAGGGCATTTTGAATTACCTCCTATAGCAGTCCGCATAAAGAACAATCAGACTATATGAATATGAATAAGTTCCACAAATTATACAAATTGACATATTGGATTAAACATAATCCACGTTTGTGCTGTAACGTATTATGAATGTACCAAAAATGGGGCAACTATATAAACCCAATATGTTCCACATTATTCATAACCTATAAAAATATCGTTTAGTAAATAAATCGTGATCATCCCATTTTTAAGATTTACAATGAGTTCCACAATTTCTTTTGATTACGATTGACATTCCACTAAAATTATTCTGCTTCAGTATTTTCAGTTTTTCGTATGTCCTACAAATTTATAAGACCTGAAATATAGGTTCCACACAACTTACGCTATTCAAGGACATTGTGAGAGTTTAGTATACTAATCACATACATTTTTATTTATTTCCAGATAATATGGTTAGTTGCCAGATTCACTTGAAGTGTTTGGATATACTTAAACCGAATCATAATCTAACAGTGTAACATACAAAACTGTAAGTATTTGAATATTTTATAAACGTTTTTAAACTAACAATCGAGCATTTACTTTTCAACTGTATATTCAGAATTCAGGTCGTTTGTCTATACATATTACATACTCGTATATATGTATATAGACGAAACATATTTTTGATTTAATCCTTTTATTAAAATTTTCCCAATAACATAGTTTGGTAAAAGCTGTGCTGTAAATATAAATTAAACAGCAGCTGCTGCTTGCCTATCTCAAATACACCGATGGTATTTCTTCGTCTAGCATAAATTTTTACTATTTCTACCATCGTTACCTACGTATATATACAGTTATGTATATATAAAGTTCACAAACACATCCGTTCTATTAAAACTTTTCTAATCATTTCTTCCAGCAACGCATGACCTGAATGTCATAAAATATTTTTTCCAATCCAACTCAATTTCCGATGAGTTCTTGTCGAAACCAAATTATTGATTTATTGAAAAATGAAAATTCCTTTTTATTTTTCCAAATCATTTATTGCGTACACAATTATTATGATAAAAACAAAAAAAAAATAAAAAGGTGAAAAGTGAAAATGCGGGAAAAAATTAAACAAAAACACGACGAACAAATTTTCCCTTTTTCTCCACCATTAGAGTTTAGTATTATTGTTGTTTTTTTTTGGTTGGGAGGAACAAAAACCTAAAATGTAACTTCCATTAAAAATGTTTACAAGACAAGAAATATTTTCTATTTATGTATACGCCCGCGGTTTTATTCTTTATTGAATTTTAAAATTAATTTTCATCTCTTTGCGTGGCGCGGCAAGAAACAAAAGGAAAATAACTTTTGTAATTTTTCCTATGGTATGTTGCTTGCTATACGAAAATAATAACGGGTTTCCTTTTTAACAGTAACCAAAAACCAGATTTTGTTTTATTTTCATTTTACAAATGAAATCGTTTATTAAGATATTTTGCACCGTACATATATATGTACGTACAAGGCAAACATTAAGAATACGCAAGTTGATAACAACAACAAAAACCATTGTGACTTATCATTTTTAAAGCAAAATATATTTTAAGTCTCTGGGATTCGCACATCAGGTGATGAATTCTGCGAAATTCTAATTACATGATGATTGATGATATTTTTCTTCTATAATGATTTTAACGCACAATAGAACACGAAAGAAGATTGTTTATTATATAAGGAGATTACCGGGAGGCTTAATGACTTTAATAAAAAATTATCACGCTTTGAATCTTTTATTTGAATGCTGGATTTTCAATTTTATGGTATAGGTTGCAGGTTATAGAAATTTAATGACTGGAAAATGTGTGTACTATAGTCTTTAGGTTCAATCTAGTTGGTCCTAATCTTATGAGATCGAGAAACTTATGTGTCCTTTGATATTATTTATCCTAGCAGGAACGTATTTTGCTTGTCGTTAGGTTAGGTTAGGTTAGAGTGGCCGTCCTAATGGACTAGCACAAATTGGTCCGTAGCTGTCTCAAATTTAAGTTACCGCCTCTTCACTCGTCGAACCATCGTGAGCTTACCAAGAAGCGTTGCGGGCCCTGGACATCGATCTTACTAAGATCCGTCAGGTCATCCAAATGGGTAGTTCCCATAATTCCGCCCAGTCTGCTCGCATGTAACCCAATGAGGCAATACCAATAAAAAGTCTAGGCCAGATTTCCTTGATTATTAGACACGAGCTAGCGTTAGACCATCTGTCGTTCGTTCATTGTTTTATGGCTTTCTCAGCAGCAGTTTACAAGAAGCAAGGGACACCATTCCATGACTTCTATTATCGCGATAAGTTCAGCTGGACAAACACCGCAAAAGTGGGAAAGACGGAGAGGGAGGTTGACCCCGAGTGCCTCACAGAATGCCCTACAGCCAAACACACAGTCCCGTTTTAAGCCATCCGTGAAAAAGCTTAGCGCCTCATTGCCCATGACCGTCTCATTCACCCAGCCCATTCTGGTGGGAAACTGAGTTTTGAATCTCACCTCCACAGATGGCGATGGGGTAGCGTGGTCAGTAGTTTCAGGAATACCCCTGTTGCACAGGATGGATGATTGCCCTATGTCGTTACAGGTTCACATAGATAAGCGATTTGAGCCGAATGGCGGTACAAGATGCATGGCCGCAAGATTCAAAGTTGTAAGATGAAATAGAATCTCCAAAGCTTGAGTCGGTGTGCTGCTGAGTGCCCCACTTATACGCGCAATCAGTCCGTTCTTTGGACTTTCTTCAATATTTTCAGATTAGCCATAATTTTTAACGCTGGTCACCAAACGAAAATCCTATACGTATAGATTTGACCACTGAGACGTATAGAGGCAGTGTACTATGTGGGGCTCCATACCCCATCTATTTCCAATGGCTTTTTTATAGGAGTAGAGCGCTACAGTAGCTTTCTTTACTATTTCTAAGATGTTTGGTTTCCAGCTTAGCTTGCTGTCCAAAAGTAGCTCGAGGTATTTCGCTCTATCCGTAAAGATCAAGAAAATACCATTTAATATTGGAGATCACACTGAAGAAGTTTGTGCTTTCTGGTAAAGAGGACCGGCTCCAATTTTCGTGTATTTGTGTTCAGTCCACAGCTGCTGGCCCACTCAGGGAGATACCCGAGTGCGCACTGCATGCGCTCACTTAGCGTGCAAGGATATTTAGCGAAAACCGCAATAGCAACATCATCCGCGTAGGCAGGTTCAGTAACAGGTGACGAAATCCCAAGAAAGGAGGATAAAACCGCACCTTCTAGTTTCTCTCTGCTCACGTATCTGCCGGCAGACGCCCCACCGAGATGACCTGTCATGTTGCTCAAGGCCTCTTGTATATCCAGGAATATTCCTTATATTCAAGTGATTTCTCAATCGGGCTAATAAGGGATCTTAAAGCTGTTTCCACCGATCGTTCCTTACTGTACGCGTGTTGAGATTCCGACAGCTCGACGGCTTGATAGAGCCTCTGACGTACGCCTCTTTTTGCCTTTCTAGTGATTTTAATAGAAAAGAGGATAAGCTTCTAGGCCTGAAGTCTTTCGGAGAGCAATGAGAAGTTTTCCCACCTTTGTGTAAATATTACTTATACTTCAGTCAATTTACTAGGAACTAGACAAAGCTGCGTTTGAAGATGGCTTCTAGTCAGTGTAGGGTTAAATCAATAATACGCTAGATATCTGCAGGGTCCTACCGACTGGTATGGCGTAAAGCTGTTTATTACTCATAGGATTTTCCGCCTATTTACTATATAACTTGCGAGGCATATCAGTAATTGGAAAATCTACCAAACGAGCGAGCTGAAGCAGCATATCCATTTCAGTATGTTGAGATAGATTTTGTGGCCCATTCTCATTACACCAATCAAAATATACCTCTGCATTTTCGTCTGATTTGGAACAAAAACTATCCATGGGACATTAGTCGCAAACCTATCAATAAAATGACTTTCTTGGTGCATTTATACGTTTTTGTGCTACCGAGGTCTGTGCAAGAAGATAGTTTACCAAGAATCCATTGGATGCAACAAACGGTGGCGCCTATACTTAATAATTAGTTCAACATTTTTGAACTGGGTGCGGTCCAAGGACTATTCACAAGAGGTACAGCATCGCCGCAAATTGACGTCTCAGCAACCAAACATTTCAATTGGCCAAATTGTGGTTGTTAAGGATGATAATCTTTCCTCCTATGAAGTGACAAATGTGCAATCTTTTATGTTTTTACTAGACAATCGTACATACACGGTAGAATTAATCGAGTAGTGCTACTTTTGACTAGCAGTTTGTTTGCTTGCATTAGCCAAACATCTGCACTTGTGATGACACAATGTTGACGAGTTGCAAGTTCCAAGTTTAACAACAGTATTTTTTAACAGAATTGGTATTCCCAAAACCAGAACAGAATATACCAGTACATACATGAATTATGCTTTTGGTGCTTATGCATCCTGCCTTCTGGGATCTAAAAAATTGCAAATCATGTTGTGAAACTTAGAAGGAACATGCGATGTTTGAACACTGTCTATATGTACATGTATATGATATAGGTACGCGTTTATGCAGATGTGTTTTATTCGGTTACAATGCTACTTATTATAACCATAGAGATCTATTATAACCCTTGAAATGCACATTTGCTAATATTTTGCTCCAATTGGATGAAATGAACTACAAACTTTGATGTTATTATTAAAATTGGTTGGGACCCATGAAGATTTCGTATTAAAGGATACATTGACCACTGCTCACGAAGTAAAGGCAGTTACCATCCGCCACCATACGATGTAGATAATCTTTAAAACTATAAAACGATGATCTCCTTAATGAAGAACTTAGCCTTACGATAGCTAGAAGTTTCAAATCATTGAAACCTTAGGTCTTTCAGAGCGTAGTTCTTTATAATTTTCTTTTCGTACTTGAAATAGGAGCCAATCATTCAGGACTAATAAAAGATAATTGAGATCCGGCTTTGGCGAATCAGTCCGCGATCTCATCGCTTTTGTTGTCACAATGAGTCGGTACCTATATTACTGTAACTTTATTGTTACAACAAAGAAGTTTTATTAAATATTTGAATTCCTTGACGAGTTTGGGCATGTGGCTGAGTGGGGGAGGTGGTTAGAAAATGAAAATGGTCTCTAATGAATCTGTCGAAGATTCTTTCCAGAGCTTTAAGAAAACTTGAAGACACAGTAACAGACTGAAAAAACTTTGGGATTGTTTGATCAGAACTCACAGCTTTCGGAATAAAACTAACTCTACATCTACTCCGAGATCTAAAGGTAGAGCAACTGATCCTGAATTTGAGGAAAGCCATACAAAACATCAAGATTGATCAAAGGGTCCTAGTGAGTTGAGCAATAACATCATTCGAGTTGATGATATCACAACCTGGAAAATGAACTGAAACGGAAACAACTCACCAATTTCCTTGTTGGAAAAGATAAGTTGTTGGTCCGGTAGGCGAATATAAACAAGTCTACACACACTCTTCTTGGCCAAATACTTATTTAGTCCAGCGACAGCAAACGCCCTGTCCACATTTACAGGTACTTGAGTCCGCTAGACTTAGTTGGAACATATATAGGAGGCTACTTTTCCATGTCCCGTTAATATTTGGGTAAACCATACACTTAGAGGAATCTTTGTCTCTAATCTCGCTTCAAAGTTTGGCAGATAACTATATAATGCGACCATCTATCTTGCCATATTGATACAGCCGCTTTTCTTGTTTTCCTGTTGAGCGAGCCCATGAGGTGTGGCCGAATTTGATCGCCTTCTACTATCACCTATCCGTAGCTCACGTCTTGTCTTTTCGTTATCGTGTAGTAGGCAATTTTCTCATTTAAGAGTATATCAATAGAAATCATGCCGGCCAAGACGGGCACGGCGTCAGTTGACACTGTCATGTATGGCTTGGCAATTCCGAGCAAGATACTTCTATGGGTACTAACTATGTATACGCCGATGGTGACAGTTCTGGTGACAGCACGCGTATATCAATGAAGAGACCACAAGGCCCTCGTATATTATAGACAAAGTACGTTGCTTGAAACCCCAGTTCTCTTGAGCAACTTGTTTCAGCACAACGAAAACCTTCTAACTGTTTTCCGCCACTCTTTTGACATGTGAAGTTACTCTAAATCGTTTATCGAAGTCAACTCCCACCCATTTAACAGTTTTAACCATCTTAATTCTTTGGCCATTTATGGAAACCAATGATGGTCTCCTAATGTCCAGTGAACCTTTAAGTTGGATCATAACTGTCTTTGTAGAGGATGCCTCAATTTTGTAATTTCTGCACCAGTCTACAATCCTGTTTATGGCTAATTGCGCTTTTTCTTGAATACTTTGTCTTGAACTCCCAGCGGAGACCACCAAGAACTTATCGTCCACGAGTGCTACTTCTTGGACTCTTGGTTCATGCTTCCGTATAGAGATTGCATGGGCAATTGAATCTTGGTAGTTCCAGCATTATGTTGGCATACCACAGCTTGTCGAACGCACCAGATACATCTATTGATCATTTTAAATATTGCGTCCTCTGTGAACCTATTTTCTCTCAAGCTAAACTATTTGTCACTATAGGCGCCACTTTTTTGGAATATGTCCATTAACCCGACGGTAATTAATTTCTCAAATAATTGATCTAGGACAGGCAACAGCATGATTGGTCTATAGGATTGGGGATCGGTTTGACACCTACCTTCGGTTTTCCTAATGATAACTCACCTCGACCTCGATATTGTCTAGGCATATTGTCGAGTAGCAAGGTATTGAGCAAGCATTTTATAGTGTCTTCATTTTAAGCTCATTAGTTGTTTGTCCACCACTGCTCACCAGGGTACTAAGTACCTCATTCGTTTTCAATTGAAGCTGTGCTGAACTTATAGACAAACCCCCCCGGTTCATTCTCCGTTATGAACTCTTTTAAGCTAATTAGGGTTTTGTCTCTAATACTTTTAAAATACGCATTTCGGTGTACCACATAGTTAAGCATTTTGCTTTCCTGAGTTTCGGGATTTTTATCTCTTTGATATAACTTGCGCAACTTACGAACCAATTTTCTTGGTTCGGTTAAGTTCCGAGACCACCAACACAAATTTAGATTTTCGACCACGTTTACGTGGTATAGTAGCGCTACAGACTTTGATAATTGAACTTGTTATCATTTGTTCAACTTGAACGATATCGCTATCGATCGATACCTTCAGGTCTTTAGCCAGGCTTTGCCAAATGTTACATAGTTGTCTGTAGAAACACTCTCAATTGGCATGCTTTAAGGCATACCGAGGAAGTTTCTTTACTGCTTGGGAATCTTTATGTGTGTTATCCGAACCCAAGATCGAGGACACTTGGTGTCCATTGAGCTCTGTGGTCACTTGATGTCTTCTGAAGATATTGTTCTTAATGCTGTCTTTTTCTGAGTTTCTGTCATACTTTTACCAACCTTTAAAATTGGTCAAGCTTTACTGAATCAAAACTTCCGCCCAGATTTGTCTGGTTTGGTTTTTTCAACTTTTCAGAAGCGGAGGAATGTTTCTGGCCTATCACCTATAACCATTCGTAATCTTTCATTTTCCACTTTATTTTTGTTACCATGTTCTCTCACAGCTAAAGTGTATTATGAGTTACAATATATGTATGACCTAAACACGTGACTAATCCATATAACGAGAATCAAATTCATTTAATGTTATAAGTCAGCTATTTCTGTATACAAAAAATATAATCCCTCTAAAAAACGATCCCCGAATTTTGGGTTACCCTACCCGCCCGCATATTTTCGTTGAAAACAAAATTTATTACAACTTTGCCGCACAAAGCAAAAACTTTTGACAAAAAGTCGCGTAATTAATTTTTTTTTACTCAGATTTTATTTCGTGTTTTGGTAAATTAATAAAAACCAAATTTATGGTCAAAAATATTTAGCGTACCATCGCCAGTGTATTCCTTCCAACGACGGCAAACAGCATTTTTGGGTCGAAAGACCTAAAATAAAAATTACATTAAATTTTAACCGAGTCGTAATGTTGTTGTTTGTATAATTAATGCTGCTTAACTTGAATTATGACAAAGTTGCTTCTCCCGTTCTTGTCTCTGTTGTATATAAAACCCGAAAAAAATCAAAAACAAAATCATTAAACGAATCTGGTATAATTAGGGATTCCCGGTTGCCGAGAAACGAACTCGCTAATCGCAGATAAAGGAAATTAGATATTTATGTACACACACGGTAATGTTTCATAATTTTATTTATTTACAGGTAGGTTCATTGCGCGATTTTGAAACCGGTAATTGAAAATGTTACAGATTTTATGACTTCATTTTTATACCACGATTTTCAAGGAAGGCATAATCAATTTTTGGAAAATATAAAATTAAAATCCTGTGTCTTATCAAAATGGTTGTCGTCTTCGCATGAAATTGGTCCTCGTTTCACATTATCATCATAAATCTACCATTTTCCACGTTTCTAATTATACAACATAAATCAATATACAAACAGCTCTAAAAGATTTTTCAATTTGGGTGTAAGACACCAAGAAAATAAATTTCCAATACCATCATCATGTGTTAAAAAATTGGAAAAATCTAAAAAAAACAAAAATTCCAATCAATCATTACCATTATGATCAAATTACATTATAAATTATAATGTACTTTTGGTTTAGGTTAATGTAATAGATTTTACCCTAACCCCTAACCCCAAGTGTCAATTTTATAATAAAGTATTAATTTTCTTTTGCGTACGGATTTTTAATTTATTCCGATTTTATTTACTTTGGTTTTGGCAATTTTCAATCAATATTTGATTCCTGTTAATTACTTTGCGTTCAGTATTAAATTCAATCTTGTTTAAGTTTATTTTTTTATTTGTCTGTCAATATTATATTTGGGGAAGCCTGCACGTAGAAATATACGAGGACGAAATCTAAATAATTTAAAAAATGGCAGATAAGTTGCCTGGGGCGTATCGTACGGATAGCTACTATTTCTCGCAAATAAAACAAATATCTAGAAAATTATTTTTTGTTCGATCGAACGAATGTAGTGTATACCCGTACAATTTTCAAATAGCAATTCTTGGCTCTAGGGTAAATTAAAATTGATATACATTCAATTGCTTGTGAACGATATAAATATTTTGTTCAGCGACCAAACGCTATTATGAGCGAGTGTTGACAAAAATTCCAAAATTTTTTAAAATTTCAATTCAACATTTATAATTAAAACAAAAGTGTCTAGCATAAGTCGGTCAAATTGTCCATATGTGAACTTAGCCAGACCCATTGTGCGACTTAAATGGAATTTGGCAAGTTTTACCCCCGATTCGTGGAGACCACCAAAATTTGGTGTGGCAGAATCAATATTGTTATCTTCTCACATCGGTTGTAGTTTTTTAAAAACAGTTTTAAAGGCCATTACTGGCCCCTTACTGAATCAACAATTTGGCTCCAGCGGTTTCGATCCCGAGCATGGTCTTCATACTGTCTTAGACAATCTGAAGAGGCCAAGTCGTTCTCTACACCGTGGAGCCATCGGCGCCTGCAACGACCTCTGCGCCTACCATATGGTGGCTCTCCTTTCAGAGATCGCTGCACAATTCGTTCCAGATCAGCACGCAGAACGTGCCCGAGCCAGCGTACTCGCTGAGATCTTACTTCATGTACAATATCGGGGATCTTCATCAGATCTCCTCGATATTGTACAGAGCTCGGTAGGTACCATCTATTTCGCGTTTTGGGCCATAAATCACACGCATGACTTTTCTCTCAAATGTTAGGAGCCATCTCTAGTACTCATCCGTCAGCGCCCAACTTTCACATCCAAACATAACAACGGGCCTGATCAACGCTTTGTAAAGCTTCAGCTTCACGGCACTTGATAAGTGTTTAGATTTTAGCAGTGGCCTTAGAGGATACAGAGAACGACTGCCAGCTGCCAGCCGCACTTTAATATCCTCACCCTGTTATCGTGAGTGATAAGAGAACCCAAGTATTTGAACCTCCTCACTCCCTCAAACGTGTGGTGGCCACTACTAAAATCTGGTGTGCCATTGTCCCTGTAACCAGAAATCATGTATTTCGTTTTGGACTCATTGCTCTGAAGTCCAACTGAAGCTGAAAACTCTACAAGCGGATCAAGTATTTCTTTCACTCCGTTGCTATTCAGTCCAATCACGCATATGTCATCTGCATATGCAAGCACCTGATTGGACTGGCGATATAAGATGTTGCGCTGCGGTGTTTCAGTTTTACGAAAGATGTACTCTAGAATAATATTTAGATAGAATCATCCGCAGCGAAAAGACCTGATCGGTGACTGATCGAATCGGATGAAATCCTCCTTGATAGCCACCAACCAAGCCCTCCGCTATAGTAGTGATTCTATCCAAAATGTATGACAGTAACTTGTATGCTGTGCAAAGGAGAGCTATACCGCGATAATTCTCACACTTTAAGCGGTCTCCCTTCTTGAAGATGGGGCATATCGCGGCCACTTTCCATTCGTCAGGCATAACTTCGGTTCGCCATACTAATCGAATAAGGTCGAAAAGACAGTTTCACATAGTATCCCCTCCGAATATCAAGAGCTCCGAATTAATGCAGTCCGCTCCAGGTGAACGGTTTCGTTTCAATTCTGCTCCCCCTTTAGCAACTTCAGCATATGAGATACCTGGAGCTTGAATTATTTGATAAGCAGGTTTTCTTATCTTTTCTATTTGATTTCTTGGCTCCTTTAATTTGCCTTTTGGTATGTCCTTTTTGTTATTATTATTTTTTCTCATCTTCTGTAGTTCTCTGGCAACTATACATCCTTTATATTTTGCGGGGTGGGACTCTCCACAATTTACACGTTTGGCCGGAGCTTCTCTGGTTTTTGTACATTCTTTGGAGGAGGAATGATTGGCACTTTTAGCATTGTGGGAGCAATCTTGATTTTCGTAACGCTTCAATCTCCACCTTCATGTTGAGGATACGCCTTATTTGATAAATATTTTGTATGTCTTCATCTTTATCAAAAGTTAACATGAACAATGATAGCGGAGTTTTATCCTTTCTCCTCAATATTTGTGTAATCTCTTTTATTTTCCAATTTTTAGAAAGTAAATCTTCCTTTATTTCTTCTGGCTGGCAGGATGGGTGCATCTTTTTTGCTACAACTTTAATCGGCCTGGATCTTTTGTCCTCATAAGAGTACCATGTATTTCCCTTTTCATTAAGTGGGTCAGTTTTCTATAATTCTCCTCGTCTGGGACATTGACTTTTAAATTTCCACTACTGAGCATCGTTGTTTGGTATTGTATTTGGTTTGAATCCATCGTTTTTCGTATATCATTGTGTTTTCAATCTTATTTACAATGACTGGTGGTGGTTTGGGTGGTTTAACCTTTTTACTGATTTTTTATTTCCTTTTTTTCTTGAATTTGTACTGGAGATACAAAGGGTGATTTGCTCAGTCTTCGCTTTTTTCCTTGTTTCTTTTTTTTTAGCACCCAATTCACTTCAGAATTAAGTTCATCTGAGTCCGTGACATATTCATTCTGGCCGATGGCTACGTTTCCGCCAAATTCTACGTTTTTAGCTACGTTCTGCTCTTCTATTCTTGATTTCTCTTCTGTTACAGCAGGTGTTAGAGCTTTTCTAAGTTCCTCATTTTCTTTTTTAAGTATCATAAAATCATTACTTAGCTAAGTTGTGAACTTTTCAAATTCGCATAGCTTTCTGCGTAGCTCAATATTTTCCTTTTCATATTCGTTACCGTATCTTGTTGGTGATCTTGTCAATTTGGAACTCTTTCCAAAAGGGTTAGTAACGGGGTTTTCTTCGGTAAAGTTCTCCGATCGTGATCTTTCCTTTAGCAATGGTTGGTTCCCCCCAGAATCCATGGAACCGGCCTTCTTCGAGAAGGGTGGAGTTTCCAAGTTAAAACCTGGAAAACCTTTTGCATTTTGTTAGTAGCTTCTTCTACATTGTTCCCAACTACCAAAATCGCAGTATCATCAGCATAAGTTGCTATAGTTGCTTCTTCCATTGGTGGTATATCTCGAGTAGACAGGAGGTACAAGACAAGACCCAATACGCTACCTCGTGGTACTCCAGCCGAAATTTTCTTTAGGTTCGGGCCTTCATATCTTACACGGGAGTGTCTATCGGTTATGTATGATTTCAGAGTTTCATAGTATTGTTTAGGAAGGGCTTGCTTGAGCTTGAACTCCAATCCTCGGTGCCAAACTCGGTCAAATGCTTGCGGTACATTCAGGAAAATGCTTGATCATATTTGTTTAGTTTCTAGTGTACGTTCTATTATATCTGTGATTCTATGGCCTGGTTTAAAGTCGAGTGGTTTTTTCTGAATCCAAACTGGTGGTCAGGAATGAGATTTCTGTCCACCATTATGGGTTTCATTCTCTTCAGGAGCGATTTTGCAAAAACCTTGGCTATGGTTGGGAGTATGAATACCGATCTGAAGGACTATTTATCGTTGCATTGTTTGTCAGGTTTTGAGATCATGATTACCCCTCCCATTGCCTTGGAACGTAACTTAGTCTAAACACAGCATTGATTATATGGAGAAGTTTACGTATCGCGTTATTTGGTAATTCTTTAATGATTTGTCCAGTTATGAATGAGGTCGTACCCAGGAAGATTTTTTCATGTTTAAATTTTGAATTTTGTCTTTTAGCTTCTGTAGAGATACACTCTGTGTTTCAAGCTCATCGGATCGTTCCAGTAGGTTAACATTTTCATCCACAGTTTGCCTGGGTACTGGTTGAAACGTTTCTTCTAGGTGGTTTGTATTAGTGACAATAATAAAATAAAACTCGGATAAACCGATCAAATGTTTAAATCTATTTGTCTTATTAGCAAACGTAAAAAAATTACCAAAGGACAAGAATTCATAATACAATAATATTCAACTACGAGGCATACCCCAATTCAAAATTAAAACTTTTACTCAAGGGATGAACACGAGCATGCACTTGTTTAAAATAAATGAATGGATACCTTAATGTTTCGATTAATAAAAACAATCCTAAATCTAGTAGCTAAGTGACTTAGGACAAGGGTGTATATACATTTTTGGGTAGCTGAAAAAAAATTACAGCTTTTTAAAATTTAAAAGATAAGTAACTTACGACAGGGGTGTTTTAACACATTGTATATGTTAATACAAATTTGAAATTTAAAAAAAATTCGCCTGTTGAACAAAGGTTGGTACTCTGATAGCGATATACATTTTTGGGTAGCTAAGGATTATACCCAAGTTAAATATATTACAGTCCTCGTACTCCTCAGCTATACCCAAAAATATACCGGGTGTTTCTTTTAAACTGAGACGATCAAATATCTCGAAAAATAGCCACTCTATGGAAAAAATGTCCATAATCAAAATTTAATCATACCGCGGGGGAAATACATTTGTGCAAAAATGGTGGGGCGGGGATAACTTTTAAACTAAGATAGGAAGCCATATTTTTTTATTGAAGATACGGATTCTACGACTAAAATTACGTATGATTTGAATGGAATATCTTGTTCGGTTCATGATAGATGGCGTTGTAATCGACGAAATTCAATTTTTTCAATTTCTCCTTCTTAGAACACACGCATTCTATCCTGCAATACGTTTGAAATAAAAAAACATCACGTTTTCATTGGAAATACTCAAAATTCGTCATCAAAACAATTTATTCAGTTTTGTAAATCTAAAATAAGTGTTCAAAATGATGGCCTGCGACTTCAATGCACTTATTAATCCGCATTTCAAATGATTGTACACAACTGAGAAGTGTGTCTGGTTGAATTTCAGCACACGCATTTCTGATTCACTCAATCATGTTCTCACGTGTTGTTGGTTTTTGTGTGTAAACTTTGTTTTTGAGGTAGCCCCACAAAAAAAAATCTGGCGCAGTAAGATCTGGTGATCTAGCGGGCCAATTTATCGGACCAGCTCTACCGATCCAGCGACCATTGAAATCACGATCAAGTATTTCACGTGCCATCAACGAATAGTGTGCAGGACAACCATCATGTTGAAACCACATGTTCCGTCTCACTTCTAAGCTCAAATTTTCAAGTAATATGCCAGTTCATTTTCCAAAATGTTTCGGTACATTTGACCATTCACGTTGCCTTCAATAATGTGGGGGCCTATGAGTTTGTTGCCAATTATTCCACACTACACGTTGACAGTCCAAGGACGCTGATGTTCAACTTGACGAAGCCAGGGGGGATTTGTAACACTCCAATAATGCAAGTTGTGTCGATTAACCGTTCCATGGTTTGTAAAATACGATTCGTCGGAGAACATTACGCAACGAAAAAAATTGGGGTTTTGTTGT
The DNA here is from genome assembly GCA_951394425.1 of Tipula unca. Classification (NCBI taxonomy): domain Eukaryota; kingdom Metazoa; phylum Arthropoda; class Insecta; order Diptera; family Tipulidae; genus Tipula; species Tipula unca. The sequence goes on along the minus strand of OX596380.1, from coordinate 174,725,046 downwards.
ATTTGTTCACGTGCCCATTGACAAAAAGTTACCCGATTTTGGAAATCAACGCCATGAAGATCTTGGTGTAAAGACACATGATATGGATGATACTTGTGCGGTTTTAAAATTCTCCAAACACTGGTGAGGGGCAATCCGGAATCGCGAACTATTTCTCGTGTACTAATATGATGATTATGAGCCACTGCTGCCAATACAGCAATTTCATTATTTTCTCCAGTGACTGTTGCTCTGCGGGTCCTCTTTTTCGGTTGAACATTTCCATCAGTAATAAATTGTTTGATAGTACGGCCAAATGAAGCACGTGAACGAATCCTATCCGGAAAACGTTGAGCGTAAATAGCAACACCATTTTCAAGATTTCTGCCAGCTTCTCCATAAACCAGAACCATTTCAATTTTCTTTGGCACAGTTAAACGCTCCATTCTAAAGTATTTTGTCGTTTATTTTGCAATTACGAAAAACATGAAGATAAGAAATAACACAAACGTTAAATGTGATTTACAAAACTGAATAAATTGTTTTGATGACGAATTTCGAGTATTTCCAATGAAAACGTGATGTTTTTTATTTCAAACGTATTGCAGAATCGAATGCGTGTGTTCTAAGAAGGAGAAATTGAAAAAATTGAATTTCGTCGATTACAACGCCATGTATCATGAACCGAACAAGATATTTCATTCAAATCATACGTACTTTTAGTCGTAGAATCCGTATCTTCAATAAAAAAATATGGCTTCCTATCTTAGTTTAAAAGTTACCCCCGCCCGACCTACAAAGCGGGGGTGGAGGACTATTTTTTTTGCACTAATGTATTTCCCCCGCGGTATGATTAAATTTTGATTATGGACATTTTTTCCGTAGAGTGGCTATTTTTCGAGATATTTGATCGTCTCAGTTTAAAAGAAACACCCGGTATATCGCTATTTGGGTACGATTCTTGATTCAGCAGGGAATTAAATTAAGAATTTGTAACATACCACGTTGTAAAATCCACAATGTCCTATGTCACTTAACTTTAAGGTTTTAAATTTTTCTTATATTTATTAGGCAGCGGTGATACCCTTCTACTCAATTTTTTTTGTGTGTAATTACGTATTTTTTATATTCGGCAATATTACATTTTGAATTAGTCTTCTTGCAAATAGAATACAAGTTTGCAAAAAAAAAAACTTTACTAATACATTCACAGATAAAAAAATTAGGATAATTTTAGGATGAATTTCACACCCGTTCTGAATTGTTCGTTTATACGAGTATTCACCCCCAATGTAAAAAATTATCATCACAAGATAAAACATCGAGAAAAATCAATTTCCCAACTTTTTAAATGACCGTTAATAATCGAAGACATTAATATTTAATAATCGTAATAATAATAATAATGAAAAGTTTATCAATTTATTTTTGGCTTTGGAAATAAAAAAAAGCTTTACGAGTTGTGTTTGTGTGGTAGGAGTATATAAAAGTTGAAAAAGAATACGCAGCTATGTACAACAAACCGAATGAACCGAAGCGAAAGCGATAACAAAACAGCTTTAGAAAAATATTTATATGGAAATTTTTTTTATTAAGTGCTTATATGTTTTTCAATTTAAGCTTTTTTGTTTTTCTATTTTATTATGTTATGTTATAATGGTTTTAACATAATTTTTTATGTAATAATGGTTATTAATAATAAATATATGTATGTATGTGTGTACATAATATAGTGAAATAAAGTTATGAAGAAAAATTACTGGGTGAAAAACTTTATGAATATCTAATAGATTTTCTTCGACTTCTTCATTTGCTATATAGCATTATAGGGTATTGTGGTAATTGTGGTGCGTTGTTATGGAAAATTATGTTTGGATATATGTTTATGTATCTAGTGTTATGTGGGAATAATTTGTCATAATTTTTTGATGAAATATAGGATAATTTATTTAAGGCTATTGTTTTAGGGTTTATATTTTTTTGGCACTAAAATGAATTGTTATGGTGATTGAGATGAATTTTTAATTAACATGTACATACATATATACGAGTACATACATGAAACTATTATGGTGTTCGTGACGCAATCTCATTAATTTTGTTCGATGTGATATTAAAAAAAAAAAATTATTTTTATTATTAATTAATACGATGATTTGCACTAAACTGATTAATTATAAACTGTTTCCGTTAAACGATTAATTTACATGTTACAAGACGAACAGTTAACGATCGCATGCTATAAATTTAAAAAAATATTTTAGAGTTAATTAAAATTGAATGATTTTATAACGATGTGATAGGGTGCGGCCGCACAAAAAACCGGAAATAATTTTAATTTCTTATTTCTATACAGCTGCGTGTATATGTAGCCACGTACATAATTAAGACATCATATATATAAAATGAATTATGTCATGATTTGTGACAACCGGATGTTAATAGTTGTTTAACCTTTACCCGGCTGGATAGGCACAATGTACCTCTTGTGTTTTAAAATTGTGATAATTTTTTATGATAAAGCACAGGGGCATGGTAATCATATGCATGCCATACTCCAATGGGTTGTTCTTCAACCTTAAATCAAAACTAGACTTAACCAATTAAAGGATAAGGCTAAATTTTAATAATTCCGTATTCTAAAGTGCGTCATAAAAATGTTCTTAGTGTTGTTTTTAAATCTGGAGTCAAAGCTAGACATTACCAATTAAATGATTAAGTCCCTATTGAGCTTTTAGTACTTTCACGTTATATCGCATAGTAAATTCCTCAATTTGATGAGAGATGAGTTCATTCGCAGTGACTATAGTTTTGGAATAGATTATTTATAACTCCCAGCAAATAAAGCAACACCGTCCCTCGGCTTCTGTAGGGCTTTTTGCCGCTAATTCGAACTTTAAAAAATTGCTATAGACGACGTTGAAGTATACCATTTTAATGGCTGTCATATCAAATACTACTTCATAACTTTAACCGACTTTATCATAAAACAAATGCCTTCTTTGAGTTTTTCGTTTCACAGTGTACTCACTTAGTGTTCATCTCTTCTTTAGATATGTTGTAAAGTCTCGTCATCTTAACCGCTTGCGTGCAGTAATGAAAGAAGAATAAGCGTGTTGTTCTTCTTTAGAACATAAGAATTAAATAACTATTGAATTCAAAATTTATCGTACCAGAAACTCTATCTTTCGGCAAAATTGTTTTATTTCTTCTACCGTTCAACTACTCAAAGTGCTAGATATTTCCGGTTATTATATTCCTTCCAGAGCCTTTGCCACATACGGATGTATGTGGTTTTATTGGTCCACAATCTTATATATTCTAATCCTAAAACAACATACATATATGCATATTGTATATGTTGTTTTAGGATTATGGCTTCGCATATATAAATTTAGTAAAATTTGGCCCAATGTCATCTTAGTATATGCGTCATGATTTTTGATTTGATTTGATTGGAATGTTCGAGCAAGCATTAATCAGGATCTCCCGGAAATGGTCGGGCCCAACCGAACACCCGTTTATACATAATATAAAGAGGATTTATATAGGTTCAGTTAGTATGATAGAAATTGACTCGGTTACAGACACCTGGTATAGCCAATAGTTAGTAACACAGGACGAAACGGTTCTAATCTACTTTTATAAAAAATTTTCAGCATCACTGGGCTCTGAAATAAAATTTAGAAGTTTGCTGGATCAAACTTATGAGATACGATTCGTTTATACTGTTAAATGGTTCAATATTTGTTCAGAAAAAATCAAGTAAAGCAAAGGAGTTCAACAGGAATGTACCATATCTCCCCGTTTATTTAATTTCATCCTGAATGAGGTTTAACTAACTGTGGCAGACCAATTCCCAGAGTTACTCATCGCATGAGACATCAGGGCATTAGAACCCATTCTGGATGAATTAAATAAACCCCATAATTGCACCGTTATGATCCAATATCCCTCAGCATCATTTGTACTACTCCCCAGCATAGTGTTGTTTGGTATCACTTTCAACCGTGTTGATACGATGCGATATTTGGGTACTTTTTTAACTACCAAGTTAAGTCGGCCTCTCACCATTCGTACTCGATGTCATCAGGCGCTCGGAATACCTCATCATATCTTTTTTTCTAAAGAAACTACTCGAGTTCTGTCCTTACCATCCTCGCTCACGTAAAATCAAGGACATCTTACATGGTAAGACTATTACCAAAATAATCAATGTACACCGAATTAATCATTGGGGACACATCCATCATAGGAATCCCACCCATCTTCTTAGAGCAGCGTCCTCCTAGATTGCCGGTCCCAAAAATTTGGGGCGCCCGTGTTACACCCGGAAAGTTATTTTGGTAGACCTCATATAGAATGGGAGACATTGCTCCCGCTGTGTACTGAATTAAGGCAAGCGGCCAATGAAATCTATGTACTTGATGAATACTGGACTCTAGTGAGTCACTTGGTGAAGAAATCGAGACTGGGCTTAACATAGTCAAATAGCGCAGCGTTCCAAATCCTAGACAAACACCACTAGTCCCAATCCCTCCGAGAGCGACCACTCCAGTACCAATTCAACCTAATTCATAAGCCGTACTCCCGCCTCCTTCCCATCAATTACTCGCAAATTGGTTATGGCGCTATGACCGTGGCCGTTGCCGGATTTATACTCATTCAGACGGCTACACCAACCATTACAACTTCCACCACATCTATACAAAACACGTTACAATGGGTGACCACTCGTCGGAGGGTCCCACTTGAGACACGATAAATGTCACCAGACGACGATTTTACAAAATACTCTATACCAAAAACGCAATGGAGCCTACCTCTCTTTTTAATGTGTATGCATTCTGCATGTATATTTTGTTGTAGGTGTTTACTCTAAATATAAATCATCGCCATTAACAGCGTTTGACTCTGACACTGCGGAGTATTCAGGTAACTCAAAAGGTTTTAGTCTTTTGAGTTTTTCTTATGATACCCTCTTGATGAAGTAGTCTTAGAGCTTCAATGTTAGGGTGATGATGGAGCCCTTCCTGGTGTTTTTGAGCACACTTCTTTATCTCACTTAGAACTATGTCTATTTCGAGATCTCTATGAAGGTCACTGTAACGAATGTACCAAGGGGCGTTTACAATCCCTCTGAAACCTTTCTTTTGAAAACGTTGAACTATTTGTTGATTGCCGGTCGCTACAAATTAACGAGTAAATCCGACATAAATCCCGAACAATTAAAGTGACCCTATCGCGTACAAGTGGTGACCCCGACGTAATACTGTTTCTCGTAGATACCGGTGCTGACTATTCGGTCCTCCCCGTAAAACATTTTTCCGACAACGCGTCTAAAATAGATCCTGACCTGATCCTGTCCGTCACTAATAAAAAAAAAATTAATTAAAATTGGGCGGATTTTACTCCAGCACTCAATGCCACTAATGGGCCCACGGTGCAATGCCCACATTCACACTAACACTCATTCAACCCATTAATCCCATTCACACAATTACAGTATACCACCTGCGCATTGCATAGCTCCATGTCACCCTGTACAGTGACATGGAAGATGGGTCGGCCCATGAGTTCTACATTCCAACAGAGGGTCATAGATGTGGTGTAGATGGTTCAGTAATCCGACATACGGGACTAAATTGCTCAATGTTAACATTGGCTTACGGTGGCAATTTCCATATGGTTTTACTGTAGCGTCAGTTGACAGGCCGATTATCGGTGCTGACTTCTTGACAAAATATGGTCTCCTCGTCGACCTCCGTGGAAGACGCCTCTTAGATCCCACGACAAATCTTGCTGTGAATCCAATGACAGCAATAGTCAAAACACCTACACCAATCCATCCATCTGCTAAAAATGGATATGCTTCACTTTTGAAGATGTTTCCTACTTTGGTTGAAACTCCAGATTACGGCAATCCAGCAAAACATAACGTGGTTCATTACATTTACACTGTAGGCCGACTTCCTTGTTCAAGACCACGTAGGCTGCACCCAGTTAAACATAAAACTGCGCTTACCGAGTTCAAGTATATGGTCCAGTTAGGCATATGCCGACCGTCATCTTCTGCGATATCATATGGTAAAGAAAAAGGACAGCGCCGATTGGGGGCCATGTGGGGATTATCGTTGACTAAACGCCGCGTAAACACACCGGATCGTTATCCGATCCCACATATTCAAAAATTTTCAAAAATCCAAAATTTTTTCAAATTCAAAATGGCTGTGCAAGATACAAGCTGCTCAGCCGCTATATCCAAGGGAGTAAGATGAAAGAGAATCTCCAGAGCTTGTGTAGGTGTGCTCCTGAGAGCCCCACTAATACACAAGCAGGCCGTTCTTTGGACTTTCATCAATAGTTTAAGGTTAGCCACAATTTTTAACGCTGGCCACCAAACGACAACCCCATACAGCAGTATAGGTTTGACCACTGAGACGTTGAGCCAGTGTACTATGTGGGGCTCCATACCGCATCTCTTTCAAATGGTATTTTTGCAGGAGGAGAGCGCTATAGGAGCTTTCTTTACTCTCTCTAAAACGTTGGGTTTCCAGCTTAGCATGCTGTCCAAAAGTAGTCCGAGGTATTTCGCTCTATCCGTAAAGATCAAGCGAGTACCATTTAATATTGGCGGGTCACCCTGAGGAGGTTTGTGCTTCCTGGTAAAGAGGACCAGCTCCGTGTTTTATGGGTTTGCGTTCAGTCCGCAAACGCGTGCCCGTTCAAAGAGGTAGCCAAGCGCGCACTGCATGCGCTCACTCATCGTAGAAGGATATTTATCGAAGACCGCAATGGCAACATCATCCGCGTAGGCAACCAGCTTGAAGCCTTGCCCTTCCAGGTTTAGTAACATGTCATTAATGACCAAGTTTAAAAGAAGAGGGGATAAACCCCACTTTGAGGTGTCCCTGTGCTCACGTATCTGCCGGCAGACGTCCCACCCAGATAAGCTGTCACGATTCTGCCTCTAAGCATATGATCTATCCAGCCTCTGAGGGACCCTTCTACCCCCAGACACGCAAGGGCCCGAGTGATTGCCCCCGGTCTGACGTTGCTTAAATCCCCCTCTATATGAAAGTTGACCATTGGATATATCTTGGATTCAAGTGATTTCTCAAAGTTAACTTTACGTCTTGGTAATGTGTCGTCCCCCCTCAAGGACATTTGAACTGGCTAAATTTTATCAAAATTTTTGTAACTGCAAATTTTGTTTTTGACTCGAGGTTCTGATCGGTCAATCCTTGAATATAGGCTGACTTATGTACAGAGCGGGTTGTAATGGGATTCTGAAGCGGAAAATGTCAAATGCGGTCAATTGATTGGCAGAGATTTGGACTCAGGTTCTGATAATACATGAGATAAATAATTGAAACCGCTCATGAAACATGGTTTGGTTATGTGCGATACATACTATCTTGAAATAATCATATATGGAAATATGTGCACAATGATTTGTTATTGTCAATATACATAAGTTATGTAATAGAGCCGTATGTAATATTTTATGCATATAGATACGATATTTATCAACATATTTCTTTGATATACATAAATAAATATAATGATGTGAATCGATCATACCCTACATAATGTACGAGATTCGGTTTACAATTTAAAAAAAAGAAAAAAAAAAACTTGAATTTGCGAATTTGAATTTTTTTTTATGTTGAATTATTGATGTTCTCAAATTTCAATTCACCATGATTTTTATTATTCCATATAGATCGAATAAGATTTAGTAAAGTCGATTGAAAATACATTATGATTTAGCTTTAAATTTTTTTTAACTATTATATAGCTGCTCCTGATTTGAAAGACGTAAGCAACTAAGCAAATTTTGTTTTTCGTATATCCTGGCAATATAAATTATCTGCGGTCGTAAAGATAATGAATAATGGAACTTGAAGTCATGAATATACATGTAGAGGGATTTGAATAGAAAATTGGTAAATTTATACTGTGTGTCCATGTGTCAGACTATTTTATAGTAATTTATTAGTTTTTTGTGTATTGTGGTGAAACTGGATATGGTTGTGTCTTGTGTTTTTTTTATAATGTTTGTAATTACATTTTTTTTGGTTATATAAACTAGAGAATCCTTATAATATACCTAAGGCTGCTATAAACCTTAATTAATTACTTAAATTTATGTTATTCATTTGCCAATATTTGAGCTCTTATATACATACAACAATTATACCTACATCAACGTACTATGTAAGAAATAAAGTTACGTTTCTGCATTGTCATTCAAGATTCGACCACTATATTGTGAATAAAATAACAAATTTAGATTCTAGACAATAAGAATTTATTTATTCCAGAGTTATTCACTTATTAACTCTTTACATATCCCACGGTTTCTCGATCGATTTTATTATTAATAAATCACAATAACCCCATTGCTTCTAAATCAGGACTGACTTATTCGATTTTTTTTTTCTGTTTACACCCACATCCGGGAAGATTCTAGAATGCGGTGCGTTGTTTTTATACTTATATAGAAATGTCATCGAGATCTTAGCACTATCTCCTACCGAATCGCTCGATTCGTCCAGAACTGGCTCCAATTTACCTCATCTTTTTTTTAATTTTTAATTTTTTTTATCGGGTAAAGTGAAGAAAATCTTCAGGAAGAAAATCAGCAACAATCGTTCCGCTGATTGTTGACGATTTATCGTTAGACATTACTTAGCAGGAAGGTGACTAGTACTTAAACTCTTAATTCTCTTCAGCGTCTCAACCTAAGATTGAGATTATGCTCCAAGCATCTCAGCTCCTTTAGTACTACTGCTGCCATGTGGCTTACAGCATTCCACTTTTTTCAGACACAAGCATCACATCTAATATGCTTTCAGGTGTTAAGTGCTGCCCGGGGACCTAGGACAGTTCCCTCCGACTTGTTTCCAACCGAGGACATTGAAATAAAATGTACTCCATGTCCTTTTGCGATCCTTTGCAGGCAGAACATTCTGGAATATCAGCATATTTAAATCTGTAAAGATATGCACCAAAACAGCCATGACATAGATACCATTTCTTCCTTTACCTTATTGTGCGAAAGCCACATATCACTCTTAAGGCACCTTAAGTACACCGAAGCCAATTTGCATCCTTACGATTTCACGTCCATCACATAGGTGATCAATATAGTATAATGGATGTTACCACATTTTCCAGTAGCATCATACAACTCTGTCTAGATCATCCAGTGTTTGGCATAATACCAGAGAGAGGGCTGCAGATACATTGGCAGCTTTTCTGGTCACTACCCTTAGGTGCTCCTTGAAATTAAGCTGAGCATCAATTTTGACACCAAAGTATCGTAGTAAAGGCTGAGAAAGGATTAAGATTCCGCCAACATCAATATTTACAGTTTCTATCACCTTCCTACTGGTAATTAAAACTGCTTTCGTTTTATGGTCGGCCAGTTAGAGTCCAAACGATATCAGTTAGAGTCCATCTTTTGACCATCCAAGTATTTTTCGCGCAAGCCAGGATAAGACTCTCTACCACTGGGACGGAGGTAATATCAGCCTTGCATGATGATATTTCCGGCGTAATTGTGCAATCTGCTCAGCCCACTAGTATGTTGGTCGACGATGACTATCTAGTTGTCTTTCTACCATAGTTTTACAGCAGGCATCAGTGATCACATTCATCATCTGTACTGCTTTTGCATTGGCAGTCCCCGATAGGTTCGGCTCTTCAACCCACCGGTTTCCTTACAACTTTTGTACGTATATCTTCCTCTGCCAATTTTATTTCAAAATGTATTGCTTGGTGGTCACTATGCGTGTAAAGTTTAAAATTCGGGGTATCCTCAGTATTGAGTAGCAATCGGGCATCATCAATCAATCGATCCAGGTAGTGCTTAAACTCACCTACTGTGGCACTAGGTGGTGCATAGCAGCTGTAGATATGCAAACCATCAGCTTTCACTCGCATAAATCCCACGTTCGGGATATTAGCCATCTGCTCAATAATCCGTCTGTCACAGGCTCATATGGCGGCATTACCTGTTGCGTCAGTTGCCCAGTTACACCTTTCCATATTTTTGTAAGGCTCGTAACTCTAGCTTCATGCACAGATTGGACAAATAGGTCCTGTGCAACCTCACAACGGTTTAAGTTGAGCTGGTGGAACCTGCTGGTGCACTGACCACTTCCTGTTATATGATTACGGGTTTTCCTGGTCTGGCAAAGCACACAATTTGCTTCTTCCTTACATCCTTTTACTCACCCTCATCGAGTAACAGAAGGTAAGGAAGAAGCAAATTGTCACCTCTCACCTGCCAGATTTGGCTATATGTCCCTACTGCCAGTACTTGAAACACTTTAAGGGCATCTTTTTTTCACGAATTCGGCAGATTTCTCACCCAATACGTATCTTGCTTTCCACATTCATCACTTTAGCTATCGAGCTTGGCACAGCCATGACTGCCGTTTGGGTGCCTCTATAGGCAGCTCCCAGTGTCTAAATTTATGTTGTGGCCTCATCAATGTCTTTAATTTCAACCATAACTAACCTCTTTACTCTGTATGCTAGCGTTTGAATAGTTGCATCTGCACCATGTTTTGCTGTCCTACGTATTCGAGTTACTTTTTCAGAAAGAGAGGCCATTCAAATTTGAAGCATCTCAGCATACGTCAAAGATCCGCATCGTGGACGACTTCAGTACCGGGTTCGCTAGGTTCATCTGGGTTTTCATATGAACTTTTCGCTTCTATAGATCTTCATCAGATCTAGTTTTTCCTTTCTTCTGGGAATGCCCAACAGTTGGATATTGTTCATTTGATTTTCTCCTTTTACTGTTGGGTGCCATTTTAATATGATTTTCCAACGGCTCTATTGTCTCCTCTTTCTTTTTTCAGATTTGACATGGTTAGCGTGGTCTCGCACATCACCCAGTTATTTGCTTAGCCAATTTCGCTATTGTCTGCGTTGTCTGATTTTCGTCTTTGTTTTCATCTTCTCTTGCGTAGCGGTCTATGATGTGCAACGTTTCTTATTTGCTTGAACGTCATGTCTAGCTTTCATCCGGTTGCTATAGATACTCGGATGAATCGATAATATCACCTCCAGTTCTTTTCACCACCAAACTCATTTTAATTAATTTCGATTCTCGAATGGTAAAATATTGAAACTAACAGTAAGCACAGCCTTTTTTATTTATTAACTGAGTAAGAACTGCTCATTTGAGATTATTCTCCACTTTAAAGTTAAACCATACAAAACCCTCCTTCTCTACGACACTGCTACTATGAAGCCATTCATTCGCATGAAATCGTCTTTTTCCTTTATGTACTTAGTGTTGAAAGTCAGCATTGTTGTTCCTTATAGTTGCAATTATTTTTTCCATTTATGACTGCACTGTCTCGTGTAGCCCGTCTTACTGTCTCTTGACTGTCTCTTGGATACCTTCTGCAGTCCCGTATAGGATATGATCTGTCTTGTGGCATGCCCTGCATCTTATTCTACTGCCAATTTGATATCCATATCCACCCGTGACACTCTAACTGACGGGATAACGATGGCCTGCTCAATCTCACTTATGAATGCCCAAGCGATCGTTTCAATGTACATACATGTTATGCTTTATATCACTACATTAACTCTTTGGGTGTCGTCAATGAGATTCTCTAGCCGCTCGACCGCTCTCTGAGCGTTTGAAGTCACTCTTCAACAACATATGTATGTTAACTTCTATCACAGATATGATTTCTAATCTTCAGTAAAGCGTGGTCTGTGAATAAAACACATCTGAATGAGCTTGAGATTTATAAGCGAGTGACCAATAAAGCAGTGCTTTTATGCTGTGGATCATTATCCAGAATTAGGACTCCTTTGTGGCACTTCACCTTATACTTGGTGGGACCGAATTATGATTAGAATTTTTTTCAATACAAATTTTGGAATACTATTTCTGTCCTATAGGTAATTTGTTCGTGATTTGTCCCAACGCAAAATATACACAATATACATATGGGATGTTCAGTAAATTCACTCAGAGTTGTGTTGGTTCGAAATTTAACGTGCGATGTGGAAAATTCTGCGGATTTCGATCACTTTATGTAATAATTGAATCAGATTTGGAAGTGAAAACGATATTGCATGTCTAGAGTGGATATGACAATCTGATGATTCCAGGAAGAAGATGATACCGCGAGTTAAATTGTCTCACCTTACTAGATGGGAAATAATGCAGCGTTGTTCGTTTTCCAAAGTATTTGAAACCGTTGACGCAGTTGTGTTTGGTTCCAGAGGCAGAAGTGGAACAAAATATTGCAACAATCATATACAGTATACTTATATCAGGGATGGAATAGATTGTTAAGGAACCAAACATTCATATCTTTATTACTTTATTAAATTGTCTAATCGACATTGTGCCAAACCTTTTTTCTAAATCACATTGGAAAATTTGGTTCATAATTCGTGTTAATTCTTAATCCAATCGAAAGTTTTCATCTAATCAAATATCAAAGTTGATAGAAACCCGTGTGTTCATTGCTGATAGATAGATGATTGTTAGCCACCACAACGTTATTGAGCATTACAACAAAACGACAAAATTTTCCTTAAAAATTCGGACGACCTTGGGGGACCGAGGGCTTCCATATAATTTTTGATTAGAAATGATAATTATCGTTTTGTTGTTAGTCATCGGCACTTTTGGAGCAATTAAATTATGATGTAATTCATGACTATGCTGTAACTCTGTTGAAAATGTTGGAAAAATTCCATTGGAAAATAAAAATTCCATTGGAATTTAATATGCTATTCTGTATCTCATTGCAATGGAAATTTCTATTGGAATTTTATTTTGTACTATTGTCAGAGATAATAAAGGAAGACGTTGAATTTATTGAAAATTTGCCTTTAATATATTAACATTTTTAGCCTCTAAATTTTCAAAGTCGGTTTCAGAAACACTTTATGTAGGTTAAACAATAGAACAGACTGGTTAATTTATACAGCCTGCAATGTTGTAAACATTATTATTGGTAACGAAATGTATATACCTACATACATAGATGTAGAGATTGGGTCTTCCACTTTTGCATTCTTGCATTTAACAAAATTTTACGGACACATTACAAAAACACTCAACAGTGGCTCATTGAGAATACAATAAAATCTCACCGGTCGTAACATAAAATGTCGGTCTTTGTTGTTTTCAAATAATTTGAAAACGGCTTCAATCAAAAAAAAGCCCAGCTCTTCAGAACTATTTAGAACTTTTAGAAATGCGTCTATAATGCCAGGAAGCATAAATAAAACCAACGAATTTGTTTAGAACCGATGATCATTTTTATATTATTTTTACCTAGTAAATGGAAATTTTCTGGACGAAGTGCAAATTTTCGGTGAAGCCTCTTGCAATTGTGGCGGCCTCAAAATCTAGAGAATTTTAACTTTTTGAAATAATGATCATATTAGAAATGCGGAAATTCAAAATGTCCTGGAATCAATTGAATTTTAAGGTTGGTTCATCCATTCCCTCTCTTGCAAAGTAAAAATAATTTTATTTTACGGTCGGATGTAAATTGCTAGGATATCCCAGCTCACCTTTAATTCAGTATTTCGAATAATTGAAATCCAAATATGATTTTCTGAATTAAGTTAAAATTTTAAACAAATTCCTTGCATATTTGTGACAACCGTTACTTCAATATTTGGGGCCCTCTAAAAACTCTTCAGTATCCGGGGTTCTTTATGGCTCTGCAAAACTTTCTAAATTTGTAAACATTTTATTATTGTTAATTGATTAGACATTGTAAATTGTCCTTCCTAGGACAGACAAAAAAATGTATAATGTAAAATACTCGAGACGTCCTTTATTCGCTTGAAGATTATTCAGCGTGTCCCTAATCCGACAATTGTGCGGTTATTCGATAAAGCGTTGTTATTATTAATGTCCAATATTGTAATAATGCAAATCCAAACTGAAGGATTTGGAAAGCCGCGTTTGTTATTTCGTACGTTTCCTCGGATTTTTGAACTTTTCATATTTAACGATGAAGTAAGCGGAGTGAAAAGATTAAGATTAATTTGGAATCCAGACACTGATATACATTTGAGTTTTAAAAATATGTTTGAATATTTAATCCATACGCTGATTATCCCCAATCTTGATAATGCCCTAAATTTTAATGACTTCCAACGTAACCTACTGGGATCAGAAACTGTCAGAAATGCAAACGTCAACAATATTATGTGTTTGTGGCAAATCGAATTACGAGAATCTATCTCAGTACAAATTTCAAAGCTTAGATGGATAGCGAAACGATCTGTATCTCCAGTATAGTAAATTTTCTAATGGAATTTTATTCCACTGGAATCAAGTTACAGTGCAATAAAATTCCATTGGAAAATTTACTATACTCGGTCGCAGCGTAAATAAACCATTATCCAGCCGATATAGGACACTCACTCAACAAGATTTGCTTGTAATAATGGCTCATCCAATTAGTAATTTTAAACTCTACATATTGCTGATTTTGAAATGTTGACAAATTTACAATAACGCACATCCAATTTCAGAATAATGCGTGTGCATATAGTATATATCCTAAATTAACAATATATCATTCAGTTTCATTCCATATCTCTCAAATGATAATATAACACCCAGAGGTCATTTTATGTGAATACATTTATATACATTCTCTTAACAAAATGAATATTGGTACAGGCGGCTGGATAATAAATATAAAAGGACTAGAAATTTAATTCTTTTCAATCCAATATTCATACATACATTTATATCAATTTTTCATCAATTTTTTTTTTGTGTACACGTAGATGAACCTATATATCGTATACATACTGTGTAGGATGCTGTTTGGAAAATGATTTCAATTTACTACTCCTATTTATATTGAGTAATACATATGTGGGAAACAAATAAATCTTCAATAAACATTTATACGTATCTGTATATAGTGTATACATAAGCAACTAGTTTATCCAATAATTTTATTCACACTTAGGCGTCTTTAATTAACGTACATACATATATTTTCCTAATTAAATAAAATTGTTTCTAATAAAAATCTCGACTTGACTGAGATTTATTTATTTGTGCTTGCCTATATGTGTATATGTATATCGTAGATACAAATCCAATTATTTTTTAATTTTATTATAGAAATTAATTAAATTAAAAATTATGGGATTTTTGTTATAGGTGTACTCGTACATACGAGTATATACATGTGGTAACTGGTAGGTGTTGTTTGTTTTTTCATTTTTCATCATATTTTCAGGTTTTCATGAGTTTTCCATCAATTAACACAATTTCCATTAATTATCTGCGGTTTTTATAAATTACAATTTAATTTTGTGTTTTATTGGAATGCACTAAAAATACTTTTTGTTTATACATTGTCTATCTCTATACAGGTATTCTTCGACTTACGACCATTCAACACTTACGCCCATTCGCACTTGACATCAGTCTGTGCTCTATGTCCATTACTGAGTTAATTTTAAACTGGAGAGTGACGATGATATTCTAACCTCTGATCATAGGTGTATTTCTTTTATTATCAACCTTAAAAGACCTTCGCTTAAACTTTACCGTAATAGGAAGTTAAACGATTGGGTTCATTCTCTTTTGAGGTTGGTTCCATACTTGAATCACGTAAGGAAATTTGTTTAACTGTGGATATCGAGTTGCAGGCTTCTCCGCTGTCGAAAGCAAATTCAACTGCATTCGAGATTTCACGTTTACTTTCTCCAAAACGGAAGTAGGTGAACTACTCCTTTGTACGACAATATTATCGAAACCCATAACGTTATTGTCGAAACTCCTGATTGGAATTTAGCTGGCAGATTAATAAATCATGGGGTTTTGCATTGGAGTATATGTTCCTTCACATCTTACAAATCTGCCGGTCCTGATTTCCCCTTATAAGGGAACGTTTAATGCATCTGTTTCAGGCTTGCATTGCTTTTAGCTTTGTTCCACAATCTTGGAGCAACAGTAGAGTTATTTCTAAACCGAAAATTGGCTGGTCGTATTATACAGCCCCAAATCTGTTCGGTCTATTTTCCTGTCATCAATCTTTCTCAAAACATTAGAAAGGATTGTTGATAGATTCATCAGAGATCACCATTTAACTACTGCGCCGCTCAGTAACACGCAACATGTTTACAGGGTTGGCAAATCCTGTGAAACTGCACTACATGAAGTTGTAACTATAGGATTGAAAGATTACAAAGTAGCCTTCGATAGTACATCGTTCAATACGATTACTTGTGCCTGTACCAAATTTGGTATCGAATCTACCATTGTCAAATGGATTCAATTTATGCTTAAATCTCGTATCGTTATCTCCGTGCTAGATGAAAGCTCGGGTTCAGTCTAGGTTGTCCACAAGGAGGTGTGCGTTCACCTCTGTTGTGGCTTTTGGTCATTGACGAGCTGCTTGTAAAACTTCAGGAATCCGGTCTCATCGCTCAAAGTTACGCTGTGCCTTGATAATGGATTACATTTGAACCGCTCTAAAACTGACTTAGTTGTATTCACTAAACGTAGGAATATTACTGATGCATTTTCTGTGCTATCTCTTTTTGGGTGTAATTAATATATTAGCCTACGTCAAGCACCTTGGTATTATTTTAGATAATAAACTCTCTTGGAAGTATCATCTGGATTAAAAACTACAAAAATCCACAGCGATTTTTTGGCAGTGCAGAAGAACTTTTGGTTCTACAAAATGGTTTTTTTTATATACAAATCTGTGCTAACATATGCATCTGTGGTTTGAAACCAGGTACACCGAAAATCGACATGTTTAATGAACGGCTATTGCCTGAATTTAACTTTTACAAATCATTCGAGGTGGTTTATAGATCAACAGATATGTGGTTCTCACCAAACATTCTCGAGCAAATATTTGAATCGATAGCATTTTTTTCAGATGGCTCGTTTTTCGGAACAGGGTGCTGGCTTCGGTATCTGCTGTCCATCGCTCGGTCTTAGAACTTCTAGCAGTTTGGGTACTTACTGTACTATTTCTCAAGCAGAATTAATCACGGTTAATGTTGAAGATATTATTTTCTGTATTGACAGTAAATCTGTCTTCAACTCCTTAAATAATCCTTTGATCAACTCAAAACTGGTGAAGGATTGTAAGAATTTTATGAATGTTCTTTGCCATAATAACAAAGTTACTACGGCAGAGAACACGTTCATGTTTCGTTGGACCAGAACCTGCTGCTCCGTTGCCTCTTTACATTGGTAAAAAAGTAATCAAAAATGTTCAATTTCATTTAAAGCAAGCGTGGTCATCCACCCCCACCTGCCGTAAGGTGAAATAATTTATTAGTGAGCTTAACTCGAAGCTAACTAATTGCGCTCGTTCATTAAATAAGAATAACTTAAGAATACTAGTATTAATTCTTACTGGCCATGGCCGTTTCAAGGGTAATCTCCATCGAATAAGCATTCACCACAACACACCATCGAGTGTGTGCGTGATTTGATAAAATTCAAGGTTTTGCACCATGGGCCCTTTGTGGAACCTTAATGGGTTCCAGCCAAATTAAAAAATAAACATGATGATAGGTCTGCCACTTATTCCAAATGGACAGCCTTTGTTGCAAAATGCAGAGGTATGTTTTGGTTGGTGCTCGCCCACGAATTCGTTGTATAATGTAAAATGGACCACAAAAATCTATCCCAACACACTGGAATGGATGTGCTGCTTCGACTCGCTCCTTTGGTAAATTTCCCATTTGCTCACGCATTGAAATTGGTTATACTCTGCGGCATCGAACACAATCTCGATTTACCTGAGTGGCCAATTTTCGTCCAATGATAGGACGATGATGACTGCTCACGAACAGCAGCCAATAGACCCTGTGGTCCAACATGACGATATTTTCTGTGAAAGGAAGTAAGCAAAGTTTTGGTAAACGGATGGGAAGGAGGAAGTAGAAGAGTATGTTTTGTAGCGTATGGAAGTGAGGAAAATCCTTTTTTACCTCTGAAAAGTATTCAGATTGAACAAAATAAACAGTCATTGACAATCCGTCTGCAAAGTCTTTGCTTGTCAGAGGACCAGAGATTCAATTAAGTTTCTTGTTGCGAATGTTGTACAAGAATCTGGAAGCATATGCCATCACTCTGGTCAATCGATGATAATTATTAACATATTTCATATTGGCAAAAATACTGTCGCCCTTATGGGAGACACAACCACCAGAGTCGTAGATTTTTTGAACTCGCTGTAGTTTGGTTCGACTCGTGGTATCTTTGTAGTCATCCATGGAGACTTAGACGATTGTTACATTGGTCGAGTGAACCATAAATCGTATCTCATTAAAGCAGCAGGCATCATACCACGAGAGACAATATCCGCAGGATTTTGTTTTGATTCAACATTATACCGATGTTAAGGGTTCGTCAGCTCTTGGATATTTTAAACTCTGTTAGCAACAAACAATTTCAGTGTTGAAGGCGATGACTTCAGCCAATGGAGCACAATAGTTGAGGTTGTAATGACGTCACTGATTGGTAAACTTACAAGAGGCCGAACTTGTGATACCAATTGCGCTATAGTAATAGTGCTGCATAGAATTCCAGGCGTGGCAACGTAGATTTTTGTAGTGGTGCTACCCTAGACTTGGAGCACAAAAGTTGCGCAAGGAACTGTCCCTTCGGTTGTATACATCTAGTCTAGATTGCAGTTCCAAAGACTGATTCACTGGCATCTGGAAATCGTGGAATGTTGAGTTTAGTAAGATCACACAAGTTTTATCTGAATGATTACCAGTAGGTGTAGTAGTTCATGGGAAGCACTTCGTCCCAATTCAGTTTCAGCTGCCACAATTTCTGCATGAATAATTAACTTAAAACCACAACAGGAGAAACCAGTCCAAGAGGATCAAACAAGCGTGCGACTTCGGAAATAACAATTCGGTTCGTTAATGTATATTGAATGGAAATCGGCTGTACACGAATTTGAAATACATCTTTTTGTGGTTGCCAGAAAATACCTAATGTTTTGACTATCGAAGACTTTAATATAGGTTGGCCTCTGCTATGGAGTTGGCTCCGGTTAACATATCATCGACATACATGTCATACCGAATTGCTTCACTGGCAGCAGGATAGTAATTTTGGTAATCAATTGCACATTGTTAAAGACAACGTGTAGCTAGAAAAGGAGCTGCCGAAGTACCATAGGTTATCGTATTTAAGCGGTAGCTCAGAAGTGGGTCACTTGGATTATTGCGGCAGTATATTAGCTGGTAGGTGGAGTCTTCGTGATCCATAAGTATCTGGCGATACATTTTGGAGATATATGTACTAAATAAATAAATAAATGCGTATTGCGTACTGCATCGTTTTGAATCACAGAACCTACCATCAAAATATCATACAATGAGTAGTCGTTAAACTGTCCAGCTTTAGCACGCAGTGATGAGGATAGTAATAATTGGATGTTGGTATTTTATCATTATTGAAGTAAATGGTTATTCCACAATCTCTTTTCCAAATTGTAGAAACGTCTCATGGCGATTGTTGAAGAAACACCTAATCTGTCCGGTGGACGAATAAAAGGAAGCCACACAATAAATCTACCAGTATCGTTTCATGTGAATCGCACATTAAAATGTTTCTCACATAGATGATCTGTTATGACAAACTGTAAATGTTTCGAGTTTCCAAAACCTTTCGATTTCATCATTGATAGTGGAAGTGGATGATGGATGCCAGGAGAGACACTTGATGTCCTGAAGCTGAAGAATTGCATGGCACACGTTCGGATACTATCCAACCCAGAACAGTATTTTGAAGACACGGCAAATTATCGCCTAACCTCACTTGACCTACTTTTAATAAATCAAAATAAATTTCGGCTCCATTCAACAGATCGATTTTTTGAGTCTTTACAAATTCTGGATCATCTAATCGTATATTTGCCAGCCATCCGTGTTTATCGACTTTGAAGGAGAAATATTCGTGATTGATAGCAGCACAAGTACCTCAATCTCAGTAGAGAAGTTCGATACTAATGATTGTAGTTGTATCCAACCACTCGATGAGGATTGTACAGATGGAGTGCCGATTCCACCAATCTCTGCAGTCACCTTTTCCAGCGGAAGTCGAAGTTTTAAAGCAAATGATTTGGTCATGAAGTTGATTTGAGAGAAAAACTAAACTTAACCAATACCTTCACCAATATCTTTAAAAAAGAACCAGTTTAAAATGTTGGTAGCGATTCTCACGGGACATGCCGTTTTAAAGATCATCTACATCGTATGTGCTTAGCTCATGGTGTTATTTGGGAAAACTGCATTGAGAAGGATGAATACTGCCTCCACATCCAGCTTTCAGTTCTATTCGGTTTCAGTTATTCAACTTTAGGACTTTAAATTTAGATCAGTTGCCCTCTCTGCCGTGGCCAAAAGTGGTTCAGTTGTGAAGGCAGTAGTGGTTATACGTTGGACTCCTGGGTTTGCACCAAGAGCCTTTCTGCCCTTGAGTGCGAAATCCATTCCAACCAATTTTAATAATAATAATAATAAAGAGCGTAGTTTACTACTGCTTCTACTCATGAGAAATCATGATCATGAGAAATAGTAATCTTCTTTATACGCCTTACATCGGGATATTCCGGTGGTATTCAACTATGACAACAGCATATGATTTTTAAATGGATACTTTTGTCAGATTTTCGCGTTCTCTAAATACGTTTGTTCACTAGTTTGCTACGCATCTATATATTGGCTATAGAGCAGTGATCCATATACATTGTTTGAAAGATAAGGAGTATGGGTACAAATTTAAAAAATAATCATCGAATAATCTTCCACATTTCTAATTTGATTTTATCTATCGCATTTAAATTAAACAAGAAAATTCGGTCAAATAGTATTTCAAAGCCAGAATTCCCAATTCACATTACACACAAAACCAATTTTTACTGTATATACCACCGTAATTTACGAGTATTTTCCAGTACATATGTACTTATATAGTAGACAGTTATAAGTCTTTATCAAATTACGACATGAAAAATTATACGTCGTACATATATATAGAACTCAGCATGTAGAAGTCCCTCGTGATATTCCTGTAGCTACATATAAGATTAGAATTTACATTCACATATGTTTTCTAATAATAATCATAATAATAGCAACAACATTGATCGAATAACATCAAAGCACTTTTATTCATTTTGTAGTCGATGAAGATGAACAAAAAATGTTCATTTCCTTTTCATTAGTAATGCTATTCAAGCGTAATTCCATGTAATTTAAAAATCGGTTGCCGCATTTCCCGTGTGTATTTGTGTATATATAATTGTAATTTACAGAAATACTCCAATTTTCTAATTTATCTAATTGGGATACGATTCCGAGATTTTTCATTAGAAGCATCTACAACAATATCTTATACGTATGTAGATTAATTTGCTATGTCAATCGTGTCTTGAAATTTCTTTATTATGCGAAGAAATCAAAAGGAAAACTTTTAAGATTATACATTGTGATGTTGATATACACCTCCTTGTCTATATATATTTAACTGTTTTATAGTTTTTAATCAAAATATGTTCACAAATTTTTTATTCACAATTTTATTTATTTTATGTTTTATAATTTTATTTTGTTGGTTATAATTTATTTTGATTTTTTTATTCAGTTATTATTTAATTGTATTTGTACATAAATTATTATTATAAAAATTAATTTCTATTCATATATTTTTGTATTTTGTTTTTATTTTTAACCACACCACAAAAATGGAGAAGTTTTATTTTTTTGGTTTATTCACAACGTGTTGTTGCTCCGCTTGTTTTTTGTATTCTGTTGTGATGAGTGACGTCGCCTTCGTCTTCCAAAATACGTGTCGTATTTTGGAGAGGGAACAGATGCGCCGGCGGCGGTCGACATTGTTGGTTTTTACTATAAATGTTTTATAGTAGTGGTTCGGCTATTGGATGTGTGATGGGGTTAGTGAATGCTTAATTCAAATAAGTTGGATTATATTTGAATTTCACTAATTGTTTTGTTTGTGGCAGAATCGAATATCGGTGAGTCGAATATTCGAGCTGCTACAGTACCCCCTCTCCAGATGAGAAACCATGGGTTTTGAGACGTTATACGTTGAACCGGACGGTTTTATATCGTTTGCTGGCTGATATTTGATCAGCTGTGTTGAGAATACCGTACGCCGGTTTCAATCTGTCGATGGAGATTGAGTGGTGTTTGTCTTTGATTGAGACAATGAATTGCTTGCGTAAGCGGCGTATAACTTTGTATGGCCCATCGTATGGAGATTGTAATCCAGTTCGAACCTTATCAACCCGGACAAAGACGTA
The DNA here is from genome assembly GCA_951394425.1 of Tipula unca. Taxonomy (NCBI): domain Eukaryota; kingdom Metazoa; phylum Arthropoda; class Insecta; order Diptera; family Tipulidae; genus Tipula; species Tipula unca. The sequence continues at coordinate 174,702,715 of OX596380.1, read as the reverse complement.
ATCGCAATTGTTGAGCGATTTGGGAACGAATATGTTGCTTTCATTCGTTGGTCTTGTTGCCGTGGGGATAAGATTTTGCATGGTGGTGCGGAGTTGGTCGATGACTGTGTCGGTTGTGGATGGAGACGGTAGAGGATGTTCGACGAAGAACTCACCGGGTAGCTTGATGGTTTGACCATAAACCATTTCAGCTGGTGAGCACTTCAAATCTTCTTTGACCGTTGCTCGAATACCAAGTAGAACGATTGGTACTTCGGAGCTCCAGTGAATTGTGTTGCCTCGGGCCTTGAGAGCAGCTTTGAGCTGGCGGTGGAAGCGTTCGACCATGCCATTGGCTTGTGGGTGGTAAGCCGTTGTACGTATACGATGCGAGCCGAGGAGTTTCGTTAACTCCGAGAAGAGCTTCGACTCGAATTGGGTTCCTTGATCAGTGGTGATGTCAAGTGGAACGCCAAATCGTGATACGTAGTTCTGAACGAATGTGGTGGCAATGGTTGCTGCAGACATGTCGCTCATGCAGTACGCTTCTGGCCATCGAGTGAAACGATCGACACAGGTGAGTAGGTATGTGTATCCATTGGATGGAGGAAGTGGTCCTACGACATCCAAATGAATGTGCTCGAATCGACCAGGTGGAATTGCGAATTGTCCAAGAGGCGATTTTGTGTGTCGCTGGACTTTCGATTTTTGGCAGGATAAACAGGATTGTGCCCAATGGGTCACGTCTTTGTTTATGCTGGGCCAAAAGTATCGAGCAGTAATCAATTTACGAGTTGCGCGGACACCAGGATGTGAGATACCGTGTAGTGTGTCGAAGATGGTTCGACGTAGTTGCTCTGCGATGTACGGGCGATTTGCACCCGTAGATGTTTCGCAGTAGATTTCGAGGCCAGGTAGTTTGAAAAGCTCCAGTTTCAGTGATGAACTGGCGTGACTTGTGGAACCAGAAAGTAATTTCTGAAGTTCTAAGTCTGCTTTTTGCGCTTGTGCGATCTTGTTGCAGTCGAAGTGAGTCTCGACTGTGGCCGTTTCGTTTGCTGTTGTGCGCGAAAGTGTATCCGCGACAACGTTTTCGGTACCTTGAACATGCTGGATGTCCGTGGTAAATTGACTAATATAATCCAAGTGGCGTGCTTGCCTTGGATTGCGTTCAGTTTTAGACTGAATTGCTCGAGTGAGAGGCTTGTGGTCGGTGTAAATTGTGAAGTTCCGACCCTCGACAAAATATCTGAAGTGTTTGATTGCTAGATATATTGCGAGTAATTCCCGATCGAATGCAGAGTATTTCTTTTCGGCATCCGAGAGCTTCTTTGAGAAGAATCCCAGGGGCTCCCAACACTTGTCGTTGTACTGTTGCATGACTGCTCCGACAGCAGTGTTTGATGCATCAGTAGTTATGCTGAGCTTTGAGTCGCTCAGTGGATGAGACAAGAGTGTTGTGCGTGCCAATTCAGCCTTGAGTGACGTGAATGCGTGTTGACATTCGTCAGGCCAAGAGAAGTTCTTGGCGGTTTTGGGCTTACGTAGTAGTACTGCCAGGTGGCTGTGAATTGGGTTGAGTATTTCTGCGAGCTTTGGTATGAATCGGTGGTAGTAGTTGACCATGCCGATGAATCGCTGAATACTTTTGATTGAGGTTGGAGCTGGGAATTCTTTAATGGCATTGATTCGGTCTTGTGACGGAAGGATGCCATTAGCGGTGATCTTGTGGCTGAGGAATTCAAGAGTGGATGCGCCGAAGACGCATTTTGAGCTCTTGATGTGTACATCAAACTCGACAAGTCGTTGGAAAAGTGTTTCCAGATGGAGTTTGTGTTGTTCCTCAGTTTGAGATGCCACAAGAATGTCGTCTATGTAGACGAAAACGAAGTCGAGATCTCGAACGACTTCGTTCATGAAGCGCTGAAACGTTTGTGCGGCATTGCGTAATCCAAATGGCATTCGGGTGTATTCGAAGAGGCCAAATGGTGTGGTGATTGCCGTTTTGAAAACGTCTTCAGGTGCCACGGGAATGTGGTGATAACCTCTGATGAGATCAAGTTTGGAGAAAACTTTGCAGCCATGCAAGTGCATGGTGAAGTTTTGAATGTGGGGTATCGGGTAGCGATCCGGTATCGTAACCGTGTTTAAACGCCGATAGTCCCCACATGGCCTCCAATCGTGATCTTTCTTCTTGACCATGTGAAGTGGACAAGAAACGGAAGATGTCGATGTTCGACAAATCCCTAATTCCACCATGTGTTGAAATTCTGCTTGTGCAGCTTTGTGACGCACCGAATCTAGTCTGCGTGGTCTCGACACGGGAAGATGGCCTTGTGTGACGATGTGATGAACCACGTTGTGTCGGACTGGCATTTTGTAGTTCGGCTCTGCTGTAAGTAGTGGGTACTTTTTGAGCAGAGTGCCGTAGCCGTTGTCGATGTTGAAATGGATCGGTGTTGGTGTGTTAACACGAACCATTGTGGCGTTTATTGACAGCTTTGTAGCTGGGTCAATCAGCCGTTTGTGTTTGACATCGACAAGAAGTCCGAATTTGCTTAGAAAATCGGCGCCAATGATCGGACGATTCACTGCAGCTAGTATGAAAGCGTGCGTGAAGGTTCGTTTGAGTCCGATATCCACGTTAAGCAATTTTGTGCCGTACGTGTGGATGATTGAACCATTGGCAGCCGATAAGACTAGATCTGAATTTCGATTTGCTAATGAGTATTTCAATTTGAAATTCATTGCTGGAATAACCGAAAGGTCAGCGCCAGTGTCGACTAAGTAGGTGAGTTTGTTGTGTCTATCGTACACAAACAAACGTGACGTATAGGGTGTGTTTGTGGTCAGGGGAGGCATGTTGCTCTCAACCCGTGACTCTAGTAGTTTTTTTGATGGTCAATGTCCAGTTTTACGGCGGCCGCGGACGTCGATGGTTGCGACGTGGTGAAATTGCACGGTGGCGTGCATTTTCTGGCGGCTCTACCAAACTTTGTGTGGAACCAGCATTTACCATGTTGGTATATGTTGTTGCTGGGACTGCGGGTTCGATTGCGTGAGGGAGCTCGTCGTCCACGCGAACGGCTTCGACCTCTGAGTAACCCGTCGAGTCTGGACTCGATTCTCGACAGTCTTTGTTCGAGTGTGTTTGGTGGTTGTGTTGAACGGGGAGCTCTGTCTCCACTGCGTTCTCTTGATTGCCGGTATGGACTATTGACTTGGCTGACGCTTTGAGATGTGATGTTTATGACATCATACATCTTGTCCGCTATTTTGGCTAACGTTTGTGTGGTGGAGGATTCGGGCTGTGCTACCAGCGCTATGCGAATCAACTCCGGCATTTTACGTATCCACAAAGATTTAATGATATTTTCATTAAAACTGTTGTTAGCTAGTGTGTGTATGTGCCGTAAAGCGTCAGATGGTTTTTGGTCGCCTAATTGCTGGCCTGAAAGCAATTGTTCCAACTGACGTTCGCCCGATGGTGCTAGTCGTTCTAGCAGCGTTTGTTTCAATGTGTTGTATTGGTTTGTTGTCGGCGGATTGAGGAGGAGATCCGAGATCACATCGCACGTTTCTGGTTGCAAAGCTGATAATGTTTGCAGGTACTTTGTTTTATCAGCGTATATGCCTTGTAGCCCGAATTGTATTTCGGCGAGCTGAAACCATGTGTTTGCTCTTTGTGGCCAGAAAGGTTGTATTGTTATTCGCTGATGTGATGCCGCGATCTCTATTTTTGGACCTTGTTGATCTTGTTCATCGTCCGACATTTTTGCACAAACCAATAAAACAAATCAAAATACAACAATACAATATTTTAAAGCGGAATGGTTACCGTGTAAAAAAAATTAGTTGACCAAAATGAAAAATTAAGCGGAATGGTTACCGTGTAGTGAATGGTTTGAAGGCCGGGATGCTCCTTCTTTTTAACGCCCGATGCGAGATACCCCCGAATATGGAGTTCCTATGCGTCCTACCTTATATTGGGGGGGCTCGTTGAAAAATAAAAATAAATTAAGTCATGCGATGTGAAAAAATGTGCAACGGATTTATATCACCGCTGTGGTAGTGGTTTTGAGAAAAACCGTTTTTATTATTCTTTTTTTTATTTTGACCACAACGGTGATGGCGGGAGGGCGTGCAGCGAGAAACGACCAAATGTGTGAGAATATGGATGGTTAACGATGTGGTGGTGGAAAAACAAAAATATATATATATAAATTTTACAAAAGAGAAAAAAAAAAAGTAATTTACGTTAAAAAAATGATTCTACGTTAAAAAAAATTTACGTTAAAATTTGTTTGACAAGAAAAAGTAAAAAAAAATATAAAAAAAATAAAAAAAAAACTTGTTACCAGAACTTTGTGGTTTTTTTTTTTTTTTTTTGTTGCTATAGTTGTTGTTTCTGCTGCAGCTGCGTTGTCTTCCTCGTGGCGGTGAGGGTGGTTCGCTTCACCGATTTATCCCGCGTTGCGTGGGAGGGGTTGGTCCCTACACACGTGTGTTTCCGATATCCCGCGTTGCGTGGGAGGGGTTGGTCCCTACACACGTGTATTTCCGTATTTTTTTTTGATTAATCCGGCGTTGCGTGGGAGGGATTATGTGTCCCTACACACGTGTATTTATGTAACTTTTTGTGGTGGTAATTAAATTATTATAATTATCTGCCTACGTGGTAGCGTAACGTGGTTTTCAGATAGTTTTTTTTTATTTGTCACTGTATTATAAATTATTTGGATTATGCGATAAAAACCGCTATCGAGGTCACCAATTTAACTGTTTTATAGTTTTTAATCAAAATATGTTCACAAATTTTTTATTCACAATTTTATTTATTTTATGTTTTATAATTTTATTTTGTTGGTTATAATTTATTTTGATTTTTTTATTCAGTTATTATTTAATTGTATTTGTACATAAATTATTATTATAAAAATTAATTTCTATTCATATATTTTTGTATTTTGTTTTTATTTTTAACCACACCACAAAAATGGAGAAGTTTTATTTTTTTGGTTTATTCACAACGTGTTGTTGCTCCGCTTGTTTTTTGTATTCTGTTGTGATGAGTGACGTCGCCTTCGTCTTCCAAAATACGTGTCGTATTTTGGAGAGGGAACAGATGCGCCGGCGGCGGTCGACATTGTTGGTTTTTACTATAAATGTTTTATAGTAGTGGTTCGGCTATTGGATGTGTGATGGGGTTAGTGAATGCTTAATTCAAATAAGTTGGATTATATTTGAATTTCACTAATTGTTTTGTTTGTGGCAGAATCGAATATCGGTGAGTCGAATATTCGAGCTGCTACATATATATATATATATATATATATATATATATATATATATATATATATATATATATATATATATATATATATATATATATATATATATATATATATATATATATACATATGTGTATAAAAGCACATCTTTTATTCATCTTATTTGTAAAATAAAAATGATTTTTTGAATAATGGAACAAAAAACAAATATTTTACATAACATAACAATACTGCGAAAGGTAACATTCGGATAACACTAACAATATCAGTACCACGGTATATAAACAGAAATAGATTTTCTATTTAGAATAATTCTTATAAATTTTACATTTTACCACATTCTGTGTTACAAAAATATTATGATATATGTATTTACAACAAATAAAATTACCGAGTAACGAAAAAACCGTGGGAGGATGCCAAAAGAGGGAACATACATATATGTATTCTTATATTTCACAAATATGTATCGAGTCTCTAACCTAAACACAAGAGTGCTAATAATAGATCTACATATGATGTATGTGCGAAGTTAATATACATATTTTGAATATTAATTGATTGATCGATTTTGATTGAATACATTATGATTATGTTGTGATGTATAAAAGGTTATGTGTGTACGTATACAAATTTTAGAAATATTTCATCAGATATTGGTTACTCTAAATCTTGCAAAACTTAAATTCTAAAATATCTTAAATCCATTTAAACACATAAATCCTTTAAATTACCCGTTTCCAAAATTTCTAATTTTTAAAGCCCCTATATACTTTGGCCCCTGTAGTCGGGTGGCGCACATGTTTCGTTAACCTAAATTGCACGAAAAATTTTCAAAGAATATCACGACAGTATCCTTTGGTGGTCGTAGGAGGCGACTAAACACAGCATGTGAAATTATCCGAGTATTTCATCCCAGTAAAAAACAAAACATTCATCAGGCAATACCATTTCATAGTGCTTTGAAGCTGCACCAGCCAAATCAGCCCGCCACAACGAAACCTAGCCCATAATTTATTTCAATTTTAATACACCCGATTTACCGTCCCGATTTTATTACACTTGCCGTTCGCGAGAAAATCGTGGGTGGAGTAACATCAAATTGAACCTACACCGCCACTTTGTAGCTTTTCATGTAATTGTGATATCGAGATAAAATTTGGGCCAGAATTTATTACAAATTAATTACAGTTCACTGGTAAGTCGCCGAAAAACAAAATGTAATTATTTTGTGTAAAAATCAACTTGTTTCAATAAAAACCTACTGAAATTCATACAAAAATACCAAAATATCGATAAAAATCACCTGTAATAATTTATTACACCAGACCGCCACTATATTTTAGATAGATCTGGATATTGTTTACAATATACGGTATATATACACCATGTCAAGTGGTGTAATTTAATTATTTTGTGTAAAAATCAACTTATTTTAATAGAAACTTACTGAAATTCAGAGACAAATACACCAGACTGCCACCATATTTTGGATATAACTGGATGTTGTTTACATTGAGCAAACCGGGTCTGTTGGAGATTTTAAAACACCAGTGCATGCTCGTACAACTCGTATATTGCAGAAAATATTGCTGCTGTTCGCGATAATGTGGCTGAAGACCCGTCCACCTCAACTCGTCGTCGTGCCCAACAATTGCACCTCTCACGCTCCTCGTTGATGAACCTTATGCATAAAGACTTGCATTTACACGCTTATAAGGTGCAATTGACTCAAGAACTAAAGCCTATTGACCATTCCAAACGTCATCAATGGTCAGAATGGTGGCAAGAAATGGCACCAGCGGATGATCAATTTTCGAAGAAAATCATCTTCAGTGATGAGGCACATTTTCACCTCAGTGGATTCGTCAATAAGCAGAATTGCCGGATTTGGGCGAATCATAATCCAAAAGTGATTGTCGAAAAACCAATGCACCCACAAAGAGTGACTGTTTGGTGCGGTTTATGGGCTGGCGGCATCATCGGGCCGTATTTTTTCCAAAATGAGGCCGGTCAGGCAGTTACTGTGAATGGTGTTCTCTATCGTGAGATGATAACGAACTTTTTATGGCCCGAATTGGAAGATATGGATGAGGACGATATGTGGTTTCAACAGGACGGTGCCACTTGCCACACAGCTAACGAAACAATGGCTCTTTGCGCGACAAATTCAATGGCCGTGTTATCTCATGTGGTGGCGATGTCAATTGGCCGCCGAGATCATGTGATTTGACACCGTTGGACTTCTTTCTTTGGGGTTATTTGAAAGAAAAGGTGTACGTCGATAAGCCAGCAACAATTAATTCGGCACATTAACGGCATAGAACCTCAATTATGCCTAAGCGTCTTTGAAAATTTGGACCATCGGATGGAGGTGTGCCGCCAAGGTCGCAGCGGCCATTTGTTCGATACATAATTGGACTATACCATATTATCATAATAAAAAGAATTGACAATAATTTCCTAAATAATTTGTGTTTTATTCATAATCAACATCGGCCCTTAAAATTTAACCACCCTTTATATAATAGAAGAAGATTAAGTTAGGAATATGATGTAATCTATTCGGCAAATTATTTCGTTTGCTATATTTGTTTATAATAATATCGAATTGTTTATAGAGTTTTCTTAGTAGAAAACTATAAAAAATTGAATTTTATTCAAAATATTGACTTAAATCTAAAGTCAAGTGCCGTCAAGCTTTAAAGACCGTTGATCAGGCCTGTTGTTGTATGTAGGTTAGGTTAGGTTAGGTAAGGGTGGCCGTCCTAAAGGACTAGCATAGACACAACAATGGGCCTTAGCTGAACCACATTCGAGTTTCCTCCTTCTTTACTCGCTAAACCATCCTGAGCTTACCAAGAAGCTTTAAACCTCCCGGATCTCGATCTTACTAAGATTCGTGTGGTCATTCAAAGATGATGGGGAATTTCCCATAAATTTTGTTCTGCTGTACGCTAGACTGGGACAGGTGCAGTGCAGATGGAATACATTTTCCTCCTCCTCGTTATTACCACAGCTGCGGTAGAAATCGTAGGCTGGGACACCCAGTCTCCTTGCATGTATCCCAATGTCCCGTTATAGCTCCCACGACCATGCCAATATGGTGCCGTCGAAGCGATATCAGTTGGACTGATCTGAACCGGTCAAGTCCAGGCCAGATCTGCCTGGTTATTACACACGAACTGGCGTTAGACCATTTGACGTTCGTTTCTTTTATGGCTTCTTCCTGAAGCATCAGTTTACATGAAGTAAACCGGTATCTTTATATCCCGCCTGCTTTGGGTTATTAGGCGTGCTGTACGCTTCCGGGCCAACTCATCTGCCATTACATTACCTGCGATATTGGAATGCCCTGGGACCCACGTCAAACGGATGTTGAACTGATCAGCCATATCATTTAAAGATGCCAGACAGTTCTGGGTTACCTTCTACGTCAGGGAGTATGATTGTATCGTTTTAATAGCAGCCGTGCTGTCCGTAAAAATGCGAATATCTCTCGTAGATATTACATTATACTTCAACCAGTCCATGACTTCCATTATCGCGATCAGTTCAGCTTGAAAAACGCTGCAAATGTCGGGAAGACGAAAAGAGAGGTTAACTCCTAGTGCCTCATAGAATACCCCGCAGCCAACCTCTCTATCCCTGACCTTTGGGTCCAGGGATAGTGTCTCCTGAGCATCCTCCGGGATGCTGCGGGCTTCTGGGTCACCAACACCAGGCGGAGTACCACAAGTGGTTTCCCCTCCTGCTGCAGGAGCCCCAGATCTGTCAGCCTCATCGCGCTTATAAATTTTGAGCGTAATCGCTCATAGCTGATCAGTCTTCCAGATTTTGCCAAAGCACCTACGGATTCACTGCCGATGATAATGACGGCCGATCTGTGATCTGCTTCCGCCTTCGAACGGAACGTTCGACAAACCGACCACAGGAACCGAAGCTGAAAGCATCCTTTGCTGTCCGTAACTAGTTTACGTTCAATTTCTGATTGGATGTCGGAGCTGAGACCACCGATACTAGCAGTAACGCGATCATCCAGCTCGACTGGATGAATGGATTCCATAGCAAGAAGTGGAGTCGAGGACAAGCAAGATTTTGTAGACCATTAAGTTTGGTTACATAAGCCTTTAGGTCAACCACTGGCCACCACGCAATAGAAGCGTTCGATAGTAGCGGTAGGACCAGTGATTTATAAATGAAAGAAAGCATGCTAGGGCTTAAACCACAGGATTTTCCAAAACCACTTCTATACATTACCAAAATATGGTAGTTGCTTTTTGAAGCTTGTAGTGCAGGTGATTCTTCCAGGAAAGTTTGCTATCCAAGACAACACCAATGTGCTTGACGTGGTCAAATTTAGTGATAATTCAAGTTCAAGAATATTCCTCTTCATTGTAAATACAATTAAATCAGTTTTAGAAGGATCAACGTGCAGTCCTTTTTCAACACACCATGCCTCCTAAATAGTTAAGGCATGTTGAAATAGGTCGGATAAGATACTGAGATCTTTGCCTGAGGCTGTTAAAACAAGAACATCAGCATAACTCTGTGCAATGTAGCCAGACTGCTGCTGCTTTACAAGTAACTCATCAATGACCAAAACCAACAGCAGAGGTGAGAGCACACCACCCTGAGAACAGCTTTTGTTAACTTTAACAGAAACTAACACCTCATCCAGCTCCGCCACCACAGTGCGTGACCTGAGAATGGATTTATAATGAGATAATGGTTGGATTAATTCCAAAATTGGTACGTGCAGAAGTGATCGTAGCAAACGAAGTGCTATCGAAAGCTCCCGCAATATTCAGGAAAGTATATCCACAAGAAACTTCTTATTAATAAAAGATTTTTCAATCCTGGTTACAAGTATGGCGTTCACAGGACTTACCGACTCTGTAAGCATGTTACTGGATGGGGCGATGATTTGAAATTTAGCAGGAAAAATTCCATCAGAGCCACCAGCCTTTTAAGATGCAAAGGAAAGTAGGCTCCTTGGAATAGGAAAGCTGACCGTCTGATAGACGAAGAGAATGAAGTTTACATACACCGTTCTTAGCCAAAGCTTTAATGAGTTCAGCGACCGCAGATAGCCCATTTCCACGCTGAAATTCACCCATGAGGCGGTTTGAGCGGATCTTAAACTTCTTTTATATACCTTGTGTTATCAAGAAGTTAACCCAATCAATCTGTCGCTTAGACTTTTTTGCTTTATTCTTCAGTTTCCTAGTTGATTTCCTTATTTTTTTAAGGTCAGAGTTCCAGAAAGGTTTGTTGCGAATCTTTTGATTAGTGATAAAAAGACACGAATTTTCGAAAGGTATCGTAATTGCCATTCAAGTGATCTTCAATGTCCTTATTCTACCGAATAACTCTCGGAGGCATAAGTAAAGAACTTAGTTCGGGAGAGAAAAAGACCCCGATCGGTTAGTTTCCGATTGTGGTAAAATTTAAGAGACGGTCCATTTACATATCGTAAGACCACTTCGACCATCAAATGTGAGTTAGAGTTAACGTAACTCCTCGGCTCACATTGGATAAGTCTAACGGCTTATATACCAGCCGCAAGTCAAATGCATGGTTAAACGCTTCCGTCCATAACTCTAGGCTCTTATAATGACCAGAAGCGGTACAATTCATTGGAGCTCGGAAATATCAATCATTTTTCTTGGTATCAATGAAATAAGATCTAACGTGCTCACCAGCTGAACTACCAGCGACTCAGTTATCGACTAACCAGTTTTTTGGATAAATTTCATAATAACATGCCATCCTTTCTTGAGGTAGCCTACTTACTTTTGAAAACATTTCTTCTTTTGCATCCATTTGTTATATTTTTGCAGTACCTGATTAATTTGGGGAAATGCTTCAGCCATTTCTGTTGTAGTAATTTTTTTTTTCTTGAGGATTATGTTCATCATTTGGATTATATTATTTATTAACTTTATGAAGCTATAGAAGAACAGTCCCTGGATTACTTATCTGTCGGTTATCCAACGTATTGGCCGACAGATAAAAAGGAAGTTCCTGATTTAATTGACTTTTATGTAACTAAAGGCATTCCACGTACATATGCTAAGGCCACCGATTGCTATGATCTGTCTTATGATCACTCACCTGTAACTGTAAGAGTGAGCACTGGCGTCCTAAGAATAGAAACGTTTAAACAGCTTACAAACAAGTAAACTAATTAGGATCAATATAAGAAGCTAGTCCAACAAAATTGTGTACTGAATATCCCTTTTATCACACCAGCAGATATTGATGAGGCGGCAGAAAATGTAAAGGTTGTCCTGGCAGTATCAGCTGAAAAGGCTACATCTGTCTTAAATAGTACAGAACAGGTTAATAAACTGTCACATAATATACAGGAACTAATCCTGGAAAAGCGAAATTCGTCGCTGATGGCAAGAAACAAAGTCCACGTTGTTGAAAATGGAAATTAAATCGAGCTATTAATATTCTAAGATTTGCATTGCGGGAAGACGAAAACCAGAGCGTCCAGACTTCATTAAATGAACTCTCGGTAACCGAGAGGACAGATTATATTTTGTGGAAGGCAACAAACAAGATAAAAAGGCCAACAAACTCGAATCACCTGATTAGACTATCAACTGGAAATTGGGCGAGAAGCGATGAAGAAAAAGCCAATGCTGCTCATCTAGCATATTATTCCAGACCATCAATTGGGTTGCGAAACCAACATGGTACCACAGAACAAGTATACAGAATTGTAAATGCAATCAAAAACACAGAGGAGAAGAAATATTGTTATGCTGCCTTCTTGCACAAGCCTTTGCTAAAGTTTGGAATGATGGGTTTATATACAAAATTAAAGGAGTGCTACCGAAGAAATTTCACTCAGTTTTGGAAAACTATCTCCTTCAAAAGCAGTATATGGTTAAACAAAATAATGCAACTACATGTTTAAATGATATTAACGCAGGTGTGCTACAAGGCAGCGTTCTAGGACAAATATTATAACTGCTGTACACAGCTGATTGACCTGTAACCAACAAGGTAGTCATATCAACCTTTGCCGATGATACGGCCGCCCTGGTGTCACACAATAATCCCGAAACTGCCTCAAAGGAATTATAGAATCATCTAAACAAAATCGAGAACTGGAAAATCGAAGACATGACGCAATGTGAACGAAAACAAATCAACTCCCATCACATTCACACAAACGCACTTGCCCACCAGTGGAATTAAACGATATAAATATTCCTCAACAAACCAAGGTCAAATACTTAGGCTACCGTGGAAAAATCATATCATAAAATCAGCTGTCATTAGCCAATAAAGTTTTATTGTAGGTACAAAGTGATAATCAAACCCATATGGATACATGGTATTCAGTTATGGGGGTCCACCAGCGTGTCAAACAGAAAACTCCGTGATACATTCGAAATAGCAATATACACGATGATCTTGGAATTAAAACTGGAGGCAAATGAGAAGAGCAGATCCACTTAGGCTGAGGAACCTGCAAATTTATTAAATGTTTTGGTTTTACATATAAATTTAATCTAAATTAATTAATTAGTGAACACTAATAACAAGTATTAACATTGGTTAAGACTTAAAATATGTAAGAATTTTAGCTTAAGATTTGAATACTTCTTGTTATTTTTTTTGTAGAAAGATTCAAGAATAAAGATTGCCAGCAGTTAAAAAAAAAAAAATTAATTTGAGACTTTGTCGTTTAAATAATTTCTGTATCTGTTTGGCCTGATTATTCAATCAGTATATTTTTAGAATGATCTCAGATTAGTAGTTAGGTTTTTATAAACTTGTTTAAATAATTTATATTCTTTGAAAATAAAAGAAACGTGACGTTTTGCTTAAGGGTTGTTCAATTTGCCGTAAACGAAATTAGAAATCTTTTCAGCTTAAACAATATTTTCGCTCCATTAAGGATTCGTATTACAAAAAGCACTAAATATATTTCGGAGAATCGCTTAAATAGAGTATATATATAGAATTAAATCGTGTATGTAAATAAACCATTTAAGCACATAAAATTTATCTAACCATAAATTACAAATAATTTTTCATATTGGAAACCACATCTTTTCAACCGATATATGCTCGTAAATTTCGTACACTGTCTCATATAAAAGATATACCTTTACCACATTATTTACAACAATTTAAATTTAATTTTATAACATTATGCATATAGCTATATACGCAAAAATAATAAAATGTGTAAAATACTAAAATTATGATATTTATGTACTACCTACGTATATAACTATAAGTATACGCCAACCTCATCTTATAAATTAAATAAAACGAAAGGAACCATTATATACATATGTACGCTACGCTATGCTATCTGCAAAAACTGTTCATAACACTAAATCAACATAATTTGGTTTGTCTTCCATCATCCACCCATAACCCAGTACAACACACAAAATAGAAATGAAAACATAATATTTCGATTTAAAATGTACATTAGATACGGAATTCAGATCATATGTGTATGTCAGCTTCACTATCTTCAGACAAGATGTTAGTATAACAAATATATATTCAGTATGGCAGAATAATTTAATGAGAGAAATTCATGATGCTATTATGGTTGATTTATATAATAAAACATGAAGCTTCTATTTGATTTGATGCAAATCTGGATAGCGGATATACCGGGTGTTTCTTTTAAACTGATACGATCAAATATCTCGAAAAATAGCCACTCTACGGAAAAAATGTCCATAATCAAGATTTAATCATACCGCGGGGGAAATACATTAGTGCAAAAAAATAGACCCCCACCCGCTTTGTAGGTGGGGCGGGGGTAACTTTTAAACTAAGATAGGAAGCCATATTTTTTATTGCAGATCCGGATTCTACGACTAAAAGTACGTATGATTTGAATGAAATATTTTGTTCGGTTCATGATAGATGGTGTTGTAATCGACGAAATTCAATTTATTCAATTTTCCCTTCTTAGAACACACGCATTCGATTCTGCAATACGTTTGAAATAAAAAATCATCAAGTTTTCATTGGAAATACTCGAAATTCGTCATCAAAACAATTTATTCAGTTTTGTAAATCTAAAATAAGTGTTCAAAATGATGGCGTGCGACTTCCATGCACTTATTAATCCGCATTTCAAATGATTGTACACAACTGAGAAGTGTGTCTGGTTGAATTTCAGCACACGCATTTCTGATTCGCTCAATCATGTTCTCACGTGTTGTTGGTTTTTCTGTGTAAACTTTGTTTTTGAGGTAGCCCCACAAAAAAAAATCTGGCGCAGTAAGATCTGGTGATCTGGCGGGCCAATTTATCGGACCAGCTCTACCGATCCAGCGACCATTGAAATCACGATCAAGTATTTCACGTGCCATCAACGAATAGTGTGCAGGACAACCATCATGTTGAAACCATATGTTCCGTCTCACTTCTAAGCTCAAATTTTCAAGTAATATTGGCAGTTCATTTTCCAAAATGTTTCGGTACATTTGACCATTCAAGTTGCCTTCAATAATGTGGGGAACTATAAGTTTGTTGCCAATTATTCCACACCACACGTTGACAGTCTAAGGACGCTGATGTTCAACTTGACGAAGCCAGTGCGGATTTGTAACACTCCAATAATGCATGTTGTGTCGATTAACCGTTCCATGGTTTGTAAAAGACGATTCGTCGGAGAACATTATGCAACGAAAAAAAGTGGGGTTTTGTTGTATTTGTTCACGTGCCCATTGACAAAAAGTTACCCGATTTTGGAAATCAACACCATGATGATCTTGGTGTAAAGACACATGATATGGATGATACTTGTGCCGTTTTAAAATTCTCCAAACACTGGTGAGGGGCAATCCGGAATCGCGAACTATTTCTCGTGTACTAATATGATGACTGCTGCCAATACAGCAATTTCATTATTTTCTCCAGTGACTGTTGCTCTACGGGTCCTGTTTTTCGGTTGAACATTTCCATCAGTAAAAAATTGTTTGATAGTACGGCCAAATGAAGCACGTGAACGAATCCTATCCGGAAAACGTTGAGCGTAAATAGCAACAGCATTTTCAAGATTTCTGCCAGCTTCTCCATAAACCAGAACCATTTCAATTTTCTCTGGCACAGTTAAACGCTCCATTCTAAAGTATTTTGTCGTTTATTTTGCAATTACGACAAACATGAATATAAGAAATAACACAAACGTTAAATGTGATTTACAAAACTGAATAAATTGTTTTGACGACGAATTTCGAGTATTTCCAATGAAAACTTGATGTTTTTTTTATTTCAAACGTATTGCAGAATCGAATGCGTGTGTTCTAAGAAGGAAAAATTGAAAAAATTGAATTTCGTCGATTACAACGCCATCTATCATGAACCGAACAAAATATTTCATTCAGTCTTAGAATCCGTATCTGCAATAAAAAATATGGCCTCCTATCTTAGTTTAAAAGTTACCCCCGCCCCACCTACAAAGCGGGGGTGGGGGTCTATTTTTTTTGCACTAATGTATTTCCCCCGCGGTATGATTAAATTTTGATTATGGACATTTTTTCCGTAGAGTGGTTATTTTTCGAGATATTTGATCGTCTCAGTTTAAAAGAAACACCCGGTATATTGTAACTCATGACAGAGCGCTGTATAACAGCCATTCCACCCGAAATCAGACACCCATCCGGAGGCAAGGTGTCCAACTTTTTTGAAATTCGGGGAGATGGTAGATATAGATAAAAAAAAAATTATAATTTGAGTAAAAACTCGGTGGGGTCAAAATACGCGGAGTTCCGTTATAATTTGTTTTTGTCGGAACCTCAAATGTTTACATCTTTAAATTCGTGTATCTTAAGTATTCCTTGTCCGATTTTCACGTGTAATAGCTCGTTGGAAAGACATTAAATTACAGTTTTAAATAGTATTTTGCTGAAAAATCGAAACGCTCACCCTTTTATTTTTATTTTTTTATCGTAAAGCACTTGACAATACCTTTCAAATAAGCTATCTTTCACGATGGAGACTCAACGCGTTCGAGTTTTATAGCACAAAACGTCATAACAAGTTACGGTGGAATTTTTTTGCTAGTGATCGTGCCACCCTTCTGTACTCTTGATTTGTACAAAATCTAAAAGTAATGTTTGATTCATTTTTCGTAGTCCAATCGAAAAGTTGTTGTGCTGTCGTTATTTGATCTGCGTAGGCTTTCGTGGCATTTTGTTTGAAAGCATCCCCAATTCCGTCGTGTATGAATAATTTGCATTTCATGTATTGGTAACGCCGATGTTGGATTCTGTTCTTGGTAATGATGTATAAGATATCGCCGATGTTGGTTCTGCTAAATTTAATTTTCAGGCTGCCTTGGACTGGGATCTTGTAATTCGGCGTTTCTCTTAAGGCAGAGGAGCTGCTGGAGTGGCTCGGATGGCACTCATCAGACTAACTTCGGTCTAGTTAATTCTTCCAACTCCGGTAGCTGAATTAGATAGACCGTGAATTGGATTCATTAGAGTTAATTCTGCACCGCTCAACCCATTTTAGAATAGGTATCCATCATACCAATCCTTTATTCGGGCCATAATAGAGGTACACTATCCATAATTATTTTGATGGCTTTCTTAATCTAACTTACCAACACTCTTTAGCACTTTGGATTAAATAATTTTTCGTTTGTGTTATGTAAGTTATTGTTTTGGATTTAGAAAAATTTAGAAGTAAGAAATTAAAATAAGCAAATAAAAATAATTATAGGACTAATATAGAGTCGATTGGTAACAATCGTCAAAAAGAGTGAAAAAGCTTACATTCACATTTTACGTTAAGCAACTGCATATACTTTGTTTCTTTTTGCTTCATCGTCATGTCTAGTTTTCTTCCGGTATCTATAGATACTTGTATTTTTACTAATACAATTGTTTCCGAGTTCGTTGGCAGCTGTTCCTTAATACTCCTCTTCTATTTATTGAGGGAGGGGTTCCCAAATTAATAATAATTTTTAATTAAACTTGGACCATTTCGTTGTCTTTTGATACATCCATCAATGGGCCGGTAAATATTTAATAATACCAATCTTTTAGTTGATATGTTGACATAAATGGACATAAAAAATCTGAGGTTCGAGGCCCAAACTTTTTTTTTTTCTAAACAGTTTTAAAGGCCATTACTGGCCCCTTACTGAATCAACAATTTGGCTCCAGCGGTTTCGATCCCGACCATGGTCTTCATACTGTCTAAGGCAATCTGAAGAGGCCAAGTCGTTCTCTATACCGTCGCCTGCAACGACCTCTGCGCCTACCATATGGTGGCTCTCCTTTCAGAGATCGCTGCACAATTCGTTCCGGATCAGCACGCAGAGCGTGCCCGAGCCAGCGTACTCGCTGAAATCTGACTTCATGTACAATATCGGGGATCTTCATCAGATCTCTGATCTCGATATTGTACAGAGCTCGGTAGGTACCATCTATTTCGCGTTTTGGGCCGGAAATCACACGCATGATTCTTCTCTCAAATGTAAGGAGCCATCTCTCGTACTCATCCATCAGCGCCCAACTTTCACATCCAAACATAACAACGGGCCTGATCAACGCTTTGTTATACGTCAGCTTCACGGCACTTGATAAGTGTTTAGATTTTAGCAATGGCCTTAGCCGCGTTTTAATATCCTCACCTCTGTTATCGTGAGTGATAAGAGAACCCAAATATTTGAACCTCCGCACTCCCTCGAACGTGTAGTGGCCACTACTAAAATTTGGTGTGCCATTGTCCCTTAAACCAAAGATCAGGTATTTCGTTTTGGACTCATTGATCTGAAGTCCAAATGAAGCTGAAAACTCTACAAGCGGATCAAGTATTTCTTTCACTCCGTTGGTATTCAGTCCAATCACGCATATGTCATCTGCGATATAAGATGTTACGCTGCAGTGATTCGGTTTTACGAAAGATGTACTCCAACATGAGATTAAAGAGTATCGCGGACAGAGCATCTCCCTGCCGAACACCCGAGTCAACTACAAAAATTATCGATAGCCTGTTCTCAACTTTAACACAGCATTGAGACTGCGTCACTGTCATCCTACATAGTCGTACCAGTTTTGTTGGCATTCCTAGGTATTCCAGGGCAGTTCACAAACGCTCTCGATTGATCGAGTCATAGACCTGCCGGAAATCCGGGAGCACCTGATGTTCGGGGATGGATGTTCATAATATTTAGACAAAAATCATCCGCAGCGAAATGACCTGATCGGTGACTGATCGATTCAGACGAAATCCTCCATGATAGTCACCAACCAAGCCGCTGGAGGAGTGATTTTATCCAAAACAATGTATACAGTAACTTGTATGCTGTGCAAAGGAGAGCTATATCGCGATAATTCTCACACTTCAAGCGGTCTCCCTTCTTGATGATGGGGCATATCGCGGCCACTTTCCATTCGTCAGGCATAACTTTGGTTCACCATACTAATCGAATAAGGTCGAAGAGACAGTTCACAAAGTATCCCCTCCGAATATCAAGAGCTCCGATTTAATGCAGTCCACTCCACGTGAGCGGTTTCGTTTCAATCTCTGCATGGCCTTAGTGAATTCCTCATGGGATCGCTCCTCAGTGCAAATCTCCGCAGTCTGTATTAGAGGTGGCTCAGCAACAGTCTGTGACGCATGATGGACATCAAGCAGGTCAGTAAAGTGCCCACTCCATGCGTCAAGAACTGCGTCGATGTTGACACAGAGGTTTCTATCCCGGTCTCGAATGGCGGCTGACGCAGTCCTGAAGGTATATTGCAATCCAGTAATTCCTTTAAAGAAATTACGCGAACTGCGCTTATTGCTGAGTGGTTGTACTTTCAGAACCTCGGCCTTCCATAATTCTCGCTTCTTCCGTCTACAAATCCACTTAGCTGCCCTTCTTGCAAGAGCCGCCTTGTTTTCCTCTCGATTGTGAGACGTTGTTGCACTTCATTATGGGCTATATTTTGTTGTTCAACTGCAAGACGACACTCGTCATCAAACCAATCATTCTTGGGTCTGACTTTCACTATACCTAAAGTATGTTGAGCAGCACTGACAACCGAAGTTTTCAGTACCTCCCAGACAGAGTTCACGCAGTCAGACTGGTAATTAGCTTCATCAATGTTGTCGCTGACAAGATCCTGATATCGTTTCTTTTGATCTTCATTTATCAGACCTTCACTGATTTCCTTGGTAGTTCTTTTCAAATTTCTGCTGTGATAAGGTCATAACCCGGCACTTCTCTCGGATTCATAATTGTTTTTATCTCATACCAGACTTCTTTTGATATTGTTCGTAGGATTTCTTTACTTTACTGTACAACCTCTCCAGTTATTATTTGAAATTTCAATCATTGGTCATATGTGGCTCAAATATTTTTTCCAGGTGTTCAGCAAAACTTCGTACTTTATCTTCGTTATTTCTGGTTCATTTTTTATCTTCTGTTCTGATTTGAGGAATCTGCATTATTGACCTTTTAATTCTTCTGGTTGCTCTCCAGAGAGAATAATCAGTACTAGTATCATTAGATAATTTTCTGAGGTACGTCCTGATAGATTTGTCTTTCAGATCTTTGATTTCCCTTTTAAGTAGCTGAGTCAGATTGTTAGCTTACTTTTATCTTGAGGGGCTCTAGTTTGTTGCCATATTCTCCTTGCCCTTCTTTTTTCTGCCCAGATCTGTCTAATTTCTTTAGGGTAGTTTTTTCCAGGCAGACATCGATTCTCCCTGGGTGCAGAACCATTTACAATTCCTGTTGGTGTTGCTGGAGTCCATTAGCATTCCAGCGTAAAATTCTTAAGTCGTTAGGCATGGCTTTGTTTAGGGATGGTTCCCTTAGTGCTGTATTCTAGTTTCTGTATTCGCCAATCAAAACTATTAAGTTTGCTTAATATTAGCTTAAGCGTTTGATTTATGTCATCTGTTTGAGGAGTTTTTTGTTTGTTTTCGTTAGTCATGATTACTTGAGCGTAAGTTTTTTTCCCACTTCTGCATGAGAGGCTATCAAC
Organism: Tipula unca; assembly: GCA_951394425.1. Classification (NCBI taxonomy): domain Eukaryota; kingdom Metazoa; phylum Arthropoda; class Insecta; order Diptera; family Tipulidae; genus Tipula; species Tipula unca. Next base: position 174,682,455 of record OX596380.1, on the reverse strand, counting down.
GCTTTACGCCTTAACTCTCCTTTAACTGTTTCAGGCCGGTTTATCCTAACAGTTTGCTTCTTTATTACATTTGTATTTTTAGCATTTATGTTTTTATTTTTGATATTTTGCAATTCAATAGCAGCACTGCATCCTCTGTAGTTAGCTGGATGGTTTGACACAATCTCTAGTATGGTGTTTACCTGGACATTTCACACATCTGGGTTCTTTGTTACAGTATTTTTGAGTATGTCCATATACTTGACATTTTTTACATTGTGGTATAAGCTAGAGGCTCAATATTGACCTATATTGACTCTAGATCTTCTTAGAGGCTCAATATTGACTTTGCATCCCAAGATGTACTTGATTTGATGTTTTTTTTTCAATATCATCAATATCATCGTCTGCGCAGTTGCATTAAAACCTTTTCCTTTCAGGTCCTCAATTATTTTTTCTGGTTTACATGTAGAGTTCAGATTTTTAGCCATTACCTTAATTGGTCTGATTTGTTTGTTTTGAAACGTATGCCAAGAATGGCCTCCTTCGCATAACATTTTTGTCATTTCTCTGTAGGTTTCACCATCTTCCAAGTTTATTTTGATGTTGTTGTTGTTTCCACTTATCAATTTTATATTAAACTTATCTGTTTTAGTTATGGTTTTAATTGTCTCATACAGTAGATCCTTCCCCCCCAGAATTCTTGGGTCCGGCCTTTGACGAGGATAAGTTTTCCTGAAAATCAGATTTGCCACCTGGGGTTTTTGTTTCCACATTCGTTGTGTTCATTGCTGCTTAATTTATAGTGCATTGCACTCGCATTTAGTATTTAGCCGATGTTTAAAATCGTTGCCCGGGGGTTACCATGTGGAGGTATACTAAACACAATTGGTGAATTCCACATAGTTACAACGTTGGAATTTAGACCATTAAGCCATGGTTATACACAGTCCACCCACCACCCAGTTCTCTAAATAAACTTTTCTTTTTTTTAAATAATATTCCCAGCATTCAGAATTTTTAACCCTTTATTTTTAAGGTTAGGAGTAGTCGTCTAGGCAATTAGGCATAACTGTACCACTGATATTTTTCATTATTGAGTTTCCTTGTTGAATTTCTGTACGCATCCAAGTTTGATGTATTGAACTCCACACGTTATTGTTCAGGGCTGTGATTTTATACTCCTGATCCGTTACAGAGTTCATGATAGCTTGAATTTCTGAGAATTCCTATTATATTTATCGATGATTGTGGTTACTCTTTCGGTTATGTACTAGGTGCTCTCTTTGAATTTCTAGAATTTGTTTAATCTCGTTTCAGTGTTATTAACTCGTTGTTCATTTTGAATATTAAAGATTCAATTTCTCGCAGTTTCTGTTTTAATTCTCGGTTTTCTTTTTCCAAGTTGTATTGTCCAGTATTTACTTTGCTGCTAAGGGCCGGTTAGATCAACTAATCAAGGTTGCAGAATAACTTGTGAATTATTTTTTGGCCGCATAATTTTAACCCTTGACCCAAATCTAGCATGTGTCCTAGATTATATTCTTACATCTATATATGATTTATGAATATGTTAACAGCCTCGACGATATAATAATATATTCTAAAATGTATATGACAGTGGGGCGTACAACTGAGCCATAAAAATCTGGGCCATAAAATTAATTGCATATAAATTATCCAATCAAGCATATAAAATATTTTCATAAAACATTAAAAAAAAAAATGTTTTTATTAAATTTGGCAACATAACAAAAAAAAAAAAAAGATATCCAATTACTGTGAGATTTATTACATTAGTGATATAATTTATGACTCGCGATATAAAGTCGAGAATTTAATGATGGCATTTTTTGGTCTATCCTGTGTATTTATATGTATGTCGTACAATGAACGAGTTTGTAAAATTTTTGCCACACACAGCTAATAATATATATAAAATGTATTCAATTATAATTTAGTTAAAATTTATTCCCAGATATTTTATTTTAATTTTTATCCAGATTACGTTCACAAAACTATAAACCATGTAATGGTATAATTTTAACTTAATATTTTTAGTTAGACAGATTTTTTTTTTTGCTATTTGGGATTAAAAAGTTTGCACAGACCAACAAAACTATTAGAAATATAGTTTAACCCATTTAAATACTATATAGCGTATATATAGTGAAACGAGTAGTAAACTGTAAAATTCTGAATCACAAATTTTTTTTCCAAATTACGTACGCTTTAGGGATATGGTAAATTGTTATAAAATTTTATTTTCGGATATACAAATTTGTGGTTTTCAAAAAGCCATATCTAGAACTTTTTGTACACTTTTTCTATATATAAACAATAATTTCTAAAGAAAGGTTTCGTCATTTTGCTAACATGGATGCATATATAAAAGTTACATACAAATAAGATTAAATTTACATTTTTGGCTTTCGTGGTGAGAATTTTTTTTTTTATTTTGTGTTTTTTTGTTGGTCTCACATGTGTACCTGCAAAGTTTTTTTTACCAGACTACCATCTGGTATATGTTTGTATTTGTATAAAAATAATTTGAATTTAAAAATTTACGACAAAAGTCAAAAATTCAATTGGTGTTTTTGAAAAGCGAATCGGTGAAGTGAAATAAAATGTCGTTTTGTATAAAAAAAAATCTGAAATCAAAAATGTTGAATATTTAGACAGAATGTCTTTGTTGGTATAACATACTTCGTTACCATTATTTTCAATTAAAAATCGTCTATAAAACTATAATAAGTCATAGCAAAATAGTCCTCCTCACTCATCAAACCAACCTGAGCTTTCCCAGAGGTGTTGTATATCCAAGGCGTCGATCTTACTATGATCTGTCCGGCCATCCAGATTGGAGACATCCAATCAGCAGGTCCGATCTGGACCGATGAAGTTTAGGCCAGATCTGCCTGGTTAATATGCACAAGTTGGTGTTAGACCATCTGTCGTTTATTTCCCTCATAGCTTCCTCCTAAATCAGCAGTTTACTTGAAGCGAGCGGTATTTCGATATTCAATCTGGTTGGTGAAATGAGGCTTACTGTACTTTGACCGGCAAGCATTTCAATCGGATAAGCTACCTTCAATATAAGGAAGTGTGCCTGTTAGCGTTTTAATGTATACCTCAACCAGTCTATGACTTCCATTATCGCGATAACTTCAGCCTGAAAGACACTGCGAAAGTCGTAACGACCAGCAGTGAAGAAGCTTAGCGCCAATCACATAGTTCTCCCTGGTGGGAATCTCAGTTAGAAACTTCAGGAATGATGGCGATGAGATATAGCGTATAGTCAGTAGTTTCAGGAATATTCCTCTGTTGGATAAAATAGAAGAGTCTTGCAGTTCCACATGGATATGGATTTGAGTCGTATGGCTGTACACGGTGCCAGTTATTTGTCCACAAAATCCAAGGGGGTGAGATGAAAAATTATATCCACGCTTGAGTAGGTGCGCTCCTGACTTTTCCACACATACCCAAGTAAGCTGTTCTTTGAACTTCCATCAAGTGTTTTAGGTTAACCACAATTTTTAAAGACAATAACCCCATATAGAAGTAAGGGTCTGACAACTAAGGCATAGACCCAGTGTACTTACCGTTCGGGGCTTCAGTCCCCGCCTCTTCCTTTTGTAGTTTCCTTTATCTTTTTTAAAATGTTTGGTTCCCAGCTTAGCTTACTACTGTCAAAATAAGGTTTTTCTCAGGGTTAGATTTGCGCTTAAGGTTAGATTTGCGCTTAGTCCACCACTACTGGTCCCCACTAGTGCATGCGCTCTCTCAGCGTACAAGCATATTTTCGTGACCCTACGTAGCAAAATAATACGCGTAGGCATCCACTTTGAAGCCTTGCTCTTTCAAATTTAGTAACAGGTCATTAAAAAAAACCCCACCTCATAGAAATCTATTAGCGCAGACGTCCCATCTAGATGAGCATAATTTGTGACAGTCAATTTGACAGATCTAGGTTAACTCGAGAAACCAATACGCATTCCGTAAGAGTACGCACATAACAAGCGGTTGATGGTGTGCAGCATAGTTTTGATGATGATCCAAATGTGTCAATTCGTCATCGTGCTTAACAATTAAACTTGTGCTTACAAAATTTAACTTGTACAGGAATTTAAGCTACACGATCCTCGTTCGCGCCGTACATGTGGTGAATTGGCCGAAGGAAATGTATTTTGCTATTGATCCATAATTACATTTGAAGTTTTGCTTAAATTGCTATTTCAATAAACAGAATTGCCGCATTTAGAGCGATGATAACCCACAAGCCATTGTCGAAACGCTATCACTTCCAGAAAAGTCACCGTTTGGTGAGCTTTATTGGCCGGTGGAATCATTGAGCATCATTAAAAAAAGATGATGTAAGAAAGTTACAGTTAACGGGGAGCGGTACAGAGATATGATTACTAACTTTTTCGTGCCTCAAAAGGATGGCATTAAGATTGCAGACAGCAAGATGGTGCCACATGCCACACAGTGCGCGAACGGTTAATTTCATGAAATGGACCTGCAGGAGTGTTCTTCTATTTACTATATGACTTGCGGGGCACATAGTCCTATTTATTTCAAGTACGTGCCTAACAGTAGCTTTTAACCATCAGGGTGGCCGGAAGTTACCTATAGTCTTACTAAGAGAACATGCACCTATCCTAGCATTGTTAAGCATCCTAAGCATCCGATAGCTTATTTACTAAAACAATCAGCTTTTGTGTTAATGCAGGTGGGTTTGAAACCGTTACTGGAGTCACCAAGAATTCTGAAAGTACCCCAGTAGGTTTTCTTCCTGTTTCTGAAAGTTGATTTACATGAAAGTTTTTTTCATGAAAGAAGATATTTCGGATCATTCCGGCAATAAATCACAATTTGCGCAATCAGCTGGATTTAGTTTGGTAGTTTGTCGATCATCAAGGCGGTTTTTTCGCAATGAAGCAGTTCCGTATAGAAATACGTTTTTTTACGTTGGTGATGGCGCACGGATCGCATTCTATTTTTACATCGACAGCCAACAGCGATTCAAGCAACATTTTAAATATTTTAGTTGCTGTGGAGGCAGCCACTCATACATTCCGATTACATGCCGCATTTTGCCAGGTGCAGAAACAAATTTCAAGCCTCTTGAAATATTTTTCAGGACCTACGAGCACAATTCGCCTGTGGCACCTTGAATCAGTAAAAGTTACTCAGTATTATAGCATCCATTACAAAGTGGCTGGAATCATACCGGGAATTTTATTTAATATATTAATTAAGACTTTAGTCCAACCTGCAGTAACTGAAGCCAAGCCATTAATATACATGCGTGCCTTGTATTCATTAGTAATATTTTCAGCAATGAAAGTAGATCCGGTTCACATGCTTAGCAGAGCGAGAATATTGTAGATTTTACCATTTGCATAGCACAACTGAATAATCGTGGTAATATGAATTTACATCAAAACTATAGCCAACTGCCCATATCAGAATTGGTGGGCTCACTTACTATATTTGCAATGACTTTCTTTGTTTCGATTCTGTTGGTTTCTTCATAGCACGTTTTTATCGACGCTGACAGCTATTTTCAGAATGTCCCACCTTTAAGCAATTAATGCATAACTCATACCGATGTGGCCTGTTACCGCATATCACAATATTTGTGATTTTCTCGGGCGGAATTTGAGTGGATTCATGATGTTAAGATTGGATCTGGAAACTCGCAACATGGTCTCAAAATGTTTAAACCACGTATAGTAACTCGCGTTGGATTATAGTTGGCCGTTCAAAAAATGTTTTAATTATAGTTCTGACTGTAGTTCGTTGCGTATTGCATATTTCCTTCAACCCCCATATGCATCAACATAGTTTACGTCGGTAATTAAGGTGGCATTTTACTGGTTGTCGTCTTGTGTACAAAACAAACCTATCCTAACTTGCAGGAGTGCACTGCAGTCTTAGCAAACTGTAATAGTTTGAACCAAGGAATGGATAATAACTGATCTATGTTCGAAGATCTGTAGGAGAACACTTGGGATCTAGCTTCCAGAAAGGTTGAACATCTGCAACGGTAGTGTAGGCAGTCCACTTCCCCCAGACAGTCGTCACAAATACCATCCTGAGCAAGCCCCATGCGTTGGAGATGAACCTTGAAACTTTCATGGCCCGTAATAAGTGCAACCATAATTCTGATTTGTTTGGTTTTTAAGGATAACACATACTTAGTGAACCTCTCATTAGTTTCAATGATGAACCGTTTTGCTTATCGACAGCTAGGAGTAGAGCCGCTACTTCAGCCCCAGTTCAAGCAAAACGAACTTCTTAATAGAGTCCATACCAAAATTGAATCGGGCAATAGCCTGTCATTCAGTATTTCAACCTCCGGAATATATGATTTAAACTTATTAAGAATCTGTATATGCCTCGTACAAGTTCCGAAGGCTTTCCATGCCCCGGCACCTCAGTCGCAACGCAGTAGATCACGCATTACCAGGAATGTAAGACTGTAATTCGAGCCATCCAGCTTTGATACAGAAGACGTAAACTTTACAACTAGTTAACGTACAACTGATACGACAGTGAAGGAAAAACCAGTGATTTGTGATGAATGACAGGCCATTCTGCACTGCCAAAAATAGCAATGGTCTTTGGCAGCTTATAATCAAGGTTAAATTTACAGGAGAGTTGACTTCTAACCAGGGAAGGGCGTTTACGCGTCATCTAATATTTTCTGTAGACAACGTCGACAATGTAGACAACGTCGATAATGTAGACAATTCCTAGATTGATTTTAAGAATTACTTCTAAAGTACGGAGACCAAATTATTTTAGGATCAATGCGATACGGGTTGGTGACAATTTTAAAGATTTTTTTTAATGCATTCTAAGTTTTTCCGAAAAGGGCGGTCATATTTAGAGTTGGGCAGATCACTCCAGGACTCAATGCCACAAACGGGCCCACGATGCAAGGCCCGGAAAAACACACAACCTTGATTTCACCATCGGTAATTTATAAAAACTGGAATTTGAACCCGAGACCCTCGAATACCAAACTACCAAAGCCAGGACACTATATTTACTGTGCTTTCGGTTTCACTCATTGTTTTCACTCATTTGTTTCACTCATTGTTTGTCTGTGTTGTGTTTGTCACGTTGTCTGCCAGAGGGTCATAACTTTTGAACTATATTCGATTAGAAGAAACTCTCGGATGCCGAAAACAAATCCAAACAGTGTAAAACTAAATGTAATCCAAGGCAATCACGCCACTTAGATAATATTAGTCAATTTAACACGGATATCCAGCATTTTCAAAGTACCGATAACGTTGTTGCAGATCAACAACGAAACGGCCATTTATCCTGACAAAAATGAAAAGTAAGTTTTCGAAACTTTTCTCAGAGTTAATGAAATGCCTCGGCTAAGATCGGGTAAATTCAACGGCTTACCATCCATAAGGCAATGTCATGGGCGAACGCTCACAGTGACAGATCAAATCTACTCCCAAGGTTCGAGCCGTTTTACTTGGTATCGTTAAAAAAATCGATATTTTTGTTCCTAAATCAACGGTATTGTCAATTCCGCTAACCAAATATCGGCCACGAAATAATATAAAACCGTCCGATTTGTAGTATTATACCTCTAAATTTATGGATTTCCGTCTGCGAAGGGGGCCATGTACCAGCTCAAATATCACGATTTACTGATATTCGAAACTGTAACAACAACCAAATTAGAGAAATTCAATGGCTGATTATATACCTAATTTTTAATTAATTTACTTAATTTTTTTCTGAAATAGTAGTTGAGTTCGAACTTGTCAAGCCCTCACATAGTAAAACACACGAAAAATTATCCAACGCTGATTCAAGACAAAATTTCGTATGATTTACTATGTGAGTATGGCGTCGAGAATTTTTTTATTTGAAATATTATTTAATTTTTATTAAGAATAACATTTCGTTACCAAATTTTAGTCGACCTTGGCCAGCACTCCCATAAAATACGCAAGATTATAACTTACATTAAATATAATCGAACTATCTCTGATTATGACCGTACCATAAAATTGAGTACATCCCATTCCATGCTAAGACGAATTCGAGTTATTAAAAAGCCATAATTCGTTCCGATAACCAGAACTTTGAGAATTTGTTTTAATGGATGACGAAAGGTACGTGAAATTGGATTTGAAACAGGTTATAGCAGGTCAAAAGCTATACATCTTACCAAAAATAGTGACAATGCGTCCGCTTATTATATAAGCACTTCAAGTTAGTTAAATTTGAAAAAAGAGTTATGATTGAAAGCGATTTGCAATTGTGGACTCAAGAGCCAAGTCTTTGTCACATCCTTCACAGTTACGTTGAACGTGCACACGTAAAAGATTGACGACAGAAACGTATTTTGTCTCTAGTAAAGCAGTCTGGTTTTAGGAAATTCTTGTTGTTCCGGTTTAGTTCCGGGACGGCACCGGGTTAAAACCGGTTAACATTTTTGGTTACATCTATTATTTTGCTCTTTTAAATTAAGATTAATGCAAAATTGTAAGAAACCAAGTTCATTTTATTGTTTTTGGAGCACAAGCCTTAATGATCAACAAAAAAGTTTGTGCCCGCAATAGAAAGTTAAAAAGGATGTTTCTATTTATTAAATTAATTACAATTCTTTTAAAAGTTAATTACGGTTTAATGTTCCGGTTCTGTTCCTGTTCGAAGCTCTACTCTAAATACGCGATAAAGGGGGCTAATCAAATAAATGTTATCTCAGAAGATCTGAGCCGACCGATTCGACCTATCCAAAAATATTTGGAAATAGAGAAAAGAAGATTATCGGATGCAACAAGATTGTTGAAAATATGCGTTTTAAATGGAACAATAGTGCCATCATTGAGAATATTCGAACAAAATGTGCTCTGCTTATTATCCGAATGTTATTATTATTTTTTTTTTAAAAGGACGTGGCATAGACACATTTTCGGTCCATAGCCTTGCCTTACATTCACACAACATTTATTCAACCCATTCATTCTCCCATTCACATAGGTGCAGTATACCACCTGCGCGTTGCATAGCTCCATGTCACCCTCTACAGTGACATGGAAGATGGGTTGGGCCATGAGTTCTACATTCCAACAGAGGGTCATGTTTTCAGTTTAATAGTTTAAGATGTTTTCAATTTAATCACCAATCGTAATCGAGAGATGAGAAATCCCTTTTGCATCCCGCCTCTGTTGGGATTCGAACCCGGTACCACCTTCCGATCCAAACGTCGCAACTTTAACCACTGCGCCATTTGCTCGGTATCCAAATGTTTAGTGCAATAAACTTTCTTTAATTAAAGCTTCTGTTTGTTTTATTTCAACACATATTTACAAAATTACAGTATATGGTATGTGATTCCCGATTTAATTTGTATGATTCTTTAGTTTCTCCTGATGGCTTAACTGAATCGCCCTTTTACAAAATACAACTGCGCACTGGCGCATTTTATTTCAAATCGTTAAAATAACGTGACGACAACCGAGTACATTACACGGCGTAATCTACCTCGCCCATCCCTGCTTCTAACACCAAGGTGCTTGACGTGTACTGTCGTTGTAATTGCTCTACCAAATAGAGTTGGAATAGATATATTAATACTGTCTCTACGTCTGGAAAAGACAACCAGTTTTAGAGGTATTGACGTCCAACCCCATTTCAAGGCACCAAAGCCGTGACTTAGGTTTAACGACAATTTTAGTAGGTGTTATCAATTAAATTATTGTTACTTCGTACCACCCAGCATGAATGCTTAATTGTTTTGAAATGTAAATATTATTTCAGTATTAAATGCACGAGAAACGTCCCCGTCTATAAAGCAAAAACTGGGATTAACTGGAATGATACGTACATCCATAGAAAAATAAACATCTCAGAGATCGCCTATGGGGCCTCTCAAAAATTATTTATTATCACCGCAGCTAATTAAAAAAATTAATTTCTATTCTCAACATCATAACATAAAATCAAGTTGGTAACGCTATTTTAAATAAATATTTAACATTTTAAATATTTTTTTTTGTGTTTTCATTTCTTGAAAAATCAAAATAAACGATTTTGTCTATTTATTTTAAAATCAACCTGCAGCATATACGAAATAACAAAAATATATAAATTTCTTTTATAACAAAATTTTTATTATTTATTTATTTACTTATTTTACTAAAAATTAATTATTAGTTTTACGTTCTTTATTATCTGGAAGATATGACAGGTTATGAATATAAACATTGTTTCATATATCGGGGCACATATGGCACGGTGATTTTGGACGGAAATCGGAAATTATGCGATATTTTCGCATATATGTATGTACGAGTATGTGCCGTGTTAACAAACACCTACATCCCGCGATTTATGAAATAACATTTAATTAGGATATTATCTTGTGTTTAATGTTAAAATATATATACAACAACACCATATGTGTATGAAAATTTAATAGTTTTTATTTTATTTTTTTTGTTAAAGATTTACCATGTGGGTGGTATAAATTTGTAGGTATGTATGTAGATTATACTTCTGTTTTTTTTTTATTTTTATAAAACTATTATCATTGTGTAAACATAATAACTAAAATAAAATCATAATATTCATCACTCTTATTATACCACCGCGCGTCATCATCAATTTTCACTTAAATTTTGGAAATGTGTTATCTGTTTTTTAACTTGGCACTTCAGGCTAATTTAAATTTATACGTATAGCTGGTAAACGATGCATACCTAAATAGCGTTTTACTTTCAATTTAGTTTGAAAGAAATTTACGCAGCTGAAAAATACTTGCCATGTCGATATAGAAGGTTTTTTAATATTTTAAAACATTTCTATTTATTATGGAATGAAATTATAATATTTTAAACAGTTAAATTCCAAATAATAATTTTTAATTTTGTAGTATGAAAATTTTGAATATTATCGTCTTTTATAATAATTAGTGTCTCTAAATATTTAAATCTACAAAATTAATTATAAAAATTTAAAAACTCAAATTTAATTTTTTTATACCAGTAAGGATGATACGATTTTTGAATTTAACTGATTTTCCAAATTTTAATAATTTTAATTTCCAAGAAATTATAGTTTTATTCGAAATCTTTAAGGAATTCTCAGAATAAATATGAAGAGAAGCATTTTTGAATAAGCTTTTAATAATTTTAAAGTTTTCAAAACTTTTAATAATAATTTTAAAATTTACGTTCTAAAATCTAATTTTTCAGAATTTTGAGAAAAGAATTATGAATTTTGTAACAAAATAAAAACTTTCTAAATTTTTAATTATATCTATTTTAAATAATATAGCATTTTAAATGAAAAACAATTTAAACATTTTGCAAATATTAATAATTGCTAGAAAGATAAAGTATTAAGATTTTCAATGGGTTTTAGGAATTTTGAAGCTAAGAAAATTAAATTAAAATTTTGAATGTTTAAAATATATTCAAATTAAAAATTAACTGAATATTATGGAAACATTTTACTGTGTAATTTCAAAATTTTAAGGTTTTCGAATTGAAAATTGAAACTTTATATTTTTTGATTTTCAAAATAAAGTGACAAATTTAAGCAATTTTTATATTTTCAGAATATTTAGTATTTTAAATAATTATATGAACATTTTTATAATTTAAAGAAATGCTACTCTTTAAGTTTAAAAAATTTAATTTTTTCATTATTTTTAACATATTTAAATTTTTTAAAATTATTTTTATTTCTATATTTTAGTTAATTTTTAATTCTTAGTTAAATCAAATTTAAACATTTTTTTAAATTTTAATAGTAGTAAGAACAGACTTTTAAGAACATAGTAGCCAAGAATATACAATTTTTTATGCAAACTTGCCGAAATTTAAAAATTTTGAATAAATAAGATATCTTAAAATTAAAAATTAACAAATGATTAGAAATTAAATTTTATTATATAATTTCAAATGTTTTATGTGATCATAGCGCGATACAAAATTTTAATGATTTTCAATTTAAAATGTTAAAATAATTTAAAACTAAAATTATGTTATTAATTATTATTAATTACTTTACTAAAATTTAAAATTTTAGTTTTAATATTAACTTTAAGAATAACAATTTTATGAATTTAACAACTTTTTATTTAATTTAAATATTTTCGAATAAAATTCAAATATTTGCATTTATTGCGTAAAAGTTTAATTTAATTTTAATGTTTTTAACAATTTTAAAACTTACAAAGTACTATTGGTATTACATTTTTTTTACTTTTTACAAGTACATATTTAATTTCTGAATATTATCGATTTTCCAATCAGTGTCTCTAAATACTTCATTCGATTAGTTAAATCGATATATAAAATATATTTTTTAATAAATAAATGAAATTTTATAATTTTATATAGAACTATGTTAGCAAAATTAGAATTTTAAAACCCGTTCAAATTAAAAATTTTCTAATTTTAAAATTTTACAAGTTAATATTTATTTACCAACTCATTTACAGATATTTAATAGTTGGTTCAGAATTTCAAAATTAATTTTAATTGTTGAGATTAATTGAAGTAATCAAATTTAATAATTCGAATTTAATTTAATTTTTTTACATTTTCAAAATAATAGATTTAGAGTTCAAGTTCTGAAATATCAATGTTTTAAGAATTTCTGAAAATTTAAAGTCTTAAGAATTTGTTAATACTTTAAGTATTAAATATTAAATAGTGAGGTTTATTATTACACAATTTCACAGTTTGTAGAATTTAATTTGATTTTTAAATGTACAGAATAAAAAGAGTTTTAGAATTTAGTAAATTTAAAAATAAGCAATTTAATTTGTTGAATATTCTTGTTATATCTAGATTTTAAAAAATTTAACATTTTTATTAAAACCAAACTTAAACATTTTCCATTTTTTAAAATAATTATTACAACGGAAAGTGATTTATGTATATTATTTATTGGAATGATATTTAATTTAATTTTAATATTTTTTCTAATGAATCTTAAAATTAAATAGCATTTGTTCTAATATCCAATATTTAAAAATCTTATACATTTTGTAAATTTTTGCTGATTCATTATTACACAATTTTACAGTTTTTGAATTTTAATTTGTTTAATTTTTAATTAATTTAAAACTTTTAATTAAACAGAAGAATAAAAGATTAATTTCGTAATAAAATTTCAAAAAATTTAAGGCGCGATACACAATTTTTATGATTTTCTCTTATTGTAAAATTATAACAACTTGTATATTTTTAGAATTCACTGTAAGTATTACATGTAATTAATTTTAATAAAAAATAGGATTTAAAAAAAAGGAAATCTAATTTTATAAAGTTATATGGAACCGTGTTTAGAACCTTACTATTTATTACTGCCAAATTAAAGATTATTTACTAATTAATTTACAAAGGTTTAAAGATTATTTCAAAATAATTTTTTAAATAATTTTAACTGTCGGGCTTTTTGATTGTAATATAATATTTTAAAACATAAATTTAATTGTTTTAAACTAGTTAGCGCTGAACGATATTTGAATTTATATGATTTTGCCAGTATAAATAATTTTTGTTTTATTAGAAATCTTTAAATAGTTTGGAATATTACAGTTTTTAGAATTTGATTTTATTTTAAAATGCACAACGCAAAAATTTAAAAATAATCGATTCATTTTTTCTTAAATTTAGTGTTATATATAGATTTAAATAGTTTAACATTTTTATTAAAGTCTAATTTAAAGATTCTTCGAATGTTAATAATTATTAGGACGGAATGTGTTTTAAGAATTTCAGGGAGTTTAAGGAATTTTGTAACCAAGAATAAACATTTTTTCTAGTGGAATTGAATTATTAATAATTAATAGAAGATTAGGAATTAAATATATTATTTTATAATTTTCAAAATTTATTTAATAGACAATTTGTTTTGAAATTTTTAGAACTATGATATTAAGAATTAAAATATTAGTTACAAATTTTGAATTTACAAAAATTAGTTATACAAAATTTTTAACATTTTTGATTTTAAAATTCAAAATTAATATTGTAAGGCCTTCCAAATTTATTGACAAATTTAAACAGTTTGTATATTTTCAGAATTGTTGTCTTGAAATTTAATATTTTGCACGAATTTATAGATTTATTTGGATATATTTAAGAATATTAATTTTATCAATTTGCGAGTGGGGATTTTACAGTTTTTTCGTGGTTTTAATATATTCGAATAAAATTTAAAGCAATTAAATATTTATTGGAATGAAGTTTAATTTAATTTTAATATTTCAAACAATTTCATTACTTCCAAAATACTATTAGATATCAAAATTTACCTATTTTCAGATTTGAAATATTTAAATATTTCATTGGTTTTTCTGGTTAATCTTAAACATAAGTAAAGTTCAATAAATATATTTAAGGTTTCTAATTCTAAAATAAAATATCTAAGATAAAACAAAATTTTACAATTTTATGTAGAACTGTGTTAACCATGTTAATATATTTACAATTTTAAAAACCAACTACACTAAATCTTTTTTAGTTTTATTAACTTGATTTGGTCGCTTTTTAAAATTCTAAATTTGTTAACATAGTTTACTCAATTCTTAAAATTATAAAATTTTATTTTACGATTGAAATCATAATTAGTAGTACTTATTCGAAACTAGTAGTATTTCGGAAGTTTCAAAATTGTTTAAAATATTATTATCTTGTTAGTGCCCAACGTAAAACTAATTTTAATACTTTAACTTAATTGTAGAAATACAATTTTAACAGCTCGAATTTAAATTTTATTTAATTTTATTTATTTTTTATATAAAGTTTTTAAATAATTGTCAGAATAAATTTCTTCGCTTCAACATTTTAAAATTTAGTTTTTATTAATTTTAACATTTTCAGAACTTTTAAATAATACATTTAGAGTAATGTTCTCAAATTTTAATGTCTTAAGAATTTTTAAAAATTAAAAATTAAAAATTTTAACAATTTTTATATACTTATAGTATTAAATATTAAATAGTGCGTGTTATTATTACACAATTTCACAGTTTTTAGAATTTAATTTGATTTTAAAATTTACAGAATAAAAAGAGTTTCAGAATTTTTTATTATTCTTAGCATTTCCTCGCGCTACATGTTTAAATAGAGCATTTATTTTTAATTTTAATATTTTCAGAAACTAAAAATAATAAAGTTATAATTTAAATTCTTAAAATTAAACTTTTCCAATATTTTGAGAGTTTTCATAAATGATAAATCTTAAGAATTTTGCTTATTTTTAGTATTAAATAGTGCACGATATTATTACAGAATTTTACAACTTTTGGAATTTAATTTAATTTTTAGATTTACATAATGACTGGAGCTTAAATATTTTGTAAATTGAAAGAATAAAAACATTAATTTAAAAGTATAATTTTGAAAATCTCATAAATTGTGTATTGTTCAATAACTATTCAAAATCTCGAAATTAAGAAACCCTCTGAAATTCTTCAAAATCTTTGGGCTTTAACCATTCTTCTTTAAAAAAAATCTTTAAACTTATTTTTAATAAAAATGTTAAATTATTTAAAACATAAAAATTATTCTAATACTTAAAATTTTAAATTTTATTGTCCTTAAATTTTGAAACTCTCATGTGTAAAAAGTAGTGGATACTTGATATGTTAAAGGACATCCATTTTTGAAAATTCTTCTGATCATATTCAGTACTTCTCTTCAGCAAGGATGATATAGTACTTCTGATAGATACAATAACTCCACTCCAATACTTTGTATGATAGCGTAAGAAAGTGGAACGATTAACTTAATATATCTCCGCATCAAAAAAGCTCAAAATTAAGTTTACCTACTACGCTGCGCCAACATTATCGAAATGTGAGTCCTGGTAACACAATATTTATCTTTATGTTTCGATTATCCAATGATTTTGTTAAATGGATATGGTTATATATTTATTGGAAAATATAAGGTCCTGAATAATAGCACAATAAAGGTTTTAAGGGCTACCCGCACGAAAAAACGAAAACGAAAACTGGATTGAATTTGTTTGCTATAATTTCAACATCGTTTAACTATGGATTTTCTGTTAAAAACACATTTCAAAATTGTTTTATTTTCGAATAAAATAAAATTTTAATTATTTCTGATAAATCTTCATCAAAAACTTAAACGAAAAATATTTATTTTTCTGAATCTGTTGTTGAAATATGATATGATTGATTCGCCTGAATGACGTGCATGAAGCAAATTTCCACAAAAAAAAATTAAAATGTTATTAAATAGTTACGAAATAGTGAAAGAGCAGTGCTGGAACGCTCTATATCACGTTTGAAATCGAAATTTGATTCTTAGTGCCGTATCTTCAAGAACCAGTACTTTACAGTAAAACTTTTTTTACTACAGCTTTCAATTACCCGTCTTACATTACCCTTACCTCAACAATAGCGCTCAGCAAGCATTATATACCTACCGAATTTTAATCGCTTTATTTTGTGGTATATTTCGTCATTTTAAGAGGTTTGTGTCTTGGCTAAACTTAGTTTCTATACTGCCGTGCGTAAATATCCGCAATTACATATATCAATGTAACTCTCTTTAAGACAAGTCTATTATAATCCAGGGTAAATTTTCAGGTCGTAAATGTGCGCAGGGCTTAATGAAATGGTTAATCATTTCAAAAATGGTTAATCATTTCTGGGCTAGACCCAGAACTTCTATAAAGTGTTTTCAAAATTTTAGATTTGTTTCAAATAATGCACTGTGACTACTTTGACGTTTCATTTTTGTGGAAGTAAATTGTTTTCTGACACCAATACTATTGTCCCCAATTTTATTTTAAATGGTAATCTCTTGGTTTAAAATCATCTTGCAAACTTCTTCCTATTTTCGCAAATAGATAATGCAATCGATGTACATTTCGGAGGACAATATCCTTCTCCAACCACTCAAAATTGTTGTTGGACTGTCGCAAGAGAAGCTTGTGGTCGATATTTATAGTTCTCTGGCAATAATAATTAATATTCCACGTCAAATCTGCTTCGGTCAATCGTCCATCTATCCGAATAAGCCTTATGATCATCAATGAATAGGGTGAAACATTTTAGAGCACTTTTGTTGGCGCAATTGCTCATTTTTGTGTAGATGTTGATGTCATGAAAAGAGGCATTTTGCTGCACAATTTCATCAAATGTAACTTTAGAAATGCTATCAGAATTGATCACTGTATATTTATGTATATATGTCAATATCTGTCGTCCTTCTTTCTGTCATATCTCATATCGAAACCAGAAACTTTGTAACGTGTTTGACTAAATTGGGCTTTTGACTAATTTCTCGGGCAACGTTCCCTAAAAATATACTCCTTGTATAGGTATACCATCGTTCGTAAATCGATGAATTGTAGATACACCATTTGAACCGTTGGTAGTCCAGTTGGACAGATGCCTCCGTAGGGTATTAAAACACAGTATGAGGTACGAAATAGTACAAACTGGATGTTTAAAATATTGAATAGAACTTGGCCCTTCATTACACTCATAATCGGGAAAACTCAGTATACTGGATTGAAATGTGCCATCTGGAATGGAAGTAAGTTTAAAGGATTCTAAAAAATGTTTGGCAGATGTTCTGGAGTATGGCCAGTTAAATTCCGATCCAGTTGGCCATAAGCAGCCAACCAATTCAAAACAATTTATGAATCGGTCCATCCAAAGACGCCAACCCATTTGATTTGTAGGTAAAGGCGGGAGGATTCAGGAGCTCCCTGGAAACAAAATAGTTTTGATTGGTGCAACACGAAGCACTCATTGGTGCGTATTCGACATTAATGAAAAAACCAAACGATCTATAGGGTTAATTGATTACCAAATTTTTCCTACTATTCTCGATCGATAGGTTCGAATGGTTTTGTTCCCCCTACCCAAACAAGATCTCTATAAGTCCGTTACGCTATTCCATATGGTGAGCACTTTTCTGTCGCTTTTATAAATTAGAATATTCAAAAAAAATTCAATTAATTGAGCGAATCTTGTGCAATTTTGATGTGATTATAGCCCGCAATAAATCATAAACAATTTTCGCCCCAACCATCTCTTCAGGAAAACCCTAAATACTTAATTCAAGAAAACCCTAAGCACTTAAATCAAGTTTTGATGTGGTGAATATATTTGCTAAGGTGACACTAACTTATACAATTGAATTGCGATTCCTTGCGACGGAACCTGTATTTATTCAGTAACTTAAATTACAGGGCTTGAATTAGGTGCCGAATAAACCAACGTAAACAATATATGGGGGCATCTCCATTTATTTGGGCTCAACCACCAACTGTTCTATATACAAAATCAAAAGTGAGTTTTTATTTTTATTAATTTTCGACGATGGATTTGAATGTGGAATTTTTTTACCAAAGTAAATATCATGTTTGGCAGTACTATACACAAAACAGCGTTTGTGACTATTCTTTTTTTTTGCCTGGAGCTTTTTCGTCCAATTTTGATAATGAAACGGCATCAAGTTTATCACAACCCGCAAGAACACCAAGAAACCATTTCATATATCTTCGGAACTGCGCCTATATATAGGCATAATGCACACAAATATGAATTTACGGATTCAATGTGAACTCAATTTAATATCAGAAGTCTCTCAGAGATATGAACATGAACAACTGCCATCTTATTGTTATAACGGTAGAGAAATTTGTCCTAAATCGGTCCTAAAATGCAACAAAAACCATTTCCGCTTTTGATAGGGACAACATAATTCTTTATACAACCTCATAAAACTGATTTTCAAAATTTTCTATAGGCATTATGACATATATACTAAGATGTCTTAAGCTTTAAATTATTCGAAATATATTTCAATTTTGAAATAAGTAAGGGATTAGAGGGTTAAGAGCAACCAAGTTTGGATTTACCTAAACTAAGCTCCCGAATCTTGCATGTTAGGTTGAGTCAATCAAAAGTAGTAGCCATTGAAGTAGCTGAGGCTACTGCTAACATAACCCAAATATTAAAATTTTTAAACGAAACCATTACAACGAATGAGCCTATAAATAAAAGTTTGGCGAAATTGGATGAGATAATTTTAACCACTGATGGAAAAAGCGGAAGTGACCCCGCTATAAAAATGTCTTCTCCAATAGTTATAAACATCAACCCTGTATCTTCGAAAATGGCTGATCAACAAATAAATTATACCAATTTTATGAAAACTCAGGCGGGAACGCAAAATTTGACCCAACCGGTTTCAAAAATACGCAGTGATAACGTCGCTCTGTATGAAAAACAACTTCCAACTTTGGCATTTAACCATCCTCCGCCACCAATCTATAGTTCTCATATAGACATTTTGATGGTACCCCGACCGGCATTCACATCAAAAGATTTCTCGTCAGGGTTGAACATCTTGCTAAATCGGAAAATGTCTCAGACTCTCGACTTGTAAATGGGCTCCATTATGTCCTTTGTGGTACAGCAGTCTAATGGTACTGGACCACTATAGAACGGAATAAACACATCAGTTGGTCTGAACTTAAACTAGATATGGAGAAACGTTTTGAAGATCGCCGATCTGATTTTGGCATACGTCAACAAATAAATTCTACGAAACAAAGGGTTTTATGAATGAATTCTATACTGATCTAATAAATTTGTCGCTACAACAAATTTGTCGCACTTCAATTTCAAACATCTGATTATAGTAAGAATAAACCCAATTTTTCCTTTAAATCTATAAACTCAACCTAAAAATTGTTGCTGTCCGTCCAATCACTATTTCTCAAGTATTCTGTTTCGGATGTGGCTCAAAAGGCTACATAAGACCAGAATGCCCACATTGCATCGATCGTCGAATAACCATGCCGCCAAAATGAACAAAACTTTGGTGGATTCTGTAACAAACACCGACCCGGAACTTTACGAGATCCTCCGACGTTCGAACGAGAATCGTTAAACAATTTTTCCCACCACTCTACAATGACTTATTTAAACCCAATTATGACCAATCCAAAATTATACAAATCCAGGACAACGCGCGTTAATCAATACTGGAGTATTAGAAGATCTATGAAATAGAATATCAATGAATCCATTATTTCAGAAGGTGTAGATTGCCGTCCGTATGCCGAAGTTCAAATGCTTGGAAAAAAATTTATTGGGTTACTTGACAGTGGTGTCTATATCTCCTTGTTAGGTAAAGGTTGCGAAAATCTTCTTAGTGATCAAACTGTCAATTTTCATTCTTTTCCTTCTTCGGTAAAAACTGCAAATTGTCATGAGTGTAAGGAGATACTTTAGCCAGACAGTCTGCTGACAATGGCGTCACACAGTTTGCTAACTCAAGTAAGCATTTGGGTGAATATACTTAATGGTGCATATCTCGACTAAGTTAACAGTACACATTTGGGGGAATATACAGCGGAATGGTTCATGTCTCGGTTAAAGCTTTTGTGAAACTAGATTGTGTGATGTCACAGTTAGTTTTTTTTTATAATAAAAATGCACAATTATTTAGGAGAGACACATTTCCCCACAAAAGCTTTAACCGAGACATGAACCATTCAGCGCTATATTCTACCAAATGTATACTATAAACTTAGCCGAGACATGCACCATTAAGCATATTCACCCAAATGCATACTTGAGTCAACAAACTGTGTGACGTCATTGTCAGCTGACTGTCTGGCTAAAGTATCTCCTTACCTACTGTTATGCTGAGTCGATTTTAGGATACATTAAAGTACCTGTGTACCTTGCAGGTAAAACAGGACTGGTTACTTTTTACTTATCTCCAAATCTAAGGCAAGAGTTATATCTTGGTGTTGATTTTTCCTCGAGTATTTGATTTACATATTTCCTTTTCCGTATCCTCGATTTGCAATCAACAAACGAAATCCTCATCTAGTACACCGTTGGCGTTCTCTTCAAAAGAAGTTTCTGAAGAACTGTCTGACGTAAGTGAACAGTATAATGCTTCTCCACAACATCAATTGTGTGAGCTACCGAGGTTGTTTTACCCAATCCCAGCAAGGAGGACGATGGGAATTTCCTAATGACTTGTTCTAATTCAAGCTTTTGTTTCAAAGATACGTAATTCCAGCTTTGTTGAATACGAGCTGACTGTAGGTTAGCTTAGGGTAGGTTAGAGTGGCTGCTACGGCACACTTACACCGGTGACGAACCATTGTGAGATGCCGTCCATTAAGAACCTACCCATATGTTCGTTTATGCGTTCTGTGTGCTAAAGCTGGACATGAGCATAGGAAGTGGATTAAAGTCTCTTGCTCCTCCTCGTGCATACAGCTTCTGCAAAAATCATTTGCTTCCTCGCATATTCTCCAAACAGCCAGTGTCGTTTGAGTATCCCCACGATAGTTTTGAGTGTTTCAATCCAGCTGTGGCCAGACTTGCTTTGCTACACTACATGTGAGATTGTTAGTTCACATTTCGTTCACTGAGGCTACTGCTTCTTTTTTAAGCGCTTTCTTGAGCGCCTAGCTAGTTAGCTAGTACCATGCCTAGCTACGTAGTTCGCTGCTTTGCAGCTCCGTGTTTCGTCCAAGTGGCTGAGGGGACTCATTTAGAGACAAGTAGTATCCCAACGCCGCTGTTGATGTAAGAGAAACTGTTTCCAGCGACTTGATTGCCAACACCACCGCCTACTTTAGCTGACTATATAGAACTGTAGAATTAATACTGTTTCGCGGCCAGTTATGTATTGGAGCGACAATAATTTAGATTTTATCGCAAATCGTTATATCGATTCCTGAACGATCAAGATGCTCTATATAACATTGATTAATCGCTTTAGACCTGTTGAAATAATTTTCGAAAACTTCAATCTGCGTGTGGTAACATCAAATTACGGCATGGTTTTGATCCACACGTACATAATTTTTGCGAAATATGAGAACGTTTTGGTATAAGACAGTAATCAATCGGCCTACTTCAAGTTTCATCTGCACGTATACCCGCAGGTAAATAAATAGAAACTCAATTAGACTCATTTTACATATGAAACATGAATTTCTAAATTCCATTAATTTACAAAAATATACAAATTGTAAATATATTTCAACAAACCATCAACCATGCGATGTCCTTATAGCACATAATTTAATAATATATTTTTATCGTTTGACGAATTCTAAGTCGTATACCAACTCCAACGGTTTTCCACACCATCGTATGATATATATGAACGAACGAATCGCTCTAAATTAATGAAATTAAAACGTTACATGATATTTTTATTTACTTAATGACATTTCGTGCCTCCTTGCGAAAATAAAATTCCAAAAATATTTGAGTTCGAAATTTTTAAAATTTCGTACGCGATTACACAAATCCAACTGGAAATTATTTTAATTTAATCATACGTCCATTTAAAAGCTTTATGTTTATCCATATATAGTCCTTCGGCGAAGTCGTTTTAGATATATAGGCAATGGAGGGTGGGGAGAGGGGGTTGGTTGGGGATCACATTTTTAGATTATCAATTTTTGTTTATACAACTTCACAAGACATTAAATTTAATTATGGTCAAAAAACATATAAATTATGTTCAAGTGGAATAATATAATACGCCGCAGAGTGTATATATGTACATACATATGCATAAATTATATTAACTCATATATCATTATGGTCAAGTAGTTGGGGGGTTAGAAATTATTTATGCGTGAACGCGTCTCACATATTCCATTATATAAGACGCGATTTAAATTTCGTACATCGCTAAATTTAGTATTGTAAACATCGATTGATTGATGAACGCTATACATTCTATAGTGGTACATAATTTTACTTTAATTCTTATATATAGAGTATCATTGATTAATCAATGTCAATGGCATCGCAAACATAAGACGATACCAAAATAAAACGATTTGCATCTCTACATATACAAAGCAAACAAAAGCTTTGAGTTATGTACTCTGTATATCGAAATATGCAAATTTTAATTAAATTCTTCTCGTCTAAAAAATACGATTACTTTGTATATCGAGTTAAAACGATACACAAAACTTGTCATGAAACTTAACACCTTAATATTCATTAGAAAAGTATACGACGTGTATATGTAAGTCGCATGTTATATTTAAATTAGTACGATTGAATAAAAAAAAAAAAAAGTAACTAGCTATTATAGAACAAAATATTAGTTGCTTTTCTAAACGTCAACATACAAATTTGATAAAAATAATAATTTGATCACGTATATCCGATTCATTTATGCAGTGCTTCATAAATTATGTTCCGCGAAACATCAATGGCGGTCCGCATGCTCAATTGTTTGATGACTATATAGCCGTTAAGCCTTTATCTCATTTGTTCTTGTCAAACCCGCTTGGTCAGAAAAAGTACCATTTTCAAGTCAGCCTTTCTTAATTTTAGATGCCTTTCTTTGTCAGAGGAAAACCTTGTGAGATGCGGTTTTAAAAATATAAAATTTTGCTCCCCATAAAACTTGAACACGTTGAACTAAATTTACACAAGTTTTTAATTAATTAGAACGCAAACCCAAAGGAAACGGAGCTGGGCCTCTTTATCAAGAAGCACAAATTTCCACAGTGTGACCCTCCAATATTAAATGGTACTCGCTTGATTTTTACGGATAGAGCGTAACAGCATAAGCTAAGCTCGAAACCAAACATCTTGGAAAGTGTAAAGAAAGTTACAGTAGCGCTCTATTTCTGCAAAAATGCCATTGGAAGGAGATGGGGTATGTA
The DNA here is from genome assembly GCA_951394425.1 of Tipula unca. Classification (NCBI taxonomy): domain Eukaryota; kingdom Metazoa; phylum Arthropoda; class Insecta; order Diptera; family Tipulidae; genus Tipula; species Tipula unca. Next base: position 174,658,752 of record OX596380.1, on the reverse strand, counting down.
GCCGCACATAGTACACAGCTCTCCGCTGTATGCGGTTATAGCTTGGTGGTCAGCGTTAAAAGTTATGGCTAACCTGAAACTATTGATGAAAGTCCAAAGAACGGCCTGCCTGTGTATAAGTGGGGCCGTCAGGAGCACACCTACTCAAGCTCTGCTTTGCAACTTCTGGCCGAGCGACTTCCATATTGCACAGCTATTCGGCTCAAATCCATATCTATGTGGTCCAGTATAGTCCAATATAGTAGGGCACTCATCCATCCTTTGTAACAGGGTATTCCTGAAACTACCGACTGCGCTATTCCTCCGTCATCTGTTGTGGTGAGATTCCAAACTGAGTTTCCCACCAGACAGGACTCGGTGAATGAGACGGTTATGAAAAATGAGGCGTTATGCTTTTTCACGGATGTCTCAAAAAAGGAAGTGGGGTTGATCAGTTCAACATCCGCTTGACGTAGGTACCGAGGCACTTCAATATCGCAGGAATTGTAAAGGCAGATGAGCTGGCCCGCAAGGGCACAGCATGCCTTATATCACAAAGCAGGCTGGATATAAAGATACCGCTTGCTTCCTTCAAACTGCTGCTTATGAAAGAAGCCATAAAAGAAACGAACGTTAGATGGTCTAACGTTAGTTTGTGTGTAATAGCCAGGCAGATCTGGCCAAAACTTGACCGGTTCTGATCCGGCCAACTGATATCGCTTCGATGGCATCATACTGGTATGATCGTGGGGGCTATAACGGGACACTGTCTCGTCGCGCCTATTTCAGTCTAGCATACAGTAGAATAAAATTTAAGGGAACCTCCCATTTGAACGACCTGAGGGATCTTAGTAAGATCGATGTAATCTCAAATGTGGAACAGGCTACGGACCAATTGCTAGCCCATTAGGGCGGCCACCCTTACTTAATCTTACCTAATTATTCCCATGTGCTTTGTGACCGCCGTTACCGGCCTGTCGATTAAAAACACCTCCCCTTTTTTTCTGGGCTAGCCTGGAACTGTTTGGGACACTACTTCGGACTAGACCCTTTCGCTTTAAAAGCAAACTCAACATCCCCTGAATTAGATACTTCTATCTAAGGTGCTTGTTTTGGCTTTTAGTATACCTTCCACGTGCGTTCTACAACTTTTTATTCCATTTAACTTTCGCCCGGGCGGAGCATAGTTTTCACAGCAGTTCGTGGTGACTAATGTTCACCTCCTTCTCCAGCGCATTTCAATCTTAACTCAATTCCCACATACATACATTCTTACATTGTCGAATTTTACAGATATTGCCGAAAATATTCTTGGACGCTTAGGAACTGTGTTATGAAATAACCGATATGTTCATATCCCTTCTCTATACATGGACCCACCCGTGCGATGAGTTTCGCTGTCCATCTTCTAGGTTTTGTGGTTCTTGGCCGGGAAATTCATTGGAATATGCCCAATTATTTCCATGATGGCCGCTTCGAACACCGTGCGATAAACTGAGAGTACTCGCGTGCTGGGATTTGGACCCTCGAATGTTTGGTTGTTAGTTTGCACAAAAAACTCATTTCGCAGTTGATAGTGACACCCAGATGTTTGAGTGCTGGTTTTGTATTAATAACGAATTTAATTCTCGTTTTGTTCCTTTTATTTGTTCCGTATCACTTTGTTCAGTTTGAGTTGTGCCAGTTTGGTGTCGCGGGCAATAGTGAGCACCGTAATAACGTCTGCATATCCAAAAAAGCTTGTTTGATCTCGCATTTAGGCTCTCAATAGGATGCCATAAGGTAAGGTCCTAATATCGATCTGTGGGCCGTCCCAGCTGTAGCCACCATCACTCAAATAGTCATTCAGAATTCGCAGTATATAAGTATGCCGGTAAATGGAACCTTTGCTCAAGCGCGTCGATTATATCGCATTACCTTGCTGAGCTAAACGAATTGTTCGCCTTGTGAAAAATGGTTGTAGTCTTCCGCTCTCCTGACCGTGTTATTTACTTTGTACATCGCATTTATAGTAGATAACTTTGCTCTGCAGCCGTACTGCTTGAATGAGAGAACTAGTCTGACTCTAAACAAGGTTTTGTAGCGGGTTTGACCGGATCTCTTCTTAGTTCTTTTCGGTGAACAGCGGCATTCGTTGCGTTTGGCCCGAAAAAGGCTTCGTCTCTTTCTGGGTGTCTTGGGAAGAGTGTTCTCACCATCCCATTTCTAGTGGTGAACACGCGTGTCGCCTTGTGGGAACAGAGCTTTTAATTAATCGTTATAATAGGCCAAACTTTCTATGCAATATCTAGGCAGTAAAATCGGGCATATATAGCTGCTCTACGTGATCTAAGTACATATGTAGACGATTGAGTGATGTTATGTTTCTATTATCCCGGTAATCAAATGGAAAATGCTTTCCGCGGATCTGCTACATCCGCAGAGAGGTGGAAGTTGAGGCCTATGTCTCATTCTAGTTTGATCTCATCGTTGTGATAGATTGACAGTTTGATCATGACAATCCTTGCTTGGATATGAGCTTTTTGAAATACCATAGAGAAACTCGTTTTATTGTACAGATTGGCATGCTATCTGGTTCTTACTGTATAGAACAGTGATCGAAGGTAGGTGTAAGAAAACTATGGTTCATGACAATATTCCAGAGAACTCCGAAAATTACTTCAACGGTGTTCTTGACTTCTTACATTTCAGGCCAATCGTGACTTCTAGAATGAAGAATGTCTTTAGACTGCCCAAAACGTGGCAAATCATAAGCGATTTAATCTGCGCTTAGTGCCGGGACACGTTATAGTTTAATGAAATCACTCCCACAAAGTGATGGAACAGATAGGTGAAGAGTACTCTCAACACACCGTGTCTGCACAATGGTTAAGGTATATTGAGTTTAGTCGGATAAGACACTATAAGATGTTTGCACGACACTGTTAAAACAAGATCTTCAGCGTAACTCTAATCAAGCCAGGATGCTGCAGCTGAACTTAAGTACACCTCCCTATGAACAGCCTTTGATAAGAGGGACACAAATTAACACCTTATCCAGCTCCGCCTCCACAATGCGAAACTTGAGCATGGATTCAATCCATAAGATAACGATCCGAGCATGATCGTAACAACCGAAGTACTATCGAAAGAAACTGAGAGCCCCTGTGGTTAATGTTCATACTACCCCAGATCGAGTGATGAGGACTAACATCACAACCAAAGAAATATATTTATGCTTACACCATTGCACAAGATTATAATGAGTTCCTCAGATGGAGGAAGAGTCATATGGCAAATAAACTGATGCGATAACCAGGTCACTTACAAATAAACTGAGGAGTTAACTCATGGATAACAAGGTCAATAATTTGTACATACGCATTCAAATAAGAAACATGCCGCTATATGCGCTATGTGGACTGAAATTGGTTGGAGTCTATATGCTTCGGCATTAAAGCACTTTTGAATGAAATTTTTGATTAAACAATTGCAAATTAACAATTTTTGGTCACACAAATTTTAAAAAAATACTTTGGTCTACCATTAGCCAGATCTGCTCAAAAAAACTCATCTAGGAGTCGACGGCATAACACTCAAATATTTGACCTGGTTTCATACAACTAATAACCTCCTCGCCGACCCACATTACATTAGAGCACGTTAAATCCTGTTTTTAGTGTGAGTTGTGTCAGCTTGGCGTCTTGGGCAATAATGAGCACCACAATTACGTTTGCATACCCAACAAAGCAAGCTTTATCTGGCATTTATAGGCAGTCATAAAAAGTATTCCAGAGGTAGAGTCCTGGAATCGATCCCTGAGTCGCACTAGGTACATATGTCGGTAAATGGAGCCTATATGCTGTACCACATTGAGCACATTGGACTATCTTGATGAGTTAAATACATATTTTGCGTTGTGAGTTATGGTTGTAGTCTTCTACTCTCCTGGCCCCTCGTTTATATTGTGTTATTCGTATCTGTCGCTATCGTAGATATTTCTACTCTGAAGTTTGACTTTAATAAGGTTCTCTAGCATCTTACCCGCTGTGTCCTGCAGGTACAGAGGCCAGTATTCAGCGACCCGAATGCTCTTCCCAGTGCATCTTCGGTGACAATCAGTATCTCTGCGTTTTGCCCGATAAAGGATTCGTCTCGTTCTGGGTGGCTTGGGAAGAGAGTTCTCACCATTCTCTCTGTAGTGGTGGAGCCCATCATGCGCATTGGCTTGTGAGGACCGAGCTTTTGTACCATTAACTTGCATTTTACACAGATTCCTGTAGCGAGCTTTGTTCTGGTTGATGGAAGCTTGCTTGCCTCTTTATAGTCAACAGGCATGCTTTGATAGTCTCGGCTCTTTTCATTCCTGGATACGTGGTACTATATAGTGTTTCGGACGCGAAGATGAATAGTTTTCCACAGAATAGATCAAAGCCAGGCAGAACCAATGTATAAAAGGTAACGCCTATTATGCAGTAAGAAGGAGCCTGCTGATTCCAAGCTGACCCTAAACAGTTTTTATTACGTTAAGGATAGTGTACGGAATATTAAACGCTGCAATGAAACAAATAAAATACTTGGACGCTTAAAAACCATTGCCACATTGTCCGTGAGGGTAAATGAGTGAGGATTCTGTATTATTGTCCGAGATATAGTAGAGAATATCCCGTCGACGTTAAAAATTGTGTTTAGCCAGCACGAGTGACTGGCGCATCTCAATAACCCAGTATAGTAATGATACATACTGATTGCCACTCACCAAGCGCTTTGGTGAGCATGCAGAGCTCTGAGTAATATTTTAAAGATCAACACGAACTTCAAGAGGTCATGACGCCCCAGCAAATATTTATATATGCTTTTAAATGCAATCTATAATACGAAAATTGCTGAAAAAATAACACATACTCTCTGGCCATAGTGAGTACGGCCAGAGAATGGTATGTGGTACCCACGTTTCACCATATAGGCCAGGTGATCTTACATCTATGCACCGACACCAGATGATCTAACATCCAACTTAGATGGTTTTTACTAAAGTTCGAACAACGTTAACCTATCATAACGACAGTTTAGGCAATTCTAGTTAGAAAGCCGAACTAGGAATTTCTAATTTTTTTCATTTCGCGGCATTTTACTGCGAACTGCGCCTAAAGGGTTGGATCGCTGGACTGACGACCCGAGGCAACTAAACGGTTGGATCGCTGGGCTGACGATCCGCATCCGTAAAAAAATCAACCGTTTATAAAGTTAACAAAAGGAAAAATGAATACCCGATTTAGGATCGACACAGCGAGTACGCTGGCTCGGTCACGTTCTGCATGCTAATCCGGAACGAACTGTGTAACACTCTCTAATGGCCTATTATAGATTTTTGAACGCAGGATTACCAAACTGTAGATTTGTGTCAGTATATATAGTATAGCAGAATATATAGACTCGTGTATGTTACTTTACCACAATCAACCAATGAAAGAACTCTATATGTTGACAAAACACTGTATCTATACGATACTGTCACTCATTCATCACAATATTTCGTGGCGTAGAAAAATCCTAATGAAATCCTATCGTATCACATCACCTCATGTTGTATCTAATACACCGTCATCAGCAATGTTTTAATGTGTGAATACGTCAATACGTCATAAATGTTGACGAGTTGTATCCATTAGAATATACCAAAAAAAAAAAAAAAAATCATCTCCAGTATTTTAAGATATTAGAAAAACGTTTCGATATTTTTCTTAAGAATCATGGTTCAGTACATAGAAAGTGACATATTCAAGGGTAGTATAGTATATACAGAGCAACATATAAGCTGAAAGGTAGCACGAAAATAAATTTCATGGCACTCAATCGTGTTGACCCTATCTCAAATCGTTTTGATTTTATTATTAGGGTTGGAATGTGGGTGATGGAATTGGAGCATATCGAGTATGTCTGAAGAGGGGTTTTACGTCGTATATACGGATGTATGTGATTGAATTAAATTACGAATAAATTTCAATTTCCCTTAATCACAAATTATGTCTAACAATGCTTATCCTATCCTATCCCTGCTTCTTACGTATTTTTATTTTTTGATATATTACAGTCGAATGAATCATTATAGAAGTATTAATAATAAAATTGGAGACATTGATTGATCGTGACAAAGCTCTTAGTTGCAAAAAAAAAAATCGAACTCAGCAGAAAATTTGTTTAATCGATAGGAAGTGAAAGTAAATTAGATTTGCTAATTAATTCGTACATCCATATATGTATGTACTTATATGTAGACAAGAATGTTGCAAAACTACGGACGGACGTGCGTCTGTCTCAAAAATCGAAAGAAATAAATCAAAAAATTAAATTAAACGACAACAATAGAACCGAACAGACATACAAACAGACATTTTGTTTGTTTGTCTGTTATCTCATTATAAATGAAAATAGGAAAATCTCCCGAAATATTTTGGAAACGGAACATTACAAGACTGTGTGTGTGTGTATTCTATTAAATTAAATCTGAAATTGATTAATGGATATATCTAGATAAATTGCCTATAATAAAAATGGAAAATACAATTTTAAATTATAATTCATTGTTAAACATAAAATGTATATATTAAACATTAGAATTAGATAGCACTATTAGGGAGGCTCGGTTGGAGGGTGTTTTAATAGAAAATTTAAGGAGATACATCAAGTTCAAGTAAGCACGTCGGACGAATCAAACAAACTGCTCCACCAACCCCATTATTGCTAACCATCAATTATGAGCAAAATAAAGTGACATCTACTGGCCATTAACTAGCCCAACAACAAAGGATACATCACATATAAGCGAATCAACCCATTACAACCCAAATAATGCTCTATTCGGACACCAACGGAGCTGTCAAATTCACATGCAAACATTCGTACACATTCCGTTGCACATAATTTACACAATTTGTGAATCGGTTGCTGGATGATATTCCTGCTGTAGGCTAACCGTATATCGACAATTCGGACCTTGCCATCGTTTCCTGGATGAATTTTGACTACAGGCCCAACCTGTTATTTTTCTTCACAACCAAAGCAATGTCTTCTGTGGTAAGATTTTGGGATTCACTGATCCATTTTCATCGTTTTTGAAATTTCTTCGGCTATGTCACAGTGAATGTGCGACCAATTAGGAAATGTGATTGTGTTAAACAATCAATATCCTCGATTTGAGTTACTGCTATCAGCCTTGAATTCATTATCGATTCTATTTTAGTCAGTAATGTAGAAAACTCCTCAAACGTAAGTATGGATTCGCCAACTATTTTTCCTAAAAAAATTTAGTAAAATTAATAGCAACCTCCCATATTGCCCCCATATGTGGTGCTCCTGCTGGAATGAATTTCCAATCTATTTTGAATTTGGTAAGCGCTGAGGTTATGGCAGACGCTTTGGCCTTTAGAAATTGTCGCCGAATATTGTGTGACACCTCTCTCTGCGTGATGTGAATCTGGTGAGCGCTCTCTTTCGTAATGGCTGCACTTAAAATGGCCCACAATAAATTTATGGCTACTCTGTGAAACTGATATACGTATTGAACTCGGTCAGATGGCAGATTTTCCATTAGTTGATTCTCTGTCTTTGAACTATGTTTGATGAAATTTACACATTTGCGTACTATGGCCCTGGATAGCACTTTAGCTCGGATTATCCAAAACCTTCGCCTTACGATGCTGGTCAAACTCACACCAGGATGATTGAAGATATTATGTGCATCTCGGACAACACATTGAACTGCATGATGGATGATCTTGATTCGCCCTCCTACACGGATTATACCTCCCTCGTCTATGAAGGGGTTCAGGCTTATTAATTTACTGTGTCTGGGCAATGTACCCTTATTTTGTAATGCGTGTATTTTTGCATGGAACTCCAATCGCTGAATTTCTCTCATAAGCATCATCTCAGCATCTTCTATCTCCTCTCTATTTGACTATTTTATCCCTTGTGTGTGGTTTAGTTTCATAATATTTTAGTCATTTTGGCAAAACTGGAGTACCTGCTGGTGAAATTGTGCAGGAAATTATTCGTTGATATATAACAAATGTATCCAACTTTGAGGGACGTAATTCTTCGCTCGTGATTTTTTCAGTCTGTGAGCTCTTTGACTGAATGACTCGCGTCTGGTTAGCGTCAAATAAACAGTGTAGTCCACACCACCACATAGCTTGCTTTAATCTAACTCCATCATGCTCATGCCTCAAGAGGCAATATCAGCAGGCATGCCACCAATATTGTCGATTGTATAGTTGCATTATTTTGCTAACCCGGCTTGCCACGAATATTGTTCAACGTTTTGGATGCGCTCATAACCAATCCAATACTATTTGTAAATCGGTAAATAATGTGAATTTAGATATTTTCATGGTTAATGATTCTTCTACCAATTTCACCAGATTCGTTAGCAGCATTGAACTCATTAATTCGAGCCATGGTATGCTAATTTGCTTTTCAGGTGCTATGCAAGATTTGGATGCAATTATATTTGCCTGATGTCCTTTACTTATTTCTACTTCAGCATATACCACCGCGTATACCATCTTGGAATTCGCAATCGGGCAGTTTCGATTCTATCACTTTTAATTGACATCCATTGTGTCAGAATGCTTGGCGGCAGCTCCTCATCCCAGCTTAAATTTTGAATCGACAGAAAAATATAATTTTCACTCTAATTACTATCGGTGACAACCGGCCATCGAAATTGCGACTGGCATCTGATAGTAGTGTTCGCTTGGTGTGTTTGTCGAGTTGCGGTAATTGCACGGTAAGTTTAAATGCGTCTTTTGAAGGGTTCCATTGAAGGCCCAGCATCCTTGGAGTATCTGTTTGTTCTCCGATTTCTTTAGTCCTTTATACCTTCTCGTTGGTGTTTTGAATGAACGATCGCATCTTATCACTATTTGTCAAGAATTTCCTAAGATGAAATCCATTTTTCACCAAAGCGTTTGCCACCTGATCTATTAAAATCTTGAGTTGTGCCACTGAATCTACTCCGGTCATCATGTCAATCTTCTAATATGGCCCTTGCTGCTTCTGGCTGACTAGACCGCAATTATATCCAATTTCCTTTATTCTTCGGGTTGCTAAAATGGCTGCTGCTGTTATTCCATATGGTAGTGTTTTTAACTTATACATACTTGGCTGATGGTGTTTATTAGCTCGCCATAAAATGTTTTGGAATTTTTTGGCGGTTGAACGGTAGGGTCCACCATTAAAATATCATTTAATGATTGCCCCGTAGATGACTCAGGCGCCCAAGTTTTTCCCGCAGCATATTGAAAGATTGCTTGAACGGCAGTTTAACGATACATTTATTGACTTCCTTTATTGCTTCTTTGGATTGCGTCTGCCTTATCACTCGATGTCATATTTTTGTATTTATCGCAGACGTATATTCGGTGACCATTTTCCTTGCATATTGGACATGAGATTCCAGTGGATGTTTCAACGGGGTAAGCGCTAACTAATGAGCGAGCTGTACTACATTTTTTTCGAATAACCCTTTATGAATTTCAGCATGTCTATGCGCTTTCCAAGAAAAGAAGGTAATTCGTCTATTGTAGGAAGATCATTCTCCACTGGTTCCTGCGCCCAAAGAGATCGGTTTCCATTGTCTAATTTATTCAATGCGATATGAATTATCCAGGGATCCCAGGGATTTTCGGAAAACGTAAATTTTCTGATGTTAGTGGCATTTGTTTGCACAATAGCGGTTTGGTCCATATAATTTTTAATGAACGCGTTGACCGCATATCGTTTCCGATCGTATCTTTGTGTCAGCTTCTGGAACGCCTCATTATAGCTTGTATCGGTTACGTGCAGATGGCGAATGAGTGCCGCTGCTTCTCCCTTTTACGATCGTTTCAAATATTGAAATTGCGCTGCCGTCAAATTGTCTCTATTATGAATTGTGGAGCTGTAAAAGTCGAGGAAAGACTGCCATTCCATGTAGTCTCCATCAAATATTGGAATATTAATCTATGGCAGACTGGTTTCCATGCTTGGTTGTTGGGAGGTGTTCTGCATTGTGGTTTTTAGCTTTTGAATAGTAGTAAGACTGCGTTTGCGTATCACACCATTTAATTATGCTAGAACTGAGTTGTCATTGTGTTCGAATCCTGGCAGGTCTGACTCAACTTCATGATATAAAGCCAACATCTCCTTTTCGATACTTTGGAATTCATTTAGTAATTTCTGTGCTCTATCTTGACATAAATTTCATCTAAACTAGAATTCTCTATGTTGTCCCTTGCAAATGTGAGTAACTTTGACGTGGACCCCTTGGATATTGATCTCTGTTTCTTTAGACTGTCCATCTTAATACTTATTGCTATTACTTGAGGTCCAACTTAAATTAACTCAAACAAATGTAAATCCGAAAATTCCATTCTATAATCATCGATCTATGAAATTGTTGGATTAAATACTAATTTCCTGATACTAACGAACCTATCAAATTCGAATTCAGAATTTTCAGAAAGGTTCAACAAATTATTTTTATACCAAATACCAAAATTTTTCAAATATTGAATCGATTAAATATTTGTTCGAATTAATTAATTAAAATTTTGTTGAACAATGTCAAATCTTAAAAATAGTTTTAACGGTCGATAGAGTCAAAATTCGAGTTAAAATTTAAAAATCAGAAATTAATTTTTTCGAATGTTTCTACGTGGTATGCATTCAAAATTACTGAAATCCTGTAGTTAAATTAATGCTAATTTGCTTTTATGTTTATGAGTCCAGAATTTCGAAATTCGATTTATTGAAAATTAATACTTGGTGTAATAGTCAAAATTTTAAAAATTAATTAATTCTAACAGGAATGTCATATTGAGAATTGTATAACTAAAAAGTCGGTTTCATTATAAATTAATTTTATCGAAGTACCTGGACTAATTAGAATTTTAAAAAATTTCTAAATCCAGTCAAGTCCCGAATTTGCTATTTTAATCCGAATTTTGAAACTAGTGGAACGGCAAACTTCCCCACAAAACTAAATTCTTCATCGAACATTAAATTTTGAAAAATTCATAATTAAATTTTAAAACTTTTAAAAATTCCAATTTCTAAATATTTAAAATTTGTCTGATTTCATTTTAAATGTATGAGCATTGCATTGTTCGATAATTAGAATTGAAATTTCGAATTCAGATTTGAACGATTAAGAACTAAAAAATTCCATAATTTTCGAGAAAAGTTTCGTGTTTAAATTTCAAAAGATTCAAAATTCAAGTTAAAACTAATATTTCCGAATTTATTTTATTCTAAAACTACGGACAAATTAAATTTTAAATACATATTTCGATTCAGATTTGCAAAATTTTAAAAATGTCTATAATTAAAGTTTTATATTAGAAAATCAGAATTCGAATTATCAATATATATTTTGAACCTATCGAAAAGTTGAGTTGGATTAAATATTAAATTTGTTGTAGGATGCTTGAATTTACATTTGATAATTGTGAATTTGAAAACATTCCAAAAAATTAAAATTAAAATAAAGTAAAATTAAATTTTAAATTATAAAACTTAAATTAGAATTTCGATTAATTTGTATATCGAAATTAGTTATTTTAATCAACCAAAATTTCAAAGTTTAATAATTAAAATTGGAATTTCGAATTCAGATTGGTACGATTTGGTTTGAAAATAAAATTTTTACACGAAATTCCAATTGAAATTGATTATGGTTATTTTCAAATTTTCTAAAATTCTAAGATATTTTGTAATTTTCACTCACAATTTTTAAAATTTTATAATTCAGTCTCATTTCGCTACATTAATATTTCGGGAAAATCCGAATTTTAAAAATACACTGATTTAACTTAAACGAAATGCAGTACTTGTAAATTTAATTCGAATATTTAATTCAGAATTAAAAATTGCAATCTTGAATTCAACTGTATTTAAATTTGTTTAAATGAATATAAAATTTTAACGTATTTGTAAGAAATTTGATTTTAAATTTTAGTTCACACAAAGTGTTAGTGAATTGAATTTTTAAAAATTTAAGATTTTCCTAAATATTTTAAGAATTATCAAATATGCCAGTTAATAAAGTGTAAAGATTTATTTAATATAAAATGGAAAAAAATAAAAATTAGAATTAAAAAAACGTATACCACGTTGTTCGTTTTTAAAAACTGAAAAAACACGCCCTAATTTTTTTTTTTTGCTTAGGGTTACTACAACATATTAGTGTTTTGGATCAAAAACGGCCATTACCCAAATATTTGAAAGAATGTGTTCAAAATCTCGGGTCACCTCAAAATTATTTAATTAAAGTTGTGGGCTTAAAGGATACAACCTCATACATTTTTATTAAACTTTAACACCTTAATTAGTAACGCGTAAAACCAATTTGATCCAAATAAATTTTAAACTTTATTATACGTATTCGTGCCGTGTGAATGCGATAAAAACATAAAAATATTTATCCAATTTATAAAGCTTCTTTGTTTATATTTTGTATATATTTTGTTTGTAATTAAATTAATGGACTTATTTAAAATATATACAAATAAATCGCAGCAATTAATTTATAGCCACAATGTCAAACCTTAATATAGGCAAAACATGAAATAGGCACGAACACAACAACAATTAATATACGAACAATATTTTTATATTAAGCTTGTTGCTATATTATTGTTATTGTTTTTACAACACCAATAATTAAAAATAGCTTTCGTGAGTATTAATTTGTGTGTGGTATATGGTTATTTGCAGCAATAAAACAATTTAATACAATAGTTAAATTAATTTAAGCCAGATCGATTTGTTTTAATTTTAATTTTGTGTCATTTCCAGTGTTGTTAGTAACAAAATTATAAAGCGAAGCCAAAATACTATAATCGAAAATTAAGAATAGCGCTTAAATAGAAACTACATATGAGTACATCATGAAACACGATTCGAATATTAATCAAAATTAAATTACGTTCCATGTCAGCAGACGACAGTCTACAAATTCAATTTAAATGTTTTTATTTTTCGTTATGTCGTGCTTCAAAGACTATTAACCTTCTCTGCAAGCTGAATATTTCGACATGATACGCGATAAGACATCTTTATTAGCTTATATAAGGTGGGTGCGTGTGTATAACATTGATTGATGAATAATTCTTTGGATAAAATTAAAATCTTTTTATTTTCGTGTTTTATGTCTTACGGAACCAGAGAAGATGTTTTTAATTTGCTGGAAAATAAAAATTTTATTCAAAGTTTATTTCGCCATCCGACCCAAAACTTTGCTATTAAATGTATATAATAACCATAAAAATTAGAAATTCGTGGATGGGAAAGTTTGTGAATCTTAAGGATGTGAAAATTTTATTAATTTAAATTTTTGTATGACACAGGACACGTAAAAATGATAAAAGTTTTATTTAATTTTATATAAGACACGGGCAGTTTAAGATTTTTGAAGAAATTTGATTTATTGCTACCAATAGGGTAAGTTTATGTAAGACTGGAATTTCCATTGACGATTTATTGAGAAAATTAGTTCAAATGAAAATGAAATAGGAAAGTTTCCATTCGTAGTTGGACGCATACATTGTCAAAATTATAGAAAAATAACTTTTTGATCAAAGTTATACAGTATTAATCAATTAACTAAATTTTTAATGCGCTACTAACACCCATTATCCTTTAATAGAATCCAAAAAAAAAACACCCAAATTAAAAAAAAATTATTTAGAAATCAAAATTTGTATGTAACTTTTTGCAAACTTTTCACTTAAGGACAAAAAACCTTTTTAACGTTGAAAATATAAATAATCTAACAAATCAGGCTTAATAAAGCTTTACCGGTGCTAAAATAATAATAAGACGAGTGCCTATTAAAAAGCTCACGGAATTCAGATGGTTTAATTAAGTAAGCTATTAAGCTTCCATTAAACGCCTTGAAGTTGAATTTGTTTTCTAAGACCCAATCAAACCGCTGAATTCACTTAGTTTCAAAATTATATGAATTAAATCAAAAATTAAAAATTTCAGAATTTATTAAAATAATCAAACATTTTAGTTTTATAGAATTTTAAAATTGAATTAAAAAATTGAAAATGGTTCAGGATTTTCTAAAATTTAAAATAGAAATTATTTTCCATAGACTAAAATGATTAAAAATTATATGAGTTTAATTTAAAGTGTAAATATAAATTTCATAATTTATTCTTAATTAAAATATTACCAGTCTTAGTTTAAGGCTTCAAAAAATTTGAATTTTTTTCGGGATATTTCTAAAATTTTAAAATTCAAATAATTTTTAAAAATTTTTAAAGTTTAGATTACATTCAAAATTGTTAAATTTAACATAAATTTTAATATTGTTTCACAGAATTTCTCCAAAATTAAATGAACATTTTAAAAATTTAAAATTAAATAACTTAAGGCTGTACAAAAATATGAGGATTTAAGAAAAATTGAATATTTTCTTAAATTGATTTAGTTCCAAATTTATGAAACTTTTTTTCAAATTTGTTCAACATTTAAATATTATTTTCTAAAACTTAAGAATTTGTCCAATTGGTATATTAAAATATTACCATTGAATGTCTCGGTGTTATAATAAAATTTAAGTTTTCGAAACATGTTCAGGATTTTTTAAAATTTAAGTTTCCGAAACATAAATTAAGTCCAATAATATGTAAATTTAATTCAAAATTCAAAATTTTTTCTAATTACAGAATTTATTCAAATTTCAAAATTAAACGAACATTTTCAGAATTTAAACTCTAAAATAGTATGATTTTAATCTTTAACAACTTTTTAAATTTCGGAATTTATCGAAAAATACCGTAAAGTTCCAGAAAACGCTTGAAAATTTTCAAGATTTTCGATAATTTGATAGTTAAAATTATTATAAATTGTTAGTTTAAAAATGCTTAAATGTTTGTTAAAATTTCCAGATTTTTTTTAAAATTTAAGAATTTGTAAAATTTTCAGCGATTGGAAAACGAAAATTTTAGAAATAAGACTAATGTAGTTCCAAAATAGTTTTCAGCTTGCTTTGGACTCCAGATCAATAATTCATTGTCTCTGATTATAGGGACAATGAAATTTTAGAATTATTTAGAAATAATTTTTCGGAATTTAGTTTAGTTGGAGAAATACATGAATTTAAAAGAGAGAAGAATTCAAAATATTTTACTTTAATTTTAAGGAATGTTCATTATTCTAAATTTAAACGTTACATTGCCGTCTCCATTAGGTTCAGTTACTGCTAAAAAAAAATGTTTCTAAAGTTTGGAATTAATAGTTTTTTGAATTCAACTTACTCCCAAAATTTTTAAATTTCGTTACGAAATACTGATTTTTTAAAATTGTGCAAAAAAGTATGAATTTAATTAAAAATTATCAATAATGGTTTAAAAATTTGCTTCGAAATTAATTAAAAAAATACATTCAGTCACATTTTGATGATTCTAAAATTTTTTGCAATTTTTTCAGGATTTTCTTAAATTTAAGAATATGAAACATTTTAAAGTCTTAGTTTGATAAAGCTCCTATGTTTAAAAAATTTCAAATTTTCTAAAAATTGAAGAATTCGAAATATTTTCAGACAAAATTTTAGACCACAAATTTAATGAAATCTTTTATAAACATTTTGAGTTTATAAAAGATTTCAAATAGCTTTGAAAAAATTCAGAATTCCCACTATATTTTAAATTACCAGGAGATGTCCACTTAGTTCCAAAATACAAAATTTTGTTAAAAATTTCAGGATTTATTCAAAATAAATATTACCATCGAACCTGAGACGTTTGGTTTAGATTGTACATAACTAAGACGTTCGATGGTAATATTTTAATTAAAAAAAAAAAAACTGAAATTTTGAATTAAATTCATACTATTTTGGTACTAAGTTAGTTACTACCTAGTGAAGAATGTAAATCGAAAATAATTTATAGTTCTAAAAATAAACATGTTTTCTGAAATCTTGGAATTTATTTAAAATTCAAATATTATTTAAAAAAAATTCAAAATTAGATATTTTGAAAATTTTTGGAATTTAATTTAGTTAGAGATATATTTGGATTTAATAAAGTATTTTTGAAATAGAGAAGAATTCGAAATATTTTATAAATATTCCTAAATTTTATTAAGTTTAAAAAATTTAAAAATTTAATAAGAAATTTTAATGTTCAATACGTCTCAGTTAGGAGGTAACTTGACCTAACTGAGACATATTGCTAAAAAATCTAAAAAATTGTTTGAAGTTTAAAAATTGGGGACATTTTATAGACTATTTTCGGAATTTTACTTAGATAAATGTATACAAATTTAATTCAAAATTAAAATTATTTCCTAATTTCAGAGTTAATTATGTCGATTTTCTTTGGTTTTACAAAAAATATCAATTATTTTCTTGCCAATCGAAAACGAAAAATAATTGATTATTTTTTGTCTTTGTGTTGGTATTTTGACATTTTGTTTTCTGTCAGTTTAATGTGAATTTCATGTGAATAAAATAAATATAATGAATCATTTTGTGTTTTATTTATTATAATCTATCTATGTATTATTTTAATTTATTTGTAATATTTTTGCTTTAAATTTTAAAAACTAGAAGCAATTCGATTGCGTTTTACTTCGCCCAAATGCTTCAATACATTGCCAGTTACATTTTCTCCCGAGTTATCAGTTGAATCATTTTGTTCTGTCGATGTTATCTGCTGATCTTGTGTACGATCTGAGGTAATGTTTGATGCCTCATCCCATAAATCGCCACTCTCAATGCAGACTACCTCGTCAACAAAATTATGGACAACTATTATGGACAAATTATTATAACCACACAGCAAGAAAACCATTGAATTGACATAAAAATTGCGAGGCGTCTATTTGTCATATTTGACATTTCTATTTTTCAATGTAGTGGTAGTAGATTATAGAAAAACACATGATTTGAAAAAATTGATTATACATCACAAAATAATCAATTATTTTCGCCAAAGAAAAATGAAATCCTGAAAAATATCAATTATTTGTCAAAATAATCAATTATTTTTGACCAAAGAAAATCGACATTAGAAATTTAAATATTACCATCGTTTGATAAGACTTCAAAAAAAAAAAATAAGAGTTTATTTAAAACTAACATAAATTTTTAAATATATTTGAAATTAAAACATTATTTTATAAAATTTTATATTTCGACCAATTGATCATTTTCACATTTTATGTTTAAATTTAATCAAAAATTCCGTTTAATTTCAAAAAATTTAGTAATTTTTTCAAATTTAAGTTTCCGAAAATATACGAAAGTATACGAAAATTTATGGAGTTTGTTAAGCCCAATAATATTTGAATTTAATTAAAAATGTAATATTTTTTCCAATTTCAGGATTTATTCAATATTAAAATATTACTGCTGTTTGATAAAGATACCGAAAATTTTTAGAATTTCGCGAATTAAAATTTATTAAAAATTTGAATATTTTTTTAAATTACAGATTTTTTCAAAATTAAATTAATATCTCCAGAACTCAACTCCAAACTTTAGATTTTTAATAAAAAATAACGTTTAGTCTTAGAAACCGCTTAAAAATTTTAAAATTGTTCAGATTTTCTAAAGTTATCAATTAAAAATATTGTAAATTTCTAGTTTGGAGGTTTTAACATTTTTTTAAAGTTTCAGAGTCTTAAAATATTAAAGAATTCAGGCAAACTTTATTGAAACTTAATTTTGTTCAATATTAATATTACTACTGTTTGATAAAGATACCGAAATTTTTTAGAATTTCGCGAATTAAAATTTATTAAAAATTTGAATATTTTTTTAAATTACAGATTTTTTCAAAATTAAATTAATATTTCCAGAACTCAACTCCAAACTTTAGATTTTTAATAAAAAATAACGTTTAGTCTTAGAAACCGCTTAAAAATTTTAAAATTGTTCAGATTTTCTAAAGTTAACAATTAAAAATATTGTAAATTTCTAGTTTGGAGGTTTTAACATTTTTTTAAAGTTTCAGAGTCTTAAAATATTTAAGAAATGTATTAAAAATTTCGTGCTTCGTCATTTTGTGCGATTCGAAAACGATAATTTTCGGATTAAAACTTAGTTCCAAAACCGTATGAATTTAATTTAAAACATTTCGAAAATATTTTAAAATTTGGAAATTCCAACCATTTTGAAAGAATGTAAGGCGAAACTGTTCAGAGTTTTCAGTTTCAAAAAACTGTGAACTATAAATACTAATATTTGCTGAAATATTGAAATTTATTAAAAATTTAAATATTTTTAAATTTAGAAATTTGAAACCTTGAAAATTTAAATTAGTTCGAGAAATTAATGATTTTGATAAAGTCTTTTCAAACCAGCAAACCACTCGAAATATTTTACGAACATTTCTCAATATTAGAAATCATTCATAATTACAGAATTCACTCAAAGTTAATAAAAAATACTAGTTTAGTATGTAACTGAGACATATTTTGATGATAATATTTTAATTTTGAATATATTCTGAAAAGTTTAATTAAATTCATTCTATTTTATGAAATTTTAATTATGGTTTTCTTAAATTAATGAATTCAAATCGTTTTCAATGAATGTAAAACAAATTACAGATTTATTCAAAATTAAATTAACATTTGAAAACCCTTAAAATATTTGAAAATTGTTCAGATTTACTAAAATTAACAATTAAAAATAATATAAATTCCTAATTGGAAAGATTGAACATTTTTTAATAATTTCCAGATTTTTCACAAATTTCAGAATTCAGGCTAAATTTATTGAAATTAATTTTATTCAAAATATGTATTTAAAATTTAAGGCTTAAATAACGCTTCGTCATTTTTTGTGATTGTAAAACGATCATTTTCGGAATTAGACTTGGTTCCAAAACTGAATTTAATTTAAAAAATTTCGAAAAAGTTTTAAAATATTTTAAAATTTGAGAATTCCAATCATTTTGAAAGAATGTAAATCGAAAATGTTCAGCGTTTTCAGTTCATAAAAATTGTGAGCTATAAATTATAAATTTCAATGTTTTCTGGTATATTGGAATTTATTAAAAATATATTTTTAAATTTATAACTTTGAAACCTTGAAGACTTTCGGAATTTAAATTAGTTCGAGAAATACATGAGTTTAATAAAGTCGTTTCGAACGTTCGAACGAAAATGTTCGTACATTTCTAAATATTAGAAATTTCAATGTTCAAAATTAAAATGTTACTTTCACTACAACAAAATTAAAATATTTTCTAAAAAATTAAAAATTATGTAGGTCCAAAAATCGTTTATATATTTTTAATTCATTTTAAGAATTTGAATTATTTTATTGAAAATTTCTAAATTTTGGCTGGGTCCCAAAATTATTAAATTTCATTAACAATTCATATATTTTTAAAATTACTGTTTTAATTAAAATTATTGAAAAATTCTGAATTTGACTCTCAAATCATCTCAAAAAAATTTAATTAAAAAATATCAATAGTTTTTTTTCGAAATTTATTGTAAAAAAACCAAACTTTTTTAACTCAACAAATTGATCATTTTCACTTTTGATGTTTAAATTTAATCAAAAATTTCAAATTTTTTTCAGTACATATTAAATATTATCTTCGAGCATCTCAGTGTGATATAATTTCAAAACTTTTTAAAATTTAAGTTTCCGAAACATTTATATGAACATTTTTGGAGTTTGACTTAATTTTTGCCCAATAATTTTTATAATTTTTATTATTTAATTCAAACTTCAATTTTTTTTTTTCAATTTCAAATATTATTCAATATTAAAATATTACTACGTGTCTTGGAAATGTTTACGGCATTTTTTAAAAGTTAAAAATTTAAATTATTTTATAGAAAATTTTTAGAATTTGGCTCAGTTCCAAAATTGTTAAATTTAATTTAATTGTTAAATTAACAAAATTGTTAAATTTAATTTAAATTACAGGTTTTTTCAAAATTGAATTAACATTTGAAAGATTTTAATCATTTTTTAAGTTTAGGGATTTATTGAAAAATAACGATCAGTTTTAAAAAACGCTTAAAAAATTTGAAAATTGTTCAGATTTTCTAAAAAAATAATTTTTTATCATTGCCCGCCAAAATAAAATACCAAATAATTTATGTACCCTTTCTATGTATGTATATATACTCGTATATACAATATATGTTGTGTATGTTGTTATATACAATGTATATACAATATATGTTGTGTATGATTTTCTAAAATTAACAATATTAAAAATATTGTAAATTCCTAATTTGAAAGCTTTAACATTTTTTAATAATTTAAAGATTTTCCAGAAATTTAAGAATTCAGGCTAAATTGGAAAACGATAATTTTCGGAATTAGATTTGGTTCCAAAGCTGTATGAATTTAATTTAAAAAATTTCGAAGAAGATTTAAGATATTCTAATAATAACTAAAATTTGAGAATTCAAATCATTTTGAAAGAATGTAATGCGAAAATGTTCAGAGTTTCAAAACTTTTGTAATTCAAATTAATTCGAGAAATATATGAATTTCGTCGTTTCGAACAAGCGAACTCTACTCGAAATATTTTATGAACATTTCTAAATATTATTCAAAATTAAAATGTTTAATTACCTAATTATAAAAAAATTAAAAGACTTTTTAAAAAATTAAAATTTATATAAGTCCAAAAATAATTTATATATTTTTAATTCTGTTTAAGAATTTGAATTATTTTATTGAACATTTGTAGAATTCGGCTTTGTCCCAAAATTATTAATTTTCATTAAAAGTTTTATATATTTTTTAAATTACTGATTTATTTAAAATTATACGAAAATTCAGAATTTGACTCCAAAATAGTATGAGTTTAATTAAAATATATCAATAAATTATAATATTTCGAAATTTATTGAAAAAAATATTATTGTCAGTTGACACTAAAATAAGTAATTTGAACATTTTTCAAGATTTTCTAAAACATGATAAATTCTGTCAAAACAATACATAATTTCGAAATTTAAATAATTATTGATACTTTTTAAATTTTAATTTCAATACATTTTTCCTGAATTTGTAAATTTATAAAATATCAGGAAATTATTAAAAAAATCTTTCAAACTAAGAATGTTTTTAATTGTTACCTATATTGTAAACAATTTTCAAATTTTTTAAGGGTTTTCTAAGACTGAACGTTATTAAGGAAAAGTTAAAAAATTTTAAATTAAAATAATATTATTTTGGAGTTGAATTTTAAAAAGGTTCATTTAATTTTGAAAAATCTATAATTTAAAAATATAAAATAGGTAATTAGGTAAACATCTGAAATTTTTAATTTAATCTAAACTGGACCAAATGTGAAAATGATCAATTTGTCGAATTATTAAATTTTTGAAAATAATATTTTAATTTTAAATATATTTTAAAATTGTTTTTAATTTCAAATAAACTCATACAGATTTGGAACTAACTCAAATTCGGAAAATGTTGAATGTTTCAAACTCTTGAAATCGTAATTTTTTTTTTGGAAGCTTGTCAAACTGAGATTTGCGATAGTAATATTTAACTTTTGAAAAAAGTCGGAAATTTGGAAAAATATTGAACTGTAAATTAAATTTATTTATTTTTAGATTTTTGTCAAATTCTGAAAATATTCCTTAAAACGTTCCTAATTTTTAATCTTTAGACATTGTTTAAATTTTTGTGTAGCGGTAACTGGACGTAACTGAGGCGGTAATGAAACATTTTAATATTGACATTGAAATTTCTTATTAAATTTATAAATTTTTTGAACAAAATAAAATTTAGAAATACATATTCTAATATTATTTCGAATTTTTCTTTCTTTTAAATTCATATATTTCTCGAACTAAATTATATTCCGAAAATTTTCAATTTTTGGAATTTTAAAATTTTTTAAAATAATATTTAAATTTTGTGTAACTTCTAAAATTGCAAAAAATATTGAAATTGAAAACTAAAACTATATCAATTGTTTCAGACGTTTGTGATATTTGAATTTTGAATAAATTCTAAAAAATTTATTTAATTTACCACAATTTTAGAATTATATTAGTCTTATTCCAAAAATTTATGTTTTCCAATCGCTGAAAATGATGGAACGTTATGTAGCTTGAAATTTATATAAAATTTTGCAGGAAAATTTTCCGAATTCTTAAACTTTTCGAAAATTTGTAAATTTTAAAAAAATTTAAATAATTTACAATATTTGTAACTGTCAAATTACAGAAAATCTTGAAAATTTTTAACGTTTTCTGGGACTGAACGTTATTTTTCAATAAATTCCGAAATATATAAAATTATTGAAATTCAAAACTATTCCTACTATTTTGGAGTGAACTTCTCAAAATGTTTGTTACATTTTGAAAAGCATTGATATTTAATAATTAACAATAACTTAACAATTTCAAAGTTTGACTACTTCTGAAAATTTTCGAAAAACTAATTTAAAATTGTTTTATTTTAATTTCGAATAATTTCTGAAATTGGATAAAATATTGAATTTTGAAACAAATTTATAAATTGTAGAACTTAATTAAATTCTAAAAATTTTCATATAAATGTTTGTTTAGTGCTATCAATGTTTGACTGAATGTAATTTTTTTTTTTAGTAAATTTCGAAATTTAAAAAATTATTGATATTTTTAACAAAAATTCATACTGTCAAATTCGGAGTTTTCGTATAATTTTTAAAATATTAAGAAATTTTTAATGAAATTTAATAATTTCCGAATTCTACAAAATTTTAATAAAATAATTCAAATTCATAAAATGATTCAAAAATTGGACCAACACAATTTTTAATTTTTGGAAAAAATTTTTTGTAGTGAGGTTATACTTGTATAACATTTTAATTTTGATTATTGAAATTTTTAATATTTAGAAATGTTTGTAAAATATTTCGAGTGGTTAGATCGGTCGAAAAGGCCTTATTAAATTCATATATAATTAATTTAAATTCCGAAAGTTTCCAAGGCTTCCAATTTTAAAATCTAAAAATATTTAAATTTTTAATAAATTCTAATATTTCTGAAAACTTTCTTTTTATTTTAAAATCTGCAAATTATTAGAAAATGTTTAATTGTCAATTTAAGAATATTTTGAAGAATTATCAAATTTTTTAAACGTTTTCTGAGACTGAACGTTATTTTTCAATAAATTTCTTAAGTTAAAAATTTTTATAAAATTTTCATCATACTTGGCGTTGAATTCTGAAAATGTTAATTTAACTTTGAAAAAATCTATAATTAAAAAAAATTTCAAATTTGTAATTAAATTTAACAATTTTGGAACCAAGCCCAATTCTAAAAATTTTCCATAAATATTTTAAATTTTTTACTTTAAAAAAATTTCGGAAAAATTTCTGGTTTCTGGTAGCTTTATCAAACAAGAGTAAAATTTTAATATTGAATAAATTATGAAATTGGAATAAATATTGAATTTTGAATTTCATTTAAAAATTATTTGGCTTAAGTTAGAGATATATAAACAATGAGATAGAAATCCAAGTGAAAACATTTAAAAAAATATAAATATTCTATTAGCGCCCTACTAGGCTCTCTTTGTCATTTATACTCTTTGTATATATTGTGAAAAAAAAAATTCTAAAATAGAGATATTTATATTTTATAAATCTCTTCTTTTGTATTTACATTTCATTATCATTTTATTGTTACTTTTATCGTATACACATTTAATTTTACCTCAATAGACCATACATGCACATTTCCGATTTTTATGTGCATTCCAAATCTTCTATATATTCATAGAAAATTTTGATGCAATACTACGACAATAGATAAATGTCCTATTGTTAAACTTGGGAGTTAAAAATACATAATAAAATTAATTTGTTTTGTGTTTAAATAAGATTTACTTAAAAATGAGATTTACTTAAAAAATGTTTGAGATCAATTTATGATTTTAAAATTGACAATTTTGATGCTGCGGTATTTTTTTTCACTGTCCATTTACAATGCTTCCTAAATATTCGAATTTAGGAATCAAGTCGGAAATTTACTGCAGCGTTCGTTACCCCCATGAGAAATTACGTGTTCTCCAAGTTCCTTTTGGGTTGTGTGTCGCACCAGCAGTCCTCCAGCGATTTAAGTTCCATTATTGTGAAGTGTAATATTTTCGATATTATGTAGCAAACGGTAAAGTTCAACCATCTGATTCAAAGTTCAAAGCTACTTGAAATTTCCAAAGCCACTCACGGTAAAAGGAGTACCAAGCTTCTTTGGGCTCACTAAATATTTTCGGAAGTTCATTCTTAATTATTAAACAATTGCGAAACCGAACTATTGAAGAAAAATATTAAACTGACCTCTGCAGAAAACTGAAACACGTGCATTGAGTAACACCAATATCATAAAATCTATAAAATTTTTATGGTGTTCATAGCAAGGGTGTTTATCCAAAAATCGAATGGTCTTGCTGTTCCGTACTTCTAGCATTTCGTGGCATCTATTAATAATGTTGTTTCGAATATTTTATATTTGAGGTGATTTAAAAAAAAAAATTGAAAATACTTGTACACAAAGATTATATTATTACATTTATTGATAACATCTATTTTAGTATGGCCTTCATCGTCACTTCCGTAATTTACATGAAACTGTTCAGTAGGCTCGAGCATAATGTCATCATTTATAATCTAATCATCATTATCAGGATTATCAGTAATGTTAAATTTAGCATTGTCGAATTCATTTTTATCACTTATTGTAACAAATTGCATGACTGTATCCAAATCATCTTGTTCGTTATCAGTGTTATCACCCAATGCATTGCCATTAAAAAAATGTTCATGTTCTCGATTTGCCGGATCATTGTAATTAGAAATAGCAGTAAGTAATTCATCATTGTCGTCTATAGCTTCGTATATTTGTATTTACAATTTTTTTTAAAGACGTCATCTGTGCCACGATACGACTGAATTCGAATACCGAAGGGTTTTTACAATGACCACCTTTGTTGCGTACTGTGGAAAAGGCATTTCCAAAGGGATCTTGCTTGTAACGTCCACAAAAACAAACTCTATACATATGGATATTCATCCAATAAATCTGAGGAAAGCTCTACAATAGAATTAATGGTTAAAACTCATAATTATACCATCAATGCAATAAGTGGGATTTTTTTATCAAATTTACATCCTGCGAACCATTTTACTAATTCTTTTTGTATTAATATGGTATTATTATTGCGAGTAATAGGTTGTTTATTAGCATTTTTTGAATACATTGAGCTGCTCATTACGGTATCAACAAATTCATCTAGTTTTTTAAATACCACTGTTGAAGACAAAACTGTTGGTTTCATCGATTTCGGGAAACATCCATATTATTTGCAGTTCGTAATGCGGCTGCAACTGTTCTGCTAAACACCTCTATAGCCGGTTGTGTTCGCAATTTTTCAAAATTATTTGGGAAGATGTGAGCTGATGTTAGCTTTGGACAAAGTCTTGTAGTGTTTGTTTGCTCATTTTTATATAATTTTTTAACCACTTCCCAAGAAGCTTTTTCATTTGGTGAGATCAAATTAAGGAACAATAACAATTTAAATTACGGCACCGTTGTGCATTTATATACAAAATAAACAAATAAATAGATATTTTATCATGAAGAGGGAAAAGGACAAAACTACATATTTACAACAACAAAATGTGTATAATCATTCTCTCTAAGGTTGCCGTTTTTATATATTAATTAATCTATTAACAAATCCATAGAAGATTAGTCAAATTTTGGTATATCAAGCTAAAATTAAAATGTGTTAGTGTTAATGCAAACGAAAAAAATTAACAATAAAAATTCAAATTTTTGATCTATTTTTGTAGTAATGAACATTGACCCATTTTCGTAGTAGTGACTAGGGAATCAACATTTTCTATGAATATACAGAAGATTTGGAATGCACATAAAAATCAGAAATGTGCATGTATGGTCTATTGAGGTAAAATTAAAATAATATGTATACGAAAAAAGTAACAATAAAATGATAATGAAATGTAAATCCAAAAGAAGAGATTTATAAAATATAAATATCTCTATTTTAGATTTTTTTTTTCCACAATATATACAAAGGGTATAAATGTCAAAGAGAGCCTAGTAGGACGCTAATAGAATATTTATATTTTTTTAAATGTTTTCACTTGGATTTCTATCTCATTGTTTATATATCTCTACTTAAGTCAAACTTCCAAATTTTCGTATAAATATTTCCGAAACTTAAATTTTAAAAAATCATGACCAATTGGTCATATTATTAAATTTTAGAAAATAATGTTTTAATGTTACATACATATATTTAAAAAATATTTTTAATTTTAAACAAACTCATACAAATTTGAAACTAACTCAAATTCTGAAAATGTTGAATGTTTCAAAGTCTCAAAATCATCATAGAATTTTTTTTGAAGATTTATCAAACGACACAGGTGCAATGGGAATTTTTAAATTTTAACTAAAAATTTGAAAAAATATTGAAATCTTTAATTAAATTTCCAAATTTCACTCAAGAAAACTCTTTAACTTTGAGTGGATTAAAGTTAAGAAAAAATTCTATCAATTCTAATATTTTAATTTTGAATAAATTCTGAAATGTTTAATGGAATGCATCCTATTTTATGAAATTTTAATTTAATTTTAATAGATTTTTTTATTGTAAATCGAAAATTTGCAAAGTTTTTCAAAATTTAAAATATTTGGGAATTAATATTTTTTCAAATTTCGAATTTATTTTTTATTAAAATATCACCGCGAGCGTCTCGGTAAGGCTTTGGGATTTTTTATAATTTAAGAATTTAAAACAAAGTATTGATTATTTTTAACTTTATTGAACTTCATTAAAATTTTCAACGTATTTCAAACCACTGATTAAAAAAAAATATTCAACATTAAAATATTCCCATTCAAAATGTTTAAAATTAAATTTGTTTATTTTATAGAATTTAAGGAATAATAATATTTTCATAAAAATTAATAACGAAATTTTCTATAATTCAGAATTTGATAAAAATCCAAAAACAAATGAATTTAATTAAAAATTTAATATTTTTCCTAATTTAAGAATTTATTCAAAATTTAAATATTACCATCGCACCTCTATCGTTTGATAAGTCTTAAAAAAAAATGATCAATTCAATATGAGTTAGTTCCAAATTTGCGTGAGCTAATTTCGACAAATCATTTTCACATTTGATGTTTAAATTTAATTAAAAATTTCAGATTTTTCTCAGTTAAATTAAAATATCATCTTCGAGCGTCTCAGTGTGAAATAATTGCAAGAAAATGTTAATGACTTTTTAAAATTTAAGATTTCGAAACATTTATATGAACATTTTCGGAGTTTGACTTAAGCACAATAATATTGAAATTAATTTCAAAATTCAACCTTTTTTCCCAATTTCAAAGTTTATTAAATAATGAAATAATACTACCGTTTGATAAAGCTACCACAAATGAACTTTTTTGAACAATTGAACGAAATTTTTTAAAAGTTGAAAATTTAAATTATTTGGCCTGGTTTCAAAATTGTTAAATTTAATTTTATAATTTAATTAATTTTACCAAATCACATTTTCTGAAACATTATTCCAATTGATAAAATTTAATAAATTCTTTATCTTTAGGAATTTATTGAAAAATTACGGAACTGATCCCAGAAAACGCTTAAAAAATTTGAAAATTTTTCAAGATATTCTTAAATTTGAGAATCTAAATCATTTTAAATTCTTGGTTTGATAAAGCTTTTATATTTAAAATATTTTCACAGCAAATTTTTCTTATAACGTATTTAAAAATTTTAAAATTCATTCAAAATTACATAATTCAACCAAAATTTAAAAAATTATTGGTTTAGTAACTGAGACGTTCGATGGTAGTATTTTAATTTTGAATAAACTCTGAAATGTTTAATTAAATTCATCCTGTTTTATGAACTTTTAAATAATATTTTTTCTTAAATTTAAGAATTAATTCGTTTTCAAAGAATTTTCCAAGTTCAACAAAATTTAAAAAAATTGGGAAATTAATATTTTTTCGTATTTCGATTTTATTCAAAATTAAAATATCACCACGAGCGTCTCCATTAGGTTTCAACAAATTAGAATTTTTTAAAATTTTCTATAATTTTAAATTTTTAATGAAAATATTCAATATGTTTAAATTTATTGAAAATTGACTCCAAAATAATATTTTAGCTAAAATTATTCAACATTAAAATATAACGATTTGAAAAGTTTAAAATTATTTTTTTTAAAGACTTTTTATAGAATTCAAGGAATCATCAATTTAATAAATTTTAATTAAAATACTTGAATAATCAAATATTTTTTAAGTTAAAGAATTTATTCAAATTTTAATTTTAATGAAATTTCTATTATTGTTGAAAAAATATCCAATAACTTTGGAAATTTGACAATTTTAAAAAATTCGTGACATTTTACATTGTTTAATTTTCAAAATTTTATTTATATAGTTCAAACATTTATGATTTTAATTAAATAATAAATAAATTACAAGATTTACTCAAAATTAAAATATTATCAACAAACAATTTGGATACCGCTAAACCATCTTTAAAAATTTCTATAACACAAGAATTTCGATTTTTCGAAAATTTTCAAATATGTTTCAAATTTTTAAAAAAAAATTTTGAATACAGAATGAATAAAAAAATAAAAAAAAAAACTAATTAAAATTTTCAAATTTAAATTGATCGAGTTTAATGAAACTTTTTAACTTTGTCCTGACTTTTATTATATTCTCAACCTAAACCATATCTAAACGAAATCAAATTAACAGTCATCTGTAAAAGTGGTAAACAACAACAAGTATGATGTTAAATAATGATAAGCTTTGATTTTACGATTATTCGAAACAACGAGCGGGGGAAAAACAACTTGTTGTTGTGAGGCGGTTGATAAGAATGATTTGATTTCCGAAATGATTATTTACCAATTTATTTATTACATGTTATACAATCAACCGCGTGTAACATACATCATTTGTGTGCGTATATTTTTTAAGCGTCACTCGTCCAAAATATAATTCAATTAGTGAGTTCGGTTCCCGCGTCAAAATTGTTAATTATTGATGTGTGTTATCATCATCATTGCATATCATTAAATTGTATGACATACAAACGAATAAATCCATTTACCTAATAATATAAACATTAAAAACACAGCAGGAGATATTTTTTTATCTGGAAAAATAAACAAAATTGTACACGATTAAATTAATAGCGATTAACGAATCAATAAAACGTACGATAAAATTAATTTCATCGTTATATACACTATACAGTACTGAAAATCAAATTTAGATTAAAATTAATTTTTTATTTGTACACGCTGCTTTCTATAGTTGCAATCAGTGTTTTATGGTTAATATATCGCGTGTGTGTGAGTGTGTGTTTATGGATGGTTAAATAAAACAATCAGCGAAATATTTTCCAGGCAAACAAAATCCCAAATCAAATTATTTTATGTTGTTCAATTACATTTTTTTATCATTGCCCGCCAAAATAAAATACCAAATAATTTATGTACCCTTTCTATGTATATATACTCGTATATACAATATATGTTGTGTATGTTGTTCCACCTCCACGCAACAATAAATTTTATAACAACATACCAAATAAAATAAACATTGCTCCAATCAATGCTTCCTTGTCATATTTTATGTTTTGTTAACATAAAATATGTTTTTGATTATTTTATCTATTTTGCTGGGGTGTGTGGTTATGGTTTGATGTGGTATAGCGAATAAAAACGGGCAATATGTAATAATTCAACAAGTCTCGCAAAATATTTTGAATCAAAACATAAATTAATTTGTATTTTTTTTTTTCGCGAAAGGGAAACCATGCTGCGTGGCTTGTGAGTTCAGAAATAGTCAGTTTTATAATACGATTGCGTTTGCGAAATCTCGGCCAACACGATGAACCATAAAAGTTCAAAATTATCAGTTCCGTTGTTCTTTAAATTCAGATTTAACTTACCATATTTTTTGTTATTTTCATAGGTACGTTTTTCGCCATTATGAAGTAAAAATAACGCCCTAATTTTTCTTTTCTTGTTTTTTAAAATTTAGGAAAAACTTAATTGTTCGTTTACATTTTGTTTGCGGTTTAAAATTGTCTTTAATGATTTTGGAATTTTGATATAAATAATAATCAGTTTTTAAAGGCCATTACTGGCCTTTTACTGAGTCAACTATTTGGCTCCAATGATTTCGATCTTGAGCATACTGGTCTTCATACTGTCTAATACAATCTGAAGTGGCCAAGCCGTTCTCTACATCGTGGAGCCATTGTCGCCTGCAACGACCTCTGCGCCTACCCTTTGGGGGCTCTCCTTTCAGAGATCACAGACCGCACAAATCGTTCCGGATCAGCACTCAAATGTAAGGAGCCATCTCTCGTACTCACCCGTCAGCGCCCAACTTTCACATCCAAACATAAAAACGGGCCTGATCAACGCTTTGTAAAGCTTCAGCTTCACGGTACTTTATAAGTGTTTAGATTTTAGCAATGGCCTTAGAGGATACCAAGCATGACTGATATCGTGAGTGATAATAGAGCCCAAATATTTGAACCTCCTCACTCTTTCAAACGTGTAGTTGTTACTACTAAAATGTGGTGTGCCATAGTCCCTATAACCAGAGATCAAGTGTTTCGTTTTGGATTCATTGATCTGGGGTCCAACTGAAGCTCTAGATTAAAGAGTATCGGGGACAGAGAATTTTCCTGCCGAACACCCGAGTTAACTGCAAAATTGCCGATAGCCTGTTCTCAACTTTAACACAGAATTGAGCCTGCGTCACTCTTATCCTACACAATCGTACCAATTTTGTTGGCATTCCTAAGTATTCCAGGGCAGACCATAAACTCTCTCGATTGATCGAGTCATAGGCCTGCTGGAAATCCAGGAACACCTGATGTACCGGGATGGATGTCTCATAATATTTAGATAGAATATTATCCGAGAAAATAGAGCAGTGGTTAAAGCTGCGACGTTTAGATCGGGAGGTAACGGGTTCGAATGAATGGGTTGAATGAATGTTAGTGTGAATGTGGGTATTGCACCGTGGGCCCATTAGTGGCATTGAGTGCTGGAGTAAAATCCGCCTAATTTAATAAAAAAAAAAAGATAGAACCACTCGTAGCGAAAAGACCTGATCAATGACTGATCGATTCAGACGAAGTCCTCCTTGATAGTCACGAACCAAGTTCTCCGCCAGAGGGGTGATTCTATCCAATACAATGTATGACAGTAACGTATATGCTGTGTAAAGGAGAGCTATACCACGATAATTCTCACACTTCAAGCGGTGTCCCTTTTTGAAGATGGGGCATATCGCGGCCACTTTAAGGTCGAAAAGACAGTTCCACAAAGTATCCCCTCCAAATATCAAGAGCTCCAAATTAATGCAGTCCACTCCAGGTGCACGGTTTCGTTTCAATCTCTGCATGACCTTAGTGAATTCTTCATGGGATGGCTCATCAGTGCAAATTTTCGCAGTCTGTATTAGAGGTGGCTCCACAATAGTCTGTAACGCATGATTAACATTAAGCAAGTCAGTAAAGTGCCCACTCCCAGCATCAAGTACTGCGTCGATGTTGACACAGAGGTTTCCATCCCGGTCCCTAATGCCAGTTGACGCAGGCCTGAAAGTATGGTGTAGTCCAGTAATTCTCTTAAAGAAATTACGCGAACTGTGCTCATTGCTGAGTTGTTGTACTTTCAGAACCTCGACGTTCCAACATTCTCTCTCGCTTTTTCCGTCTACAAATCTGCTTAGCTTCCCTCCTTGCAAGAGCAGCCTTGTTTTTCCTCGTGATT
This sequence comes from Tipula unca, assembly GCA_951394425.1. NCBI lineage: Eukaryota > Metazoa > Arthropoda > Insecta > Diptera > Tipulidae > Tipula > Tipula unca. Next base: position 174,626,947 of record OX596380.1, on the reverse strand, counting down.
GTGAGACGTTCTAAGATCATGAGCAATTGCAAAGTACATCATTCTCTCACCATTATCGCTCACAGTTTCATGTCGGGAGTACGGACCTATGTTTTCACACAAATCGGTCTGATTTCTGCCAGCTCTAGCATTAAAGTCTCCAATTACCATTCTAACATCGTGTTCGGGTATAGATCCCATCAGAACGTTCAAGTCATTGTAAAATGAGTCTTTATCTTGGGGCCGGCTGACTTCTGTGGGCGCATGTACACAAATTATCGAGAGGTTGGCTAACTCATGCGCAAGCGAAGCTTAAACAATCGGTTATTGACTGCTTGGAAATCCAAAACCGCGTTCTTTTCGTGCGGCCCAAGAAGAAATCCAACTCCAAGAGTTCCGAGGTCATCTCCACTGTAGAGCAACGTATAGCCCTGGGGCACATGGTCCCCACTCTTAGGCCAGCGAGTTTCTTGAAGAGCAACGAGTTCCAGTCGATTTACTAAGTAATTGCATGTGCCACTTGACGATCTTGTGTCCAAGTACTTAAGCAAGAGTCTGGTATATGTTTAGCGGTAACCATTTTTCCTTTTGTTGACATTACAAACAGCTGATTTTTTTACGGATCAGGTCATCAGTCCAGCTATCCAACCGTTTAGTCCTGCGACAAGCAAATGGTACTGTGATGGTATTCTTGAAAAAAATGGTTGTGCAGGGACTACGCGCTCCCCGACCACAGGGTTTTATAAATTTTAAAAATGTTGAATTAATGTCGAGCTATGTGTCCCAGAGCTATACGTTGCTCTACAGTGGAGAAGACCTTGGCAATCTTGGAACTGGATTTCTTCTTAAGCCGTAGGTAACCAAGGCGTTGTTGGATTTCCAAACGGCCAATAACCGATTGTGAATGCTTCGCTTGTGCATGAAGGTGGCCAACCTTTTGATAAATGGTGCACACACGCCCACAGAAGAAAGCCAGACCCAAGATAAAACCTGATTTAATAATGAATTAGACGGTCTGATGGGATCTATATACCTGAACAGGTTGTTAGGCTTGGAACTTTAATGCTAGAGCTGGCAGAAATTCAGATGACTTATATATGAAAATAGGTCAGTACTTCTGACAAAAGCATATACTTTGCAATTGCTCACGATCTTAGAGTAGTTAACACATTTTTCCGACTCAAACATATAACATTTACAAAACTGGACCCATCCTCGCAAAAATTTCTACGATGGTAATTTTCGAACAAGTCTGGAAACAAATCGAAACGAATGGAACGTTTCGAGTGTAGAGGTCTGTTAAATGATGATCAAAAGGAACCATCTTGTCAGCAATCAATTTGAGGAAGCAAATTACCAGTTAAAATGGGTAAACTTTTTCTGGGAGGTACTTCGGTTAACAGGGCTGAATTAGCAACAAAATACGTCACTGGTGAAAATATAACAAAAATCTGGCTGTTGACTCCTAAACTGCAAATAGGTCGCTCAATGATGCCTCCGTTTCTAGCAATCAAAACTTAGTTTCAGAGCAGTCTGGCGCGTTTTTAAGCTACAGGTTTTGGGTACCTGAACCATTTGGCTTTTCAATAGCTCGGTAGGTACTATAACTTTTGTTGACTAAACAGTTATATGGTGCCTAACTGTATTTGAACTATTCCTTAGCGTAAAACCTAAATTGCCAAAATGACAGCTCTTTTTGAAAATAGACTAAAATGCATGGCCGAAAAATCAATCACACTGTCATCACCCATATACATATTGATCCTAAAGAGATTTGGTAATCCGAGTTTAGAATTAATTCACAAAACCACTCTACATGAATTATCTTCATTGTGGGCATTGTCTATATGTTGTCTACGGGTGGTCGATACGTCGACGTAGAAAATAATAGATGACGCGTAAACGACCATCCGTGATGGTGAAAATAAGACCCAAGAATGACTGGTTTGAAGACGAGTGTCATTTTGCAGTTGAACAACAAAATATAGCCCATAGTAAAGTGCAACAACGTCTCACAACCGCGAAAAAAAACATGACTACTCTTACCAGGAAGGCAGCTAAGCAGATTTGTAGACGGAAGAAGCGAGAATGGTGGAAGGCCGAGGTTCTGAAAGTATAACAACTCAGCAATGAACTTCCGGATTACACCATAATTTCAGGCCTACGTCAACCGCCATTCAGGACCGGGATGGAAATCACGGAATGAACACTTTTTCGACCTGCTTGGTGTTCATCAGGTATCACAGACTGTAGATGAGTCACCTCAAGCACAGATTGCAGGTTGAATATCCATCCTTTGAGGAATTCACTAAGGCCATGCAGAGCTTAAAACGAATCCGTTCACCTGAGGTGGACTGAATCAATTCGGAGCCGTTCATATTCGACCTTATTAATGGAAAGTGGCAGCTATGTGCCCTATCATCAAGAAGAGAGACCGCTTGAAGTGTGACAATTATTTTATATCGTGGATGACTCTTTCCAAATATTATGGGACATCCGTCCCTGTACATTAGGTGTTCCTATATTTCAGGCGAGCCTATGACTCGATCAATCGAGAGAGTTTGTTGTCTGCCCTGGAATACTTAGGAATACCAACAAAATTGGTACGATGGTAGAAAATGACGATGCAGATAGATGCTCTGTCCCCGATACTTTTTAATCGCATGTTGGAGTACATCTTTCGTACATATGCGTGATTGGTCTAAAACTGAATATGAACGGAGTGAAGGAAATACTTGATCCGCTTGTAAGTTTTCGGCTTCTGTTATACTTCAGATCAACGAGGCCAGAACAAAATACTTGATCTCTGGTTATTGGAACAATGGCACACCAGATTTTAGTAGTGACCACTACTATAGGGCTCTCATTATCACTCACTAGGATTTTAAATGAGGATTTTCGCATCAGTACTAGACAATTTTTCGAGTATTTTACTATGTGAGTGCTTGGCAAGAGCTACTAAAATTTTTAAAAATCAATTTTTCTTGAATGATTCAACGAACAGGTTGGGCATTAATATTTAATTGTTTGTGACACACCCTCCTTCCTCCCCACATGTAATTAAAAAGTCGAAAAAAATAATCAAAATAATTTCAAACTTCAAAATCAATGAAATGTAAAAAAAGTATGTTCTGAATAACATATATGCCAACCCAATATTCGGTATGTGTGTGTACAAATAATTTTACAGTGTGTAACCACAACAAAACAATTTATTTTTAAATCGAACTCACCCCGTTCACCTAGGTAACCAAAAGTATACACCAAACAAATATCTATGGTTTTGTTTTCACCATAAAACTGTCAAAAACTGAAAAACAACGCAATAACCAATAAAAAAAAAATGGAAACGGAAAATTATTTTCATTTATCTGTGACCGGTGAAATAGTTTGTTTAAATTTTCCAATATTAATGCACAATCGTTCAATGTACTGTCGGTACGATATTGTTTATGGGCCCGATTGGGAAATTGTGTCCGGTCTAAAAACCGGTATCACACAAAATGGATATGCATCGGGAGGAAACGACTGTAATAAAATTGTCTACAATATGCCAATTGAATTTACGGTTAAATCTACAAATCCATTTGGATGTAAGTACGAACGATTTTTATCGTGAACGATTTTTAAATAATAATTTTCGTTTTAGGGCCACAAATTGTTTTCAGTATATATGGCAAAAATTTTTGGGGTACCGAAATATGTCAAGGATATGGTCGGGCCTATATACCCTTGTGCGGTGACACGATGAACGAGAAACGAATTCCGATAATAACGCCAAAGTGTTCAAATATTTGGTCATCGTTGGTTAGTTGGATAACCGATAAAAATCCTGAATTACGTGACCCAAAAATCTTGATTGATGGCACAAAAACAAAAAGTATGTTGCTATCTAGAATTTATTAATTTTTTTTTCTTCTAATTATTCATTGGCATTTGTGTTCCAGATATTATGACAGAATCGTATGGCGATATTATCATAAATCTACATATTATATCACGTGGCATCGAGAAAATGGCATTCGTTTGTGCTGCAAAATCGTGATAAAATAACAATCGCATTAAATAGGCACGAGTATACACACATCTTCCATTATGTCGTTTTAACGAAAGTTAGATTGAAAAGTTTTTAATTAAAGTGTAAATTCCTTCCAATAAAATTAATTAAGTTTCGTTTTATTTTTAATTTTTTTTTTAACACAAAAACCTTGTAAAGAATTTATTTTTTGTTGGTGCTGCTAAAATTAACGTAATGAATATAATCAAGATCTTATTTCAATAAAATCTGGAGAGAAACAAAACACGAGAAAAGTTCTAAAAACTTTATGTTTTTTTTTTGTTTTGTTTTATTTATATTTAAGATTATAATGCTTCAAGGCGATAATATAAGATGTGATGAGCAAATTAGAAGGTGTGATAAGGTGTTTGTCAAGTAGGTATAATTGTACGAGTATATGTGTATACAATGTGAGACCGAAATGTTTTTAAGATTATGTTTTTCTAATTTTAAAAAAAATGTCGTGGATTATATTACGACATTGCGGATGGTTGAGTAGATTAAAACATTTTTATGATAAGTAAAGTAATCAAAATTTGAAATCGTTTAACCTCGATTGGCAGACAAGAGAGTTTTGTTATTTATATTTTCGACAATGTAGATAATTCTTACAGTGGTTTTGTGAGGTGAGCTAGGCCTAAAACTGTGGTAACCAAATTTCTTTAGGACCAATGAGATACGAGTGGTTGGTGACAGTTTTTGAATCTCCTTCAAGTAGAAAGTCCATAATGAAAAAAGAGAAAAAGCGAACATTTATCTAAAAAGGAGGACATTTTTTGAAAAAAATCATTACAATATTCAATATTGTACGTAGTTTTGAAGGTCCCTTATATCAGTTAGGTTCATCAGACGATACATGTTCATCCGAAAAATAATATTCACCTGAGATTTGTTGAATAGCCAATAAAAAAAGTTTTTCAGATTTGATTTTCTCTTTTTCCTCGATTCACATGTCTCGTAAATCTAAATTGCACGAACATATTTCCAAGAATACCACCACAGGCTGACAACTCGCTGTCAACAAAAGAAAAATTGGATGCTGGCTCTCCGCTCAAGTACCCGGATACGAGATTTAAGATCGGCACATGGAACGTGCAATCACTTAAGAAAGCTAATCACGTACATGAAGGAGTATCGGCTGGAGCTCTTCAAGAAACTCGATGGCCTAAAAGTGCTATACAGTGGAGATAACCTCTGAAATTTTGGAGTTGAATTTCTTCTTGAGCCGCACGTAAAGATGGCTGGTTTAGATTTCCAAGCAGTCAATAATCGATTGCGTAAGCTTCGCTTGTGCTTTAAGTTAGCTAACCTTTTGAGAATTTGTGTATATTCGGCCACAGAAGTTAGCCAACTCCAAGATAAAGACTCATTTTACAATGAATTGGACGATCTGATGTGATCTATATCCGAACACGATGTTATGGTAATTGGGGACTTTAATGCTAGAGCTGGCAGATATCAGGCCGACTTATGAGACAATATGGGTCCGTACCAGGGATGGGCGTTTATGTTGAATGTATGAACGAGACTTAAACATTACATATATCATCAAGATATTCAACAGGTTATGGACCCAGTGCGTGAAAAATAAGAAATAAATTACAAAATTAAAGTAACAATACATAAGGAACAATGGTGGACGTATTGCGACCAAAATTTGTTAAATTAAACGACAGCAATTATGCGAACTGGAAGTTTCGTATGGAATTGTTGTTTGGAAAACAAAATTTGTGGAAAAGCAATAATCACCGGTGAAAAACCGGCAACAAAAATGGATGCTACCATTAATGCAATAATCAATAAAAAGGAAATCGACGATTGGGAAATATATGATGATGAGGCGAGAGGCACAATCGGTTTGTCGGTTGAAGACCATCAATTGGCACATATTCGTATGGCAGATACAACAAGGACAACATGGGACGCGGTAAAAAATTACCATGAGAAGAGTATGCTTGCTAACAGGCTTACTTGGTGCGATCAATTTGTGCATTGAACCTCGATGAAGGTGGTGATGCGAAAGTACACATAAATCGGATGCAAGATTTATTCACGAAATTGAGCGATCTTGGTGAAGGTACATTGGCAACTTTGTTTGCCTAAATATTTTTACTCGGTAGTTTGCCAGAAAGTTACGATACAATGATTTCTGGACTTGGAGCGCGTGATGAAATAGATATCACACTTGATGTGGTGAAACAGCAAGTGATTCTTGAATACGAGAGGCGTGCACGGAGAGATGGAACTTCAAGAGATTCAGTTATGAAAACAGTAGCAAAAGTTGGTGTTTGTTTTTTCTGGAAGACCCCCAATCATCAAAAGAAAGATTGCCCAAAGTATAAGGAATGGCTTGCAAAAAGGAATAGCGGTTAATACAGGCAAAAAGAACACTGATGGCAAATCGACGGATAAGCTGAATACAATTAAAAATTCGGACTTTATGTTTTCGATTGGTAACAATCAAAAGAAGGGATGGATCATCGACTCAGGAGCAACGAAACATGTTGTCAACAATAAAAAAATTTTAACTGAATTTGGTTGGGAATGTACTTTCTGTCCGACGGTTGGTGGAAAATGGTCTTGAAGTTGAATTTAACGATCGAATTTGCGAAATAAGGTATAAAGGTCAACAAATCGGTGTAGCTGACACAGTTGGTGAATTGTATGTGTTGCGTCAACCAGATTCAGTTTGTGCGGTGTTAGCACACAATGACAAATGCATACATGAATTGCATCGGAAAATGGGACATTTTGATCCAGCAGCGATTCGGAAAATGGCATCACAAGGTACAATTACTGAATTGGAAATTAATGAATGCGGAATCAAGGAAGTTTGTGATGTGTGCATGAAAGGAAAAATGACACGGCCACCGTTTCCAAAGAAATCAGCGACGACTGTCGTTTGTCGTGGGTGGTGAGTACACTTCAAAGGAATACACAAATTATTTAAAGTCCAAGGGTATTCAGATCCAGTTATTGGCAGCCGACTGTCCACAACAAAATGGTAAAGCTGAGCGAAAGAATCGCACTTTGATCGAAATGGCTCGTTGCTTGCTCATAGACGCGAAGTTACCAAACAGTTTTTGGGGTGAGGCGATTGCAACAGCAAATTTCATTCAGAATCGTGTGATAACAAGAACAAGCAACATTACACCATATGAACGGTGGAATGGTATAAAACCAGATACAAACAATTTTAACATTTGGTTCTAAATGTTTTGTCCATGTATCATCAGCAAAAAGAGGAAAATTGAACCATGTGGCAGACGAAATGATTTTTCTTGGACATGACGAGCATTCAAAAGCTTATCGTTGCTACAATCCTTCAACGAAGAAAGTAGTAGTCAGTCGAGATGTTCGTTTCGGTACACCAAGTACGATAGACAACAAAAATTCAAAGAATTTGGGTGAAAGACAAAAATATGATGGTGATCAACTTGATGGTTTATCGGTTCAGGAGGAGCAACTAAACGTTGACAATGAAGTAAACATTGATGACAGTATCAGTGAATATGTAAACGCTGAGGAGGAGGTGGTTTCCACTGTTTTTTCTTTTCATAAAGTTTTCACACTTCTTCTGAGTTAGAAATTAGTTAGATCTGTGGCAAGTGAATATCATCAAGATATTCAACAGTTTACGCGTCAGCTAATATTTTCTACGTTGACGTGTCGACAATCAGTAGACAACGTTGACTACGTTGTCAACGTCAATAATGTCGACAATTTCTAGAGTGATTTTGTAAATTAGTTCTAAGTCACGGTGACCAACATATATCGTTAGGATCAATGCGATACGGGTGGTGACAGTTTTATTTCAAAAAGGACGGTCATATTAGGTAGCTAATTCTTCTAATAGAAAACTGAACGTGCACGTTTTATTCTCTAGATAGTATTATTCTTACCTTCTAAGAAAGTTAAGTTATAGATTAGAAATGTTTTAAATTATTATCTCTAGAAATGTGGAGTTTCAATGTTCAATTAGTTTTATATGTTACTCTGGGTTTCGAACCAACGAATTTTCGGATTCGAGTTTGGGTTCAGGTTGTATGAAAAACATGCCTGTTCAACACTTACTTTTGTCACAGGGACCACTAACACAATTAGGATAGCTTCATATAAAAATGGGAATTCGATTTTATGATTTTCCCATCACTCCTAAATATTGTTTACCTTAGGGACTCGTGGAAGTGTTTTATAACCCGCAAACTCCTGTTTCACACTTAATTGATGTTGATGGTGTATTAAGTTTAGTTCGCTTTTTTTATTTTACCAGTTCGACCATGTCTGATTCACATTCTGATGAACTTGCGATTGGAATAGCACTAAAACTTGCCGCGGCTTCACTTTGTACCTATCTTTCCATTTGCATATTTTTTAAAATTTTAACGTATGAAAAATTTGTTTCTGAGCGTTGATTGTGTTGCCGTTGCTTAATATTAAGTGAAATCTGGCATCTGGATATATTCAGGCATTTAACAATTTATTCAGCCTACGATTTCTGCTGCAGCTGTCGTGATGAGGAGGAGGAAAATGTACTCCAACTGGTCTGCACCTGTCCTAGTCTTTCTCGCCATTGTCTTGTCTAAGGTCGAAATTACAATCTTCGTCTTCATCTTGATCCACCTCAGGAATATCCAATTCGTTTTTTAACAGTTTCACCGCTTTTAACTTATTTCACCGGTTCTCGGATGTCCCTATATAAATTTGGCTTAATTTTATGTGAAACGAGTGTTTGACGTTAATTATGGTGTTTTCTATAGGTAATTTGCAGTTTGGCGATCAATAATACACGTGTCTAATTTTTCTATTGATTTAGCGTTTAGTCGAATTATGCTCCTTCCAAGCTGCGCTGGAAAAGAAGGTTTCAGCGTAGAAAGAGCAGCGAAATATGGCACAACTGTGATCAAAATCTTTACAAGAAAGTTTATACCTTCCATTAAAAATAAACCGGATATCCCTATGGCAAGACCTAAAATTTTAATACATTCCGCTTCATTGTCAAGACTTTAAGAGCTACCGTGCTATTAAAAAGGCAAATCGTTCAGCTAACCAGAACTTATCCGCTAAAAATCAAGCAGTATGCCCTATGGCCTAGTTTTAACAGAACTCAGTGGGTGTGTTTTGATGAATGCCAAAACGTACGTGAATTTGAAGCAGGCAAGTGAAAAATGGTATTTTGCCAAATAGTGGCAATATTCCCGCTAAATATAGGCACTTAAAGTTAGAAAAATTTGCTAACAGAATTGATGTATGAATGAATGTGAACTGAAGAGCGGCTTTTGTCACATCCTCCACAATGATGCCGAATTTATTTACATAAAAGAATGACTACACAAACGTATATTACCCCTCATTCGATGACGCGATTCCGCAATAATGTTTTGTCCTGTATAGGAATTCTGTGCAAGTTTAATTGTAATTTTCCGTGGAAAATTTGGAATCTAAATGTTTCAATTTGATTCGAACAGACGAAGGAGTTTTCATAATTTGACCTGAAAAAATTGTAACAAAATATTTATTTTAATAATTCGGATCAATCTACTAGTCGTTTACAAAAGAAATGCGCACACAAATCAAACAACGTGTGCGTTAGGGCGAACCGGCGCATTTTATTTCAAATTGATAAAATATCGTATAGGTGGTCGAGATTGTCTTAATTGTCGACGTTGACCAATAACCTTGCCAAGTAATCTACATAATGTTTTACGTGTCGACAACCGCGTAGATTACACGGCGTAGTATACGATCTTATAGTAGCAAGAATATTCTTCCGTCTGGAAACATGAACACATCCGGGAACACAGCAAAACGCGTAGAACGTTTTGACTGTGAAGGCCTGATAAATGAAGATCAAAAGAAACCATATCAGGATCAGGTCAGCGACAACATTGAGGGAGCAAATTACCAGTCTGACTGTGTGAACTCTGTCAAACCCAAGAATGATTGGTTTGATGACGAGTGTTGTCTTGCAGTTGAGCAACAAACTAAAGCCTTTAGTGAAGTGCAACAACGTCTCACAATCGCGAGCGAAAACAATGCTACTCTTACCAGGAAGGCAGCTAAGCTGATTTGTAGACGGAAAAAGCGAAAATGGTGGAAGACCCAGGTTCTGAAAGTACAACAAATATGCAATGAGCGCAGTTCGCGTACCTTTTTTATTATTGGGAATTATTGGATTGCACCATACTTTCAGGCCTGCGTCAATTGCAATTCGGGGCCGGGATGGAAACCTCTGTGTCAACATCGACGCAGTACTTGACGCATGGAATGGACACTTTACCGACCTACTTGATGTTCATCATGCGTCACAGACTGTTGTTGACAGGCATGGGCGAGGTAGATTTAGCCATGTAATTTACGCTGTTGTCGACACGTAAAATATAACGTAGATTACTTGGCAGTGTTTTTTGTCAACGTCGTCAATTAAAATAATGTCAACAACCTACGATATTTTAGCGATTTGAAATCGAATGCGCCAGTTCACGGTAGTATTTTGTAAAAGCGTTCGTTCATCTAGAGGTGATTTTTTCATATGTTTCTTTTTGACAAATGACGCATGAATAGTTCCATACTGTCATCGTGTTTTTATTTATTCAGTATTGTTTGCCATTTCATCATGGAACGACTGAGCCCGGCATAGCGTCTACAAATTGTTCCGTTTTATTTCGAAAATTGGATTTCTGTGAGGAATGTGTTTCATGCGCTTAGACCAGGTTACGGTTGACATAATCAGCCTGTCGAGACCACTATTTGGAATACCATTGGAAAGTTTGAATCCCAGTTTACAGAATTGTATGATATATGCGACTAAATAGACGGTTTGGTATGGTTTATGCGCCTATGAATCATTCGTCTATATATTTCTTTAAAAAAGAAGACGGCCGGGGTGGGGTGTCAAATAGTGGTTGTTATAGCGCCATGATAACGAAATATTTGCTTCCTGAAATTGAAGCCCGACCTCGACGACATTTGGTTCCACGAAGTCCGCGCTATTTACCATTTAATTAATTTCAGGGTTCGGATCGTTGAATTGGCTATTTAGATCGTATAATACCTGTATACTCCTTTCTTTGGGGCTACGCAAAGTTCAAAGTCCAGCTATATAGATTTGAGGCACTGGAAGCCAACAATACTCGTGTCATTCGCCACATTCGCCATCCAAAATTGGATTTTGAGAAGGGACCATCTCAGTTTGCGGCCATCATTTGAAAGAAGTAATATTTAAAAAATAAATGGAAAGGAATAATGTTCTTTCGAATGATACTAAAGTTTCCATACGATTAAAAAGAATTTTTAGAGATTTTTTAATTTTTGCACCAATTTTGCAGATAAAATCACGCACATGTTGTTTGATGCTTCCTTTTTCTGGCATAACTACCGGTGTGACTTTTGCACTTTAACACTCTTTCCACTATACCCCAAAATTTTTTGACATGGGACTCCTTTTTTTTAAAGCTTAGACCGGCGATGGTTCGTTCCATTCACATACACACATTCATTCAACTCATTCACACAAGTACAGTGTACCACCTGCGCAATGAATGTATAGCTCCATGTCACCCTGTATAGTGACAGGGAAGGTGTTATTGGAAGGTGTTATTAACAATTCATGTCAAACCACTGCGCTATTGGCTCGGTCAAATCTCTTTGAGATAACATTGATTTGATTAATCCCGTGCATATTCTCGTGTGAACGATATATGGCCAAAACTTTACTACTGAATCGGGTTGAAGAATTAGCGGCAAAATACGTCGTTATGAAATATTTGACAAAAACCTGGCTCAACAACTACAAATTGCTGGCCAAATCATACATTTTTTTGCAAATGTATCTAACTTGAAGTGTTTCAAAACCAATTTCATGTACGTTTCGTCTTCCATCAAAACACATCCGCACTAAATTTTGTCAACAGGCTGGCACATATTTTATCGAACAAGTGTTGGTTATCTCAACGATTTGGCTTTTTAATAACTCGGTAGCACTTATAGCTTTCCCGAACTAGGATTCGTTTTACCATGGAGTGGGATGTGTTAAATTTTATGGCACGGTCATAGTTAAAGTTCACCGGATTATTTTAAATGAAAGTTATATCCTTTTTGTCTTTTTTTTGTGAGCCGTTTTCCCGAATTTTCTTCGAGCAGTTTAATAATTTTGTAATGGACAGACATGAGTATTTGAGTACGATTAGTTTTAAATTCCGCTCTTTTTGAAAAGAGATTTAAATGCATCGAAGGACATTCTAAAAAACTATCACCAATAACGGATTGTACCTAAAAATATTTGGTTCCCCTTTAGTTTAGAACTATAATTGACAAAACCACTCTATAGGAATTGTCTATATTATTGACAATTCTGGCCATGCCAATAGAAACCAAATTTCTCCTCCTAAATGTTGATTAGAGATAAAATCAATGTGTGACTTATGAGAAAATAACAAGATATATTAAGTAAAATAAAAATTAGGGCGTTTTTTGCGAAATATGATATTTTAAAGAGATATTAAAATAATCAATTTACTTTAAAAATAATAACAATAATTTATGAAAAATAAAACAACGCCCTAATTTTTTTTTGAAAATGAAAAATAACCATAAAAGAATGAACAAACATTTATTTTATATATCTTAGGTATCCATCTATTGTGCAATAGATAATGTCTAGTAAATAGCAATTTCTTTATTTTTTTAACAAAGTTTTGTTAACAAAACTACGATATCTCGAGACCAGTCGATGAAAACAAACGAACGGCATATAAACTAACTACACCTAACTACACCTAACACTTATAAACTCTAAGAAATATGTTCTTATCGTATTTAAGTGTTTTTTTTTAGCGTTAACGTGATACGAGAAACAAGTTAAATTTGTTTCCTTACATTTTTCTTCAAACACCCACCCTCTCCTTAATCAAAGTTTTGCGATAGCAAAAAAGAAAAATAATATCGAATGTCAATCCCACATAACAGAGCATAAAACCATTATCGATCCTAACGTTTCTTATACAAATACATAACATTTGAATATATATTTTAAAGTTTGATATCTTTAATCCAAATACGCGGATGGCGGCTGTATATGGCATTATCGTTGAAATGGAATAAAAGTTATACATAAGATTGGTTTTCTTCAATTTCTTAGAAATATTTTTGTTTGAGATTCTTCTAAAATAATTTATTTTATTTAGTCTGGCGTACGATAATGTAAAATTAAAAAATTTCGCTTTTCTTATCTAACTGTAATTTAAATGAAATCAATCATTTTGTGTGGTGCTTGATCAAGTGGAAAATCTAAAGACGCTCGTGAAAAAAAGTTAAATCCACTGTTATCGCTGAATATTAGCTATATTGGGTTTACACACAATTCGATAAACTTTTTTTTTGTTCATATACTGTCTCATTTTGAGTTTATTTTTTGTTGACTTAAAAGATTATACCAAATACTAACCGTATGTACTTATGTGTAATTAAGAGGTGTATTATTCCGGTGTGTATCACAATCAGGAAATTAGAATTGAAAAGACAGTTGTGCTTTCATCGCACCAAATCTATTTACCTTAAAGCGAATAACATAAAAACAATAGAGAAAAACTCGGTTATGTTTATACCGCCCGAACAAGAAGGGTATGGGCACCTATATCTGATATAATTTTATGTTTCGGCAGAAAACTGAATCGATAAATAAATTTGCATTCACCAAAATCTTGAAAAAAAAAATTTGTGACATAAATTTAATGAAACGACATTATCTAAAATCTGGAAATGTAATTTATAATTTTGTTCTATTTACAATACGATTTGGATAAAATGGATAAAATTTGTTTTATTTTATCTACATCGAAAGTTATGGTACTTATATACAGAGCGCAAACCTCATCCAAACGAATTTAATATTTCGAACAAACAAAAATACTTTCAAGTTTCAATATTTGCGATTAGTTTTAGCCCGCTCGCTTGTCTTGTTGTTCTACTTACATACATAATTTTATTTATATAGAGGTGAGCTTATTTTATATGAAAATTCTTTTAATCTACAAAATTTTGTAAAGTTTTTCCCTTATACTTTACCGATACAACAACAACCCTAACAATAAGCCGTAACAATATAACAAAGATGAAAATATTTTTTTATGTTTTTTGTTAAGAGAATATTTTTCGTTTGTATAAATATTAGAGCAGCAAATTGAAATGGTTAAATAAAATGTTTTAATAATTTTCTTGTTATTTTCCGAGTTTCGATTCGCCCAGGTAAAAAAAAAAAGAAGCAAACTCCAAAATAGTACGTTAAATTTATTACAAACAAGAAAGGTATCCAATTTACATAACTTTGTTGTACTTATACACGAATGGGGAAAATTAGTTTGTTTGTAGATAAAATCTGTGCATAGGTCGCACGTGGCTCATTTATTGAAAGGTGTTAATTCTAAATCAGGTAAATTTAATCGAATGAAAATTTGGTTATGACCTAAAAACGCAATTAAGTTAAATTGTGTACAGTGATCTGTAAATGATATGAACTTGACAGCGCCCAACATTCACATCCAAACATATAATAACGGGTCAGATCAACGATTTGTAAAGATTCAGCTTCACGGCACTTGATAGGTGTTTAGATTTTAGCAGTGGCCTTAGAGGATACAAAGCACAACTGCCTGCTGCCAGCCGCACTTTAATGTCCTCACCCACACTATTATGCTCGTGGTATGCCCGAGCTCGACCATTTGAAATTAACACATGGTCAATTTGGCTGCGGAAAATTTTGCGACGATGTGTCCATGTTTCCATGTGATGCTTCGAAAAAGCCACATAATGTGGTTGCATGAGTTTGTGGAACAGGCATGGTTATAGCAGATTTCTTAATAAAGGTGCCTTGCCGACTCATTTCATGAATCACAATTACTCAGATTTCTAGTTCAAATTAAAAATTGAAAAATTGAACCATGTTGAAAAAAAATTAGGGCGTTATTTTTATTTTTATTAAAAATGATGTAGATAAATTTGTTTGAATTTTAATTTAAGCCGTTATCTAAATTTAAGATTGTCCTAAATTAAAAATAAAGGATGTTTGAAAATATATTCAATTTAAGAAGGGATAAAGATAAAAATTAGGGCGTTGTTTTTATTTCCTTAATAACCAATGAAAAAATATAGCAAAATTTGAATTTTCGATTTAAATTTACAAGAAAATCAACAATTTTATTTTATAATAAAAATAACGTCCTGATTTTTTTCAACGTGAGTCACATGTTTATTAAAGATTTCCTAAAAATCTTGAAAACCCGATCATAAAGTAATAGTTAAATCTGTAAAATTTAGCAACTATTATTGAAAATTGGCCAACAACTATATTACCCTAATGAGATTGGGGTGCGCCAACATAGATCCCGTGGAAAAGCATGTGTCTT
The DNA here is from genome assembly GCA_951394425.1 of Tipula unca. NCBI lineage: Eukaryota > Metazoa > Arthropoda > Insecta > Diptera > Tipulidae > Tipula > Tipula unca. The sequence continues at coordinate 174,611,509 of OX596380.1, read as the reverse complement.
CAGAAGATTTTATGAGAAATTTTTGGAACCTTCAGTTCAAGATATTCCTGTTAAAATTTTTTATCAATTATTCTCAGATGCTGATTTTTATTACACTGAATAAATAAACAATAATCTTGAAAATTCAAAATGGCGGAAGCGGTGGAATACAACTATTTAAATTTTAAATATTTTTTAGTTTATTTTCAAACCGCAAAAAAATATAAATTTCTCATTGGCCGGGAAATACAAGTTTGACATGACAACATTTTGGGGATCAATCAATTTTGATTGTATTTTAGGTATTTTAGTAATAATCTAGCAATCGTCCTGTCAAGAAAAAGGAGTACACCAATAGTTTGTATTCTGAATTCAGACGGAATTCTAATATCATTATGTTTACAAGTGGTTGAATTACCGTTAACAGTGCCCCAGGTTCGTCCAGCGACTTGAAGACTATTGTTTTGTTTTCGCCAAGTGCACAGACAATAATATTGTATCGATTTTTTAATTAAATTGCCATAATATATAGTTTGTTTATGTAAACATTACCCTTTCGTCTAACGTTTTATATAGAAAGTAACAAAACCATAAATTGTTTCATGATGTGTTCATGAAACTATCGAAAAACATTTGTCGTTAAAGCTAGTACCAGACCTTGAATTGGAATATTTAGTACACCGTTTTAGACATGAGGTGTACTCATCAAGAATTGCGAGCCAGAGAGGCTGATTTGGAGCCGGAGAAGGGAACAGAAAAGTCAGGTCAAGTATGAATTTCATTGCGACGAGAGTTTTATACAGTAAGCATGTCAATTTGAGTGTGAGCATCTCTAATCAGTTTGTAAAATTTTATTTGATTAATTAAGAAATTTTTTTTAATATGAGTCAAAATCAAAATACATAATTTTATAACAAATTTTTCTTCGCCGCATTGATGCCGAAATTTTGCAAAAATATATTTTTAACCATTTTTCAACATCTTGTGTTGAAATAATTTTTGTTATAATTTTCTTTTATTCTTTACTACTCGATACACATTCCCGTATTTTTACAAAATTGTGGATTAAACATTTTCAGAAATAAGTAGGTACAGAAGCACATCATTTCCATAAAGAAATATCTCAACGTAGATGTCAAATTACATTTAGAAAAGTCAAATCAATGTGTGTACTTCGTTTATCGAAAATTGCAGGGCAATTTCAGGATATTGTTGTATTTTCGAGTTAAATTTTCAATATGAGATATGTAAATTGTAAACTCTAAAAATGTCTCGAATCAAATTATCACAATTCCAAATCCTTTTGCAAATTCCAAAATTCCAGAGCGGTAAGATGCTAAGTTTTGAATTTCTATAAGAAAATGTAAATTTAAATCGGGAAATTCTAGAATTAAGTCTTAAATCGAAATTCACAACTTTCCTATTCTATCAAATCATCATAATTCTTAATTTTAAATTTTAATCAAAAATTCACCGAAAATTATCGAATTTTTATTTCTAATGATACCGAAATTTAAAAGTTAATTTTATATTTCATTACAGAAATCCAAATCCTAAAAGTAAGGTAAATTCTAAATTTTAAAATTCAAAATCAAAGGTTCTTGATTTAAAATGTAAATTTTAAAAAATTCTCAAAATAAACTATTGTAATTTTAAATTAATAATTCTATAATTTAAAAAAATTTTAATTTGTCAAAATTCAATTAATTTTAAATTTCAAAACAAAAATCGGAATCCATGATAAGTCTTAATATTCCAAGTTCAGAAATTCAGTACCTTAGTTCCTAAAATTGAATTAAAATCTGAAATTTAAATTTAAAAAATGTTTGGCGTTAAATCATCTTAATTCGAAATATATAAATAAAAATCTTCTAAAATTTTATATTTCTGAGAATTGAATTAAAAAATTTCGAATTTTTATTTTCCTTATAAGATGACGGAATTGAAATAATAAATTTAAAATTTAAATTCAAATTCTTAATTTTTTCTAGACTTAAAAGACAAAACGTAAATTCTAAAGTCTCGAATCATATTTTCACAATTTCAAAGTTTTGCAAATTCCAGAGAGTTAAGATGTTAAATATTGTATTCATGTTTCTTTAAAGTCTGAGCTTAAATATTTAAATATCGACTTAAAACATAAATCCTTAAAATTTTCGAACCAAATTTTCACCAATTCCGAAATTTTAAAAAATTGTAATCTTTCAGAGAATTATGAGAAACCATATTTGGAATTCTTAATTCCATAAAATTCTCAACCGAAAAGTTGTAAAATTTAATTAAGTTCTTAAAATTCTTAAATTTTAAAAATTTCCCAAAATAAACTATCATAATCCTTAATTTATATTTCCAAAATTTTATAAATTATAAAATCATCAAATATTGAATTAAGAATTAAATCTATATAATACTAAAGTCCATTTAAATTTTAAACAAAAATCGAAATTATGAATTGAACATGAAAATTTAAAATTTAATAAAAGTCTTGATTTAATTCTACATAATTTGAAATGTATAAAATTACAATTTTTTACAATTTTATAAGTTCTAAATTTTTAGAGAATTCAGCTAACAAATTTTGAATTCTTAAATCCCTAAGAAGGTGATATTCAAATGGTTACTACTCAAAACTACTAAACTTTTGTTTTTAAGTTTTAATTCAGAATTCGATATTCTGGAATTAAAAGTTTAAATTCGAAATTTATAATCCCAAAATTTTAAAATTTGTAGAATAGTCATATATCGAATTATGTAAGAAAACAATTCAAATAAAATTTAACTTTCAAAACAAAAATCGGAAATCATGAATTAAAAGTCTAATTTCAGTGAAATTCAAAACCTAAATACTTAAAATTGAAATAAAATTTTTAAATTTTATTTCAATTTTAAGTATTTAGGTTTTGAATTTCGTAATGTAAATTTAAGAGTTTCTCAAATTAAATTATCACCAACTGCTCAGTATAGTAAATTCTCCTATTATATTGGCAATTCCGAAAATCCTTATGTTTAACTGAAACGAGTGTCTCAACCTAAATATCAACAAAAATTTAACATTTTTAATGTATACGACAGACAGACTATCCCAATTTATCTCGTCACCCAATTTAACCATAAATAAAAAATTATATCTTGGTCACGTCCTAAGAGTACATTTTGTGTGTGTATATGTGCGTATAAAATTATATCCAATCCTCTTGAAGTCTTGAATAATGCATGAGTTGCCGATTGTATCCCATTTTGTCACATTTATATAAAAGCGATATAAAATAAAATCACTGTGTGATGACGTAGTGCGATAAATCAAAGCTATGTATGTGCGGTTGGAACAAAGTCCATTAAAATATATAAATTTAGTCCTAGATAAATAAAATGATATGTGTATCTAAAATTTTAACACATTGTGTAAGGCGAGACCCTCAAATTGGATATTGAACTATAAATTCCGCACGTGTGGGACGATTGACATAATTTAAATATAAAAATGTAATCCCCATAATTAAGTAAAAAATTTCCTTTTTCACAAACCAAAAATATTTAAAAGTTTTGCAACCGATTAATATACAAAGCTTTATGAAGCTTTTTAACGTGACTGGAAAATTGTATCCGAAATTATTATTGTGTGTGTGTATCCTTTTATTATGTATTTTTAGCTTCGGTATGAGTACAAAAAGGGTGCGAGGCCTTCAGAGTTTATTCATGGGTGTTGTTCAGCTTCTTTATTTTTAGTATTCAAAGTTCGTCATTAATGCATAATATAAAGTTAAATAAAAAAACTCAATTTTAGGTTATGTAAACTGGCCTGATACCTACCTGATTTCGTGCGTTTACATGAATCGCCCTCGCAAAATTAAATTCATGAAATTATAAACAATCCACGGATATTTCTGAAATTGTTGAATAATAAATGCAAAAGCTTAAGTATTGTCTACTTTGCATTTTACATATTTGAGGGATAAGCAAATATGACCAACAGTTTTGTATTTTTTTTCTTCTAATTTTGTGTTACCACGCCAGTGTTTGGATTTAATTTGTGGTTTTTGATTATTTGGAAAGGACGTCGTTGTTCAATAAAAATTAATTGGGCGGAGTAAATTATAGAAATGGCAAGAGTGTTTATATGTAAATGTATAAATGTAAAGCTGTTTAAATTTCGATTCGTGTTTGGTTAATTGGGAAAACTACCGGCAAACTATTTGCTAAAATATTTCCTTTTGTTTAATACAAGAAATTAAAAATCAACTTCTTTCAGTCTAGGTCGAAATCACTATTATGTGAAGTATATGCTAAATTTGTACTAAATCGATTAATAATATTTTTGTATTTTTCTTCGATGCTTTATGATATTATAATTTATTCACTTGGACAAAAATTTAACATTTGTCTAATATCCGAAACACACTATACAAAACAATCGTTTTTGTAAAGTGTGTCTTGAATCCAGATCCCATTACCGCATGCTAACTCGCTAAAATATCTACAACAACGAACCTAGATTCTTAACTGCTATGGAAGGTGCATATCAAGAAGAAATGCGAAGAGCTCAGACTGAAACACAGAAAATTGTATTGGCTCTTGAGAAGAAATCCTCAAATTTGGGGTTGTACTAATTTGACCAACCTAATTATCAATTCACGATTTCAAAACAAGGTTTGTACGTAATAGCGACCTTTTGGTTGCCAAAGAGCCAAGAAAAGCTGTATGGAAGCATGAAGAGAGGTTTCATAACCACCCAAACATCGAGGCCAACCAATTGTTGGACCACCGAGGAATAACAAGAAGACTGGAAACTGTTTGTGTTAGCTTTATAGTCAGCGAAATGCAATTGAATGTAGGAGAAGCCAATGGGGAGACTAGCAACAAAGAGTAGCCATTAAAGTCAAATAAGACTGGCAATGTGTTTTGTCAGTCTAAAACGACCAGGTATAATGTAAATAGTGTATGCAAAAAAACTTAAATTACGAAGTTTAAATTTATCGTCCTGTATTATAATATTTCCAAAAATTTTTTTAAAATTTTTATTATTTTAATAATTAAAATATTTCAATTAATTTCCCAAATTTATTTTTATATGATTATCGAATTAAGTCATTTTATTTGACACAGCAATAAAATCTTGTTGAAAAGCAGGATTTAAAATTCTTTGACGTTTTCAGGAAATATAAATTTAGTTCACAAAAATTTAAAACAAAAATCAACATTTTAATCATTAAGAAATTTATTAAATTTTATTGAAAAAAAATTAAAATTTTCTATAAAATAATAAAAATTATAAAAATGCAAAATACAATTTTTTTAAAATTTGTAATTAACAAAATCTAGTTTTAAAACTTTTTATAATTTTTAGACTGTAAAAATATAAATTATTAAAAAAATATCTATGTTAGAGTTTTATAACAGAATTGTGAAAATTTTATTTTTTTAACGAATTATAGAATTTTATTAGATTTAATTTTACAAAACAATAATAAATTTAAGTTGAAACTTTATTTTAGAAGTTTGAAAATATTTTCAATTTTTTACTGAAAGTTGTGAATTAAGAATTGTTAAATTTAACGTACAAAATTTATAATTATTTTAATTAGTTAAATTTTTTAACTAAATTTAAAAAGCATACAAAATTTAAGAATTTTAATACGAAACATATTTGAAAATTTAACAATTTAAAAATCATTTGGGATTTGAGAAAATAATTAAATTTGGTTCTGGTGCATCCGAATTTAATTCACGTAAGTTAATATCTGCACATCGTTAGTTTTATTTTCAGAGATAACTAGTTTTAACAAAACAAAAATGTTTGCATTTTTATTTTTTAAATGAAAAAAAATCAATTAAGAAAATTTAGATTCTAAATTTTAAATATGACAAATTTTAATAAATTTTATTGAATTTAAAATGATAAGATTTGTTTAAGTATTTTAAAATAATTCTAGAATTTTGAGAAATTTCTATAAATTATAAAAACGCACAATTTAATTTTTTATTTAAATTTGTATTTAACAAAATCTAATTTTATATCTTTTTATAATTTTTAAACTTTGTGTTTTTTTATTTCAATTATTTAAAAAAAATCTTATTGGTTTTGTTTGTATTTTGTAGAATTTTAATCGGTTAAAAAGTTTTATAAATTTAAGAATCATAATTTTTAATATTTAATAGTTTTATTGAGGATTTCCGAATTGCTACGAATTTCCGAATATTTTACGGATTTCAGAACTTTTACAGAACTGTAGTTTTTTTTAAAGAAATGTAGATTACATTGTAAGCTGGATCAAATTCAAATTTTGTAAAGCTTATCAAATTTATAATTTTAAAATGGTTAAAAACAAATGAAAACATTACAAATTAATAAAAAATTTAGGAATTTATAATTTTTAATAACTGAAGAAGGAGGTATTTAAGAATTTAGAAGGAGGAATTAATTTATTTGAATATCGAATTTAGTCGTTTTATTTTACACAGCTGGATTAAAATCAGATTTTATAAGGCTTACAGTTTATAATTTTAAAATTGCTAAAATCAAACGAAAACATACAAATTTAAAACAATTTAGGAATTTACAATTTGAAACTTTTTGAGAACTGTAATTCAAATTTCTTTTTTTTTTTAAATTCTAGAATTTTTTTAAAATTATCAAAATTTAAAATTTAATTTTTTTAAATTAATTTTACTTAAAATTTATATTTAAAACAATTAATTTTATAATTTTATGATTTTGTGTTATTTTATTTCAATAATTTAAAACAAATTTATATTGGGGTTTTTTGTTTTTAAGAATTTTAATCACTTAAAATTTTTGATAAATTAAAGATTAAAAACTTAAAATATTTAATAGTTTTTTTAATTTTTCTAGATTTTAATTACAATATCATAATGAGTAACAGAATTGTCACAATTATGTTCTTGCTAAATAATGATTTGTTTTTATAATTTTTCGAATTTTATTTTAGATGTTTTAAAATATTTTTATTTGTTGGTCAAGGTTGTGAATAAAGAATTTGTTTAATTTAACGTACATAGTTTTATTCACAAAGATAACTAGTTTTAACAAAACGTAAATTTTTGAATATCTTGTATAAATGAAACCAAATTATTTAAGCAAATTAAGATTTTAATTTTTATATAATAAAAATTTAATAAATTTAATTGAATTTAAAATGCTAAGATTTGTTTCAGTATTTTAACAAAATTCATTTTTAAAACTTTTTATGGTATATTTTAGACTTTGTGTTATTTTATTTCATTTTAAAAAATTCTATATTGGAGTTTCACGTATTTTTTAGAACTTTAATCACTTAAAATTTTTAATACATTTATGATTAAAAACTTAAAATATTTAATAGATTTTTAAAATTTTGAATTTTATTGTTTGTTTCAGAATTTCCAGAATTATTGCAAAACTATGATTTATCTTAATATATTTGCGAATTAATTTTTTTGGGAATTTCAGAAATTACAGAACTGTCATTTTTTTTAAAAATAACAATTTTAAGTTTAAAAATATGTATCATTTCCAGAATGTCTGGAAGTTAATTTTAGAAGTTTAAAAATATTTTCAGCTTTTTAGTGGAAATTGGGAATATGGATAAATTTAAGAATTGTTAAATTTTACGCACATAACTTAGCATTATTTAAATTGGTTAATTTTTTAAATTAAATATAAAAAGCTTACAAAATTTCACAATATTAATATGAAATACTTTGGAAAATTTAACAAGTTTGAAATAATTAAGGAATTTGGGAAAAAATTATTTTGAGCATCCGAATTTAATTCACATAAAGTTAATATCTGCAAATCGTTAGTTTTATTCACAAGGATAACTAGTTTTAACAAAATGAAATTGTTTACATTTAGTTTTTTGGAAAATTAAGATTTTAATTTTTAAATATTAAGAATTTTATTAAATTTAAAATGTTTAGATTTGTTTTAGTATTTTAAAAAAATTGTAGAATTTTTATAAAATTATAAAAATGTAAAATTTAATTCTTTTAAATTTGCATTTGACAAAATCTTATATTAAAACTTTTTGTTATATTATAACTTTGTGTTATTTTATTTCAATGATTTAAAAAAATTCCATATTGGAGTTTGATGTATTAATCACTTAAAATTTTTTAAACATTTAAAAAAACTTTAAATATTTAATAGCTTGGTTAAGATTTATTGAGTTTAAAAGGTCTAAAAAAAATTAAAAAACTATTAAATATTTTAAGTCTTTATTCTTAAATTTATAAAATAAAACATTTAATTAATTAAAATTCTATTGTAAAATTATGATTTATTCCCCAAATTTTGCGAATTAATGTTTTAGAAATTTCAGAACTGTTAGAATTTAAAGAATTAACAGAATTGTAAAAATTTATATTTGTAACGAATTATAGAATTTTATTAGATTTAATTTTACAAAACAATAATAAATTTAAGTTTAAGAATTTTTCGAATTTTATTTTAGAAGTTTGAAAACATTTTCAATTTTTTTGCTCAATGTTGTGAATAAAGATTTGTTTAATTTAACGTACATAATTGATAATTATTCCCATTGGTTAATTTTTTTAATTTAATTTAAAAAGCGTAAAAAATTTCAATTTTAATATGAAACACTTTAGAAAATTTAACAAGTTTAAAACCATTTGAGATTTGAGAAAAAAATTAAATTTGGTTTTGGTGCTTCCGAATTTAATTCACATAAAGTTAATATCTGCACATCGTTAATTTTATTCACAAAGATAACTAGTTTTAACAAAACCCAAATTTTTGCATTTTTATTTTTAATGAAAAACAACATTTATTCAGAAAATTTATTTGAAAAAATCAAAAAAACCTTTTTTAAAAACCAAATTAAAATTAAAATTCTAGAAAAAATTTTTGGAATTTCTAAAATATTTTAAAAATAAGTTTAGGGTCTCAACTGATTTTTTTTTCTATTTTCACTGAAATTTTAAGCTTTTAAAAATGTTTTCATTTTTATGTTATTATTTTAGAAATTTATAAAAATATTTTATAAGTTTCCAAATAATATTTTTAAATATTTAATATAATATTTTTAAATATTAATAAAATATTAAAATTTTTATAGAATTTTAATAATTGAATAATTGAAATGTTTCAAATAATTTCGAAAACTTAATTTATTATGAATATCAAATTGAGTCATTTTATTTTACACAGATGGATTAAATTCAGATTTTATACAGCTTACCAAATTTTATAATATAAGAATGGCTAAAAACAAATGAAAACGTATTTATAAACGAATTTATAATTTATTTATTTTGAGAACTGTAATTTGAAAATAAAACTTTCGAAAATCAGGATTTAAATATCTGAAAATTTTTTTTTGATGTTTTCAAGAATTAAAAAATTAATTAAAAATTTAAATAAGAATTTTTTTATTTTAAATATTAGGAATCGTAATAATTTTTTTGAATTTAAAATGTTGAGATTTGCATGAGTGTTTAGCAAAATTCAAGATTTTCTATAAAATTATGAAAATTAAAAATTTGATTTTTTAAAATTAAAATTTTTTTAAAATTTATAATAAAAAATCTAATTTTAAAAACTGAAATCTTACTTTTGTTTTTAATTTTATTGAGGGTTTCCGAATTGCCAGAATTATTGTAAAACTATGATTTTTTTAAATAAATTTATGAATTAATATTTTAAGAATTTCAGAACTTTTACAGAACTGTCATTTTTTTAAGATCTGTAGAATTTAAAAAGATTTAATCTTATAAAACAGTAATAAATTTAAATTTAAAAATATATCATTTTCAGAATTTCTCGAATTTTATTTTAGAAGTTTGAAAATATTTTCAACATTTTGCTCGAAATTGGGAATATGGATAAATTTAAAGAATTGTTAAGTTTAACGCACAAAACATATTTAAATTGGTTAATTTTTTTAATTAAATTTTAAAAGCTTACAAAATTTCAGAATTTTAATATGAAATACTTTTGAAAATTTAACAAGTTTAAAATCATTTGGAATTTGAGAAAAAAATTAAATTATGTTTTATTGCATCCATATTTTATTCACATAAATTTAATAACTGCTTAGCGTTAAGTTTTATTCACAAAGATAACATGTTTTGGCAAAACAAAATTTTTGCATTTTGTTTTTATAAATTGAATTAAAATTTATTTAGAAAATTTTTCTGAAAACATTTGTGGATGATTTATGGAAATGGTCAAAACTTGATATTCCCGAGGCAACTTGAACAAACGTTTTAAACAACAAAACCATTTTTTTTCAATTAGGTTGCATATATTCTTTATCATTGATTATTTTGAAATATAAAAACACCCTAATTTTTTTTGCTGTATTTTCTTTAATGTAAATTAATAAATTATGGTTGTGCGTGTGTTTCGGGTATTGCCTTGACATTGAAACGAGCTTAGAAATTTTTGCAGCCGGCATGTGAGAGCTTTTTTTCTATATAATTGTACAAAAAGCATACATCCTTTATGCCTATGAGGAACATTTTATTTTGCTTTTGGAGGTCAACGGATTGAAATATCGTTGTCCTATTGCTTGTTGGTTGGTGTTGTTTATAGAGTGGATAAACTTAAAAATCAATGCTTTAATTGAGGTAAAGCTTTGTTCATATTTTAAAAATTATGTCATCTATTATTTTGATCCTTTATTTAAAGCTCATTTTTAACATGCCAGATTTATTATTAAATAAAGTTGTAGTTGTCTAGTATATGTATATTAAGTCAAACAGTTAATAGCTTACTAACCGCGCATATAATAAAAAGCCACTTCCTTTTAATATTTCCATTAGGATTATTCTATAAACAAAACATATACTTCTTGTCTACCATATTTTATACTACACGGTATAATATGTACATCATCTTTATTGTACAAAATAAATTGTGAATATCACCCAATTATGCAAATTAGAAAACTTCTTCCGTTTGTTTTCTACTCTCTTAACAATTCTTACGTATATATAGCTGTACGAGTACAAAACTTACTTAATACGAATACGGTTAAAATTTATTTTTATGACATGTACCATTTGTTCAAATTAGATTTCGAGAGCTTTAAGCATAAAATAATTTAAAGCAAAAAATTTTCTTCATCTTACATACGTGTGTGTGTATGTCTTTCAAATTTTACTAGATGAGCGGTTACATTTCGTAATAATGTTTTGTGGTTTGTTAGACGAACATTTTTTGCGCCATTGTTTGTTTGGTGCGGAGCCCGCATCTTTAAGCCGTAAAATCGGGTCTATTCTTGGAATTTTCAACTTTTGTGTGTTTTTATTACTGCACATGTACGTATACAGAATTTTTGCTTAACAATTATGGTAAAAGCTTTGTTTGTTAGGCGCATTTTTCACGGATGTTTGATCACATCATTTTGAAAGAATGTGCGCGCTGAGGTGTGGTGCCAAATTTTTTTTATTTATTTAATCAAGTAAGAATGTTACCAAGATTATATGTTTTTATATAATTTAATGAATTAAAATCCATATTGGTGCACATGTATAATGCTAACGGATTTATGTTTTGCTTCTATATACAAATATATACTTAAATATATGAGATGTACGTTGCACCATTTGGTTCTTAGGGAAGTAATTATTTTTTTTTTAATTGTAAATATTATTAATCCAAAACCACAATTGGCATATGCACATCGATCTTACTACGATGCGTCATGTCGTCCAAATGGGAAGTTCCCATAAATTTCATTCTGCTGTACACTAGACTGGGACAGGTGCAGATCAGCAGGATTACAGTTTCTTCCTTCTTCTCATCACAGACCTAGACCGGATTTGCCTGGTTATTACCCACGAACTAACGGTAACCATATGGCATTCGTTTCTTTTATGGCTTTCTCTTGAAGCACAAGTTTACAGGAAGCAAGCGGTATCTTTATATCCAGCCTGCTTTGTGATATAAGGCGTACTGTTCCGTTGCGCGCTAGCTCATCTGCCTATTTATTGCCTACGATATTGAAGTGCACCCACCGTCCAGCAGATGTTGAACTGATCAGAAATCTCAATTAAAGGTTCTAGACAGTACTAGGCTACTTTCGACACCAGAAAGTGTGATTGTAGCGTTTTAATAACAGCCTCGCTGTCCGCGTAAAAATGCGAATATCCCTCGTAGATATTACACTATACTTCAACCAGTTCATGACTTTCATTATCGCGATACGTTCAGCTTGAAAACACTTCAATAGGGGGGAAGACGAAAAACGAGGTGCCCTCACTTTTTGAAATATCCGTGAAGAAGCTTAGCGCCTCCATTGTCCATAACCGTCTCATTCCCAAAAAGTCTTCTGAAGAACCCTCCAGCTTCGACTCGGTGATTAGAGAGAAAGGAGGTGCAGAGATCCGAAATACACAGGTAAGGCTATATGAACTGGAGGGCGCAAAGTATCCGGATAAACCGTTAGAGACTAGGCTAGTTTTAACTGGGTGTCCAGCCTGGCCGGTTATTAGCACGGTACGGTTGACACCTCAACTTGGCTCAGTTGTTTAGCACCATAACGTCACCACGGGAAGGTAATATACACACTTGTGGAAGCTGCGAGATACCGAGCTGGCACCAAGTACCAACTTGGTTCCTCCAATACAGTTTCACACCAGACTCCCATTTTTAACACTAACATTGTTTCGTAACTATGAAGTTGGCACAAGAAGAGTAATCAAAATTTTCTGGTCGACTAAGGGCTTTGCACTATGGCAATTTTAAGTGCCTTCGAAAAATATTTTTATCGATAGAGTTTTTAAATTTAAAATAAGTTTAAGATCCATTTACTTCAGTTTCGAGATTTCATGTTTGCGAAAAAATCAATAGTCTTTCTGACTTAAACATATTTTTTCTGCAGAATTACAGCATAACTTTTACGTTATATTAAGAACCATCGGCACCGCACTTTTAGCACTGCTTCGCTAGCTTCCAGATAAATAAAAAAAAAATCCTCAAAACGTTTGCAATAGTCTTGATTCAAGTTCAAAGAAAACTAATTTGATCGCTTTGCCTACATATATGTTTAAAAGTTTCTGGGTAATAAAGGTCCTAATTTTTTTTAAATTGCGTTTTTCGGAAAAACAGTGAATCATTAGGAATTGGTCAATTAATCAATGAATAAATTTTTAGTCGAGTATCAGTGGAAGTCTTCTTCAAATAAGATTTGAAAATTAATGTCGAAATCAACGAATTCCAAGTCAAACTAAAATCGAAGTCAAAGCCAAAGGAAAACACCAAATAAAAGTCAAAGATGAACTTGTAATCTCATAATCAAACTCATACTCTCAGTCACAGTCGAAGTAGAAGAGTCCAAAATCAAACTTAAAAGCGAAGTTAATATCGCAACTATACTCGATGATCGAAGTTCAAGGATAAGTCACCGAATTCAAAGTCACACTAAAAGCCGACTAGTTAAAAGTGAAATAAAAGAACAAAATAAAAGTCGAATTCAGTTAAAGTCGAACTCCTAGATAAAATAAAATTCTCAGAACCGCGTGGATTGGGATTTCTATTTGATTTACCATAGGACAAGAAAGGCCAATATGGCCATTGACTTAATTATTCAAAATAATCACGGTTAACAAATATATACTGAGACTTCTAGAGATATGATGAAGAATCTAAATGTTAAGGTACTCTAAAGGCAGAGAATTTTCAATTTCGATTAATTTAAAAATTTTAAAGCCTCCAAAGCAACGAAAAATTTATTAAAAATCCAAATTGAGTCAAATATTTGCTGCCTGGGTTGCCAATTGTTTTCTGGACCAGAAAACGGAAATTGTTCAAATTAGAAAATTTTTCTTAACTCTTAGGTTCTTCGAATGTGCTAACTAATAGTTAAACGTAACCTAGAAAATTTACATTTCCGGGTTTCATGGAAATCGGGTTGGTTTATAATTCGGATTACAGATTTGAATATTTTGCTGAAGTTTTCATTTTTAAATTTAGTCATAGACAAATGTACTGAAAGTTTGTTTTTCTGAAATCCAAACGTAATTCTATTGCATCGACTATTTCGCCAGAGACAAGACATATACACAAATTGCCATTGTACGCATTCATAATTTATGTAAACACTATCTTAAAATAGAACCCAGTTCAAGTATTGTCTGTTTTGACAATTTATCCATTTTTTGTAAAAAACGAATAAATAAACAAGCTGGCATGGCCAAAATATTTAAACACAGAACCAAATAAAGTTAGGCATAATCCGCAATGAACCAAACCGCCAACCTTCGCATCTTTTTTGTAGTGTCGCACCAATTCCGCCGATGGATCATTCAAAAGCTCACCACCCGATTTATTTCCGCTGTAAAGTGTTGTGCTAACGATCATGAATATAATTTGAAACCTTCATCAATTTTAACGGACGGTATTTTAAAACGCTGCAATTAGCTCCTTTCGGCACCAGTTGCAATTCATTTTTTATAATCGATATAACGCTGAACCTGATATGAAACTTTATGGTTCTCATTTCGTTCCAATACCAAAAGTCGTTTGACTTTCTTGGACGTACTCATTTCTGCCAACAACCATCATTTCTCGAATATTTTATTTTTCATTACAAGTGCTCATCTATATACTTACTTCCTCGCGGTGCACTTCGGGCAACCAGTATTCTTGGCAAAAAGTATGATGCAATAGTTGAGGGCTTAAATGGTATATTTTGGAAGCGTTCAGTTAGCTGGTCATGGTAACTCTCTGAGGATTAAGCTGAGTGCTAACTACGAATTAAAATAATAATAATAATACGTAAAGGAATAGCCGAGTTAGCCATATTCCGCAACTGTATGCGAAACTCGATTTATAATCCTAAAAATTATTTTCCAATAGCAATTGTTTTAAAAAAAAAAAATTAGGGCGTTGTTTTCATTTTATGTTTATAGTGTTAAGATTCATAGAAAAGGTTCAGTAGGCTGCACTTTGGTATTTGAGGGTCTCGGGTTTGGTTTCCAGTCGCAACCATCACATCATATTGTATGCTCAAAATATTTTTTTTTTTGAAAATAAGTTTCATATCAAGGCCCTATCAGAATCAAGGCACGCTCGGATTGAATACTTTAGAAATTAGTTCTTTCAATTTTAGTGGTCGTGAACTGGGTATAGCCGAAGTAGTAGTAAACGGTTGAAGTAGAGAAATTTTATTTTTAACAAGTCTATATTAGGTAAGGTTAGGTTATGGTGGCCGTCCTAATGCACTTACATATACACAATTTGGTCCGTAGCTGTACCAAATTTAAGCTACCTCCTTTTCACTCGTCGAACCATCGTGAGCTTACCAAGAAGCGTTGAAGGCCCTTCACATCAATCTTAGTAAGATCCATAACGTCTTCCATTTGGGAATTTTCCATCAAATTCATTCTGCTGTACGCCAGACTAGAACAGGTGCAGAGCAGATGGAGCACATTTTCTTCCTCCTCCTCATCACCACAGCTACGGCAGAAATCATGGGAGGGAACACTCAGTCTGCTTTCATGTATCCCAATGAGACAATGTCACGTTATATCTGCCACAATCATACTAATATGGTGTGGAAAGGTCAGGAAGTGTGATTGTAGCATTATAATAGCGAGGTTAACCGCTAGTCCCTCACACACAAAATACCCCACAACCAATCCCTCTATCCCTTTTTGAACCATCGGTGAAGAAGCTTAGCACCTCATTGTCCATAACCATCTCATTCACCAAGACCCTCTCTGGTGGGAAACTCAGTTTGGAATCAGAAAATAATGAACAACTCAAATAATTTGAATTATTTATAAAATCATTTTTAGCAGAAGTTCTGGAAAATGGTCAACCTGAAGGGAACTAGACCATTCCTTCACCGATTTTGATAAAAATTGGTATAATCGATTGAAACGGGATGATAAAATGATTTTTTTAAAAGTTCTGGATGATGGCCAACTTGAATCGAAAACTATCCCTTCAAGGGTCTGATGAATTTAGCTATTTGGATGAAAATTTCAGGCTAAAATTATTCATGGCAGAAGCTTATGATTAGATGATAGAACGATTATGATGAAACTCGGTATCTTGGATGGAAATGGGATTATTAAATGATCGTTGACAGATGTTATGGAATTTGGCTACCAAAAAAATATTTTTAAACGCTATTACAAAAAAATCGATGAAGCAATGGTCAAGTTCCCTTTCTGAAGGCCATATTCCAGAACTTCTGCCGACGATCATTTAATAATCCCATTTCCATCAAATAATTCCAATTCATTATAATTGATGTATATGGTCGTTTCGGCGTATTTTCATTTCCGGTGAATTGTTGTTTTCGCTGAATTGTCGTTTTCGATGAATTGTTTTTCTGTGAATTCGGTTGTGGAATCTTCAAAGAATTTAAAAATGTTAGAGAGATGGAAAATCTTACCCACTTGTATTTGTATCTCTTGTATTGAAATGAAAATCAAAGGTCAAGGTCAAACTCCACTATACATAACGATCTTCATTTCTCAAAAAAATGTTCGAATCTATCGAATTTAATCAAAAAATTAAAATTAGGGCTTTGTTTTCATTCCATATACTTAGTTAGAACCAATAAGTATGAATCAAAACTCATTTTATATGTGATTTCACACCAAATTCTAGTGACTTAAATCTGTTGTGACAGACACATTTTTTTTGTAATATTTTAATATTCATTTTGTATTTTGTTGGAATTTTTTTTTCTTTTTTCCTTTTTTTTTGCAGAAGGAGGCCAAACAAAATTATGAATATTTAATTAACAAACTTCGTGACTGAAATATTTTTGGACGTTAATATACAAAAAAAACGAAAAAACTTTTTTACCATAAAAATTACCTTTAATACGAAACGACGTTGAGAGATGAAATGATGTGGGGGGTGTGTGTGTATTTTGATGGATAAACAAGAAGAACAAAACTTAAAGATCTAGATTTAAACCGTTAAATTTTAATTAAATTACTAAACAAAAACGAAAAATTGTCTAATTCAATAATCCAATTATCTTCTTAGTATTTTTCTACTTCATGTTTTCTAAAAGGCAAAACGACATTATTTATCAAAATTTTGGAATTTGATGAATTAAAAAAATAAATAAATTGGTAAAATCATAAACATGGCAATCGTTGTATAGAATTTATGTTCCTAAACAATTTTATTGTCATGACATTACACACACACACACAGAATTTTGTATAGATTTTAATGTTTCTTCTTCGTCGTCTTCTTTCTGCAATAGATAAGGAAAATTATCACAAATAAGATTAAAGATTAGGGCGGATTTATTTTTGGTTACATAAATTGGGTTGGGTTATACCTATAATATTATTCCAAAAAGATAAATTTATAATTATTAAGCTTTTCTAATTTATTTAAACCGGAAACAAACTTTTTATTTTACGAATTTTGCTACCATTTCGATCATCAATAAATTAAATTAAATAACGAAATCCACTTTAAAAAAAAAATCCCATCTTGTTATATAGTTGACTGCAATTTCAAATAAAACAATATTATTCCGTATATGGCATTAAAAGCTTTCCCCACCCCACAAATCTTTTTTCCTAGATTCGATTAGTTCTTTTAAATGGTACAGAGCGGAATCGTATCCTATTTATAAATTGTTATTTGAATACACATTAATATACATTTCTTATATGTACGTACAAAATCGTTAGAAGACGCGTTAGAATTGTTGTAATCGATACACATATATGTACATACAGAAATGAAAAAGATATTTTCGATTTCACCATAAAAGCTCTATAATGGTAATAGTATATTACGTCAAGAGTATCACATGGCACCAAAACCATTATCAAAATAACAATTTTTAAAGATACGAGCATTCTTAAAATTTTATTTAAAGACGCATATAGAACATTGTTCCGTGAATTGTGCTTTTTTGTGAATATATTCTGTTGCCATGGACGATAGGATGTATAAAATACATAATTATGCTAATTTACAACAATGTTGTAACAGTAAGTTTTGATATGCTTTGTTGACTCATTTAGTGACCAACTATTATTTATTACTGTAAAAATGGGTGCTCTTCGCTTTCATTAAGGTTGGTTGATTTTACGCCATTTTTAAAAAAAAACCAGGTCTGCACTGCATTGCGGAACCAATTTTAAATAAAAATTTTCGTTGTTGTTTAGCAACGAGATAGGTAAGATTAGGTTAGAGTGGCTGCTATAGCACACTTAGACCGGTGACGATCAATTGTAATAGGAAGTTGACCAAAGTCTCTTCCTCCTCCTCGTCCATACAGCTTCTGCAAAAATCCTTTGCTTCTAGATCTCCTTCTTTATCTCCTCGCCAAGTTCTCCAAATAGGCAGTGTCCTGGTAGTATCCCCACGATCGTTTTTAATTACGTCTACGTATGGAGATTAGTGTATTTGCACGTTTCAAGTCCATTTATAGACAAGTGGCAACCCAACGTAACTCTTGATGTCAGAGAAACTGATTCGAGCTACTTAACCCCACCTGACTGTCCACATAAATTTGCGATGTCACTCGAGGATACCACATTATAGCTCAGCCAATCACCTCTTTACCATGTAGCTTGGAGTCATCCGTAAAGAACTGTAATGCTTCTGTTTCCGAGAGCGACCCGCTCCTCCAAGATCCTATTGAAGAGAACGTGGTTCGGAACCCTTTCCTGAAGCATAATGTTAGTGTAACATAGTCTAGATTCGCCAGTTCCGGATTCAGGCCCCATCTTTTTCCTATAGCGTTTCTGCATTAGTACATAGCTATATTAGCCTTGTTTACTCTTTCCAAGATGTTAGGCTTTCAACCAAGCCTACTGTCCAAGATTACGCCCAGAAATCTTGATCTTATCATTAAAAGCTTATCCTATGCCGTTTAAGGTAGGTGGGACTACTACCGGGATTATAATTAGCTGTCGTTACGTCCCTTCCTTCGTAATCCCTTCCCTCTCCAGCTTCAACAGCAACCTATTAATTGCTATAATCAAAAGAAGAGGGGACAGAACACCTTCCTGCAGGATCCCCTTATCCACCCGCCTCCTAATGGTGAATTTCCCCAGCTCCGAATTAACCGTCTTGCATTGCATATGATTGATTAACCCACTTTCAGGGTAGCCCACCCCAAGGAGTGACAATCCCTTCAGAATTGCCGCCGTTTTTAGATTGTTAAAGGCGCTCTCAATATCAAGGAAAGCCACCATATAAAACTCTTGCAAGAATTATTGATTTCTAAATCGTACCAGGGCATGCAGAGCCTTGACTTCCCTTTACAGTTCGCATAATGAGACTGTACCCAGTCACTATAGGCTTTATTTTATATCATGTATAAATGATAGAGTTATGTGTTGGAAGTCCTCTGGATACCGATGAGAGTTTTTCCCCGCTTTCGAGATAAAGATCACCCTGATCTCTGTCTACCTCTTCGGAATACAGACCAATTTTCAGCATCGTTTGAAGATTACTTCCAGAGGAGAATAACCGACGAGTTGTTTTGAATTTCCGCTGGTATAATTCCACCAGCCGATTTATAAGGTTTCAAACCTTCATGTGCCCATAGGATCTGATTTATAGTTACGATACCTTCGCAATGAATATGTTTCTCGATGAGTACTAGTCTCTGTCAAATCATCAAAGCTTTCTGGAAAGTGGCTTTCTCCAAGAAAGCAGTTCAAGATCCGTCCGGTTTAATTAGATAACTGAGACTGGTTGGAATAGTAGACAGTATCCTTCTAAGGCGAGAAATTTCGGAGGCTTCGTCCATTTTATCACAGAAAAGTCTCCCCGAGTTCTGTTGTGCCTTCCTTATTTCTTTTTTTGTATACTTTTAAGTCGTCCTTATAAAAGTCCAATTCTGAGCATTTTTCGTACTTTTGCCCCTATTAAAGCTTTTTTACAAGCCTTCCGGTAGGTCCCTGGTTCCTTTGGCCACCATTTTGAGTTTTGCTTGCCTCTATAGGCTTAACTATTTATTGGGCAAGCAGCATTAAAGGACCGGTAGCAGGAACTAGGGATAGTGTCCACCAATGCAGTTCAGTTTCTTCACTGTCGCTGGCGGCACAGGGGCCCCCGGCGTTAAAAAATCGTTTGAAAAGTCACTATACTTGCTCCAGTTTGATCCTTCTGAGATTCCTAAAAGCTTTCCGAGAGGTAAAGGTTACGTCTAGAACCCCCAGCCATTTATTGGTTCCAGTGGATTTGCCGGTGTCGCCCATATCGCCTCTCCTGGTACTTGGTTCCGAGAAGATGGCACCCCTCTCCTCCCGCGAGTCCAAGGATTATTAGTCTGAGTTGTTAGATTATGAATATTAATTTGAAATACTAACTCGCTTTTCAAATACCAAAATTAAATTTTTATTCGAATTGTAGAATTTTAAAGTATGAATACTAAGCTCATGAAAATCCCCGATTTATTGAATTTTAGAGTATTTCTCTAATTTTTAAATTATTCAAAATTCATAAGAGAAAACTTACTAGAATTTTGGGATTATGAACAAATTTTCCATTTTCATTTGAAATTTAGACAATTATTCGGAATCGAGAATATCATTCGAATCATAAAAAATCAAAACTCGATTTTCAAAATTTCATCAAATCTCATGAATTTACCAGCAATTTGAACCAGCTTCCATTTTAAATATTTAGAAAATTTCTCAATTACAATATTTGGAATATTATTATTAAAATTAATTTTTTTAAACGTATTGTTGAATTTTAAATCTAGAACTTCGATTTTAGAGTTCTGAATATTGAGCTATTTCCAACTTAACGTATTGAATTTTGAATTTGAAAATTATTCGTAAATTAAATTTTTAATTAAATGGGAATGCTCGGAACAATTTTAGAAATTACTGGACTTGAAAGGTTTAAGCTAGTATTTAAGGTTTATTTTGAATTTGTATCCTATTGAATTTTGAATCTGAAAAAATTATAATTGATAATTTTAAAATGTAAAATTGTGTATAATTTTGATTCAAATGTCAAATTAGAAATATTCAATTAAAAATTAGAAATTTCGAAATATATTTAAAAATGATGTGTTTAAAATTTTAAGAATTCATTTTTGTGTTTTAGTGTTTAACACGGACGATTACTTTTGCCAATTTTAGAGAATAGGTTTTGGAATTTTATCATCTTAATTCCGAATCACACGTAAAAAATGGTTTTAAAATATCAGTTCCAATTCTGAATTCTTCTTAAATTATACATCTCTTCCAGATATAGCTATTTAGTTAGAACTGCAAACACTTGTTTTATTATTTGTTAAATAAAACATTTTAAATTTGCAAATATTCTGAGCTTCACGAAAAGTGAAACCATTTAAAAATTCGTTAAAATTGTTAACAGTTTAAATTCTAGTTTCCGATTTAAATAGAAATTTAAATTTTAATTGAGAAACTTTTGAGACCAGCACTCTGGATTTTTAGAAATTGTAGAATTTGAATTTTATGAATTAAAAATTAAAAAAATTTACCTAAGAATCTTATAATTTCAATTAAATAGTTACTTTACTATGGAATCTAGAATTTTGAAACAATTATTATAGAATTTAAAATGTTGGTTGAATTTTCAACTCGTAGAAGTTGAATCTATGAATTTACGTTTATAGACAAATTTAAATTTTGTAATTGAAAGTACGAAATGTTACTGAATCTCCAGAATTTGAATCCCTAAATATTTTTAGTATTTTTGCAAACAATTCAATTTAGAATTAAAAATGAATCCGATATTTTAAATTCACAATTCCGAATTTTATGAAAATTAAACATTTTATTGCTTTAATCTTTAATTTATTTAATTATTTTTTTAATTTTAGTGTTTGGAATTGACATTTTTTTTTTCCAAATTTTGATTAATTATAATGTAATTTTTAAAATTAAATTTTAAGGAACGTGAATTTTAAATTTGAAACTAGGCCTAGGTAATCTTTATAAAACATGAGTTAAATTATTATTTTATACTATAAAATTTTATTTTAAAGCTTATCCCTTAAAATATTTATATAATTAAATAATAAATTAATTAATTAAATTATTTTATGAATCTGGAACATTTTTAATTGATGATTTTAAATTTTTAAATTAATTTTTTTAATTGATTTAATTCATTTTTTAAATTATTAATTATAATTATTAAAATTAATGTTTCAATTTTATTTCTGAAATAAAAATAATGCAAATAAATAATTATTTTTCGGAGCCATCTTCAGTTAAAAAATTATGAAATATCAATTTGAAGCTAAAAATAACTTTATATTTTATATAAAAAAATTCTATAATTTTTCATTGAAATCTAGGAAATATTTCTAAAGAAGACGTAGTCCTTACGGAATTCAATTTTGAAAATTCGAGAATTTAGAGATGTATAAAATGAATTTGTGAGTTTGGACTTTATTTTTAAAAATTTAGAAATTCGGGAATATTATTTTGAAAATTTCGAAAGTCGAGAAATTCTGAAACTTGTGAATTCAAATTATGATTATGTTTGTAATTTAGGTTTCTAAAAATTATCTAAAAAATTTAATCATTAAAAATTTCAAATAAAATTTTGAAATTCCAAATTTGAAATGTTATACAATTGAAGTAAATTATCAGAATCTTGATTTTGGAATTTTTTGGGAATTTGAGTTTTTAGTCATTAAATTTAACGTTTTACAAATTTATACTTTTTAATATTTGGCGAATTCTAGTTAAAATTTAACTTCAGAATAATATTTGTCATTCTTTGAAAATATTAGAATATGAAAAAAATTAAAAAGAATTTAACAAAATATGTAGAAAACCAGAAGTGTTATTAAATTTAAGAATTCGGAATTCTAAAGTTACCTTTATATTTAGAAATATTTAAATTTAACAGAACTGTAATATATAATTATAAAATTGGTTGAGTTTTTCTTTTGTTTAAAGTTAAAATGTTTGCAAAAAAATTATGTAGTTGCAAATATGTTTAATAACGATGTTAAATAATATTTTTAATTAACTAAAATAATTAAAATTATTATATAACAATTAAAAACAAAGAGTAACAAATTTATAGTATTGAATTTTTAAGGTCTTTCAAATCTTGCCAAAACTGAGAATTAACTGAACTATTTGGATTAAATGAGAATATAATTAATATAAAATTTGAGAATTTTTTAAACAGAATTTTTTTTTGCAAGAAATAAATGATATTTCCACGAATTCCGAAGTATTTGTTAAAATTTAGTTAATTTAATTATTGGTTAAATTCGTCAGATCCTTAATTTTAATTTATATGTAACAATAATTTTGGTGGGATGCGAATACTTAAGAATTTAACATTAACCTAAATTTTAAGATAGATTCAAAATAACTCAGTTGGGAAGTACTAGATTTTAACATCAAATTTTGAAACATTACACAGAAAGATTACACATTTAATCCAATAACTTATAAAATCGGAATTCAAAATATTGGTTACATTTAAAGTTTGGAGTTTATTTATTTAGGTTAATTTAGAAGTTAAGAGATTGGATAGTTTATTATTTAGTTATTTAAGAGTTTTAAATATCAAGAAAATTTTTAAAATGAAAATACATTTATTTTTTAAGTGTTTAAATTTAAAATCTCTAGAAATTATATACTTTGGAAGTTTAAATTTTTAATTAATTTAAAAAAAATTTACTTCGGGATTTGAGTCATTAAATAATTAAAAATTTGGTTGATTCATTTTTTGTGATTAAAGAATTATTTTTCCGGGATTGTTTTATAAATAAATAACAAATTTTCGGTTAATTCGTTTATTAAAATTAAAAGGATTTGCTGGGATTTGTAAATTAATAGAAGTACCGACATAAATCGAAACTTCAACTTAAGAATTTGGAAATTTCAAATTGTAGCTAGAAATAAGTTTAAATTTGGGAAATTTTTGAAATTTAGTAGAATAAAGAAATAAAGAAATTATTTTAAAATATTGAAAATCTAGAAATATAAAAATGTTTGGAAATTTTTAATAGTTTTCTTAATTAAAATTATAAAATTTGAAAAATATGCATTCAATCAAATTTAGAAAATTTACATAGAATAGAGAATTTTAAATTTAGGAATTAAAAACATATTTACTAAACCAATTTTGAATTTTTAGTATTCAATAATTTAAATTATAAAATTACCTGAAATTTAATTAAAGAAAAAATTAAAAAGCAAAACTGTGAAAGTAAACTTTAAAATTTTGTATATTTTCAAACATTAGCCAATTAAGAAATCCAGGAATCCAGGATTTAGGAATCATTTAAATTGGTTATTTGCATTTTAAAGAGTTCTAGAGTTATGCAAAGAAATTTATTTTGTCAAAAATAACAAAAACTAATTTCTGTTTCAATTGAGTTTTGAATTGTTAAATTTAACATTTTATTAATACGAGCGAAATTTGGTGTTGGCTGGTTTTAGTTCAAATTTAACTTCAAAATAATATTTTTCATTTCAATAAAATATTATGAAAAAACTAAATTTAAATAAAATAAATTAGAATTGGATATTATTTAAAATTTAACAAAATTCAATAATTTTTTGTACTTAAATGTCATCCAAATTTTAAATTTTTATGGAGTAAAACAGTTTGAAACGAACTTTAAAAATAAATTAAATTTTTAAATTTAAAATAAAAAGATTTTATAACATTTGTCTTTCAAAATGATGATTTAGTTATTTTAATTTCAGATTTTTTCAGAATTGATTTTATTTATATAATCTAACGAAATCTGGAAGGATATTTTTAAATCTAGAAATTATAAATTTACTAATAATTTTGTGTTTTAAAATGTTGATATAAGAAATTTACGAAAATCTAGGGATTTAAGAAAGATTAACTTGGAACTGCAAATTTTGAAAAATTGCCAATTCAAAATTTAAAAATTTAAGATTTATAGGATAAAGTGGTTTAAAAATTTCCGAATATTCAAATTTATTGTGTACATATCTTAACTTAAAAAATTAATTTCAAAAAAAAATTTTAATAAAATTTCCGAAAAATTAATAAAATTTAGATACTTTCGGAATTAAGGAACTAAATAAATACCAGTGATACCTATAATTTGTCAAATTAAATTAATTAGAAATACAAAAAATTGTAAATTTGAAAATTTAAAATCAGAAATTCAAAAAAGTTCAGAATTTAATAATACTTTAAAATTTAACCCAAAAATAATTACCTTTATATTTAAAAACATTTAAAATTATCAGAACTATAAATATATAATTAAAATATTTGTTGACTTCCAAAATTTTGATAAATTAGTCAGATTCTTAATTTTTAGTTTTATAGTAACGGAAATTTTGGTCGAGTTTAATAAAATTCAATTTAATTTAGAACTTAGTGAGAATACTTAAGAATTTAACATGAATTTATATTTTAAGATAGATCCAATATAACTCAATTTGCCAAAACTGAAATTTAGCATTAAATTTTGAAATATTTCACAAAAAAAAAAATCCAATAAATTATAAAATGAAATTTCGAAATTTCAGTTAAATTTAGAAAAGGAATTGGATAATTAATTATTTAAGAGTTTACTTGGAAAATTTGATATCAAAGTAAATTTTTAATGTAAGTGTTTGAATTTAAATTATATATTTTAGAAGTTTAATTTTTTAAAATAATTTTTAATTTTTACTACGGATTTGGTTTATTTAAATAATTAAAATTTTGTTGATTTGTTTTTTATGTTTAAATTGATGTAGGAATTTAGAATTTAAGAATTTTAAGAATTTAGATTTTATTTCTGAAATTAGGAATTCGGATAATTTGTGTATTCAAATTAGAAGTGTTTGTTGGCATTTGTAAATTAATAGAAGATCATACATAACTCAAAGCTTCCATTAAAAAAATTAATAAATTTAAAATTGAAGCCGTAAATAAGTTTAAATTTGTAAATTTAGTTAAAATAAAGAAATTATTTAAAAATATCGAATATCTAGAAAATTAAAGATTTTTGAAAATTTTGAATATAAAGAAGTTTGTAAGTTTAAAAGCTCACTTTACCAATATGTCTGTAAATAAAGTTTATAAAAAATTTTTAATTAAGCTACTAGATAAAATTTTAATCTATAATTTTAGAAGCAAATTTGTTAAATTAGTTAAATTCTTAAATTTAAATTTTTATCTATCGAAAATTTTGGTTGAGTTTAATAAAATTCAGTATTATTTCAAAATTAGAAAGAATACTTAAGAATTTAATATTAAGTTAAATTTAAAGATAGATCCAAAATAATTTCTCATCAAATTTTGTAACATTTCACAGAAAGAATTATCCAAAAAATTATAAACTCGAATTTCGAAATTTCGGTTAAAATTAAAAATTAATTTACTTAGGGTAATTTAGAAGTTGAGAAATTTAAGAATTTGTTAATTCAATATTTAAGAGTTTAAGGATTAAGACAGTTTAAATTAAAAAACTCTATAGAATCATTTAAGATGTTCAAATTTTTAATTAATTTTAAAATTTTTTACTTCTGGATTTTTAGTCAATTAAATAAATTAAAATTTGGTTAATTAATTTCTTGTTACTAAAAAATTAAATTTACTGGATTTAGGAATTCAAGAATCAAGATTTTATTTCTGAAATTAAGAACTACGAAATTTCATAATTTGAAAATATATAAATATTTAGAACATTACGGCTTTAATATTAAGAATTTAGAGAAGAAAAATTTAGATATTTAATAATTTGGAAACATTCCAAATACCATTTACAATAATCTTTGAATTTAAAGAATGTTAACTCGGAACTTAAAAATTTAGAAATTTAATATTTAATTTTCAAATTTAAAAATTTAAAAGTTTTAGGATAAACTGTTTTAAAAATTTTTGAACATTCAAATTTAATGTGTACATATGAATATGGGACACTAAACTTAAAAAATTTTGTAATAAATTCAAAAGAAGACTTCTAAAATTTCCGAGTTTTAAGTATTTTAATAATTGAAAAATAATTAAATTTATATATTTTCGAATTAAGAATTATCAAGAAATTTTCAAACGTTTGTTTTTAAGTTTAGCGAATAAGACGGCTTTTAGTATTTAACAATTTTACAATTTTTAATTTTCAGAATATAGAAAAATAGATATCTTTGAATTTAGAAAACATTGACAATTTTGAGAATTTTGATTGTCAGTAATTGGCATCGAAATAAATTTCCAGGTTCATAATTAATAGATTGGATTCCCATTTCACCAAATTTCTCAATTTGAGAGGAATAATTTGTATTGAAATAAAGAAATTAAATTAAAAACTTAGAAACCTAATGGATTAATTTTTATTCGTATATTTAAAAACTTATTTAAATTTTGATTTTGAAAATTTCGGAAGAAAAAATTAAATTTTTTTGAATTTTTTAAAATTTTGAAGAAATCAATATTTTAATGGGCTTTCGAAATTAGAAAATTAAAAAATTAGAAACTTGAGGAATTAAGAAACTAAATTACTACCAGTAGTACCTAGAATTTGGGAAATTCAGTTAGTTAGAAATACAAAAAATTGATAAATTTGAAAATTTTAAATAAGAAATTCATGAAAATTAGAAACTTTCAAAATTTGGGAATTTAAGAATTAAAAAGCTAGAGTTTATTTAGTTCAGTTAGTTTGAAATGTACATTTGAAAATTTTAGAATAATAATTAAGAGATTGTCGATAATTAAACATTTAAAAATTAATTTTATTTTTAAAACTAAGATTTGTGAAATTCGGTTGATCGGAAATATAGAAATCCATTTAATTAAAACACAAATTAATTAAATTTTTATTAAGATGGTTAACTATCAAGAGACTAAATTACTTAAATGTCGAACTTGGAATTTTTGGTAAAAAAAGTTAAGAAAATTAGTAACTTTCAAAATTTCAGATTCAAAGTATGCAAGATGGTGAAGGAAATACGCAATCTGTTTGTAGAGTTTTCATCTTCTGTTCTAAGTAAGATCAACGAGTACGTTGGCTCGGTCACGTTCTGCGTGCGGATCCAGAACGAATTGTGAATGCCTAGAACCGAAACTGCTGGAGTCAGATGATTGTTGACACAGTAAGGGCCCATAGAATTTGTGAAATCCCGGTAAATAAAAATATCGGGATTTAAAACCCATTCGAATAAAACATTTAAGGACTGTCAAAATTATGGAATTTTTTGAAGCTTTAACACTAAGATTTTAGTTAGTTTTACAGTTAACTTGGCCCCAGTACTTTACATATTATAATCACATAATTTGTACGGAATATCCAAATAATTTATTCTTTACCTATAGTCCAGCAAAATGTGTAAAAACTGTTCTCAAACGCTTGAATACCCTATACATAAATTTCATACACATTAAACATTAATCTGAAATATAGTTCCATTGAAAGATTTTTTTTTTGCCAAAGAAATTTAACAATTTTAAATATTTAGATCCCCCCCCAAAAAAAAAAACATTTAAATTATTAAAATTTCAAAAGTACCTTTAAGTTTAGTTTTTAAACCTTACCCAAATATTAAAATTTACTAAACATTTTTATTTTATTTACTTTCAGTTGAATTAACACCAACAACCAACAATTTCACTAAAAAAACAAAAAAAAAACTTTGTGGAAAATGTTAAAAAAGGTAAGAGGTCTTGTGGATACTGTATAATGTATACACATAGAGATGTTATCATAAAATCAATACAAATATTTTTAAATGAGCAAACTTCTTTAATTACTTTTAAATCTGAGGATGAATCGATCTGGAAACATAAACAAATATTTATATAAATTTAACTTATGATTCACATTGATGAGAGACCGAATGTAAACAAAACGACAAATATATTCAGTAAAGTTGAAAAATTTCATTTAAAGTTTTCCTTATCCGTTTTTCTAAAGCTTTATTTTACGCTTTGTCGGTTATTATCACAAGGACCCAACGGTTACACAAGACGGATATTGAATTTTTAGTTAGTTTGCTGGAAAATTTATTTGGGTTAAGTTAGGTTTTTGCTTTTTTTGTGCCTGAACATATTTCATCCTAAAAATCTTTTCAAGTGTATACAAATTTATATTTTTGTGAGTATATGTGTTGAAAGGAAATTATTTTAGTTTTGCTTTATTCCTATATCAGTTATCTATAATCGAATAAAATTATCTGTATTGGTCGGTATAGTAATTTCGATCTCGATTATTCGAGTAGCCGCATCATTCATATTCAAGAGTATTAAATGATACTTTTTCAAAAAATCAACAACAACAAAAAGGCGATTTGTCCCCAAGATAACACATTAACAAAATCATTTTAATGTAATCTTCATTTTTGAGTTGAGAGGTTAAAAAATTCCAACTTCATTGGAAAATGTTATAATTAACGAAATTATTTTGTAAGTCGAATGGGTTTTTAATTCAAAATTAATTATTAAATGAAAAATTTAATATATTTAATTAAAATACTTCTTTTTTTTAAAAATTTCAACCAAATTAAAAAATGTTTTTTGTTATATTATTTATTAACCGTCTTATATAGAATAAAAGTAAATACAAAATTATCTTTAAGCAGATGGAAACAATTAGCGAGATATTTATTTAGGATTTATCCGTATATGTATACGCATGTTTAATAAAAAAAATTATGAAAACGAATACGCGGCATGGGTTTAAACGTTGTAATGGGTTTTAGGGTGGGTAAATGGTTCTTCGAAAACAAAATTTGCATACTTTTTCTAATAAAAGTTGAATAATTACGACTTCAAATAATAAGATTAAAGGCATTTATTGATTAAAACCTATTAAAATTTTAAAAATGTTGAAAAGCTTAATTTTACTGTGACTTGACCATCGACGAAATTCATTAAAAATATATTAAATAAATTATTTTTACAGATGCGATGAAGCTTTCATTTAGAGCTTTTAATTAATGTTTGAATCTTAATTACTAAAATGAACATTTTCTAATGGAAGCTTTATTCGAATTTGCATGACTCATCGGAAAATTAAAATTTGAAATTTACCAATTAGAAGCTCGATTTTGATAAAACTGAAATCTTTCTTAATTTGAAGCCCAGTAATTTATAAATAAGGCTTAACTAGTTTTAAATTAATTTTATCGGTCGTTATAGCATTGATGTTAGTTTAACATTTGCACTTTCAAAAATGCTTATTTTTATTTCCAAAAAGCTCAATAAAAGAATTGTTTGAATTTTTACTGATTCCGAATAAAATAATTAAAGTATGAAGTTAATTGCTTCAAATATGCTTAAATTTTTAATATTTAATAAAATCTTCCTTTCTTTTGAAAGTTATTGTTTTATTTTAGCGACTCCAAACAAGGTAGAATTTATTGATTGAAATCTTCTAAAAATTTAAAAGTTCACAATCTCTTTTAAATCCTAATTAAATTAAAGCTCTGACATTTAAAACGGGACTTAATACGCGTTTAATCGATGTTCAATACAGTGTTAATGTGATTTTAATTAATTAAAGTTTATAACTTTTAATTAAAAGCTTTATTTGATTTGTTTCGACTTTGAATATTATAGTTGAAGCTTGGTATTGATTAAATCATTTTAATACAACAAAATCTCTCCTTAAATCCCTATTTAAATTTGTTTATTTTCATTTACCGAAAAGCTCAATAATCACTTTCCAATTAAACATTAGGGTATTTTCTTGTTAATTTAATATTTACTAAAAGCTCGGTTTTTCTTTTAAACATACTTTTAAGCATAGCAATTTAAATTCGAAGCTTAAAATAAAAGTATGCAATGGTCTTTAAAACCTACTCAAATGAAAGCTCAGATATTTAAAACTAAATTTATTGATTAAAATCGATAGTTTTGTTTTATTAAAACAAAAATATTTCCTAAAACAAACTTAAATGAAAGCAAAGGATTTCACCGATTGTGAATAGCTTTATATATGATTTTAACTATTCATCTATTAAGTCTGTTAATTTTCGTTTACCGAAAAGCTTGATCACTATTCAATTAATAATTTTTTTAATTAAATTTTAAAAATTTAGTAAAAGCTCGATCTGGCTAAAATTGAAATCTCCCTTAAAACGGTTTCAATTGAAAGCTCCACTTTAAAAATAATGTTTTAAAAGAATTGTATCGATTGATATTAAGCTTTCAAATCTGTTTATTTTCTTTCAACCAAATGCAGATTTTTCACATGGTTATTTTATATCCAATTACAGGGTGGGCCAACTTGGACTGACTGATTTGAAATGCTTATAATTTTAAATTTTAATTTATAATTTTAATTTTTATAATTTTAAATGAAAGCACAAATTATTAATTTTTTTTAAGCTAAGTAGTTAATGCCTCTATTTAAGACGTTTTGCATTACGTTGCGCAACGTCTCTGGCTCCAATTGAGAAATTTCTGTGTGAATATTCTGCTTTAGCTCTGAATATTTTGTGGTTTGTTGACGTTAACTCGATCCTTCAAGAAACCCCAAAAAAAAAAAATCTGGGTCGTCAAATCTGAAGAACGAGGTGGCCAGGCGAAATCTGCATTTTTTCTCGCAGAATCGTCATTGTGGCTCTTGCGTTATGAGCTGTAGCTCCATCTTGCTGGAACCATAAGTCACGATTATTAAGAACTACCGGACAAAAACAAATTTTCAACATGCTCATACAGCATCTATAGCTTCTTCAGTGCGAACAGGACGAACAACATTTTTTCGTAGTTCATCACCTACTGAACGGTGCAGTATTAAAATGCTGAAGGTATTTTATTTGTGTTGTAACAATTGATCGTTCGGAAACATAATAAAATTCAACAATTTTTACACGTTCTTGCACTGAGTATGATGACATTATAGCATTTTATAAAATTGTTTATTATCTGCAAAATAATAAAATTATAAAAAAAAAAAATAAAAAAATTATAAGCATTTCAAATCAGTCAGTCCAAGTTGGCCCACCCTGTATGTAAAAGAGTCAAAAGAGAAGTGGGCAGTTTATGGAATAATTTTTACTGGAATTGACAACAGTTTACAAAATATTGTATGTAGGGCTGTATACTGGATTTTATCTCTGCCCCAGCTACAGCCATTCATTCTTAGCACAGCTTGCTCGGCGGCGTTTCGCTTGAAATGTGTTGGGGCATGGAATTTCGGTACCAAATCGAGACATAGGTTAATTCCAAGTGTTTTAAAACCAGCTGTGCTGGAATTTTACATGTTTAGTGACAGGGTGTTGCCTGCCTTTAAGAGATATGTGGTTATCACCAAACTTTCTGAAGAATTTTTTTAGATTTCTTAACAGGGTACTGGCTTTGGTATCTGCTGCCCATCGCTGGGTCTGAGATCGTCTTCCAGTTTGGATACTTACTGTACTATTTCTCCAGCGGAAATAATCGCAGTTACTTGCTGTGCCGCTTACATTGGTAAAAAAATAATCAAAAATGCTGCTCTACTTCACTTAAAGCAAGCGTGGTCATCCACCTCACCTGCCGTAAGGCGAAATACTTTATTAGTGAGCCCAACTCAAAGCTGACTAATTACGATCTTTCATTAAAAAAGGATAACTTAAGAAAACTAGTATCGATTATTAATGGCCATGGCCGTTTCAAGGGTCACCTCTATCGCATAGGACTAGCCAGCAATGCCTTAAAGATGATGATAATTGCATACACTTTATAGCCATTTCATATCCAAATATGTAAAAAAGTCCGAAAAAGTACGAATTTCGTAAGAAGTAGCCATTTTTGCTCGAGCTAAGCTCGATTTTGCTAAAACCGAAATCTTTTTTAATTGGAAGCCCAGCAATTAAGATAGGGCTAAATCGGTTTTAAATGAACTTTATCGAATGTCAAAGCATTCATATTAGTTTAACATTTAAACTTTCAAAGCTGCCTATTTTTATTTACTAAAATAGAAAAAGCTCAATAATTTTTTTTCTAATAAAAGATTTGTTTGAATTTTTACTGATTCCGAATATAATAATTAAAGTCTGAGTTTTTTGCTTTAAATATGCGGAAATTTTAAATATTTATTAAAAGCTTCCTCTCTTATGATAATTATTATTTTATTTTAGCGACTTAAATATTTTTAAAAGTTCACAATCTCCCTTAAAACCTACTCAAATGAAAGCTCACATATTTCGTGTTTAATCGATGTTCAATACAGTGTTAATATGATTTTAATTATTTAAAGTTTATAACTTTTTATTAAAAGCTTTATTTGTTTTTTTTCGAGTCCGAATATTATAATTGAAGCTTGAAATTTATTAAGCCATTGTAATGCAACAAAAATCTCTTGTTAAACCAATTCTAATAGAAGATAAGGAATTTCTTAAAATATGATTTTAATTATTGATCATTTTAATCTTTATTTTTCAATTCACCGATAAGCCCAATAATCACTTTCCAATTAGAGCAAGAGTACGTATTAATTAAAATTTACTTGTTTATTTAATATTTATTAAAAGCTCGGTTTTATTAAAAAGAATTCTTCTTTTAAATCTACTATTAAAGCAGAGCAATTTAGCTTAATTCGTTTTAAATTAATTGGATTGGTTAATTTTACTAATTTAAACATTTATTGAAAGCTCGATTTGCGTAAACCAAAACCTCGTTCTCAATTGAAAGCTCAAATATTTAAAAATAATGTTTAATACGTTTTAAAAGAATTTCATCGATTGTCAAGAAAATTGTTTATTTTCATTAAACCATTGAGCTCACTGATCACTTTTAATGAAACATTTGTAACAATTTTTACTGATTCTCAATATAACTATTAAAGCTTTGAAAGTATTCATTAAAATTTGTTTATTTATTATATATTTATTAAAAGCTTTCTGACAGTTTTTATTGGATATTTACGATTCCGAATAAGAAAGACAGGTCGGTCTTTTAATTGGCCATTTGCACACTGCATAGCTCCATTCTAGCCTGTACTAACATGCACGATGGGTCGGCGCATGAGTTCTACATTCCAACAGAGGGTCATACATGTTTTCAATTTAATCACCGATCGTATTTTAAAATTTAAAAAAAATCAAAGCTTACAATTTAAGCTAAAACACTTAAAACTAAAATATTTTTTGAATCCAAATATTATATTTGAAGCATGGAATTTATTGATTAAAATCTATTTGAATTTTAAATAGATTTATCGAAAGCTTGGTTTTATTAAAACAAAAATCGAATAAGTGATCTTGGAGAGCTTAATTATATGATTTTAACGATTGATCTATTAAATCTGTTTATTTTCATTTACCAAAAAGTTTGATCACTATCCTATTAACGGCTACGATTAATAATGTTAAAGCTCGAAATATATCGATTAAAATTAAATTTTAAAAATTTAGTGAAAGCTCGATCTGGCTAAAATTGAAATCTGCTTTAAAACGTTCTCAATTGAAAGCTCTACTTTAAAAATAATGTTTAGTACGTTTTAGTAGAATTTTATCGATTGATATTAATCTTTCAAATCTGTTTCTTTTGATTTGACCAAATGCTCTCTGATTTCTTTCAATAAAAGCTATGTTTGAATTTTTACTGACTTTCAATATAATTAATATTAAAACCTGGAATGTATTTTATTTATTGACTTAAATCTACCAAAAAATTTAATCTTTTTTAAAAGCTCTGAATCTCTTTTAAAACCCACTCAAATAATATTGATTTTGATGTTATTTTAAATATTTAATGTTCAAAACTTTATATTTTCATTTACCGAAAAGCTCAATTATAACTTTCTCGGAATATTATAATTGAAGCTTGTAATTTATTGATTGAAATTTTTTTATTAATACAAATATTTTTTGTAAACTGAGTCAAATGAAAGGTAAGCAATTTCGTCGATTGCGAAGAATTGATCTTTAAAAGCTTAAAAAGTGATTTTTAAATTTTAAATTATTACCGAAAAGCACAATGATCACTTAATCAAATAATTAAAGACGTTTTCTAAAATATTAAGACTTATTAATCCTTGAAATTTAATATTTATTAAAAGCTCAGTTTTAACAAAACAGAATTATTCATTGAAACATATTATTAAACCACAGCAATTTAAAATCGGACCTAAATTCGTTTTAAATTAATTTCATTGGGTGATTTTATAAATCGAACATTCAAAACATTCCGGATATTGTAATTAAAGCTTAAAGTTTATTGAGTAAAATCTATTTAAAATTTAAAAATTTATTAAAAGCTCTGTTTTATTAAATATAAAATTACCCAAGTGATAGCTGAGCTTTATACGTTTGTTGAAACGTCGATTATCAAGACTAATGTGATGCCACTTGAATTTTCGTAGAATTTGGTTTTTATTATCAAAAAGCGCAATGATTATACTTTCCAATGAAAGCTTTGTTTCAATTTTCATGATACATAAAATGATGATTAAATCCTTAAAATTTGTAACCGAATTTCATCGAAATTTAAGACTCTAATGTGGTTTTATTTATTAAACCATTCAGATTGTCTATTTTGATTTATCAAAAAGATCAATGATCATGTTTAAAAATTAAAGAATAGTTTCAAATTTATTGATCAACCTACGATGTCAATAATTGCGAGGCATGAATGCAATTTGATTTATTAAACTTCCAAAACTATTTATTTTCTAAAACTTTAAAAATATATTAAAAGCACTCAAATGAGGGTTCAACAATTTATAAATACTGGTTAGCCTGTGTGTCAATTCGCTAAAATCATAGTTTAAAATTAAAATTTTGACGGAAAATTCAAATTTTTCGATTTATTTGTTCATTTTGGGATGAATAAAAGAAATGAAATTTAAGTTTTCTGTCAACATTTTAATTTTTAACAATTTTTTAACTAATTGACACACGGCCTTAATACGTTTTTACAGAATTTCATTGATTGTCAAAGCATTGATATGAATTTAACTACTAAGCGTTGAACCTAAAGCCCAATAATCAATTTAAGTGGTAGCTTGAAATTTACTGACTACCAATTAAATAATTAAAACCTGGAATTCATTGATTAAAATTTGCTTAATTGTTAAATATGTATGTATAAAAAGCTTCCTATTTAAAGCACGTTCCGCGCTGAAACGTTTTTTTGCTGTACAGGGAAAAGCACACATAGTAAAATTATAATGACACATATATGTGACATGAGTCTCTGGGATGATGTTATGTCACTTATATGTGACGTGAAGTTTTGGAATACTTCTATGTCACATATAGGGGATATGAGTTTTCGATTGGCATAATATTAAGTGACACATCTCTGTGACGTGAGTTTTTGAAAAGCTTATTTGTCACAAATATTTGACATTCTTTTCACAAATGTTATTCATATTATACGAGTTGTTGGATTGTTAACGTCACCAAAATAAATAAAGTTCGATAATAAAATAAATTTCAAATACCAATCATTGTTCTGAACCACTAAATTCTAGTTATAATAACACGAAACCAAAAAAAAAAACGTTATTATTTTTTTTCTAAAAAAAATTCGGGCAATAACACAAAAATTTGTAAAATCTGCATAAAGGGTTTACGGGGAAACTATACGACACAAATACGTGCCATACTGCTAAAAACTACATAATACCACACAAAATTGTAAAAAAAACTACAGAAAAAATATACCTAAACAAATACTGCATAGTGTGTGTCACATATGTGTGACATGAGTCTCTGAGGGTACCTGCACGTTGAGCGCGAAAAGTAGGTGTAGTACAAAAATGTCAAATATATACATATATATAACGAGTGGCCCCAGACCGAAACCACACGAAACTAATACGTGTCACATACTGCTAAAAATATTAAAGCAAAGTTATGCCTATAGTATTTTGTGTCACAAATGTGTGACATGGGTTTCTGGTGGTAATTGCATGTCATATATATGTGACGTTGAGCGCGGAACGTGTTAATGAAAATTTTCCATTTTAATTCAGAATTTATTGATTAAAATTCAAATATTTTTAAAATTCTCTGAAACTCAAATAATAATTTAATCGATGATCATGAGCATTGATGTGATTTTAATTATTGAACGTTCAAAATTTTATATTTTCATTTACTGAAAAGCTCAATAATTATTTTCTATTGAAACCTTTGTTGATTCTTTAAAACTCAAAATTTTAAAATTTATTCTTAAATATTTATCGAAAGATCTATTTGTTTAAATACAAATCTCCTTTAACACGTACTCAAATTATGGTTTTATGAATTATATCTATAATATCAATAAAATTCTTAAAGTTCATTAAAATCCTTAAAATTCGTCAAATTTGAAAAATTTACAAATTTACAGGATTGCCAGGTTTAACAACGGACAGCGATTACATTTGGTTTTGTTTGGAGATTTATAAAGTTTTTGGCTGTTGGTGTAAAAAAGTACCAACCAATTTTATCGTAGACTGCCTAGAAAACCGCAGTCGCTCCGCACTATGACTTTAGAGTATCTTTAGACATCGTTTATACATATAAGCTTTTGTGTCCATTGAGTTCTTGTGAAACCTATATATCTAAATATTTTAAGATTTTTTATAGAGTTATGGCACAAAACAAAGAAATATATTTTTAATATCAATGAAACGGGCTTTATTGGATAGAAAATTTTATGGCATTAATGTTTAAATATGATTTCGGACATGTGGTTGCCAAGGCTGGCGCGTACAAGGCGCAATCTGGAACACCAATTTTCACAAACTTTTCGCAGCATTTGCGGCCGTATTTCGCCAAAAACTATTCGAATGTTAATTTCCAGGTGTTCAATTGTCTCTGGTTTACCGACATAGACAAGTGACTTTACATAACCCCAAAGAATATAATCCAATGGGTTTTTTATTTTTTATATTTTTATTAAAACGGCTGGAGCCTACAGAGGTTCCTCACTCAATGCCACAATGGGCCCATGGTGCAAACCTTGAGGAAGAGTCTTAGCAAACTGTAAATTTTGAATCAAGAGATGGATAATAACTGATCTACGTTCAAAGATCCGTACGAGAACGCTTGGGATCTAGCTTCGACAAAGGCCGGACAGCTGCAAAGGTAGTGTAGGCAGTCGTCCACTTCCTCCAGACAATCGTCACAAAGATCATCCTGAGCTAGTCCCATGCGTTGGAGATGAGCTTTGAAACGTCCATGGCCCGTAATAAGAGCAACCAGAATTCTGAGTTGGTTCTTTTTTAAGGATAACACATATTTAGTGACCCTCACGTTGGGTTCGATGATGAACCGTTATGCCTTTCGACAGCTAGGCGTAGAACGCCAGTTCTGCGTCAGTTCAAGTAAAGCGAACTTCTTAATAGCATCCTTACCACCGTTGAAGGAAAGAGGAATTGCTGGCTCGGAACCACAAAATAAACTGCGCGATCCAGCTTTCGCTAAAAAGTCAGCAACCTCATTTCCCACAACGCCATGAGCAGGCACCCACTTGACCCTTACTCTCGAATTAGAGCAAAGGAGACTAATGAAGTGTTTGCACTCTTTAACCAGTTTGGATGTAGTCAAAGGGTTATCAAGGGTATTGAGCACGGCGTTACTATCCGTGCAGATAATAATATCCTTGCCTAATTTACTAAACTTATACGCCTCAATTGCACTAAGTGCAATTAATTCAGCTTGAAAAACCGTGCAGTGTTTGCCCTGACTACCCGAGAATCTGAGCCCATACTTTGGACAAAAGAAACCAAACCCTGCACTGACTTCTGAACGAGAGCCATCCGCAAAAAAAACTATCGACTCAGAGAACTTTCTATAGAAATCCTGAGAGATCCATAGTTCTCTCGAGGGGAAAACGACGGAAAATGAATTGGTGAAGTTAAATTCGGGCAATAGCCTGTCATTTACCATTTCAACCTCCGGAATATGTGACTTAAACTTATTAAGAATCTGTCTATGCCTATCTGTCATTTGCAGTCCATCCAGCCTTGCTACAGAAGACTTTAGTTTCACAACTGGCCACCATACAACTGCTGCATACGACAGTAAGGGTAAAACCAGTGATTTGTAGATAAATAACATCATTTTAGGGGTTAGACCATAGGAATTGCCAAAGGCCCTTCTGCATTGCCAAAATATAGCAATGGCCTTTTGTAGCTTATAAACAAGGTGAAATTTCCAGGAGAGTTTACTATCTATAGAATAACGCCTAGGTGTTTTACGTGCTCTGTCCTTGTAATTGCTCTACCAAATAGAGTGGGACTCTATTAAGTTAGCACTATCTCTAAGTCTGGAAAACACAACCAGATCAGTTTTCGAGGGATTGACGTGGAATTCCTTTTCAACACACCAAACTTCCACTATATTAAGGGAGTTCTGCGTCAGATCAGATAAGACGTTCAGGTATTTCCCATAGAAACTGTCAAATCGAGATCATCCGCGTAGCTTTGCACGATGAACCCAGATCGCTGCTATTTAACAAGTAATTCATCGATAACCATGAGCCACAGCAAGGGTGAGAGTACTCCTCCTTGCGGACAGCCTTTGGCTACTTTTACAGACACTGATGAGCCATCTAACTCAGTCTCAATTATACGGGACTTGAGCATTGAGTCGATGAATCTAACAATGGTTTGATTAATATTAAAATTGGTACACGCACTCGTAATCGAAAAAATTGAAGTGCTATCAAAAGCTCCCGCAATGTCCAAGAAGGTACCTACAAGAAACTCTTTGTAATTAAGTGATCTTTCGATTCTAGTAACGAGTTCATGTAGAGCAGTTTCGCAGGACTTGCCAGCTCTGTAACCATGTTGCATGTTACTGAGTGGGGAGGTAGTTAAATAATTATCTCTAATAAATCTGTCGATGATCCTCTCTAAAGCTTTAAGAAAAGTGGAGATCAGACTAATGGGCCTAAAAGCTTGAGGGTCGGTATAATCCCACTTGCCAGCTTTAGGTATGAAAACGACTCTACTCCTGCTCCAGGATCGTGGTACAGTACTAAAAGCAATGCACGCCTGGAACAGATTGAGCAGGTGAGTACGAATGGGAAGAATCCAATGGGGTTAAATCACACGATATTGGTGGCCAATTAATTGGACCATTACGCGAAATTATTCTTTCATCAAAAGTTTCTTTGAGTAAATCATTTGTAGCGCACACTGTGTGGCATGCGGCTCTGTCCTGTTGGAACTACATATCAGCAAGATTAATGCCAGCTAATCGAGGTACCAAAAAATATCTAATTATACCGCTCACCATTGACAGTAACATTCTGACCATCATCGTTTTTGAAGACACATGGACCAATGACTCCGCCAGCCCATAAAGCGCTCCAAACTGTAATTTTCTGTGGATGTAATGGTGTTTCGACAAAAGCTTGTGGATTATCCTCACTCTAAATGCGACAATTCTGATTATTTACGTACCCATTCAACCAAAAATGGGCTTCATCGGAGAACAAAATTTTGAATGAAAATTCAAGATCAATATCAATTTGTGCTTCAGCCCATTCGCCGAATTGGCGGCGCATACAATGGTCGTTTGGCTTTATTTCCTGCAAAAGTTGAATATTGTAAACTTTTAAGCCAAGATCCTTTCGTAAAATCTTCCATAGAAATCTTCTTTAGTGCGCACTGTTCGGCGTCTCACGGGATACACATTATCATTAAGAGTAAACGTGGTCCGAAAACTATCTATTGTTATTCGAATTAGAAAAATTTAACAATTTGCAAGCGTTGCTCTGATGTAAGTCTAGCCATAGTAAAATATCAGACCAAACTTATCAAAAAGCAACTATCAGCGGTGTTGCCAACTCAAAGTTGTGAACCTCTAAATAAACATTCTTTAGTTCTAGTTGCGGTTTATTAAAGGAAAATCAAAAAAATTCAATTCAATTCCGATGTGCTATAATATGCTATCCTCATGTTTTCCTTAAAAATTATTTTCTAACATCAGTTTTCCAGTAAATCTTAAATCGTTTTCTTCCGCTACTCGTTATCCGTCTGCGATTGTAAATATTTAACTTTTTCCAATTTTAGTATAGCATTTCCTTAACACACATATACACACACACGCAC
This sequence comes from Tipula unca, assembly GCA_951394425.1. Taxonomy (NCBI): domain Eukaryota; kingdom Metazoa; phylum Arthropoda; class Insecta; order Diptera; family Tipulidae; genus Tipula; species Tipula unca. The sequence continues at coordinate 174,570,665 of OX596380.1, read as the reverse complement.
AAACACCAGTTAATAACGTTGATTGAAACATTTTACAAGTTTTTCTCGCAATTTCCTATCGTACCCCTCACATATCATATTTTCACAACACTTTTGTTCTCAACTCCCCCGCCTACATAAACAATACTATATTTGTTTTATGTTCTAAGAAAAATAAAACGAATTATTTTTAGGAAATGGGGTTGGGGTAGATCTAGAATGTTTCGATTTGTTTTATTTACCAATATTTACTTCATACTTAAATTTTATTTAGCATTGCGTTTACCGTGTCTATAGGAGAGAGCGCACACATGAAATAAATTAAAAAGAAAGTTTTATTTTGGTAAACAAGCCCAAAAATGAAAATCTGTCAAAAATCAACGTCTTCTGATTACTTAATTTACGCGTATATGTAAACGATTTTGTGTGCAAATATATAACAAACATATCATCCGTTCGGAATTGGAATAAAAAAAAATCGTTTTGAAATCAATAACACGCCGTTGGGAATTGTCTGTGACAAACCCTCACTTAAACCACGACGTATTTTCCATCAGTGGGTACAAATCATTCCTTACTTCTATATACATACAAAAGAAAAACAACGTTTCCAATTTATTCATTCGATTTACCCTCGTTAAATTTCATGAAAGCTATATACAGGGTGCCCCAATTGTAATACGAAACTTTAGAAATTAATATTTTTGATAGAAACACTGAGGCATGTCAAACTTTATTTTGAGAGGGGAGAGTTGCCCATACAAATTTATGGATACTATAGTTCATCCACAGGGAGTTGGTAATTTTTTTTAACTGTGATGGTGTTTTGTCATGTTCCGTTCCAAATGTTTTGCTAACTTTGGTATAGGAAGTTCTGAAAATTATAAATTAAGTGTAAAGGTGTCCGTACTGAATTTAATAAAACAACGAAAAAACCATCACCTCAATGTGGGCTATGATTTAACGTCTATTGTGACGATTACATGAGCTTGACCAGAACTATTCGTGTTACAAAGCGCAAAGAAGGTAGGTAAGTTTCCTTTTCGGGTTGGTGAAACTTTTGGTGAAACATATTTGCAAATATTGGTCAGCAATTGGTAAATTTGTTGCCGAAAATGATCGGGACCCGTTTAATATGAAATTAACAGACAGTAAACTGCCGTCAGGGTTTGTACCGCAGATGCTTGGGTGCTACCTTTCGGACGGTGTTTTCATTTGCAGGTGCAATAATGACGACACCTACAAGTGGTTTTGTGAGGTAATCTCCAAAATGAAAGATGTCAACCATCAGTTTGCAACCACCCAAAACCACTTCTTTTACTAACCTGGATTCTTGGTCCGCCTGAAGATCCATGTTCCATTTCATTTCAAATCATTTAAAGTGTCGCTTTGATATGAAGAACATGTTATCAGGTGGTCGTGCTTTTAACATACCTAACGCGGACCTACAATTCTTAAAATATTACTACTATATCGGTATGCTTAGCCAGGTTACCCTGTTACCGTCCCTGCCAACGAGGAGGCGCATACTCGTCTACTATTCACTAGCTTTGAAATTTAACTTAAGATAAAAAAAATCCAGTGTACTAATGCTATATCCAACTATCGCTCAAGACGGTATCACAATATTTCTTGAAAGAATTGAGGTTGTTTGGCAGCATTAAAGTAAGTTTACTTGCTGGCCACTCTACTCTTGAGTCTGTAATAAGTTGATCTCTACTCTCATCCTCTATGACTATGAGAGTACATTGTTCTATGATATCCTCACCCTGACCACATTCCAAGGAGTCCATTCATTGTTAGTCCATTCAGATAACTATATGTTATTCTGTCATCAATTGAATTCGACCATCTATCTTGCAATATTGTTACACACACTTTTCTTGTTTTCCTCTTGAGCAAACCCATGAGGTTTGCCCGAATTTAATCGCCTTCTCTTATCACGTTTCCGTAGCTCACGTCTCGTCTTTTCCTTATCTTGTAGTTGACAATTTTCTCATTTAAGAGTATATCAATAGAAATCATGCCGGCCACGACTGGAACGGCTTCAGTTATGACACTATCCTGTATGCCTTGGTAATTCCGTGCAAGATACTTCTTTGGGCACTAGCTAGTGTACGCCGATGGGGACAGTTCATTCTGTCTGCCCATGCCGCGCAAGCGTATGTCAATGAAGAGACCACAAGGCGCTCGTATATTATAGGCAAAGTACGTTGCTTGACACCCCAGTTCTCTTTAGCAACTCGTTGCAGCACAGCGAGAACCTTCTTACTGTTTTGCGCGACACTTTTGACATGGTAAGTTACCCTAAGTCATCGAAGTCAACTCCCAACCATTTGTTTTCACCATCTTAATACTTTGGCTATTTATGGAAACCAATGGTGCTCTCCTAATGTCCAGTGAACCTTTAAGGTGGATCATAACGAGGATAGCTCCATTTTGTAACTTCTCCACCAGTCTACCATCTTGTCTATGTCCAATTGCGCTTTTTCTTGAATACTTTGTCTTGAATTCCCAGCAATAGCATTACCTTATCGGCATTACTAATAGACAAAGCCCTACGGTTCAGCATTGCCATGCTCAGTTATAAACTATTTTAAGCTCATTTGGCTTTTGTCTGTAATACTTTTAAAATACGATTTTTGTGTACCATATAGTTAAGCCTTTTGCTTTCCCGAGTTTCGGAATTTTTATCTCTTTGATATAACTTGTCTGGAGATCATCAAGTCAATTTTGATTTTCAAGCACGTTTACGTGGGCGCTAATGTAATGGGCCCACGGTGCAACGGCCCATGATGCAAAATGGTATAGTAGTTGAACAAGATATTACTTGTTCAACTTGATCGAGGATCCTGTGGATCCATGTGTAGTAACCACCAACATCAAGCTGATGAATGAATCGAGCTATTTCAATTCACGGATGGAAGGTAGTCCGTTGCAAACGTGAGGTAAATTGACAATCGATTGTTTTCCGGGTTGAACAGATATCCTTCGAGAGTATAATAACTGGTTCACGTTCTGGAGATGATCTCTTTCAAGATTATCTTTGGTCCGTAGACAACTTTTTTCTCTTTTCTGCCCGACTTTACAATGTCGTCCATGATTACAATAAAACAGATCAACTTGCAACTCAGTAAGTCAGCTTCATTTGAATTGAGGAAGGTGCGTTCTGTAATGCAAACAGATATTTGTCTAATCCAGGAATCATACCTTCTTGATAATGCCGTCTCTTTATTGAACTGATTTAATGGCAGAAACTTCTGTAAGAATTCTGACAATGAAACTCGAGCATTGGCAATAATATTAATGCAGATCTTGTTCACGAGGGTAGCTCAGGCTGATTTTACGGATGTGCTCATTACTCTGCTATCCACTAATTCCTGTACTAAACTGGTCATTGCCTCAATTTACTTGTCGTATGCCTCTTCTTGTCCTACTCCCTCTGAGAAATTCACTAATCTTGTGACAAGGTGTAAGAATAAACCAACCCCTTTGGTGATTGGCTGTGATGCGAATGCTCATCACTTGATCTAGGGTAGAACGATCATTAACCACGGGAGTTCTTTTCTGCTGAACAATAAACTAGCTCCACTGAGCTTCAAATTTTCAATACTGGATGCAAACCTACTTTTGTTAACTCAGTCCAGCAGGAGGTGCTTGACATTAGTTTATGCTCCAAGCCCACCATTGATTTAATTTTAGACTTGAAATTGACGTATCTCGTTTAATACTAACCTTAAACGACCGCCTCTTGAACCTTAGCACAATCGGAAATTAATCGATTGGGGTCTTTTCTCTCTCGAGCTAGGTTCCTTACTTACGCCACCGAGGGCTATTCAGTCGAGAAAGGACATTGAAGACTTGCATTGTCAATTACGATACCCTTCGAAAACTCGTGTTCTCTTATCACTAATCAAAAAATTTGGAACAAACCTTTCTGGGACTCTGATCTTAAATAATTAAGGAACTCTACTATTGGGAAGAACAAAGCAGAATAGTCTAAGCGACAGATTGATTGGAATATTGCTTGTTAACACAACAAGAAAATAAAAGAAGTTTAAGATCCCCTCAAAGAGCTTTATGGTTGAACTTCAGCGAGGATATAAACAGCCTATGTGCTGTCGCTGGACTTAATAAAGCTTTGGCTAAGAACGGCGTGTGCAATCTTGATTCTTTCCGTCTACCGGATTGACAAGTTGTGATATCGTCAACTCGGATGGTGATCTTGCTCTGGAGCCTATTTGCCTTTGCATCTTATAAGGCTGGCGGTCTTGATGGCGTTTTTCTTGCTGAATTACAGCAGGGCTTTCCTCTAATTCAGGATGATTACCTCCACCTTTTTCAAGCGTGCATTGCTTGAGCACTGTTCCAAATTCTTGGAGCAGAGTTGTTTTTATCCCAAAAGCTGGTACGCCTATTAGCCTGTCCTCAACTTTCCTTAAAGCTCTGGAAAGGATCGTCGATAGATTCATTAGGGAGCATCACCTTCCTGTGAAACCGCCCTACATCAACTTGTAACCAGGATTGAAAAATCTCTTAATAATAAGGAGTTTCTTGTGGCTACTTTCCTGAATATTGCGGGAGCTTTCGATAGCACTTTGTTTGCTACGATCACTTCTGCCCGTACCAATTTTGGTATTGATTGCACCATCATTTTATGGATTGTATCGATGCTCAAGTCTCGCACTGTGGAGGCGGAGTTGGATGGGGTGTTAGTTTCTGTTAAGGTTACCAAAGGCTGTCCTCAGGGAGGTGTGCTCTCACCAAAATGTCATGAACCTTCTTTGTTGTAACAATAAAAGTACGGTTATGTGGGTACCGGCTCATTGTGACATCGAAGGCAATGAGATTGTGGATTCTTTAGCCAAATCTGGTTCCTAATTAACATTAATTGGTTCTGAACCAGCGGTTCCTTTATATTTCAACTACGAGACGAAAGCTGTAAAAGCTACACTTTCAAAGACCTAAGGTTTCCGTTGCTTGAGACTTTTTGTTGGCGTAAGGCGAATTACTTCATTAAAGAGCCCAATTTGGAACGGAATCTTGGTAGCGATTCTTACGGGACATGGCCGTTTTAAAGATCATCTACATCATATGTGCTTAGCTCATGATGTCTTAGCCATTAAAAATTTAGCCGAGTCAACGACAGTCACCGAAGTTCGACGATTTTTGGGTCTCACTGGATTTTTCCGAATATTTGTTAAAAACTATATTCGTTAATTTCAAAGCCACTTTCAAATTTATTCCGAATATCTGAACATTTATAAAAATATTTCAATTGGGACGACGCAACGTCAAACGTGGAAACTGGATTTGTATTATAGTCGCCATTATGCACAAATACTGATCAAAAATTACGAGTAGTGTTCTGTCATCGTACGATTAAAGGAGACAACCAAAGTTATACCGCTAATTACTATGGTGTACTACTCGATTCATCGACCAAGGGAGGGGGTATGACTCGCGTTGATGAACTGAATCGATGTCCAAACGAACCACCGAAAGAAATGAAGACTGCTGCTGGGTTTATAATAAAAATTGAAATTGATCAGAACAATAGTCTTTTGCCTTGCTACTTCAAGAGGAGGATAATTACGCTGTTATGGTGGATATCAGAAGTCTGAGGATGAAAAACATCTGAAACAGGTATTTCGACTCAAAATTATCGTTTATTCCGAAAGGAAGAAGACAACATAAAATTTGATGACTCAAAAGGGCCTCGATTTCGAATGGTACAATACTGTCATGATAATATGGGACACTTCGGATCTGAGCAGATGATCCAACAAATTGAGGAAAATGTCGTCGAATGCTGAGAGTTGCATATATGTAAATCGCAAATACATATATCGTTGTGATGTCTGATGTCGCCGAGGTACGATCAAGATATAACGAAAGAAGGAGAAAAATGGGAGGAGGGATTCGGCCAAAAGCATACGGAATCGACGTTATACGCACCAAAGGAATCGTCATTTCGAATCATCAATAGGCGAACATCGAAAATTGCAACCAAAACTCTGTGGATTATTTGTAGGGTCCAAAATTATGAGATTGACGGTATCTAAGTGATGTATTCATCGTCCGAATTGCATTGATTTTGCATCTGTGATGTGAAGAAATCGAAACTATTGAAAATTGGCTAAATGGTTTTTGGGTTTCAGCTGTCCCTTTCAATACTTCCCGATTCACAATTGAATTGACTTTTTATGCTTTTTCTGTTGGACCTTCAAGGTGATCATGCCATCTTTCTCTGGTACAATTCTGGGTAAGCTGTGTGCAAAACAAATATGGTTTCTGCTTTCTCGTGCCTTCGGTATTAATGGTTTGTTTATTTTAAGTGCCCCCCAGTGTGATCCAAAATTAGTCAAACATTATGAAACACTGATGCTGTAAACCAAAAAAATCGTTTTACATTTTTTATGCTTTCCTTTTTCATAGTCAATTAATTATCATAATTTATGTCATTACCATAATTTATCATCGTTACAAATTCATTAACATAATATTTTTATCGAATGTATGGGAGCCCACACATAAATATGTAGACGCAAAAAAAAAATCCAACGTTATTACTGCAGTAAAAAAATATACATCTAATGTCAACATTAAATTTCAGGACATCAACCAATATCAAATGGCAAACAAATTTTGGCTTTCTGATATTTTATTGTATGTAAATTAATTCGTCCTTAAAATGATATTAACAATACCAGTGCGTAATTGATGGGAATTTCACTTTGCGGATGACCGTTTTTTGTTATTTAAAAATTGATGACCCAAATTTCAATGGTCAAGAACATTTTTAAGGTTACATCAAAAAGTCAATTTAAGTTGTTTTATTGTTAGTGAGATCCATGCAGTTTAAATTTATGCAAAAATATGGAATTCAATTTTCAACACACGCAGACGTTTGCTTCAAGAGATTTGTTGCACAGATCCATCTAATTTACTAACCGTTATGATGAAGTTCAGTTTACTTCAAAATAAACCTTCCATTAAGCTCATTAAAAAGTCGAAATATTCAACAAATATATTTTAAATTAAAACTTAAACTTTTAAATATAATTGATTTAAGAAAACATTCCAGATTCCGCACTCAATGCCACAAAGGCCTATGGTGCAAACCCAGAGTTCCATCCGAATTCGCAAACGCGCAATGCTGCATTCGCAAACTGAACATGTTTAGACCAAGGCAGAGAGGGCAACTGATCTAAATTTAAAGACTTAAAGTTGAATACCTGAAGCCGTATAGAACTGTAAGTTGGACAACTGCTCTAAAGTGAAGGCAGTCATCATCTTCCTCAAGGCAGTTTTCGCAAATAACATCATGAACTAAGCACATACGATCTAGATGATCATTAAAACGGCCATGTCCCGTGAGAATCGCTACCAAGCTTCTCAACTGGTCCTTTTTTAAAGTTAAAACATACTTCGTTGACCTCAAATTAGACTCCTCCACCTAGTTGAAAGATAAAGGAACCCCTGGTTCAGAACCAATTAAAGTTAATTGAGAACCAGCTTTGGCTGTACAATCCGCGATTCCTTGCATTCCTTCACGAGTTCGAAAACCAGTCATGGGATTTTTTAAAGAGTTAAGTACAACTTTACTATCAGTACACAGTAGAATACTTTTGTTTTTAACAGTAAAATTCAAAGCCTCAGTAGATTCCAATACCTGCATCGAAGTTAGAATGAGAGCCATCAACAAAAAAGACTATGGAGTCATCTAATTTATTGAGAAAATCCTGCAAACTCCACAAATCTAGAGAAATGGAATTCGGGCAGTAGTCTGTCATTAACCATATCGATTTCTGGTAAACATGAAGAATATTTATAAAAATTTGTCAATGTCTAACGATAGAACCGAAAACATTCCATGTCCCAATGCACCTCAGGCGATATGCTGCAGAACAGGTTGTGCCTCAAATAAAGTGGGATTGAGCACATACCCCAGTTATGGTTCTGAAAGCAAGATTTTGTACAACTACTGGCCGCCATACAATAGAATTGTACAATAGTAGTGATAGGACCAGTGATTTATAAATGAAAGAAACCATCCTAGGGCTTAAACCCCAGGATTTTCCAAACGCTTTCCTACATTGCCAAAATTGTTTTTTTAAGCTTAAAGTCAAGGTGATTCTGCCAGGAAAGCTTACTATCCATGACAATACCAAGGTGCTTGACGTGGTCACATTTAGTGATTGTGCTCGCAAAAAGAGAAGAAACAGTGCAAGAGTATTTCTCTGCCTTGTACAACCAATAAAATCAGTTTTAGAAGGATTGACGTGAGGACCCTTCTCGACACACAATGCCTACACAATAGTTAAGTAATGCTGAGTTAGGTAGGATAAGTTGTTGAGATGTTTGCCTGAGACTGCCAAAACAAGATCATCAGCGTAACTCTGTGCAATGTAGCCAAATTGCTGCAGCCTTACAAGTAACTCGTCAATGACCAAAAATCACAGCAGATATGAGAGCACACCTCCCTGAAGATAGCCTTTGGTATTCTTAACAGAAACTTACACCCCATCCGGTTTCGCCTCCACACGTAAGATAATGGTGCGATCAATACCAAAATTGGTACAGGCAGAAGTGATCGTAGCAAATGAAGTGCTATCGAAAGCTCCCGCAATATTCAGGAAAGTACTTACAACAAACTCCTAATTATTAAATGTTTTTTCAATCCTGCCTACAAGTTGATGTAGAGCGGTTTCGCAGGACTTACCAACTCTGGAAGTATGTTGCATGTTACTGAGTGGGGAGGTGATTTGAAAATGGTCTCTAATAAATCTATCGACAATTCATTCCAGACCTTTAAGGAAAGTTGAGGATAGACTAATAGGTCGAAATGACAGTTTTCGGGATAAAAATAACTCTACTCCTGCTCCAAAAATTTGGAACAGTGCTAAAACAATGCTCGCTTGAAAAAAGTGGACCAAATGGTCCTGAATTAGAGGAAATTCAGCAGGAGAAATAGCATCAGGACAGCCAGCCTTATAAAATACAAAGGAAAATAGGCTACAGCGCAAGATATCACGATTGATCAGCTTATGAGCCAAATTCCAATGGAGACTTGCACCAGACGTCCTATAGTGAGCTCGGCATCATCCGAGTTGACGATATCACACTTGTCTGCATGACATGTCTGGTAGATGAAGAGAATCAAGTTTGCACACACCGTTCTTAGCTACTGAGTCCAGCGACTGCAGATAAGCTGTTGAGATCCTCGCAGAAGTTAAACCATGTGGCTCTTTGCGGGGATCTTAAACTTCTTTTATATTCCTGTTGTGTTAACCAGAAGTTATCCCAACCAATCTGTCGCTTAGACTTTTTTGCTTTGTTCTTCAGTTTCCTAGTACATTTCCTTAATTTATTAAGCTCAGAGTTCCAGGAAGGGTTGTTCCGAATTTTTTGCTAAGTGATAAGAGGACACGAATTTTCGTAATTGACAATGCAAGTGACGATGCTAGATCTTCAATGTCCTTACTCGACCGAATAACCTTCGGTGGTAAGCCGAATAACCTTCGGTAAGTAAAGAACCTAAGGTCGTTTAAGCATATAGTATTGAACGAGATTCACGTGTGATTAGAAGTGAGGATCCTCTGTCATCCGTCACCCCCTGACGGACATAGTTAACAAAAATAGGCTATTATCCTGTATTGAGAATTTAAAGGTCAGAGGAGCTTATATAGTTCAGCAGAGAAGAACACCTGTGGTTAATGTTCGTACTTCGTAGTTCAGCAGAGAAGAACACCTGTGGTTAATGTTAGATCAAGTGATGAGCATTAGCATCACAGACAATCACCAAAGTGGTATGCTTATTTTTACATCATGTCACAAGATTAGTGAGTTCCTCATAGGGTAGAGCTGAAGAAGAGTCATACGGCAAACAAACTGAGGCAATGACCAGTTTAGTACAGGAATTAGCGGATAGCAGAGTAATGAGTACAGCCGTAACATCAGTCGAGCTACACTCGTGAATAAGATCTGCATTAGTATTATTGCCAATTAAAATGCATGCTCGAGTTTTAATGACAGAATACATATGTACGCATACATGAATACTTGGAAGGATTTCTGGCCAATACAAAAAACAACCGATTGGCAATTTGCCTTACGTTTGCAACGGGATACCTTCCATCTCTCAATTGACTAAATAGCTGGATTCATCAGCTTGATGTTGGTTGTTACTATATATGGATCCTTATGCAAACCAGGAATCCATGTTGGAAAAAAAGTGGTTTTGGGGGGTCGCCAACCGATAGTTGACAACCGCTCCAAAAATCATTCATTTTAGAGATTACCTCACAAAACCACATGTAGGTTTCTTCATTATTGCACCTGCAAATAAAGACACCATCCGAAAGATACCACCCAAGCAACTGCGGTACCAACCCTAACGATTTCGCCAATTCAAGAACTCGGCGACTAAGTTCATGCCGGAAAATACCCAAGTTCTCCTCATCAAGAGGGATAACCGGATTGTTCTCCCGAACACACAATATTTTAACCGTAAATTCAGTGTGGTACCAGTTGTGGTATACGCACTCGATTAGAAGTTCCAGCGGAACCGCTGGGCTGCTCCGTGATCGTGCCTAACGCAAGCCCAGACACTCTTTTTGTAGATGGTGGCGACGACTTTTGCCTAGACGTCTTGCTCCAGTGCGGTGGCTCGGCTCCACTAAAAGACTGTCACCATCCGAGTTTAGGAGTAAGGCTTTTGTATTCGACGGTACGTTACCACCAACTCGGATCCAAGAACTCTGATTTCAACGTATTATTAGTTTCGGGATTGAAAGGTACAATATAACCGAAAGCTCGCTCAGAATTTTGTTAAATCTTTGTTTTAAAATCAAAACGCCATTATATTAAGTTTCGACGTTCAAAAGTCTCATTTAAGAATTAAATGTAAAATTTTGACAGTATGTATAAGCTAATCGCAATTAATCCTCTGTTATAACTATAATATGTTTTATAAATAAAAATACTTTTCTAAAGCTCAATAAATACGAATACATATATATGTTTATGTACATCTTCAAAAAGCATATTAAAGTAATATCGATAAAAATGTATCAATAAAGCGTAAAAGCGCATTGAAAAAAAAGCTTTTACAATAAAAGCATTGCTGTTTTCATACTTTAATTGAAAATAATATAGTTTGTGCTTTTAAAAGCGTTTAATAGATTTTCAGTTTAAAGAGGAAATTGATTCTAATTCTATATAGAATGAAATGTTAGACTCGTAAATGAGATGTAATGAAGTTGACAAGTTCAAGTCTAAATTAAATTTCAATTCAAGTTTCTTCAAATATCAAAATACTTTATTGGCTCGACGAGCTTTTAACTTAATTTTCAATACAAGAAATTTAACTGTCGAACTACGAAAGCATTCATTAGAACGTGATCATTTGAATTTTCAAATTAATGAGCTTTCGATTGAGTATGTTATTAAATTTTCTTGGGTCAAAGCTTTTAAATGGCAAAAAAATGTTTTAATTTTAAGAAGATTTGAATCTTGTTTGGAGCCATTAGAAAGTGATCATTAAGTTGTTTTATAATTTATACTTTAGAAAGTTCAATAATTAAATTTACAAGGTTCGTTTTTAGTGAGATTTTTGATTTAGTGAAATAGAGCTTTAATACGTGGTTTAGTTTTATGTATATTTTAATCAATAAAAATCAAACTATAATATCTTTTAAGTGGTAAAATTACATACATAAAAAGCTTTCATCAGAAACTGATGATTATAGTTTATGTAAATATTTTTTTTCTAAAGCTAGGCTTTCGAATGAGTACGTTTTTTGTTCTGACCTTTGAAAAAATCTTTAAATGTTAAGTAGATTGTAATCAATAAATTTCCATTTCATTTACATATTTTATTAACATAAAGCTCTAATTACAAAGTGACCATTGTGTCTTGAAAATTTAATACTTTAAATCACTTCAATGTCTTGATGACCGATGGAATTCATTAAAAATATCTTGCTCATACTTCAATCTGAGCTTTTAATAATTATTTCAATTTTATGCATATTTAGTTTGTTTAACATCGTACTTAAATTACAGAGCTTTCGAATGAGCAAGTTTCAAGGATTTAAGCTTACACAAAATGGAGCTTTTAATAAAATTGTAAGGAGTAATCAAGTCATTTTCACTAATTAATTTAAATAAAGCTTTCATTAGAAATTGTTCGTTGAGCAATAAAAAGAATAGATAGTTTTGAAACTTCAATAGTTATAATCACATTTAATTTATTAATAAACTAGAAGCTTATAGAACTATGTGGGGCAACTGATGGAAGATTTTCAAATTTGTTTCTACTTTTAAAATAATTTCCATAACAAAAAAGTTTTATAACAATTCCAGTGAAAAGTTAATTTAAAAAAATACTAGTACACAGTAGTAGATATCGACAAAAAATGTATCAATAAAGAATCAAAGCTAATTGAGGAAAAAGCTTTCAAATAAAATGCTTTTACGTGTTCATAATTCAATTTGAAAAGATAATTTGTGTACCAAAAGGCTGTAATATGGTTTTCACTTAATACCGGATATGAATTCTACATCTTCGATCTCCAACATGTTTCATAGTTAGACCCACAAAAAACAATCAATAAAGCACTCTAACCCACTTATTGGTAAATCAATAATTTTTTAGTGAACCAAATATTTTATAAAGCTAAATTAAACTTTATAATTATATTTGTTGCTATAGATACGTACTAATGAAACCTTTTAACTTACTAATTTATTGAGCTTTAATTGTAATTTTATTAAATAAAAGTTGAAACGTCAAACTGCGAAGGCAGTCGTTTTGGTAAATGAAAGAAAAACATTTTGGTAATTTAAAGTCATACAAATCGTTAAAAGCTCTATTATATTATTATATCTCTATTTTCAATTGATGAACTTTCGAGCTTCAAGAAACATTTAATTTTTAAATTAATTTAAAATTATATATTTTAAAATTTCATTATCATGTCGAATCGTAAAACTTTTTGTTTGCATACAATAGAAAAATAACATAGAGCTTTTAGTAAATGAAAAACTAATTTTTTATTTTTATATTTGACAAACAATAAAGTTTATTAAAAACTTATTAAGACTTGTTCTTGAATTGTTGAGCTTTCACTAGCTTTAAGTGAGATTCAAGTTTTAGTAAAACAAAGCTTTTGCTAACTAATTAAGTTTTAAGTAAATTCAATTGGCTTCAATTATCATATTTTGAAAATTGAAAATATAAATGGAGCTTTAATTGGGAAGTAACAGTTTTGAAAGTTCAATAAATAAAATCACCAGACAATCGATGGTTTTTTTATCATTAATATGAACACGTTTTAAGGGAAATTTTTATTTGAAATATAAAGCTTTCAATAAATAATTAAGAATAAATTTTAATATGTATTTGAAGTTTAAAAAATTTATATGTAGGTTTCAATAGAAAATAATTAATGTGCTCTTCCGTAAATGGAAATATAAAGCTTTGAACGTTCAATAATTAAAACCACATTCAACAACGTATTGAACACCAATTAAATTAATTAACCACGTATTAAGTCTCGTTTTTAATAGCTGAGCTTTTATTTGAGTAGGTTTTAAAGGCAGTTGTAAGCTTTTAATTTTTTTTTTAAATTTTAAGTACATTTTAATCAATAAATTCTGTCTTGTTCGGCATCGTAAATATCAAATAAAAACTTTCGGGAAGCATTTAATAAATATTTAATATATCAACCAATTTTAATCAATACTTTCCAGGTTTTAATAATTATATTGAGGATATGTAAATATACATACAAAACTTTCACTAAAAGTGATGAGTGAGCTTTTGGTTCAGTTAAAATAAAAAGATTTGAAAACTTAATAGTTGAATTCACAACAATTTCTTGACAATCAATGAAATTAGATTAAAATGCATTCAGCACTATTTAGAATTTGTTGAGCTTTCAATTGAGAACGGGATTTTAAATTTTAAGTCGATTTTAATCAATAATGTTCAAGCTTTAATTATAAAATCTGAAATCGTAGCTTTATTAAACTTTATAATTATATTTCTTGCTATAGATACGTACCTTTAAACTTACTAATTTATTGAGCTTTTATTGTAATTTTATTAAATAAAAGTTGAATCGTCAAACTGTGAAGGCAATCATTAGAAAGTGTTTATTAGGCGGTTTAGTAAATGAAAATGATACAGTTTTGAAGGTTAAATATTTAAAGTCATACAAATCGTTATAAGCTTAATATTTGTTATCAATTGATGAACTTATTTTTGAGTATGGAGAATTCCTGGATTTTGTAAATCACAGCTTTCAAGACACGTTTTATTTTTAAATTAATTTATTTTAAAATTTCATTATCATATGGAATCGTAACATTTTTTGTTTCAATTCAATAAAAAAACATTGAGCTTTTAGTAAACGAATTTTAATTTTTTTAATTTTTATAATTGACAAACAATTTATTAAAAATGTATTAAGGCATTTTTTAAATTGCTCAGCTTTCATTGAAAGAGCGATAGACTTAAAGAGCGATTTATATTTTAGTGAAACAGAGCTTTTACTAAATACCTAATTAACTTTTAAATTTAAGCTTAGATTATCATATTTAGACAATTAAAATTAAAAGGGAGCTTTAATTAATTTAATTTTAGTACGTTTTAAAGGAGATTTTTGGTTAGAAAAATATAGCTTTCGATAAAATTTCTTTTCAGTAATTGAAAATATATAGTTTTGAACGACCAATAATTAAAATTACATCAATATCGTGAACATCGATTAAATTATTATTTGAGGAGGTTTTAAAAGAGATTCAGAGCTTTTAAAAATGTTTAAATTTTTAGTAGATATTAATCAATAAATTCTATCAATAATACATATTTAACATTTAAGCAAATTTTAATCAACGGATTTTAGGTTTTAATTAATTAGGTTTTTTGGGAGTCAGTAAAGTGCAAGGTTTCATTTAAAGTGATCAATGTTTTGACAATCAATGAAATTCTTTTAAGAAATATTAAACCACTGGCTTAAGTTGTCGGGAGCACTCACATGTTACGTAAATCAAAATTGCACGAACATGTTTTCCAAGAATACCACCATAACATCTTTTGCTTGTCGTAGGAGGCGACTAAACGGTTGGATTGCTGGGCTGACGATCCGCATCCGCAAACTGAACTGTTTGTATCGTCAATAAAAGAAAAATTGGATACCGCCAAAACAATACCGGACCCTCAATGCCTCGTGATAATCGACAAAACTTATGTAAAACGTATTAATCTCCGTTTACACATAGCTGAGATTTTTGCCATAAAATGTTGGTCAATAAATTTGAATCTATTCTTTGATTTTAAAACATAGTCTTAAATATTTAATTTTTACAACACTTTAGCTTCTTAAATTACGATGAAATTCTAGTATGTTAGAGAACTTTTAAGAATTTAAGCATTATTTTATGAATCACTAAAATTTAAACATAGCTTTCATTGGAAAGTATAGTCATTGAGCTTTTTGATAAATAAAAATAAAACTCTACAAAAGTTCAAGCGGCTTCACATTAATATATTGTTAATCGATGTTTCACAAACTTATTAAGCTCAGCTATAATTTAACCCCTTTTGAACGGTAATTTTATATATAATTAAACAGAGTTTTTAATAAATGTCTAAATTTTAAGCAATTTTTAATCAATATAGATCAAGGTTTAACTATAACATCCGGAATAGTAGAAATTTAAATAAAGCTTTTATTATAAAGTGATCAATAATTACGCTTTTTGGTAATTGAAGAAAAGATAGTATTGAATATTCGGTTTATAAAATCAATTAACGAATTAAGGTCCGATTTTAAATTGTTGTGCTTTAAAATTATGTTTAAAAGAAGACTTCTATTTTATTGAAATTGAGCTTTTAATAAATATTAAATTTCAAGGACTAAGTCTTAAGTCTTGATATTTTAGAATACGAGATATGTCAAATAATCCTTTAATTATTTGATTAAGTGATCATTGAGCTTTTCGGTAATTATTTGAAATTTTTAAATCGACGAAATTCCTTAGCTATCATTTGACTCAGTTTTGAGAGATTTTTGTTTTAATAAAATATTTTAATCAATAAATTTCGAGCTTCAATTATAATATTGAGCTTTCCGGTAAAAAAAAATATAAAATTTTGTACGTCCAATAATTAAAATAATTTAGGTATCAATACTATTTGAGTGGGATTTAAAGGAGATTCAGAGCTTTTTAAAAAGAATTTAATTTTTGGTAGATTTTAATCACTAATGAAATAAAAACTTTCAGGAAGCTTTTAATAAATATTTAATATATGTATAAGCAGATTTTAAACAACACATTTTAGTTTTTAATAATTATATTGCAAGTCAGTAAAAATTCAAACAAAGCTTTTATTGAATGAGAATAGTGAGCATTTGGTTAAATGAAAATAAACAGATTTGAAAGCTAAATGTACTAAGTACTATTTATAAATTGTGAAGCTTTCAATTGAGACCGTTTAAAGGGATATTTTGATTTTAGCAAAACTGAGCTTACACTAATTTTTAAAGTTTAAGTAGATTTTAATCAATAAAGTTATAAAATCTGGAATCGTAGCAATTTATATAAAAATATTATTATAAAGTGATCATTGAGCTTTTTGGTAAGCAATAAAATTAATTTAAAACGAACTAAGCTCCAATTTTAAATTGCTGTGCTTTAATTATCTTTAAATGTATGTTTAAAAGAAAAGTTGACTTTTAATAAATCGAGCTTTTAACAAATATTAAATTAACAAGTAAATTTTAATTAATAAGTTCCCTGATGCTTTAATTGAAAAGTGATCATTGAGCTTTTCGGTAAATGGAAATAAATGTATGGCGTCTGTTGAATTTGTTTTATGAGAGATTCTTGTTTTATTAATTGTGCTTAATCAATTACAAGCTTGAATTATAATTTTCGGAGTCGAAAAAGTCAAATAAAGGTTTCAATTAAAAGTTATAAACGTTCAATAGTTAAAATCACGTTAACACTGTGTTGAATATCGATTAAACACGTATTAAGCCCCGTTTTAAATATCAGAGCTTTCATTTGGGAAGGTTTTATGGGAGATTGTGAACTTTTACATTTTTATTAGATTTTAATCAATAAGTTTGATTGTTGTTGCCGTTAAAATAAAATAATAATTTTCATAAGAAAGAAAGCTTTTATTAAATATTTAACATTTAAGCATATTTTAAGCAATAAACTTGTATTAGAAAATTATTACCGAGCTTTTTTGTAAATAACAATAAAAGTTCAAATGTCGAACTACTCGAATAAGCCCTACTTTTAAATTGCTGGCCTTCCAATTAAGAAAGATTTCAATTTTAATAAAATTGAGATTTTAATATTTTTTTAAAGTTGAAGTAGATTTTTATCTATAAATTGCAAGTTTAAATTTTCTTATCCCTTATGCAAATTTGAATAAAGCTTTTATTAGAAACCGATCATTTTTATTATTAAAATTCAAAGATTAATTAAAAGCTCTGATTTACTGAACTTAAATGAAAGTTTCATCGCAATTGTAAAAAGGATTTGATTTAATATGTTTTTAATGAATTTAGTCGATTATCAAGTCACTGATCTGCAATGCCCTTGACAAATGATGAAATCCATTAATATTCATTTTGGTTTAAAGTACGTACATAGACTATATGTGGCGGGCAGTGTGAAAAAATGTAATAATTGCATAGTTTTTTAATTTCCCAGCTTTTAATAGATGAGACA
Source organism: Tipula unca (assembly GCA_951394425.1). Lineage (NCBI taxonomy): Eukaryota > Metazoa > Arthropoda > Insecta > Diptera > Tipulidae > Tipula > Tipula unca. Next base: position 174,552,929 of record OX596380.1, on the reverse strand, counting down.
CTCTGAAACCTATTATGTGCAAAAAAAAGTGCTTCAGATAAAAATTATGCTTGAGAACATATTCTAGCATTACCATTTCACAATTTATATTTTTGAAAAACCGTTCACCTTTTAGGCTGAATTGTTTAGAATTTGGAATACATGAAAGTGTGACGCACTAGCCGATAATCGTTGAACTAGTACTGTAATTTGAGTGTAAACGATACAAAAAAGTAGATAATTTTTATATATGTAGGTAAACCCCTACTCTCGATTCGTTTGTGCCCTATATAAGTCTATAGGACGTGTTGAGAATCGATAATTTAATGATGAACCAATGATTAAGCCATAATTATCTGCTTTCAAATCAAATCCTTGATAAGTTTATAATATTGCAGGCAAAAAAAACAACCTCATCATCGCCTCATCATCATCGTAAAAAATTCGTAACATCTAAATTATGGTAATTTAATTGAAATTTTCTTAATCTTCTTCTCAATTTTGTTTTTGGATTTATAAAAAAATAATTTTAAAATCGCAAAATAACGTAGAATTAATATAAACATAAGCAAGTGCGTTGTTTACGAGACTTTGTAAAAATGTTGTGCGTGTGTGTGTGTGTGCTAAGATTGTAATCATAATGAAAAATTCAATATACTTACTGGGTATAATACATACTATCATCGCATGAGATATACCGATTTAACATTATCAGATTACATGAGAGTCTTAAAATTTAATATACATATCTCCTCTGCGCCTCCATGCGCTATACGTATATTACCTCCCGCTCAACAAGATGTTTATGTTATATAAGACATGTACTCCAGGTTATTATATAAAAGATGCCGAGCACAAATTGTTTATGTTTTGTGTTTTTTAATTTAAAAACAATTACTTTAATCCTGCAATACAGCTGTAAGGTGAATATTGTAGAAGTTAAATTATGGTGTGTTCATACATATGTATATGTATGTGTTGAATAGACAAGAAAGCTTTAAGCTTTTATATTATCTGGAATTAGTCAGACTGTTAAAGTAATTATCAAAATGAAATTCAAACGTATTTGTCGAGTGCCCGCAATAAATACAAAATGCTAGGCATAGTATTTGGATGACGGTGGTGGTATTCAATATTTTGAAATTGCAAAGAAGTTATCATTCAATATGAAGTACAATTTAGCACTGTTCATTTTGCAAGTTTCAACGGTCGGTGAATTCTTTCAATAGTTTTCAAGACACAAGTCTGTATGAGCGAATTATCATTAGACCATATTCTATGGTAATGTAGACCGGCGTAATCCGTGTATACAGTAAACCATATAACCAAAAATACATGACTTACAGCACCTCAGCGTAACATGTCAGCTCTAGTATCTCTGAGTGGGGTTACACTCGAGTTGGAACATTACGCTAACTACCTGCTACTATGCTGTTAAATTGAATGAAAAAAGATTTACTGTAATCCGTGTTTCACAGGGTGTGGTTAACAAAGTAGTATTCAACCAATCAAACAAACGTAATCGCACCTGGTTACGCTAGGTAAAGGTGACTGTCCTAATGAACTAGCATAGACACAAATTTGTCCGTAGCTGTATCACATTTGAGTTCCCTCCTCTTTACTCGTCGAACCATCCTGAGCTTACCAAGAAGCGTTGAACTTTGAAGGCCCCTGACATCGATCTTACTAACATCCGTCAGGTTGCCCAAAAAGGAAGTTCCAATAAGTTGTATTCTGCTGTACGCTAGACTAGGACAGGTGCAGAGCAGATGGACCATAGTTTCCTCCTTTTCCTCATCATCACAGCTACGGTAGAAATCCTGGGCGAGGGCACCCAGTCTGCTCGCCTGTAGCTCAATGAGACAATGTTTCGTTATAGCTCCCGCGGCCATACCAATATGGTGCCAAGGGACAGCGTAGTCAGAAATTTCAGGAATACTCATGTTGCGCAGGATAGATGAGTGTCTTGCCCGCAAGATTCAAGGTAGCGAGATGAAAGGGAATTTCCAGAGCTTGGGTAAATGTGCTACTGAAGGCCCCACTTATACATAAGCAGGCGGTTCCTTGGATTTTCATCAATAGTTTCAAGTTAGCCATAATTTTGAACGCTTCCTAACGCCACCAAACGACAACCCCATACACAGCAGTTTGACCGCACTAACGCGTAGTGTACTATGTGGGGCTCCATACACCATCTCTTTCCAATGTCATTTTTGCAGGAGTAGAGCGGTACAGTAGCTTTCTTTACTCTTTCTATTCTTTAAGTTATTTAGTTCAAAGCTTACCTTGTTGTCCAATAGTGGCCCGACCAACCGAGTACCATTTAATATTGGCGGGTCACACTGAGGTAGCTTGTGCTTCCTGGTAAAGAGGACCAGTTCCGTTTTCTGTGCAAGAATTTTTACCGAAGACCGCAATACCAACATAATCACCTTGAAGCCTTGCCCTTCCAGGTTTAGTAAAAGGTCATTAATGGCCAAATTCTTAAGAAAGAGGGATAAAACACCATCTGGCGGTGTCCCTCTCCTCACGTATCTGCCGTGACGCCCCACCGATATGAGCTGTCACGATCCTGCCTCTAAGCATTTGAACTATCCAGCTTCTGAGTGACCCGTCCACCCCCAGACACACAAAGGTCCAAGTGATTGCCCCTGGTCTCCCGTTACTATAGGCCGTCTCTATATCCGAGAAAGTTACCAAGGAATATTCCTTATATTCAAGTTATTTCTCAATCGGGCCAATAAGAGAATGGAGTGCTGTTTCCAGCTATCGTCCATTACAGTATGCGTCTTGAGATCACGACAGCTCGCCCGGCTTGATTGAGCCTCTGATGTAAGCTCTACTTGTCTTTCTTGTGATTTTAATAGAAAAGAGGATAAGCTTTTAGGCCTAAAGTCTTTGGGATAGTAATGAGAGCTTTTTCTCGCCTTATGTATGAATATTACTTTTACTTCAGTCCATTTTGTAGGAATGTGACAAAGTTCTAAGCTGTCTTTGAAAAAGACTTCCAGCCAGGGTAGGGTTAAGTCAATAATTCGCTGGATATCCGCAGGGATAATGCCTTCAGGTCCTGCCCACTTGTATGGCTTAAAACTGTTTATTGTCCATAGGATTTTTCGTCTATTTACGATATGATTTATGGGGTCTACACCCCTATTTATCACGGGTTTCTCCGGAGCTAGTACCAAGCACTCCGGGAAATATGTTTCTAATAGTTCTACAGGAATCCCAGTTAGTTTTCCTCCTATTTCTGAAGGATCGTTTATTAGTGGGTTTTGTATCCACTTCTTACTGGAGATAACAATGGTGGAAAGGTATAATTCAAGAAAAGGAATGGTCGTTGGACACTTTCCAGCTCAATACCCTCTCCTTAATACAATTTGAGACAAGTGTGATGTCCAGCACTTCTTGTCTGTTTTTAGTAATGAAAGTTGGCTTGCACCCGATATTACATATACTTAGGTTAGTACTTAAAACAAAATCAAGGAGTAGCTCACCTCGCCTGTTGATATCTGTACTTTAGCATATCACTGCCAATGATGACTCCTACTTCTCGTCTTTGGGCATCCGTTATTGCACTGCTCAACCTACCTGGTGGTATACTTTCCTCCTCGTATGGTATGTAAGCCAATATAAGCCAGAGATGTTGCCCACCCATCTCGATGCTAGCCACCATTATTTCTAGCGAGAATCCTACATTCATTTTTCGCATTTAATATTTTGTAGTTGTGAGATCTGAGCCCCAGTACACTTGGGTCACCGCTGACCGAGCCATGGTTCCTAGACCAGAACCACATTAATGGACTCAGATTCCATTGTGAGCAGAACGGCCGCCGAGGCAGCTTTACATTGGTGGACTCCACCACTGTTGAGTCAGACTCCGCATTTGACAGCGAGTCAATGTTAGTCGTCCATCTTAGCACACAAGGTAGCCCTAGCGATCTCGATATCTTCGGGACGTCGGACAATGTCTCCTGAGCATCTTCAGGAATGCTCTGAACATCTGAGTCACCAACACCAGGTGGGACTACTCATGTGGTAGAAGTTCATCTGCTGCAAATGCCCCTGATCTGTCGGCTTTATCACGATTGTAAACCTTGAGCGTAATCGCTTCAGATCCGTAGCTGGACATAACCACTTACTTTAGAATTCTTCTTTAACAAGTTAGTGAGCGAAGCGGGCAATCACATATTTTTTATAAATCAGTTTACTCAGAACATATCCGAGGTAATTATCGTCTTTTAATACAAATTAACTCGTTCTTAAACTGATAAAGTGAGGCCAGTTTTTTCCTATTTTACACGGTTGGAAATTACTGAGGTTCCGCAATCAATGCCACAATGGTACATTTCGTACAGCACCACACGACTCAAGGTCGTTTTATCAGTAGATTGTTGATCCAATGGTATCTGCTAAAATATACATTAAAGGTTAAGGTACTCGCCGTCCTTGACCGTGACCGTCGAGCCGTCGCGCAGATTTTTTTTTTTTTTTTTTTTTGACAATTTTATTTATTCACATAAAATTTTACAATGTACCTAGTCTATAGACTAACAATATTTCTTTTTTGACCTAAATTGCTAAATTGTGTTTAATTAAGGTATCCCCATTGGTTTTCCATATGTTCTATTTACTGGTGTTACTGCCTTACGCTGACTATAGTGCTAACTCAAAAGGTTTTACTCTTTTCAGTCTTCTCACTGCTTCCCTGTGGTCGAGTAGTTGGTTGGCCTCAACGTTCGGGTGATTCTGGAGTCTTACTTCATGCTTCCGTGCAGCATTGTTTGCTTCTCTGGTGACAGTTTCCCCTCTAAGGTCCCTGTGAAGGTCGCTATTACGTATGTACCAGGGGGCATTTACAATATCCCTTAGCACTCTGTTTTGGTATCTTTGAACGATATCCATGTTGCTTGGTTTAGTACAACCCCACAGCTGAATTCCATACATCCAAATGGGCTTTAATATCTGCTTATATAGCATCAATTTATTGTTTCGCGCAGATGAATTAGAAAAAATATCGAGATTCATGGAATATAATGCAGGTGCTACTGCCTAATCCTTATACTCAACTATTTTAAACAAATCATGAAATGGGAGCAACACCATAATCATTTACCTTTCTCACCTAAGTTGTAGCATAGAAGTTCTCGGTTAGTGAATGACGATGGGGAAAACTTATATAGTTCGGTCGAGACGTTCCTCCAGAAGCGCAAGATTTTTTCTGTACGAAATCTCCTCGCTGCGAGGTACTGCCACTTTTTTTCTCGAACAGATATGCCGGATATTGAAATCAAGTGACCTATCCAGGAACGCCTCTTTGTAACGAGATTGTTAGACTAGTTGTCTTGCCTACATGAACGCTGTATTAGATTGATGTCGAGCAAACAACCATGGTATACTAATCAAGGTGATAGCTTAAAGTGATAGAGATATTTCTAGGCCACAATCTATTTCGGTTCCAATTCGAATTCTGTCGGTTTTATTGCTCATTTCAATGTTTTATTATAATTTGAACCAATTACCGCATTGTTCTACAGTATATGAAGTAATACTTATTCGGCCCTCTCTTCCAAACGGTTTGATCTTTGGACTTGACTCGTTTTTTTGAGAATTGCGGTTAAAGGGTATTCCTATCAAAACGGTTCCTATATTGTTAAAGCCTATACAATACATTATGTTAGAATCGTCGGATAGTATTGTAATCGGACTGTTCGTTCTCGAAACTGCGTATTTTTCACAAAATTTCAATTGAGTGGAAAATGTGATTTACAATCAATCAATTTTTTGACTCGTTCTTGTTGATGTTATGACATCATTATTAATGTTTACCAAAAAACTGTTAACCATATACTGTATACTTTTAAAGGCTTGTGTGTTATTGTCAGGTTTACTTAGGATCTGTTTTCGTCTTATTTCTTTATAAATATGAAAACGATAAAACAGACAATACGAAAAAGGTGCTTTTCGTATTTCCGCAAAAATGTAATTTGAATAGAATTTTTTTTATTTTTATATTTTGTTCATGAAAAGGATATTTGCGGATGTCAGATTTAAAATCTAATTTGATCCTATATCCCCCGGGGAACTAATTTATATATTTACGACGTAATTGTTTTCTTGACACAAACAACATAAAAAACGTATACAGTAGTTCATCTATATCGTTCAAATACTAGACAATTTTGATGCATCTGTTTCAACAAAATAGTTTAATTAGATTAGATATTAGATATTTAGAACTTTGTTATAAACATCATTTAAAGCTTGAAAGGTAAACGCTAACATGTTCTCCCTTAAAAATAACAAATCGTTTTTTATAAATTCCGCGAAAAAAGAACTGTTCAATAGAACTTTACAACAATCGGATGCTTTCAATAATTTTAGAGCAATAAAAGCTCAATTTTATTTCTAAAATCACAAATATACTGAAAAAGCATCTTCCTCAAGGCAGTCCTCGCAAATAACATCATGAGCAAAGCACATGAGATGTAGATGATCTTTAAAACGGCCATGTCCCGTAAGAATCGTTACCAAGATTCTTAACTGGTTCTTTTTTAAAGATAAAGCATACTTCGTTGACCTTAAATTGGGCTCCTTAATGAAGTACTTATCATTACGATAGCGTAGGGTCATTCTTCTCGTAGTTGAAAGATAAAGGAACCGCTAGTACATGACCAATGTAAATTAATTGTGAACTAGCTTTGGCTATACAATCCACGATCTCATTGCCTACGATGCCCCAATGAGCTGGTACCCACATGATCGTAACTATATTGTTAGAATAAAGAAGTTTCATGAAATGTTTGGGGACTGTCAAGTGATTTCTTAACGAGTTAAGTACAGCTTTACTATCTGTGCACAGTAGAATACTTTTGTTTTTAACAGTAAAATATCGAAAAATACGAATAGACAAACTCGAAATATTCCTAGAAATTATAATAAAGTTCGAATGAAATCTAAAAAAAATTTGAAAAATTTGAATAATATTCACAAAATCGAAAAACACAAACAAAATGCGACTCAAATCTAAACTAATTTATAAAAATTGGTAAATTTGATTACAATTCAAAAATTAGATTATGGAATCCAACAATCCGCACTGGTATTATCGAAAATTCGAATGAAACTTCAAAAAAAATCACAAAAATTGACAAGCAGATAAGCGAAAAACCGAAAAGTTCAAAAAAATTGGAATGAAATTCGACAAAAATCTAAATATCGAAAAACAAATAAAATTTCGAAAATTTTAATGAAGTTCGAAAATATCAATTTCGTTCAAGAAATTTATAATTTCTAGAAAAATCGATTGAAATCCGACAAAACCGAAAAACACAAAAAAAATCAAATTTCTGATATCGCAAAAAACTTCGAAATAAATTTTAAAAAATTCAAAAATTTGAATTATATTCAAAAAATCGAAAAATGTTCAAGATTTCGGAATTTTAATGAAATCCAAAAAATTGGAAAACTCAAAAAATTAAAATTCGTTTGAAATTCGTAAAAATTGAAAAATTCGAAAAACCTGGTAATTTCAAAAATTCGAAAGAAACTTAACCGAAAAATTAGAATGAAATTGGAACATCAAATATTAGAATGGAATCCTAAAAAATACGAATCGAAAATATAAATTCAAATAAAATCTAAAATTTGAAAAAATCTAAAAATCTTAAAATTTCTAATTCGAATATTTGATAATACCGAAAATTTGAACAAAACTTTGAACAACTCGAAAAACACCGAAATTTGGAAAATTTAGTGGAATCCAAAAAATTCGCAGTCGAAAAATTCAAGTTCGAATGTTACCGGAAAAATTCGAATTAAACTCGAAAAGATTCGAAAAATCGTAAAAACTCCGGATGTTTAAAAATTTGGGAAATTCCAACTAACACGAATGAATCGAAAAATTAATAAAAATATCAACGATTAAACGGAATCCGAAAAAAATGACAAGAATCAGAAAATATCTAAATATTCGAAAAAAATCAAAAAATTTATAACTGAGCAAATCGAGAAAATTTCGAAAATTTCAAAAATTTGAATGAAATGCGAAAAAATCGAAAACTGAAATAGAAACTCTATAAAGGTTCGTGTGGATTAAAAAAGTTCAATTTTTTTTCAAATCGATACATTTAGTACAAGTACATCAAAAACATAAAAAAATTCTAAAATTCTGAAAACAAATTCAAAATAAATTTTTAGCTTTAGCAATCAAATTTCATGCTAATTTTGGAAATTTACAAACTGCTGAAATTAAAAAAATTGAAATTCAAAAAACCTTAAATTTAAATTAAATGTTATGAGTTCCTTGCACTTGAAGTTTCCCAAGAAATGAAATGTTTGCAAGATGAATTTTTTTGTTATTAAAACGGAGCATCGTTAAATAAAAATTCCACATGTATTTCAGATTATTATTATTGGCTACCTAAAAGAAAATTAGCAATGTGGTGTTCAAAAATGCTAACAGCGACAAAATCATAGAAAATGTTGCATATTTAATGCTACTATACCGCTAATATATTTTGTATGGCATCCGACCGACTATATAACATAATCTTATAATCCACAGATTAAATTTAATAGAAAGACGCTGCAGGAGTTCACAGAAAAACATATTTATTTTTATCATAAAGCATCTTTTGTATAATTGCCTAATGCTAAAGTTTTCCGTTCGTTTACGCAAAAAAGAAATCAACATTTTTTTACGAATGTGCGACTACTTAACGAAACTACGGTATATACATAAAATAGTTAATCTCACAATATTTCATAAACTTTATATCGGATTAGGAACTTGCAACGTTTATGTACAATATAATAGAATATAGTTTAAAGTTTAAAGGTGCGGATAAAAAATGTATTATTAAAGTATTATGAATACGTCCGCATAGGTAGATAATTGAATAACCTTTATCAAAATGATTTTATTAAACTGGCACATGTTTTGACATAGAAATTCAAAAATAAAAACATGATACAACGTATGAAAGTTCAAACCCTTACACCAAAGGGTATATTATATTTACGTACATAGAGTTAATAATTCCAGAATTCTTTTGTATTGTACGTCCAACCTCATGGTACGCAGGCACGTAACCTAGAAATAAAATATTATTGGTTTACATTTAGAAATTCCAATTTATTACATATAAATATATACATTTATTTGTTTGTTGTACATTTGAGAAAATTTAATTTAAATTTTAATTAAATTCCGTATACAAACCACCCCGTACACAAGAATTTATTTGTATATTTGATTAGGAAATATATTTTATTTAAAAACAGCCATACAAATAATTATTCGTCCAGAGCACATTCATAAATTTTTTTAAAGCATACAAATCATATTATTTGGATCACTGTGAGATTTAAAAATGTTTAACATACATACATTTTAAAATAATTTATTTATTTTATAAATTATAATGTTAATTTTTAATTTTGTTTCGGTATTTCGTAAATTATTTTTTAATTATTTGTGATGTGTGAATAATGTTAATTATGTGTGGTTATGCATGGACATATATGGTCAGCCGTTAAAACATATATACTAACTATAAACAGCATAACATTTTAAATATTTGTAAATTATTTGTAATTTGACTGTTTATTCGTGGGGATATTTGGTGTATAGTGTTTATAAAAACCATCTCTTAAACATTTGTGCTTACAAATATCGGCTCGTAGGTTCTTTATAAATTGAATATAATTAAGATTATAAATTTTAATACTTTTTTTAAAGTTAACTTGGAAAATGTATACATCAAAATTTCGAAAATCGTTAGAAACTGTCAAATTCAAAGTATACATTTTTTAAACTGATTTAACCAAAATACTCGTAAGTTTGATTATTAAAGCTACAATTTCATATTCAGAATTCAGTTTCCAAACGTTTATTTATAAAATTAAAAACACAATAAAAATCTTACTTTTTACGTTTAAAATTTTTCCAAATTTGGAATTCGAATTTTAAAATTTTTTGCTACTTGGAAAGAACTTTCAAAAAATTTAAAAATCTTTAGCGCATAAAACTACATCGGATGCAGTTTACCATGTGTCTTGGCTCAAAATTTTTCAAATTTTTTAAACTTCCGGAGTTTTTACGATTTGTCGAATTTTTTCGCGTTTTATTCGAATTTTTCGATTTTTTCCGGTTACATTCATTTTCCGGTTTTCTCCATTAAATTTACGAAATTTCAGATATTTTTTTGGATATTTTCGATTATTTCAAATTTTAGATTTTTTTGAATTTATAAAGATATTTTCATTATGTTGGATGATTATCGATGTATTCGAGTTTCATTCAAATTTTTCGAAATATTAAATATTTTTTCGATACTTAGAATTTTTTCCAATTTTATTCGAATTTTTACGAATTTATCGGTTTTTATACGAAGTTTTATTCGAATTTTGGATATTATTAGGTTTTTTGAATTCGATTTTTTCGAGTTTGCAGATTTTTTTGATTCCATTAAAATTTCGAAATTTTCAGTGTTTTTCAAATTTTTGAATATTATTCAAATTTTTTTAAATTTTATTCGAATTTTATTTGAATTTTTAGTATTATTTTTCGATTCGTATTTTTTCGATATTTGAATTTTTTTGGTGTTTCTCGGTTTTTTCGGATTTCAACCGATTTTTCTCGAAATTTTCAATTTTTCGGATGATATCGATATTCTTTATGATTTCATTAAATTTTTCGTAATTTTACATTTTTTAAATGATATTTAGAATGTTTTCGAAATTAATTCAAATTTTTCCGAATTTCATTCGAATTTTTACAAACTTATCGGTGTTTTGCTTGATTTGTTGATATATGTGAATTTTTCAGTTTTTTTGAATACATCAATTTTTCGGAATTCATCGAGATGCAGTTTTTTGGATTTCATTAAACTTTCGAAATATTTCAAATTTTTTTTGTGTTTTTCGATTTTATTCGAATTTTATTTGAAATTTTAGGATTAACTCGAATTTTGCGATTTGTAGTTATTAGATTTAGGATTCTATTCGAATATTTGATATTTTGGTTTTTATTGGTGTTTTCTGGTTTTTCTATATTTCTCAAAATTTTCAATTGGTTGGTTGATATCGATATATTCGGATTTCATTCAAATTTTTTCAAAACAATAAATTTATTTCGACGTATAAAAATACGTCCAATTTCATTCGAATTCGGTTTTTTTGCTAGTTTTATTCGTATTTTGGATATTATCTGGTTTTTCGAAATTAAATTGGAATTTTAATTTTTCGAGTTTGCGGATTGTTTGAGTTCAATTAAACTTCGAAATTTTGAGTGTTTAGATTTTATTACGGTTTTATTTTAATTTTTTTCGAAATTTTTAATTTCTTGGATGATATCGATATTTTCGGATTTCGGTCAAATTTTTCGACATTATTTCCGAAACAAATATTTGACATAAATTGTTTTTCGATATTTACCATTTTTTCGATGTTTCATTGGAATTTTCGATATTATCCGTTTTTCGATATTTCGAAGTTTTATTAAAATTTTCGATATTATCAGTTTTCGAAATTCCAATTTTTTTCATGTTTAATTCGAGTTGTGGATTTTTTGGATTCCATTAAATTTTCGAAGTTTTAAGTGATTTTTATTAGTTTTTGAATTTTAATTATATTTATCGATTTTTCCAAGTTACTTTAGAATTTATTCGAATTTTATTTGAATTTTTAGGGATATTTCGAAGTTTTCGTTTCGTATTTTTAGGATTCCATTCGAATATTTGATATTTTGATTTTTTTTTCCGGATTAACGGTTTTTTCCGAATTCATTCAAATTTTACGAAATATTAAATATTTGTCAATATTAAGAATTTTTTCCAATTTCATTCGAAGTTTTTCGCTTAAGTTTTAACTTAAGTTTTAGGATTTTCGAAATTTTTCGATTTTTCGGATTTCAATCGAATTTTAAGTTTTCGAGTTTGCAGATTATTTGGATTTCAAGTTTTTGAATATTATTCAACACGATTTTTTTTTTAATTTTATTTGAATTTTTAGGATTATTTCGAATTTTTCAATTCGTATTTTGTCGATATTTGAATTTTTTTTTGTTGTTTTTTTCCGAATTTCATTCGAATTTTTACAAACTAATCGGTTTTTTGCTTGATGTTTCATTCAAATATTTCATTTTTCAGTTTTTTTCAATATAACGATTATTTCGGGATTCATTCCGAGGTGCAGTTTTTTTCCATTAAACTTTCGAAATATTGAGTTTTTCGATATTTTCAATTTTATTTTAGATTTTAACCGAATTTTTTTGAAATTTTAGGATTAACTCGAAGTTTTCGATTTGTATTTATTCGATTTTGGATTTTATCCGAATATTTGATATTTTTATTCGTGTTTTCTGGTTTTTTCAGATTTCAATCGATTTTTCCCGAAATTTTCAATTCGTTGGTTGATTCGATATATCCGTATTTCATTCAAATTTTTCAAAACAATAAATCTGTTTCGAAATTTAATTTTTTTTTCAATTTCCGTATTTTTACGAACTTTTCGGATACAGTTTACCATGTGTCTTGGCTCAATGTAGATTTGAAAGAAAATTTAGCATCGTAGATTTTCAAACATTTCTTTCAATTTTATTTTTAATTTTTCTATTCATTCGTATTATTCGAAATTTCTCAAATTTTTTAAACATCCGGAGTTTTTATGATTTGTCGAATTTTTTCGCGTTTTATCGAATTTTTTCGATTACATTCAATCTTGCATTTTTCAATTTTGCAAACCCGCAAATTTTCCATTAAAATTTCGAAAGTTCGGTGTTTTTTGATTTTATTTGAATTTATTCGAATTCTTTTGGGAATTTTAGGATTACTTCGAATTTTTCGCCTAAGTGCTTGTCAATATAACGGGTCATCCAATAAGAGCTTCCGGAAGTTTTTGAAATAAAACGCATTAAAATCAATTTAATAATCAAATATTGTATTGTATTTGTAACGTAAGTTCGGTTTTATGACATTTATTGTTTGAAAATAATTTCTTTTAAATGTTCTTCCCGACTGGCTCTAAGATGATCCATTCTATGGGTCCAATTTTCGAGCACTCTTTCGAGCATTTCGCCCGATATTCCGTTAGTTAGGCGTGTTATGTTCGCTTCTAATGACGGGATCGATTGTGGTTTATCGATATAAACAAATTATTTCAGATAACCCCATAAAAAGTAATCTAAACGCGTCAGATCCCAAGATCTTGGAGGTCAATTGACGGGTCCCGTTATTCTTGATATGATGTTCTAATTAATGTTTTCTTTCAATAAATGGATGGTTTTGGCCTGCTGTGTGCCACGTTCAGCTTAAATTCTTGAACAAGCTGTATTTTGTATGCCTTCAAATCAAGACGTCTCTTCAAAATACGCCACAATGTGCCATATGAGAGACCCAGGCTTGAGAATGGCGACGAATTGATTGATTGCGGTCTACACGTACACTTTTAGCTACAGCAGCAATATTCACATTACAACTACTTGTAAGCACTCTAGTCGGGTGATGAATATCCAATAATGATAAAGTGGTTAGAAATTTATGATTGTTTCGCGAATAGTGCGTTCAGTTGGATGATTATGAACACCATAAAATGGTCGAAGAGCACTTAAACAATTTGTGGAAATAAATTTCCACAATTTGTAAACGTTGTTGTCGCGCGATAGTCTCGGTTAAGTTCATGGTGAAAGGTCAATGAGTACTGAACACAAATGTCATGTAAACATGACAGTTGTCACGCATGAATCTCAATGAGAATCCCAATTGGAAAAAGTAACTCCTATTGGATCATTCTTTATTTGTGAATTTTTCGATTTTGTTCAAAGTTTCATTCAAATTTTTCGAAATATTAAATATTTTTTTGATATTTAGTTTTTTTCAGATTTTTTGGATTCCATTCAAATTTTGAAATTTTGAATGTTTTTCAAGTTTTTGAATATTATTGGGCCTGTTTAGACGATGTATACAGCGCACGATGTATCTCCTCGTTTTTTACCTCTTTGCCGATGAACTAACTTTAGAGTGGGGATATTTGTGTTGCGCTTTTTCCTCAAAAATTATAATTGCGGCACGATTTTTTACACACTAATACAATGAAAAAGCAATAAAAAAATTTTTTGGGTCGGATTTCAAAGCATCATACTGAAATGAAAATAGTTTTACACAATTGGTGTCAACAGTTTGAAATTTTACGTCTAAACACAAATGTGTAATGTCATGACATTACCATGATGTAGTGCATACTCGTGTAATTCGAATTTTTTCAATTTTTTCAGTTTTGTTAAATTTTATTCGAATTTTATTTGAAATTTTAGAATTAGCTCGAATTTTTCGATTCGAATATTTCTATTCGAACATTTTTATTTTTTTTTGTGTTTTCTGCTTTTTCTATATTTCAATCGATTTTTCTCGAATTTTTCATTTTGTTGGTTGATATCGATAAGTTCGGATTTCATTCAAATTTTTCAACACAATAATCTTTTTCGAGCTTTCCGGTTTTTCGCTTAAGTTTTATTCGAATTTTAGATATTATCTGATTTTTCGACATTACATTGGAATTTAATTTTGAGTATTTAGATTTTATTCCAGTTTTATATAAATTTTTAGAAATATTTCGATTTTTCTCGAAATTTTCAATTTCTTGAACGATATTGTTATTTTCGGATTTCATTTAAATTTTCTAAATTTTGTTTGTTTTTCGATATTTAAAATTTTGTCGAATTTCGTTTCACTTTTTGATCAACTTATCGATTTATTGCTTATGTGCTTGATATTTGCGAAGTTTTGTTCAAATTTTCGTTCTTATCATTTTTCGAAAATTCCAATTTGTTCGAGTTGCGTTTTTTTTGGATTCTATTAAATTTTCCAAGTTTTTAGTGTTTTTTTTAATTTTTTCAAATTTTATCGAATTTTATTTGAATTTTTAGGAAAATTTAGATGCGTATTATTAGGGTATTAGTCCCTGTGGTCGGGGGGCACTCACATGTCTCGTAAATCTAAATTGCACGAACATGTTTCCTAAGAATACCACCACAGTATCCTTTGCTTGTCGTAGGAGGCGACTAAACGGTTGGATCGCTGGGCTGACGACCCGCATCCGTAAAAAAATCAACTGTTTATAAAATCAACAAAAAGAAAAATGGATACCGCCAAAACAACACCGGACCCCCGCTCAAGTACCCGGATACGAGATTTAGGATCGGCACGTGGAACGTGCAATCACTTAGAAAACCAGGAGCGTTGGAGGGTCTAATCACGTGCATGAAAGAGTATCGGCTGGAACTCGTTGCTCTTCAAGAAACTCGCTGGCCTCAAAGTGGAGACCATGTGTCCCAGGGCTATACGTTGTTCTACAGTGGAGATGACCTCGGAAATCTTGGAGCTGGATTTCTTCTTGGGCCGCAGGTAAAGAAGGCTGTTTTGGATTTTCAAGCAGTCAATAACCGATTGTGTATGCTTCGCCTGCGCATGAAGTTAGCCAACCTGTCGATAATTTGTGTACATGCGCCCACAGAAGTCAGCCAGCCCCAAGATAAAGACTCATTTTACAATGACTTGGACGATCTGATGGGATCTATACCCGAACACGATGTTAGAATGGTAATTGGGGACTTTAATGCTAGAGCTGGCAGAAATCAGGCCGACTTGTGTGAAAACATAGGTCCGTACTCCCGACACGAAACTGCGACCGATAATGGTGAGAGAATGATGTACTTTGCAATTGCTCATGATCTTAGAGTAGCAAGCACATTCTTCCCTCACAAACAGATACACCTAGAGACATGGACACATCCTCGCAAAACATCCCGGAGCCAAATTGACCACGTGTTAATTTCAAAAGGGCGAGCTCGGGTTGTGCAGGATGTGAGAACTTATCGGTCAGCAACCAAATACGTAGGCAGCGATCATTATTTGGTCGCTGCAAAGCTACGGTGGAAGTTTTCGTACAGGTCGGGGAACACAGCGAAACGGATGGAACGTTTCGACTGTGAAGGTCTGATAAATGAAGATCAAAAGAAACGATATCAGGATCTTGTCAGCGACAACATTGAAGGAGCTAATTACCAGTCTGACTGCGTGAACTCTGTCTGGGAGGTACTGAAAACTTCGGTTGTCAGTGCTGCTCAACAGACTTTAGGTATAGTGAAAGTCAGACCCAAGAATGATTGGTTTGATGACGAGTGTCGTCTTGCAGTTGAGCAACAAAATATAGCACATAATGAAGTGCAACAACGTCTCACAATCGCAAGGAAAAACAAGGCAGCTCTTGCAAGAAGGGCAGCTAAGCGGATTTGTAGACGGAAGAAGCGAGAATGGTGGAAGGCCGAGGTTCTGAAAGTACAACAACTCAGCAATGAGCGTAGTTCACGTAATTTCTTTAAAGGAATTACTGGATTGCACCATACTTTCAGGCCTTCGTCAACCGCCATTCGGGACCGGGATGGAAACCTCTGTGTCAACATCGACGCAGTACTTGACGCATGGAGTGGACACTTTACTGAGCTGCTTGATGTTCATCATGCATCACAGACTGTTGTTGAGCCACCTCTAGAACAGTCTGCGGAGATTTGCACTGAGGAGCCATCCCATGAGGAATTCACTAAGGCCATGCAGAGAATGAAACGAAACCGCTCACCTGGAGTGGACTGCATTAATTCGGAGCTCTTGATATTCGGAGGGGATACTTTGTGGAACTGTCTTTTCGACCTTATTCGATTAGTATGGCGAACCGAAGTTATGCCTGATGAATGGAAAGTGGCCGCGATATGCCCCATCTTCAAGAAGGGAGACCACTTGAAGTGTGAGAATTATCGCGGTATAGCTCTCCTTTGCACAGCATACAAGTTACTGTCATACATTTTATTGGATAGAATCACTCCTCTGTCGGAAGGCTTGGTTGGTGACTATCAGGGAGGATTTCGTCCGAATCGATCAGTCACTGATCAGGTCTTTTCGCTGCGGATGATTCTATCTAAATATTATGAGACATCCATCTCCGTACATCAGGTTTTCCTGGATTTCCGGCAGGCCTACGACTCGATCGATCGAGAGAGTTTGTGGTCTGCCCTGGAATACCTAGGAATGCCAACAAAATTGGTACGACTGTGTAGGATGACAGTGACGCAGTCTCAATGCTGTGTTAAAGTTGAGAACAGGCTATCGACAATTTTTGCAGTTAACTCGGGTGTTCGGCAGGGAGATGCTCTGTCCCCGATACTCTTTAATCTCATGTTGGAGTACATCTTTCGTAAAACTGAAACACCTCAGCGTAACATCTTATATCGCCAGTCCAATCAAGTGCTTGCATATGCAGATGACATATGCGTGATTGGACTGAATAACAACGGAGTGAAAGAAATACTTGATCCGCTTGTAGAGTTTTCAGCTTCTGTTGCACTCCAGATCAATGAGTCCAAAACGAAATACCTGATCTCTGGTTTTAGAGACAATGGCACACCAGATTTTAGTAGTGGCCACCACACGTTTGAGGGAGTGAGGAGGTTCAAATATTTGGGCTCTCTTATCACTCACGATAACAGTGTGGGTGAGGATATTAAAGTGCGGCTGGCAGCTGGCAGTCGTTCTTTGTATCCTCTAAGGCCACTGCTAAAATCTAAATACTTATCAAGTGCCGTGAAGCTGAAGCTTTACAAAGCGTTGATCAGGCCCGTTGTTATGTTTGGATGTGAAAGTTGGGCGCTGACGGATGAGTACGAGAGATGGCTCCTTACATTTGAGAGAAGAATCATGCGTGTGATTTACG
This sequence comes from Tipula unca, assembly GCA_951394425.1. Classification (NCBI taxonomy): domain Eukaryota; kingdom Metazoa; phylum Arthropoda; class Insecta; order Diptera; family Tipulidae; genus Tipula; species Tipula unca. Next base: position 174,535,187 of record OX596380.1, on the reverse strand, counting down.
GCCCTAAACGCGAAATAGATGGTACATACCGAGCTCTGTACAATTTCGAGATCAGAGATCTGATGAAGATCCCCGATATTGTACATGAAGTTAGATCTCAGCGAGTACGCTGGCTCGGTCACGTTCTGCGTGCTGATCCGGAACGAATTGTGCAGCGATCTCTGAAAGGAGAGCCACCATATGGTAGGCGCAGAGGTCGTTGCAGGCGACGATGGCTCCACGATGTAGAGAACGACTTGGCCTCTTCAGATTGTCTAAGACAGTATGAAGACCAAGCTCAGGATCGAAACCGTTGGAGCCAGATTGTTGATTCAGTAAGGGGCCAGTAATGGCCTTTAACACTGTTATTATTATTATTAGGGTAATAATTTTGATTGTTTTATGATTTTTGGAATATTATTCAAATTTTTTCATTTTATTTCAATGTTTGTTTAGATTTATTCGAATTTTATTTGAATTCTTAAGATTATTTCGAATTTTTCGTGTTTTTCAGTTTTCAATCGAATTTTCTCGAAATTTTCAATTTCATTGATGATATCAATATTACTTTTGGATTTCATCCAAATGTTCGTAATTTTAAATTCTTGAAAATATATTTGGAATTTTTTCGAATTTCATTCCAATTTTCTACGAACTTTTCGGTTTTTCGCTTAATTCATACAATTGAATTTTTAAGAGTACTAATTTGATTTTTTCGTATTTTTCGGATTATTTGGATTATTTCAATCGATTTTGTCGAAATTGTTAATTTTTTGGATTGTATCGATATTTTAGGATATCATTCAAATTTTTCGAAATTTTCAGTTAGATTGAAATTTCAATCAAATTTACGGATTTTTGTGGATGTAATTCAACATTTTCTATATTTTGAGTGTTTCTCGATGTTTTTAAATTATATTCCGTTATATTCATATTTGACAATTTTTATCGGATACCACTCGAATTTAATCACTGAGAATTTACAGATTTCCTTGCTTGCAATAAATCTTTTTTGATCGCCTCAAAATATGGCCTTAAAAATATGAGTTTCTCTTTGGCATTATATTTGCTTCATTGAATACAAAAAAGCAATCATTTTTGGTTAAACTTCTGCAACCCAATATTCAATTTTAACGCCCATTATTAAAGCATTCATGAGTGCCTGATTTTGTTTGTGTATTGTTTGGAAATGTTCATCCACAGAATATATACCTTAAAATGAAATAAATTAATATTTCAATTATTTCGAAGAATCAGATATTTTAAGTGATGTCAGTTCTGGTCGAAATACATTTAAACATAAATTTCTTAAATATTTCTAATTTAAAATGTTAAGTTTATAAAAATATTGTTTGTTTAAAATGTCAAGTTTATAAAAATTAGATTTTAAAAATTTATTCAACTTATTTTAAAATTTTGCGATTAATTAATTTAAATATTTTAACATTTTAAATAAAATTTATAGGCACGGATTATACTTCAAACTTTAAAAAAATTATCAAAGCTTTTGTAATTGAAAATTGTGTAAATTTTGAAAATATATTTTATTTTAAAAGTTTAACTAAATTATAAATTGAATGATTTATTTTAAAATAAATTGAAATGTTTCATTTTGATCGACTAAATGTTTACCTTATGAACAATCGTAAAAATGTAATTAGTTATTAAAAATTCTAAATTTAAAGTATTTTTACGAACTGTTACGGAATTTTAAAAATTTATTAAACTTGTTTTAAAAAATCCTATGAGAACATTTGAGAGTTTAAAATAATTTTAATGTTTCCAAAAGTTTTTATCATTTAGAATCTTTGAGATTTTTGAACATTTTAAATTAAACTTTTAACCTGGGATTACGAAGTATTAAATAATAAAAAATCGTAAATGTTATAAAGTGGTTAAAAACTGCCGATCAACATGGTGGAATATTTTTATTAAAACTGTTGGAATCTACAGAGGTTCCACACTTAATGCCACAATGGAGCAAAGGTGGAATATATATTTGAGCTTCTCAGATTCTAAATGTAAATTATTTTGGCGAAATTTTATACAATTTTTAAAATTATTTCTATATAAGTACAGTTACCTAAATCTACTTAAATTTGAAAAATTTATAAAATCATAAATTTAATGATTTATTTGAAAAAAAAAAAATTTAACTCACGAAAGTTCCAGATTTATTAAAATCTTTAAACTCTTACATAAATTTTAAAAAAATTTTGTGAGAACATTTGAAAGTTTAAAATATTTTTAGGCTTTTCACAAGTGTTTTTTCATTTACAATCTTTAAGAATTTTTAACATTTTGAATAAAATTCTTAAATTTTGTTAAATATTTGTTCAATGTGATTATTTTTAAAATGGGTAAATATCTAACAAAATTTTTAAATTCAAAAAAATTTATTTAAATTTTAAATTTTTTTAATATTTTAATAAAAAATTTAAAAGCATGTTTCTTGTTCAACTACCAATATCTAATTTTCCCAAAGCTTCATTTGATTTTAACATTAAAAATCAATTTGTGTTGATATTTGGTTTTCGATGAGCTTAAAACAAAACATGATGACCAAAAAAACACTTTTCATTGCTATTTATCATTGTGTCCATCTAACACTATAATGCAAGATGTGAGTTAAACAACGCCGCATGGTCGGTCGTTTGCTGCATAATTCATTATACAGCAGTCTAAACCTCTTTATTCGTGAATCATTCAACATACATATATTCCAAATTGTGCCACTATTCTATAGTAATTACAATTCAAATCTATTAAACTGCACAAATTTGTGTATAACAGATGTTAAAAGACATATTTGTCTTCATTAAATATAACTCAATTCGGTTATCGATTGCAGAGCTTTTAAATTCCATGATAACTTGAAATTTAAATTCTTATTCTTACTCCTTGGGCTATATTATGCGCTCTAAAAAATCATTCAACCATAAATGATTGATCTGTGATACAGAAAACTATTTATAAAAATAAACTCATTCGTCAAAGCAAAAAATAGGTCGGAAAATCAATATTTAAGAACAACAACAACAAATAACACATACACATCATTGTGACACATAGATCCGTATAAAAGCCAAGCGCACAATGCCATAGAATCATTCCATAAAATATTCCGATAATAATTAACAAATAGCTAAAACAACGACAAAAGTAATTTATGTGATAATAATAGTTGTTATAGTATACAGACATAAAAGAAAATGGGGGAGGAGAGAAGGGCGAGAAAAATCATTAAAAACGAAAATCGATTCTGTTTGAATAGGAAAATTCATCTTATTTTTATGATTCATCGCATCATTGGTAATAATTATTATATTTTGTGTAATTTAGCACAAATTTTTAATTATATATCCAGTGTCCTGGGAAAACGAAATCGGCAAAGTTTAATTACTTTGAACTTAAAAGAGGATATACCAGAAAATCTGGAATGAGAAAACAAATTAAGTTATTTTCTGCCCAGTACACACATACATGTATACCTCATAGGAGTTTTATAATTAATTATTCCCGCTGTGCGAGATTATAAGTTTTTCTTCATTATCGACCGTCGTAATATTAAAGAAATTGAGTCGATCTTAGTTGGGTGTCGCGTGAATTTTTATCGTCATACACAGTATTTTTGTACATAATATAGCCAAACGAGAAAGGTTCCAACATATTTATATATCCTGAATAGTCTAGACGGACATCTATTCTACTGTACATCTAGGGAATTTTTCTACTCAAAGAGACATGTCACCACAATCATAACATGACCCCCACCTGATTCATCCCGAACCGAATCCCATGCACCTCTCCTGTAGAGTGTTAATTGCTATTTCTTAATATGATAAACCACGTCGTTTAGATTTGGGACGACGGTGTATGGGCCGTCCCATATGAAGGTGGCAACTTCGGTGACAGTTCCCTTTTCCGTTGTAGGTTGTTACACCGTACTAAATCTAACACTTTGATACCATTGTTATTTACTTGTACGTCACTCCAAGCTTTCAACCGTTTACCTATGACATACTTCGCGTTGGAACTGAGCATTTGCAATCGTTATCGTTGCAATTTACTTGGTCATTTTGAAGGCACCATCTCCTGTAGCCGTTCGTAATTTAAGCAAATTCTCTTGTCATCTTCTCTTATTTAGATCTTGAGCGTAATAAAATATTTTTTCCCAACAAAAGAACATTTAACTTTCTTAAAATTTGGTTACAGGGATGGGATAACAGCTGACTTCAAGCTCCTGTTATTTCTTCTGCACCCGACTGACTTATCTTATTTACCGGACAGCCTCTTCATATGTGTCCCGTCCTGTCACATTCATTACATCGTATTTTCCTGATACCTTGGCTTCATGTTTCTCCTTCCGTCCTATCACATGCCTAATATTTTATCCTATTGCCACCTTTCCTGCATTTTGGTGCTAATCGCTTGATGTTTGTGTTCATATCCACTCGGCGTAGTCTCATTTATTAATGTCCAATCAACTGTTTCAGTAAAAGACGCTGTAAACGACAATATTTCCAATCTCATATCCAGTTAATGAACGTATCCATCTTAATTTCCTTTATGTGGTCGACAGACGTATTTGTATGTACCAATTGCACTGCTGATATGCCGAATACTCTATACTAGCTATTAATAGCGATTCTTCTATTCCATTACGATAGATTTCTCATTTATGGTCACTTCCGTACTTTCGGTCGCCCATTCCAGGTGTGGAATGCGTCGACCGCTTCGCCTTTAACAGTTACTATTAACGTGAAAGATGTGGTGCTATCAAATACCAATGGCTTAAATTGCATCGCTTGAATTCGCTGAGCTATGGTCCGTTTACATTGATAACCTATATAACATTCTTCTCCAACTCTTGAAATAGATAGGTCTCTACTCAAATAGGGATGTCACCACAATCGTAACAATATATACATAAAATAATAAAAGTCATTAAACCGAACGTCGCCCCATCTCACAATCGAGTCAAAATAATCTAAACACTGAATTATATGAAAATGTAACTAACTTCATATACTACAGCAAAACATTTGAATTCGACATACATGTCACTTCCTCTAAATTCAATTAGTGTTTAGTTTTAGTGCTCGCACTCGTATCCAACATTTTGATGGTGAAAATAATTAATAAATTTTCTTTTATATATTAAAAGTGAAGTGGACAGTTGCCATTTTTAAACGAAAATGTGCGTGACTTACGTTAAAACTAGGCACGTGTGTTATTCTAGGATTTCATCCAAGGATTTTTTAAAAATACCTCTGACAACACCAACGTAAAAAATCCATGCCAGACTTTTCAAAAATACATATATAATTTATACAGTTGGTTCATCCGGAGGTATCAAACTCAATCGCTACGAACAAATAGACGTCCTTACACAAGCTTGACCATACGATTCTTTCCGAGTTAAATTTTCTTCGAGGCGCGAATAAATAATTGTTTTCTAAACTAAAAACTTAAACACATTTTGGTATTGCGATATTATTGATCGAGACTCCAAAAGCTGTCCATCACAAAATGTTTCCTTATGTGGGCCTTCGTAAGGCGATGTCAGCCTAGTACGAATTTTATCCCCCGGATAAAGTTCCTTTCTTCTAACCATATATGCAAAAGACTACATACTGGAGACCACGATGCTTGGCGTTTTCCCAATTCCACCATGTATTAACTCCCTTGAGACAACACTGAATAGATTAGTTTCATACTAACTGGGCATTCAACACTATTTTTTAAATTAATCGTTGAAAGAATAATGTAGTTTAGTCAATTTCTACTCTAAACTTGCATAGAATCGACGTCATTGTGGAGAATGTGACAAAACCGACTCTTGATTTAACTCATAATTTTTTAATACATTTTTACTATTAAAACCAATTTTAACGACGATTTGCAGAAGAATTTTTTTAAATCTGTAGATTAAATAATAAATGACACGTAAATGCCCATCCCTGCGTGTGAGATGAAAAGGGGAAGGATGTATGGTTGTTGAATATGGTCAATTGAAACAGAACTAGGCTATTTTTCGATTATCATGAAACTTAGTATTTTCTACCGAAACGAAATTATGCTAGAAATATTTGTTCTGGACGGTTATAACAATTATAAAAACCATTGCTTGGGTATATCCACCCACAATTGAATCACCCTGAAACGAAAAGCTTTAATTAATTTGTACTCTATACAAAGATTACTGCTGGTTAGTGCTTAAGAGTGCAACCGCATCTGACTGAAATGAAGTTGGAATTTAACTTCACTAGCTTGTCGATCAGTCAGGGGGAACAACGAAATGTCATATCGATTAGACGTGCGTTTTTGGTCTCCTACATTAAAAAAAAATTTTAAATGGTTTTGGGCGGAATTAATTAGTGTGGTTCGTGTTAATATTTAATTAAAGTGTTGTTCTTTCAGTTTGTTAAATTATTTAACAATAAAAGTGTCAAATTAACGAACGGAATTGCAAATAAGACGTTGCATTTATCAAAAGTGCTTATGTACTTCATATTTGTGCGTACATAATTACAAAAAAAAAAAGAAACAAAACGAAAAAAACAAAACTCGAACAAAAGAGACAAATATACTGTGAATAATTGTTACTGGAAGATTAATGTATGTGTATATGACTTTCTAAATGAGTATTATTTTTTGAAGTGGTGTCAAATTGGAAAAGGAATCTGGTAAATGTCTCAGATAAAACGTAAGTAGAAACGTTTTTGGTGCCAAGATTGGATAATTCGGTAAGTTTAAGTAAGTTAAATTGTCTGTTAAGTTAGGTTAGATATCAAAACAAAACATTTCCATTTATGTTTTACGCGTATACGGGAAAATGTGTTCCAATTGGAATTGTTTTTAAATTAAATTAGATTTACAGTGACAAGCCACAAATAGTATCAATTGATACGGATATCAGTATCTAGATGGTGCGTCAGGTGGAATGAATTAGTCTAATTTTGTACATAATTTACATTTTTATTTTATTTTCTTTCTTATTAAGTAATCAATAATGATATTTACTTTAGGTGATGATTCCTAATTCGAGTGCTACATTTCACGACTTTTAATACATTTTATTTTAGTGTGTTAAACAGAAAAAAGTTAAAATTTTATTATATGTAAATGTATAAATATGAATTTAAATTAAATTGTAGTAATATAGAAGTCAAATATTCAACAAGATTTGCTGAAATTATTTATTTAAAACCGAAGAACTGTTTCAAAAGGTTTGAACCCTCCTAGATTTATATATCTTGTGTTTCTTATGTATCTTATATTCTTGTATTTCTTTCTTTTAAGGACTATTCTTGGTTGTATTTATTTTATATTTTATTTTATTAATTTTATTTCATCTAGTATTGCCGCATTTATATGGCGTTTTAATGAATTAGATTTAAATTAATGAATTGCAGTTAAGCATGCAGAATATAATAAATTGAAACTAATTTTAATTATTTTCAGAAGCATTATTTCAAGTCACATCCAGTGAACTAGTAAAGTTTATTGCAGAGTGCAGTTTTTGTTTTAAAATGGCGGCATTGTTTACACTAATTATTATTCATTACAGGTCTACCATAGATCAAATATGAAATTAATAATAATAAATTGAACAAAATTGAAGTTTCTCTGCCACTTAAATTTTAATTAATTAATTATAGCTTTGAATTCAGAATATAATAAATTGGAACTAATTTGGAATGATTTTCAGAAGTATCTCATAATTTTGATCCAGTAAACTAATAATTTTTATTACAGCGAGCTCAGTTTTGCTGTCAAAAATAATTACAAATTGATCTAACTTTCACAATCTAGGCTAGTTAATCTTAAAAGTAAAATAATTAATTAAATATTGGATTACAGAATAAAATAATTCGTAACTAATTTAAATTGAATTTTCAGGAATAAATCTCATAAGTATGATCCAGCAAACTAAGAAACTAATAAATTTTATTTCAGATTCCAATGTTACTGCTAAAAAAGAGCGGGTTGGGAAAAGAGGTACTAATCTAATAATCATTCATTACAGGGTCTATCACAGCTCCAATATATGGAATTAATGTTAACAAATTGATCTAAATTACAGGATCTCTGCCAGTTAAACTTAATAGTAAATTAACAAATTAAATATTGGATTGCAGAACAAAACAAATCACAACTAATTTGAATTGAATTTTCAGGAGTATCTAATAAGCGTGACCCGCCAGCAAACTAATAAATTTGATTTCAGAGCCCAGCGACGCTGAAAAATTATATAAGTAGATTAGAATTGTATTGTCCTGTGTTACTAACTATTGGCTATACCAGGTGTCTGTAACCGAGTCAATTTCTATCATTCTAACTGAACCTATCCAAATCCTCTTTATGTTATGTGTAAACGGGTGTTCGGTGAGGCCCGGCCATCTCCGGGAGATCCTGCTTAATGCTTGGTCGAACATTCCAATCAAATCAAATCAAATCAAAACTAGCTTGTCGATCAGTCATCATGACCAGCACCCTTATTGATATTATGGATAAACAATCTAAGACTTCGTCTGAGGTATACGATAGTTGAGTGAATTTCTGGTAATTTGGAAGATTAAAAGATTTGGCCTTTGGCGTCTGATACGGTTCATAAACTGATACAAAGAAAGTATATAGCAAATAAATTGCACTTATCAACGAGAAGCCAGGCAGAGCAGTTCTGAATGATCATATACGAGCGGAAGGTCCGACAAAGTGGTTTAGGAATCCTCAACAGAAACTACATTTCGATACCTATCTTATGAGACGTTCGTTGAATCGTGAAACCATGTCATTCAGAGGTTGGCCACAGTATGAAGAAAATTTCATTCAGAGACGCGTAATAGAAGAAGACCTCGAGGTAGTGGTCCTTTTTAGAATCGAGATTTCTTATTAGAGCTGAATCGGCACTTACTTCAAGTCCAACCCCATTGCGGACTTAAGTTTTTTCGGCGGTGAACAAAATCACGAACGAACAAGCCAACAAGCCAAACATTTTGCTGAAGCAGTTGGCTATAAACCAAACATCTTAGAAAGAGTAAAGAAAGCTGCTACCCCTGCAAAAATGTCATTGGAAAACGATGGGGTATGGAGCCCCACATAGTAAACTGTCTGTACGTCTCTATGGTCAAACCTATACTGCTGTACGGGGTTGTCGTTTGTGGGCCAGCGTTAAAAATTATGGGTAACCTGAAACTATTGATAAAAGTCCAAAGAACCACCTGCTTGCGTATATGTGGAGCCATCACGGGCCCACTTTCCAAGCCTTACAGTTTCTCTGTCATCACACTGCCTTGGATTTGCGGCCAGCTTACATTTTGCACATCCAATCGGCTCAAATCCAAATCTATGTGAACCTGTATTGACATAGGGCACTAATCTATCCTGCGAAACAGGAGTATTCCTGAAACTACTGACTACACTTTCCCATCGCCACCTGTTGAGGTGAGATTCCAAACTGGGTTTCACACCAGAGAGGAATGGGTGAATGAGAAGGTTATGAACAATGAGGCGCTCAGCTTCTTCACGGATGGCTCAAAAAGGGAATGAATGGTTGGGTATGAGGTATTCTGTGATGCACTAGGGGTCTTTTCGTTTTCCCGACTTTTGAAGTGTTTTTAAGCTGAACTTATCGCGATAATGGACTGGTTAGAAGTATAATGTAATAGCTAGGAGAAATATTCGCATTTCTACGGACAGCGAGGCTGCTATTAAAACGCTACAATCTCACTTCCTGCAGTCGAAGGTAGCCCACATTTTTAAATGAGATGGCTGATCAGTTCAACATCGGCTTAACGAGGGTGCCAGAGCACTTCAATATCGTAGGGAGTGTAAAGGCAGATGAGCTGGCTCGCAAGAGTACAGCACGCCTTATATCACACACTGGATATAAAGATACCGCTTGCTTCCTGTAAACTGCCGCTTCAAGAAGGAGCCATAAAACATCTGAAGGACAGATGGGTTAACGCTAGTTCGTGTGTAATAACCAGGTAAATCTGACATAGACTTAACCGGCCAGACCCGCCCAACTAATATCGGTTTGATGGCACCATATTGGAATGGTCGTGGGAGCTATAACGCGACAATACCTCAGTAAAACCGATGTCAAGGGCTTTCAACGCTTCTTATGGTAAGCTCAGGATGGGTCGACGAGTGAAGAGGAACCTAACCTAACCTTCTAGTTTAATAGGATTGTCCAATGGCTTATCAGTTTTCAGAAGCTGCATCACAATCTACTTTTTCGTCCTATTACGTATTACATAAATTCGAATGCAACAATGTCTTGCATAATTCATGTTTTTTATTTTAATTTATTTTCTATTTCATAAAAATACAAATTGCTTTAAGGGTTTCGCTTAATTAAAATGCAAATACCAAAAGATGTTTTTATATATTTATAAATATGTGTTGGGTTGAGGGAAAACGTGCACATTCTTATCATGAAAAGTAATCTAAGAATACGAAAAGTAGGATAAACTTGAAACAGTACTAGATTATGTAGGAAGTTTATATTTATATTTTTAATTGTTGATTGTGCAATATGAAAAAAAACGATCCTGACTTGTATGCCAATCGTGTACAGAACATTTAATATAATAAAATCGAATGTAGGTGTTCATCTAGCGTTTCACTCGCCCCGCACAAAAAGATAAATTAAATTCTATCATAATTCTTCTTTTTTATACCAAAATACCATAACCAACAAAAGCACTTAACTTATACAATTTACCACTTATTGATGACAATTCCATTAAATAATTTGACCAATCGACGCGTTGAATATTTTATTTTATTTCCAGAAAGATTAAGAAAGAGAAACGTTTCTCCCAAATTTATGTTTATCTCAGATAAAGGTCAACCAGAATGATGATGTTGTGATTTTTTGGTGTGAATCAGGAAGATAGCTGATTTACTTAAATAAACTTACAGTAGAAAACTCTTCGAGATAATCCTCGCACAGTGTTTAGCTATATAGACTTTTGTTAAATCAGTTGTCATCGTTGAAGAGTTTTTCCGAATCTGTATAGATTTTCAATAGGAAATCAACTGGGCTTTATGATTCGAATAGCATTTAGGCAGCACAATTTTATTTTAAAAACACTTTGTTTCGGTTTACGTCATCTGAGTTCATGTTAGTTTTTTTCTCGCCAAAAACATGTAAGGAAAATCAAGTGGCAGTTTACTCATAGCCGTCGACACATCCATACCAAATGAATCAATTGGTGTAACAGATCAATTCATCAAACTATTATACCGGGTGTTTCTTTTAAACTGAGACGATCAAATATCTCGAAAAATAGCCAATCTACGGTCCATAAAAATGTCCATAATCAAAATTTAATCATACCTCGGGGGAAATACATTAGTGCAAAAAAAAACAGTCCCCACCCCCGCTTTGTAGGTGGGGCGGGGGTAACTTTTAAACTAAGATAGGAAGCCATATTTTTTATTGCAGATACGGATTATACGACTAAAAGTACGTATGATTTGAATGAAATATTTTGTTCGGTTCATGATAGATGGCGTTGTAATCGACGAAATTCAATTTTTTCAATTTCTCCTTCTTAGAACACACGCATTCGATTCTGCAATACGTTTGAAATAAAAAACATCACGTTTTCATTGGAAATACTCGAAATTCGTCATCAAAACAATTTATTCAGTTTTGTAAATCACATTTAACGTTTGTGTTATTTCTTATCTTCATGTTTTTCGTAATTGCAAAATAAACGACAAAATACTTTAGAATGGAGCGTTTAACTGTGCCAGAGAAAATTGAAATGGTTCTGGTTTATGGAGAAGCTGGCAGAAATCTTGAAAATGGTGTTGCTATTTACGCTCAACGTTTTCCGGATAGGATTCGTTCACGTGCTTCATTTGGCCATACTATCAAACAATTTATTACTGATGGAAATGTTCATCCGAAAAAGAGGACCCGTAGAGCCCGTAGAAAATAATGAAATTGCTGTATTGGCAGCAGTGGCTCATAATCATCATATTAGTACACGAGAAATAGTTCACGATTCCGGATTGCCGCTCACCAGTATTTGGAGAATTTTAAAACGGCACAGGTATCATCCATATCATGTGTCTTTACACCAAGATCATCATGGCGTTGATTTCCAAAATCGGGTAATTTTTTGTCAATGGGCACGTGAACAAATACAACAAAACCCCAATTTTTTTCGTTGCGTAATGTTCTCCGACGGATCGTCTTTTACAAACCATGGAATGGTTAATCGACACAACATGCATTATTGGAGTGTTACAAATCCGCACAGGCTTCGTCAAGTTGAACATCAGCGTCCTTGGACTGTCAACGTGTGGTGTGGAATAATTGGCAACAAACTCATAGGCCTCCACATTATTGAAGGCAACTTGAATGGCCAAATGTACCGAAACATTTTGGAAAATGAACTGGTATATTACTTGAAAATTTGAGCTTAGAAGTGAGACGGAACATGTGGTTTCAACATAATGGTTGTCCTGCACACTATTCGTTGATGGCACGTGAAATACTTGATCGTGATTTCAATGGTCGCTGGATCGGTAGAGCTGGTTCGATAAATTGGCCCGCCAGATTTTTTTTTGTGGGGCTACCTCAAAAACAAAGTTTACACACAAAAACCAACAACACGTGAGAACATGATTAAGCGGATCAGAAATGCGTGTGCTGAAATTCAACCAGACACACTTCTCAGTTGTGTACAATCATTTGAAATGCGGATTAATAAGCGCATTGGTCGCAGGCCATCATTTTGAACACTTATTTTAGATTTATAAAACTGAATAAATTGTTTTGATGACGAATTTCGAGTATTTACAATGAAAACGTGATGTTTTTTATTTCAAGCGTATTGCAGAATCGAATGCGTGTGTTCTAAGAACGAGAAATTGAAAAAATTGAATTTCGTCGATTACAACGCCATCTATCATGAACCGAACAAAATATTTCATTCAAATCATACGTACTTTTAGTCGTATAATCCGTATCTGCAATAAAAAATATGGCTTCCTATCTTAGTTTAAAAGTTACCCCCGCCCCACCTACAAAGCGGGGGTGGGGGACTATTTTTTTCACTAATGTATTTCCCCCGCGGTATGATTAAATTTTGATTATGGACATTTTTTCCGTAGAGTGGCTATTTTTCGAGATATTTGATCGTCTCAGTTTAAAAGAAACACCCGGTATATATAACTTGAGATATTTACTACATCGCAAAATCAATGTAGAAGAACCCAAAAATCGAACCGGACCAGTATAATGCATCAAGTGCCAAGAATACGGGCACACAAAAGCTTATTGCACGTTGAGTAAAGCTTGCGTTATTTGTGATTCAAAAAAATGCGATAAAACGAGAAATGATCCATCAGTAAAACGATAGTAATTGCGGTGAAAATCACACAGCAAACTACAGAGGTTGCCCAGTATATCTTGAGTTGAAGCGTAAGACCAATCCAAAGTTGCGATCCGAGCAACGAATGCTTAAGTTACGTTACAATCAAAGAGATATGACTTCATGAAGTACAATTGCCCAACAGGCGAATGCACACTCAACCACACAAAATGAATACCTAGAGAATACCAGACTTTCTAGAGAATACCAGGAGTTGGGTGAGCGATTCGATTTCAATCTGAAAAATTTACACGATCTTTAATTAAAATTGTTAAATTTCTAACCTCAATAAATATTAAAATGAATTTCAAACCTAATATCAATAAAAAGTAAACAAAAAATTGTACAGAGGAAAAATAGAATATTTCGTGATTAGTATGAACATGATAATAACCATATTTGATAAGAGATGGCGTAGTTTAATTAATAAATTTTGGTTTTTTACATTTTATACATACATTATGTATAAAATAACCCTAAATAAATTACACGTTTCTTACTTGTAATTTACACGCCCAACTGTGTTATAAATAATGATTGAAGCAACTGCAAAGAAACCGGTTAGCAACCAGATACGTAGGCAGCGATCATTATTTGGTCGTTGCAAAGCAAAGATGGAAGTGAAGCGAGGTTCAAATATTTGGACTCTCTTATCACTCGCGATAAAATTGTAGGTGTGGATATTAAAGTTCGACTGGCAGACGGGCTTTATATTGTCTAAGGCCACTGCTAAAATCTAAAGACCATGAAACTGAAGGTTTACAAAGCGTTGGTCGGGCCCGTTGTCATGTTTGAATGTGAAGAGCTGACGGATGAGTATTAGAGATGGCTTACATTTGAGAGAAGAATCATGCCGGTATACACACCGGGCTCTGTACAGTGTCGAGATCTCAGAAGTAACATCTCAGCGAGTACGCTGGCTCGGTTACGTTCTGCGGGCTGATCCAGAATGAATTGTACAGCGTTTTGTGAAAGGAGAGCCACCATATGGTAAAGACTTTTATATAAATATTGCTTAATTCAGACAAAATGAAAACTGTGCGACTTGCAGACATACATCTGAAAAAGTTCACAATTCCTGGACTAATTCTCGATAGCGACTTACCTTAAACGACACAATATATACAAAAACGTAAACAATTTATAGGAAAACCACTTCAAATTCGCATATAATGCAAATGAGAAACACGTAAAACCATTAAAACAATATACTATTGCCGTCGTAAATGCGCCCAAACACATAGAACTCATTACCATTAGAGAGTCGTGTATACGGATGAAAACATATTATTGTTTCTGTCATGATAAGACAAATAAAGATATAAAATACCGCAAAACGAAGACGACGAAGAACATGACGTGTGACGTTGTTGGTGTTGAAAATTTCATGAGTTTTAAGTATACAATACCACAACCATCGAAATGGTTACGTTTAAATAATTTCGCAAATGAAAAATCCACAACCGTATATATTACTCATAAGACGATGACGTAAATTATACGTATATATAAGCCTATATACACGTTACGTTTTATGTGTAATATACACGCTTATATAATTATGTTTATGTTTATATCCTTGCGTATATATACATAATCTATTATTCATATGCGAAGATTATTATGTTACGTTGGTGTGTCTTAAAATTTACGCCGAATATATTACCATAAATTCCGTACATAGTACGAGAAATTATGATAAGTCGATTAATTTTACAGCAACCGGTAATTACTTAACTATTTATGTTGCTCGTTTCACGTAATTTAATCCTCTTCACATTTTATGTAGATACATATAAGTATGTACGTATGTACTAGGCGTTGGCGTATTATAAAACTTATGTACACGGCTGAGAAATACTGATGGATTTAAAATAAAAGTTTTATGTTAAAAAAATTCTTTGAGAACTACATGAATAGAATAAAATAAGAAACGACTGTTGTGCTTTTTGGAAAAAAAAGTTAAAACTTTATGTACATACATATGTACATCCAACATCATAATTTGCATATTTTCGTGTGTTTTGTGGTTCTCGCCAATTATAGCATGGAAATGCTGTAAAGTTTCATTTCGTTGTTATTTTATATCAATGAAATTAATGAATGATGATGGAATTGGGTTGCTTGTGCGTATTTTGTAAACGTTTGTTGTTACATTTTCATCAACATTTATATTATAATGATATACAAAAGTTAAACCGTAGCTCATTAAAATTCGCGTCAGTCAATATTCAAATTATTTGTAAATTCCACAAATCAAAAATTTTCCCCTCTCTCTCTCTTTTTTCTTCAAATTGTATCCATGTTCTTGCTTCTCACGTCACTCTCCCTAGTTTTGACACTATATTTAAGCCTTCCATTATCATTCGTTCTGGGTGGAGGTCATGGAGTGACCTTCACACTGAAATACCGTGATCCATGGTGGGTTAAAATCACACTGAATAAGTATTTTATAGGCAGAGCCTATAGTGTACCTGTACAAAGGTACTTTTTAAACTCCAATAGGACATTCTTCCAATTCTACTTCGTCCTCAAATCGCCATAATAAGAACGCAAAAAACTAGATTTAGCGCAGTTACTACTCCAAAAGATTCGGGATTTACTTCCTCTATTATCGGATCAGAATTTTCAGAATTGCCTTAGGGTCGCTATAGGTTCTGAAGGAATCCACACTAGGGCTCTCGGTCTATAGGGGATCTCTTTTGGATGTCTAGAAAAGAACAAAACGAACATTTTTTGATCATATATCAATATCAAAACTTAAAAATGCATTTTTGGTGTTAATGCTCTTAACTTTCTAAGTCACAAAATTACCCCTAAGAGGATATTCCCGCATCAGAAGAAAGGGTTGAAGCTATATCGGAATTTACAGTGCCTACATCTATTCGACAAATTCAACAATTTATTGGCATGGTTAATTCATGGAAAGCATTGGATGATGGTTTAGATGACGCAGTATTCAGTATTACTACTGATTCCTCGAATACTGCAATCAGAACCGTCTTGCTGCAACTTAAAAATGGATGTAGGGAACCTCTAGCAAATTTCTCCAAAAAGTTATAACCAACAGCCGAAACGAAATTTAGCATTTGATAGAGAATTACACGCCATAAACTTAGCGGTTAAACATTGTCCCGTCTTTCATGCCAAAGATCTCTAATTCAAAGGTACACGAAATCGGAATTAGGACAATTTAAACCACCTGTTGGTCGTTTGGAATACATTCATTTGGACATCGTTGGATCACTTGAACCACCATATGCATACATTTTAACTGCCGTAAGTCGTTTCACTAGATGGGCAGAAGGTTACTCTGTAAAGGATATAACCACCGCAACTGTTTTTCAAAAACTGTTGTGGAAAATGATTTATAAGATATTGGGTACCCGTAAACATAACTACAGATCAAGGAAGCCAATACCAATCTAAGCTGTTCTCAGAATTACCGAAGCTGCTAGGCACACATCAAATTTGGAAAGCTCCTCATCACCCGCGATCTAACGGAGGGGAACGTTTTCATCACCAACTAAAAGCATCACAGATGTCAATAGGTCTTCTTGGCATAAGAGCTATACCAAAAGATAATATTAAATGTTCCCCAAGAGAACTAGGAACAACCACTAAAATTATACTAGGCGATTTTTTATGGAAGTGCCAGATCAGCTACCAGCAGACTCCGATCAGGTTTATTTCGAAAAACGCTGGGTAAATGTAAGTTCGTTTTTATTCGAGTGATAAAATTCGTACTAGGCTGACATCGCCTTACAAAGGCTGACATAAGGAAATTCGACGATTCAGCAAACATTTTGTGGTGTACAGCTTTTGGAGTCTCGATCAATAATATTGCAAAACCGACCCCG
This sequence comes from Tipula unca, assembly GCA_951394425.1. Taxonomy (NCBI): domain Eukaryota; kingdom Metazoa; phylum Arthropoda; class Insecta; order Diptera; family Tipulidae; genus Tipula; species Tipula unca. The sequence continues at coordinate 174,517,945 of OX596380.1, read as the reverse complement.
TAACATTTACTCGAAGGGGGTTGATGTGGAGTCCATCTCCACAATGTTGCAACCACTGACCACGATGAATTATTCACGATAAGCAATTAAAACAATTACATAGTAATCCGGTAATCCGGCTACAAAAAAATTCTTATTTTTGAAGAATGAGATTCTAAATCAATTCAGTTAACAATTGCAAAGCAATACCCACTAACACTTACAAGGCCACCGATTTTTGAGTTATCCAAAAATATTCGGCAGTATTGAGAAGAATGCTGAATTAGAATGGCCGATGCGATTAGGTTGCTGAAAATATATGCTTTCCAAATCGAATAATATTGCTACCAAAGCATCACGTGAAGTCGTGCGGAATTTCATTTGCATGATTTTAAACGTAACAACATAATTTGAAATTTGAACCATTTCGATCGTTTAGTGCAATATAAATGTTCTTTAATTAAATCTATTGTTTGTTTGTATTTCAACACCCCAAGGGGATTCCCAAATTTAAAATGTAAAAATCTAAAATGTGGAAAAGTACTGATCCAACTTCCAAAAATGCTCAGAATTTATTTAAGCTCCATTTATGAGTTTTAAAAATTCTCAGAGTTGATTTAACCCTCGACTTTTTACTAAAACTAATGATAGTTTTACTATAATTCAACTTTTACAAATTACAAGCGTTCTTCAAGTATACTAATTGAACTAAAACTTTCAATCTTTATAAAAGCTCTGGGCATTTATTAATTCAATTCTATAAATGTTCAGAGTTAATAAATACTTCCAATATTTAGTTACACAGCTTTTAACTTTCCCTGTAAATAAAAGTTATCTGTTTTTAAAAGCTTCTGTACAAGAAGATTAGTTTGTTTTACAAAAATGTCGGAAATTTATTAATCTAATATCTCTTCTTAAACTTACCACATTTGACAGAGCAGACCCTTTTACAAAAGCTATAGTTGCATTTATTTGCCAGCTCTGAAAAATCTCAGGTTTTTGCTAATCCCAGGGTTGATTTACAATGCTTAGGAAATCTACTTATTGAATTTTGTAAAATTAGTAAAAGCTCTCGAGATTGCATACGTGAAAATATTGATCAAATTTTTCAAATTCTCCTGAATGTTTAAATCATCTAGAAGCTTTCTAATTTAATGTGTAAAAATTATTAGGGTTGATAAAAGCTCTTAAATTTGTTTATCCATCTTCCAGAAATTCAGAGATTAAAAATGATCTACATAATTAGGAAGTTAAATATCCAATTTTTTAAACTTGTAGAGTTGTGTCGAAACCTGTTTCAAAAGCTCCATCAAATTGAGAAAATTACTCACTGGTGGTTTCGAAATTTTCTAAAAATTATCAAAGTTGAAAGCTCAGAAACTGTCTAATCTGATTACTAAAAATTTAAGACATGTTTACAAAAGTTCTTAAAGTGCTAATCGAATATAAAAAAATTCCCCAGAGTTTAAAAATGATTTATTCAATTTTTAATGTAAGTAACAAAAGTTTCGAAAATTTACTAATCTATTTTCTTAAAATTCCAAAATTAATAAGATTAACGATAGTTGACTAATAACGCTTCTAAAATGCATGCAATTTTTAAAAGCTTACGGCGCTTATCAATTCACATTCTGAAAAGTCTTAAGGCGGTTGATTAAAGTTCCAGTAACTTACTCAATCAAGATCTTAAAATACTCACAGTTTCGATGGGAGCTTTAATAAAAGTGCTTTGGGCATTTGATCGATAACCGCCATTTACATTTTTCTGAAAACAAATGCTCTGAACGTACTAAAAAGCTTCTTATAAAAACTCGTTATTTTAAAAAAGCTCCAACAGTTAGTTATAAGCTGGCTCCTTCAAATTTTAAAAAGGTGCATCAAATACTTATCCGACTGTACTAAAAATACCTAGAGGTGATCAAAGCTCCGAAAATACCTTATCATACATTTAAAAATTATCAGTGGGAATTGTTGGGTTAATTTACGCATCAAATTTGTAAAACTTTCCAGAGTTGACAGTTGCCTCCGAAATTTATTAAACGAACTTCTAAAAATTTCCAGATATTTATAAAAGCTTCGGCCATTTATTAGGAACATGTATTGTATATAAATTTCCTAATCGGACTTCAAACGTTCAGTTTTTCTAAGAGCTCTGATTTATTCTAGTTGATTATTTCACCAGAAACTAACTTGCTTATACCAGAAACTGAAAGGTCCGGAAGTTTACTAATCCAATCAATGAAAATTCACAAAGAGTTGTACCGCAAAACTTATTAATCCACGATCTAAAGATTCCGTGATGACGAGCTTGGAAATTAAAAGTTTATAAAGAATTTGCCCATTTCTTGTAACTACAGACCAAAAATTCCAACTTCTAAAAATATACAAAGCTTCCGAGAATTTCATAAAATGCAGAAGTTGCTCAAAGCGTCGATAGTTTATTAATTGAACATCTATAGAAATCATTCGATTTTAAAGAGCTTCTGTAATTTAATAGTTTGGCTTTTGTAAATTCCCATAGGGATAATGCAAGCTTCACGACTTAACTGAATTGCCCTTGTACAAAAAACTAGCGAATTTTCATCTTCATTCAATTTGTCAAGTTCCATGATAAACGATCAAGTATTGGCCTAGCTCAGTTCCAGGTAACAGTATCCAGAACATTATGCAAAAATCATTTTCTAATCCCATTTCCATCAAATAATTCGAACTCATTATAATCGGTATGGTATAGTTCCCGTGTATTTTCTTTTTCGGTGAATTGTCGTTTTCGGTGAATTGTCGTTTTCGGTGAATGGTCGATTTCTGTAAATTGTCGTTTTCGGTGAATTGTGTTTTCGGTGAATTGTCGTGCTACCGATCTATAGGTGCTGGCAATTGCTAATATGGCCAGATTTTCTGACCCATAGAAGCGGTGCGGCATTTTACAATTTTGTGATGTTTAAATCGTCGATTCGAAACGTCATAATCTGACTGCCAGAATTCATAATTACAAAATCAGTATTCGCATTTTGTATAGATATGTACTATTTTGTTGTGCGGTTTTGGTCAAAATTCAACTATTTAACTATTTAATGTGGTTGTTTGTTATGTATACTCATTATTATTTAATTATTTGTTAAAAACCACTTTATGCTTTTATATCCTAATTGAAACTAATCATAAATTTTCAGTAAAACATATGAATGCTTGATTTAATTAGAAATTAATATTCGATTAGTCGATAAATTTTGTCGGTTAAAATTATTATTTTTGTTTATATAATTTTGTAATAACAATAATAATAAATTCTCTTTCAAGTGGCGGAAACCATTAAGCGATTTGAAGAGCAATCAAATTTTAATTAACAAACGAGTAATACATGGTACTTGTTTGTTTAAACAAAAATTAAATTTAAAAAAAAATTTTACTATCGATTTGTCGTGAACAGTTTTATGACTATACAGATTAGTGTTAGCGCATATTACTCGTATAAATAATAATTAATAATTAATAAGAAGATCAAAAAAAAAAATTAAATTATATTTGACCTAAACATTTCACAACGTTTGATGTAGCGAACGTGTTGAAATTATTCAGCGTGATTTAAACCAAACCAAAAATACTGTGTTTCCCGACTGAATGGTGTAATAAAAATAAAATGATCTGCCCATTACGTTTGTAATTTGAATTTTTTTTTTATGACAAACGAAAACATAACATTTGACATAATTAGAAACCCAAAATATTATATAAAAGCTCAAAGCTCATCATCACTTGTATTTAAACGAGTATATTGTATGTATGGCAAGGAAGCGGTATTCCAATTTATTTTCAATTTCAAGTCACGTTCACATCCAAATCCATACACACACACACACACACACACACACCAAAAAAAAAGCATAAAAGTATAATAGCTTCACTCAATATGACGAGATACATGTTTAAATTTAATTTAATTTTATTCACGTATTTGAAACATATTCAACAGTATATGGGTACGTGGTCGCAGTGTTTCTCATACTCAAACCTCTCTCAATGTTCCGATCATTGGTGTTGTGATGGCTTTCTCAATGTTTGTTTCAATAATTTCACGTTGGCTGCAGAAATGTATGTTGCATTAAATCAAATGGGCTATAGGTTACCCTCCAGACTTAATGTAAATTTTATAACGATTTGGTAATTATGGAAGCATCGAAAATAAGTAGCTTGCAAACCAATCTTTATTTATTTATTTAGCCAACATTACTTATGCACTTATCGAATCAGGGATGTTTGTTACTTGGCAGTGTTATGTCGATAATTAAACCAACGTCAACCACCTGCTATAATTTAGCGTTTGACCTCGAATGAACCAGTTAAAACAGGTGTTGTAAAATCAGATTTGACAAACAAATAATGCAGAGCTTAAGAACAAATTCTGTGGAATCGTAATTCCTCACGAGCCCTTTAGCAACATATAACATGCGATTTGCGTTCCGGTACTATACAGAGATAAGCAAGCCAATAGCTCTGCTTCGTATAAAAGTTAAAACTCAATGCATCGAAATTCTTTAAGCTTGCATAATCTTACAGGTAATACTGACATCATTCCAAATGATAAAATCTGGAAATTGTGGCCAATTACCCCAACATCAAATGTGCTCAAGCTTGAATGATGAAAACAATATTACTTATTTTAGTTGCCATGAAAACAAGTCAATTTCAAACACACTTTGCTTTAAATCACTTTAGATTGCGTAACAAATCTACTTTGAAATTCTCTTTCAAAGATAATTAAAATTTGATTTAAGCCCATACTAGAAAAATGCACTCAACTTTTGTTCAAATTCAGCTGATTAATTTATATTCAACCGTTTAATTTAACTAAAGATGTTGTTTCAAATTTACTTAAATTTCGCTCTAAAGAGTGAAATTTAAATTTGACTCAAATTCCTATACCTTAAATTAAAATTCAAAATCTACGAGAATACGCAAACACAAATAAGACAAAATATTTTTTTCAACTCAATAAAATACACTCAAATTTGGTTGAAAAATTACTTTATTTTCCCTGATTCAATTCATCTAAAAAGCCAATAATGATTTTGGCTCAAATTCGTACTACGATTCTATTCTGGAATTTCACTTAAGCAAATCCACTCAAAAAATGTATAAGTCGAAGTCTATAATATGCAAACTCAAATATGAGTTAATATTTATAATTTTAATTGGACTCAAATAATGTATAAATCACGTTTAAAATTTTACTCAACGTCATAGGACAAATTGTACTCAAAATTTAACTTAAAAAATTCCACTCAAAATATATAATTCAAAGTTGAGTAGACTGATCACATTATTTGTTAATCAATCTATCTGTTAAAAAGTTACTTAACTCAACACGCGTTATTTAACTCAACTCCATAGTACAATTCAACCTTGAATTTCACTTAAAAAAATCCACTCAAAATATATAAATTAACATCTACTAAAATTCAAAAAGTTTAAAAATTAAAATTTTGAAAAGCGGTCATTTTTACCCCCCACCTTCGATTTCAAGCAATATTTTTCATTTACTGATTTTCCTCGATATCTCTTTTCATGTGCTGGGTATTCTGGGCAAACATTATAGAACAAATCTATAGCCTCATGTGGATCTAGCCCTTGACATGATAAAGTTTCTAAGACTGGCTAACAAAAATCAGGCTACCGTATTTGAGAACTAGTTTCACTAAATCACTCTATCAATCGTCTATATTATCGACGTTTTACGTCGTCTACGGGTTATCGACACGTCAACGTCGAAATTAATACATAACGCGTAAATGCCCATCCATATCTGGAATATTACAAAAAAGGCAATCAATTCAAATTTATATAATTCAAATCTGTTTAAGAAAATATTTTGTAACACTTTTAAATTCGCTTCTAGACAAATTAAAATCCTAGAGCACGGCCATTATTAAATAGACGACTAGAATTAAAAACCGGGTCCGGCATACCGAAACTCGACTATAAAGCCTCGGTATCTGAGTGGACTCATGGAAACACGTATTGAATACAAGGGCAGTTGTTGTATAATGTCGCAAACGAAAGCCGCGCAAGAAACTGGCCTGCGAACGGACAATGGTTTAATAATCAATAACATGTAACGGCCCAAATAAAGCGATAGCACATACTCAGGATCGTTTACCTCTCGACGGTTATAAAGTTATAAAATACTCAACCCAGACCTTTTTAATGTATACAATTTATTTGATAGAATACAATTCTTCTGGGCATGCCATTGAAATGAAGGCTATTTTCACACATCAATTAAGTTAAGAACTCTGTAAGCAACCATTACGCTAGCTTTGATATTTTTTGACTATTCGAATTTACGCTCCATAAATAAATATGTGTGTGGCCTTTGCCACTTTTCAAAGAAAGCTAAAATCGAAACAAAATTGAATGATCAAACTTTTTTAGAAACGGCTATTTTCTAACCACGATGGAGTTTGGAACTTTCTTGGCCATCCCTGTGCCAGTGTTGATATTTGTTGTTTGTTGGAATTCCTGCAAAATAAATAAATAATTGGCAATACAAATAAATGTGTTCGTCTTTTGCCAACTTCAAAGAAAGCGAAAATCGAAAATAAAATCGTATGACCAAGCTTTTCAAGGGACGGCTATTTTCTAGCAACGATTGAGTTTGTGACATTTTTGAGCACCACTGTGCCAGCGTTGATAATGTTTTGAGAGTTAGAATTTCCGCAACATAAATAACTGTGTCGCCCTTGCCAACTTCAAAGAAAGCTAAAATCGAGAAGCAATCGTATGGCCAAGCTTTTGTTGGGACTACTATTTTCTCACAATAATGTTTTTGGTACCTTTTTGGCCATCACTGTGCCAGCGTTGATATTTTTTTGACCGATAGAATTTCCACAATATAAATAAATGTTCCAATGGCATATTCCAAGTGAATGAAGAGGACTTTTAGATTATACGGATCATGAAAATATTTGGAAAAACGGTGTAAAAAATTCAATCTCAACAATATGTATGATACTAGAAATGATTCAAAAGTTTAAATTGAGATCTGATAGCATTAAATATTTCATAATTAATTTACGACGACAATTAACGACAGTTAAACTAAGATAATTAAGTAAGCCGATAGGTTAAAATCTCCCAAAATCTTCATAGAACTGAATTCAGCAGCTGCAACTGCTAGTTGGTTTGAGCAAAATGCAGACAGCTCTCCATATATATCAGCTGAGGATCATAAATATATCAAGACCAGATTTCCGTGGAAAGCAAGTTTAACAGCCCAAATCTCCTATTTGTTACTCCCCAGCTAGCAGTAGTCCACCACATCTCGCCATCGGTTCAAGATCCGAATAATGATGGCATCTTTAGACAAAGTAGTTCTAGTTCCAAAAATTTCTGTAGGCATCTAGCAAATCAGACTTCAAACATCCTTGAGATTTGATCTTATTTAGATCTTAAGATCACCCCATAAATATTTCAAATGCAGCTCGATTTAAATTGTGGACTATCAACATGGTTTGTTAGCAATATACTGTTGCTTCTTTAAACGACCTTCTTTAAAAAAAATTTGATCGTTCCTCAGAAGTCCCCGTAAAGTTATACGAGGTCCCTTTGTAAAATATACTCATATTTTTGCTGCCCCCAATAAAGTGTTAATCGCATCTGTGAATTTACAAGGAACAAGTGGACCATAAGCTGAACATAGGTGCTACATCGGTACATTTTATCAGTATCTGATTTTATGTACATTTTGGGATTTGATGATACAACAGGATGTTTGCCAGTCACCTATTTTCATCTGTATTTTCTGACATACAATACAGATTCCCAAAATCAACGTTTAAATGAATCATTGTGGGATGCGCTACGAAAGTAGGTCAGGTAGATCAAGCTGCCATTAAGGCGCTCTCCTCATGTCCTTAGTAGCCCAGAACTATCTCTCATCCGTTAACCAGCTGGCAGATCAATTCAACATCCATCCAATATAGGTTCAATTTCATAGGGATTATGAAAGCCGATGAGCTAGCTCGGCTTGATGCCACTGGCCATATGTCAAAATTATGCAAACCACTACTCCAGGAAGCAACCAATAAGTTACCTCATGCTTATCAGTACTACGTTTTCTCTTTACTTGTCCGCGTTTCTCTCACAAAACATTAAAACTTCCAATAACATTCCTCTTAAATCAGCTGACGGACCTCAGCCAGATAGACCTTCAAGTTCAATGCATTGTAAAAATCTCAAATTGGTTTCGATGAGTAGGTGCGGAGAATAAAAGATGGTTAATGTGCTTTTCTTTTTTGGATTGTTACCCAAACCTAACATAAGTCCGATATGTTTAGCGCTATGCTTATACAAATATTTCATTTTAGACGTTTTGGAATCCAGAATCTCTGAAATTATAAAGGGTTTTACATTAAGGCCCCTGTGGTCGGGGGGCACTCACATGTCTCGTAAATCAAAATTGCACGAACATGTTTCTCAAGAATACCACCACAGTACCCTTTGCTTGTCGTAGGAGGCGACTTAACGGTTGGATCGCTGGGTTGACGACCCGCATCCGTAAAAAAATATAGTGTTTATAAAGTCAAAAAAAGAAAAATGGATACCGCCAAAACAACACCGGACCCCCGCTCAAGTACCCGGACACGAGATTTAGGATCGGCACGTGGAACGTGCAATCACTAAGGAAACCAGGAGCGTTAGAGGGCCTAATCACGTGCATGAAGGAGTATCGGCTGGAACTCGTTGCTCTTCAAGAAACTCGCTGGCCTAAAAGTGGAGACCATGTGTCCCAGGGCTATACGTTGTTCTACAGTGGAGATGACCTCGGAAATCTTGGAGCTGGATTTCTTCTTGGGCCGCAGGTAAAGAACGCTGTTTTGGATTTCCAAGCAGTCAATAACCGATTGTGTAAGCTTCGCTTGCGCATGAAGTTAGCTAACCTGTCGATAATTTGTGTACATGCGCCCACAGAAGTCAGCCAGCCCCAAGATAAAGACTCATTTTACAATGACTTGGACGATCTGATGGGATCTATACCCGAACACGATGTTAGAATGGTAATTGGGGACTTTAATGCTAGAGCTGGCAGAAATCAGACCGACTTGTGTGAAAACATAGGTCCGTACTCCCGACACGAAACTGCGACCGATAATGGTGAGAGAATGATGTACTTTGCGGTTGCTCATGATCTTAGAGTAGCAAGCACATTCTTCCCTCACAAACACATACATCTTGAGACATGGACACATCCTCGCGGAACTTCCCGGAGCCAAATTGACCATGTGTTAGTTTCTAAAGGACGGGCTCAGGTTGTGCAGGATGTGAGAACTTATCGGTCAGCAACCAAATACGTAGGCAGCGATCATCATTTGGTCGCTGCAAAGCTACGATGGAAGTTTTCGTACAAGTCTGGGAACACAGCGAAACGCATGGTACGTTTCGACTGTGAAGGTCTGATAAATGAAGATCAAAAGAAACGATATCAGGATCTTGTCAGCGACAACATTAATGAAGCTAATTACCAGTCTGACTGCGTGAACTCTGTCTGGGGGGTACTGAAAACTTCGGTTGTCAGTGCTGCTCAACAGACTTTAGGTATAGTGAAAGTCAGACCCAAGAATGATTGGTTTGATGACGAGTGTCGTCTTGCAGTTGAGCAACAAAATATAGCCCATAATGAAGTGCAACAACGTCTCACAATCGCGAGGAAAAACAAGGCTGCTCTTGCAAGAAGGGCAGCTAAGCGGATTTGTAGACGGAAGAAGCGAGAATGGTGGAAGGCCGAGGTTCTGAAAGTACAACAACTCAGTAATGAGCGCAGTTCGCGTAATTTCTTTAAAGGAATTACTGGACTGAACCATACTTTCAGGCCTACGTCAACCGCCATTCGGGACCGGGATGGAAACCTCTGTGTCAACATCGACGCAGTACTTGACGCATGGAGTGGACACTTTACTGACCTGCTTGATGTCCATCATGCGTCACAGACTGTTGTTGAGCCACCTCTAATACAGACTGCGGAGATTTGCACTGAGGAGCCATCCCATGAGGAATTCACTAAAGCCATGCAGAGATTGAAACGAAACCGTGCACCTGGAGTGGACTGCATTAATTCGGAGCTCTTGATATTCGGAGGGGATACTTTGTGGAACTGTCTTTTCGACCTTATTCGATTAGTATGGCGAACCGAAGTTATGCCTGATGAATGGAAAGTGGCCGCGATATGCCCCATCTTCAAGAAGGGAGACCGCTTGAAGTGTGAGAATTATCGCGGTATAGCTCTCCTTTGCACAGCATACAAGTTACTGTCATACATTGTATTGGATAGAATCACTCCTCTAGCGGAGGGCTTGGTTGGTGACTATCAAGGAGGATTTCGTCCGAATCGATCAGTCACCGATCAGGTCTTTTCGCTGCGGATGATTCTATCTAAATATTATGAGACATCCATCCCCGTACATCAGGTGTTCCTGGATTTCCGGCAGGCCTATGACTCGATCAATCGAGAGAGTTTATGGTCTGCCCTGGAATACTTAGGAATGCCAACAAAACTGGTACGACTATGTAGGATGACAGTGACGCAGTCTCAATGCTGTGTTAAAGTTGAGAACAGGCTATCGACAAGTTTTGTAGTTAACTCGGGTGTTCGGCAGGGAGATGCTCTGTCCCCGATACTCTTTAATCTCATGTTGGAGTACATCTTTCGTAAAACTGAAACACCGCAGCGTAACATCTTATATAGCCAGTCCAATCAGGTGCTTGCATATGCAGATGACATATGCGTGATTGGACTGAATAGCAACGGAGTGAAAGAAATACTTGATCCGCTTGTAGAGTTTTCAGCTTCAGTTGGACTTCAGATCAATGAGTCCAAAACGAAATACCTGATCTCTGGTTTTAGTGACAGTGGTACACGAGATTTTAGTAGTGGCCACCACACGTTTGAGGGAGTGAGGAGGTTCAAATATTTGGGTTCTCTTATCACTCACGATAATAGTGTGGGTGAGGATATTAAAGTGCGGCTGGCAGCTGGCAGTCGTTCTTTGTATCCTCTAAGGCCACTGCTAAAATCTAAACACTTATCAAGTACCGTGAAGCTGAAGCTTTACAAAGCGTTGATCAGGCCCGTTGTTATGTTTGGATGTGAAAGTTGGGCGCTGACGGATGAATACGAGAGATGGCTCCTAACATTTGAGAGAAGAGTCATGCGTGTGATCTACGGCCCAAAACGCGAAATAGATGGTACCTACCGAGCTCTGTACAATATCGAGATCAGAGATCTGATGAAGATCCCCGATATTGTACATGAAATAAGATCTCAGCGAGTACGCTGGCTCGGTCACGTTCTGCGTGCTGATCCGGAACGAATTGTGCAGCGATCTCTGAAAGGAGAGCCACCATATGGTAGGCGCAGAGGTCGTTGCCGGCGACGATGGCTCCACGATGTAGAGAACGACTTGGCCTCTTCAGATTGTCTTAGACAGTATGAAGACCATGCTCAGGATCGAAACCGTTGGAGCCAGGTTGTTGACTCAGTAAGGGGCCAGTAATGGCCTTTAATACTGTTTATTATTATTATTTACATTAAGGACTTGACAACTTTTTTTTTTTTAAATAAAACGCAAACCATTTGAGATATCTCGAAAATTTTATTATTGGCTTGAAGTACAATCAAAACATTTATGTATGGATTTCGACATCCTTTATATATCCACCACGGGCACATATTTGCAGGTGTTGATTCGTTGAACCCAATTTTCGATGACTCGGCCACACATTTCGAGGGAAATGGCCGCTATCTCTTGTTTAATATTGGCTCTGAGCTCCTCTAACGACGCCGGCTTGTTGGCATAGACCAATGATATAACGTAGCCCCATAAAGAAAAGTCTATGAGGTGTTTAATCACACGATCTAGACGGGCAATCGGCAGAACCATTCCTGGATATAACACGTCGATTGTCGATTGTTAGACCGCTCTGTGGCATCTCTGTAGCGATCTCCATTGATCTTAACGTGACGGTCATTTTCATCAACGAAAAAGTGCGGTCCAGCGACACCACCAGCATGAAAACTGCACCATATATACAGTTGCTTTATGTGGATGAAGTGGTGTTTCTTGAAGCACATGAGGGTTTTCACATGACTAATAACGTTTGTTGACGAAGCCGTTTAGCCAAAAATGCGTTTGATTAAAAATGCGGCCACCGACTCGGAATTTTTGAAGTAAATTTAAATTATTTGTAAACGTTGTTCGTTCGTGTACTTCACCATGATGAAAATGTTGTCTTTACATGAATGTTTTGACACTGACAGTTTGGTTATTTGTTTAAGAGTGCAATCACAGTGAAAGTTCAAAGTTGCCAAGTCCCGAATGGAAAACCCGATACAACTCCAAATTCTTGAAATTTATATTTAGAAAATAAAAGTGAAGAATCCTAATTCTGAATCTGGAATATGTGTTTTGTATAAAATAGGTTTTAAAATTTTAAATCTGGGTTAGCTTCTTCTTCTTATAAAAGGACTTGGCATAGACACTTTTACGGTCCATAGCCTTACCTATGGACCGTAACATTCATTCAATCCATTCGCTATCTATTCATCCGATTCAAACAAGTATAGTATACCACCTGCGCATTGCATAGCTCCATGTCACCCTGTACCGTGACATGGAAGATGGGTCGGCCCATGAGTTCTACATTCCAACAGAGGGTCATAGATGTTTTCAATTTAATCACCGATCGTAATCGGGAGATGAAAAATACCTTTTGGATCCCACCTCTGTTGGGATTCGAACCCGGTACCTCCTGATCCAAACGTCGCAGCTTTAACCACTGCGCTATTTTCTCGGTTTGATATGCTGGTGGGTTAGCTTACTTTAGATGTGATTTTAATAATATTTTGACAATAAAAATTTAAACATGAGCTATGCTTGTGGACTCGTTTATGGAGAGGAAGTTACTGCGAAACTCGAAACTTTTATTATTTTGTATTCCTCATTCCCAATGTACCGGGAAACCTATTCCACACCATCTCATGAAAGCATATTTGCTATAATGTACACAATTTTGATGATATTCTGAATAATAGAAAATATATGTACGATTTTATCGTGGAATATGATTCCAAATTATGAATATTATATACAAAAGTTTGTCGTCATACATACGTGACTAAATCAAATATAACAGTTGTGTTTTCAGTATATGAGTTCTCTCTGATGATTTTACGGTTTTCCTCGCAAAAGTTTATTATATGCATGGCAACAATAATATACGAGTTACTCATGCAAATGTATATAAACCATGCTCTGTCTGTTACTAAATAAATTTGCTAATTAGTGATACAGTTTTTCCATTAATTTGATGTATAGTTTGCTGTCCAATTACAACACAACCATCATATTCTTACAAAAAGTACATTGCGAACAACCACTACAAGGATTGTTCTTCAGTTATTATTAAGCTTGGCAAAAAGCTGCTCTATTTTACAAGATTCAATTTAACAATAATATCTTTCAAAAACAGAAAATACGTTCCACAACACAAAAAAAGTAATAAGGTTGGAAAAGTTCTTGCAAATTCGATATATGAAACAAACTGAATAATAAATATGTATGTGTATTAAAACCAATAGATTCCACACATTTATAACACATACGCTACTTTCTTTTGTAATTGCGGCAAAGCATGATTTGAATTAAATTTTATTCCGTATCTATATAAAATTTCTCAGATGTAGTCGTTTACTAGCTTGAATGAATTAAATGTGTGGAACCTGATTGTACACACAGAAAAATGTGGAACATATTCATTCTATTCTGTATTTAGAAATGTTAATATCTTTTCCAAGCTTAACAGCTATGTTTTGGTTTGTGGAACGTATGTTCGAATATTTTTAAAGCCCATAAATATGTATTTTGATATTTCTTTATCTTCTTTGTTCGACGGGTTTGAATATTATGATTGATTGTGTACAAAACTTGAAGAAAAAAAACATGTGTTCCACACATTTTGAAGCTATCATTGTGTAGAGCAAAGCTGTTGGTTGCGTGAACGGTTTAATTATCTACAAAATAACTTCCACAAATTTTATAATATTACAGGCAGAATAGTACTACAATTTTTTAATTCAAATGATTGCCCAATCAATATAGAATGTCTCATTAACTATTCAATAATTTGTTAATCACAATACAACACATTTTATATAGATTGGAAAATGTGTTTTAAGATTTATACCGTTTGAATTTTATTACCACTGCAATTTCCCATCTCTTCCAACAATATAGTGTGTATACATATAAAATAAAATGGTTTCATTTTATTTCTTTACAGGCAATGCAGTATTCTACCATCGTCAACATCCTCATGATCATTATCATCGTAATAGCTGCTAGTGAATAGTTTTTCGTTTTTTTTTTGGGGGGGTGGGGAACACAAAATAACAAAATTCAAACAAAAAATCGAACGAGGTGGTTCGAGTGGAAAAACAACCAACCAAACCAAAAAACAATGAACTCCAATATATTAGATACATTTTACATCGATCTATTGAACATCGACCAATATTTTAGCAATGAAATTTTATCACCGTACCAAAGTTTTATATTAAAAGAAGACCTATCGTTGAATTATAGCGATGTGTACGATAATACAACAGAAGTACCGTACACGCCATATAGTTTACGGCCGGAAACTTATATAATACCAATACTATTTGCATTGATCTTTTTAGTTGGTGTAATCGGGAATGGTACATTAGTTATTGTCTTTTTAAGGCATCGTTCGATGCGAAATGTTCCAAATACGTGAGTATTCGATTTTAATTTATATATGTTGTACACAATTTTTTTTAGATTCAAGCTTTGTATGTGTAGGTCTGTGTGTGCGTTTCCAAAATAAATATTTAACATTTTAACTTTCAGACGTGAACTTTAGATAAGTTTTAAAATTCAGTTCTGTAAAACCAAATCCTAAACGTTTTAAATTTGTTCTAAAGCTTTTTTAATTTGGTTCTCTAACAAATGAGCAAAAGAAAACTGCATCAAAAGCTCAGCTTAGCTTTAAAACATTAATTAAATCAAATATTGAAAGTACATTCTCATTATTCTGATATACTCTGAAATTTAGAAGCTTTTAACAATGTATAAAAAAATTGATATTCATTACATCAAAGGTTTATGAGTTGTCAAATAAGCTCTCAGATTATTTGTATTATTATTTTGTAGCAGCGCTTAAAAGAGCTTAAATTAAATAAGTGAATCTGGCTGAAAGTTTAACAGTTTTACTTAAGTTAAAAATATTTGTAACGGATATAATTTTCTAAAGAACATATACTTGAAAAGTTTTAACTTTTGAGTACATGAAAAAGCTCAATTATCCCTCTACTACATATGACGTTTTCAACGTCAAACATCAGCTTACATCAATAAAAGCATAGAGTTCATGTTTTTAACATAAAGCTTTTGGATATTCCAATTAATACATACAAAAGCTCAATTAGTAATATAATTTTAAGAAGCAATTTGAAATTTGAATTTTATTATTAAAAAATATTTTTACAGAAATAAAAGGAAAAAGCTTCCATTGCAAGTTTTGAAATAAAAAAGCTTCCGAGAATTAGGGACTTATACGACAATTAGACGCTATTAATTAATAGCAAAAAACTATGATGATTTTATAGAAGTTAAAGACATGTACAGCTTGCATGTACAGATTGTAATAAAGTATTTCCAGTCAATGAATTAGAATATTCCAAACTGTTTCAAACTGCCTTTGAGATTAATTTTGAGGCAAAATTTTAGCATTAAATGATTTTAGAAATATATCATATAGAAGCTTTTAACAATATATATAAAATTGATATTCATTACATCAAAGCTTTGTGTGTTGTAAAATCTATAAAAACTTTACATTTTACGGTCGTTGATTGAAAGCTCTCAGATTATTTGTGTTAATTTGAAGAAGCAGCTAGAAAAGCTTAAATTAAATAAGTGAATTTTATTTATAACGGTTTTAAATTTTAAACATATTCATATATTGAAAGCTGTTAACCGTTGAGTGCAAAAAATCTCAATTTATCCAGATGATGACTATCAAGCACCAACTTTTATGTCAATAAAGCTTATAATGCAATTTTTTAACACAGAATTTTTTAATGTTCCTGAATTATTAAAAATGATTTTTTGAGAAATTTAAGAGGAAAGCTTTCATTGAAACTTTTGAAATAAAAAGCTTTGCACAATTAGGGATTTTGAAATATTTAAATGTTTATATATAGTTTCTTAAACTTTAGAAATTTTTTAAATGATTTTGGGAGAAAGTTTAATAACTTCTTGTATTATAAACTGTGATTATTGTAATACATGAGATAAGGTATGAAAGCTTCTGTTCATTTAATACAGTTTATTAAAATGCCTTTTCTGTTTAACCACAATAAATGCAAAAGCTCAACTAATAATCTTATTTTTCACAGCTATTATTTTATAAAAGTTGAAGAGAAAAGCTTGCATCTACAGTTTGTAATAAAAAATGTCTAGTAATTACAAAAATTAGAATATTTTACTTTTCAAATTTGGTTAAATGTTTCTAGGTTTACTAAATTCAAAAGACATAAAATATATTCAGGAAAAATTTAAGAAAAAAATTTAAAGATTAATCTTTTGCAATATTTGTTTCAAACCCCATACTTTCAATTTAGTTAAAGCTTTACTACAGAATATGATATTCGTGATTTATATAGTTTTTGTTTAAATTTCTTTTAAAAAACACTTGTGCCTCTAGGAGCATCTTGGGCCAAATGCTTTTCATTTTAAAATTCGACAGTATTAAAGCTTAGTTTAACACGAACTTAATCCTAATTTTAGCATTAACGGTAATTTTAAATTAAACAATTATGCTTTGGAAACATATCATATTGGCAAAATTGGAAGCTTTAAACAATTTATTTAAAAAAAAATATTCATTACATCAAAGCTTCGTTGATTGAAAGCTGTCAGATTATTTGTATTAAAGCTGCCAACCATTAAGTGCAAAATAAGCTCAATTATCCCCCTATTAATTTATGCCAATGAATGTTTAAGGAGCATGTTTTACAATAGAGCTTTGTATATTCCAATAAACACAAACAAAAGCTCAGTTAGTAATTTAATTTTCAAAATATTTTTACAGAAATTAAAGGAAAAATCTGTAATTGAAAGTTTTGAAATAAAAAGCTTCCGGTAATTAGGAACGTTGGAATACTTAAATTTTTATATAAAATTAATTTGGTTTTTAGATACATTTTATGATTATGTTGTGGATGACATTGAAATGAAATTAAAATTTTATTGTGGTTGAAAGTTATATAACTTCTCTTATAAACTATGATTATTGTAATATATGAAATTAAGTGAGAAAGCTCTTGATCAGTGAATACAGTTTACTTAAATCACTTTTCTGTTTAACAACAATAAATGCAAAAGCTTAACTAATAAAAAAAAAAAATGGTGACTTTATAGAAATTAAAGAAAACACTTGCATGTACAGTTTGTAAATAAAGAATTTCCAGTAATTACAAAATATTAAAATATTCCAAACTGTTTCAAACTGCCTTTGAGATTAAGTTTGAGGCAAAATTTAAGAATTACGGTTATTCTGAAATTTAGCAATTAAGCTTTGGAAATATATCTTATTGCCAAATTTAAAATTTTAAACAATAAATAAAAAATTGGTATTCATTACATCAACGCTTTATGAATTGGAATATCTATAGAACGTTTTAATTTTTCGTCATTGATTTCAGATTATTTGTATTATTATTTTGTAGCGGCAGCTAGAAAAGCTTAATTTAAATAAGTGAATCTTATTTATAACGGTTTTTATTTTCTGAAGAACATATCCTTGAAAGCTGTTAACCGTTGATTCCGAAAAAAGCTCAATTATCTTTCATATCAATATGATGGTTTCAACATCAAGCACCAACTTTTATGTCAATAAAGCTTATGTATGAAAGCTTATGAATGTAATTTTTTAACACAGAATTTGTTGATGTTCCATTTAATACATATAAAAGCTCAATTGGTAATTGGAAATACTATTATTAAAAAATATTTTTACAGAAATTAAGGCAAAATGCTTGAATAGAAAATTATGAACTTAAAAGCTTTCGGCAATTAGCGACGTTGGAATATTAAAATGTTTATATATATATCGCTTCTTAAACTTTGGAAAATTTTAAGAATTTATAAAGTTTTTAAATAATTGTGGTTGAAAGTTTAATAACTTCTTTTGTAAGCTATGGTAATTGTAAGATACAAAATTAGTTGTCAAAGCTCTTGATCATTTGCTACAGTTTATTTTAATCACTTTTCTGTTTAAGCACAATGAATGCAAAAGCTTAACTATTAACTAATAAATAGTTACAAAAAGAAGCTCAATTCGTAACATTCATTGAAACTCAAAATATCAAAACTTTGTGAATTGTAATATCTTATAAAACCTTTTTATTTTTAAGTCGTGATTGAAAGCTCTCAGATAATTTGTATCATTTTTTTGTAGTGGCACCTAAAAAAGTTTAAATTAAGTAAGTGAATCTGTCACATAAAGCTGTCAACCGCCGAGTGCAAAAAAGCTCAATTATCCCTATATGATAAATTTGACGATTTCAAATTCAAGCACTAACTCTTATGTCAATGAAAGATTATAGTGGATTATTATGGTTTTAACATAGAGCTTTTTAATTTTCCAATAATTACATATAAAAGCTCAATTGGTAAAATAATTTTTAGAAACAATTTGAAATTTTCTATTAAAATATTGAAAGGTTTGGAATAAAAAGCTTCCGGCAAATAGGGACGTTGGAATATTCAAATTTTTATATATAGTTGATATAGTTTTTAGATAAATTTTATTACTATGTTGTTGTTGCCACTAAAGGCATCTAAAACTTAATTGTGGTTGAAAGTTTGACAACTAATTTTATAAGCTATGATTATTGTAATATATGAAATTAGATTATCATGAAATTATATATTTCAATACAAAGTGAATGCAACTTTGGCAAATAATGTCGTCTAAACGATTAACAAAAATAAAACTAACTTTAAAAGCTCTCAGAATATTTAATAGGTTTACTAAAAGTTTACCAAATTCAAAAGATTTAAAATATGTTCAGGAGAAATCTAGGTAGACATTTTAACTTTAAATATTTGTATTTCATTTATCAAAACCCAAAACTTTCAATTATAACAATTCTTTTAAGAAACACTTTTATCTCTAAAAGCATTTTGAACCAAATACTTTTCTTTTTAATGCTCAATAATCTTAAAGCTTATTTTACCACGTACTAAAACCTAATTTCAGCATTAACGGTATTCTGGAAATTAGCAATTAAGCTTTGGAAATACATATATCATATTGGCCAATTAGAAGCTGTTAACAGTATATAAAAAAATTTATATTCATTACATCAAAGCTTTATGAGTTGTAAAATGTTATAATTATTTATAATTATTTTGCAGAAGCACCTAATAAGCTGAAATTAAATATGTGAATTTGGCTGAAAGTTTAAAAGTTATACTTAAGTAAAACTTATTTATAACGGTTATAACTTTCTAAAGAATAAATCCTTGAAAGCTTAATTACCCCTCTGTTAAATATGATGTTTTCAAGATAAATTAAAAAAAGATTCCAATTTAATAAAATTTTCAACTGCTTCTAAAAATTATATTACTTAACTTTTATATGTAATAAAAGCTCAATTAGTAATATAATTTAAAGAAGCATTTGGAAATTTTTAATTAAAAATTAAGTAAATTAAAATTATTAATAATTATTCTTACAGAAATTAAATAAAGAAGCTGTCAGTTAAAGTTTTAAAATAAAAAGCTTTCGGAAATTAGGGACAGTGGAATATTAAAAATTTAATATACATATATAGTTTTTTAAACTTTAGAAAATTTTAGGAGTTAATAAAGTTTTTAGATACATTTTATTATTATGGATGGTTGCCAGTAAAAAGCCTAATTGTGGTTGAAAGTTTAATAACTTTTTTTATAAGCTCTGTTTATTATAATGCTGTGTTAAAGTTGAGAACAGACTATTGACAGTTTTTGCAGTTAACTCAGGTGTTCGGCAGGAATATGCTCTGGCCCCAGTTATTATTTCAAATCGCCAATCGTTCCATTTATTTAAGCTATGGCTACCCAGAACTTCGTCCAGAAATCGTTAGAATGCCATTTTCATTTCAAATGTCCAACATCGTATTTTGCACCATACTGTTTCGTACCTAATCCTGTTTTATAAAATTCTACTCCGTTTCATGTACTGTTTCATGCCACATTTGGTTTTGTAATTTTCTATTTGTCTCTGTTTTAAAATGTATTGGTTCGACTGGGATCACTTTAATTTCATTTATGTATATGTTAGTACTCTTCGATGTCAGCTATATTTAACTGACGTTTAATACTCTTGTTAATTCTCTCATTACAGTTTTTCGTCTCACAAATTCCACAACGCAGCTTCGATCCAGTTTTGAAAGACATTTAATTCAATGTCGAAATTAAATTTGGGGCTGACCTATTCACTTACTGTTGAATATCAAATGTTATGGAAACTATTTGTCACCGAGAATTATTTAACGCCAAAATTACCAATATACTTTAGAAAAAAGTTCACATTTTTAAAGAGCTGCCAAGAGCTTTTACGGATTCATCAACAAGAATTTATAAAAAAATAAAAAATCGTTTCAGAGAATTTTGGAAAAATTTTGTATCAGTTGTTTATGAACGTGATAAAGTTTATGAACCTATCACAGTACACAACTTTTTGTAACTGGTTGAGGTTTTATCGATTAATTGGGTGTCGTTGACCATGGTATATATACTGTCCTCTTGTTGCTAAATCAGCTGGATTTTTATCGATTGGTACATAATCTCATGGTAACAGAGATAAATTATCTCTAATCTAAGATACTCGATTTGCCAAGAAGAATTCCAATCAATTCCTGTACATCAGCTCTCCGCAGGTCTCTTGCATTAACAGCTTTGCTGCGATCATTACTGGAGATAGACAGCCGACAGGCAAATAATTTTGATAAATCGAACAATTGAAGACGCTACATCAAATTCAAAAGAGTCATGTTCTGGATTATAGAGATTCCAAAATATTGATTTGCACTCGTAGGTGATGAGGAACATTGGATGAGATTTGTTCTGAATTTGTGTAATGGAAATCCTCTGCTTCCTGCAATTCCTGTCATTTGCTGTATTATGGTTGTAACCGCTTTCATGCTGTCACCTCTTGCAGTGAGTAAATCTGTTTCCATTATCTTTCCTGCTATTGGATAGTTGTTCTTTTATCCATTGCCAATTGTATTATTGTTCTCACAGCTAGAAAATTCGCCTCGGTATTATTTTATTGGTTGGCAGGTATTATTTCATCACAATATTCGTTCATCCAGACTGGCCGAAACATTTTTTCACATCTGCTGTTAATACGAATTTATAACTTCGCCATTTCAAGATAATATCAGTTAGGTCACTTAAAAATTTTCGCCCGTTCATTATTATGTCACTAAGTTCGCGGTAGTACTTTTGGGGGTGAAACTAGCATCATTTTCTATATGAACAATTCTAATTGTTGTCCAATTATCTTAATGGTGATCATTGTCAATCTTTTGATTGTTTGTCTCCCTCGCTTGTTGTATTGTGGATCCGCGAGGAGTAAATGTTGCAAATGTGCCCATTGCTGGTATGTGTTTCGATGTCTGTAACATTCTTGGTTAAGTTCTTAAATACCTTCGACTAAAACCTAATTTTAAAGCAGTTTAAATCCTTGAAGATAAAATTGGTTCTATACTTTATGATTGCATGTTATGCTTTCCGTTGCATATGGTACACTGCGTCTTTTGCTTATATGCTCAAGTTTCATGTTCTACATGTGATCTCTCTGGCGTTTAATTGGTTCATTCTTCTGCATTCATTAATCTTAAGACCATTTCTGCAGTAGACACAGATGCTATTATTCTTAAAATGGTTCATTTAACTATTTGACTATCCAGGCATTTAAAAAAATCTGCTGTATATTGAAACTCGCTTGGATCCTCTGACGAGATCTCATAAAGCAACATAGAGCCGTCGTAATTCATTCTCCAGTTTTTTAGTCAAGATAAATATTATTATTGAATTCCATGATTCAATGTAAACCTCAGCATTCTGGATAGACATTTTGTTGTGGTATCGTGAAGTTTCACCGAACTGTAATAATATTTTCAATACCGGTTTTGTCCCTGTCTTGACAAGGTCTTCACGGCATCGTTTATTTTCCTATTCTCATCCGAATTGTTTGCCGCTTACGAGTTGTTGTAGTTCCGGGCTTGTTGTATCGAACCCCATTTTTATGTTGTTCAACTGAGTTTGGTTACCAGATACGCTTTCAAATTCAAGACTTTAATCAAACCTAATTCAAAAATATTTTATAGCCGTGATCAAGTTAATAACAGATGGATTCTTTTTAATGAAGTTTTCATTAAAAAAATGTTTAGGTATACCACTCAAAACAGCTAAAGTAGAAATAATTACAGTAAAATCGCGTGGTTCTAGAAAATTTTCAACGAAAAGCTTTTATCTATATAAAAGCACGTTATAATAATAATTAATTGGGTTTTTCGAAGAACTTGTTGGATCAAGTGCGTGGTATCATAAAGTAGCGTAAAGTTTTTGTTTAATATTAATGAACTTTTTTAAGAATGTAACCAAGGCAGCGATGTTAACACTATGTTCTGCGGAACAAATTTCTTAGTATTTTTTATTACATTACTCTTCATACTACTTTCCAATTAGATCGGCGTTATAAGAAATGGAATTTTGAATTTAATAAGTTTCAGAATTTTAAATTACAATTTGGCGATGGACGAGCGATTTACAATTCGATTTTAATCTTCAGGAAATGTAAAAGTCTCAATAATTCAAATAATTTGATGGTCCACAAAACTGGAGATCTATTGCTTGTACAATAAACAGCCTTTAATTAGAGCCACAAATAATAGAGAGATTCATGACTGTGGGATGCCTATAAAGAAGACTTATTAATCTACCAAAAGTATGCTAACCATCTGGTCTAGGGCAGATTTTCTCGTCCTAATTTTTTATTAAACCGAACGGTTTTTTGCCAGCTTTTAGCGGGGAATCGTTGGACCTTCTCATCGAAACCCACTTCTTATAAATACTAATCAAGAAACACAATCATTATGCATAGAGGACATCGTAAGTATACACAGGTCCAATTGGTACTAAGTAATTAGACGCGGGTCCTAAAAGGTTTCAAATTTTATAAATTGACCGACCCAGACCCGATTATATTGACTGAATGTCAAAGGAATTGTTTTTTTATAACTTCGCTCTATCAAAACACTAGAATGTTCTAAGCTTCGATGTGGACCTTCCACATGGTAAGTGGGACCAAACGAGGATAATCGAGAACTGCAAACAGAATTTCAGTAGAGGGACGAAAAATTTCTAGACTGCGAGTAAGAGGTTTGATGCGCTCGTACTAGTTCTTCCAGTAATCACGAAGAAGTTTCAGCCAATAGTATTACATAGAATAATCCCTTTTGCGATTTGCGAAATTTCAGTTCGAAATGACGATCAAGCAAAATGGTTGAATTAGGGAAATTCGAATAATCGCGGCTCTTAAAAGTAGACACCAAGAACCAGTATAAGAGAAGAATTCAACCATGCTATACTGTATCTGGGGTCGTCAATGGGATGTGCTAACATTGTTACGTCAGCAAGGGCGCTATTAATTTTGCCAAAAATCAGTTTCACACTCTTAGGGTCATGAAAAATTATTTTGTGATTTGGCCATTTTGTTCAATTTTGCCAATTGCGCATATGAATAGGAGAAAATTATTCGGCTAACTTTGGAATGAGCCTATTGTAGTAGTTAACCATTCTGACGAATTGTTGAATTTTTCTGATAGATGTTGGGGACGATATTTCTTGAATGGCTCCTACTCGCTAGATGCTTGGGTATTTTACTCCAAATTCCAATAATCTCTCAAAAAGTTTATTGAGATGAATTTTATGCTCTTCCTCGTTTTCCAGTGAAATGCAATGACAAAACCATATTGTTCATATATGTATAAGTTAACTCATTTAAATGAAACACCATGACGACTTGGAGTACTCAAACTGGAAACAGCATCTGAAATAACATACGCAGGTTTCAATCTATCGATGAAAATCGATAATTAAAATTTACAATGAAATATTTCCGTAATCTTCTTAAAACTTTAAAAGGTTCCTTCATATGGAGGATGAAGACAGAGTTGAGCGAGTCAGGGCAACAAATACGAGTTGTGTTAGATTGCCGAGGTTCTGATGGTTTTACATTTTGGATCCGTAATTTTAATAGTTCAGTTAAACTATTAGTATCCGTGGGAATGTTAGATTGAGATGGTGTAAAGAATTCACCAGGCACTTTTAATTGCTCACCGTATACCAATCCAGCCGAAAAACATTTCAAATCTTCCTTAATTGCCGTACGCAGACCCAACAGAACTAATGAAATATCTTCGTCCCAGTTTACTGTATTGCAACGCGCCATTAGGGACGCCTTCAAATCACGATGAAATCGCTCTACCATCCCATTTAATTGGGGATGGTAGGCGGTTGTGCGTATTCTATGTGTTCCTAATAATTTAGTCAGATCTGAAAATAGTTTTGATTCACACTGGGATCCTTGATCCGTTGTCATAACAAGTATGGGCTTCCAAAACGGGACACATATTGTGACACAAATGTTTTCGCTACGGTGTGGGCAGTCATATCAGCGATCATATAGGCTTGTGGCCACCTAGTAAATCTATCCACAATGGTTAGTATGTATGAACATCCATTAGATTGTGGTAATGGACCTACCAAATCCATATGAATATGTTCAAATCTTACGCTGGGAAGGTCGAAGGTACCAGTTTCAGATCGAGTGTGACGACTTACCTTTTCGGCATTGCAAACACGCGTTTGACCACTCATTGCAATTTTTGTTAAAATTAGGTCAGAAATATTTAGATGTTATTATTTTACAGGTTGAACGTATTCCATGGTGTGACAGTCCATGTAGCAGGTCAAATACCTGTCTTCTAAAAGGTTTAGGCACAAACGGACGACACTTTTTTTTTTTTTTTTTTTTAAAAAGGACTTGGCATAGACACTTTTACGGTCCATAGCCTTACCTTACATTCACACAACATTCATTCAATCCATTCATTCATCCCATTCACACAAGTACAGTATACCACCTGCGCATTGCATAGCTCCATGTCACCCTGTACAGTGACATGGAAGATGGGTCGGCCCATGAGTTCTACATTCCAACAGAGGGTCATAGATGTTTTCAATTTAATCACCGATCGTAATCGGGAGATGAAAAATCCCTTTTGCATCCCGCCTCTGTTGGGATTCGAACCCGGTACCTCCCGATCCTAACGTCGCAGCTTTAACCACTGCGCTATTTGCTCGGTAAACGGACGACACTTGCCAGTAGAGGTTTCGTACCAAACATACTCATCTGATTCAGATGATTGATTGTGTACGAGTTTGAATTTAGAACTTGATTTCCGATCTGTGTCTGACAATGTGGATTGAAGCTCTTCATCGTTCTTTTGTAGGTCGACAAGAACTTTAAGATCTATCGATTTACTTCCAATACTAGCTATGTCAGGGCAACCGATTCGGGATAAACAAGCCGCAACAACGTTATCTTTTCCACTAATGTGTCGTATATCGCTGGTAAATTGCGGGATGTAATCCAATTTTCGCGCTTGGCGTGGACTGCGCTCTGTTTTTGATGTTATTGCTGTCGTAAGCGGCTTATGATCGGTGTATATAGAAAATTGTCTTCCCTCAACGGAATACCTAAAATGTTTGATGGAGAGATAAATGCCTAACTGTTCCCGGTCGAACGCTGAATATTTCGATTCAGATAGGGTTAATTTTTTAGAAAAAATGCTAAAGGCTCCCATTTGCCATCATTGAATTGCTCCAGTACTGCTCTAACAGATGGATGGATCGGTGGTGATGTTACAAACTGCGTCAGATTTTGGATGTGCTGATAGAGTGCGTGTAGCTAATGCCTCCTTACATTTCCGGAACCAATTATCACATTCTTCTGGCCATGTGAATTGAGTTTTTTTTTACTTTGTTCATTACGGCCAAGTGCGAATGCAAAGGTGCTACCACATGAGCAATATTGCGTATGAATCTACTATAGTAATTTATCATTCCGATAAATTATTGTAATTCTTTCACGGATGATGGAGATTTAAAATTAGAGATCACTTCTACTCTACTCGACGAGGGAGAAATTTAATCCTTAGTAATAGTATGCCCCAAAAATTCTAAAGACGACACACCAAAAACGCATTTAGATGCTTTAATGTTTAATCTGTATTCGATTAAACGATCGAATAATTGTTGCAACCAGAATATCGTCTATGTATAAATGTAAACGAATTCTAATTCATAAACCACATTGTTCATAAATCTTTGAAAGGTTTGGCAAAAAGGTTTTCCGTTCCGTAATCCAAAAGGCATTCTGGTAAATTCAAACAATCCCAAAGGTGTTATGATGGCTGTTTTGTGAACATCCTCCGGAGCTACTGGAATATGATGCTAACCTCTCACTATGTCAATCTCCGAGAATACCGTACAGCCATTCAGATATAAAGAGAAATGATGAAGATGGGCGATTGGATATGTGTGGTATTGTTATTTCATTCAAGCGGCGGTAGTTGCCCCAAGGACGCCAATCACTACTATCTTTCTTCGCAACTAAATGGAGTGGTGCAGATGCGCAGGACGAAGATAGTCGACAAATTCCAAGTTGTACCATGTGTTCAAATTCCAATATTGTTGCAGTGTTGTGTTTGCGTGGATCTAATCTACGAGGAGCGCAAAATGGTAGAGATCCATTGGTTACGATATGGTATACCACACAATGTTTCACAGGAAGATTGTAATTTGGGTTTTCAACCAAAGTTGGAAACTCGTACAAAATTGTGCTGTAATCACTTTCTAATGAGTAATAGAACGGTATAGGTATGTCACTGTAACTGCAAAAGGCATTAACACTAAGATTAGTTTCTTTGTCCAATAGACGATTAGCTTTAAGGTCCACCAATAACCCGAACTTACTTAAAAAATCTGCACCAACTATCGGTTTATTAACAGATGCAAGTAAAAATGGGTGTACAAAACTACGCCTTAAACCCAAATCAATATATGTAAAAGTTTTGTGCTATACGTGCTAATTGTAGAACCATTAGCAGCTGACAAATAATAATCTGGATGTTTGTTATAACTACTGAACATTGAATTTGGAACAACTGACAGGTCAGCACCTGTATCTATTAAAAAGATTGATTTATTTTATAAATTTGTAACAAATAAACGGCGGGTTTTGTTAGTTCCGCTGGACGCCGTATTACCTGCAGAATTTATTCGTTTTTTGACTGATTGCCATTTGTATTGAAATTGCAAGCCTTATCGCATCTTCTTGCGTTATTTCTAAATTGATCATGGTACCAACACAATGGATATTTGGTCGTATTATATACGTTTGCTATTTCTACTTCTCGACCGAAAAGCACTTATCGATCGGCTACGACTTCTTTGGTTATTCGGACCGCTAGTTTGATTTAGTAAACTACGCACGACAGTTTTAGGATTAGGTTAGGTTAGGTTAGGTAAGGGTGGCTGTCCTAAAGGACTAGCATAGACACAAAATTGGTCCGTAGCTGTACCACAGTTTTAGGATTACTTATTTCGTTTGCTAATTGCTCTTATTTATTGTTTTGAACTGGTGCTGACCTGATACAACATGGTTAAATTTAATGGTATCTGAAGAAACCCGGGCTAGCACAAACTGCGCCACCGCCTGAATAAACCAAGTCGATGGAGAATTTGACCAAAGTGGAGCCTACTTAACAGACACAGCCTGAACTTCACCTTTATAGGAGTTTCTATTCACGCCTTTGTCAGAATCAGCTTCATCATCCGACATATCGACTGGATTCAATCAAATCGTTTCCCGTTTATTTACTTTTACGGTTTTTAAAATGTTGCAAAATGCTTTAAAGCTGGCATTAAACGAAAAGATTAAAATCTTAGTTACGATATACATTTCAGAAAATGGTTAAAGCTTTTATTATTTAGATTGATGCATTTGCATTTGCGGTTGCTTTTGTATTTACGTGATAGGACACAGCCTAAGAGCTATATGAAATAACCTAGTTAAAGTTAAAACAATAAAAAAAATCTGTAAATACATAAAAGTTTTGCGATGTGTTTCAACATCCCCAGCAATTTGCATACATTTTTATGTTTCAACATTTGTTGTGCGCGCATACATATAAAACAGAACCATATAGCGCCATTTTATTGATTCCAGCCAGCAAAACGTAAAAGTTTGTTCCATAAAAAAAAAATCGTTATAAACTTTCCGCAACCATTTTTTTGTACTTAACAGATATGTTTGATCAGATTTATGTGAATATGAGTTTGTATCAAACTAATTTTTTGTCATAGTTGCGATTATAGTTTTAGTTTTTTAATGTGTTTTGCAGATAACACACCTGCATATGCATATTGATTTTTTTTTTTTTTTTGTTCTATTTTCAGATACATTTTATCATTAGCTTTAGCCGATTTACTTGTTATAATTACAACCGTACCGCTTGCCTCAACCCTATACACAGTTGATTCATGGCCCTGGGGTAGTCTACTATGTACAGTATCAGAATTTTTTAAAGATGTTTCAATTGGTGTATCCGTGTTTACGTTGACCGCCCTATCGGCTGATCGGTTTACAGCGATTGTGGATCCACTTCGGAAATTACATCATGGTGGTGGAAGGCGGCCGACACGGCTCTCGGTCGCAACAGCTACATTAATTTGGATCATAGCAATATTATGTGGTATCCCGGCACTTGTGTCGACGCATATAAAAGTAAGTATGTTTTTGTTTTACGCAGGAAGATGGAAATTATCAGAAAAGCACTTGGAAACCTGGGTTTCCAGATGACACCGCGTTTCCAGACCACACCTGCAGATTCGATTTGAGTCTCGCAAAAAAGACAGTTTGCACTTGTATAAGTACTGAGGTAGATGATAAAAAAACATTTCCGTGCTTCCTTTCCGTCCTGTCAGAGATATCAGGGATCATTGCAAAGGTCCATTGTCCCTTCGTTGTCATCGTGTATCTATTTTGCCATTCTCCGATGCTGTGCAGTAGAATTTCCTCACGTGTAGACTGCAGCTATATTTATTGGAATTCAGCGTTCGAAAAGCACCACATATCCGAAGAGATTTTATTTTGAAGACTGAGGTAGTGCCGCTCCAACTCTCTTTGTTTTATCAGCATACAACAAAGGCTTCTTAAAATTCACCCTGTGATCTAAGATGACTCCATGATATTTTAGATGTAGCTTCGATTGCATCGTTCGATTTACTACTGTGATCTCGATGGTTTCCACAATTTTGCGACTGCTCAATAGCACAACCTCCGTTTTTCGTTCAGTTAATTGTAACCCAGCGTTACTGAGCCATTTAACTTGACGTTACCAATCGCCTAGTTACAATTATATGCACAACATCTTCAGTATTTTTGCCTGCAACGACTATGGCAACATGTCATCTGCATATCCTATAATCAGGGTTCCTTTTCCACAGCTAGCCGAGTTAAAAGCATTTTTGATGTCCAGAGTGATTACCGCACAGTACTGTTTCTTTCCACCAGGCCACCTTTCACCCGTCAGTACTTTTTGTGCTAAGTAATAAACTGTGCCAATTGAATCAGTAGTGAACCGTTGCTTCCTGAATCCAAATTGCCCGTCACAGAGGCCACCGTCTGCTTTGGTATATTGCTCAAGTCGGTTGTAGTTTATTATTTGGAAAATTTTTGCTGCTGTATCCAACATGCACAGCGGCTTATACGAGGCATTGGTGCATGAATACCCTTGACTGGTTAACACTATCTTATATGCGCTACCCCACGGATTATTCTTGTGGCTTCGAGTACATTTCCGATTTAGTTTTAAGCACTCTTTCCGAAGGCAGCTAATTCTTTCGTTCCACCAAAATATTGGGGATCGTTGTATCACAGATTTTTGTAAACAGTTTCACCAGGTGTTTTGCTCCATCTGCTGCTTATAATTTTGCTACTTCGATGTTAGAGCCACGTTCTGCTTTGAATAATGTATCCACATTCCCATAGTTAAGAAGCACTAGGTCCAGGTTTGAAAATGCTTATGGTACTGCCATTCCTTTCGGATTTGAGCTCAAATAGATTTCCACTGGTCCAGATGTCTGCTTTGTCCACCGTATCTTCCACTCAGGTCCCATTATACCATATCGGAAGTCTAATACTGCTCAATTATAAGTACTTCATCCACATTTTGGTCTCTCACTGTCTTCGTCAGAAGATTCTGCGTCGCTTCACAGTAATTTAAGTTTATTTGAATACACCTAACGATTGCAATTAGTAACCGCATTAATGGCTTTTTATATGCCGGACACGTTGTATATCCCGTGAGATGTTTCTTGCCACCTCCGCAGTTTGGGTCAGATAGGACACACTTTGGTTACGTGATCTTTCCGAGCTCTCTTTTCGCTGTTTTCCTGATGTTGTTGACCTGTTCTGTCAGTTCTTTTAATTCAGGTCAGAGTAAGAATCACAACTAGTTTTAGTGATAATTATGGCATCCGGGTGCGATGTCTTCTGTCGATGATTACTGGATTGTATTTCAAGCTGTTCTACAGTTTTTCGCTTTATCCGGTTTTTCTTCCGGACTTATTGCCAGTTCCAAACGTTTCATGTCAAAGGACCTCATTAGATTTGACCATGTCTTGTGGGGTCACATGAGACTCAATACTTTTACTCCATCTTCCGATCTTCTAACTTCCCTTAATAGTCGCTCATTTGAGGTTTGGAAATTTGGCATGGGTGTGTGTGTGTGTGCACGCGTATACTTATATGTAGTTTTGCAATGTACTAACCAATATTGTTTACAAATTTTTTTCAGACAATTCATGTGAATAAAGATAAATCATTTTATTTGTGTTATCCGTTTCCGGACGAATGGGGTGAAGATTATCCACGAATTATAGTATTATCCCGATTTTTAATTTATTATGCAATACCATTACTGATAATTGGAATTTTTTATGCTCTAATTGCCAGACATTTATTTTATAGTACGAGAAATGTGCCGGGCGAAACACAGGGTACTGCAAAACAGGTATACAAACAATAACTAAAAAATTATTACAAAACTATTTATTTTGATTTATGTTTGTTTACATTACAGATGAAAGCTCGAAAAAAAGTTGCAATCACCGTTTTATCGTTTGTAATTATATTTGGTGTATGCTTCTTCCCGTCACATTTATTTATGTTATGGTTTTATTATAGGTAAGTACTACCTACTATACGGAAATGAGATTATTTTATGACAATTATACTTGTTTTGATAAAAATGATTACGTTTCACTGGAATTGATAAAAATGGTATTACCCCTTGCCTTTATTTGTTTGAATATTTGAAATTATTTTATTGAATAGAAAAATGTGAAATTTACGAAGAAATATCTTCCTACTATCTAATCAGAATTAAACAGAAATAACTAAATGAACAGTCTAAGATTTTAGAATTTTTTAAATTTTGATCTTCTAGCAAAATGTATTGCTGTATTTAAGCCAGGATTAGCTAGAGGTCATATTATATTTCACATTTATTTTAAATTGTTGAGACAATATTTGAAATACAATTTGCAACGAAAGGTATCATTTTGGAGAAAGGTAAAAAAAAACTTAAATTCGAGTGATTAAGAAAAACATAGCACCATAAAAGACTTAAAACTCAATTCAATAAAATTCAATATTTTATTTAAGATTTAGAAATTAGACAGATTTGGGAATTTAATTCAGATTCAATAATTCCAAAAACATTTCTCAAACTACCCAGATATATAAAAAAAAATTCAAAATATCACGAACACAAAACAATAATAATATTCGATTTTCCTAAATATAAATTTCAAATTTTTTTTGTAACTTTTGCTTTTAAAAAAATTTAAAATTCGAAAATTTTAAAATTTGAAATTTAGTTTCGAAATTAAAATTTTTATAAAATTCCCAAGTTCAACATCGTAATTTCTGATGAAAAATTTTATTTCTTGAATTTCAAGTAAATTTGACAATTCTGAAATTTCTATTTACTTTTAAAAATGTGGATTTAAATCGAATTTTCAAAATTTTTGAAAATAAAATTAAAAGTTATAAATTTTGAGCATTCGAAATTATACATATTTTTTATACATATTTTATTTATACATATTTTATATTATTATACATATTTCGAAACGATATTTAATTTAAGATTTAGAAATTTGCTAGATTTGAGAATTAGGTTCAAATTCAAGAAAATTAGAATTATCAGAAATATAAAAATTATTTCTAAATTTCACAAATATACCAATTCACGATTTAAAAATTCAAACTAGGGATAGTTTTCAAAATTCGACCAAATCCTCAAATACTAATCGAAATTTGAGCACGTCGAAATAAATTTTAAAAATTATATGAAAATTTAAAATTTTAAAATAAAAATTAAAATTCAAGTATCAAAATGTATAGAACTACATCAAAAACTGTTAAAAAAAACGTAAATTCCAGAATACGGTTAAAAAATTGAACCGGTTTAAGAAAACTACTTTATTTTTGATTTATAAATTTATTAGATTTGAGAATTTAATTTAGATTCAATTATTGTAAAAACTTATCTCGAATTCTACAACAAGAATTATACAAATAATTTCAAAATGTTACGCAAAATTCAAAAATTCAAACTATTGAACATTCAACTCAACACAATAATGATATTCAAAATTTTAAATTTTAGACCGCGAAATTTCAGAATTGTAACATTTATTTTTAAAAAAAATGTAAAATTCCTTAAATTTTAAAATTTAAATAATGGATTTTAAACTCATCCATTAAATCGAAATCAGATTTTAAAAATTTTGAATAAATTTATTTTCTTGAACTTCAAGTAATTTTTATACAACTCTGAAATTTCTATTTCGAGACTCAACTTTTAAAATTAAGGATTTAAATAAAGTTTTTCAAAATTTAAGAAAGTAATATTAGAGTTTTAAAATTATGAAAATTGGATTTAAAACATTCCTCACCTTTAAAAATTTGAGATTATAAATCGAATTTTCAGAATTGTAAAATTTACTTAAAATTTGGAACTACACATTTCGAAACTTTATTTAATTTGAGATTTAAAATTTTCATAGATATGATTTTCAAAAAACCGAAAATTCGAAAAATTTTGAAAATTTAATTTAAATTTTAAAAATTTAATGTTCGATTTAAAATTTAATGTTCGATTTAAAATTTAAAATTTATAAACATTTTATTTCAATTTTCAAAATGTAAATAAATACATCGAGTACAGATTCTAAAAATTATTTTGAATTTTGGCCAAAGAATATTCTTGTGCTACTGGTAAGAATAGAATTGATTCAACATTGGAAATTTGGTTTCTGGAAATATGGCGACATAACTCAATGGTATTCCTGAGAGATGTGGTAATTCTTCGAACAGTTCTGGGCTTTATGGTGGAAATTCTGGTTAAGATCTGATAAATGTATTTGTAGAGTTTCAAAAGCCTAGAAAGAAGTGAAAGAAAATTATAAAAATTCAACTAAGCGATAAATAAAATTTTCCGACTTTCAAAATTTGAGGATATAAATCAAAACTGCAAAATTCTAAAATGTATTTAAAAATTTGATAAATTTTAAAAATTAAATTAAAATTCCAATTTCAAAATTTAAAGAACTACATCGAAAAAAGATTTCAAAAATTTTCAAAATTCAACATCACAGTTTCTTAAAAATTTTAATTTTAAATATCGAACTTTGGAATTTAAAATTCAATTTGGATTAAAACCGCAAATTCCAGGGTATGGCTTCGTTAAAAATATCATTTCAGTATTAAACAATTTTTTAATTAAGATATAGAAATTCGACAGATTTGGGAATTTAATTTCGATTCAATAATTTCAAAACTTATCTCGACGTATCTAGTAAGGGGCCAGTAATGGCATTTAAATACTGAAATTATTTATCTCAAATTATAAAATTCAACTCAAACCAATTAACATTTATTTTCAAACAAAATTTAAAATTCGATAAATTTTTAAATTTAAATTTAGTTTCAAAATTAAACATATTAAAAAATTCCAAATCCAATATCGCATTACCTAATAATCTGATGAAAAATTAATTTTTTTGAATATATTAAGTAAATTAATTTTACAATTCTGAAATTTATTTTACTTTTAAAATCAGGATTAAAATCTAATATTCAAAATTTTTGTAAATAAAATTTAAGGTTACAAATTTTTTAAAATTCAATTTAATCGAAATTTTAGAATTGTAAAATTTACTTAAAATTTGAAATTACATATTTCGAAACTTAATTTTTTTTAAGATTTAGAATTATCAAAAATTTGACAATTTGGTTCAGATTCAAGAAAATTAAAACTAAGAATTACAAAAATAATTTTAAAATTTCACAAATATACAAAACAAAATTTCACAAATATTCAAACTAGGAAAAATTTCCAAAAGTCAACATTACTAATCGAAACTTCAGACTTGGAAAATTGAAACAATAAACCAAAATTCGAATAATTGTCAAAATTGAAAAAAGCACGTCGCAATTAATTTTAAAAATTTTAAATATTCGATTAAGAATTTACAATTTTAAAATAAAAATTAAAATTCAAGTTTTAAAATAACTAAATCGAAAACAGATGTAACATTTTAAAATAAATCTGAAGTAACAATAAAATGGAATCAAAATTGGAAGTTAATCTTCTAGAAGTATGTCAACATAATTCAATGGTACATCTGATAAATGTATTAGTAGAGTTTCAGAAGCCTTTCTAGATTTTTGTGCATCGTAGTTATTGATTTTTTTTCATTTATATTGTTAGCGTGAGAAAGGTAGAATAAAACTTGAATTCTAACGATTAAGGTTTAATTCCAATGACCTACTACCTCATAAAATGTCTGCTCTCCATTAAATTCATTAAAATGCTAATTCCTTAAATGCCAATTAAATAAAATTTCTAAGCAAAATTTTGAAAATATATAAACGTTTCAAAAATTCCAAACATTGAGTTCGACATGTCAAACCACAGAAAATTATTAAAATTCAATCAAGCGCTCAATCATTCATTCCCTACTTTCAAAATTCGAGGATATAAATCAAAATTTTCAAAATCTGAAATCAATTCGATAAATTTAAAAAATTTAATTTAAATTTCAGTTTCAATATTATTTCATAGAACATAGAAAACAGATTTAAAAAATGTTCAAACTTCAATTTTTTATAAATTTTAAATTTATATATCGAGCTTTGGAATTTAAAATTTATTTCGAATTAAAACCGCAAATACCAGCTTCGTTAAAAAGACGATTTTAGTTTTTGGAAACTATTTTATTTAAAATTTAGATATTTGACAGATTTGGGAATGTAATTCAGATTCATTAATTTTAACAGTTTATCTCGAACTACCCTACTCGAAAAAAAAATAATTTAGTTTGAAAATTAAACATTTTAAATAATTTCAAAATTCAACATCGTAATTTCATTACAATCTGAAGAAAAATTTAATTTCCGAAACTTTACAATTCTGAAATTATTATTTACCTACATACTTTGAAAATTGAGGATTTTCAAAATTTTAGGAAGTAAAATTAGAGGATACAAATTTTTTTTAGAAATTTAGTAGATTTTGGGAAATGTGTTCAGATTCAAATAAATAAATAAAAAATTTCGCAAATATACAAATTTAATATCCAAAAATTCTAACTAGGGAACATTTCAATCATTCAACTGCATCCTTTTTATAATTTTCAAAATTCAACATTATTAATTAAAACTTCAAAATTGTAAAATTGATAAATAAATTAATTTAAAATTCGATAAGTTTTCAAAATTGCTCGAAGCACATCCAAACTTATTTAAATTTTTTTTTATTATATTCGATTATGGTGGATTTTCTTTTGCCGAGGAATATTCCTATGCTGCAGGTAAAAATAGAATCGATTCAATATTGCAAGTTTGGCTTCTATTTTAGGATGCCAGAAGTTTCTAACAGTCCTGGGAGATGTGATAGTTTTTCGAACAGTCCTGGAAGTGTTGGTGAAATCTATTAGTTTATAATATAAAAATAATCTATTAGTTTATAAAGTTAGGTTTCAGACGCCTATCTAGATTTTGTGCATCATAGATTTTTTGTTTATTTGTATAATAATCTTCAAAGAAAGGAATAATAATGCTTAAATTCGAACGATTATGGTTAAATTCCAATGATCTTCTCTATGATAAAATGCCTGCTCTTCATTAAATTAATTAAAATATTAATTCCTTAAATGCCAATTCAATAAAACGTCTGAAGTTTTAAAGAAATGTAAAATGTCAACGTTTCTTAAATTCCAATCATAGAATTCGACTTTTCAAACTACAAAAAATTTTAAAATTCAATTACGCGCTCAATCAAACATTCAAACTTTTCAAAATTTGAGAATATAAAGCAAAATTTCCGAATTCTGAAACGTATTTAAAATTCGATTAATTTTAAAAATTAAATTTAAATTCCAATTTCAAAATTTATAGAACTACATCGAAAAAATATTTTAAGATTTTTCAAAATTCAACATCACAATTTCTTAAAAATTTCATTGAATTTTGGAATTTGAAATTCAATTCAGATTAAAACCGCAAATACCAGATTACGACTTCGTTAAAAATTTCATTTCAGTCTTAGAAAATTATTTTATTTAAGATTTACACAGAAATTTTCAAATATGTACTGAGGAAAATTTACAAAATTCAATTCAAAACAATAAACATTTATTTAAAAAATAAATTTAAATTCGATTAATTTTAAAATTTAAATTTAGTTTCAAAATTAAATCTTCCAAAAAATTTCGAAATTCTATATCGCAATTTCGTAATTATCTGAAGAATAATTTAATTTCTTGAGATTTAAGTAAATTTAACAATTCTGAAAATTCTATTTACTTTTTAAAAATGAGGATTTAAATCGAAATTTTCATAATTTTTGAAAATAAAATTAAATGTTATAAATTTTAAAAATTCAAATAATTCTAAATTTCACAATTGTAAAATTTACTTAAAATTGGAGAGTACACTTTTGGTAATTTGAGAGTTTGGTTCAGATTCAAGAAAAATACAACTATCAGAATTATAAAAATAATTTTAAAATTTCATAAATATACAAATTCAATGTTTAAAAAATCAAACTAGGAATAATTTTTAAAATTCGACTAAATTATCATTAATAATTTTTGAATTCGACTTTACAATTCAGGATTGTAAAATTAAAAAAAATAAAATAAAATCTTGAATCGATTCGTTTTAAAACAGATTTTAAAATTAAAATTAAAATTCAAGTTTCAAAATTAATAGAACAACACCCAAAAAAATAATACTTTTTCAAAACTCAACATTACAATTTCTTAAAAGTTTCTATTTTATATATCAAAATTTGAAATTTACAATTAAATTCGGATTAAAGGTTTTAGAAAATTATTTTATTAAATATTTTGAAATATACTCGATTTGGGATTCAATTCAGATTCAATTATTATAAAAGATTATCTCGCATTCTACAACTAGTATTATAAAAATAAATTCAAAATATTACGAACATTTCAAAATTCAAACTATTGAAAATTTAAAAATTCTCCTCAACAGAACAATGATATTCAAAGTTTTAAATTAAGATAAATTTTAAAATTTAAATGGCTCAAGTTTAACAGTAATCAATTTTAAAAATTTCATAAAAATTTCAAAAATAATTTTTCTTGAATTTTAACTAATTTTTATTTAATTCTGAAATTTCTATAAATAATTAGTTTTTAACTTGAGGATTCAAATCAATTTTTCAAATTTTTTGGAAGTAAAATTATAGTTTTTAAAATTTTCAAAATTTGATTTAAAACTTCCCTCACTTTTAAAAATTCGAGATTATAAATCTAAATTTCAGTACTGTAAAATTTACTTAAAATTTGAAATTACTCATTTCGAAACTGTATTATGTTTAAAATTTAAAATTTTCATAGATTTGAGAATTTGGTCAAGATTCAACAAAATTTGAACTCTCACTAATTATAAAAAATTAATTATTTCAAACTTTCACAAATAAACAAATTTAAACTCGGAATGATTTCCAAAAATTCAACATTATTAATCGAAACTTCAAATTGGAAAAATACAAAAAACAAAAATTCGGAAAATTTTCAAAATTGATCAAATTTTAAAAATTTGAAAATTTAAATTTTTAAATTAAGATTAAAAACAAATTTGAAATTGTATAAAACTACATCGAAAACAGATATAATTTTTTTTTAAATTCTAAAGATTTTGGTGGATTTTGGCCGAAGAATATTTTGTGCAACTGGTAAGAATAGAATGGATTCAATCAGCTTGCAGAAGTCAAAATATTAATTCCTTAAATTCCAATTTAATAAAAATTCTGAAATTGTAGAAAAAAAATTAAAATGTTAATGTTTCAAAAATTCCAAACAATGAATTTGACTTTTCAAAACTACAAAAAATAATAAAACTTCATTAGAGCGCTCCATCATGCATTCCCGACTTTCAAAGTTCGAGGATATAAACCAAAATTCCTGAATTCTTAAATACATTTTAAAATTCGATAAAATTTAAAAATTAAGTTTAAATTTAAATTTCAAAATTTATAGAATTACATCGAAATTAGATTTTAAAAATTTTTAAAATTCAACATTCAAAGTTTCATTGAGCCGCAAATACCAGATTATGGCTTCGTTAAAAATACCATTTCAGTTTTAGAAAATTATTTTATTTAAGATTTAAAATTTTGACAGATTTGGGAATCTAATTCAAATTCAATAGTTTCAAAAAATTATCTCAATCTACGAGTACCTAGAAATATAAAAATAATTTCAAAATATCATGAACATAGAAATTCGACATTTCAAAATTCATACCAAAGAAAATTTACAAAATTCAACATTTATTCTAAAAAAAACTATTTAAAATTCGATAAATTACAAAATTTAAATTTAGTTTAAAAATTAAAGATTTCTAAAAAATGTCGTAATTCGATATCGTGATTTCGTAATAATCTGAAGAAAAATTTATTTGCTTGAATTTTGTGTAATTTTTACAATTCTGAAATCCTTTTTACTTTAAAAAATGAGGATTAGATAATTTTCAAAATTTTTGAAAAAAAATTAGAGGTTACAAATTTTGAAAAAATTTATAATTGATAATTTGAGAGTACACATTTCGATTTTATATTCAATTTGAAATTATACAAATGCAATATTTAAAAAATAAGACTATGGAAAATTTTCAAAGTTCAACTAAATCCTCAATTATAATTTTCCGAATTTGACATTATTATTCGGAATTTCAAAAAATTTATCAAAATAAAAATATTAAATTTAAAATTTCGAAAGTTAGAAAAAAAGTTTATATTCGATTTAAACTTCAAATTTTAAAGTTAAAATTAAAATTGAAGTATCAAAATTTATCAAATTATATCGAAATTAAATTTAAAATTTTATATTCTTTTAAATCTTAAAAGTTTTTGAAAATTTAATATCGTAATTTCGTAAAAATTTCGATTTCAAAAGTCTCCTCTTAAAAATATTGCTTTTTTTTTTAAACGAAGTTTTATTTAATCAAATTTGATATTTTTAAATTAAGGATTTATAAATTTAGTTCAAACTCAAGAATTTTAAAGAACTTTTGAAATCTCGACCTAACAGTATTGTCAAAATAATTTCTAAATTCTACAAACGCAAAAATTTGATTTTACTTTATTGGGATTCGAACCCGTGGTATCGCCCGAACCAAACGTCAAAGCTTTAACCACTAAAAAGTACTAGTAGCTCGGTAAAATTTAATTAAGATTTAAATCGAAACGTCAGGTCTCAGAATTGGAAAATTAGTTTTAAATATTTACTTTTTTTCCTATATTTACTTTCTTTCGATAAATACAAGTCGACACTAAAAAAATTGAAGCACCCAAACTCTTCTATCCCTACAACCGTGAGTTTGAATTATTCCGATTGATTGCAAAAATATCATAATTTTCTTAAAACTCACTTCATTCACCCCAGACCATTTTGTATGTTGGATACATAGCTATGTAGGTGCTTAGTGTGTCTTGTTTAAATCGAGAGAACGTTTACTTACAGATAATTCATACACCGGAAAAAGTATGCTTAAAACGGGCAAAACTAAGTTATCTCCTAATCATTTTTATCAATTAAGAATTTTTTCGAATTTTCCACATTTTAAACTACAACATGAATCGATTAAATTATTATTATTTTTTATTTCCACAGTCCAACAGCAAAAGATGACTACAATACATTTTGGCATGTGCTCAGAATGGTTGGATTCTGTTTGTCATTTGTTAATAGCTGTGCAAATCCGGTTGCATTATATTGTGTTAGTGCAACGTTTCGTAAATATTTCAATAAGTAAGTATTTGTTGTTATAAAATTCTTTTCGTTTTTTTTTTTAATTATAGACAAACTAAAAAGTTTCGCAAGACTATTAAAAGCTTTTCTTGCATAAAAAAAAAAAAAATCTATACTTTTAAAAGCGACATCACCTAGTAAAATTTTACAATAAATAACGAGTGCTATGACGCGTTATAAGGAAGGAAAATTTAATTAATTCTCAGTAAAGTTTTATTAATAGATACGACGTAAGTATACTCCTATACAACTCTTTGATCTTTCACTCTTTTATCATGGACAGTAATACTTTGTAAACCGTGATACAGAATGATTCCGATATAAATCGTTAAATTCATAAAATTGCATTCACATTTGTTAAATAACAACAATTTTAAATACGCTTTTTTCAAGATTTACAAATTTTTGCATATTTTGTGTAACGCTATGCCATTTCTCAGCGTAAAACATTATTGTATTAATTCCCACTTTAACCAGAGATTTTTGGAAGTTCAGTATAATTCTAAAGCTCAATTGGTTTGATGTTCAAAACTAACTTTGTGAACTACTTAGCAAAGTTTTGAAACAAGACCATAAACTTTAGTGGTTTCCAATAATTATGTAGATTTTGTAAAAGAGCTTTCTCTTTACAGATGTTTGTATTGCATGTCTGTAGTTACCTTAATTACCTATTTGCACTAGGATCAAAATATTTGGATCCATAACAATGTACGATTAACACGAAACATTGATTATTTAACGTTTTCAAATTTCAAAAAGCTTTTAGCGTGCTTTTCAAATTGTAACACATACAATATGTCTAAAAGCTTAAACTAAAAATATCAATTCAACTTTTAAATGTTTAAACTTTCACCAAGCTTTTTTAAAAATTTTAGAAGATTTCCAACTGCCATTATGTGTAAATTTGTTAAGTTCTTCTACATACAAAATGCATTAATACTCTGAAGGAAAAAAACAAATTCCAAAAGCTCCATTCAATGATTCGTATTCGTCAAATACATTTGCAAAGAGCTTTCAGTTAATTTTAATGTTCTAATTTAAACATTGAATCTAAAAATGTACCAGGTCTTATTTATATTGGGTCGTTAAAAAAGCTCCTAAAAAGCAAACTATAACTTCTAAAGCTCAATTTGTTTTATTTCCAATTCATAAATTACTTGAATAAGTTTTAAAAGTGAAACATTAAACATTAATTGCTTTCTTTCATACTTATGAATATTTTGGAAAAGAACTTTCTTGAACCAAAAGCTTTAAATGATTATTTCTACATAAATCATTCTCACTGTGATCGTATTTTTGGGGGTCGAAAATACTCTGCATTATAACCAAATTATGATTAACCAACTTAGTTTTAAAATTTTAAAAAGCTTTTAGACGATTTTAAAAGTTGTAATTCATTTATATGAAAGTAGTAGAGAGAACCTTAATTTAAAACAACAATTACCTTTAAAAAATTCAAAAGAGATTCAATAACAATTTGCCTAATTTTATATAGATCTTCTATACGTAATACGTAAAAAGCATCGTTAACAATATGATTCAAAAGCTCAATTTTCAGAACATCGCTCATTACAAAAAATTTAACAAAAAAAAAAAATTATGTTCGAAGCCTTTTTAGAAAAAGCACGATACAATTTCCTATCGTGCTTTACAGTTTTGATTAAATTTCACTTTTTCATAAAGCTCTGAAAACAATTATAATTTCAATTCCTCTTGTTTCCAAAACTAACTTTGTAAACTTCTTAAAAAATTTTGGAATAAAAAGCCCAATGCATTAAGCTTTCGTGGTTTGAAAACACTGTGCAGTAAACCGCAAATAATGATTTCTTAGTTTTAATGTGCACGAAAGATTGAAAGCTTTGTCAATTAATTTGAAAAGTTATAATACTAGTCCTAAAAAGCTCAGAGATAACTTTAATTTTTGAAAAGCTCCCTTCTCAAAATTAAAATTAAAATAATGCTCAGCAAAATTTTAGTAAAGCACCTCTAAAGCTCTCAATGCAAGTTACATAACTATGTCGATGTAAAAAATAAGCTTTTAAAAGTTCCGAGCATTACACGAATGATTCTCTTCCGATAGTCAATAACTGGCAAAAAAGCCTTATGCAAAATGTCCAAAAGCTTTTTTAAACTGTTTTAAAAGTTTTATTATTTACAAATACTATAAGTAAATTAATCAAAAAAGCACAGAAGATTTGCATAAATTTTCTAATGTTGAAATGCTCAGTTGGCTTTTACTCACGTTTAAAAGTTGTGATACTTACAACAGCTCAATCTAAAAATAAAAGCCATGCTCGAGAACATGTTGGTAAAGCATGATGAGATTTCTTTAACTAACTGGGTGTTAAGAAAAATATACAAATTTTTTAAAACGGCTTTACGTTTGGAAGCTTTTATATAATAAGTCTGTATATTAAATCTACATTCGAACTACAGTCTCCCGAAAACACTGTTCAGTTAGTTTTTGGTTAGCTTTATAATTTTTAAATATTCTGTGAGCTTTAATTAATTGTCAAAAGCTTTACATACTTTGTTTCTCAGTTTGTTAGGGCTCACAAAAATATCTAATAGATTTTTATTTTGAAAGCTATCATCTTTATATAGTTTGGAGTTTAGCAAAATTAGTTTAGCTAGTAGATGGTGGGCAACTTGAGTCGACCTCATTTCTAAGGTCAAATAAGGTAACGTATACGCGAGTTTGGTTTTTCTATCGGCCTTGATTATATTGTCTATGGGTGTAGACGAGTGTATTGTTTTCTAATCTATCGACTTTAATTGATTTCTATTGTTTCTAGACCGACCCTTGCGTATGTTGATTTCCTTATTTTTGTTTACTTGGGGGAGTGGTTTTGTTTTGTTTTTATTTCGTCTAGGTCGTCCGACGAACTCAAGGAGTGTGTCACGTATGTTGATTTTCTTTATCTTTGTTTCCAATGAACTTGGGAATTTCTGTAATTCCAGTAACATTGTATTTTTTTACACTTTATGCTTTTTATGCTTTTTTAGAGATTTGCAAAATTTAGTCTCGGGCAAGGATCGACCTCGAGACCGTAAGTCCTAATGACCTTGGACTTTAGCGCCTCGACAACTGCTTTCACTATAATTTTAATTCGATAACATCGAATACTAGTGAAAGAGGGTTGGCAAACCAAGTTTTGCGGTGGAGGCCATTCGTTATTCGAGGTACTCCTGTATCAAAAATCATATCGTTTATTAATAAAAAACATTTTCTTAAAATTCATTGAACTAAATTAATTTAATTTAAATTCAATCAATTAAGAATCTAATAAAAAAATGTTTGCTCTACAGATTTCCCGTGTCGTTTATGTGCCAGTCGTCGTCTCTGATGTACATTCAATCATTTAAAATATATATTTCGATATATTTATATATATATATATTTAATTACATATTTCATAAAGCACAAAATTATGTTAATTCATGGAAGGGTGT
Source organism: Tipula unca (assembly GCA_951394425.1). Taxonomy (NCBI): domain Eukaryota; kingdom Metazoa; phylum Arthropoda; class Insecta; order Diptera; family Tipulidae; genus Tipula; species Tipula unca. The sequence continues at coordinate 174,473,894 of OX596380.1, read as the reverse complement.
GTGTGTGTTTGTTTTTTGCTAGAAACTTCACCCGAAAAAAAATTAATTAAAATAAAAACACAAAATTTGTATGACAAGTGCGTCGTTGTAACCTTTAATTTGATTAATTGATTGAAATTTATTTTGTTGTTGTGGGTTATGCTGAAGTCTCTCTGGTAACACAAGATTTTCTATAAAATTCGAATATTTCTTCTGTTGACTTAATATACATAATTTATAATATATTTTCTACACTAAAACAACAAACGCTGATTGATATTCCTGTTAAGTGGTATCGCATAAAGTTCGTTGTCTACAATTAGGGTGAAGGGTTTGTTTTTTTTGTTGGTATTTTGCCGTTTCTAGGTTGGTCTATACAGCAACATATCATTATTCAATTTTTTGGTAAACTGTCATTGAATATTTTTATAAAATCAGTATCATAATTTGAATAAATACAAGGTTTCAATCAAAATGTTAATGGATTTTGTTTTACACAATTTGGATAAACCGAACATAATTGAGTTTATATTTATGCAAAATTTATTTATTAGATTGGTTAGGCCAGACAAGCGAGATAGGATAGGTTGAAATTAAAATAAATAAACGGAAGAGTTGAACATTTTCTGACCTTCAAAGAACGAATCTATGTCGATCGATTTGATCCTTTTACTCGGTGGGCAGTAAGAGATGTGTCTACACCCATCTGTGCATCGTCAAAATGCCCTTTCGAACGACGATACTGCTGATGTTCGTTAAACTGTGATTGAAAATACGAATTTATTGGGAAAAATCCAAATGACTGCTCCTGAGCATTGCAGAATGATTTTCACAAAAAGTAAATAGTACCGTCTACGGCGAAAGATACCCGATTAATGAAAACTGAGGAGCAAGGTAAATTATTTAAATTCCAAAATGATTGGCTCCATATTGAGAGACCTCATACCGATTCTGTTTCCATTTCTTTAACCAATTTCTCTACATAGTCAAATTTCAAAGTGATCTAAACTCGGGGTCAAGAGATTTCTTTTGGCAATAAACGCTAATCAAAATTTAAAGCTTTCCTAAAAACTTGTATCAATTTGATATAAATTACAATTTTAATGTGATCATACCTCTGAGCTCCCATTCAAGAATAAAAATAAAGGCAGTAGAGTTCTGATCCCGCGATCAACGCAAATTTGCCGCTAGAATGTATACAAGGTTGGCAAATATATTAGGCTGGGCGCTGGCGCATGTTATAAGCTTTCTTTGCTATACTAAAATGTCGATTGAGGCTTGGAATAGAACTCACGGTATTCGATAAAAAAAAGAGGGCTGTTCGATTTGAATGTTAATGGAATAAATAAAACAAGCGATCGTCACAAAAACTAATCATGTCTCTCACACTATACTAAGGAGTGACCTTCCTCTTTCGATTATATGTTGTACAATTCTCCACCTGTTTTTGCATTCCAGTGGTGATCGTGGAAAAAGTAAGTTTCTTTTTCTGACAATACTCCCCAAACTCACTAGAAGTAAATGTCGTTGACATGTCTGTGATGATGGGTTACCAATCACAACCTCTTACAGTTCCAGTTTCTGGATGACTTCTCTAGTCGTGACTTTGTCCGTCGGATATAACCACACAAACTTGACAGGATGTTTTAACACTATTCTTCTTAGTTGTTGCCCAATGGCCTACATTATCAATGTGGTGGATAGATAATGATGCGAGTCGACCTTCGGAATAGAACGCAGAAGACAGTCCTGCCTACCACGTTTCACGCAGTTCCTAATAAAGTGCCGAATCTTATCGGCCAATTTCGGAATGTAAAACTGTCGCCTTATCACCTCTTCCGTCTTTTTCACCGCGAAATTGCCCTACCTATCCCTATATCCTCATCATCTATTTGTGCCGCTTTTACTCGGGCCACCAATTCGCTCTCGCATATCATTACTATAACTGCATGTATATGAGATGTAATTCGTGATGAGATATCCTCCTTTTCCATCGTCAACTTGAATGCGGAGGAATCGGTGGCGGTGGCATACCCCTCGATGAGAGGTAATGTTATACCATATAACCTCTTCGAGCCGTCCATTTTGTTTGCGAGTACTATCGGGCTATGGCATAGGTTGAGGGTACTATTTAGAAAAATGCTCTCCAACCTTTAATTTGTTTTTGTACGATCTCTGCATCGGAAGGTGAAAGTCGTCTTGTCTTTTTGAAATTGGTCTGGTATCGTTCACCACTATCTTCATCTCGATATGTGTTGATTTAGTTTCCGCCGGGTGGGTGAACCATTTAATGAACCTCATAGGTTGCCTATGATCGGTTGTTGATCTGAGCTAAACTTAAATCAACGTCACTTGCCTGTACTACTATGGCACAATATTATGTATAAATCACCATCCACTTGAATTTTGTGAGACCGGCGCCTATGCACGTCATCGTTTTATCGCCAAAATTTGGGCTGCCTATGCCAATGCGTATACCTGTTGTTCGCCATGAATTTTAAATCACTGTCATTATCCACGAGTTCCAATATTTTGACATTCATCACCGTAAACTTTTTTATTTTCGCCTTATGGGGTTCAAGGCCATTAGATAACTATTAGATAACTCATCGGCGGCATTTATACTTAACCTTGCTGGTCGGCGAAGACACTTTTTACACGAAATATTTTTTTGTACATCAGACCAGCCGTCACAGAGAGCTGCATCTTCAACGTCCTTAAAGAATTTCTTGAGTGGGAGTGTGTCGTTGCCACTGAATGTCGTTACCGGCAAGTCTACATCTCGTACTGTTAACTGTTGTGCCATTTGTAACCACACAAAGTTGACAGGATGTTTTAACACTCTTCAAACTCTGCAGTTGTACGATTCGATTTCGGATAACACGGGAATCTACCTGTCGTTGAATACATTTATTTTTGATGTTCATTCGAAGACTAGCGATTTCTAACTGATGCTGCGTAATTTTCGAACCATGATCTGAATTCTGAAGAGAAGAATTTTGGGGCTTTGGAAAAATTGTGAGTCTATTCATCGAAAGTGTAACTTAATTAATTCAAATCTTGTATTCTACCTGTAGCATTCAAATCCAAATCACTCGTATTGCCTGCTTGTATGGCAGAAGGCTTTGTAACTTTTTGCATTCATTTTTGTTTAGCGGATTCAACGGATTTGGAAAAAATGTTTCGGTTTTTATTGAAGTAAATAATTTTTTTTATGTTTAATTGCAGGTATCTTCTATGTCAAAGCTCCTCTAGTTCTCGAAGACATGGCGAGCACCTGGCAAATCGTGACACATCTTTAACGAGTACAAGAAGGTATCCGTCAAGAAGAATATGTGCCCAAAGTACAATTCGAAGGTTTGTTAAAATGGAAACGCAAAAGTTTTAAAATAAATCCTTTACTACACAAAACATTTTTATTTTTTAGTTTAAGCTTTTCACTGAGCTTTTACTTTATATTTTCACTGATTATGGAATATGAAATATATAAAACACAGACACGCGAAGTGATTGAACTGTATGCAAATAAAAAAAAGTTCGACAAATTCCACAAGCGATAATTTACAATATAGAAGTAATGTAAGCTTTAAAGCTTATTGAATATTCTTATCGAAATGTCATCGTACGTTTCAGACATTTTAGTTAGACGAATAAGTAAATTGATTTTATTTAGCTATATTGTTTCATCGTTTACCAGTTTTTACTGGTTTAGGGTTAAAAATTGAATGAAAGCTTTCAGAAGCTTAAATCTATATACATATACATATGTATGTACATGAAACATCATAAAAACCACAAACAACACAAATTTGTGTTATAAAATATAATTTAAAGTGGATTGAAAATTGGAAGTATCTTGAGTAACAAATAACTAAAAAAATTTGGATTTTACAGCTTTTTATATTGTCCCAGTGGTTTTGTTGTAGAGTGCTGGGTTTAGAACTTTATTGCAAGGATTATGTAAATATAAATAAGTTTTACCTTAATTGTATTCGATGAATTTTATGTTATTAACTACCAATGATAAAGAAAGCATCGTACCAAAAGCTCAATAGTAGGTTTTCATATCGATTTCTGATTTAAAAGCGGGAACTGGTACAACAGCAGAATACCCCAGGGTCAAGATAAAGAATTTTACAACAATTTATTCATTCACATGAACTTATCTGATTCTCACTCACTTGAAACTTGAAATTGGGGACTAAAAAACAATTCACGAATATTAATAAGTCAATAGCGCATCGGGAACACCCACAAGATCAAGCTCAGCATCGGGCACTACGCCAGAAATAGTCTCTAAAAAGCGGGCAGTTACGCAGAAACAGTGGCTAATGCTACTGTTTAAAAATTCTGCTTGCGAGAAATAAACCTGAGGAATGAGGAAAAATTGCAACTTTTCCGGAAAGAGCTTGGTCGTCGTATTATCGACCCGGCTAAATCTTCCGGCTTTGTTCCCCAAGCAATGATGAGGCGTACGTTTGGTTCTGTGGAGACATCGACAGAATCAAGGACATCTGCATCGATTCCTGGGCCACCTGAGAATCCGAGTGTATAGTTATCATGAACATCGGCATGATGAATCCAATTGTTCCGACTACAGGATGAAAGGTTATCCGATACAAGCGAAAGGCTAACCGACAATCGATTGTGTATGTCCTTGAGAGGATCCGTTTCAGGGTTATCTCAAGGCCGTAGGATTATATTATATTATTATATTTTGTTTATAGCTGGTTTTCATGATGATGTCCATTGACGAGTTAAAACCGATCAACCTGCAGCATAGCAAGTCAGATTGCTATGAGTTGAGGTAACTGCTTGCTCTATCGCATACAGATTTTTGTCTAAACCAGGAACCGTTTCTTATTGATGGTACGATTTCTGGTTTGAACTCGAAATTTGGCAGGATCTTTCATAAGTCCACTATCCTTAAAACTAGAGCATGCGTTTATATTTCTTGTTGATGCCACTCTAATTAATGAATTTAAATAGCGTGGCATCTCCGCGCCATCTGTCATTTTTGTTGGTACTCCAGATTGGAACTTAGCCCGTAAAACTCGTTAGCCCGTGTTTTCTCGTTTGCACCTTTCAAATCGAGTGGTCCGAACGGCGTTTTCCCTGCTTAATTACAGCATGGTTTTCTACACATCAGCACTTACCTGCTCAATCTGTTCCAGGTCTGCGTTGCTTTTAGCACTGCACCGCGCGCCTGGAATAGGAGGAGAGTAGTATTGATACCTAAAGCTGGCAAGTTGGGTTATACTGACCCAAAGGCTTTTAGGCCCATTAGTCTGACCTCCACTTTTCTTATAGCTTTAAAGAGTTAGCTTTAGCTAATCGACAGATTTATTAGAGATAATTATTTAACTATCTCCCCACTCAGTAACATGCAACATGCTTACAAAGCTGGCAAGTGCTGCGAAACATCTCTACATAACCTCGTAACTATAGGATCGAAAGATCACTTAACTACAAATAGTTTCTAGTAGGAACCTTCCTGGACAATGCGGGAGCTTTTTATAGCACTTCGTTTTCCACGACCACAAGTGTGTGTACCAATTTTAATATTAATAATAATAATAATAAACAGTATTAAAGGCCATTACTGGCCCCTTACTGAGTCAACAACCCGGCTCCAACGGTTTCGATCCTGAGCATGGTCTTCATACTGTCTAAGACAATCTGAAGAGGCCAAGTCGTTCTCTACATCGTGGAGCCATCGTCGCCGGCAACGACCTCTGCGCCTACCATATGGTGGCTCTCCTTTCAGAGATCGCTGCACAATTCGTTCCGGATCAGCACGCAGAACGTGACCGAGCCAGCGTACTCGCTGAGATCTTATTTCATGTACAATATCGGGGATCTTCATCAGATCTCTGATCTCGATATTGTACAGAGCTCGGTAGGTACCATCTATTTCGCGTTTTGGGCCGTAGATCACACGCATGACTCTTCTCTCAAATGTTAGGAGCCATCTCTCGTATTCATCCGTCAGCGCCCAACATCCATTTCACATCCAAACATAACAACGGGCCTGATCAACGCTTTGTAAAGCTTCAGCTTCACGGCACTTGATAAGTGTTTAGATTTTAGCAGTGGCCTTAGAGGATACAGAGAACGACTGCCAGCTGCCAGCCGCACTTTAATATCCTCACCCACACTATTATCGTGAGTGATAAGAGAACCCAAATATTTGAACCTCCTCACTCCCTCAAACGTGTAGTGGCCACTACTAAAATCTGGTGTGCCACTGTCCCTAAAACCTGAGATCAGGTATTTCGTTTTGGACTCATTGATCTGAAGACCAACAGAAGCTGAAAACTCTACAAGCGGATCAAGTATTTCTTTCACTCCGTTGCTATTCAGTCCAATCACGCATATGTCATCTGCATATGCAAGCACCTGATTGGACTGGCGATATAAGATGTTACGCTGCGGTGTTTCAGTTTTACGAAAGATGTACTCCAACATGAGATTAAAGAGTATCGGGGACAGAGCATCTCCCTGCCGAACACCCGAGTTAACTACAAAACTTGTCGATAGCCTGTTCTCAACTTTAACACAGCATTGAGACTGCGTCACTGTCATCCTACATAGTCGTACCAGTTTTGTTGGCATTCCTAGGTATTCCAGGGCAGACCATAGACTCTCTCGATTGATCGAGTCATAGGCCTGCCGGAAATCCAGGAACACCTGATGTACGGTGATGGATGTCTCATAATATTTAGATAGAATCATCCGCAGCGAAAAGACCTGATCGGTGACTGATCGATTCGGACGAAATCCTCCTTGATAGTCACCAACCAAGCCCTCCGCCAGAGGAGTGATTCTATCCAATACAATGTATGACAGTAACTTGTAAGCTGTGCAAAGGAGAGCTATACCGCGATAATTCTCACACTTCAAGCGGTCTCCCTTCTTGAAGATGGGGCATATCGCGGCCACTTTCCATTCGTCAGGCATAACTTCGGTTCGCCATACTAATCGAATAAGGTCGAAAAGACAGTTCAACAAAGTATCCCCTCCGAATATCAAGAGCTCCGAATTAATGCAGTCCACTCCAGGTGCACGGTTTCGTTTCAATCTCTGCATGGCTTTAGTGAATTCCTCATGGGATGGCTCCTCAGTGCAAATCTCCGCAGTCTGTATTAGAGGTGGCTCAACAACAGTCTGTGACGCATGATGGACATCAAGCAGGTCAGTAAAGTGTCCACTCCATGCGTCAAGTACTGCGTCGATGTTGACACAGAGGTTTCCATCCCGTTCCCGAATGGCGGTTGACGTATTTTAATATTAAACCATTGTTAAATTCATGGATTCCCTAGAACGCCCTTAAAATGGTAGAAGTTTGGTGTCTTGGAACGGGTTGTACGTCAATCCCTCAAACCCTGATCTGGTTGTCTTTACGAGACGTATAGGCAGTGCTTATCTGTCTATTCCCACTCTCTTTGGTAGAGCGATCACAAGGACAGAGCACGTTAATCACCTAGGTGTCAATCTAGATGGTAAACTCTCCTGGAAGTATCACCTTGATTATAAGTTGCAAACGGCAGCTAAATCACTAGTTTTACGCTTACTGTCGTATGCTTCAGTTGTTTGGTGGCCGGTTGTGAATCCGACGACTTTGGTAGCAAGGCTGGATGGATTGCAGATGACAGCCTGTAGGGCTATAACAGTCGCTATGTCGTCTTTTACAGTTTGCTAAGATTGCAGTACGCTCCTGCAATTTAGGATAGATCTTCTTGGTTTGCACCGTGGGCCCATTGTGGCATTGAGTGCGAAACCTCAGTAGGTTCCAACCGTTTTAATAAATAAAAATAAAAAAAAGTCAAAAAGTTAATTGACTCCAAAATTATGTGTGTGATAAATTTCGACCAGTTAGCCTTTGCTCTTTTGTGTTTTGCATATACATATGTGTTGTGTATTCTTGACCAGATTTCGTTTCATTAGACGTCGTCAGAATTATCAAAACAAATAAACTTCTTTGAAATCAGTGAAACTGTCATGCAGATATTTTGCCAAATTCATCACTGAGGGACGAGCAGTGATGGACATTTACGCGTCATCTATTATTTTCTACCTCGACGTGTCGACTACTTGTAGATAACGTAGGGAATGTAAATACCATAGACTATTCGTAGAGAACGTCGATAGTATAGACGATTGATAGAGTGATTTAGTGAACTAGTTCTATTGTAAATCCAATAATTTTACCGATTGAATTACCCCGGCATTGGTCTACATCTATACATCTATAAATTTCAATGTTTTATTGGGAATACCCTCGAAAGCTAACACTATAATGTTGCATAAACTAAGAGGTTACCGAGCAAATAGCACAGTGGTTAAAGGTTTGATTTTTGAATCGGGAGGTATCGGGAGGTAATCAAAATAGGGGCGGGATGCAAAAGGGATTCTTCATCATTGATTTCGATTGGGATGATGATGAACACTATGTCCCTCTGTTGAGAGTGCAGACTCCATGGGCCGAACCATTGTTCATGTCAGTGCAGGCTGGCATGGAGATATACAAGGTGTAGATGGTCAAACAAATCGGACATGTGCCCGAGCGTCCTCGCAGATAAGCTAACTGCGAAAGAGCTGGGAAAGCCTTGAGCCCCATAACAAGTAGAGATTAAAAATAAAATAAAAACTAAGATGCCATTGAGGTCTAAGCTATCCGAAAAATATTTCAATTTCAGAAAAGTATGGGATTAGGTTAGGGACAACAAGTTTGGTATGACATCATAATATGTGTCGAATAAATGATTTTTCCGAATTTTCTTGGGTTAATTCTAGGAAGCTAACACCATAATGCCGAATATTCCAATATGTCGCGTTTGGTCTGTTTAGTCTAAGCAATTTGAAAAATATTTCAATTTATAGAAAAAAACACGGGATTGGGAAGTTTAGAAGAACCAAGTTCGATTAGACCCCATATATGTATTTCTATTATATGATTTTTCCAAACTGTCTCCCAAACCTCCTAATCCTCTACATTTTTTAAAACTGATATAATTTTCGGATAACTATAAGACACAATGACATCGCGGTACGTATGTCATTATGGTGTTAGTTTGCTAGGATTTTCTCAAGACGTTATTATATGAGGTCATACCAAACAAGGTTGTCCTAAACGTCTACACCCCTTTCTTTTCAATATTGAATAATACGTTACATTTTTACGTTACAATACGTTACAAAATTTTTGTCACTTTTTACGACAGGTTTATGACAAATTTCACATATATACAGTTTTGCAATCTCTCACATGTAAATTACGAAGCTTATAGCATCTTTTTGTAATAACTGTTAAGCCAGCACCACTTATTTTAGCAATAACAAGGATTCGGCGTTGGTTTCTTGATTAGCAACCGATGTTGTAAATTTGTGCCTGATTTCATCCTTGTCGAAAATCGGATTTGTACACTCAGGTTTCATATCGGCGTCACTTTAACGTCAAATTTGTGAACGTTCATGCTCCGGTACAAATCAAAGACGCTTTCTATACGACGAGCTTGAAACCGTCTTGAGCAAAATTCCGCAACATGACATTAAAATTGTTTTAGGCGTTTTCAACGCACAAATTGGCAGTGCGGGCAGCACTTATCGTAGAACCATCGGTCAAAACTCCTTGAACCCTACCTCAAACAACAACGGGACACGCACCACGGAGCTAGCTTTACTCCACAACTTGATGGTCGCCAGCCCATACTTCCCACATAAACGCATTCATAAAGCCACATGGAAATCTAACGACGGGACAACGGTGAAACAAATCGACCACATCCTCTTGTCCAAAAGGCATTTTTCTAGCCTCAATGACATCAGAACCAAACGTGGAGGTAATATCGACTCAGACCAATTCCTGGTATAGTTGCTGAAATAAGATTTCGCCTCTCCACCACGTACAATCATCGTTTTCAGTGTATGACTCATTGGAACACAGCGACATTGAATAACGAAGTTACCACGATCGCCTTCGAGACTACTTTATCGGGAATCTTGGAAGATAAACCAATTCCTGACGCCGTTCAAGAACAGTGGGACATTATCAAAACGGCGATAATGCCTCAACTTCTACCATAGGCTGAACTCCATCCAGACCTAAAAATCTTTGGTTGGACGATGATTGTCTAGGTGCTATTAGGGAGAAAGATCGCGCATGTCAACGAAATCTATCTCAAAGTACTAGACAATCTCACAACGCCTACAAGCAAGGAAAATTCCCAATCGGCTATGTAGATGAAAGAAACGAGAATGGCATGGACAACAGGCGCTCAACATCCAAAATTCTAGTCTGAGAGATAGATATCACTGCATAAGAGGACTAGATACCGAGTTTCATCCGCATATAGTAGCGCTATTCGAATCGAATCCGGTGAATTATTGATGGACACTAAACCCGTCTTCGAAGTGTGGCGGAGGTATTAAACCGCTCTTACTTCAACGCGATATTACCATCGAGATGACTGCACCGCCCGCTCCAACATATGACGAAGTGCGGAACGTGATATCGCAGATGACCTAGTGAGGATGGTATCTGCAACGAAATGCTCAAAAATGGCAGCGATTATTTGTTTTACCGCATGCGCATGTTTGAGCTCATATCAATAATTTGGTCTACAAGACATCCCAGAAGAGTAGATGTCAGCACTTATTTGTCCGCTTCATAAAAAGGGAGACCGGTTAAACTGCAACAACTACCGCGGTATAGCTTTGCTGAATACAGGTTTCAAGGTTTTGGCCAAAGTAGTCGCGGCAAAATTATCAGCATACACCAAGAGCATCTTAGGTGATTATCAATGCGGTTTTCGCCCGAACAGATCAACAACCGATCAAACTTTCACTCTGAGGATGGTGCTAGAAAAATGCTATTAAAAGGATATTCCAGTGTACAATCGATTCGTAGACTTTCAGCAGGCAGCAATTTCTTTGTGTCAAATTTTAATGGATGGCTCAATATGTAAGGTTCAAATAGAAGGTAAAATTTCGGCTGCCTTCGAGATCTGGAATGCTGCAAAGGGGACCCGATAGCTCAGATTCTCTTCTACTTGTCATTAGAATATATGTCATTAGTCAGCTTAATATAGCGCCTATATTACAAATCATCCCAATTATTAGCGTAAACGCTGATTATATTTGCATTCTGGGTCACAACACCATCTCCCTGAGAAAAGTCCTACTTCCGTTGGAAATGACAGCCCAACAAATTAGCTTCCAGATCAATGAAGCGAAGGCCAAATACATGGTGATTGCAAGAAGGCCGCCACGGGGGGATTTTATTTCTGGAAACACACAATATGAAAAAGTTGAAGAGTTCAAATATCTAGAATCCCTGATCAATGAGCAAAACTCCGTTTCTGTTGCCATCGCATCGAGGATTCCACCAGGCTACCAAGCATTTTACGCCAACATTAAGGTCTTCAAGTCTCCCCACATATTGCGCAAAGTAAAACTGGACATCTACAAAGCGCTGATAAGGCCAGTTATCACCTTTGGTTGCGAGTCATGGACCACGTCGAAGGGGACTTGATAACATGCGACGTTCTCTTGCAGTGGATCGAACCATTTGGAGGAGCATTGGTGAGGCGGCCAAATCCGTCCAATGGATGAACCGCCAGCCTAAATAAATAAAAAAAACAGTTATTTTATAGCATTTGGTGACTGATAAATATCTTAAAGTAGCATCTAATTTACCTAATTTGTAAAGTCCAAAATCGGTTATATTCGAACAGTCGTAGATACGCTTAAATCAAGCAGAACAACACAAAAGCTTAGCAAGTATTTTAGGGAAATAGCTATGATTTGAGTTAAGTAAACCAAAACCAATTACGGATAATTTATAACCATCTTTTAATACATTTTCAGTAATCACCATGTACTCGTAGTCGGTCAAATCTAGATATTAAAGCAGCAGTCTTCTATTTGTAATTTCAACATACGAAAATATCGTTGGTTGTTGACGTTGTGTTAATTGTCGACGTTAATAAAACATATTGCCAAGTAATCTACGTAACGTATCGATAATTGTAGATTACATAGGGTAAACATTTGAACAATTTATACACACCTTAAGCATACTATGCATGTTTCTCTAAATTGATAATCCACCATCCTCATTAGCCTTATTGTATTATGATGGGAGTTTATGTGGCTTCATTTCGATCCTGGTTAACGTTGGTTTGCTATAAACTGTTTCACGTATATCTATACTGGCTAGCGGGGTTCTCGATCAAATGGACTCCCAATAGGAGATGATGGAACACGTGAAATATCCCATCAATGAACTACTTCAGTTAACATCGTAAATACCTTGTGGATGGTTTCTTATAGAATCGATATCGTGATGAGGTTGCTTTTCCATATCCATAGGGAAAGACTTTCGTTCGTTTGTTTCAATTATATTCAACATTTATGTTAATCTGTCAGACTTTGTATGTGCATGTTGTGTTCGATTTAATGGTGTGTTAGCAAATAATGTCACCGCTATTTATTTTAAATGGAAATCTGCAATTATCTATGTATATAGATACTGTTGATACAAACTTTACGATACTCTATACTAAGAAATGATACAAATCTTAAAAAGTTTCGAAAAGAACTGAACAAACAAAACTAAATTTATAAGTTTAGTGTTTCGAATAAACTTTTTATTAAATCGATATCAAAAAAAAAATTCCAGTTTTCCATTAATCGAAAACTTTTGCGTTCTATATACCCAAAGTTATTTGTTTACCAATAACATTCAACTCAACATTCATAAGATGGTCCCGTATATAATGTTTGACAACTTTTCCAAGCTGGGAACATAAGAAATAAACTTTTTCTTTTATGTAGTTTGTAAATATCGAAATGTTTTTTTAATTACGAGTATGTATACAGTAATGTGTACGTAGAAATATGCTTTTGTGTGCAAGAAATTTCCACACACTATACTTTCTTTTTAAACGCACATACAGTGATGGAAAACAATATTTAACCCATGTCGTTCTAGTTCCATATATTGTATATTATTGATATACATGGTTTCCGCAAGGGCAAGGATAAAAGTGTTGACAAATTTTAAGTTCAGCAAAGAATTAATAGACCTATCGGCGCACTCAATATCACCAAATCGATTTACTAGAATTTTTATCGTTGGTTGATATTTACAAGCTAAGTTTGAAAATAATCGTTAGAACAACATTTTTTGTCTTTCTGAACGCGTTTTAAATTCAGAAAAAAATTATAAAATCCCTCAAAGTTGAGTTTACAATAATGACAGAGCTCTCCGTATCTTTTTGGATTGGCTATACAAAATTTTAAAAGTTGGTTAAATTTACGTATAGCTTCTAAAGTCCATCAAAATGTAGCCTTCTTGACCACAAAAAATTTAGATGGTGGATAGAGTACAAAATACTGAAAGGTGGGAAATCTCTAGGAGTATCGATGCAAAATTTAAGAGAAATTAAAGCCCTTCAGAATTTAATCCCCTTGAACAAAAATATTTAAGTTGGAGCGGAGGCAATTTGAAAATATAAACGAGTACATTTTAAAAAATCGTTCAAAATTACGTAACTTTTAATTGCAATAAAACAAATAAAAAGGGCCCTTGATAACGCTGCATCCTTGCAACGTAGAGGGGCGGATAACAAAACCATCAAGTGGATGAAACACAGGTTGGTGAGCACAGAAATATTTGTCAACTTTCGAAAGGAAATCTATAAAATAAGTGCTACCAAAGACTGCTCACAAAGACGAGCACTATCACCTCTGTTATGCTTGCTATAGTAATGGATGAATTACTAACAGATAAGCACGAGATCAATATGAGATAATTAATGCAAAATGCCCTGGATCGCACCTGGAATTGGTGCAAGAAAGAGGTATTTGGAGTTAACTTAATCCAACCAACATTCCCTTCAATAGGAGGAAGAAAGTCAACATAACTCAGTTGGCGTTAGATAGAACAAAACAAGATCGATCAAAGGAGTCTTAAACCTGCTTTAAGAAGCAGAAGTTCTCTGAGTTCAAGGAACAAGAGGCACAACAAATTGTTAAGGTCGCAGTTGGGGTGTGGTATACCTTACCTCAAATTTTTATTATTTATTTTATTTTAAAGCGAACTTCAAAGTATATTTCCGAGTACGACACAAGTATCGCAGTGCCAGTGTTAAAATTCATAAATTATGGTAAAAGTTCACGAAGCTTTCATCACACTGTATAGTTTGTCGTGACTCGGCCATTCAGTAGATTTTGAGAAATTTGTTCGGTGCCCCTTAAACCTGTGCGCCATGCCCCGCCTTAAACCCACCACCAAAGGATTGTGCTTTCCTGCGTTTTTGAGAACTGTATACGTATTCCACCAAATAACGACTCCGAACTAAATCGCATGGCATCCACAATTGAAACAAAAACATATCAACAGTAGTTATCGCAGGAGTGCAGGAACACCTCCTTCGCAAAAATGAGCATCGATTTAGAATAATCTCGCCGATGGTAATATGCCGGTCTGCGAAGAGCGCCCTTTAAATTCAATAGAAAAATTCTCGAAAATATAGACTCCTTAACAACAACTAGCTCGTCTAAACTATCCGAATATGTTCATGTCTACCAGAGGACATTTCTACGATCGGCATGTACAAAAAATTCAAAACAAATTCACGTTCAAAATCACACAAATCCAAAACTCAGTATTCTAAAATTTTCATCAGTGTCTCGGAAAGTTTTTAGGATTGGCAGTCAAATCGTACAAAATCACATAACTTCTAAATCCTCTGAATAATAGTAAAGTTCTGCGGAATTAAATTTTCTTGACCTCAAACACTTATGTTGGTCTAAACTACCCAAAAATATTGACGAGTATACTCGTGGACATTCTTAAATATCGGACAAAATCACGTAACTTATAAATTCAGTAAAACTGATAATAAAGTGTACATCAAATTATAATTGCTACACAAATTGTAGCTTTTCTATACTATCCAAAAACCTACATGAGTATCCGCGGATATTTCTAGGATCGGTAGTACAAAATATCGATTAAAATCACAAAAGTCTGGAACAACTCTTGGAGGAACGATTTCAAATTTAAAAAATCGTTCACAATCACATAAAGTCCTTTGAAATTTAATCTGCTTGACCTCAAAGCTTTTAATTGCTCTTAACTATGGAACAATGTAGTAGACTAGCCGAGGACATCTTTAAAATTCGTTAAAAATCAAATAACTTCTAAATTCAATAAGCCAAGTAGTAAATATTGCAAAAGTATTTACTACTTGGCTTATTAAATCGACAGTACAAAATATCGTTCAAAACCATATAACTCTAGAACAATGACACAAAATCCTAAAAATCGTTCCAAAACACGAAACTTCTAAATTCTCTGAAAAATTGTCAAAAAATTAATTTCCATGTATTTAAAGGTTTAAGTTGTAGCCAAAACTATCGGACCATACAGACGACACCTTTAAATATCATTCAAAGTCACACAACAAAAGGCAGAATATCTGTGAATATTTTAAAATCGTTTAAAATTACGACCCATCTAAATTCAGCAAACCAGATAGTAAAATCCACCAAAACTTAATTTCTAGGTTTGGCAGTACAAAATATCGTTCAAAATCACATAACTTTATGAACAACTAAAATCAAAATGTTGGAACTCTTTAATTCAAAACCCTTCAGAATTTAATTTCCTTGGCCACAAAGATTTGAATCAGTCTAGACTATCCGACAAATATGTATAGCCCAGATTATGACATCTTTGCATATCGTACCAAATCACGTAACATTTTCTCTTGCAATCTTTAATAAAATCGTTCAAAATCACGCTTAAAACTTTAAATTGCTCTAAACTATCCGAGAATGTAGAAGAATATCCTGGTAAATACAATGCGAAAATATGTAAGAGTACCTGTGTGACATTTTAAGACCGGCATTACAAAATATCGTTCAAAATCACATAACTCTAACAACAACGACACGAAAATTTTAAAAATCGTTCCAAATCACAAAACTTCTAAATTCTCTGAAAAAATGTAAAGTCCCTTAGAAATTAATTTCCATGTCTTTAAAGATTGAAGTTAGCCTAATCTATCGGACAATATAGTCGATATCGTTAAATATCGTTCAAAGACACGCAACTTCTAAATTCAGTAAAACAAATAGTAAAGTTCATCAACATTTAATCCCTTCGAACCACAAAAAATCTAGCTCGTCTAGAATATTCGACTTATATTGCAACTCCTTAATTCTCAGAAAAATCATAAATTCCTTTAGAATTTAATATGCCTGGCCACAACGATTTGAGCTGGTCTAAATTACCCGAATTCATTAAAATCCATCAAAACTTAGTTCTCTTGACCACAACAATATTGTAGCTGGTATAGGACTTTCCGAAACGGCTCATGAGTACGTACAACCATTAGAATTTAATCAAAAGAACACAAAAGATAGGAACAAATTTTTACTGTAGATCTTCAAGTCATTAAAAATCAGTTGATATTTTGTTCTCGTTATATATGAAACCCGGGTTCAAGTTTAAATAAGTATTCTTTTAGTACCAGTAACTTTTCAAGTGCCTCCACTTGTAGAAATGAAAGGATTGGGAAGGGAAGTGCCATGTACGGAAAATGGCACTTTCTCATTTCAATACATATCATGGTATAGTGATGGACATGATGAAAATCCCCCTCATGTAGTCGTCCTTCCTTTCCCCTAACTGCTTAAATATGTGGTTCCAGCTGCGTGGTATACTGAAGATTTGTGAACTGAGGCTTATCGTATCCTATCGTTTTATTTCGAACCCGTGTGCTGAATGTCCTTAAGTTATTGGCTCCGTTTAATGTGTTGAGTGATCTGTGGAACGATTCGTTGATGTGGTTGGAAGCTGAACCGATGGTAACGATGTATAAATTTGTGACTCGCAGCACGCATCCAGCCTCGATTTTTAATTGCCTTGATCCTTAAAGACTGAATGATTTAATGCTTTGTTGTTTGATTTGGAATGGAGTATATAACCACTGATTCGTCGCATGTAGCTTAATCCAATGTTTTGATATATTTAACTGTCCTAATGGTATATATGCCCTTCGAGAGTTTCACATAAAAATCGTTTATTTTGGAATAGTTGTTTCACTTCTTCTCTTGGTAGTAATGTAAAATGTTCCCGATGATTATCTACTGCGAAGTATTCCGATTTGGTGGTAATATGCGACTGCGGTATGTTTAGCTCCAGTAATTGCTCATGTTGTAATAAACCACCAATGTCCATTTCATAAATACTACCTTGAGTTAACCTATATCTTCGAAGTAAATCCCTGTGGAGTGATTGAAAAGGATTAGGTGTACGTTGGCCCGCACAAGTCCCAAAAAACAACAAATGGATAATATGGCTAACGCTAGGTGATTGACGGTCTCTTTGTTCTTTACTTGTCTATGATGCTGCCGCTTTAAAACTTGTTTGTCCTTCTTCGGTGATTGCAATTCTCTAGGCTGGCCTTGGTTTGCTTTCATGGGTATAATTTGACAGTCGCTACTGCAACGTAATCGTTTTTTCCGGCGTGAATTTCCACAATTTTCCCTAGCTTCCACCGTGTTGGCAGGTTGTTGTCGGTGATCCTTCTGTAACACGTTGTTTGCTCCTATACGAAGTACGTTCTATTATCAAAGTAATTTCGGCGCATAATCCTCTCTTGGATATAAATCTTTTGTAACCGGTAATGAAGAATTCTGTTGTTAATGGATGCATATAAACAGAGCAATGTATCTTGTATGTCTTGTGCCCTTGTTGCCTTTGGCTGATCTTTATTGGATGGGTCCCGCATAGTCGATTCCCGTTTTGTTAAACGGTTTTCCCGGCCTCACTTTTGCTGATCGTAGATTTCCCATTAGTGGTTTAGAAGAATGTTGTTTATGGCGAAAGCAAATAATACATTTTTGAATTATCTGTCTGACAGCTCGTTTACCAACAATGATCCAGAATTTGTTTCTTAATGTTCCTAATGTCAATTGCGATTCTCCGTGTAATGTACCAATATGATTATTTTAGCATAGTTTTTACTGTCGAAATTCTGTTTGCCACGAACCTTTTAAATTTGTTTGCTTCCCTTGTGATCCAACACAGCACAATGATCGAATCTGACCACGCGTATATTTTAAGGTTGTTGATTGTCAAGCTTCTTTATGTGTGTTTAGATAATTTTTCCAACAGAAGAGTTGCATTTAGCTCCAACTGAGGAATGGATCGCTTCATTTTGGTTGGCGCGACTCGTGTCTTCGAGTTTAATAATTGTGTTGTTATTATCCTTTCCAAATTTGTTGTTCGACAATATATTGTAGCTCGTCTGTTGTATTTACTGATCTCTGGATTGTTATGTTTTTGATTTCACTCAATTCTTCCTTGTATTTTACCCACTTTGTGTTTATGTTTTCTGCCAACTGCTGATCCCAATCTATTCCTGATTGTATATAGAATTCCCAAACTTGATTTGAACGTCTCCCTTGCCATGTAGTTATAGAATAATTTCCTTAAATTCAGCCCACCTCGTTCTGTGATTTTTATTTCTTGTACAGATCGAGTAGCTTCTTCTATGTTGTTAGATCCTGTTAATATACGATTGTATACGTAAAAATCTGACCAACAAAAATTTGAAATGAATTCCGGAATGCAAGCTTACTTTACAAAATCATGCCGCATGACTGTGAAGATTGAGTTTTGATATCAATTCAGAATGCTCTAATGAAAAATGGTTTTCATACTCTACAATGTTGAAAAATCAATGCCATCTATTGGGTAATTGGCTAACTATATATAAAAGAAATGCTCATTTGTGATAATATTACTATATACCAACCCGTTTCCTGAGAAGCGGAGGCGAGGAAATATTTCTTAACCATATTTGTTTCCTCCACTGTATAATTATATGTCTTATTAGTTACTAAAGTGAAAGTAATTAAAATGTAAAAACTAACAATATTGTTGGTATAAATAGATAATAAAATAATTTAGGTTTAAATTTATAGAATTTTATTCAAATTATATATACGGAGTATAAATGAAAATCTAGATGATGGGGGTGGCTCGTACATACATAGTTAAATAAATATTTTATTTTATAATTTTATTAAATAATTATGGCCATTAGCATAACAATAAAATAAACAATTTAATAATATCTTTTGGGAACTGTCAAATGAATATGAAATAACAGATTGTTGTGGGTGGTTATCGTGTTATTAAATTTTTATTTTTTTTTGTTATGTTATTGGTTTCCATGAAAATTGAAAATGTTAAATTATAACACAGCAAATTAAATTTCTTGCATTCGTATAATCTCTTGGTATAATAAACTTATTTCTAGAAATTTTAAATAGTTTTCATAAGGTATTGTGATCCATATACTCTCGTTGTTTGTTTCAAACATTTATTTTTTATATGTTTTATGATTTTTGGGCAGGACCACGGGGCAGTAAACTAGGCAGGATTCATTATTTGAAAATGCATTATACGTTAAAATTTTGTTATGATATTTGGAGAACCTAAACTTTAGAATCTAAATTTTGCATTGCTGAAAATCTGAAATTATAAAACTTCGGAATCTTTTAAAAACCATGATTTGTGGTAAATTCTATTTAGTGAAATTAATTCACTAGAACTATATCAAAACAAGTACCAAAGACTGATTAAAATGGATTATAGCTATCAAAAATTATTGAATGCTTCAGACCGGGAAGGATCCAATTTTCTGAAATTTCACCAAATTGTATCGTATTTCTACGAGATTCCACGTTTCATAAATCGCATTTTATAAATTCCCACTGTTAGGTGAATTCAAAAATTTTCATAAAATTACGTAATCTTGAATTTGAATTATGAAAATTATGAATATTTTTCCGGTTCAATTTGTTTTTTTTAAATTAATAATCAACATTTCTAAATTTTTTTAATGAGGATTTTATAAAATTTTGAACTTAGCGATTATTTTCATGAATTTCAATTTTTTTAGCTGGAAATAACAATTTTAGAATTTTTAGAATTCAAAATCTAAGATTAAAAGTATTTAGAAAATTTGATACAAGAATATTTCAATAAGAATTAACAAAAAAAAATTTTGAACTTCACACTTACGATCTTGTATTTTTTCAATCTCTGAAAATAAATTTTATAATTTTTTAGTTCCATCATCTATAGAATATTGGAAATTAAATTTTAAAATTAAGAAAATTAATTAATTTACAATTCTGGAATTTTCATCATTTCAGAAATCTGAATCTAAATTTTTTGGAATTAAACTGATATGACGTGATGCAAAATTAAGAACTAAAATATTTAATAATAAATAATAATATTAAAATACCAACAAATTTAAAAATTTACGATTTAAAACGTAAATTTTTAAATTTTAAATAATTTCGCACTTACAATATTTTTAGTCTAACTAGAATTGCAATTTCTAAAGTAGAAATTAATTTTTATAACTCCAACAGGTTAAAAATTTTAGAATCAAAAAATTATAAGAATTACGAAATTTACGAGAAATTTTTAAAATTAGAAAAAAGGAACAAAGTTTTAAACTTCTCATGGATTCTGCAAAATTTCAAAACTAGACAGCGTCTTCAATTTTGTAGAATACGCAATTTAAAATATTTAGAAATAAGATTTTTTTAAACTGAGAATTAAAATCTATAGTTTGAAACGTTGAATTACAAAATAATCGGAAAATCGGATTTACATATTCTAGAATTTGCAATTTTTAATTTCAGCGGTTTTCCCATTTTAAAATTCATAATTTAAAATCTAAAACATGCAATTTATGAATGCTGAAAATTTACAAACTTACTAGTTTTTATTCAAGAATTTAAATTTTTGAAAATTGGTATTACAATTTTAATGCCTGTGATTTTAAAATTTTTAGAAATGAAAATTTACATTTTTTGGATATATTTAGCAAATAATTTTTCAAAATTTAATATCAAAACCTTCATTCGTAATCGGTCATAGTTTTTTTAATCTAGGATTTCAATTTCAGAAAATTGAAATTAAAATTTTCAAATATTGGGTTTTTCACATTTTATAGATTAAAATTGAAAAATATTAGAATTAAGAAAATATGTATGATACAAAAATATTTTATAATTAAAATTTTAAATTTCGAAGATTTTCGACCTTTGTATTCTACAACTTCCACCCCGGTGAATCTTAATTCATCGATTTTCAAATTAAAGAACTCGGAATTTAAAATTTAAAATTGAGAATCTCTTGATCTTTTCTTTGTTTGAAGTTTTAAACCAATTGAAACTTGAAATTTGAAGAATTTCGCACCAACAATTTTTAATCTAGAATTTCGATTTCTGAAAATTATAAATTCCAACGATATTATGGAATTAAAAAAATTCGCAAAATTTGCAAAAACCATTTTTGAATTCTGAAAAATATCAAATTTTTGGATTTCTATTTTAGAATTACTATTTCTAAAAATTGAAAATTAAATTTTTTAATTGCACTGATTTAATAATTTACAATTCCAACGGTTTCAATATTTTACAAATTTAAATACTTTGGGAATTAACAAAATTAAATGCAAAAAAAACTCAAAATTTATGGTCAAATTCTTCATTCGTAATAGGGTATCTTATAGTCTTTTAATTCGGGATTTCAATTTCAGAAGATTGGTTTAAAAATTGTAAATTCAGTGTGGTTAGAAAATTTTATAGATTAAAATTTAAAAATGTTGATCCTAAGAAAATTTGATGCAAAATTAATTTAAAATTTTGAATTTAGAGGAATTCCTACCATCAGATTTTATCCATAAATATCTGAAATAGAAATTCAACGATTTTATAATTAAAGAATTCAGAATTTAAAATTATTGTCTATATACTACATAAGATTTATTATTGCTGAAATTAGAATTTTAAATTTTCAATATTTCCAATCATAAAATTGGGAAATTTTGAAAATTTGATGCAAATTGAAAATTGATGGAATTTTTAATTTCAATTTCCGCAATTTCCAGATTTTTTTATATGATAGAATTCAAAATCAGAATATTTACAAAATTTAAAAAATTTTATGCAATATTTTAAAATTTAGATAAACGAGTATCTTTATCGAATTTTAACTCTAAAATTTCGATTTCTGAAAAGATGAATTAAAAATTTGTAGTAGCGATTATTTTATTTATTATTAATTTATTTATTTGTTCATTTATTTATAATACATAAAAAAGCTTAAAGCTTATTAACATTATGTTAAGTACATTGAAACAAAGTTAGCAATATTACAAATTAACACTAAAAGTAAAATAATAGTAATAATTATTACAATAATAATAATAATAATAATAATAATAATAATAATTTCAATTAAAATAATCTACAAATGCCCTGATACTAGTTAGTTTTTCGTGAACAAGAGAGTTTAAAGATTTGCAAAATATAATTTTATGAAACTTGCATGTGACGCTGCCAATTTAATAGACGATGGTAAACTATTCCAGCAACCGACACCCTTGACATAGAACGACGAATTTAATAGCCTGGTCTTATTCCTAGGCAATTTTAATATATTATTACGCAACAAATTGGACCTTTCAAACCTCATAAATAAGTATAACGGTATCCGTGTATCTAGCACCTTGTATATTGATAGGCAAATACGAAATGTATAATAGTCATTTAGAGAACATCCAATAACCTTGGGTAAAACTGAAGAGATGTGATCATATTTACGGAGGCGAAAAATGTAACGAACACCAGCTTTAAACGCTTTATTAAGTTTATCCATATTGTATTCATGCATTCCAAATAGAGTCATTTCACCATATGAAAAGTAAGGAAAAATGTTTGATAAAAATAATTTATGTCTTAACTTAATTGATGCAAAGTCAGTCACCGACCATAAAGTACGAAGCTTCATGTAGGTTTTACAACAAATCATGTTTATATGTTCGTCCCAAGATAAACAGTTGTTAATTAGAACACCCAAATCATTTACATAATCCACAAACGGAATATTCTCATTGCACACTGAAATAGACGGGAAATGACGTGTGTTAAGTTTGTGCTTATATATTACAATGGATTGCGTTTTCTTGGGATTTAAGACCAAGCCATTATGGGTAGCCCAATCTTCAATCTTAATGATATTACTGTTAATATTAAGTATACCAGCAATAATTTCATTGGGTGAGCACGCGGTATAAATTTGAACATCGTCAGCGAACAAATGATAATTACAATCTCGCAGTACTTTCGGCAGGTCATTAATATAAAGAGAAAATAGAAGCGGACCCAATACCGAACCCTGAGGAACACCACATGAATTCGTAAAAACATCTGAAAAAGTCTCACCACATTGTACACAAAATTTTCTGTTCGAAAGGTAACTGTGAATAAGACTGCACGCAGTACGAGAAAACTGAAAATTTCTTTGTAATTTGTTAATCAAAATATGGTGATTGATGGAATCAAAAGCCTTTGTAAAATCCAATAGAACCAAAATAGTAGCTTCGACGTATGTCGTCAACAATGTTCAAAACAGCCGAAGACGTGCTATGAGCAACTCTATAGGCCGATTGATATTGATCCAGTAAACCAAATTTATTTAGGTGTTCGGTAATCTGCTCTTTCAATATTTTCTCGATAACCTTAGACAAACTAGGGAGAATACTTATAGGGCGATAATCCGATACTGTCGAAGGAGTTCTGTTCTTAGGAATAGGGATTAGTTTACTTTGTTTCCATGCATCAGGGAAGCAAGAATATTTATAATAAATAAGATATACTTAAGAACAATCGGAGAAATTAGTTTAATGAACTTAATTGGGATTAGATCAAGCCCTATACTCTCGCTTTTTATAGGTTTAAGAGCTTTATCTAATGTTTTGAAATCGATACATGTAAATGATAGTTTAGAAGTTTGGGATGTTGGGTTCATTTGTGCGTTTTGATGATTATAATTGGGAATTTGTGTATTTCCGAGAGGATTATTGAATTCTTTCGAAAACTCATAGGCTGAGAACTGGCAATTTGAGGCCCGATTTTTTTTACTACACCCAATTCTATTGATCAAGCCCCAAAATTTTTGTTGTGGAAGATCGGAATCAAATAAATTGTCTAAATAAACAGATTTTTCCTTGCGAATCATGGCAGTAATTTTGTTACGTAGTTCTTTGTAGATTTGTCGGTTATCCAAGGTTCTCTCATTTTTCCATTTTATAAATGCAAAATCTCGTAGTGTTATCAAATTAAGAATCTCTACCGTAAGCCAGGGTGGTTTGCGAACCTTGGGTTTGAAAGACCGAAGTGGCACATACTTTTCATATAAATAAACTGCCGTATCATTAAATAAATATAGTTGATGATTAACGTCACCGTAATTAAATAAGTCATCCCATCTTAAAGATGCGCATTCCCTAAGCAAGTTGAACATGTTAATATTTTTGTAATCCCTGAACCAAGTTTTTTGGGACCTGCATAGAGATATATCGTATGTCCAAAATAAAACGTCATGATCCAAGAAACCCACACTAATTTGATTAAGGAATTTAATTTTTTGATTATTATTAGTAATGATCAAGTCAAGCAATGAAGCAGACTCAGCATAAAAATACGTCGGCTCTTTATTACATATTGCTAAGGAATGTGATATTAGTAGATCAGTTAGATTTTTAGTGTTACTCGAGTTCTTAAATAGGTTACAGTTAAAGTCTCCGCAAATAACAATATCATTGTACATACTTGAAAACTGCCCCAAAACATAATCTAATTCACCAACAACGGGTTTGCTTGGTGGTTTATATACAAGGACAACCAGTAGTTTACATGAATTAGTAACAACTTCCACTAACAATATTTCAAGGCAAGCCGATGTGCTTTTATATATTACTTTACATTGAATTCCTCGTCTGACGTAAATGCAAATTCCACCACTTTTGGTAGTAGTTCGGTCATTCCGAAATAAATTGAAGCCACAAAGTGACACAGATGCATCATAAATATG
This sequence comes from Tipula unca, assembly GCA_951394425.1. Taxonomy (NCBI): domain Eukaryota; kingdom Metazoa; phylum Arthropoda; class Insecta; order Diptera; family Tipulidae; genus Tipula; species Tipula unca. The sequence continues at coordinate 174,448,930 of OX596380.1, read as the reverse complement.
ATCCTTCAGCCAAGTTTCAGATATACAGATAACGTCAAACGCTACACTATCAAACAATTGTTTTACCTGGTCCATTTTGTGAAGTATACTACGTTTTATTAAATTAAAATATCCAAATTTAAGTCCAGGTTTATTATTAAGAGCACACTTGAGAACAACATTTGATAAATTGCAAGGTTCGGTTGTGTTATGGTTCACCATCCACCCCAAATCCCGCCAGATGCAAGTTCCAAATTTAATTTTCCTAAAAGACAATCAAGAAGCATCAGCAATTTGCACATAATAATATTGAAATTAATAATAATCATAAATAGTAATAATAATAGTATAAACACTAATAAAAGAAATAAAATCATAAGTAATAATAATAATAGTATAAACACTAATAATAAAAATGAAAACAATAATTTAAAATCTAATATGATGAAGTAGTATGACATTAAAAAAAAAATGAAAAATAACAACATGAAATTGATTCATAAAATTAAAGAGGTCGTAATAAATATTTACAGTAAATCAATAAAAATAACTTAACTCTATTGTGTCATTAGCTTTATTGTTTTTGTTTGGTGCGACCTCGCGTGGTAACCGATGCCGAAGAACAAGCTGCTAATTTATCAAAATTCATGTTTATCCTAGGCAATTCATCATCCATAGGATTACTAAGTTCATCAGCTGGAGTATTCAATTCGTTGCCCAAAATATTTACACGCTTATCAGCTTAATGATTAGTAACTTTTACCACATCACCGTTATTATTGGTTGTTAGTCCTCTAACGTTTAGGTCAATAAAATCTCGAATCAATTTAATTTTATTGGTCTCCGGTGTAACAATATAAACAAGGCCACGTTTGGTAAATGTTTTTGAAATTATGCCAGCTCTCAGTAACTGTCGAGATTTATAGTACAATGCTGCATTTTTAGCAGTCAAACCATCATTACAGTAGATTCTAGAAGGTAACTGTAACCCAATATGCGACAGATTAAGATTACCCAATGCTTTATATTTCATTAAAAATCCTGATTTATTAACCACAGAACTAAATACAGCGATGATTGATGTAGATTTGCGTTCGCCAGTCCGTTTTAAGCGGAAAATATTTGTAAAGGTACCATCATTTTGTTCGTAACCGATAGCAGCACAAATTTTACTAATGAGAGCTCTGTCCGATACATCATTAAGTTCAGGAACACCACTAACAATCATATGACAGTCATAAAGGTTTCTAACTCACTTTTTAGATCATTTTTCAAATCAGTCACAATTTTATCTAAATCATTTTTATAATGTAGAAAAGTTTCGTCCATTAAATTTAATTTATCTTGAATTGTTTTCATAGATTCTTTTAATTTATCCATTATGAACGCACGCACAAAAACAATGTTTAATATTCCGTGATAAAAGTAATGTTATATTACAGATTGCACAATAAACTAATTTGACTAGCACAAAAAGTTAATTTTTTTTTTTTTTTTTTTTAATTTACGATTATTAATACAAATATTAATATTAACTCAACACAACCATAGTCGATATTAAAATAGATCTTCATAAATATAATTAGGAGCACTCAAAATTACAACCTTACTCAACGAACGCCATCACACGAATTTTCGATTAGTCAGCGATTGCAATATTTCAGAAATCATAATTTATATTTTTTGGAAATATTTGGCAAATAATTGTTCAAGATTCAATATCTTAATAAAATGGGCTCATATGGTTATGGCCCCATATAAGCCCATTGCCCAAATTTCAACATACGGCTCGTGTTCAACGATTTATCACAGCAAGTAGGCATCATGTCAAGTCGAAAACAATGGCAACTTTTTCCGGCACTCATGGTTCTCGAGAACCATTAATTAAAATCCGGGGCCCTACTATCACTTTCGACAACGATTTTCGACGACGGTCGTTTTCCTATAGTAAGCAAAGGAAGAAAAAGGTAGACAATAGTAAATTTGTAGTTATTGTTTTCCTTTTTCTTCCTTTGCCTACTATAGGAAAACGACCGTCGTCGAAAATCGTTGTCGAAAGTGATAGTAGGGCCCCAGTATTTCTTATATGGGGCCATATACTTATGAGCCCATTGCGCCAATTAAAACATACGGCTGGTATTCAACGATTTATCACAGCAAGTGGACACCATGATAAGTCGAAAACAAAGGAAACTTTTTCTGGCAATCATGGTTCTTGAGAACCAGTTGTTAAACTCCTAATTCGATGTATGGGGCCATATTCATACGATTTTCTGGGCCTAATGTGCCAATTAATTCTTACGACAAGTCTATATAAGTTAACACGTCGTTTGCAAATTTGGAAAATGATTTTGAAAATCCTGGGATGGGATGTGGAAGTATTGCCTGATGAACATTTTTAATTTTTCTGGGATGGAATCCTTGGATAACTTATCACACTTGTTAATACTCTAGAATTTTCTATTGTTCAAAAATTTTCAATTTTCAATACTAACGATTTTCTAATTTCGTATCTAAAATTTTTGAAACTATGAAAATTAAGAATTGAGAATCTTAAGTTTCAATTGTTGAAGAAATTAAGATGTTTGATTCTAAACTTTCAAAAATTAGAATTTCTACAATGTTAGAATTCAGAATTACAACTTTGTATAGTTTACAAAATTTGATGCAATAGTTAAAATTTTTGAAAAACTTGTATTTTACGACGGTTAACTCTAAACTACGATTTCTGAAAATAGAATAAACTGATAATTTAGAACTTCTTAGGCCTAAAATTTAGAGAAATGAGTATTTTTGTTCACTCAATTTCTGATTTTAAAATCTAAAATCAAAAATTTGTGGTTTCGAGAATTGTGAATTGCTAGCTGAAGTCTAGATTTACTGGATTTTAGTTTGGCAAACTTTTTCTGAGCAACAATTTACAAGTAAAAAATCAAAGAATTCATCTTAAGAAAGTCTATATCGAAAGTCTATATTTGAGCAATAAAGCTAACCTTCTTAGAATCAAAAAAAAATCAATACAAAATTTCGACCAGAAATAGAATGTCTTCTTCGGACCACGAAGGCACAGAATACCATCACCAACTTATTCCCAGAAATTATGTCGACGCGAAATTAGAAAGTAAAAATAATTTACAGAAATAACGAACATTTTTCTCGCACTGTCTGCTACATTTTTCCAAGAAAATTTGTCCATAACATTATGTTTTGTTTATATCTGGTTTATGCTTTTTGTGTGCTTTCTCATTTAAAAAAAAAATTTATCCCACAATTAAATATTTTTTTCTTCCGTTCTAAAAATTTAAAAGTATAAATAAGATTTCTATAAGATTCTGCTATTTTTAGCTCTAAGTACGTCGTACTATTCATAGGTTTAAAAATAAAAATAAATTTATTTAATTATGCAAAATAATTTATTTATTTATTATATGTTTATCTCGTTGGCAGAATACACGAGACAACAATAACATCTATATTACCAAATGGTGGTGGCACATTAAATGGGAATGGGGCGGATATTGATTGTGATCCGCAAACAGAAATCTTAGATCGTGAAATTATAAATGGTAACCGCATTTAATATTATTTTAATTATTGATCGATATACATATGTACATACGTACAAACATACATATACAAGTAATTAAATTTAAGATAAATAAATTATTTTCTTTTATTTAACTTAAATTATTTATTTATCTTCAGATTTTTTTCTTTATGTATCTACATAAGTATGTACATGTATGTTGTTCGATTTGGGAGTAAATAAAAAAAATATATATTTTATTTATTATTAAATTTAAAATGTTAGTCAAATTCGCGTGTGAGTAATTAAAACGTTTAACATTAGTCTTGAAGAAATCATAAAATTAAATTCGTTAGGCGAGCACATAATTTTGCTTGAACAATTTTTCTACTGTAGGAAATTTAACTGGGCTCTCTCAATTTGAAAAAAAAAATATATAACCTGCTTTGAGGCTAATCTACTTTGAAATACTCTCAGTGTCCAAATGTAGATGAAGTTTCGTTAACTAAAAAGCTTTTAACAGTTAAAGCTTTTGGGCGATAATTTGTTACGACACTATAATAAATAAGCTGTAAGCTTTCAATTTTACGGTCAAGAAGTTCCCGAAATCAACTGAAGTCAAATTTTTCTGAAATAAAAGAAATTCTTGAATTTTAGAACATTTTCCTAAATTTCAAATTTTACAAGAATTGTCAAAATTTTGAAAATTTGTCGAATTTTGAAATATTCCGTAAATCATAGAAAATTAATTGAATTTTATTAAGCAAATACATTTCGCAAGTTCTTCTGCTATTTACAAACTATATAGGTGAAGAAAGCTAACAACAAAAATTAGTAAAGTTTCATTCTAAGTTTAAGGATAATCGCATCTACCTTTCTCATTTAAGGTAATTACTGAAATTACCAAACACATTTTTAAGATTCAATATGAAGTGTGTCATGATTGTGAGGTTTGGGATTAACTGAAAACGGCTATTCACTAAAAATGGCAATTCGTTTAAATCCAAATTACCCCGGAAGCGATTATTCAAGCAGTTAAGCTTTGTGATGTACATCTCATCTCAAAATCGTTCCGAGATCACTATTTCAATGGCTACTGTTTGTCCCTTTTGTTACAGTCAGCTCCCGCCGAATAAATTGAATTCATGTTAAATTCCTAATGTAGATCGACCTCATCAGAAACATTGAAATTTGAATCGGCTAGAAATATATGTGGAAGCGTTTACAAATCAACATGAATGTCTTGTCGAGGTAAGTCGCCATTTAGTTGAGGAAGTACCAATGCTTTCACATTTAGTAACGTACATGATTATATTTTGAATTTAAAATCTAGTCCACTGATCGTTTTGTGATCAGCTGATGTGTGTGATGTTTCCTAGGACACTGTGTGCCCTTTAGTTTTTCTAAGCATCTCTAGATCCCTTGGCTAAGATTAGGCAGTTAAAGCATGATATATACGCCTTAATGCACTGTCTACGCTCATCAATGGACATACCGTTAAATTTTCTGCACTTATACTCACATAATTCCGAGATGATCTTGACCACCCTGCTTGAGTGATTCTCCTGTTATTACCGCAGTATTGACCGATTCTAAGACGTCTGCGCCTTATTTAACAAAATTTAAAAAATGTCTGTAAAGTTTGAGTACCATCACACGATTTGTGAACCCACAAACATCGAGTTTCTGAATCTAGCTTTTCTACCAAAATCTCTAAAACCCAAGAATCTCTTAAAACTCCATCTGATCATACCTCGCTCTATTAGTTACTTTAATATCTCAAAATAATTTGTTTCCGTAATATTAAAAGGTGTTACAATAGGTTTGCTGCATCACCCCTCAAAAAACCATTGAGCATTGTCATTCTGAGTAATTTCCAGTGCAAGGCTCTATGTGAACCTTGGGCAACTTCACCTCAGTGTGCGTATTCATCGAATTGTTCATTGTTGCATTGATTGCCCTACCTGAACAAATTGATTCAATCGCGATTCCCACCACAAAGTATTAATTTATTTCAATTTAACCGACTGGTGCAAGTGCCTATTTGCTCAAAATGATCAACTGCTTGTAAAGACGTCACCATTTTTTTCATCTGACCTTTAATGGTAGCATCTGTACCATAATTCGTTCAACACTAAGTTATGGCCTTGAACCTTACTTAGCTCATTTGATTTCAGTCTTGACTGCAATGTTCGAGGTGCCAACATATCCACAAAATTTGCTCAAATTTTTGTATCATTTACCAACGAAATAATTTATTTTGGATAACATCAGTATCATCACCTTCTGAAATTAATGTAAGAGGATGGCTGATGTTAACATACTTAATGTTGGTTTTAAACGACTTCACAGCCGCTTCCTATAATCCACGTAAATGTAGTGCGCTAGCGGTGGATTGAAATATCTCATAATTCGCTTATCTTCAAATGATACGACCAGCCTAGTCTACCACTAACTTTCAAAATTAGGTTCACTATTTGAACCTTATGTCTGTTGGAAGTTCACCTATTTACTGACTTAGAGATTTCGGATTGACCTTGAAGCACTTTACACATCGCTTTATAATTTTCCTAGTTAACTATTTTCCGCGAACTATATCCAAAACTTCTGTCTGATAAAACTTAGCGTCAGCTGACACGTCAGGGACACTTCTGACAAAACGGGATTTGTTCGATATTATGATTGGATGCTTCGCATCGACGAGTAACAACCCCCCATTGTCTATAAAAAGATACAGATATTTCAGAAATAGTTGCCATTATATACGACTGTAGATGTCTTCCCTGATCTTGCTGGCAGCATCATTGTATTAAGTTTCAATGTCTTCAGTTTGGATTGGTTCTAATATTCTATTTATCTTATCCTTTAGTTTTATATCCACGATAAAAGGCAACACCATTATTAGTCGATTCTAACTCGAATATCTGGTCAATAGTTCCTCATAAATTGAAGTATTCAATTCTATGGCCATTGATGGAATTACTTTTTGTACTGGCCATTCCTCAACGGACTTCTTCAGAAATTCAAAGCCTTTCCTTGGACACTGTGAGCACTTCGGTTTTGCTAAGGATCTCTAGATCCCATGATTAAGATTAAGGCAGTTAAAGCATCTACTATCTCACATATCTACTGTATACGATTGACCGATTCTAAGACGTCTGCGCCTTATTTAACAAAATTTAAAAAAATTTTGTAAAGTTGGAGTACCATCACACGATTCGTGTCCCCACAAAAATCGAGTTTCTGAATCTAGCTTTTCTACCAAAAACCTATAAAAACCAAGGATCTCTTGAAACTCCAACTGGACCAAATGCAGCAAGATCTCTAAATACATATCCGAGGTGTCGAATAGTTAACGTATAGTAGTTGAAGACGGATTTGGCACCACGGGCTCGTCAATGAACATATGCGAATTTAGAATAGTTTTGCCAATAATACGTTTCAATGGTGTTTTACACAACTCCACAGCCACTTCTCAGAATCTACCAAAATGCAGCGCGCTCGGTCGATTGAAATGCCACATAATCCGCCCCTCAAAAGATTGAAATATAGACAGCTAATTGTTGGCTCATACGAAATTAAAACTATCACAGTCCCTGTGGGTACATCTTAATTGTATTTTGTCCCTGACCTCGTTTTAAATATGCGTGTATAGGGCCAGCATATAGTCTATCGGCTTGATCGGCTTGAATGAACACCACAGCAACCACCATTATTAGTTGATTCCAACTTGTATATCTGGTAAATAGTTCCTCATAAACTGAAGTATTCAACTCTATTACCATTGACGTTATCTATTTAGGTATTTGCTCTATTTCGTACTGGACATTCCTCCACGGACTTCTTCAGAAATTCAGGGCCTTTCCACCATACGTTTAATTGTAGTAATTCTTGGGCAACAATATCCCTCTGGATACTGGATCAGCTGGAACACGATACCATTGATCTTGGATAAAGTTTTCCAAAATTTGCGATGTCGTGTTACCGACAAATGTTGTCCATTGTGCAGGATGATCGCTCAGCTAAACTAAAAATTTAAAATGTTACATTCTGAAGATTCTGTTCAAAATATCAGCCTATCTGTAGTAAAATAAAAAAATAAAAGTAGTCTACAGCAACAATTTTAATATTGTCTCCAATAAAAGAAGCTCTGTTCTACATTTAAAAAAATGATATCAAAATGTAGCCATAAATTCGTTTAGGTTCAACTAGAGTTGGAATACTCGATAGTTGAAATTCAAATTTTTTTAAGCATTTTTAACAATAACTAAGGTCCAGGCTATTCCAAAACCGGTTTTTAAAAGTTATTTTCAATTTGAGCATTTCTAAAATCACGGAACCTTCAATGTTCTTTTAATCAATCTCCAGATTTCAAAAATCCACATTTTTCAATTCAAAATCATTTTGCACATCTCATGCAAGTGATAGGTTTAGTGAAAGTATACCCGCTTGTCACGTGGTTGATCGGGGAATCTTACAAACACGATACGACAGCAAAAATTTGCTAGCCACTTCATATTTAAATACATTAACCTGATTGAACCCAATCTATCAACCCATCCCATTGAACATCAGAAGCTTACACGATACGATTATCAAAACTATGCAAAACATCCAATTGGGCCACCCATTTGAAGTAGTTATAAGACATAATAACGATGAAAGTTGAAGCAGACACTATGGGAAGGTATGGGACAACGCTCATCCACCCACGAGAGGTTCCAAGTTTAGACAACTGTATGTAATTCCTATAACAGAGGTTTTAATCATTGGAAACAGCGCAGACTTGTAAGACATCCACCACACGGGCATTGCACGGGCCAGAGTACAATGCAAGGCGAAGAGTGCTCTTAAAATACAGAAATTCAGTACATACGGGCCACCATACTGAACTCCACGACCACATGCTCGCATTGCAATGAACGCGAGCATCTGTGGTTACCCGGTGCCACCAATTCTGCAAACCGGGCAGGAATTTGCACCAACTGCTTTTTATACAGCACACAAAAACTCTGTGCAAGGAGATCCAGTCGTATCAACCCAAAAAGCGGGGATCGATCAACACATCAGATAGTCAGCAAACCACGGGACTTCAACCAATTTGAAAACCTTAAAAGACCAAGAATCACGGATCACGAAAGAAGCGATTCAACGACTCGGGCTACCATTACGCCAAAAAGCCCTTAAAATTTCATGAATTGGGACGTACAACACCAGCCGGTTAAAGGTACAAGCCATACGTACCACCAAGAGTTACAATGGATGTTCCGGAAAGCCAATACGAAATGGATAATAATAAATAAATGGATTCGGTTTGTCTTGGCTGACCCAAAATTCGAAACCCCGCTCCGATTGACAGACGTGTACACCGACTCTATCGGTACCCAAATCATGTTTAGCTGGCTAATATCAGACCTAATTCAAACGAATGGAGAACACGAGGCAGCAGAAGTCCACATCAGTAGTAAAAAATGGGAAACTTCTGGGAGAGGAGGTTCCGAGCAGCAGCTGGTGGGACGTCGTCTACATATAAGTCACATCAAGTGGATTGTCCGTTACAATTGGAAAAAGACAGGAATCTGAATCTAAAAACGCTGTAAGCAAATTTTATGACCACCTACCTCAACTTGCAGCATATGAGACCTGTTGCACCCTAAAAGACGATATGCATATTGGGCCTCCATTAAAAAATGACTTCTGGTTTGTATTATTCGTGGACATTCCTAAACGCGACTTATACATATGTATACGACGTCCTAACTAGAACTGACACCATCGAGAAAGCTCAACTCATTGAATTACTTCATAAGGGAAAAATGGAGTTAGGTAAATGGAGCCCTTCTAACAGCCCGAAATTGCCGGAAACAAGTTCATTAGGGGAGGGGGCCCTACATTGGATGCGGAAAGCGCAATTAAAACATTATTTCCCGCTGGAGATAACTTTATATTTCATGTACATCTACCAACCAATCACAGCAAATTAACCAAACGGCACTAATGTTCGGATATAATAAAAATCTTTAACCTTTAATGGCTAGCACCATTAATTATCAACTGTTAAATAGACTTCACACCAGCTTATATATCGATTATTATGGGGGGTGGAATTCTCATCACTGACAACTGCCAAACAAATCAGTAAAAACCACACACTTCGTTCATTGTACCTATTTCTGGATCAAATCAGCATAGTCCAAGAAGGAGGCAAATTGGAAAATGGCGAAACATTACACGGTTGGCGTTGGCAAATATCCGCAAATGTTACTTGATAACGAAGGCAACACAAGCCGTCAAACGACATTTTAACCATTGTATTCGCTACCATCGACATAAAGCCAAATCCGCAGAACAGCTTCCTTGGTCTACGAATCACCAAACCCCGACCATCCACGGATCCTGGAGGTGTATTATGGAGATCCCATCAATATACGAACGAATAAAGAACGTAGAAACAAGTCTTACAAACCAAGGCAATCCACATAGAAGTAGCATCAGACTTAACAACTGAACGGCGGAAGAATATCGCAGATATATGTACAGCGATAATGGAACGAACTTTGTTGTGGTGGGCAAACTATTGCAGCCAATGAGAATTGGCACTTCATTCCGCTTTCATCACCGTATTTTGGGTCTTGGAAAGCTGGTGTGAAGTCATGGAAAGCTGGTGTGAAGTCTATTAAAATGCACAGGTGACACCAAATTATCGTATGAGGAAAGAACTACATTGTGGAAACAAATCGAGGAATGCTTAACATCACGAGCGTTATGTCCCTTGTCTGAGGATCCCGAACCACTGCACATGCTAAGACCAAGGCATTTTTTAATTGAAAATGCATTATTGTCACCGCCTGAAAGGGAACAATTGTGAAATCCGGAAGTAATGTTGTTTCGCGTTGGAGACCTGCCCAACCTATTCGTTCCCAATTCTGGAAAAAAAAGCTTTCCGAATATCTAGATCGTTAACAATAACGACCTATGTAAGTGGCAACAAGAGGAACCGAAGACCAAAGAAGCCGAGGTTGGACTCATACCTCCTGACTCATGTCATGGCACAATCTATATAAGCGAGTTCTAGTGTACACATTCGAGCTGCTATGCACCTTTAACCTATATCATAGCAAACCTTAAATGAATGCAAACAATATTCAAAATCGCTAAGGTTGAATTAGTAGCAACAATATGGAAATTGACAATCCGATATAACCTGACTATGTTATTGGCAAGAGCTCAATAGTGTGGAGACTGGACTAACACTGTGGTAAAAGGCCTACAGCAATGCAAGGTATATGATCATCGGGCTTCTGGCAAGATATATGTTTGGATCCTTTCTCAAAGAGAAACAATACAATATATAGAACACTTTGAGAAAATTCAGCAAAATGAGGATTACACATGCACCTACTACGGTAACTTCTGGCAGTAACTTCTTAGAACTACCAGAATTATGTTCAATCAATTTTTGTATCTGCAAAATCAAAATCTAACGAAACACAGAACGACTTTTTATAGGTATGTTTCTCTGATTGCCAAAGAATTTTCTGGCACATGTAATACAGTTTGGCTCATAATAACAAACAGTGTTTCAGGGCCATTACTGACCCCTTACTGTGTCAACAATCTAGCTCCAACGGTTTCGATCCTAGGCTGGTCTTCATACTGTCTTAAACAATTTAAAGAAGCCAAGTCGTTCTCTACACCATAGAGCCATCGTCGTCTGCAACGACCTCTCCGCTGCACAACTCGTTCTGGATCAGCACGCAGAACGTGACCGAGCCAGCGGTAAAGAGACATTACTACGTCATCGCCCAACTTTCACATCCAAACGTCACAACGGGCCTGATCAACGCTTTGTATAAAGCTTCAGCTTTACGGCACTTGATAGGTATTTAGATTTTAGCAGTGACCATATAAGATGTTGCGCTGTGTTTCGGTTTTATGAAAGATGTACTCTAACAAGAGATTGAAGAATATCAAAAATTCTTGATAGCCTATGTCCTCAACATTAACACAACATTGAGACTGTGTCACTGTCATTCTACATAATCGTATCAATTTTGTTGGCATACCCAGGTACTACAGCGCAAACCGTAAACTCTCTCGATTGAAGTTTCCATCCCGGCATCGAATGGCAATTGACGCAGGCCTGAAAGTATGGTACTATCCAGTAACTCCTTTAAAGAAATTACGCGAACTGCGCTCATTGCTGAGTTGTTGTACTTTCAGAACCTTGGCCTTCCACCATTCTCGCTTTTTCCGTCTACAAATCCGCTTAGCTGCCCTCCTAGTAAGAGTAGCCTTGTTTTTCCTTGCGATTGTGAGACGCTGTTGCACTTTATTATGGTCTATGTTTTGTTGCTCAACTGTAAGACAAAGCTCGTCATCAAACCAATCATTCTTGGGTCGGACTTTGATTACATCTTTAGTCTGTTGAGCAGCACTGACAACCAAAGTTTGTTCTTGTTTCCAAATGTATCTGTTCGTGTTTATATGTTTTCACACAAGTCTGTCTAATTTCTGCCAGCTCTAGCATTAAAGTCCTTAATTAACATTCTTACATCGTGTTCGGGTATAGATCCCATCGTTGTTGTGGTTGCATGTACACAAATTATCGACAGGTTGGCTAAATTACATGTGCAAGCGAAGCTCAAGAAAAAATTCAACTCCAAAATTTCCAAGGTCATCTCCACTGTATAACAACGTATACCCTTGGGACACATGGACTCCACTTTTATATTATCGAGTTTCTTGAAGAGCAACGAGTTCCAGCCGATACTCCTTTATGCATATGATTAGGCCTTCCAACGTTTCTGGTTTCCTAAGTGAATGCACATTCCACGTGCCGATCCTAAATCTCGTGTCCGGGTACTTGAGCAGGGGTCTGCTGTTGTTATTGCGGTATCCATTTTGAATTTTGTTGACTTTATAAACAGATTCTTTTTTTTTTTGCGGATGCGGGTCATCAGCCCAGCGTTCCAACAGTTAAGTCGCCTCCTACAACAAACAAAGATACTGTGGTGGTATTCTTGGAAAAGATGTTCGTGCAATTTAGGTTAACGAGATATGTGTGCCCTCCGACTACAGGGGCCCATAAATTTACCAATTCTATAACAGATTACATGACTTCGGCTCTCCTTCTTTATAGGTATCCGATAAATTCGTATAGAGTTGAAGCAGGAGGAAGAGACATAAAAATAATTTGGTTTATAGCTCTGCACTGAACTTAAAGACGCTGATTTATACTGATTAACGCCCGGGCTTTTAACTAATTCACATCACTATAATTATTTTTATTAAGTATGGTATTTACTCACTTCCTTTACACGTACACAAATCACATTTTAATTAAATTTTAATTTACGGCAAAAAATTTATTTACTCCCAGAAAAAAATAAAAACTAAAAAATTAATTAATTAATAAATTATATTGTTTAAAGTATACACAACAATTTTGTTAAAGTAAACAAACAATTAAAAAAAAAATTATTTAAATTCAAATTAAATTACAAACAAGTAATAATAATTTAATTATAATTAACCATAAAATAATTTATTATAAACGAAAAAATTTGACTTCCAATTTCAATTTTTTAATTTTTATTTTATACAACAAAAACTATAAACAAAAGAAAAATGAAAATTATCATAAATTATTAATTAATTAATTAAATAATTTTCATTCTTCTTTGTAACGTTTGTTTATAAAATTAATAAAAAAAAATTGATCTTATACACAAAAAATAAAAAATTAATTTAATTTGAATTTAAATTTAAAGATTTATTATTTTTATAATTAATTTACTAATTCAATTATAAAAATTAAATAAGTATTAAAATAGATATATACGTATATGTTAAAATGATGAATTTAATTAAATAAATTTTATAAACAAAAGTGATTAAAATGAAAAATAATAATAAATTAATTGTATTTACTAATTTAGAATTATTGTAACTATACATATATATATATAAATATTAATTTTAATTAAGATTATAAATTTTAAAAAAATTATAAAAAAAATTTATTTTTTAACTGTGACATAATTTTGTAGCTTTTAAGCAACCAAACCATGTGATTGAGAAATTAATTAAATAAAAATAAATTATAATAAATAATAATTATATTTAATAACTTGTTTTTAATTTACGATTTGTACATTGTGATACGGACGCCGGTTTTTAATTTTACGACTAGTAAGTATTTAGTTATGTACATAGTTCGACCATAATTCATGGATGTAAGTTAACATTATCAGTAATGTCACATCAGCACAACGTGCCGAAAAATGCCTTTTTAATTCGATTTCTTAACGAACTCGATAATTGGCGCCGAAACAGATCGAGTTATCGCAAACAAATTAAAAACGGTTAGACAAACTGGAAAATCCTGAAATTTTAACGGCAGCCAAGGATGGGCGTTTACGCGTCATCTAATATTTTCTACGTCGATGTGTCAAATATCGTTAGGATCAATGCGATACGGGTGGTGACAATTTTATAAAATTTCCTTCAATGCTTTTTATTTCAAAAACGAATTTTCGAGTTCGAGTTTGGGTTCAAGTTTTATTTTAGTGAAGAAAATTCCCGTTCAACACTTACTTTTGTCACAGGGACCACTAACACAATTAGGACAGCTTCATATAAAAATGGGAATTGTGTGTTTTATGGGAAAAGAGTTTTATAAATCGCAAACTGCTGTTTCACACTTAATTGAAAGCTACTACGGCAGTTCAAGTTCGCTCTTTTTATTTTACCAGTTCGACCATGTCTGATTCACTCGCCGATGAACTTGCGATTGGAATTGATTGTGTTGCCGTTGCTCAATATTAAGTGAAATCTGACATCTAGATATATTCAGGCATTTAACAATTCATTATTAATGAAATTATTCTCTGGTTTGGAGAAGAAGTTGATACGAAACCCGGATTTTCGAGAATCATATTGTGACGTTATGCGGGAATATATAAACATGGGTCATATGCTGCCATTGCCGAGTGAAGACTCAACTATAAGTGATAACGCCGGTTATTATTTACCACATCAAGCTGTTATAAAACGAGAAAGTCTCACCACGAAGCTTAGAGTTGTTTTCGATGGATCAAGTAGAACCACAAGCGGGGTTTCAATAAATGACACCATGTTGATTGGCCCTACACTTCAGCCGTCACTGTGGGCAATTTTGCTAAAGTTTAGATCGTACAAAATTGCTGTATGTGCGGATATAGAGAAAATGTACCGGCAAATCAAGTTAAATGAGGCTGACCGGACCTTTCAACGCGTGCTATGGAGAGAAAATCCTAACGACAAACTCAAAACCTATCAACTTAGTACAGTAACGTTTGGTTTAAGCAGTTCTCCATTCTTAGCCATAAGGACCTTACAACAAGTGGGCAAAGATTACGGGAAACAGTATCCAAAGGTTAAGGATGTGATCCACCGTGATTTTTACGTAGATGATCTTTTGTCCGGCGCAGAGGATGAAGAGCAAGCCAAAATATTGAAAAAAAATTTAGAAACAGTGCTAAAAATGGGTCAAATGACTTTAAGAAAGTGGAGGTCTAACTGTAAAGAGTTGTGTGATAGTGATTTCAGCACGGGTGTTGTCTCAGATGGAGCAGTAAAGGTTCTAGGGTTGCAATGGCCGCCGATCACTGACACATTCTTTTTCAAAGTCATAGAATTTCAAGCCACCACAATAACTAAGCGAACAATTTTGTCTGAGGTATCCCGAATATTTGACCCTTTAGGTTGGCTAGCTCCATCTATACTCATAGCAAAGTGTTTGATGCAGCAGCTGTGGACACTAAAACTAGAATGGGATGATCCATTGCCAGAAGATATATGTGAGCAATATAGTTAATGAGCAATGAGTCAATAAAAATTCCTCGATTTCTGAAAAACCAAACAAAGGGTGAGTATCATGGCTTTTGTGATGCTAGTTTGAAAGGATATGGAGCAGCGGTGTACTATCGAGTTTCGATGGGAGATTTAGTCGAAGTTAACCTGGTAGCAGCTAAAACTAAAGTATCGCCTATTAAAAGAGTTACTATACCCAAAATGGAGCTATGTGGCGCGCACTTATTGAAAAAATTGCTGAAACAAATTATTGCAAATTATAACATGGAGTCTGAATATTACGCGTGGTGTGATTCTACCATTGTATTGGACTGGTTATCGAAGCATCCAGGTAATCTGCCTTTATTTGTGGGAAACCGTACGGCCGATATTTTAGAATGGTTACCAAGACAACGTTGGCATCATATAAGATCGGAAGACAATCCTGCCGATCCTGCATCGCGAGGAGTGATGCCTTCGGCATTGGTAAATATGAAAATTTGGTGGGAAGGTCCTCAATGGCTAAGTGAACCAAAAGATAAGTGGCCAAATGCGACATATTCACCAAGAAAGATGCACGACACAATCGACTCGTCCATGTGTAATACAATTTCAACGATAGAAAACGATACGATGGACAGATTGATCAACAGGTGTTCATCATTTGATAAAATCATAAGAGTAATAGCTTATTGTAAGCGATTTATGTTCAATGCATCGCACCAGGGGGTCAACAGAGATGATAAGCCACTAGTGACAGCAGAGTTGGTATCATCAGCCAAACTTCTCATTAGATTCGTGCAAGAATCGGTCTATAAAGAGGAAATAACCATACTCAACAAAAACTTACAAATGCGACCAAGTAGCAAATTAATAAATTTATCTCCATTTCTAGATAATGATGGTATACTAAGAGTAGGGGGACGTTTGAAAAATTTTATCGGTAATTATGATTACAAACATCCAGTGATAATACCCGGAACTCATCCAATTGCAAAACTAATTGTAAATCACATACATAATGTGAATTTGCATCCCGGACCAACGTTAACCTTTCATCTGACGCGGCAGAAATATTGGATCACCGGCGGTCGTAGTCTCGTTCGACAGTTATTGCGAAATTGTGTCATTTGTTTCAAATACAGGGCAAAACCTTCCAATCAAATTATGGGTCAGTTACCAGATGTGAGAGTGAATCCTGCAAGGCCGTTTACAAACAGTGGCGTGGATTATGCGGGCCCAATAATGCTATCGTCAAAAAAGGGTCGTGGTGCAAAATTGACAAAGGGTTGGATTGCAGTTTTTATATGTTTAGTGACGAAAGCAGTCCACTTGGAAGTGGTAAGTGAACTAACTTCGGAAGCATTTATCGCTGCGCTACAACGTTTCGCAAATCGAAGAGGTGTTCCCTCGCGAATATATAGTGACAATGGCACTAACTTTGTCGGGGCTCAACGCAAACTTGGTGAAATTCAAAAACTGATGTCATCTAAATTATTTCTATCAGCGGCAACTGCATTTTCAGCCAAAAATGAAATTACCTGGAAATTTATACCACCAAATTGTCCGACGTACGGTGGTATATGGGAGAGCGCGGTCAAATCGGTGAAAAGCCATTTACTTAAAGTTACGAATAGTGTTCACCTAACATTTGAAGAAATGGCAACGTTACTAACGCAAATCGAAGCCATTCTGAATTCAAGGCCGCTCTGCCAAATGTTATCGAATGATCCTGAGTATGACGTTCTTACTCCAGCGCATTTTTTGATCGGATCTACTCTTTATTCAATACCAGAAAACGCTATCAACGATGAAGTATCGGTGAATCGACTCACGAGATGGGAGCGTATCCGTCAAAGAACTCAATCATTCTGGAGACGGTTTCAACACGACTACATACATAATCTGCAACAAAAGGGAAAATGGCAAAATAAAAAATTAAATTTAAAAATTGGTGACATTGTACTTATTAAAGATGACACTACTCCATCAATGCAATGGCCATTAGGGAAAATTACTCAAACACATCCAGACAACGAAGGTATTGTACGAATCGTCACAATTTTTATAAGAGGGAGTGAAGTTGAACGGCACATTAACAAATTAGCCAAATTGCCAATATCATGAATTGACTAACAAATAGTCAATGGGCGGAGAATGAAGAAACTTGAACTAAGCCAAGTTAATTTTATATGTATTGTTACGTTTTTGCCTTGTCAAATTCAAGGTTCGATCACTGGATTGTGAATAAAACAAACGATGTAAATTCTAGAACACACTAAATTTATTTTATTTCCGATTAAACACTAATTTAATTAATTCACTTATTTAACTTCACAATAATTATTTTACTACACTTTAACAACACTATATTACACTTTAATAACACTTTATTTTACTTTATAAACACTTTCCTTTTAATTACTATTAGCACTCTCACGGTTAAAACACAACTGATTTTCTCCCAAATGTTTGTCGCGTATTTATACCAAATATTCTAACCATTCTAGAAATCTCCAGAATATTCGATTAGTCTAGATAAGTCTAGACACCTCTATACTGTTCTACTTTATAACAATTTTACATTAACGATAGTGTCGCTATTCAAACATAGATGTCGCCACGATCGTAACATTACCCCCTACCTAATCCTGATTCGTCCCGAACAGGATCCAACTCACTACCCCTGTAGATCGCTAATCGCTCTATATGCACCACCTTCAACTTTCCTCGCTGCCCTTTCTTGATCCGGTAGACCACGTCATTTATTTTGGTGATGATGGTGTACGGCCCTTCCCACGAAGGTTGCAGCTTTGGTGATAAACCCTTCTTCCGTTGTGGGTTGTAAAGCCATACTAACTCTCCTTCTTCGAAACCTTTATTATTTGCTCGTATGTCATATCGAGCCTTCATCCGATCACTTGATACTCGTATCCTCTCTCGTACAAACTGGTGTATCTCGTCGAGTTCTCCTCTCATCTGGTCAACATAATTCTGTCTATCTAAAGCTGATGATGGAACGGCTCCAAACTTTAGATCCCCGGGTAATCGCAGATTATTTCCAAAAAGGATTCTCGCTGGTGTCATTCCCGTTGAGTCATGTACTGCTGATCGATACGCCATTAGGAACATCGGAATATGTCGATCCCAGTTGCGTTGATCATTTTCCACGACCTTTGCTAAATATTTCTCCAACGTCCCGTTGAATCTTTCCACCATACCATCCGACTGTGGATGCAGAGGCGTTGTTCTTGTTTTATTTATACCGAGCAACTGACAGACTTCCTGAAATACAACTGATTCGAAATTTCTTCCTTGGTCTGTGTGAATCTCCATTGGTACTCCAAAACGACTTATCCAATTATTAACCACGGCGTCAGCTATCGTGGTTGCCTCCTGATTAGGTATGGGATACACCTCTGGCCATTTGCTAAAATAGTCCATTATTACTAGCACATATTTGTTACCAAGATCCGTAGTCCGGAACGGTCCTGCCACATCCATTGCGATCCTTTCAAACGGCGCTCCAACGTTATATTGCTGCATTGCTCCCCGACTTTTCCGTGCAGGACCTTTTACCGCCGCACATTGATCACATTTTTGGCACCACTCCACTACAGATTGTCTACATCCTGACCAGTAGAAACGTTGACGTATTTTGGCAAGTGTTTTATTAATTCCCAGATGACCCCCACTTGCCCCTCCGTGATACTCCTTCAATATCTCGGCAATCCTAGACTTAGGCACCACTTTTACCAATTGTTTCACATTACCGTCCGAGCTTTCCCATATTCGTTTTAAGCATCCGTTCTCGATTTGGAGGCTATCCCATTGTGCCCAGTAAGCCTTTACCGTGGGACTCTTATCCGCAATTTCACACCAAGTTGGACGATTTCCTGTCTCTTTAAGTTGCATGATTATTGCCAAATCTGGATCTGCTAACTGCTCGTCCCTAACCGTTTCATCCGTCCATTCCTTATCGGGTAGTATTTGCATAAGCCTGATGTCGATAACGTCCTCCTTTGCTTCTATTCGCCCGCAGTGCTTACATTCCACTTGACATGGTCGTCTTGACAATGCATCAGCATTTCCATGTGCACTCCCTTTCCGATGTTCGATCTGGTAATGATAGCTTTGTAGTTGCTCTCTACTTAATACTCGTCGTTGCATAGGAGATCGCGATCTTGTACGTCTCCATTTTTCTTCTTTACAGTCTCTTGACATATGACCCATTTTATCACATGTCCAACATTTTATTCTGCTACCACCCTCTCTGTATCTTGGAACCGACCGCTCGACGTTGGTGCTGCTATCCATTTCTACTCGTCGTACCTTAAGCGACGGTTTTATGATAGCCTGCGCAGTCTCATTTATTAAAGCACACGCGATGGTCTCGGCAAAAGTAGCCTTAGGTGATAACATCACTGCTTTACGTGTTTCCGGATCCCGTATTCCATCGATGAATGCGTCCATCTTAATCCTCTCCATGTAATCGGGAGATGTATTCACATGTGCCAAATGCACTAGCCGCTCGACTGCTGCGGAATATTCTTGAAGAGTCTCTCCGATCTTTTGACCTCGGCTCTTCAGCTCCATACGATACATCTCTCGCTTATGGTCACTTCCATACTTTCGATCCAACGCCTTCATTATTTCGTTGTAATTACTACGGTCATACTGCGGAATAGTCTGCAGTGTTTCAGCCGCTTCTCCTTTTAGAGCCACTATTAATGCTGTTCCCCGATTTGCATCATTCCACCCATTTTGATTAACCGTTGTCTCAAATTGAAATTTGAAAACCGCAAACGATGTTGTACCATCAAATATCGGTGGCTTAAATTTCATTGCTTGAATTGGCTGAGATACTGGCGACGTTGTTCCGTTAACTTTGAGGTAAAGAAGTTCTTTTTCGAAGCCTAGAACTTTCTCTTGTAACTCTTCCACTTGTTCACTCCCATTCATAACTTTCTGCTCCAACCCTTGGATGTCCTTTTGTAATTTTTGTTCAATTTGCTCTACTTCTTCATGTAAAATGGTATACATTTCATTGAATTT
This sequence comes from Tipula unca, assembly GCA_951394425.1. Classification (NCBI taxonomy): domain Eukaryota; kingdom Metazoa; phylum Arthropoda; class Insecta; order Diptera; family Tipulidae; genus Tipula; species Tipula unca. The sequence continues at coordinate 174,428,535 of OX596380.1, read as the reverse complement.
TTCATCCATTTTGTTATTGATCTCGCCCACCGACTGCTTAATTTCTTTCATTTCCTGATTTGATTGATCAATTTTCTGATTTAATTGATTACTAGATTGTTCCATTCTCATCATAACTGCCATTAACTGCGCCATATCGAAATTTCCAGAAGATACCGACGCTACCTCCACTACCGCCTCTTTACTTTCTCCATTCTCTTCGTCCCCTTCTGCGTGGTCGGAAAATGTCGACTCATCAAAATTATAACTAGTCGGATCATTACCCTCCAGCTCTAATGCTTGAAGTAATCGTTGCCTCAATACATTTTTCTGGCCGACCGTTGACAAACCACGTCGCTCCAACTCTTCCTTTAAATCGGAAATCTTCAATTCGTCTAGAATCATCTTTTAATTCACAATCCCACCGCTGTCACCAATTGTTACGTTTTTGCCTTGTCAAATTCAAGGTTCGATCACTGGATTGTGAATAAAACAAACGATGTAAATTCTAGAACACACTAAATTTATTTTATTTCCGATTAAACACTAATTTAATTAATTCACTTATTTAACTTCACAATAATTATTTTACTACACTTTAACAACACTATATTACACTTTAATAACACTTTATTTTACTTTATAAACACTTTCCTTTTAATTACTATTAGCACTCTCACGGTTAAAACACAACTGATTTTCTCCCAAATGTTTGTCGCGTATTTATACCAAATATTCTAACCATTCTAGAAATCTCCAGAATATTCGATTAGTCTAGATAAGTCTAGACACCTCTATACTGTTCTACTTTATAACAATTTTACATTAACGATAGTGTCGCTATTCAAACATAGATGTCGCCACGATCGTAACAGTATAATCAATGTTTAGCTAAGATTTGCACCTATCCAATGTTTGATTATTTAAAATTATTACCGTAAGTGCATGTCGTGACATCTATGTATCACTAGATTAGAACGATCAAAAATTCTCAAAATTACCGAGAACTTAGCATGTATAGATTCACAATATTTTCTTACTATTTATTTTATATTGTTACGATCGTGGCGACATCTATGTTTGAATAGCGACACTATCGTTAATGTAAAATTGTTATAAAGTAGAACAGTATAGAGGTGTCTAGACTTATCTAGACTAATCGAATATTCTGGACATTTCTAGAATGGTTAGAATATTTGGTATAAATACGCGACGAACATTTGGGAGAAAATCAGTTGTGTTTTAACCGTGAGAGTGCTAATAGTAATTAAAAGGAAAGTGTTTATAAAGTAAAATAAAGTGGTATTAAAGTGTAATATAGTGTTATTAAAGTGTAGTAAAATAATTATTGTGAAGTGAAATAATTAAGTTAAATAAGTGAAATAATTAAATTAGTGTTTAATTGGAAATAAATAAATTTAGTGTGTTCTAGAATTTACATCGTTTGTTTTATTCACAATCCAGTGATCGAACCTTGAATTTGACAAGGCAAAAACGTAACAATTGGTGACAGCGGTGGGATTGTGAATTAAAAGATGATTCTAGACGAATTGAAGATTTCCGATTTAAAGGAAGAGTTGGAGCGACGTGGTTTGTCAACGGTCGGCCAGAAAAATGTATTGAGGCAACGATTACTTCAAGCATTAGAGCTGGAGGGTAATGATCCGGCTAGTTATAATTTTGATGAATCGACATTTTCCGACCACGCAGAAGAGGACGAAGAGAATGGAGAAGGTAAAGAGGCGGTAGTGGAGGTTGCATCGGTACCTTCTGGAAATTTCGATATGGCGCAGTTAATGACCGTTATGATGGAAATGAAGCAGTCCAATTTGAGAATGGAACACTTCAATTTGGAAATGAAACTGTCTATTGAAACATCAATAGAAAAGTCAGTTGAAAAGTCCAGTAGCCAATTAAATCAGAAAATTGATCAATCAAATCAGGAAATGAAAGAAATTAAACGGTCAAATCAGCGCATAGAGCAGTCGGTGGGCGAGATCAATAACAAAATGGATGAGAAATTCAATAAAATGTATATCAATTTACATGAAGAAGTAGAGCAAATAGAACAAAAATTACAAAATGACATCCAAGGGTTGGAGCAGAAAGTTATTGACGGCAACGGAAAAATACAAACAGATATGGAAGAATTACAAGAGAAAGTTCTAGGCTTCGAGAAGAAACTTCTATGTATAGAGGTTAACGGAACAGCATCGCCAGTATCTCAGCCAACTCAAGCAATGAAATTTAAGCCACCGATGTTTGATGGCACAACATCGTTTGCGGTTTTCAAATTTCAATTTGAGACAACGGTTAACCAAAATGGGTGGAATGATGCAAATCGGGGAACAGCATTAATAGTGGCTCTAAAAGGAGAAGCGGCTGAAACACTGCAGACTATTCCGCAGTATGACCGTAGTAATTACAACGAAATAATGAAGGCGCTGGATCGGAAGTATGGAAGTGACCATAAGCGAGAGATGTATCGTATGGAGCTGAAGAGCCGATGTCAAAAGATCGGAGAGACTCTTCAAGAATATTCCGCAGCAGTCGAGCGGCTAGTGCATTTGGCACATGTGAATACATCTCCCGATTACATGGAGAGGATTAAGATGGACGCATTCATCGATGGAATACGGGATCCGGAAACACGTAAAGCAGTGATGTTATCACCTAAGGCTACTTTTGCCGAGACCATCGCGTGTGCTTTAATAAATGAGACTGCGCAGGCTATCATTAAACCGTCGCTTAAGGTACGACGAGTAGAAATGGATAGAAGCACCAACGTCGAGCTGTCGGTTCCAAGAGTCAGAGAGGGTGGTAGCAAAATAAAATGTTGGACATGTGACAAAATGGGTCATATGTCGAGAGACTGTAAAGAAGGAAAATGGAGACGTACAAGATCGCGATCTCCTATGCAACGACGAGTATCAAGTAGAAAGCGGACGTTGGTCAAGGAAGATGGCCAAGAACGAAAGGAGTCGTTAAACTACAACGAGTCAGCCTAAAGGGGCAGAAGCTGACTCCCACAACCAATTGCCCCATAACCTCCATCCCTATTTCGAGATTGGGACGAGTCGGTGACAGCTTAACAATTAAAGGAAGTATTGACGAGAAGAGCTGTGTTATTACCCTGGATACAGGAGCGGTGCGCACGTTTGTCCGTGAGGATCTAGTAAAGGGAAGAGTACTACCAGCCAATGAGTTGAAATTACGTACAGCCACAAGAGAGAGCGCAGACATAAAGGGCAGGAAGCTTGTGAGAATTGAGATAGGCAATGCTCAATTCCAACACGAAGTGCTGGTCGCAAAGATAGTGGATGAAGTCATCTTGGGGATGGACTTCATGAGGGCGAATGGCTTCGTGGTGGATGTTGGAAGAGGAGTATTGGACTGTGATAATTTCGAGTTACCACTACGAGTGGATGATGTGGAAGCAACTACTAGGCGGGTAATAATAGAACATCGGGAAAAGCTGCCACCGAATTCGGAAACAATTGTGTGGGGGAGATTGGAGGGAGGTTCTGGGCCACCCAGGTTGTGGGTTGTAGAAGCCAGTGAAGAAGAAAGCGAAACCAAAGGAATTATGATAGGGAGGACGTTAGTAAAATCAGATAACGAATGTAGGGTACCGATTAGGACCCTAAATCTCTCGGAAAAGCCAAAAACAATTAAGAAAGGAACGGTTATTGGTAAATGTGAAGAGGTGTCAACGATAATGAAATGCGAGCAGAAAAATCCGATTAGAACACCGGTACTCAAGGACAGAAGCAAATAGTAGAACACCTCATGCAGAAATGGACTGGGGATCTTACCATGAACCAGAAAAATTCAGCACGACAACTGTTCGAACAGTATAAGTCGATATTTTGCAGTACACCGGATAATAATGGAAGGGCTAACATGGTGAAACATCGAATTGATACCGGAACGGAGACACCTATACGCCAAGCACCGAGAAGGTTACCTTTAGCAAAACGAGAAGAGGTGGATCGAATGGTAACGGACATGCAGGCAGCTGGAGTGATTGAATCATCAAACAGTCCATGGAGTTCACCAGTAGTATTAGTCCAAAGGAAGGATGGGAAAATGCGCTTTTGTGTCGATTACCGAAAGCTAAATTCAGTAACGAAAAAGGATAGCTACCCATTACCAAGGATCGATGACACGTTAGACACATTGTCAGGCGCTAGAATGTTTTCAACATTGGACCTGCAAAGCGGGTATTGGCAGGTGGAAGTCCAAGAGCAAGATCGTGAAAAAACGGCGTTCAGTGTGGGTAATGGGCTATGGCAGTTTAACGTGATGCCATTTGGATTATGTAATGGCGCGGCAACTTTTGAACGACTTATGGAGCGCGTGTTAAAGGGACTGCACTGGAAGACTTGCCTCGTGTATTTGGATGACATCATAGTTATGGGAAAGGATTTCGAAGAACACTTAACAAATTTGTCAGAGGTATGGAAGCGATTACAATCAGCCGGTTTAAAGTTGAATCCGAAGAAGTGTTCATTATTCAGAACGGAGGTAAAATTTTTGGGGCACAAGGTAACGACCAATGGAATCCACACCGATGAGGACAAGATATCAGCGGTAAAGGACTGGCCAAGACCTAAAAATTTACGGGAATTACGGAGCTTCCTCGGATTGTGCACTTATTATAGGCGATTTGTACCAGGATTTGCCAATGTGGCAAAGAGCTTACATGATTTGACCCGGAAGAACAGAGCATTTGAATGGAGTGACGAGCAAGAGGAGTCATTCAATGAATTGAGAAGGCGATTATGTACGGCACCGTTGTTAGCATACCCTATACCTGGTGTTAAGTTTATTCTTGATACCGATGCAAGTAATGATGGCATCGGAGGGGTGTTGTCGCAAGAAATTGAAGGGCAAGAAAGAGTAATAGCTTATTACTCGAAGGTGTTATCTAAACCAGAACGTAACTATTGTGTAACTCGTAAGGAATTGTTGGCTATAGTGGAATGTGTGAAACATTTTCATAAGTACCTCTATGGCCAAGAATTTGATATACGAACGGACCATGGAGCATTACGTTGGCTACTGCAGTTCAAGAACCCAGAAGGACAGGTAGCGCGTTGGATTGAGCGACTACAGAGCTATCATTACCAGATCGAACATCGGAAAGGGAGTGCACATGGAAATGCTGATGCATTGTCAAGACGACCATGTCAAGTGGAATGTAAGCACTGCGGGCGAATAGAAGCAAAGGAGGACGTTATCGACATCAGGCTTATGCAAATACTACCCGATAAGGAATGGACGGATGAAACGGTTAGGGACGAGCAGTTAGCAGATCCAGATTTGGCAATAATCATGCAACTTAAAGAGACAGGAAATCGTCCAACTTGGTGTGAAATTGCGGATAAGAGTCCCACGGTAAAGGCTTACTGGGCACAATGGGATAGCCTCCAAATCGAGAACGGATGCTTAAAACGAATATGGGAAAGCTCGGACGGTAATGTGAAGCAATTGGTAAAAGTGGTGCCTAAATCTAGAATTGCCGAGATATTGAAGGAGTATCACGGAGGGGCAAGTGGGGGTCATCTGGGAATTAATAAAACACTTGCCAAAATACGTCAACGTTTTTACTGGTCAGGATGTAGACAATCTGTAGTGGAGTGGTGCCAAAGATGTGATCAATGTGCGGCGGTAAAAGGTCCTGCACGGAAAAGTCGGGGAGCAATGCAGCAATATAACGTTGGAGCGCCATTTGAAAGGATCGCAATGGATGTGGCAGGACCATTCCGGACTACGGATGTTGGTAACAAATATGTGCTAGTAATAATGGACTATTTTAGCAAATGGCCAGAGGTGTATCCCATACCTAATCAGGAGGCAACCACGATAGCTGACGCCGTGGTTAATAATTGGATAAGTCGTTTTGGAGTACCAATGGAGATTCACACAGACCAAGGAAGAAATTTCGAGTCAGTTGTATTTCAGGAAGTCTGTCAGTTGCTCGGTATAAATAAAACAAGAACAACGCCTCTGCATCCACAGTCGGATGGTATGGTGGAAAGATTCAACGGGACGTTGGAGAAATATTTAGCAAAGGTCGTGGAAAATGATCAACGCAACTGGGATCGACATATTCCGATGTTCCTGATGGCGTATCGATCAGCAGTACATGACTCAACGGGAATGACACCAGCGAGAATCCTTTTTGGAAATAATCTGCGATTACCCGGAGATCTAAAGTTTGGAGCCGTTCTATCATCAGCTTTAGATAGACAGAATTATGTTGACCAGATGAGAGGAGAACTCGACGAGATACACCAGTTTGTACGAGAGAGGATACGAGTATCAAGTGATCGGATGAAGGCTCGATATGACATACGAGCAAATAATAACGGTTTCGAAGAAGGAGAGTTAGTATGGCTTTACAACCCACAACGGAAGAAGGGTTTATCACCAAAGCTGCAACCTTCATGGGAAGGGCCGTATACCATCATCACCAAAATAAATGACGTGGTCTACCGGATCAAGAAAGGGCAGCGAGGAAAGTTGAAGGTGGTGCATATAGAGCGATTAGCGATCTACAGGGGTAGTGAATTGGATCCTGTTCGGGACGAATCAGGATTAGGTAGGGGTAATGTTACGATCGTGGCGACATCTATGTTTGAATAGCGACACTATCGTTAATGTAAAATTGTTATAAAGTAGAACAGTATAGAGGTGTCTAGACTTATCTAGACTAATCGAATATTCTGGAGATTTCTAGAATGGTTAGAATATTTGGTATAAATACGCGACAAACATTTGGGAGAAAATCAGTTGTGTTTTAACCGTGAGAGTGCTAATAGTAATTAAAAGGAAAGTGTTTATAAAGTAAAATAAAGTGGTATTAAAGTGTAATATAGTGTTATTAAAGTGTAGTAAAATAATTATTGTGAAGTGAAATAATTAAGTTAAATAAGTGAAATAATTAAATTAGTGTTTAATTGGAAATAAATAAATTTAGTGTGTTCTAGAATTTACATCGTTTGTTTTATTCACAATCCAGTGATCGAACCTTGAATTTGACAAGGCAAAAACGTAACAATATATTGGTAGCACCCTTTCATATTTGTGTGCAATTATTAACATGATAATAAATAAATCAATTGCAATTTAAAAGCGGTATCGCAAACATTAAAACAGTACTGTACAAATTAAAAAACCTGTGCATGGCTGTCCTATGTGAATTCCCTAGTATGGGTCGATTAAATTTAAAGGCAATACTCACAATATAACGCCCGCTTTCATCTCTCTTTGTTGTTTTGGTGTACCATTTCTCACATTCCTCATCATCGTTAAATCGTTGAGTGTATGTCGGTATGTCTTCCATTGCTCAAAATTTCTGCAATGTTTCTTCCACGTTTGACTCCACAGCAACATTTAATGCATTCGACACAATACATTTATCGATTTGCGTTCCAATATTGTGACCGACAATCCACCCGAATACACTTTTTCTCGCTATTAAGTCACCTTGAATTATTTTGTCTTCGAAATAAATATTGAAGGAATGGGCATAGCTGAGAATGATGTCTATGTGTCTCGATACATCATACTGAGGATCAGCCAGTTCGATCTCCTGAAAAGTTCCATGATGACTATACTCTCCACTTTGGCTGGGAATCCTAGTTGGTAATTTTGATAATATGAATGACTCGACGCTTACTGGTTCAAAATGGAATACTCGAGATTTAACTAACAGGCTCACTGATCCTTTGGTTTTTTCACAACCTTCAGCGATACCCGTAACCACCATATCGCTTTTCTTGCGCTGAAGCATTAATTTGCTTGAACATGCCTGTGTTATAAACGACTGTTCCGAACCCGAATCCAGTAATACTCTGCATTCATGCCATTGCTGTTGAACATCACATACCATAACTATAGCAGTTGGCAGCAATGTTGTACGATAAGGTCGACTTGTTATTTGTGACGCAACTGCACTACAACTCTTGGTATCTGACGTATTTGCTCGTGGTACCGTTTCATCTGACTTTTGTGTCGTAATCGTTTCGTGTAACAATGTATGGTGTCTTCTTTGACATTTTTCGCATCTTTTTCTATAGCGACAATCAGAAGCACGATGTTTGATCGACAAACATACAAAACACAGTTTCTTTTTTACAGCTAATTCACGTCTTTCATTTGCTGGTAAATTTGAAAAGGTCTGACAAGTTGATGCATAGTGGTTCTTCTCACATACAGGACATTCAATTTGATGACTCTGAGTAGTTAATGCTGTTGCTTTTGATTTAGCAGTGCGATTGGAAACAGGCAGATCACAACATTCTAGTTCATCCGTTCGTCGTTTCAGAAATCCGAGAAATTGTTCCAATTTTGGAAAATCTATTTGCGATGATTCTTTAGCCCATTCACGATTAGTTACTTCATCCAACTTCCGTAAGTGTAAATGGATTAACCACAGATCACGTTTCTTTCCATCTTCGCCTAAGGCATCCAATCCCCTAATCACTTGGTCGGTTGTATCATAGAAATGGCTGAGTGCTTTTGCAGACGGTTGTGATAACTGTGGAACGTCCAAATATTTTTGCACTAGCTCTCGAACAATTGGTTTAATTTTATCATAACGATCTAGAACTTTCTCCCATGTTGGTATATAGTTATCTTCAGTGAGTGGTATCTGGCATATGAGAGCTTCTGATGGCCCATTCTTCAAAAAACGTTTCAAATATTGAAATTTTTGTATTTTTGGAATTCGCTCATTATTATGCACCAACTGTAGGAATAAATCACGAAATGATCGAAATTTTAATTTTTCGTGACCGGTAAAAACCGGAATATCCACTGGTGGAAGCTTAATTGTTTTTTCTTTGTTATGAATTTCTGCAAAACTCTCCAGAAACGACTGTTGTTGATTAACAAAGGAATCTATTGTAACATTCGATCCTGGTGCTTCTTCGGCTGCAGTCGCTCTCTCATAACGAACTAATTTTTCTTTAAGAACAAATTGTAATTGCTCAATAGCTTCAACTGTTTTTAAATTTTCCAAAAAGAAATCCTCTGTAAGATGGCTTTCCAGTGTTTTGAACTCCGACCACTCCTCTTTTAGTAATTGAAAATGGATTTGTACTTGACCAGCTGTAGTATTTTTACTATACCTGTCGACTTCTGTTTTAATAGTTTCAAACCGATTTAAAGTTCTTTTTAAAACTCTATTTTCTCTCGCTGCCGCCATAATTATCACACTGTAATTTATACTTGTTGTGTTTTTCTGTTTACGGTTATGTTTTCTAGAATGTATTTCCGAATTTTCCAGTAAATTTTACAGATTTAGCGGTCCCAACTGTCACATTTACTTGTAATTGCTCTCGGTATTTCACTCACTACGATATTTCACGATGCACGTATCACAGATTTCGCACTAATTATATACCATTTTCCGAATAATTTGATTTTTCGTAGCTTAAATTTTCCTTTTATCCGGCTCGAAGGACCATGAACAAAATTGCATCAATATTTTCGCAAACCGTTTTTGTTTGATACAAATTTGTGAAGAGGAATTACAATTATGACACGCAAACACCACAGTTCACTCAATGAAAACCCCGGTTCAATTTCGCTATACTTTATTAAACACAGTCATTTTTGTTCATGTTATCTTTTTTTATTGTACAGTACTATTTTAATGTTTGCGATACCGCTTTTAAATTGCAATTGATTTATTTATTATCATGTTAATAATTGCACACAAATATGAAAGGGTGCTACCAATATAATAAAATAAATAGTAAGAAAATATTGTGAATCTATACATGCTAAGTTCTCGGTAATTTTGAGAATTTTTGATCGTTCTAATCTAGTGATACATAGATGTCACGACATGCACTTAAGGTAATAATTTTAAATAATCAAACATTGGATAGGTGCAAATCTTAGCTAAACATTGATTATACATATAAAATTAACTTGGCTTAGTTCAAGTTTCTTCAATAGGTTTCCATTTCTAATCTAAATTACAACCAAAGCCCATAAAAATTGCCAAGATTCATTTGTTCATTTTGTAATTTTGGGGTCAACATTTTGACTGGCTCAAAAATCTAAACCAAACTCCCAAACGTTTCCAATTCTACCGAGTTGGACAGTCAAGCATAACTCTTTTTACCATTCTGCATTTATCTATTGACTTTTTCATAAATGCGGAACTGAACTAAGAGTATTCGATACTGCCACCTAACAAGTATGGGCCACGCATTTAAAATGCTTCATATTTCATACTCCTCTCCATTATCTTACCCAAGGTCGGAACTACTATCTTCGTCTTCATCTTGAACCACCTCAAGAATATTATTGTGTTTTCTAGGTAATTTGCAGTTTGGCGATCAATAGCCTCAGACTAAGACCTAGAATTTTAATACATTCCGCTCCATGGTAAAACGAATTCGAATTCAGGAAGACTATAAGAGCTACTGTGTGATTAAAAATCGAAATCGTTCAGTTAACCAGAACATATCGGCAATAAACCAAGTCACACTGCCCTATATGACCAAGTTTTACCAAAATTCAGTGGGTGCGTTTTGATGGATGGCAAAACGTACGTGAAACAGTTGGCAGGTGAAAAATGATATTTTATAGCAAATCGAAGTAATGGTCCCGCTAAATTTAGACAGTAGCAAAGTTAAATTGGTGGGTGGCAAACATTACATTAGCACAAAAATCAAACAACATGTCCGTTAGGGCGAACCGGCGCATTTTATTTCAAATCGCTAAAATATCATATAGATTGTCGACATTCCTATAATTGACGACGTTGACCAATAACCTTGCCAAGTAATCTACGTAATGTTTTACGTGTCGACAACCGCGTAGATTACACAGTGTAGCCTACCTCACCCATCCCTGACGGCAGTCCCAAAAACGCTAGTCACGCTAAAAAATGAACAGGAATTGAAACAAATAAGTAAGAAAATATATTGCACGACTACGACAACCATGAGAGGTAAACCAATAGTACCGGTATATGCTTCAGTATATCCGCCAAATAATTTGAAGCAACGCCGAACTATTTAGCTCTTATAATATTTTCGACGAAGAATGGGCATCTATTAAGAATGCCTGTCATTACATTACGCCGTCAAATGATATCTACGCGCACTGGAACATCAACTAAGTAAACTTTTTGTGGGATCAGGTTGAAAATAATTAAAATTCCCACCCAACTGTTTTCAACCTGATCCCATATAAAATATGACCTGATACTGAGGATGGTAACCCAAACTGATAGCCAGGCAATACGACAAATCAAAAGTGCCAGCTACCCGAATTATTGAATAGGGGCCATTCCATACGAATAAAAGATGGGTGGGGATTTTAACTATTTGTAACCTGATCCCACATAGAATATGACCTGATACGAAGCATAGAAGTTCTCTATTAGGATGGTAACCCAAACTAATAGGCCGGTAAAACGGCCAGTCCAAAAATCCGACTATCCAAATGATGAACAGCTGGATCCCTTATGGTAATCAGAATTCAAACAGTTTCTCTCCACCAAGACCGAATTACCTTAAACCATCAACACCGATGGTTCCATCAATTCAAGCGCGACAAATAAATTATATTAATCAGGATTATCCGGTAGCAACGGGAACATTCCCATCTCGACGAGCCAAGGAAACAATTACTTGGAAACGCAACTAGGACTATTACAACCAAATGGCATACGACCTCACCGAAAACGAGATATCCAAAAACTAGTAAGATATTGAAAATAACTGGGAAGTAAAGTTTATGACGAAAGCCTCTTTAGCGTTCCATACGTAGAAGTTCCTTATCGGTACAAGAGCTAACAAAAATTTCATAAAATTCGAATTAGCCGTTAGTGCCAAGCCAACCAATTTTCAAAAGCGTTGGCATTCTACCACGCTTGAAATCGTTCGATGGCATCATATTGGATGATACTGTGAATCTATGTATACACTCCACTACAAGATAACCTATCATGTCATATCGAAATTCGCATTGTTCTTTGGACCTGTTGTGAAACAAGAATTGAACACATTGCCCACCACTGGAACCATTCAAAGTGCAGAAGAGGATTCTACCGACTTAATTCGATACTGTGATTATAGGACATTGATGCTCATGAAGAACCTAATTTCGCTTTCTATAGACACTATATCAACTTACTGGAACTAAACAAAAGGTCCTACAGGGCCAATTGCATCCAACCACCATCAATGGAATCAAAAGAAGTATTTAAGAAGTTTCTCTAGCCACAAAATACGTTTAACGCAAAGAATTGTTGAAGACATAGAAAATAAATTCGCTATCATAAAAGACGAAACAAAACCCCGGACCCACAGGAACCACATGGAAAACCGAAAGCCAATTTTAGAACGCTACTATTTTCCTAAGGTGGCCAGTTTGATCAAAAAATACACGCAAACCTGCGATACTTGCAACACCAATAAATACGATCTACATCCTCACCGCGTGTGGCTCTCCTATTCCGACATACCCTGTAAAAGTTCATCACACTTAAACACATTGGGTATCCAAATTAACCTAACACCTTCCCAACGAAGTGAAGTGAATGCTGCTATATCGAGAGAATTCACTCTATACCTTACTGGAAATAGTTCGATGCCTCCAGAACGAGTACAAGGCCCAAAAAAGGGTTCATCAACATAACAGTGGACTGATACAACGACTCCATACACTCAGTTGCTCAACAAAAACCTATTTTTAGGTTGGTGATGTCGTAATTACCGGGGACTACGCGGTTCTGATTTTACCGCAATTTCTGTAGTGAGAGGTTTGCAGACGGTAATTATGGATAAATTTCGGCCTACAACGAAATGGCGAAAATTGTTTATTGCTAGATACTTATATATAGCAAGAAGTTCTCTATCAAATGTAAAGTATTTGACTTCCGCTGATGAAAGTTTCTTTGAAAAGAACGCAAGTGGCTGCCAACATCCATTATTGCGCGTTATTGTAAGACCGATCCAACTGCTGAACTGGAAGCGTCGGTATAGTAATGTTGAACCCCAAATGGCATTTGGATAAACTCGAAAAGCCCATAAAGAGATTAATTATCGCTGTTTTATGTACATCCTCTGGAGCCATGATAATATGATGATAGGCTCGTACCGAGTCTATTTCTGAGAAAATAATGGCACCGGCAAGTTTCAACGAGAAACTGTGAATAAATGCAAAAGGATATCTATCCGGGACTGTGACAATGTTTAGCTGTCTATAGTCTCCACAAGGGCGCCAGACCTTCTCTTTCGTCTGTCCCCTATGAGACTGGTGATGACAAGGGACGAGATTTCTACTGAAATGTTTTAAACTTGGTGTGTTAACCTGAGTGATGGTTGCGTTCACGACAAGGGTTGTAAGTGAATCGGAAAATCTTCTGTTTTTCATATCGACCACGAGGCCATATTCAGACAGAAAGTGTGAGATAAACCAGTTCCACTGTTCACCGTAGAAACAGTAGAATTTAATGGTTTTCTGAAGACCTACAGATTTGGACGTAGTTCCACCATAATACCAGCATACCAACCGAGAAGAGATCTCGCTCATGATCTGAATCTGTTTTGGAAATTTCTTCAGTTTGGTGATCTTCCACGATACCCAAAGGTTGAAGACCAGCTAATTCTTGTTGTCTTTGAATTCTAACAAGGTCTGATTCCCCTTCAATAGTTGCCTTGACAACGAACGGTTGCTGTTTGACATCAGAAATTGAGGGAATTGTTCTTGGTTGAGCTAATTTGATCGGTGATAGTGAAAGTATAGTATTACCTCGCGCCAGGTTTGCTCATAGGTCGTCTGGCGATCGTTTTAGCTAGACATTTTTCAATAAATCTGCGTTTAACAAAGTGGGATCGCCTGATCTTTGTTCAAGCAGACGATAAATGTGGGGCAATCGTAGGTGTCAAATTTTCTGGAAACCAGAGAGTAACTCGCCAAGTCATTGTTCCTCGCTAATTGTATAGCGGTCCATTAACGCATTTTTTAGTGAACTATATTTCTTTATAAGAACGTTGAGTATCAGGGGTATTGTCGCTCGAATAGGGTTGTATCCTTGGCTCCAGGATACGACCTTATTACCAGTGAAATGATTAGAGAATTGCCAAGTAAATGCATAGAACTTATAACATACATATATCATCAACATGATCATCTGAACTGGTTATATTCCACAAAAGTGGAAGATATCTCAAATATTGTGATTTATGATTCATAAGGGTGGAAAAGGTGAATCACAAAATTCGTGAGATCGTCCAATAAGCGCATGCTGAAATTGAAACTAATACTAGAAAAGCGATTCATCTATTACAGACCATCAATTTAGTTTCCGAAACTAGCATGGCACTATAGAGCAATTGCACAAAAATTATAAATGCTATCAAACTCACCTTGAAGAAAATGAAATATTGTTCTGGTATCTTTTTGGATATTACACAAGCCTTTGATCAAATTTACCATTGGACAATAAGGTGCTACTATACAAAGCGATTTTAATGCCCATAAAGACATACGGGCTCCAACTATGGGGTTCCACCAGCGCACTAAATACAGAACTTCTGCCTGCAACGAACTCAAGCAAAAATACCATACATTCTGTCCTTGGTTTATCGAAACCCTTAACGAGATGATAAGCAAAATCAGTTCCAAGTATTATTTGCAATTAAAGACACATCCTTATGAATTGGCGAGTGACATACAGAGCAGCCGATATACAGACGACAGCGAACAGCTATTTGTATTTTATTTTTTAAATGGGGTGCACTATTCCATTTGAAATTATTTGTGCACACAAAATTTCATTCTCAAATTATTATTTGTAAGTGTGTGAAGTTATCCCAGGATTCCATCCCAGAAGAATAATAAATGTTCATCAGGCAATCTCATCTCATCTCAGCATTTTGAAAATCATCCTAAAATTTGAAATATCGTTCGAAGTAATTGACACAATAGGCTAAGAAAGTCATATGAATATGGCCTCATTAGGAGTCTAACTAATGGTTCTCGAGAAGTATGAATGTCGGAAATAGTTTCCTATTTGGCATGGTGCCCACTTGTTGTGATAAATCGTTGAATACCAATCAAATATTATAATTGGCGCAATGGGCCCATATGTACTAATATTTGAGAGTGTCTGGACTATTCGATTCTGGCGACATCTCTATTTAAGTAGAGACAATATTCAGGAATAGTTTAGACACCCTCGAATAGTGTGAAATATTCTAGAAGGTTAGAATACGAGATGAAACAGTTGGAGTTAGTTAGATGGAATTTAAGATAGATATAGCGATAGAGTTACGGGCCACATTAACATATTTGATCATTTTCAAATAGTTAACAAAGATGTACCTGAAGTCGAAAGTAGAAATTATCAAGTGACGTCATATTTTCATACAGATTTTTCAAAATTTTTGGTAAAGGATGAGATTCTTTAGACAGAGTGGCTGTTTGTGTAAAATGTCTATTGAAATTATCAAGTTGCTAGTGACGTCATATATTCATATGAATTTTTCAAGATTTTTGAGAACAGATGGTATCCTTCGGGTCTGTATTTTTTATTTCTTGAGCAGTTTTTCGATAGATCAAGGGGTCAAAATTAACAGGATAGCACTCCCGTTATTCATGCTTACTTTTAATAATAAAGAAAAAGTATAGAAAACATCTTTACCATTAAAGCTATTCTCAATATGTGGGTTAGAATTGAAGCATTAAGAAAGACCAGTGATCTAATACCTCAATGTAAAAAATGCCAAGGCTTTACCATATCCAGAAATATTGAAACAGGGAGCCTAGATGTGTAAAATTCTACGAAAGATATCTAGCACCAGACTGCCAACTGGAGAAAACTACCACCCCTAAATATGTAAACTGCAAAGGAGATCATCCCACAAACTACAGATGGTGCGAGATAGCTAAAGATATGCAAAAACTGAGGAATAGAATCAAGAACCTCCAATTTTTGAAAAAATACAAAGGAGTATAAAAGGTTTAAACATGCGCATAGCGAAAACTGAAAGGAGCATGGAAGCCGTACACAAACGGCTAAATAAGCAAGAAGCAGTGAATGAATTCACTTCTATGATGTAGTAATATGCATAACAGCAAAACATTAAGAATTGCCAGCTGGAATGCAAATGGGCTACTGCGCCCCAAATTCCAGAGTTAGAATTTTTCTTACACTTGGAAAAGATAGACATATGCCTACAGAAGTGTCATTCGCAAGAATTCATCCAGGAAGGAAAGCGAGAAGAGGGTCAGCAATATTTGTAAGGGAAAATATCAAACACTGCGAAGCAGTTAAAATAGAAAAGGAAATTGTGCAAGTATATCAACCGAACGCTGATCGAAGAAAATACAGTCTTACAAGTACCAATTAAAACTGCGACACAACTCGATGATCAATTAGAACTACTAAGTAATAATATATTGCAAGCGGCGTGGCAGAGTACGCCTCCTAGTCAATATAAAATATTGAGGCGCAATAACAGTTCATTGGAAGTGAGAGATTTGGTTAATGAAAAGCGGAAGGCTCGTAAAACCTGGCAGAAGAATAAAGCACCACAAAGTAAATCGAGTCTTAATTATTTAAGCAGCAAACCGAAGTTGCTGATCAAAGAAATTAAGAACAATTTAGTGAATATCTAACAGGTCTTTCGGGCCAAAAAGACACAGACTATTCGCTCTGGAAAGCAACAAAAGGAATTAAGCGAACGAAGATTCAGGTGCCTCATATCAAGAAGTGCTAAAGAAAAGGCTGTCTTGTTCGCAGACCACGTTTAAAATACATTTCAGCCCCTTCCGAGGCAATCAGCGGAAAAAAACATCAACCCAGTTAAAAAAATGGATAATAAAATCATGCAACCAGTAACATTACAAGAACTAAAATATGAGATTACTAAAAACATAAGCTCAAAAACATCACGTGGTTATGACCTAATTTCAGGCCAAATAGTTAAAGAACCCCACGAAAAGGGTTTACAAAAACTGCTAAAAAATAATAAACGCGGCATTTCGACTGAAATACGCGCCATACCAGTGGAAGGTGGCAGAGGTGATTATGATTCCAAAACCTAATAAACCTTCTAACTTTAAAGCCTCGTATAGACCAATTTCGCCACTTCCTACAATTTCAAAATTGTTCGAAAAACTATTGCTTAAAAGGTAAAAATCAGTGATAGAAGAACGAAAACTTATGCCTTCACATCAATTTGGCTTTATAGAGAGGTACTCTACTATAGACCAAGTGCATAGAATTACCAACTTAAATTAAACTACAGTGGAATAGAAGAAAATATGTTCAAGTGTCTTCTTGGACGTATCACAAGCCTTTGACAAAGTATGGCACCGAGGACTAGAGTATAAACTACATCGAGACCTTCCAAAGCAATTTTACCAGATATTAAAATCTTATCTAGATGAGTACCCTGATCTAAAACAAATATCGGCTGGAGATCCACAAGGAAGCGTCTTGGTACCAATATTGTATTTACTTTATTCAAGAGATGTACCGAACATTGCAACATTTTGCGGATGATACTGCAATCATATAGCAATTGGATATAGTATATAGAAGAGTTAACTGGTAAATGCCACAAAATGCCACAAAAAAGTTAACTTCATACCAATCCATCTGAACTCACAGCAAATCCCGCATGCAAATACGGCCAAATACTTAGGCATGACACTTGATGTTAAGCTCAAGTGGTATATGGTGGTTGTTTGTGTAAAATGCCTTTATTGAAATTAATAAGTTGCTAGTGACGTCATTTGTCATATTCTTGACACATATGTTTCCTTGATTACTTTAGAAGCTGTATACGAAACTATAATTGTTATGGTGAAATTCCACAAAGCTGAAACTGAAACTTAATCAAATTCCATCGCAGACGTTTTGAAAGTTACGAAAAAAAAACTATTTAAAACTACAAGTAGTGTTTAATCTTCAAACAGCATCCATCTTCATTTTTATATGTCTTTTGTAAAACTTACAGTACATTTTGCTTCTTATAATCCTATTAAAAAGAAATATATTTTATCAAAAGTTTTCGTATTATTTTTCCAAACAAGGACGACTGAACAAAAAACAAATCCCCAACCCAAGAATATTAAGGCAGTGTACCAACGCGTATATAGGAAGGAGTGAACATAATAAATAATTTGTTTGAATTTATTTTAATCAACATGGTACTTTAGTCAAATATTATAGTTCTCTATAGTTCTAACGTAATATACTGGGCAGTCATCTGTTGTTATGTTTTTTTTTGTATTTTGCACAAAAAAAAAAGGTCAACGAGCATAGATTTTAATGTGTATAGTTGCTTGCTGTCGTACGTGCACAAGTTGAAATTTTCATTTTAACTTTTTTTTAAAAGTTTTATTCTAATTGAGTTGGAAAATTTATTTTAGTTTTTTTGGCGAGAGAGTTACATTTTCTTGACTTTATTTTGTTTATTAAATTGAGTGGAAAATTTAAAGTGCAGTTTTTTGTTGTTGTTACTCAATTAAGTCGAAAATAATTATGGATATAAGAGTTTTACCTATGTATGTTCCGGATTGATTAGAGTTTAGGAAAATAATTGATTAACTTGATAAGTTCAACAAATTTACACTAAACTACCAAATACTATATGTTGTATTATCTGTTAAGGCATCTTGAGTGGCTAACTTGACAGTTTTAAAATACTTTTGGCAAAATCGTAAAATTGGACTTAGGATCTTCAAAAGAAACCAACTATGACATATTGGAGGACCAAAAACTGCAAATAGAAAACGCCGCAAATATTTAAAAAAAAGAAAAATAGGAATTGAGAACGGCGTCTATACATAAACCATAGTGGCTTACCACTATCCATGTTTAGCACGAAGATGAGAAACCGGAAAACTTGCATCTTTTGGAAGAAAGTCAAGAATAAATTACGAAGGGATTTATGGATGACAGAGAGGCCATTCGAGATCAAGCCCGAGTAAACATATTTAAAGTTCAACAAGACAATCGTAAAGAACATTAAACTACAAACGCAAGAGAGCCACAAAATACATATAACATATTGGAGATATTGAAAAAAAGCAATATAGTCAAATCTATATAATGATTGCTATGATGTGGGACGGATTGGTAAACGCACCGTGATCCGAAATTAACAACCACCAGCGTCGACAATACGCCCTGGCCACCTAATGAAAATACCGGACCCCCGCTCAAGTACCCGGACTCGTGATTTAGGATCGGCAAGTGAATCGTGCAGTCTCTTAGAGAACCAGGGGTGTTGGAAGACCTAATCACGAGCCTGAAGAAGTATCGGCTGGAGCTCGTTGCTCCTCAAGAAACTTGCTGGCAGAAAAGTGGAGACCATGTGTACCAGGGCTTTACATAGGCGCACATAAGCCAGCCAACCCCAAGACTCATTTTTCAATGACTTGGACGATCTGATACCCGAACACGATGTTAGAATGGTAATTGGAGACTTTAATACTAGAGCTGGCAGAAATAAGGCTAACTTATGTGAAAACATAGGTCCGTACTCCCGATACGAAACTGCAACCGATAATGAAGGGAAATTGATGTACTTTGAAATTGCTCACGACCTAAGAGTGGAAAGTACATTTTTCCCACAGAAACAAAGACCTTTACATGGATCCATCCTCGCAAAATTTCTCGCAGCCAAATTGATCACGTGTTAATTTCAAAAGGGTGGGCTCGGGTAATGCGGGATGTGAGAACTTATTGGTCAGCAACAAAATACGTAGGGATCATAATTTGGTCACTGCAAAGGTACGATGGAAGTTTTCGTACAAGTCTGGGAACACAGCGAAACGAAGATAAAAAAAAAACATATCAGGATCTTTTCACCGACAATATTGGAGAAGCCTATTGCCAGTCTGACTATGTAAACTCTGTCTAGGAGGTACAGACTTTATGTATAGTGAAAGTCAAACCCAAAAATGTATGGTTTTTTGACGAGTGTCGTATTGCAGTTGAGCAACAATATATAGCCCATAGCAAAGTGCAACAACATCTCACAATTGCAAGGAAAAACAAGATCGAAACTCTTACTAGGAGGGCGCAGCGAAACATATTTTTAAACGGAAAAAGCGAGAATGGTGGAAGACCAAGGTTCTGAAAGTCATTGTTGTAGTTGGACGTTTTTCGCTTAAGAATGGCACCCAGGCTCTGCCTTTATCCAATTCTAAGCCGTCGTGCTATTTCTGTATGTTAGTACTGTTTAGTATGCTCAGCCAGGTCTGAGACCTATTTCCATCCCTGCCGCGTGGAGGCGCATACTTTAATAATATTGCTTATGCTTGGTTAAAAATTTACTTGGATATAGAAGTATGTATATCCAGCGTCAGTTGTTAAAATACTCATAAGCTTTATTCAGCTTTGTGTTCCGTAGGCCAAGAACTGGATTCAATTATTTAAAAATCTTTAGGTTTGTAACCTAGAGTCATTATACTTTTTAAAACTCCTTATAACTAAAATAAAATTGTCGGGCTATGCCGTTGTCATTTGTTTAATATGTACCATAAAACGAATCTTCGATCTTTAGCCTACCTTCCACAAAGTACAGTGTCACAGAATCTTTTACGACGTGCGATATTTGCAGGCACCATCAGCACTAGCTTACTTGCCGGCCATTTTGCGTTAATTGCATTAATCATGTTTTCTCTAGCTTCAGTGGCTAGAGCGCAGTCATAAAGAATGTGAATAAGCTCAGCTTATCCACATTCACACATGCTTGAGTCCGTCAAATTAAGTCTAAACATATAATCAGCAAATTTTCCATGGCTAGCATTTGCGCAAAAGAGGCGCTTATGGATAGGTTATGGTAAGTAACTAAAGGTAGTTCTGCCCTTTTCAGATCGCCTCCATCTGTCTTGCCAGATTTTAATGGATTCTTTACGAATTTCTTTTTTGAGAGATGTCTTGTTCGATAGGTCACTTGGTGTGCCTTGCCACTGCATACTGCCATAAATGAACTCCTGAATCTTCCTCAGTTTGTACTTAATTAACCTTTCGTTAAGTACTATGTCCATGGGAATCACACCGGCCATTACAGCCACGGCATTCGCCGAAACCGTACGGTATGCCTTCGTTATCCCAAGAAGAATTGACCTATGAGCGCTTAATAGAGTTCTGCGATGGTGACAGTTTATCCTATCGGCCCATCCCGCACAAGCGTATGTCATGGTCGCAACCACATATCGTTGCAAGTGTGCCTTGTTTCAGGCCCCGCGTCTCTTTAGCAACTCTTCTTAGTGCGTAGAAACCTTTTGTGCTATTTTCTGCCACCCTTTTCACGTGAGTAGTGACACTATGTCGAGTGAACCTTTCAATTGGATCAACACTGTTTTGGTGGAAGATAACTCCATCTTATTTATATCACACCACTTAACCATACTGTCAATGCCGTGCTGAGCAGCCTCCTGAATTGCCTGTCTAGAATTTCCAGTAAAGATTATAACTTTATCATCCACGAATGCTACTTCTTGGATCTCGTCATGCATGCTACTGTTGAACACCAAATTCCAGAGATGCGGACCCAAAATGGAACATTGTGGACAACCTTTGTTTACACTCTTAGAGAGTGTGCCATGGATAGATATTACAGTTGCGGTCCTATCAGAGAAGTAACTGTACAACAAGGAGTAAAGAGTCGCTGGGCAACTCATCTGCTTCAACTCCCTCATTATACTTGGCCACCACAGATTATCAAAAGCACCAGATACGTCTAGGAATACACCAAGGGCGTACTTGTTGCTCGATCCTTTAACTATGTTGACCATCTTGTTTCATTTATGTCTCGTATGTATTCATTACGGTGTACGGCATAATTAATCCGAATCGATCAGTCACTGGTAGCATCGCTACCAGATAAAAGTATGCCCAGAATAATCATCTATGATGTGGACTGCGCCGAAAAATTGAGACAATCAAAGAAGCCTTAATAAAACAATGTAGCTCTGAATCAGTAAATATCGAGGACTTGAAACATAGTTTCATGACTGGACCAAAAGAGGCCAAGTCAGTCCATTGGGTAATCGAGGTGTCGCCAACTGCGAGGAATATCCTCATAAAAACCATCGTGTTTATCTAGGCTGGTCCTCATGCAGAGTAACAGACTTCATCAGGTTGACAAAATGTTACAAATGCCAGACATTTGGACACATTGCCAAGTTCTGTAAGGAACAAAACTTTATTTGTGGTCACTGCGGTGACAATGGGCATGACCAAAAATCATGCACAAAAAAGACTGAAGACGCTAAATGCGCTTCTTGTCGGGAGGCAAACAGGGCTTTCGACCATTCGTCGCGTAGCAAAGTTTGTACTTCATACAAAACGGCTTTGAACCTTATGATGAAGCGAACTGTCTGTGATAGTTAAAAACAAAAATAATTATCGATTGAAGATCGCCCAACTGAATATGCAAAATGCTAAAGCAGTTGGGTACGAGATTAGACAATCTACTGAAAGAGAAGCAATCGATATACTATGCAAGCAGGAACCTTACACGGTTAAAGGGGTCATAGGGGGAATTACCACGTTCACTAATGATCTTGAGGTTCTTAAAATTTCACAGTACTGCGGCTGACACTGTGTGTGTAGAGGTGAGATCTAATATAGAAAAATTTTACTTGGTCAGTATCTATTTCCAATATTCAGACGATCCAGTGAAATATGTTAATAAACTTGACAAAATCATGGATGGTCTAAAAGACTATCCTTTTATAATTACTGGCGACTTCAATGCAAAGTCCAAACTTTGGCACAATAAGGACGCAAACGAAAGAGGAGTCTTCGTCGAAGAATTCATTGCAAGAAGTAACCTTTTCGTTATAAACGAAGTAGGGCAATCAAGTACATATTCCCACAATGGAGAGTCAAATATTGATCTCACTCTCATGACGGGCGGTCTGTTAAGAAAAATTTTAAGTTGGTCCGTCTATAAAAATTGGACATCAAGTGACCACAGAGTAATTGTCTCGATCTTGGGCTCGGAGAACACACATAATGATTCCCCACCATCTAAGATAGCTCCTCGGTATGCCTTAAAGCATGCCAATTGGGAGGGTTTAACAGCCAGCTAAGTAGCATCTGTCAAAGCCTGGCAAAAGACCTGAAGGTTTCGATCGAAAGCGATATCGATCGAGTTGAACAAACAATAACCCGTTCAATAATCAAAGTTTGTAGCGCTACTATTCCACGTAAACGTGCTCGCAAGTCAAAATTATCTTGGTGGTCTCCTGACCTAAGTGAATCAAGGAAATTGGTTCGTAAGTTGCGCAAGTTATATCAAAAAGATAAAAACACCGATTCTCGGGAAAGCAAAAGGCTTAACTATGTGGCACACCGAAGGGTGTACTTCAAAAATATTAAAGACAAAAGCCAAATGAGCCTTAGAGAGTTCATAACGAAGCATGGAAATGCTGAACCGTGGGGCTTTGTCTACAAATTTAGCACAGGCAAATTGAAGACGAATTAGGTACTAAGTACCCTGGTGAGCGGTAGTGGACTAACAACAATCTGTTGGGAGGACACTACAAAATGCTTGCTTAACACCTTACTACCCGACGACTATGAGGAAAATGACTCCGAGAGGCAAAAATAAATCCGCGCCGATCGTAGCACTGCACCAACTACACCAAACGTGAGCCACTCCAGTGATGAAGAGGCCACTTTGGCTATCATGTCTGTGAAAGCTGGTAAAGTGCCAGGCCTAGACAACATCGAGGTCGAAGTGATACAACGTGCATGGCCTATTGTAGGGCCCTGTATCACGAACTTTATGAATACTTATCTTAGTAAAGGAATATTCCTCAAAGCATGGAAAAATGGTAAACTAGTTATCATTAGAAAAACTGGAGATAGGTGTCAAACCGATCCCAAATCTTATCGACCAATCATGCTGTTGAATATCCTTGGTAAACTATTTGAAAAGTTAATTGCCGGCAGGTTAATGGACATATTCCAGAGAAGTGGTACCTATAGTGACAAACAGTTTGGCTTCAGAGAAAATAGATCCACAGAGGACGCAATGATCGAGTTTATCAATATGGTCAAAGAGTCGGACCAAAAGTACAATCTTGGAGTATTCCTAGATGTATCTGGTGCGTTCGACAACCTGTGGTGGCCCAGCATCATGTTGGAGCTAAAGAGATTCAATTGCCCATGCAATCTCTACAACATCCTAAACAACTATGTTTCTGAAAGAAAGGCAACTGTTATTTCAAGTCATGGCATACTTGAAAAAATGGTCAACAAAGGATGTCCGCAAGGTTCCATCCTTGGTCCACACCTTTGGAATATTGTCTTCAACGGAAGCATGAACCAGGAAGTCCAAAAAGTAGCATTCGCGGATGATAAGGTAATGCTTTTTGCGGGCAATTCAAGACAAAGTATTCAAGAAAAAGCGCAACTTGCCATACACAGGATGGTGGACTGGTGCAAAAGCTACAAAATGGAGCTTTCCTCAGAAAAGACAGTCATGATCCAACTTAACGGTTCACTGGACATTACGAGACCACCATTGGTTTTCGTAAATGGCCAAAGAATTAAGATGGTGAAAACTGTCAAATGGCTGGGAGTTGACTTCGATGAACGACTTGGAGTCACTTCACATGTCAAAAGAGTCGCGGAAAATAGTAAGAAGGTTTTCGCTCTGCTAAATCGAGTTGCTAAAGAGAACTGGGGCCTCAAGCAACCAACACTATCCATAATATATGAAGGTCTTGTGGTATCTTCATTAACATCTTGCAAAGAAGTATCTTGCTCGGTATTATCAAGGCTTACAGAACGGTGTCAACTGACGCCGTTCCTGTCTTGGCCGGCATGATACCTATTGATATACTATTAAATGAGAGAATTGCCAACTACAGGATTAGGGAAAGACAAAATGTGAGCTATGGAAACGTGATAGTAGAAGGCGGTCAAATTCGGCCGAACCTCGTGGGCTTCCTCAAGAGGAAAACGAGAAAAGCGTCAATAGCAATATGGCAGGACAGATGGTCGCACTAAGTGGATGGCAGAATAACATATATAGTTATCTGCCAAACATTGTGGCGAGATTAGAGACAAAGATTTCTCTAAGCGTATGGTTCACCCAAATGTTAACGGGACATGGTAGAATGGCCTCCTATATGCACCGACTGAATCTAGCGGACTCAAGCACCTGTGAATGTGGACAGGGCGAGGATACAATAGAACACATCCTCTATGACTGTGATCTAGCTCAAGAAGCTAGAGGACAACTAATAAACGACACAAGAGTTGAGTGGCCAGCAAGTAAACTAACTCTAATGCTGCCAATCAACCTCAACTCTTTTAAGAAGTTCTGTGATACCGTATTGAGCGGTAGATAGACAGAGAATAGTACACCAGATTTTTATCTCAAGTAAATTAAATTTAAATGCTAGTTATAAGTAGACGAGTATGCGCCTCCTCGTTGGCAGGGACGGTAACAGGGTAACCTGGCTAAGCATACCAATATAGTATTTTTATACTAAAAATTGTAAGTCCGCGTTCGAGTTGTTAAACGCACGACCTCCTGGGAACAGCTTCTTCGATCAAAGCGACAAAATAAATGATTAAATGATTAAAATTATTGGATAGAATTACCCCTCTATAGCGAGGGAAATTATTTGGTGACTATCAAGAAGGATATCATCCGAATCGATCAGTCACTGATCAGGTGTTTTCGATGCGGATCATTCTATCTAAATATTATGAGACATCTAGCACCGTGCAGCAAGTGTTCCTGGATTTCCGGCGGGTGGGCCTATGACTCGATCAATCGACAGAGTTTGTGGTCTCCCCTGGAGTATTTAGGGATGCCAACAAAATTAATACGACTGTTTAGAATGAAAGTGGCACAGTCTCAATGCTGTGTTAGAGTTAAGAACAGGCTATCGACAGTTTTTGCAGTTAACTCCGGTGTTCGGTAGGGAGATGCTCAGTCCCCGACACTCTTTAATCTCATGCGTTTGAGTACATCTTTCGTAAAACTGAATCACTTGCATATGCAGATGACATATGATATTGATTCGCTTGGAGTGTTTTCAGCTTCTGTTGGGCTTCAGATTACTTAGTCCAAAACGAAATACATGATCTCTGGTTATAGGGACAATGGCACACCAGATTTTAATACAGTGGACACTACTCGTTTGAATGAGTGGAAAGGTTCACATATTCGGCCTCTCTATAATTATTTACGAGAACAGTGTGGGTGATATTAAAGTTCGGCTGGTAGCGCGCAGTGGTGCTTTGTATCCTCGAAGATCACTGCTAAAATCTAAACACCAGCTATCAAGTGCCGTGAAGCTGAAGCTTTGTAAAGCGTTGATCAGACCTGTTGTTATGTATGGATGTGAAAGTGGGGAGCTGACGGATGATTTCGAGGGATGGGTCCTTACAGCACATAACGAACTCTGTACACAATCGAGAACAGAGATTTGATGAAGATAGGGTATATATACAGCCAAAAGTAATATCTTATATTGGTGATTTAATCTTGGGGTGTAAGTCAATATGCAACTCATTTAAAAACATTTTCAAATGTGTTTTTGAGAAGAAAGATGACTCTAGTAACTATAAAATTTAAATACAGTGAGTACAAAATATATTAAAGTCAAAGTTAAGACAAATTCAGTGTACTGTACACATATCTATCTATATACATACATGTAGATGGAGCGACCATAAGTTTGTTACAAACAATTTCAAAATGTTTATTTTTATAGAAAATGACAAACAGAATGTATAAGAACGATGGTTATCTCTCCGATTACGAAAGTAAATTTTAAAGGCAAAAAACACTTTGTGTGTAACAAAAACAAAAACGTTTTAGCGTAATCTCTATATAAGATTATGAAATACAAATTTTAAAGTAACAACTTCCTGCGTTCTCAATTGTTACCTTACAAAATTCCAGAATAATTGTTATCAGTTGCATAACATTTTTATTCTGTTACCAGAAATTTAGAATACTACTTTTTGAAATACGCTTGGAAAAATATTGATCTTTGTGACATGATTTCACGCTATACACACTCGTATATAGACTCGCGTTTCTTAACAAAACAATTATAGATTATTGCCGATAGATTAAATTGTTGATCCATGTGTGTATATACCAGATGTTTAAACGTTCTATACCAATCAAGATGTATCGAACAATAAAACATAAATCTTTCGAAAGTCATAAAAGTATTTTATTATTCAATAGCGTCTCGTATCAATTTTACTTAAAGAGTATTAACGTATGTACATAAGATTGTACATATACATATATCTATAAGTATAAGATATCCATTTATTTATGTACTTTCATTGATGGAAGAAAATCTCCTTGAAAATCAATTTCCTTTTCAATCATATACCAAATCTATATTCTGTACATACATCGAAGTTGCTATATATACTCGCGTATATATGTATGTAGATATGTGAAAAGTATCTACAAAATTAGCCAAATAGTTTATAATCAGCTTATAAACTGAACATTCTTATTTCTAAATCGTGACACAACGTAACTCAAACGTTTGTTTTCAAGTTGAAAGCTCTTCTTTTGTATACCAACCACCATGTGAGTGTGACATATAGTTGAGAATATAAAAAACAAAAGTTTTAAGATTTTTTTTTTCTTTTCACTCACAACAAACATTGTAAAGTAGTTTTTTGAACTTTTCATCCGATTTTGGTAGCATTAACTCGCTTATATATGGACATATTGCCCTATACTATTGTAATGTATCGTTGCTGCTCCAGATGGTTATACAGTCGTATATAATCGTTGCTATGTATTATATTTTACTGTATAGAACAAATTCTTAAGTGTTTTATGATTACATCAAAATTTATAGTTTTTTTTTTGGTTAAGTTTCTATATGTTTAACTGCTGTTTGGAATAGTTCTTTACTTGCTTTAATATACATTTTCGGACAACATCAAAAAATTGTTGCTTATAAATAGTTTTCATTTTATTCGCACCCCAAATAGTTTTTTTTTCTTCATTTTTTATTACAACTGAGACTACCAATTTATCTTTCAAATACAAAATATATGCTGCTTTTAAAATTTTCATTTGTTGGAGTGTAACCTTTTTCTAATTATATGAACAATCAATTAAATTTCTTAATTAACAATAATAGATTACAATTTTAAACCAACATCTTATTCAAAACGAGTTTTTTTCTAACTAAAAATATTTGGAATTGGTTATACCTGTTCCTGCGCTTTATTTAATATTATTAACAATATTTAAATTTAACTTTGAATGTGCGATATACGATTATTAAAAATATGCATCCATATTACTGCCATAGCAATTATAATTTTTATTTCACTTCATGTTTCTTAATATTGAACATGATTAATATTTAATAGTAAATGGAGACTAATGCCACTAACGACATTGATATTAGTACTGTTAATATAGAGGAAGACAATGATATTATATTAAGCAACATTCAAATGATAGTACTCAACAGAGAGGAAGATACAAGAAATCATTTATATCAAGATGAACTAAAATTACTAATGAGTTTTGGATTTGACCAGGCTGTTTTAAACCGAGTAGTTGGTAAATTAAATTTATACATTAAATATATATAAATATGTTTTATTATAAAATACCACAACTATAAATATATGGTTTGATATCATTGTCTAATTTATAGAGTGCGCATTAGATATAGAAAGTCTCTTGGTAATAACCGATAACGACATAAACGATTTGTTTCTAATTAGCATGTTGGGGATTCGTACCAAATTCAAATATCATTTAAATATATGGAGACTCAAAGTAAATTAGTTAGCTACTCTTGCTATTGATTCACATAGTTAAATTTATTTATGTATACTTATAGGCTGACACAATTTCGGTAAGCGCTTCATGCAGAGAATGGATCGATGCATGCTCATCATCAAATGGCGATTCTCCTGTACCCCCAAATTACATTTTTAGAAATAAACAACGACAATATAAATTTAGAAACAATGTTAAAAGAGTCAATAAGAGGTGCAACCAAATGTTTACAAAGAGTTTCAATATTTAGATGACATCCAAAAAGAAAACCTAATAACAATAATTGTAGACAGCTTTACAAATGCCACGTGTAGACAAACACTATAAATTAAATTTACAAGCTCATATCATAACAAACATAACCAACATGTTGCCAACAAAACGAATCACTATACAAAACCAAGTTATGGGATTAGAGTTAGCAGATCCACAATTTTTCATGCCAAACAAAATAGATGTCCTAATAGGAGCAGACGTATTTTTTGAAATATTGAACCCCGAGAAACGTATTATCGATGGATTTCCAATACTGCAAGCTTCCAAATTTGGTTGGTTCATTGCAGGAGCATGGATCAATGGAGAATCATTCATTAATTTACACGCCACCACCAATCCAATTATCCAAACAGATCATGAGGACCTACATCAGCTGTTAAAGAAATTTTGGGAAGTTGCAGAAGTAGCTGCTCCTGTTATCCATCTACGCTTAACAATTCATGCGAGATGTATTACCAAAAAACAACAACACGAGAAGCCGATGGTCGATTTATCGTCAGACTGCTATTCAAAGAACCGAGAGCTTCATTAGGCAGTTCACTCAAAGCGGCGCATCAGCGGTTACGAGCAATGGAACGGAAATCCTCACATGCACCAGAGTTTTTCAACGAATATAAGTCATTCATGAATGAATATATATTGCCCTCAAACACATGACTTATATACCTTGGAGTGACGTTCCAGTTCTGGACAATGACAAATATTTTTTACCACATCACGCTGTGATCAGGGCCAGTAGCAGTACCACCAAATTAAGAGTAGTATTTGATGGTTCTTGTAAAACCAGCACACAAGTATCATTGAACGACATACTTCAAGTTGGCCCAAACCTACAAACTGATCTGACTACCATCATTTTGTGGTTTCGAAGGCACGTTATTGCTCTAGTTGCGGATTTAGAGAAAATGTATAGACAAATTCGTGTGACGCCTGAAGAAGCCAATTATCAACTTATCCTGTGGCGCGAAAATCCTAACGAGCAGCCAAAGGTATATAAGCTGAACACCGTTACATATGGCACAGCTTGTGCACCTTATCTCGCAGTAAAAACCCTGAAACAAACGACAGAGAATTTTAGTGAATTACACCCACAGGCTACACGTATTATCAACAACGATTTTTATGTTGATGATTTACTGACTGGCTGTGATAGCGTTGGAGAGGCTATAGCACTAAAGGACGAGATTAACATGATCTTAAGTAATAGTGGATTCAACTTAAGAAAATGGAAGTCGAACTCTCAAGAATTTTTGAAATCATTTTTACAAGAGGAAATTCAAAGTACTCCAAAATTGCTAGAAGGCGATATTTCAATCAAAACTTTGGGAATCATGTGGATCGCCGAATCAGACACTTTCTCATTCAAAGTTCAACCAAGTGAGAGTAATATTATTTGGACCAAGCGAAAAATACTCTCAACCGCTTCGAAAGTGTGTGATCCATTAGGCTGGCTTGCACCAACAATAATTCTTTTTAAAATGTTGTTAAAGAAGATTTGGTTGGTCAACATCGACTGGGATTCTACTTTACCAAACTCCATCATAAATGCATGGCAAAGTATTTACGAGTCTCTACCAGCTTTAGAAGCAATTCAAATTGATCGATGCCTGACGTCAAAAAACGATCCACAGCATATCCAGTTGCATGCATTTTGTGACGCCTCTGAAGCAGCGTATGGCGCAGTTATTTATATCCGAGCTGTAAGTGACAATGGATATATCACCACTAACATTGTGTATGCAAAAAGTAAAGTTGCTCCGATCAAACAAGTATCAAGTATGCAATGCCGTAAAATTTTGTATAGAATCTCTTGGATACGATAAAATAGAAGTCTACGCATGGACCGACTCCATGATAGTACTACACTGGCTGTCCGATGTTCCCCGAAGGTGGAAAAGCTTTATAGGCAACCGAACTGCAGCTATCATTGAGACTATCCCGCGAACCAGATGGCACCATGTTCAATCTAAAAGCAATCCAGCTGATGTCATATCCAGAGGAATAAAACCACAAGTATTACTAAATTCACAACTCTGGTGGCAAGGTCCTGCATGGCTACGCGAAAATGAAGAAGACTGGCCAAAATCAAAAGAGACCATAACCAACGTTGATACAATGGAGTTAGAAGAACGGTCAAAGTACACCAATGTGTTAACAGAAATAAACAATGACGATAACATAATTCTACATCTGTTAACAAAGTTTTCATCTTTGACCAAAATTCAGAAAATAATAGTTTATATATTGAGAATGGGTCGACCAAAACGACAAAAACATCAAAACAACCACAATGATTCGATCACCCCAGCCGAGATGAATGAAGCAGAAATAATAATTCTTCGAAACGTTCAGAAAATGACATTCGACCACGAATTAAAGAGGCTCAAGGAGAATAAGTCATTACCGGTAAACCATCAATTATCATCGTTAGATCCATTCATAGACCCAAATGGATTACTACGAGTAGGCGGGAGGTTAAGCAAATCATCGCTAACATATTCCGCTAAACATCCAATCATCTTACCGAAAAACCACCGAGTATGCGAACTTTTAATTCGTGATATTCATATTAACCACATGCATGCTTGCAACTCGTTGACATTGAGTATCGTACGCAGTAAGTTTTGGATTATAGGCGCCAGATATATGATCAAACACTGCCTAAAATCATGCGTAATATGTATTCGACATCGTATCCACAAAGCCGGACAAAAAATGGCCGATTTACCAGCAGTGAGATGTACCCAAAGTCGACCGTTTTCAAAAGTTGGCCTAGATTATGCTGGACCACTCTACATAAAAACAAGTAAACGGAAAACTGCTCCCACAGACAAGGCGTATGTAGCAGTATTTGTATGCTTATCCATCAAAGCAGTACATTTAGAAGTGGTTAGCGGTCTTGATACCGACTCGTTTTTGGCGGCGTTAGGTTAGGTTAGGTTAGGTTGAGTGGTTGCTATCGCACACTTAGACCGGCTACGGCCCATTGTGATACCACAGAATCTACTTCTCTATAACCCCTATGAGAACCAGTTAGAGCTACTTATGTAGCGTGATAAGTCTCGCACCTTACAGTTTTCGAGATCCGAGAGGCAGTCCATTGAGAATTTACCCAAATAATCATGTCTTTTGTGTGCTAAAGCCGGGCAATGGCATAGGAGGTGGACTATCGTCTCTTCCTCCTCCTCGTCCCTACAGCTTCTGCAAAAGTCATTTGCATCCAGACCTAGCCTCCTCGGATATTCTCCAAGTAGGCAGTGTCCTGTGAGTATCCCCACGATTGTTTTGAGTTCACGTCTTCGTAGGGAGATCAGTGTCCTAGAGCGTTTCCAGTCTAGCTTTAGCCAGACTTGCCTTGCTACCTTACTTGAGAGGGTGTTCGTCCACCTTTCATTCGTTGAGGCTTCTGCCTCCTTTTTGAGCCCATTCTTGAGTGCATTGATGGGCCTCCCCAGTTTGCCCTTTCCGGTAGCAGTTGGAGAGTTGTACCATGCCTCGCTAATTCGTCCACCCTGCAGTTCCCCATGACGTCCGAGTGGCCGGGGACCCAGACAATCTGGATGTTGAAATGCTCGCTCATCTCATTTAAAAACAGGTGGCAACCCAACGCCACCCTAGACGACAGAGAAACCGAGTCCAGCGATTTGATTGCCGCCTGACTGTCCACATAAATTGCGATATCAGTCGAGGATACCACGTTATGCCTCAACCAATTCAGGACCTCCTCAATCGCTATTACCTCTGCCTGGTACACGCTGCAGTGATCAGGGAGACGAACTGATGTAAATACTTCTAGTTTATCACAGAAGGCTCCAGCTCCTACTTTACCGTTTAGCTTGGAGCCGTCCGTAAAGAACTGCAGTGCTTCCGTTTCCGCACCCAACCCGCCCCTCCAGGATTCTCTTGAGGGGCAGAAAGTTCGGAACCTTTTCTCGAAACACAAGGTTGGTGTGACATAGTTTAGATTCGCGAGTTCCTTCCTCAGCGATCTAATTATCGTCGAGTGTCCTGTCTGGAGACACTTCCACTGGGATATGGCTGATAGTCGGGTGGCCGTAATCGCCGCCACCTGCTTGCCATAAATATCGACGGGGGGAAGGTGAAGCATCACCTCCAAGGCGCGTGTCGGTGTTGTCCTCAGCGCCCCGCTTATCAGCATGCAGGCCGTTCTTTGCACCTTCTCGATCCCCTTCCTGTACGTTGCTTTATCAAGAGCTGGCCACCACACACTCACCCCATACATAAGCACAGGTCTTACTACGGCAGTGAATAGCCAGTGTACCAGCTCCGGCTTCAGGCCCCATCTCTTACCGATGGCATTCCTGCATGAGTACATTGCTATATTCGCCTTGTTAACTCTTTCCAGCATGTTGGGCTTCCAACTAAGCTTGCTGTCCAAGATTACTCCCAGAAATCTTGCCTTATCAGTAAAAGCTAGTCTCCTGCCGTTAAGGATAGGTGGATCTACTACCGGGATTTTGTATTTCCTAGTAAATAGTACCAGTTCAGTTTTGGACGAGCTAATTGCCAGTCCACATCTGATCGCCCACCTTGTAGTGATTAGGAGGGCATTTTGGATTACCTCCTTCACCGTGCTTAGATACTTCCCAGAGACAGCTAACGCTACGTCATCTGCATAAGCAACTACTCTGATCCCTTCTCTCTCCAGCTCCAGCAGCAATCCATTGATTGCTATGTTCCAGAGAAGAGGAGACAGGACACCTCCCTGCGGGGTTCCCTTAACCACCCGCTTCCTGATAGTGGATTCCCCCAGCTCCGAGTTGACCATCCTGCATCCCATCATGTGATTGATTAGCTCACCTACAGGGTAATCCACTCCTAGGAACGACAATCCCTCCAGAATTGCCTCCGTCTTAATATTGTTGAAGGCGCCCTCAATATCGAGGAACGCCACCATACAAAACTCTTGTGAGAATATCGATTTCTCAATTGTACTTACCAGGACGTGCAGGGCTGTGTCCACAGATTTCTCTTTACAATACGCATGCTGAGACTGAGCCCAGTCACAAGGCTTTATTTTTGAGCGTATATAGAAATCCATCAGTCTTTCCAAGGTTTTCAGTAGAAAGGATGATAGAGTTATGGGTCTTAAGTCCTTGGGGTAGCCATGTGAGCATTTACCCGCCTTCGGAATAAAGATCACTCTGACCTCTGCCCACCCCTTCGGAATACAGACCAGTTTTTGACACCCTTTGAAGATCACCTCCCTCCTGTTTTGGCGGCGTTAAAGCTATTTATTTCACGGCACACCAGAACAAATTTGGTGCGACAATGGAACCAATTTCATTGGAGCCAATAGAGAATTACAAACGATGAAGCAGCAAATTATAAAACAATCAAACAATCCAATAATATCTGAATTTTTATTGCAGAAAAGTATTGTTTTCAATTTCAACCCACCACATGCACCACATTTTGGGGGATTATGGGAGGCGTCTGTGAAATCATTCAAATACCATTTAAAAAGAGTGGCTAATACAAATCTTACGTTTGAAGAAATTACAACATTGATCGTCCAAATTGAAGCATTGTTAAATTCAAGGCCATTATGCAGATTAACTGATGACCCAACTGATTTGGAGGTATTAACACCCGCTCATTTTTTGGTTGGACAAGCTTTAACAACCATTCCGGAACCAAGCTTATCTGATGTACCATCAAATAAATTATCACGATGGCAGAATATACAACAGCGACTCCAGGGATTTTGGAATCGATGGCATCGCGATTACCTAAAGTCATTACAACAAAGATATAAATGGAAGACAAAAACCGATCAATTCACAATCGATGACGTCGTCCTTATCAAAGAAGATAACTTGTATCCCAGCCAGTGGATGATTGGTAGAGTAACGAGAGTTCATCCTGGAAGTGATGGGATCATCAGAGTTGTCACATTAAAAACAGGAAAAAACGAAGTCAAACGTCCTGTCAATAAGCTAGTTAAGTTAATACTTAAGAAATAAAATTCCTTAAGGCGCGGGAGTATGTTTGCGAAATAACAACACTAAAAAGCACCACTTCGATTCACTTATATTTGTATATATAAAACTACAATAATTATTCATTCACAAATTTATTTATTAAAAACGGTGTTAGCTGAGCGCAAACTGTCTCACACGTCATTAAGCTAAAACAAAACAATAATTAGTTATAACATCAGATTATATTAATTGATTTATGTATATATTTAAATATTTCTTTAAAAACTTATCTTAAAACCATTATAAATTAACACAATCCAATTAGATTTATATAACTATACTTCTGTATGTCAATCAATTGTAAACAGATTGTCAAATCAAGTTTATCAATGATTTTTTGTACTAGATTATTAGGAACAATTCAGTTATGCTAATTTTTAGAACATATACTATAATTCAAATTTATGCGCTTAAGCTTGATTTTAAATAATAATGTTCCTATAAAAAACATGACAATCTTGATAGAAATTAAAATTATGTTCTCTTCCTCACCAACTGGCGATCTATTCAGACGTACTAATAAATAATTAAAATTAAATAATAAATAATAAAATATCAATAATTAAAGTTATTATTACATTAACTTCTTTATTAACTTCTTTTATTTATAATAAATTAATTAAAGTGGTTTGCTGTGTTTAACAAAGCGGTGTTTTAGTTCCTCACGCAATATTACATACAATTTTGTGCCGAAACCCGAAAGTTATGAGCATGCCGGATATTATAAGTTGGACAAATGCAATAAAAAAACCTATTCCCAAATGATATAATATTGCAAGTGTTTTTAAATTTTTTAATTGGACTAAATTTAGCTTTTTATATATTCCTGATTACATTAAAATTATCATTTAATAGGAATATTACTATAAAAAACGAGGACCAGGCATAAACCCAATAGGCAAGCTTCATGATAAAGCCGCCAACGTCCGAGTTAAACTGAGAAAGCGATCTAAAAGTACTTCGGACATTATTTTACCTAAAGGTACCAACAGCTTAGAAAGATAATATTTCTTATTAGTCATTTATGATATTCTTTCAATCATCATTTAAGTAACACCAAATTCAAATCAGGAAGTCGATGCTAATTCAAGCAAACTTATTGAGGAATTAGTTATATGGCTAACACACAACAACGAACCCTGGTCAGAGGTAGAGAAGAAATGGGCAGATTTAGTTATATATCGCCAACAGGACATTAAATCACATAACTCGGAAATTTAAAAAAAAATGGACTTTACTGAAGCACAGCCTTGGTTATACTTTGGTAAAATTGTATTACTCTTATAATAATAAATTATTGTTATATAAATACATTTACTTTTTAGATTGAAATAGATTACAAGATATTATATCCCGAAAATGAAACTCAGTTATTCGCTAATATTTTACCGTATTTAATAGATTACATAAAGGATCAAACATCAAGTGTTCACTTGCTCCAGATTAATGAAAATATCGAAGAAAGTATGTATAAACTATTCATAATCATTTAAATTTGATTACCCAGATAATTTACAAGACACTTTTCTTTTTCTTTCAGATTCCCGCGATTGCTTAATTTTCCAACTGCTCCACACAATTTTAAAATCATCTATTATTTCACGTGAAAAAATCAATAAAAAAATCAATTGGAAACCTAGCATTTCGGACGCACAACAATCTACTGTTTTGCATTGTATAACGATCAGCCAAATTAATAGTAAAGTTGAAGAATTAAAAAAACGTTATTTAGAAAAAGTATGAGTACCACAAGGGAGTGTTCTTGGGCCAATCCTATATCTCCTATATACTAGAGATATACCAATTACAGAAGAAACAATGGTGACTTTTGCCGATGACACGGCAATACTTGCAACAGCAAAGAACATCAATGACTCCACTAGCAAATTACAGAGGGCTACTAACCTGATATGTAATTGGACTAAGCAATGGCGAATTAAATTAAATGAAGCAAAATCAATCCAAGTGTACTTTACAAATCAAAAAGTTAACCATATACCAATAATGATAAACTCAATAGTAGTACCCCATGCAAACACTGCCAAATATCTTGGTATGACTTTAGATGCTAAGCTTAGATGGAAGGAACACATAAAAAAGAAGAGAGAAGAACTAAACATAAAATTTAGAAAAATGCATTGGCTCCTAGGGAGACAATCTGAACTAGCGATCCATAACAAACTGCTGTTATACAAACAAATTCTGAAGCCTGTATGGACATATGGTAGCCAACTCTGGGGATGTGCCAAGAAGACAAATATAAAAATCATACAAACAGTTCAAAATAAAATCCTACGATGTATTGTTAATGCACCGTGGTACATTCGAAACGACAACCTCCATCGAGATCTCAAGATTGAGCTTGTCGCGGATGAAATTAAGCATCATGCAACAAAACACCTACAACGTCAGCACCAGCATCAAAATCTGGACATACGCTGTATGCTGACTACATCTCTAACAAGAAGACTGCAAAGAACCAAACCACTGGACTTATCGCGACCAGAAGGTTAGTAGACTTACTGTGGTGAAAAATCTGAGGGAGGAGTTACACTAACTGGGGATAATCACTTGATTACGCCGACTATTCAAAATACTGTATTATGCAATGTAAATTACTAAATGGGTACAAGACTCAGTCGTAATATAAATAAATATTAAAAAAAAAAAAAAAAAAATTTAGAAAAAGGTTTAACTTTTCAACCAATCATAATAGTTATTGGTGAAAATCTTAGATCATTAACCAATTTTTACACATTTTATGACGGTATCGTCTATAAATTAGACCCCACTTTTCTTAAAAGTTTAGACATGTTGAGTACTCGGTCGAAGGGACAAATGTTTACTCGTTTATAGAAAACTTTTTTTTATAATTTTAGTTTAAATGCAAATCCAAACTTGATAAACTGTAAATCGAATCTCATTAGTAGTACTAATTTATATTTTTATTCATAATGTTCAGGTGTTTTACATATGTGCCAAAAATTATTTCTCTTCTCAAAAATATTCATTGATCATATAAAATCTTACCACGGTACAAAAGATATTTCACAATATCAAAATTTTCAAAATATACATTCATTTAAAAGACACTTAGATAGAGGTTAATTCAAGTTAAAAGTCGCGGGCAAACGAATGAACATTCTTCCCTTCAGTTGCCTAGAATTTCTGAAATTTTAATAAATACTCAAATTAATTATAATACTGTAACATCGCATAGTTTTCTAAGAGAAAAAATCAATTCTAGTCCTGTTTCTGAAATTTATCCAGGTCTATCTTTTACATTGGATCTTCATAATTACGATAATTTTAATCGAAAAAACGTTGCATGTCTTATTGACGAAATATAGCTTAAAATTACAAAAATTATAAAATTTTGCCTTTAATTGAGAATCCATTGGCCAGATCCGAAGCAACAAATTTACTACAAAAATTTGTATATCCATTCGATAACATTACCACTGAGTACAAATTCCTTGATGCCGAGTTTATACGTTCCTATCTTGCTGCAAAATGTTCACCGACCATATATAAGCCAATCAAAACAAGCCATTTCGTAAACAAATTTCCCCTTCCAAATTAAAATAATTTCAAATAGATGCAAAATGTGCAGCAGGCTGGCAACTGCTACAAATTAAAAATATGCTCAAATTTTCACTCATTATGTCAATTTTAGCTGTTTTTCAAATAATTTTTTTTTTGTTGCTATATCTTGGCGAAACCGAAATGTCATGGCGAGTTTATGCATTTCTATCTTGCTGCAAAATTGTCTGCAAAGCGGGGTGAAGTTAGCCGCTTTTTATTCTAGTATGTTGGTACATGGCTTTTTGCTCAATTTGCTGTTGTCAAAAATTATGTCAGTTTGACATAATTTTGACATAATTTTGACATTATTTTGACATAATTTTGAGATAATTTTGACATACATAATGTGAATAAATTGATGTTATTTACAAAGTAGGTATGATGATAATATATCACATAAAATACTACTGTTTGTAGTTTCTTTGCATAAAACTTTCGAGAGGGAAATCAAACTCGTAAGGCCACCACCAAATATTACTAACTCATCCGATTTTAATACTGGAAACACTGTTCCACCATATTTTTGTTTATATTTTTCAAAACAATTGTACACACTCTAATTTCACAACCAAACCCACTGTAAATACTGAATCATTGTATGTATGTGTGTACCTTGTAAGGATGCACAAGAAGAAGGTTATAATAATCACAAACGACCTCAGAACATATTGAAATAAAAGTATAAATGTACATATAAATAAATGTATATATAAATAGTTATCTTATACATAATGATTATATTAAATTTTGTGACTTAGTCAAATTATTATTTTCCTTTGTCTTAAGAATTAGTTTGTTTCTACTTCTTAAATATTATAATTAGAATTATTAAACTTACCTACTCTAATCAAATAATTTAATTTATAAGCTATCTGAATTTTCATTTTTCTTGTTTCAACTTAAAATTGAGATTGATTTTCTAAATGTGTTCTTATTTTTAAATAAAATTAAATTATTAAATTATATATGATTTTAAGTCTCAATCCGACCACCATTAATTATATTTCAATTTCAGCACAAATTTGTTCGATTTCTTCTTTTGTTTTCTCTCTCTCTCGTAAGTGAATTTAAAATTTTCAGAACGAGATAATTTACCCGTTTTAGACGAGGATGTAGCAGTATCAGCATGTGGTCAACATAAGGTAAGTATCATTGCCTGCCTCAATTTCTTTTTTTTGTCTTAAGGCGGTATAAAAGCTAGATTTACTAAACATTTGAAAACATCACCCACCCCCACCACTCAGTCATAGCTGGCTGGTTTTCAACAGGATGATTTTCCCTGTTACCGTTTTTCACCAACTTACGGCACCGAAGATCGTTACAGTATTTGCAAGTATGATATTTCAAAAATTTTACTTCATTATATAGAAAAGTCAAAATATTTTACATTAGATGGATTAAACTACAGAAAACAAATGTTCGACTATGGTGAGACAGAAATAGGTAATATTTCACCACCTTTAACATTAGCTGTATTAAAGTCTAATACATTAAAAATACCTGCGCGCGAGACAATGTGTTTTGTTAATTATTTGCCATTAATGATTGCCGACTTAATACCGGAAAATGACAAACTTTGGGAACTGTACTTGGTGCTAGTAAAAATAATCGATTTGGTTCCAATTGTCAGAATTTCATGCATATGAACTAAATACATTGAAACATTTATGGCGAGTTTATGCATTTGTATCTTGCTGCAAAATTGTCTGCAAAGCGGGGTGAAGTTAGCCACTTTTTATTCTAGTATGTTGGTACATGGCTTTTTGCTCAATTTGCGGTTGTCAAAAATTATGTCAGTTTGACGTAATTTTGACATAATATTGACATAATTTTGACATAATTTTGACATAATGTAAATAAATTGATGTTATTTGCAAAGCAAGTATGATGATAATATATCACATAAAATACTACTGTTGGTAATTTCTTTGCATAAAACTTTGATTCTTGAAATCTTTCGAGAGGGAATTGTACACACTGTAATTTCACAACCAAACCCACTCTAAATACTGAATCATTGTATGTATGTGCGTACCTTGTAAGGATGCACCAGAAGAAAGTTATAATAATCAAGAATTAAGACTATATTAGAAAACCAAACGACCTTAGAACCGAAATAAAAGTATAAAAGTACATATAAATAAAATTTTAATTAATTTAATAAATTTTATTTTATTGATCATGTATGGTTTATTGCCCATCTTACGGATTTCGGCCATATTTCTTAGCTGCTGCTGAACCAACGTGTACTCGAATACAATTAACATGCACAATGTGAATAAAGAATAGTACCAATATTCATCTAAGCACCATGGACCGACAGAAAATATTTGGAAAACAAAAAATGGAGCTGTGGCAAGTTCAATAAATAGTTGATAAAATTCTGGCACAACCATTGTCATCTGATTCTTGCCATATGTTTTCTCGGCTAGGCTAATTTCATTCTCATCTTCATGTCCTTTCGAATCAATATATTCGCGATACGTTTTATGAACTGGAAATTCGAGCCCTCTGAATTGCTTTTTATCTTCATCCCAGATGTATTTGGTTTTCTGGAACACAAACCAGTAGATTACATCGTTCTTATCGTTTTTCAACCGCGTAGAATTCAGTTTGACCATTTCGGATGATCCATTATTAGACGTTGGTACTACCTTCGCCACCACCGCTGTTTGTGGAGTTTTCGCCGATATTGTTGTATGGTGTGGAAATTTATGGCATTCGTTTGAATTGAAAATGCCCTAGGTGCGTATTAAATGCTGTTTTTTCTTTATCTTTTGGATCTAAAAGTATTTGATGATAGCCTTTCGCCAGGTCAATCGTAGTGAAATATTTTGATTTGCCAAGATGGTCGAGGATATCTGAGATGTTAGGAAGAGGAAACACATCGTTGATCGTGACATCATTTAATTTACGGAAGTCAACCACGACTCTCCACTTCTTCTCTTCATTACTCGCCTTTTTGGGAACTATTATTAAAGGAAAATTCCATGGACTCTTGCTTGGTTCTATGATATCGTCTTCTAACATTTGAGATATCTGTTTATTAATTTCGGTTTTCGTCGACTCCGGTAATCTATATTGTTTAATGTATATAGGTTCTATGTTACATTCGGTTCTAATTTTATGAACTGTCACATCTGTTGCAGTAAGTTTGTCACCAGGTAGATAGAAAATTTCATTGTACTTTCTACATAGACTCAAGACAGAATTTCTTTCTTCCTGATTAAGATGATCGATTTTCAAAGAAGATTCAAGAATTTGTAATCGATTGTTTATGAAGTTTGACCAAGAATTAAATTGGATAATTTCGAATTCGTCTAATTTGTTTAATGGTAATTCTAAATGTTCAATTTCAACTTCGTACTCATTGGTATTTACAAGGCTTACGGTTACCAAATTATCTTGTGCTTGTATAATTGAATTGGCAGTATATACGCCAGATACAATTTCTAAAGATTGGCAAACATAATCGATATCGTTCGGGATATCCAAATGTAGAGTAAAAGTTTGTTCTGTACGAGGTGGAATTAGAACACTTGAATTAGACATTAGTTTAAGTTGAATTAGAAAACCGTTTACTGAAATATCAAAATTGTAACTAGAGAAATCGATTTTACATTTGTATTTGGATAAAAAATCTTTGCCTATAATACCTGCACATTGGATAGGAAACGAATTTGGAACTATCTGAAATGAATGTTGTATGGATAAGGAATTCGATAAGATAATATTAGCATCGCAACTACCAATTGTTTCTATTAGTTGGGTAGTTATACCTTTCACTTTACATTTCCGGTGAGGATAACAAAGTGTATCGTCTACCAAAAAATTTCGTTTAATTATGCTAATATCGGCTCCGGTATCAACCAAAAAGAAAAATGATTTAGGTTTTAGTATATCTAGTTGTAATTGAATATATTTTCTATCTTGATTTTGACTTGTAAGATGAATTGAATAATAATTTAAATTTGCATTGGATGAATTATGATGAATTGATTCTAAAGAAGAATTATGATTTAAAGATTTAGAATAAGCAGTATTAGAAAAACGATCTAAGTTAGAATCAATTGGGTAACACGAGCTGATATTGTTATGCTTTCGATTTTCGAAAACTATATCTGAGGAACACTCTCTTTTATTTCTTGGATCCGAACTGGAGTGTTTTTTGAATGTTGTGGAACGGATCCCAAACCATTTCCCGACGAGGATGGCTGATCTTGTTTTGTTACTTCCATGACATGACTGTTTTTGTTAGAGTTAGCAAACTGACGCTTCCGACAAACACTGATATGATGACCAGGTATTTTGCAGTAAGCACAGCATAATGTGCTATGAACTAGAGCGATTTCTGACTTTGCACGTCTTGTATCATTATATTTATTGAAGTTATTCTGATTTGGTGATTGTCTACTAAATGAACTGGGATTTGATTGAGCTGGATATCGGCTAAAACACTTCTCAGCAGAATGTCCAACTCGCTTACATATTTGACATTTAACTTTGGTACACAGATCAAGTGTATTTAACGAATTACGAGTGTTAAGGATGAGTTCTTCTTCGCAAGCTTTGTTTATTGCTTCTTGAATTTTGGAAAATCGACACGCTTTAATAATAAGTTTAATAGGATCGATTAGCCCTTCTTGAAAAGCCTTCAGAGCTGTTTTGGAATTTAAATGGATAATAGTCTTTGAAGCTTTAGTTCCTTCACTATCTTCTATACAAACTTCGTTTAACTCCGAAAGTAATTTCTCAACCCTACCAGCATACGATGTTACGTTCTCATTTCTAAATTGTTTTACGTTAATCAGTTCGATTTGTAATTGTTCTATGGATTTTGAAAATTGAAATTTATTTTTCAGTTCAATTTTCAAATCTTTCCATGAATCGAAATCCGTATATTTCACAATATCGTAAGCTTTATGTGATAATTTGGTTTTTACTAAACTAAGAAATTTATTGTACTCAGTGTGCAATAAATCATTATAAACCATATCACAGCATAACAGAAACTTATGGAGATGATCTGAACTACCATCAAAATCTGGAATGATTTTTAGTGCGAC
The DNA here is from genome assembly GCA_951394425.1 of Tipula unca. Taxonomy (NCBI): domain Eukaryota; kingdom Metazoa; phylum Arthropoda; class Insecta; order Diptera; family Tipulidae; genus Tipula; species Tipula unca. The sequence goes on along the minus strand of OX596380.1, from coordinate 174,384,810 downwards.
ATCCATATTTAAAATAGACATTGTGAATTGTGAAGAGTTTTTTAAATACTTGTCTACTTTGGATAAATTCGAACCCGAAATTAGATTAATATCGTCAGGGTTATCTATTTGATCAACTGCAATTACAGATCTTGACCGCCTTTTGTTTTTGATTACGTTTCGCTTCCGCAAAGTTAAATAATTCGTTTGATCGTCCAGGTTTTTAAGTGACATTTAATGAATTAAGCATAGAATACGAACATGAATATTTATATAATAACAACAATACGATAACAATAATTTAAGAAATATATTTCGGTTATTGTAAAATATAATAAAAGAATTCGATTTGAATGAATTTTACACCACTATGTTTACACCAATGAAAAATAAAATTTGTATGTTTCCATTAATGATAAACCGCATTGAAATATTGGTAACATTTTTTATGTTATTATTTTTTTTTTATTAATTTTAATATTTGTTGAGAATAAAAAAAAAAAATTTGAACTAACCTTAACAGTAATTTTTTGACAAAATTTTCTGAATTCCACGTTGAGGTCAATTACTGATGTATATGTAGCTGCAAATATTTTTTTGTTGTTGTTGATTGATTAAGGTGATAGGAATGACAAATGTTGATTTAAGATGAATGCTGATTTTATGATGGTACGATTATGATGATTTTGTGTATAATGCTGTTCTTAAGATGAATGATGATTTTAGATTGATTGATGATTTTGTGATGAATAATGATTCTATGATGATGATACGAATATGATGATTTTGTAAAAGGATGATTGTTGAATATTTCTGAACCATAACTGATGATTGTTTAAATGATGATTTTGTGAATATAATTGCGATAACAAACTGGACACTGGACACTAGTCATTAATGAATGCCGTAAACTCCGTTTTAGTCATAATTATTTGCTGTTGTGATGATACGATAATATAATCTGCTGATATCGTACGATTTTTATTATAGCGGTTGATTATTTAATGATTACAACTATGTTTCACGGTAATTCTAATGTTTTTGGACAACATGCGTTATATGTTTTATTGAGTATTTACACTCAAGAATCTTAAAATATCGATTATTAAATTATTAAATTATAAAATTATTTACTTTTGATTTCACGTTTTGGATAATAAAAATTATTATAGTTTTATATTTTAACAATTTATTTATAGTTTGACTTTGCACATTTTGAGATATTTTTCACATTCACTAAATTTTAGAATATTATGGATTAGCGTTATTGTTATTTTTAGTTTATTAAGTTAATGAAATTTCCACACTATATGAATTGCTGCTTAGAGCAATCCCACCGCTGTCACCAATTTTTGTTGTATGGTGTGGAAATTTATGGCACTTTTAAAATAATAAACAGTTTCACATTGAGTTCAACAACATATTTTATTATTAATTTAATTTAGTTTTATTTTTATTTATTAAATTTCACATTTTTAATTTTAGGTTTATAATTTTAGGATTTAAATTATATGCACTCCAAAAACTTACTGACTCAATTTTTCAATTGTACCAATTTTATAGAGTACAATACATATGCAAAACATTATGTGCTATTAATATATATATATATAGTTACAATTACAAACAAATTTAAAGTATATAATATATAAACAAATTTAAAGTATTTAATATATATAATGTACAAAGTACATAGTAATTAAAATAGGTTAAAGCTATAGTATAGCTTCAATAATTCATAACAATATAATCGATACGAGGATAAATAATATTCTTCGACAGCGAAAACAAAAATCCACAGGCTAAACCAAAGGCCATACAATACAAAAATATGTTCCCGTTCATCAATATGATTGGATTTGGTATATGCAATGTGATGTATTGGATTAATTCATCGATTCGATTATCATTTTTTATCGCTGTCATTTTAATGCATTACATTTATGTGTACTGGCCTATTAATTTATTTAATTTAATATATTCGTAGATTTATAAAACACGGTGATTGTCCAAATTTTGTTTAACTTCCTCGATTTTAGTCGTGACAACGTAAGCATAATTCTCTTTACATCGAATTTTTTAACGAACCATTAAAACCAAAGTATCATTTTTTGGTACATTATCCGACAGCAATTCGCAAATGTTGACCGTTTATAGCCAACTAACCATTGGTTTATATTCCAGCGTTGCAACTATATGTAGAAACCATCAACTGTCTCTAGTTTACCTCCCCCACGGTATGCATCTGAGCAACGTTTGTTTTGCATGACTAATGTATCTAAACGGCGAAACATCTAGAGGCGAGTTTAGTAACACTGTAAACAACAAAACGCAATGGATAAAACAAACAAGGAAAGTGATACCCTATATAGGTGGCAGACCTGAAAACATCAGTATCAGAACAAATTCCGAGTACATCAGCAAATATTATAAACAGCGGGGAGCGAACGAAGTTGCTGAGCTTAAGAGACAAAACAACAGAAAAGGTTAAAACCAACCAAGCTGAGGATATACCATGGATGAGGTAGAACTAGAAAACGAAGTTGGTAGTACTGATAACAGAAACACCAAAAAACGAAAACGCCTCCAAAACATATTACACAAACTGTGAACAATAATACTGAACAGAAAAACAAAAAAATACCACTGAGGCAGTCACTCATTAACGTGAGCAACATCAACAATTTCGAACTTTTTCGGCAAAAAATAACAAAAACCACAAACGAACCAACTAATTTTAAGGCGCTTTCAAACAGTGACATTAAAATTACCGTTCAAAATGAAAATGACTACGGAAATGTCAAAAAACTATTAGAAGAATTAAAAAATGAAACCGCAGCAACCAACTTGAAAGTATCGAATATCACACCTATCACCTGAAGAGTGAAAAGGCTTATAGAGTGGTTATCAGAAGCCTGCCATCATTTGTAAGTCATGATGAAATTAAAACAGACTTAGAAAAAATGGGACATGAAGTCAAAACATATTCAAAATGGTCACAATTGATGGTGTAAAAGTCAAGAAACACTTTCCATTGTTTTACATCGATTAAACACAAAAAGACAAAAATAAAGAAATCTTCAACATCAGGAAACTTGCATACTACACAGTTAAAGTTGAGCCACCTAACAAGACAAGGAGCATTCCAAAATGCACGAATTGTAAACAACTCGGACATACTAAGAGTTTCTGCTATCGTCAAACCAAATGCGTGAAATGTGCTGAAGATCACCACACAGCAAAATACAAAAAACAACCAGTTAGCGAACCTTCATGTGCTCTTTATCATCAAGAAGGACATACTGCCAATTATAAAGGATGCTCTGTACATCTGAACAAAATTAAAAGTGAACAGAGTAATAGAACAAGCGTAGTATACAGCGAGAACAAACCAACGCAGCTAAACCTCAAACACCAATTCAGCTGATGAATTAAACCAAAACAACAAACAACCAGAAGATAATAACGAATCTATACTAACATTAAAATCATTAAAATGCTCAGTCAAATTCAACAGACACTTGGTCACTTAGCAGAAAGGGTGGCAAAACTGAAAATTAATTTCTATCCGCCAAGTAAAAAAGTCAGCATACACAAAAATGATTAACTCGTTCCTACGCGTTGTAACTTGGAACGCCAATGGGCTCAACCAACGAGCCCAGGAACTGGAAATATTTCTCCATACAAACAATATAGATATTGCGCTGATTTCAGAACCGCACTTCTCTAGCAAAAGTTTTATTAGAATAACGGGATTCAATTCCAATACTGGACAACGCATCCTAGTGATAGTGCTAGAGGTGGTTCAGCGGTATTAATTAAAACTAATATCAAAGATAATCAACAAGAGGATATTCGGGAAAGCTACCTGCAAGCAACGGTTATCTCAATCCAATATAATGGCGCAGATCTAATTATTGCGGCAGCATACTGCCCTCCTTCAAGATTTATCATTGGAGAGGATTACAATATAAAACATACAGCTTAGTGTTCGTTCCAGGCTAATTTCTCCTGAAAAAAGAAATGCTCTGTTCAATGCCATTCATGAATACAAATGTGAATATCTGTCTCCAGGGGGGCCAACGTATTTTTTTCTTTTTTTTTTTAAATGACTTGGCATAGACACTTTTTTGGTCCATAGCCTTACCTTACATTCACACAACATTCATTCATCCCATTCACACAAGTACAGTATACCATCTGCGCATTGCATAGCTCCATGTCACCCTGCACAGTGACATGGAAGATGGGTCGGCCCATGAGTTCTACATTCCAACAGAGGGTCATAGATGTTTTCAATTTAATCACCGATCGTAATCGGGAGATGAAAAATCCCTTTTGCATCCCGCCTCTGTTGGGATTCGAACCCGGTACCTCCCGACCCAAACGTCGCAGCTTTAAATACTGCGCTATTTGCTCGGTGGGCCAACGTATTGGCCAACGAATGCAGGAAAAACACCAGATCTACTTCATTTCTTTATCATAAAGGGTATTTTAATCCAGTTACACTAGAGCCGAAGGGATTAACGACTTAACATCTGATCACATTCCTGTACTGTTATCAGTAAGCGTAATAAACAAAACATAAAAAGCGAAACCTTACTAATGAACATACGGATTGGAATCTCTTCAGAGAAAAGTTAGAAGAGCTAGTTGAATTAAAAATGAGTAAATGAGTAAATGAGGAATTGGAACATCAAACAAAGTCTTTCATTAAATACACTCGAAAGCCCGCCAGCCTCGCTACTCCCGAATTAAAGGAAAAAGTGAACATGGAAGTCATATACCCTGCTGAGTTCAGGGAACAAATTAAGGAAAGAAGAAAGGCAAGAAGAATATGGCATCTCACCAGAAATCCCATTAACAAAAAAGCCTTTAGCTCGAGCCTGTATAGCTCGGATACCACCCATAATAAATGATCTAGGTAATTGAGTTCGACAAGATAAAAAAAAAACCGAACTCTTTGCTCAACACCTAGCAATAGTATTTCAACCCCATGACATTTAATCCAACATCGATGTAACACCTGTTTATCAACCAAATCAGGATTTTAAAAGGGCCACGCCAATGGAAACTGCCGAAGAAATCGACAAAAATCTTAACCAAAAAATTACCACATAAAGCAATCGTCATGATGTTTGAGATTGAAGTATGTACTCGATCGCTTCAAAACGGCTCAAATAATTATGCTGAGAAACCAGGCAAACCAGATGAAGAAGTAACATCGTACAGAACAAATTCACTGCTTCCGACCTTATTAAAGCTGTTTGAATAACTACTTCTGAAACGTATCAATCCAATGGTAAACGTTCCTGATCCTTTTCTACACTTCAAGCATACCTACAACGAACAAAACATTCATCGGCACGTTTGCTGACGACACTGTTATTATGGCAATAGACGAATCTCAACAAAGGGCAGTGGAAAATCTTCAACGAGCAATGAACAACGTTACTAAATGGACGATTGATTGGAAAATCGCGCTTAATGAGCTTAAATCAACCCATGTGACGTATGATATTTACGCACCAACCGAAAAAATCAGCACATATACATCAACGAGTGCAAGTGCCGGATGCTGAATGGGCCAAATACCTTGGTCTGCATCTATACTCAAGGTTAAACTGGAAACATCACGTGAGACAAAAAGCTGAACAGATTAAAACAACGTCAAATGTACTGGTTAATTGGGCATCATTCCAAAATGAACCTATATTGCAAAATACTAATTTACCAGACCATCTTCAAACCAATATGGATGTATGGTGCGCAGCTATGGGGTTGTACTAATAAGTCTAATAGAGACATTATCCAACGTAGCCAAAATAAATTTCTTCGAATGGTCACCAACGCTTACCGATTTGTGACCAACAGGGAAATACACAATAATTTACAAATACAATTGATAGATGACGTCATCCACAAATGTGCCATAAAATATAAAAAGAGACTTTTCATTCTAACCCAACGTTGAGGCCGTAGAACTACTGGATAGTACAAACGGATTAAGGCGGCTCAAACGAACCAAACCACATGAGCTAACCGAATGAATATCATACCTCAGGGGAACTGTACACTGTTGTAGCAAACCCACACAAGTTTATGCTTATCTCATAAGTCCGAAAGTCAACCTTACTAATGAATTAATCGAATTAATAATGTTTAAGATTGTAGTAGCCATACCATTAGAGATCATACTTTGTTAGAATCCCATCTAGTAATCGACTGCGAGTTAGAGATCTTCGATATGAACAATGTCGTTGGGTCTACCTCTTGCTTTTTGCTTGTGTGATTCCGATATTGAACAGTAAACAATTGCTTCCAGCTGCGACCTTTGTTTGGGTTGTATCAGGAACGTAGTTTGGTTCCCACCCTCCATTGTTTCCTTAGCTTGTAATTGCTGCTTAATAAGATTAGAGCCAGCCTGTTTATTTCTAACAATGTTAGTACAACCCTAATTCATGAATGTTGCTCAGCGGACGTTGCGGCTGTACTCATCTCTCTCGAATCGTCAAACTCATTCGGATCACTAGTGGTAGCATCAGTGTATCTGACTTACGTTTCTGTCTTACCTCCTCCCTCGGAGGAGTTTACCAACCTTGTTTCGTGGAGCAGGGCAAATCATTTACGTTTAGTGGCCGGATGCGATGCTAATGCTCAACACACGTCATTGGTTAATATGAATATTAATGATAGGGGTTTATCTCTACTTAATTACCTGAACACATCTGACCTTGAAACCCTTAACAAAGGCTGTGAGCCTACATTTATCAATTCAGTTAGGAGGGAAGTGATTGACATTAGTTTGTGACCAATGATATCCTCACCTCCGACCATAGGTGCATCTCGTTTAAAATACATAAATCTAAGAAGACCTACTCTTATATACCTTATCGTAACAAGAACCTTACCAACTGGGAGTTATTTTCTCTTGCGTTAGTACCTCGGCTGGTTTCATTGGGTGAGATATGTTAGACTGAGGACATTAAATTGCTAACTTCATCTATGACGGACCCAGTCACGTCAGCCTTCGAAAAATCTTGTCCTCTTATTACCAAGCAAAAATCTCAGCATATGCCTTTTTGGTGTTCTGTTCTTAAAAAACTGAGAAAAACTGCTAGGAGGCTCTAAAACAAATCCAAAACTTTCTGCGAGGACATTAATAGTATTTCTGGGTTCGCCAGACTTAATATTTCTTTTGTTAGAAATGATTCTTGCCGACTCGATGTGCTGCGACTTCCTGATGGCAGATTAACCTCTACTAGAAAGGAAACTGTCGAACTACTACTTTCTGTGCATTTCTCTGGGTGCAATGTTATCAATCATGATTATGTTGCTGACGTTCAGCTCAATGGTACTGATTATTCACCCAACTGGGACTTAGGGAGCGTTTTCTCCTTCTCACCTTATAAATCAGGTGGTTTTCCTGCTGAATTACAGCATGGGTTTCCCCTAATTCAGGAACATTTACTTCGAGTCTGTCAAGCGTGCTTTGTGTTTGGATATGTTCCACAGTCCTGGAGCAGGAGTAGAGTTGTGTTCATTCCGAAAGGTGAGAGACGGATTATTCCTATCCCAAGGAATCCTGAACTTTTCTCAAAACGTAGAAAGAATTGTTGACAAATATATTAGGGACCATCACTTATCTGTTATCCCACTCAGTAGCACTCAACATGCTTACAGAGTTGGGAGATCATGAGAAACTACGCTGCATGAACTTATTACGTAGATTGAACGATCGCTTAGTATTAAGCAATTACTTGTGGGCACTTTCCTGATAGAACTTCTTTCGCTACCATCATAATTTTGGTATTGCGCAAACCATTGTTACTTGGATTGTATCTTTGCTATGAGCTGAACTCCTTTTCTATTTCGATTAAAGTTACCAAAGGTCGCCCCCAGGGAGGTGTCCTGTCACCTCTCTTGTGGCTCTTAGTTATTGACGCAATCTGGATTCACTGCTCAGAGTTATGCTGATTACTTAGTCGTTCTGGTTCAGGGTTCATACCTTAACGTACTATCTTCGTTCTCCTTTTCGAGGAATGATTGCTAGATCCTACAAAGTAAAGCATATTGGAGTTATTTTGGACAGTAAACTTTCCTGGAATTCTCATATTGAAATTAAACTTCAAAAGGTCACTTCCAACTGATCAAAAAATTGTTGCTTATAAATACTTTGTTCGAACCCCAACCAGTGAAATTCAGTTTATTTATAGACAGAGCTCAACAATTAAAGCAGAACGATGGTTCAAATATTTTATGCGGATTACGTTCTAAATTAGAGAGACCGCAGGTGAAACCGAAATATTTATTTGCAAAATAACAGAATTGTCAGAGATTTCGCCACAATAATAATAAACTGTGTTTAAAGGCCATTACTGGCCATTTACTGCGTGTCAAGAATTTGTCTCCGACGGTTTCGATGCTGAGGTTGGTCGGGACCGAGCCAGCGTACTCACTGAGATATTACTTCATGAACAATATAGGAGATCTTCATCAGATCTTTGATCTCTACTGAACAGAGCTCGGTATGTACGGGCCTGATCAACGCTTTTTAAAGCTTCAGCGTCACGGCACTTGATAGGTGTTTAGATTTTAGCAGTAGCCTTAGAGGATACAAAGCACGACTGGCGACTGCCAGGCGCACTTTAATATCCTCACCCACACTGTTATCGTGAGTGATAAGGGAGCCCAAATATTTCAAATTCCTCACTATTTCAAACGTGTAGTGACCACTACTAAAATCTGGTGTCCTATTGTTCTTATAACCAGAGATCATGTATTTGGTTTTGGACCCCAACCGAATATCAAGAGCTCCGAATTAATGCAGTCCAACCCAGGTGAGCGGGTTTATTCCAATCTCTGCATGGCCTTAGTGAATTCCTTATGGGATGGATCCTCGGTGTAAATCTTTGCAATATTTTGTAGATAGAGCCGACTCAACAACCGTCTGTGACGCATGATGAACACCAAACACCGACCGAACACCAATCAATTTCTTATGCTTTAAATCGACAAGGAGATCAATGTTACTGAGAAAATCGGCACCAATGATCGAATGACTCACTGCTGCTATATTTAAGTTTGTCAGCTGATAAGACTAGCTCCGAGTTTTTGGAATTTCAAGTAACGTAGCTGTGAAATGACATGACGGAAATGTCAGCGCCAGTATCGATTAAAAAGGTAACTTTATTTATAGATTCTGATATAAAAGCCGACTTTATTGTTGTAATATGTTATGGTTCCCGGCCGTAACCGTTTGGGCATTTTTATCTACCTTTATCGCTCTATTGTTAGGCTGAAAGTGGTACACCCGTACCCTCTAAAGTTGTCTAGACTGTTAAACCTCGCTAATGTTTGGTGGGGTTACTTCGTGTAATTTGGCGACTGTTTTGGCCATTAGTGGTTTCTGGCTACTGCGGTTATTTGTCTCAGCACCCGTGATGGCCGTCTGTCTCCTATATGTCAGATATGTCTAGCGATGCCTCTAACTGTGGTTTTTCCGACATCGAATTGCGATCTATCAGTGCTGCCTTTAGCATTTTTACAGTATATACGGTACCCTGCTGCAAGCTTCTGAAGACAATGCTTCAACTTTGACTATTTGGCGATAGATTCATCTTTTATTACTTTGTGCAAACTGGGTTATGTAGACTTCTGTGGTGATAAACCATGCTTTTGGTTGCGATTCATCCACAGCCATGTTATGATCGTACTGATCGACATTTCCGGTTCGATCTAATATACAGAATCATTAAATACACTAAAATTTTACTACAAAGTGGTATTCGCGGACGATTAGGTAATATTCTTTGCTGAAAATTCACGGCATACCATTCAGGAAAGTTCACAGCCTGCCATAGATATTATGGTTGATTGGTGCAATAACTATATAAAATGAGATCTATCCATCAAGCATCCACCTCAAAGGAACACTCGACATTAGGAGACCACTTTTATTATTTATTATTGGTCAACGAATAAAGATGGTGAAGACCGTAAAGTGGCGGGGAGTAGATTTTGGCGAACTTATTGGTGCACCTCATGCGTCAAAAGAGTATCTATAAACAACAAGAATGTTGTCATGGAGCTTAAAAGTGTAGCAAAAGAAACATGAAGCCTAAATTGTAGCACATTTGGTACAATGTATGAAGGTTTATAATAATGGCTTCCAGGTTTCGTGACTTATTGTTTCGAAAACATTGAAGGAAGATTATGGAGAGGAAGTGCACCGTTAACATTAATATTATAGAAACAAGCACCTATGAAAAATTCTATTTACGTGCTATACAGTATCTCTTGAAATTGACTATAACAGTGGCCCATCGACGTTTTCAAAATGGTACCGACCTATAGGATGCTATTGGCTCATAAATCACACAAAACGTTTAATATAAAATCTCTGCGATCTGCTATCGATCCCTATACATATAGGGCCCTATCTGTTGGATCTATCAAATTGTGTTTATTTACATCGATCAAATGCGGATTTTTTGACAGCATCATGAGAGGTCGCTCCAAATAAAATCTTAAATTTAATTAAATTTCGCCTCAAAGAATTTATTGTTTATGTTTAGTTTTGGTTTCAAATCAATTTCAATTTGCATCATAATCTTACATAAACAAATAAATAAATTGATAATCAAAAAATTAGAATATTAATTGTGCAAAACCTAACATAAATACATAAATTTATTGTTTGTATATTCATAAATAAATTAGAATTGTTGGTGTACTCTGAATGTACATAAAATCAATAACCTGGATGTGTACACATAAATGTAATGCACAATTCAGCAGAAATATGAATCGACGTTCAATCAAAATGTAGTTGAAAAGGTGATTGTATTAAAAGAATGTTAAATAATCATAATAGCAAGTGTGTATTCCGCAATTCACATGATGTGTGGGAAAAGTGTCCGACGTCACATTCGGTCAATGAGTTTATTTTGTAATATTTTTATTTATTTTTACAAACTCAGAGGTGGGCAACCAGCCAAGCGAAAAGTGTGATTTTGCCTCTAGCCACCGCACCAAATAAAATTATTAATCGACAATTTATTTTCGCCAAACAAATTAAAACAAAATATAATTAAGAAATAAATTACATCGGTCTAGACAAGGCAGACGAACTAAAGGATTTGTCTGTAAAGTTATTTTTTGGAAATTGAATTTTGAATTATTGAAGTAAATCTTTAATTCACGTTTTTGCTGATAAAGGTAATTTAATCCTAAAAAAAAAACTTAAATTGAACAATTGTCCGTGGAATAAATTTTTATTTCAATGTATCAAATCGTACCAATTTATATGTCTTAAACTTGATTTGGAAGTTTCCATCAATTCATGAGCAATAATACGATATCAAGATATCAATTTCGGGTAACAACTTATAACTACTCGATGGAAGACGCGGTGAAGTAAGAAACTCGTACGACTCGAATTGATCGTTCATGCGTCTCACTCGAAGGGCGAAGTGATATCGCCCAATTGAATATAGAACCTCAACATCGCTACCAAACTTGAGAAAAGAAACAAAGATATCTCAATCGAGAAATACATCAACAGATTCATTAGTAAGATTGATGCAGATTTTCAAATGATTTTTGGAGATGTGACGATCAAACTTACTATTTGTCTTCATATATGTAGGCCCCTCTTGTTTCGCCCCACCTTGTGGAGTCGTAATGAAACCTTGTTTACTATAATCTTTTATGTCTCAAATAAATCCAATCTTGTCGATTCTGATCAGACTGGCAAATAAGGATTAATAAATGAATTCGATTCTGTGTTATACTACTAATCATTTAGAATTTTATTTATTGGGTTACGGAAGCAATCCCGATATACCACAAGTCGGTTATTCGTCTAGAGATTCGTACTGGCAAAATATCGTTTGTCGCCTAACAAAGTAACTCTCCATGTGTAAGTCAGTCACAAGTATATATAGAAAGCAAGCCAAATCCCGTCCTCTAATTGACATTCACCTTACCGAAAGTCACTTTGATGTCAGAGTAAAGCCCACAAATGTTGAGCTTTAAAGTATATTATACCGCCGACTTCGAAGCGGTTTATATTTATGGCATTTAATTCAACGTATAGTACAAAAATCTCTAATTTCAGAGTTATTCAAAAGTCTGCCTTTTCAGCCATTTATACAATTAGCGGTGGAGCCGGAAGACAATATTAAAAATACAAATGTAACATTTGGTTTATTATTTATTGTTAAAAATGATCCTTAATTAAATTATGATTTAATTATAATCCAAAATACCACGTATATACATTAATAAATATTTCATTTTCACTTTTTATTCCCATTTATCTCCTTCTTCGCATCTCCCTTTGTGGTATACTGGGTATACGCGTAAGCCTGAAAATCAGAACAAATTAAATCAATAGAGTATAATTCAAAAGCCAGGAAAGCCTAAGACTTGCATGATGAAATGCCAGAATGAGTCAGGACATAGAACATCAGGGATGATCAAGCCATAAGTTGAACAAGTTAAACAAAACTTATAAAAATAAAATAGTACATTCGAAAGAATATATCTTACAATATTTTCTTTGAGATCCTTTTCCTGTAACTGTATTTCCAGCTCATCTAATTTGGTTTTGGAATCAATATTTATTGCAGGAGTAATAGATGATGAAGCTGGCGACTTCTTGAAAAACTCGGTAATCATTTTCATCATGATTTCGTTTTGTGCCGTTATCTTTTCCAAATTTAACTGGATTTGATCAATTTTTAAAACCACCAATTCTGAATTTAATTGTTCCTGTTTTATTTCGGCCAAATCTTGCAATACTTTTTGAAATGAATCGTATTGAATTCATATAACATTGCCGATTGGTTGCTCAGTCGATATTTCATTTTCGTTTGAGTTATCCGTAGTCATGCAAGGTGCTGGTACATCAACTACCGAATCATTGCGATTTGACTGATTCTCTAAACTTTCGAAATAATTTTTTGATATTGCTAAAGATTCGTCTTCCCGCACCTGATCAAATATATTGTTATAATCGTTAGAAATTACGCCGGAACTGGAATTCATTTTTTCTGTTTTTTGTTGATCGCCATATTCCTCTGTATCGGATGTTGTGTAGTTAAGACGAAGACTTCACTCGATATTAGCAGCTTTGTTAGAGTCTTGCACAAAAAAACGATAAATGAAGAATATATAAATCTATAAAATCAGTTTAAAAAAATTAATTAATATACAAGTGTGTTTCACCCAGTCACTCCTCGGTATGCCGAAGTTTTTTTAATTCAAACATCCAATTTTTGATGTGATGACCCGCATCAACTCTTTGCGCGAACGTCGACTCTGTACGAAGAGATTCAATGGATGAATTGTTAAAACACATCCTATGGTAAGTTTTATCAAATTTGCCTCTAATATCACATTTTGGACATCCTGCGAATGCGTTATATTGTTTAGACCGCAGACACTTGCTCTAGCAGGAGCATCACATATTATCGCCCGAATTTTATTGTAATTAGTATAGTTTGTTCTTTATAATAGAAGCTGTCTTTGGTTTGCTCCATTTCGAAAACAAATGTATTTAAAAACTCTGAAAAATTACTTGGCTTTCTGGGACCATGATAAATTCCAATTACAAATACGTCGCTTAAACCGATGTTTAAAATACATAGCCAAAACGAGTGTTCCGTATTATCACTAAAAACAGGAAGCCCATCCACATTTAAATCTAATTGTATACTTTTCGGTAATAATTTAATATACAAATTTCCCTGCATTAAAATTATCCTTAAGTTATTCTACAACCCGATATGTATATATTCTCCAGGAAAAACGGTAATTTTTCTAGGTTGCGTGGCGTTTGAAATAAAGCTCTATAGTCCATCGGTAATTCCGGGAAAAAAGCTTTCAGAAATTTTAATAACTCGGACAATGCTGTTTTATTAGTGTTATGGCTACGGCCCATTTTTGCCAAAACCACTTTACGTAACTATTAATTTCGGAACTATTGTACAGCATCAAATTTTTGAGGAATCATTTTGGATTCATAATCATACGATTCCTTTGATAGTTCACAAAAATCATGTTCACTTATTTCAGTAGTCACAGTATATGTAAAGCACCATAATTTTCACTTATGTCTGGTAGGCTTGCTGAATTCCAAGTTGCACAGGTATTTGATATTTTAATATTTTTATTTTCTAGTATTAATAATATGTTTCTTAATTTTTCTTTATTTATTTTTTTCAATTATTTATTTGTTTTATTTCTGCATTTCTTATTTTCCATTAAGCCTCTATTCCATTGTGAAAAATTTACTGTCAGCAAAAACAAAATGGGATAAAAATATAGATTTGCTGGTGGTGCGAAAGAAACAACACTACCATCATCAGCAAAATTTTACTGGAAAGGAAAATGTGTTTGTGTTAGTGTGTTGCCATAATTTGTTATGAAAAAGTATCAAGTTGAGTATTTTTTATGGCAACATTTATACACATCGACATAACAATTGTGTGCGGATACGAAATTTTTTTCACACACACATTTAAATATTATTTGGATATTTTTATGGTCAAATGCTATTTTGCTGTAGATTTTTTTTTAATATTTCAGACGTTATAATAATAAATTATTGTTATTATTAATATTAATTATATTACAATAAATTATTTATTATGTAATAGCATATGAATAAATGAATAAAATTATGTTCGCACTCTAAGCATAAAAAAAATTATGAAATTTTTTGGTTATGTTACAGAAGCTGTCAAAACGTAACCATAAAAGTTTTGCTATAAATAAAAAAATAAAAAAATACGATCTCTGTCACACTAATGGACTTTTTCTTTCTCCTTTCTTTATGGCAGCAAAAAATTGCTGTCAGTAAATTGTTCACAATGGAATACAGGCTTTAAACAATTCATATTTAATTTTAGACGCTTCTCTATAAATACATACAAACACAAGAGTTCAAAGTAAAATAAAAAACTAAAACTTATTACCATAAAAGAATTTGCACCACACCACATTCGTTTCAATCTTCCGACCGACATAGGAGCTATGTACTTAGTTGATTGCATAAAATTGACAATCGCGAGAATATCCATTAATCAGACATCAATATATCTAGTTAAATACAGGCTGCAGGGTCATACTTTTGTAAGTAGCGATTGAGCTAATCAAATATTAGATTCTGAAGTCATTTCCCCGAATTGACTTCAATGTACAACGAATATCAAGCTTTTAAGGCATAATTCTATAACTGACGTTTAAGCTGATCGGTTAATTCACATTAAGATAAATTTAGGTAAACGTTATTTAAGCTAATTAAATAACTAACTTTTAGGGTCAAAATAAATATTACACCTTTAAGTTTCTCACATGTATACAATCGTTAGGCACCAACGTCATATTACTGATTTCAGCATCAATGTCATTCATTACACTAACATTTTCAAGATATTTGGACTTGTGGTTTATCGGGAATACAAAATAAATCAGGCGGATTTATGATTCGGCTCATTCGTTCGTTCATTCATTCCGATTATTTCTTTCCACTCTCTCTCTCTCTCTCTCTCTCTCTCTCTCTCGCCATCTTTTTTGTGATAACCAGTATCTGTTATGAAATGCCACGATTAAGATGAAGCACCTCAAAAAAGGATGAGTGAAATGACCAATGATCTTATGGCTTCGTCAAAATGGTGTGGACACTGTGGATCAAGTATTTGGTTGGTCTGAGTTGTGCAAGACGCCTTCGACCAGTCGAGGCTCATTTTATCGTCTTCATTTCACGAAAATAAAAATTAGACCAAAATGGAAATTAGAACATTTTACGCAAACACACCACGATTTGTATTGAAACATTTTCATAAACATTGATTTGAAGCGAACCAAAAAGCTATAGAGCTAATCAAGAGGTATCTAAATATTATACAGGGTGGGCCAAAGAAGACTATATGCGGTGTAAAAAAGAGCGTGATCTTACAGACTGTCTTAGACATTCTGAATAAGCCAAGTCGTTCTCTACATCTCGGAGCGATCCACGCCTGCAACGACCTTTGCGTCTACCATATGGTGGCTTTTCATTCAGGGGTCGCTGCTCAATTCGTTCTGGATCAGCACGCAGAACGAGACCGAGCCAGTGTAATTGCTGAGATCTTTCTTCCTGTACAATATCGGGGATCTTTATCAGGTTTCTGATCTCTTTATGGTACAGAGCTCGGTATGTACAATTTACTTCACGTTTTGGGTCGTAAATGACACGAATGATTATTTTCTCAAATGTAAAGGGTCATCTCTTGTACTCATTCATCAGCGCCCAACTTTCACTTCCATATATAGCAACGGGCCCAATGGTTAATTGTAAAGCTTCAGCTTCATTGCATTTGATAGGTGTTTAGATTTTAGCATTGGCGTTCGAGAATACAAAGTTCGACTGTCTGAATGATAAGAGAGCCCAAATCACAAGCGGTAGTGAACAGTAGAGTTTAAGTTTATAGTATTGTAATATGAAGAGTTTTGACACCAAATTTAGAGTCTGATCAGATCTGAGTTTCCTCTATTTTTGGAAATTATATTTTGAATCCAAAGAATTTAGAATCAAAAAATTGTTAAATTTCGAAACTGGAATAGACTGGCTTAAAAGAATTTGATTAGCTTAAAATTAATTTTGATTAAAAAATTTAAAAACAGAAAGTTTTAAATATAGAAATTTTAATATTTAATTTCTGAAATTTTAAAATTTCCAATTTAGAAATTTTAGAATTTTTCTTGAATATGAAAATTTTAATTTATTTTAAAATTAAAATCAGTTATCAGAAAATTTAAAAAAAATAATAACTGAGACTCCTCACTCCATCAAACGTGTAGTGGCCACTACGCAAATATGGTGTACCATTCATTATCCCTATAACAAGAGATCATGTATTTTGTTTTGGACTTATTGATCTGGAGTCCAACATAAGCTGAAATAAGAAGTTGAGTATTTCTCCAGCATCACTCCAATGCTATTCAGTCAAATCACGCATATGTCATCTGCATATGCAGGTATGTACTTGATTGGAGTGGTATAGCATAAGTTTCGGCCTTAAGAACGCTCCCGCTACGTTCCAGAGATGAACGGCTGAGGTCACGTTTACAGGATGTCACAATGTACGCATACTTGGATGACATAGTTGTTTTGTTCGTATCCTTTGAACAGCATTTGATTGATTTGGGAATGGTATCCAACCGATTAAGACATTTTAATTTGCACGTTAACCGAGAGAAGTGCTCATTTTTTCGCAATAGTATTAGATTTTTGGGTCATATTATTGACCAAAACGGTAGTAGAACAAACCCAGAAAAGACTTCAGCAATTTCTGAGCGTATAAAACCTAAAAATTTAAGAGAGGTAATGAGAGGCCTGTAGCACAAGAAAGAATGTAGATTTTAAGTGGACGGAGGCTCATCAGTCGTCGTTTGAAAAGTTAAAAACTTGTTTGGTCACTGCCCCAATACAACAACAGGCAGATCCTGCAGAACCCTATTTTATAAGAACCGACGCAAGTAAATATGCTAAGGATGCTGTGTTGTTACAAGGCACAGACAAGGGCGAACGTCCCATTGAATATGCTAGTCGATTATTAATTCCTGCGGAGCAAAATTATAACACCACTGAACGAGAATCGTTAACAGTCGTATGGGCACTCAATATGTTTCGTGGATATGTTGATGGTGCAAAAATCACAATGATAGGCAATGACCATCAAGCTCTGAAATGGCTGCTGACACTAAAATCACCAACGTGTCGATTTGCCCGCTGGGTTCTACTTATACAAGGATTCGACATTAAGGTTGAATATATGTTCCGGGAAAAGCAAATTTAGTTGCGGATACTTTATCAAGACCACCAACAAATGAAGAACTTGTGAGTTGTTCGTTTCAAATTGATTTTCCGTCATACAAGCCTAGCGCTCTTAGTAACTTGCAATCAGAAGTTGCGAGGAATGCCAAAAATACAAATCGTCGTATTTAAAACCAAGCGGTCTACTGAAAACATCTACAATGCAAAAACGGTCTTTTCTCGGGATAAATCGGGATATGAAACAACAACGAATCAATCAAAATTGTATACCGCAAACAACACCGACATGTTCAAGATGCTCGTGAGAAACATGGAATGCCACAAGAGGTTCACCATTGAAATGTGAAAAATGGTGTTTTCACGAGGTTTCGATCTCAAATTTGCCCTCTAATTATTTAATGAAATATTCGATGAGTCAACTATTTACAAAGCAAACGTCAAACCTTCATCAAGCAGAATCTTCTAGAAATGGTCAATAATTTTAGTTCAATTTAAGATCACTTGCACAGTTACACTACAACGTGCGACTGCTCAATGGGATGATCTCGGAAATCGCCAACTCTATGAATATCATGGGTCCGTTCCAATCCGAACCAACTAAAGATAATTTTTTTGTGTAATTTTGGGGATTCAATTAAACAGTTTTTCGGCAACTGTACGTTATAAATTGAAGCTTGGGGGGAAAATTTTATAAAAAAAAATCCACAAGGAATGAGACAGAGAAATCGATTCTGCGACATTTAAAGAGTATCCGTCGGTGCTGAGAAGTTCATTTTCAATAGCACAACGTGGATTTTTTAATTTGAAGAAATAGTTAGAACGCAGATTTGTGGCAACAATACCGGTGAGTTCTGCAAACAAGATCAAAAATTAGATCATATATTAATCCAATTTCTTGAGATATAGGTTGCCACATCGCAATCACATTTTTACTCATCATTGGTTGCTTTAACCGGCTCAACTACGATGTGTCTACTGTGAGTTTTCGGAGAACCAATTTCATAGCAACACCACATTTTATGGGGCCGATACCCAGAAAAAATTTCCAGTCAACAATTAAAAAATTGATGGACATATCTGTGAAATCTATTGGGAAAATGGAAAACTGTAATTGTTGATAAATTTTAGAACATTGTATCTGCGGAACCTATAAAGCACCTGACATCATCACCCACATCCTTGAGTCGCTGAAGTCATCAACCATATGTACGCTGATGATTTAATGATTGATGCATATGTGATCTGGAAGAAGCTAAACGTTTGAAACACGACATTAATCAAATTTTTTTTTATCATGTGAGATTATACGAGATGATGAATGCGGTCCTGCAAATGTTGAATTTACAAAACATGACAGCTATAGAAATGTTCTTGGATTATTTTGGATTCCTATAATCGAGATTTTTTTTAACCGTGTCAACCACTAAGCGAGGTTATTGCGATGCGGTCGGGCGGGCAGGATTATGCTGCTGCAATCTATTTAGTGACATCTAATGCTAGTCAATTCGAAGTTAGAAACAAGTAGATTCAAACGTTCATACATGGTAAATCAAGGTGTTCCACTCTCATGGCGCTGGCATCCAATTGGTCGTGATGAAGGACGAATTAAGGTCACAATTATCCGCATTAAACCCTTACTTAGGCGATCATCGAATTATGAGAACTGGTGGGCGATGAGAATATGAAATGGAAGCCTATGAAATCAAGCATCCATTCATTTTATTTTATGATTGCCGTTCACTAGGCTGATAATAGTCATTAAAATATCATGACCGATAAATACGCGTTGGAACATCACTGTCCGATGTCAAAAATGCGAGCCCAAATTGATGCAACTTTCTATGTCCGTTTCAAAGTGAGAGACAATTTTCGATAACGGAACTAAGTTTGTTGCCGCCAATCCCGGTGAAATCTATGAATACAAATTCAAAAATAAATTGAAAATAATATTTGAGCTGTACAGACATACTAATCAGTCAAAATTAAGAATGTTCCATCCCTGAGAAACCACACACAACACAATTGATGATATTTTAATTGTTATGCGACAAACTTTGCCCAGTGATGACTAGCACAGTATACTAAAATAAAACATCAACTGAACATGGTTTGACGCATAAAACCGACGGTATGTATTTTTTTTTGCATGTAAGTGGTTTTGGTATATATAATTGATGATTTGAAATTTACAAGAATACAAAGTACAATCACTGTGATACGAGTATTTTAAATAAAACATCTCACACTGAAAGTTCCTTCTATTCGCATAAATAAATTTTCCGATTAATTGTGGATGATGGTGGTGTACCGATATTAAAGTACAACTACTGTGATATGAAATTAACTCACCAGACCACAGCAGAAGTTCCTTTAACATAAATACCTACGTCATGGTTCGTATAAGTTTAAATGTACACAAAATATTTTGATCACAACTGATGCTCATAAATAATAAAATTAGCAGGTAACTACTGCTGTGATACGATGGTTGCGTATGGTACGTATCACACCGGGAGTTCCTTCTAACTTCACTACCACTTTTAAATATTGGTTTATTCACTTTTATTGCGGTTATAATAGGACACTTAGTATATGTAGATGGTTTTAACAAAACTAACTGCAGTGATGGTCTAGCTTTATGATAATTATATTTTCTAATTAAATTCTTCAATCATAAGGTAGAGCACCAAAGTAGCTAAAATTGTTTTATTAACTTAACCACAAAATTGTGCACTATATCACTATATATATTTCACACACGACTTTCATGTTGATTTATTCGCAAATTTTAGGACGCGAGTGTTCGGTCTAGTCACTTAAATTAATTTACTATAGCGACTAATCCGACAATCGCCCCGAATTATACGTTTCTCTTATATCTTCTCGTACATTTTTTTTTTTTTATTTTAATCCGGCGTAAAACATTATGATGATATTATGAGAATGTACTATGTGGATGAATTTCAACCCGGTGAGGATTAAAAGACCTCATAATAAATATACACTCGACCTAGGTCTAATTCATCGATATTGCGCTTCTCAATATATTAATGGATGGTATACGCTCGCACACACTATATATAAACACTTTGTTAAATTACAAAACTGTGACTGATAACATTTTTAGAAATTTCAAACTATAAATACCCGAGAAATATATTTTTTTTTTTAGACAAGGTCTTATCGCACACGGGTCAAAAATTAGTGGAAGGGATAGCAAGTTAAATATAATATTTAAAAAAAAAAAGGATAACAAAAAAATTTGTACCTAAACAATTAAAGACAATTAAATTACGTTAAGGAGTTTCCACGAGACGTTTTATTGCCCTTAACAGTTTTTTTTTGTTTCGTACACAGTCTATATTGTCTTGACTATTTCCGCCCACAAAACTACAAAAATTTGGAAAAAACTATTTTTCTTAATTTATTTCAAATTCCAACTTCTTAATTATTTTATTACTTTACGATATTACTGTTATGTTTCGAATAGTAAGGCGTCGATGATTTTTAGAATGCCAAAAATGTTGACAAATCGTGTTTGGTTGAGAAAATTTTTGATGACAGTCGAATTTTTTTTTTTGCTGTCTACCACTCGATGGTAATTAATTTTTAATTGTAATTTAATTCTTTTTTTTTTGTTTATTAAATTTTCGTCGATGGGTTAATTTCGAAATTTAATTTGCATATTTAACGATGCGCGAGCAACTCGCGATACTCGATGTATTTAATACAATATTATGTAGGACAAATCGATTTGATTTTGTTTCTGTTAAATACCCTAATTAGCTTTATAATTAATGTCCTAATACCAGTTTAATGATATTATATCGATATGGTATCTGTCGGCCTGATATAGTGGATCTCGGACCAAACTCACTCGAAGAGAAATGTAGATTAAACAAAAACATACCAATGTATATCGGGTCTATCGGACCCACTTCCTCGTGATACAACATCACTTGTTCCTTCATCAAAGACTTCAAACACATGGCATCGACCTCTTCAACTATAGGCCCCACAGAAAAACCACCATTTTAAAAAATTATATAACGTCCATAGTTGGCAGTTTTCGGAGTCTCCAGGAAGAAAACCATAATTGCTAATTATATCTGGAAGACGAAATGCCCAATAATAAACAAATATTTAGAACTCCAACTTAAACGCCCTCTCTAGACCTACAATTAAAATAAAACAAACTATTCGGACTGTGAAGAATGTGACAAAATATTTTTACAAAAAAACTGTGTTTTAGTAAAATAAAACCTAAGAACAGTTCATAAAAATTAAAACTATCTGATATCGCAATACAATCATACAAACAAATAATTTGTAAGTGGAGCACAAATCAATATTTTCATTCAACATGGGGCAACTAGAACACTATGTCTGTGTGGTGTACTAGGCGAAAATACGTCATAAAACAACTGAGCCGGGTTAATTAACCGTACCGTGCTGATAACTGGCCAGGCTGGGGCCCAGTCTAAAATCTAGCCCAGTCTGTAACGGTGTAAGCGAATACTTGGCACCCTCTGGATGACGTAGCCTGCCTTGAGTATTGTAGATCTCTGCATAGGTGGCCTCCAAAGTTCAAAACGGGACTTTCAAATCGAAATTCTAATCTAATCTTATCGGCTGCCAATGTTTAAATCATCCACACATACGGCACAAAATTGCTTAATGTGGATATCGGACTCAAACGAACCTTCACGCACGCTTTCGTACTAGCTGCGATGAACCGTTCGATCATTGGCGCCGATTTTCTAAGCAAGCTCGAACTTCTTGTCGATATTAAGCACAAACGTCTGATTAATCCAGCTACTAAACTGTAATAAACGTCACAATGATTCGTGTTATAACACACCACCACCAATTCATTTTAACATCAGCAACGGCTACGGCACGCTGCTCAAAAAGTACCCACTATTTACTACAAAATGCCAGTCCGGCAAATCGTGGTTAACCATGTTGTCACGGGAGGACATCTTCCTGTGTAGAGACCACGCAGATTAGATCCGGTGCGTCACAAAGCTGCACAAGTAGAATTTCAACAGAATGTCAAGAAGAAAGATCACGAGAGATTGGAGGCCATGTGAGGACTATCGGCGTTTAAACCCGGTTACGATACCGGATCGCTACCCGATACCCTACATTCAAAACTTCACTTGCATGGCTGCAAAGTTTTCTATAAACTCGATCTCATCAGGATTTATCACCACATTCCCGTAGCACTTGAAGACGTTTGGAAAACGGCCATCACCACACCATTTGGCCTCTTCAAATACACCCGAAACGTTTCAGTCCTTCAGGATCTAAGTCGTTCGAGATCTCGACTTCGTTTTCGTCTATACATATAGACGACATTCGTGTGGCATCTAAAACTGAGGAGCAACACAAACTCTATCTGGAAACGCTATTCCAACGACTGTCGAGTTGGATGTTCACATCAAAAGCTCAAAATCAAAGGAACCGAACTAATGGCATCCTTCCTTCACAAGAACGAATTAATGCCATTAAAGAAATCCCAGTTCCAACCTCAATCAAAAGTATTCAGCGATTCATCGGCATGGTAAACTACTACCATCGATTTTTACCAAAGTTCGCTGAAATACTCCACCCAATTCACAGCCACCTGGCAGTATTAGTACGTAAGCCCAAAACCGCCAATAACTTCGCTTGGCCTGATGAATGTCAACAAGCATTCACGTTACTAAGGGCCGAAGTGGCACGCACAACACTATTGTTGCATCCACTGAGCGACTCAAACCTTAGCATGACAACTGGTGCATCGAACACTGCCGATGGAGCAGTTCTGCAACAGTTCAACGACAAGTGTTGGGAGCCCCTGGGGTTCTTCTCAAAGAAGTTCTCGGATGCCGAAAAGAAATACTCTGCAATTTACAATCTACAAGCTATTAGCAATCAAAGCATCTGCAGATATTTTGTCAAGGCTCGGGACTTCACAATTTACACCGACCACAAGCCTCTGACTCTAGCAATTCTGTCTAAAACTGAACGCAATCCAAGCCAAGCACGCCACTTGGATTATATTAGTCGTCTACTTGCAACTTCAGAATTTACTTTCTGATTCAGCTTGTCGCGCTAGTTCATCACTGAAACTAGAGCAAATCACCCGTACATCATAGAGCCACTACGTCGAACCATCGTCGATATTCTACACAGTACTTTTGGCCAAGCATAAACAAAGACGTGACCCAATGGGCACAATCATGTTTATCCTGCCAAAAATCAAAAGTCCACCGGCAAACAAAAACGACTCTTGGACAATTCGCCATTCCACCTGGTCGATTCGAGCACATTCATTTGGATATCGTAGGACCACTTCCTCCATCCAATGGATATACTTAATTACTCACCTGTGTCGATCGTTTCACTCGATGACCAGAAGCGTACTGTATGAGCGACATGTCTGACGCAACCATTGCCACCATATTCGTGCACAACTACGTATCACGATTTGGCGTTCCACTTGACATCACCACTGATCATGGAACCCAATTCGAGTCGAAGCTTTTCTCGCAGTTAACGAAACTCCTCGGCTCACATGCCAATGGCATGGTCGAACGCTATTAAAATGCTACAATCACAGTTCATTACTTCGAAGGTAGCCCAGGACTGTCTGGCATCTTTAAATGAGATGGCTGATCAGTTCAACATCCGATTGATGTGGGTGCCAGGGCACTTCAATATCGTAAGGAATGTACAGGCCAGCGAGATAGCGTGCAAGTACACAGCACGCTTTATATCACAAAGCAGCCTGGATATAAAGATACCACACGCTTCTTGTAAACTGCTGCTTCAGGGGAAATCCCAAAACAATAAACCAACGACAGGTGGTCTAACGCTAGTTCGTGTGTAATAACCAGGCAAATCTGTCAGACTTAACTGATATCGCTTCGACCTTATATTATATGGTCGTGAGAGCTTTAACGGGACATTGTCTCATTGGGGTACATGCGACCAGACTGGGTATCCGAACGAATGAGGAGAACGAATAAACTGTGCTCTATATGCTTTGCACCTGTCCTAGTCTAGCATACAGCAGATTAAAGTTTGTGGGAATTTCCCATTTGATCGACCTGACAGGTCTTAGTAAGATCGATGTCAAGGACCTTCAACACTTCTTGGTAAGCTAAGAATTTGTCGACGAGTAAAGAGGAGGTAACTTAAATCTCCGAACCAAATTGTCTCTATGCTAGTCCATTAAGACGGCCACCCTAACCTAACATAACCTAAGATCACACGAATATAAAGTTTACTACCAACCTAGTACATATAAAGTAAAATGAGCGGCCAATGACAGGCAATCTTAGAGATGTCTAAGTGAATCTGAATATGATATCGATCATTGTTTTAGCGCGACTTTCAGCAGACCAAAAAAATATATATTGTGAATATTCATCCAAGTGTCGATGATTTGTCTGATTTTGATGTTAGAAAATCCACTTGTCGATTTTTGTTGGAAATCGATTACTGGTTTGCTGGGGGTCGCGTTAACATAGTGACCAACATATTCAGTTTCACTTAGACATCTCTAAGAGTGCCTGTCATTGATTATCCAAATATACATTTTTTTATTCAAATATATATTCCCAACATGTCAAGCGTTAATTGAATTCCTGATGAAACGAGCTGATGCATTAAAGGTGATACGTAAGGTGATACCACAAGCCAAAACTTTGCCGAAAACATTTACCAGTGCTGCATCCATCATCTTGTGCAGTTTGCCAGAACGATTATGACCCTTTATATAAATGCCCAAAGTTTAAAGAATGAACAGTTGAAGAGAGGCGAACGTTCATGAAGACTGACAATCACTGCTTCAAATGCCTTAGTAAATTCCACAGAATACTCAATTGTCGATCAAAAGGAAGATGTAACAAATGTAAAGGAAATCACAACTCATTATTACACCTAGATTATGATTCCAATACGTCAACCTGTGAAATCAAAAATCAGAGATTTTAAACCATCAAGAACCGTCCATGGTTTTACTATCCAGTAATCGTCATCACTAGACTCCCGTCCACAGAACCCAACATGTTTACAGTCTAGCCATCATCCGTACTAGATAAAGTGCAACATAATTGGCCAAAATCAATTATGCCGAGTATTGCTCGGCCCCGGCTCTCAAAGCTTCTTCATTACAGAAGCATTCGTTCAAAAATTGGGCCTGGGTCATAGACATATGGCAGAATTTGCATCCAAGGTCTCACAAACCAAAAACTGACCACTACAAGAGGAATAGTGGACATAATTGTATCACCACATTTCAAATCCGTAGTTTTTGTATCATCACGGTTAAACCGTGAGGTTTAATTGAAGTTGATTTATTCCAAATTTCAAACTCATTATTAGCAGGCACAACTCTGAAATCCGTATGCAAAATCGATTTACTTATTGGCGCCAATAAGTTTTTCGATATCTTGAAACCAGAACAGATTAAAGATTCGTCGAATAAGATTTATGCCCACAGCACACATTTTGGATGGACACTTACTTGTAATACAATACAATATATCGACGAAACCAGCAAAACCACCTGTTGTTGAGCAGCCTAGAAAAGAGCCTGAGAAAATTTTGGGAATGTGAAGAGGTTTCAGAATACACCAATATTGCCTGACGATCAGATTTGTGAAAATCTATTCCGAACCACAACCAAAAAATTACCAGATAACCATTTTATGAAAAAGTTACCATTTAAACCTGAACAGCATCTGTTAAAGTGAATCATTAAAATATTGCCATCAAACTATTATGTGCAGTTGAAAGAATACTAGGCAGAAATCCCAACCTACTTAATCAGTGCGTTGATTTTATGGAGGAGTACAGCAAACTCGGTCTTATGACAGAAGTCAAACCGCCAATATATCCATCGGAGTTTGTGTATTTGCCACATATTCGTTTAACGATAATTTGCTAACTGGGCCAACATTTCAAAATCTCATCAGTGAAATTCTAGTAGATTTCGATCCCATAATACAGTATTGACAGCGGATGCAGAAAAGATGTTTCGTCAGGTCTGGATAGATCCTGAGCATCGTCGATATCAAAGGTTAATATGGTGGACAACTCCAGCAGATCAGATCAGGCAACTATAGAGTCGGTAAACAATATCCCAAAGTATCACAAACTATATCGGAAGACATCTATATAGACGATTTGATAACAGGTGCGAGGGACATACCAGAAGTAGTTACCTTAGCCCAGCAGATCTCCGAGTTATAATGAGCCAATCCGGATTTAACCATCACAAGTGCGGTCATCCAACTCCCCTGTATTTATTACTAAACTAAACTAGCCTGCTGAGGGTCGCGTTAATTTAGTTAGTGACCACTACAAATAATCCAGTAAATACAGATAAATCTGAAGTAATATCCAGATTTACTTAGGCAGCTCGGTGATTGCATTTCATAAGGGTCTTCGGGTTTTTCAGCCGTACCATCATTTTGAAAGATAAAATGCAAACTGAAATTCGAAAATGTTTACAAAAGCCTTAACCTAACTAAATCCCTCCTTTTGGTTATGCATTATCATAATAATGAAATGATTCGAGCAAGGATGTAAAGAAAATAAATTCTGCTGTATGTCTGACCAGTTTGTAGAGCCCGTCGTAGTAGTGAGAGCCAATTTGCCGAATTACATAATTCACCGTAGAAAGGGCAAATACCTATCGGTTCGGCAGTTAAAATAGAGCGGCGAATTCGCACACCGCCCATTGTTGGAAGAGGTCGTGTGGGTTGTCATGGCCGATTTTCCTTGTATATACTTTGTTGCCATCCTGGCTCACCAAACAATCAGAATAACATATTGATCATTAAACCCCACTCGACATTCTGGAGGTCTGGACTGTTAGATAGACTGGTTGTTTTCTGCATTGCTATGGTTTTAGTCATTCCGTTTCTGGGAAAATCTTTCGAGAAAACAACTGGTTCCTGTTTAATGTTGCAATACGTTCAGAAGAGGATAATTTTCAAGACTATTTCTAGTCCGTAGACAACTTTTATTTCCTATTTTACAATATCGTCCGCATGCAAGTCTACTTCATTTAAATTAAGAAAGTTATTCTCTGTAATGGATACACATATTAGCCTTAGGACCCGTACCCTCTTGATATTGTGCTGTAATCCAGTGAGAATTTCATTAATAGCAGAATCTTTTTCAAGATGAACCCTTGCGGTTGTGATCGTTACTTTGATATCTACTATTCAGTAGATTTGCCGTGTAACAGTTCTTCATTGTACTGGCAATTTCGACACCCTTCGAAAATTCGTGTCCGCTTATTACTAATCAATAGAGTCGAAACAAACCTTTTTCTCAAACCACTTTGTGTCATTAAAAATTTGTGAAAATCTGATAGGAAACTGAAACTGCGGACTGTTCTGATTTTCCTGGCTGAAACATTGTCAACTCCGATTAGGATCTGGCCTACTGTAGTCTTTTCTCCTTTGCATCTTATAAGGCTGGCGGGCCTGATTGTTTTTTCCCTGCTGAATTACAGCATGCGGCTTAACTGACAGGGCCGCTTACTAAACCTTTTGCAAGCCATTTTGACCTATTAGTCTGTCCTTAACTTGTCTTAAAGCTCTGAAAAGAATCCTCGACAGATTCATTAGTAACATGCAACACGCTTACAAAGTTGGCAAGTTCTTTGAAACAGTCCTAGGATTGGAAAATTTCTTAGTAATAAGGATATATGGTTATTCATAGGTTACTGCTCGAATTTATCTTTTCCAATTTATTCTCGGTGCTTAGTTTTCGAAATTTGTAGATTTCGCAAAATCTTCTCAATCAGGTAGATGAGTCTTATTTTATGGCTCTCGCTTTAACCTCAGTGCTAATTTTTGAATCTTCTGTTTTGTTTGCATTGCACGAACAATGCCGATTCGTAAATAACTTTAATTGGCCTTGAACCAGCGGTTCCTTAATCTTTGGACCATGGTAAGACAGTTATAAGGGACTACGCTTTAAAAAAAATTAAGGCTTCAGTGGCTTGCTACTTCTATAGCTGTCATGGGTGGCCAATTTGATAGCGAATCTTACGGTACATATAGCCTTTTTAAAGATCATCTACTTGAAAGTCTTGCTAAATTGTATAGCGATCTGGGTTTATCAAAGCTACGCGGATGATCTCGTTTTGATAGTTTCTGATTGTTTCCCGCTCTATTATATTGCTTACCCCAGAATCTCTCCCGCTCTATTATATTGCTTATACCTGAATTCAACCATGAAGCTCTTTGAGCGGATCTTAAACTTCTTTTATATTCCTTTTGTGTTATCAAGAAGTTAACTCAATCAATCTGTTGCTCTGAGTTTTTTGCCCTGTGGTTAATGTTCGTGTTACCCCAAATCGAATGATGAGCATTAGCATCACAGCGATTATTGATATAATCAACTTACATCATAAAATCTATCAAAACATCACCCAATAACAATTTAGGTACAATCAGTGGATTCGCCACCAACCAAAGCCATAAGCCCTCATTATACGCGGACACAATACATGTCATAGAATTAACCGGCACCACCCCGGCATCACACAATATATTGTTTTTTAACCAGGGGCCCTGCTATGACTTTCGACTACTATTTTCGACAGCTGTCGTTTTCCTATAGTAGACAAAGGAAGAAAAAGGTAAACAATAGTAAATTTATAATACTGTTTTCCTCTTTCTTCCTTTGCCTATTATATGAAAATCGTAGTCAAAAGTCATAGTAGGGCCACAGGTAATATTTTTTTTTACAGTCTATATACGTCAGTAGTTGCATATTGATAATCCCCGTAAAATCAAAAAAGTATACATTCAAGAATATTCAACCACCAGTAATACTATTTACATAGATTTACTGTGCTATATAAAACCAAATCATCATATTTATGAACTTTTGACCTGTTGAAAGTACATATACATAGGTATGTATATATTTATATCGTCGCCGCAGTATTAACTTGTCGTATGTCCAAAAGTCTTATTTTGCTAATTTATCAGCGAAAAGTTTTAAAACTATAATTCGAGAGGTCGACGAATCGCTTTTAGAAGACTTAAGGCATTACGCGCAGATGCGCAGAAAAAGGATCCTTGGCTAGTACACATTTCGCACTAAGCAAATTTGACAGTGAAACCAGGGCGCTAAAAGAATTATTGACATTTCTTGGCAGGCGCATGTATATGTTAGACGCAATTAAGAACTGTACAAAGAAGATTGCTCCGAGCTGACAATTAACTACTAGCGTTTACCCAGTTGTAGCATCTTTGAGTATGTAATGCCCGATCTGCAAACAAACTGGGCACAGAATTCATGATTGTGATAACTACAAGATCATGACATCGACCGAAAAATCACAAGCAGTAAATGAGGGTAATAGATGTTATAATTGTTTGTATGATGGGCATAAAGGGTGCAAATGAAAACACCTATGCTGCCGTGATTTACGCAGTGGTGGATACAGTTGATGGCGCAAATTCCAATATAATTGCTTCTAAGTCACGAGTATCACCGATGAAGCAGATCAGCCTACCTCATTTTGAATTAATGGGTGCTTTGTTTGTTATTGACATTAATTGCTCATGAAAATGGTGAAAGAGACTTTAACTGTGTAAATTTCTAATGTCTCACTATTTATTTACAGCTTCACAAATAGTTCTAGATTGGTTATCGGAACATCCAAGACGTTGGACAACTTTTGTGGCAAACAGATCTAGTTTGAGTAAACCTACCGAATAAGAGGTTGCAATATGTACATCCATTCTACAAGGTCGGTGTAGATTACTGTGGACCAGTGAAGGCGCACCAGAAGGAGAGGGCTGGTATCTATAAAACTGTACTTCTGTCTATTTGTATGCTTGAGCACGAAGGCGATACACATAGAGACTGTATGTAATCTCACAACCGACAGCTTTCTAGGAGCACTAAGCCGGTTCATATCAAGAGGAGGAAGTTATCGTACACTGTATTCCGACATCAACAATTTCCGTTTATTACAATTCTTGAAACCGTCCGACATTGCTATTGCAACACAAAATAGAGTGGAAATTTGTCCCACCTCGTTCACCTCACATGAGTGGAATATGGAAAGCGGCAGCCAAGCAGGAAAAAATTCATCTATAGTGAGGGTAATACATTACTAACTCTAGAAGAATTTACTAGTTTACACACCAAGATCGAGGCCATTATAAATTCGAGGAAATTGGCAGTGATCCTAATTTTGTAATTGGGCGTACATTTACCGATATGGAATGCCAATTAGTAAAAAAATTCCACAGCATTTTTGGAACCATTGGCATAGAGATTTTCTAACCATCCTACAAAAAAGAACAAAATGGACTAAAGCATGACAATATAGCAGTTGCATAGTATTTATAGTTTCTGAAGCAAACTTACCATCAACTTGCTGGGGATTAGCACGAGGTTGTTGTAGTCCACCAATCAAATTATGGCAAAGTACGTATTGTAAGCCTCCGTTTAGTCAACACCAACAAAATAGTTCTGCGTGTTATTTGTACACAAATTATGCTAACTTCCAGCTGAATCATATGAATCAACTGATGATTCATGGACGGCGGAATGTTAACGTAGGATGAAAATCAAGTATTCACGTCACCCAAAATAAACTAATAATTTGTACCCACCATGATAGTTATAGTAATTTGTTAGTTAGACATTTAGAGATGTCATTACTGTGCTTAGAAAACGAAATAACGCCATTTTGGCACTTACGACAAAAAAATACTTAGGCGACGATATGCAATGTTTTGTATTATGTCAGAATCCAAATTATGAAAATATTAAATTTTTTAATTTCAATTGCATTGAATACATATATGTACTGTATATATATACATATATGTGGTTGATCCATTTTTAATTAAAACACAAATTTGTTTTATATTTTATGGATATTGAAAATTTTAATTAATACTTTTTTGTGCCAATAATGCCTTCAAATATAAATATTATGCCAGATTCAAATATTTTGTATTGTATTCGTGCTGATTGATATGTGGAACGTAATTTTTGCCCCCCTAAATGTATACGTTATATTTAGTACAAACATCAATTATTTTCTATTATTCGTTTACAAAATCAACATTCAGGCGAAAAATATCAAAGAATTTACACGACCAGGGGGTTACATAAATTTTCTTTTAGCATAACATTTTTCTTTCACCTTGAAAATTATGATTGTATGTATTTTTTGTGTTTGTTATGTTTATGCTTGAGCCAGCATAATATACAAATAAACAGAAATAAAATATATGTAACACTACGCGCAACATAATAATGATGATTTATAGTGATGGAACAGTGATTTTCAGTTAGCGAACGTATTGCGCGTAGATGTAAGAATAAATTATTTTGTGTATGTTCGAATGAATTTTGTACATAATACATACTCATATGTGTACGTAATTGAATGATATTTTCGTAAGAATTATGTAGTGTATGATGATTATACCAAAATGTATATAAGATTGTATGTTGGATATTACTATGGAGACTGACATTTGTTAATACGCAATTAAAGTCAGTCTGACGATGCGGTACATAGTTGGAAGGTTTCTTTTAACAAAGCAACGTAAAGATTGTCATCTTCGATCAGCGACGAGTCAACGTTACACACACTACCAATAAAATCACATACACACCACAAATAAAATAAACCAAAGTATTAATTAAAGAAAATTTGAACTGGTTCTAAATTAGAGGACTGTCATTCTTCTTTTCACTATTGCCAAATATTTTTGAATAGGTCGAAAATCAGACGGCTTTGATAGTTTGAAATAATATTGATTTGATTAGTTTCGTACGTTTCTGTATAGTGACTCGTTTATTCACACATTCGACATCACTGTAGAGGGTAAGCATAGGCAACCCTAGGCAACTGCTTGTGACAAATTTTGTTGTATTTTTTGTACCAAAAAATAATAAACATCAAGCAAATATTAGTCTTCTTAAATTATACACCGACATAGTAAAATACACGAAAAATTATGTGGCACTGATGCAAGATAATTTTTCGGACGTTCTACTATATGTGAGTGCTTCAAAAGTCGAATAAAATTTGGTATTGGGAAATTTGAATATTTTTGTTTATTATTATTGTGTTTATTGTTGTATATCATTTTGGCTACTGTATGTTCCTTTAATAGTAATTAAATGAAGTAGCGGCCTGTGCGTCTTAAGCCCACTCTTACTCTGGGTTAAGACCCACAGGTCGCTATCTAAGTATACTATACTTAACGGAAAGTTTTATCGTTTAAAATTTTTGTTCTAGGCTATCAGAATCAACATCAATGGTAGCATTTTGTAGTGAACGTAAAATATCTAGGACGTACAGGAGAGCACACCTTATATGTAGAAAATAAATAGTGTGACTGATACATCAGGGAGGTTTAGTATTTCCTATCGGCTGCGGCTCGTTTACCTCCTGACTCCACAACCGCAGATCGCTTGCCACCATAATACTTTTGCAAATTAATCTAACATGAAGTTAGTGACTTGAAGTCACTGGTTTTGGCAAGATACAATTTTTGATCTGCTAACCTATTTTAAACCCAATTTTACATACGTTTCGGCATTCATCAAAGCACATTCACTAAATTTTGTCAAAACTTGGTCATATAGAAGTCCGACGGACATGTTTTGGTTATCTGAATGATTTTGCTTTTTAATAACTCGGTAATTGTTTAGCCTGCCGTCTTACCATATGGAATGAGATGTATTCGATTTAATTGTATGGCACAGTCATAGTCAGAGATCCCCGGATATAATAGAAATTATAATTTTATTGTAAAGAAATTTCTCATGATGCCATCGTGCGATGCCAGCATTTTGCATGAGACCTACGTTTGGTGACAGTGCTCCGCTCTTATACTTTCGCTAGACACCGTGCAAAATTTTATACCAACTCTAATAAGAATCTTGGATACTTCAAACATTTTGTAAACAACTATACACAATTCATCATTCTTTCTTTTGTTCTCCTCTCATTCAAGCATACTCATTGTGAGGAGTTCCTTAACTAAATTTTGAATTTGGAATGAGTTCGAAATAAACTAATTTAGAAATCGTATTGAAACTGTAATGGATTGGAAAGATTAAATCTTACGAATTAGCGTGAAGTAAACGTAAATAAAATCGAAAGAATAGAAATGGTGACTAATTTTGTAAGACAATTCGGCATATATAGAATAAAGCTTGATGTTAGCAATACCTGCTAAAATTTTCAATTTGCTTTAAAATATTAAAATATATTGGGAAATCAATGAGCAACCCCTAAGCAACGGCGTTAGGTATCGTATCAAGGACTAGCTAGATGCACATGAGGCTATACACTTGATCTATAATAGTTGCTCAGAATACCGAGCACATGAAACGAGATACCGAGGAAAAATATCAAACGAAAAACATTGGTGGAAAGTGAAGGTGGGGGTAAAAATTCCCGATTTTTTGAAGTGAAATTCAAGGTAGAATTGTACTATGGAGTTGAGTTAAATTTTAAACAGGAGATCTTTTCATCTTGGATACCGACGCCAGTAATTCCAGAGTAGGAGCACAACCCGGAGAGTTTTGTTAGTTGTGGTGGATTGCATCAAAGATTTCCAAAAGTACTTGTACGTACAAGAGTTTCTTCTACGAACGGACCATGCAACTCTGAAATGGTTAATGTAGTCCAAAAAGCCAGAAAGACAAGTTGCGAGATGGATCGAAAGATTACAGGCTTATACACGTTCAGAACAGAGTATCGACGAAGATTGTTACATAACAATGCAGATGGAATGTCCAGGAGGCCTTGTAGTAGTCAATGTAAGCACTGTTCCAGATAGGAACAATGTAATCCAATCATGCAGTGGCATGACATCGCGACGGAAAGTGCGACCGTGCAAAGTTAATGGGTCAATCTTTCACAAGAGATGTGGAGGATTGGTGCAGCAAGTGTGATTTTGCGCCGCCAGTAAAGGGCCACAAAAACAAGAGGAAAGATGAAGCATTACAACGTCTTGGCATCGTTCGAACGGATAGCTGCAGGTGGATATTGCTGGCCCGCATTTTCCCCGACAAAAGATGGAAATCGGTACATACTCTTATGCATCGATTATTTCAGTAAATGGGTAGAAGCATATCCGATTATGAATCAAGAAGCTCAAACAGTTGCGGATATATTTGTAAACAATTGGGTATGCAGATTTGAAGTACCGTTAGAGCTACATTCCGACCAAAGACGAAATTTCGAATCATTTGTGTTCCAAGAGTGGTGCCAAATACTGAACCTCAAGAAAACGAGGACTACATCGTTTCATCCATTCACTATCCGATGGCTTGGTCGAGAGATTCAATAGAACACTGGAATAAAATATACGCAAAGAGGTCAACGACATCCAGGACAATTGGGACCAGTCCCTTATCGTAGCGTAATACAATATGATACACCCAGGATACAGAACTAGAAAACATATGATACAGAACTATGGTCGTATTTCGTCAAACAGCACAGGAAGGAGGGAGATTTGGTTTGGTTTTTTTAAGCCCAAACGAATAAACGGAAAATCTCCGAAGCTACATGAAAGTTAGAAAGTTGGGAAGGATCAACGTTGATGTATACATAGATCGGTTGATAAATTACAATGCCGGGAGCACAGATGATACTGTTTGGGACGAATAGAATTAAGGTTTGTATGGTGGATATATAGAGTCGCAGCTACAGAGCATGGTGTGGAAACGATCGATGCTTCGATCCTCACCAGGGAAGTTATAATTTTTATGATGAATATTATTTGAATCGACGACCGAGGTTTTGATGAGATGAGTTGCAAAGGCAGAATGCACCTTATTGATCAGAATGCACCTTAGTGATCATATAAATATAACAATAAACTGTACAACAATTGTAAATACTCTAAAGCATGGGACTAGCGGAACCCAATATATCGCTGCTAAAGTATAGGATCGAGTAACGTCCCTCCGTCAAAGCGGTGCTATAGGAATAGACGCTCGGCGTTCAGGATTCTGGCCAGGTGGGCTGCAATCCCTGATGAGCAGCTCACGGCAGAGCAAAAAGAATCCGTGGTATAAGCCAGGAAAACGGTCGGCGATAGCACGGAGAGGGACCATGTGTCAAAAAGGCAGTGCTCCCTAGGATGAGCTGGAACCAGTCGAAACCAAACGCTCCAAAATACAAGCGGAGAAGGAGACTCCTCACAAGGTTTTGTCGAAGCAGAAGTCGTTCTCCTACATTGTGAAGGAGCGTGTTGTGGTGCTAGCCGTCATTGACAGGAGTCACGAAGATGGGAGCATCACCTTGGAAAAATGGAGATGTGTG
The DNA here is from genome assembly GCA_951394425.1 of Tipula unca. NCBI lineage: Eukaryota > Metazoa > Arthropoda > Insecta > Diptera > Tipulidae > Tipula > Tipula unca. The sequence goes on along the minus strand of OX596380.1, from coordinate 174,348,664 downwards.
TATAACGCACTAAACCCTGTTTTTCTCAAAGAGCGCGCGTCCGGCTACCAACAGAACCGGCCAGCACAGAAAAGATCCTTGAAATAATAAGGATCAGCAACTCAAATCTTCCGACAGGGAATACTCAAGGAATTTTGGGAAATTCAGATCCTGCATTCTTGGCGAAAGTACTTTAAACATGTTTCTGCTTTCTTAATACAGCAATGGTGACATAACTGCTGTCAGCTTAAAGGCTGGCGGCAGTCTAATCTGGCTGGCATCAGCCTATGTTGACCGGGACAAACTAGTTCCGCCGGATAACCTAGGGCCTGGTTCTCGAAGCAGAAAGAAAGAAGATTGGGGTGATCCTTGCATATAATCCACATTTGTTACTAAAAACCGGCAAGAGGTTTTAGAAGTAACCTTCGCCTCAGATAATATTTATCCTATAGTCAAGGAATGGAGAGTGGCGGGAGAGCATTCCTTCTCTGACCATCGATATGTAACATTCAGCCTTAACGTTTCCCCTGCTACCCGGAAAGCTTTTAAGAATCCTACAAGGATAAACTGGAGCACAATCACTAGTGCCTGCAACCGGTCCTTCAATGCCTGTTGCCCAAGAGTTAAGCCCAGGGGCAAGCAAAAACCAGCATGGTAGTCTAAGGAACTGGGGCCCTACCGAAAGGCATGTAGGACAGCCTTTAGAAAAGCCAAAAGCACGCGATAGGTTCAACATTGGGACTCCTACAAGGAGGACTTAAAAGTGTACAAAAAGAATTGAGGTAGGTACGAAGGAGGTCATGAAGACTCTTCTGTGATAAAGTGGAAAAAGTCTCCGAGACCTCTCGTCTTAGTAAGATACTGTCTACTAATCCAACCAGTCCCAGTTATTTAATTAAACCGGACACTTTGAAACTTCTCATCGAAACCCACTTTCCAGGAAGCTTCGACGACTCTACGGAAACTAGTATACTCATCGAGAAACATAAACAAGATATCGTAACTAAAAAACGGATCCTATGATCACTTGAAGGTTTCAAACCTTATAAATCGGCAGGTCCTGACCGAATTATAAAGGCGGAGATTCAGAACAACTCGTTGATTATTCTCCCCTGGCTGGAGGTAATCTTCAAAGGGTGTTTAAAACTGAGCGGGGATGGGCAGAGGTCAGATTGATCTTTATTCCGAAAACGGGTAAATGGTCACATGGCTACCCAAAGGACTTAAGCCCTATAACTCTATCATCCTTTCTTATGAAAATCTTGGAAAGGCTGATGGATATCTATATGCGATCAAAAATAAAGCCTAGTGACTTTGCACACCCTCAGCATGCTTACTGTAAATCTGTCGGCACAGCTCTGCACGCCCTGGTAAGTATAATTGAGAAATCAATATTTTCGCAAGAGTTTTGTATGGTGTCGTTCCTTGATATTGAGGGCGCCTTTAATAATGTAAAGACTGCCCTTGGGGTGGACTACCCCCTGTAAGTGGGTTAATCAATCATATGCTGGGGAGCAGGATGGTTAACTCGGAGCTAGGGGAATCCACCATTAGGAGGCGGGTGGCTAAGGGAACCCCGCAGTGAGGTATCCTGTCTTCTCTTCTCTGGAACAAAGCAATCAATGGGTTGCTGTTAGAGCTGGAGAGAAAAGGGATCAACACGGTTTAAACACGATAAAAGAGGTAATCCAAAATGCCCTCTTAATCATTCCTAATCATCAGATGTGGACCGGCAATCAGCTCGTCCAAAACTGAACCGGTACTCTTTACTAGGAAATATAAAATCCCGGTAGTAGATCAATGCAGTGTGTACCAAGCCAAGGAGATACCGATTGAGGAGGCCTTGAATTGTTTGAGACATAATGTGGTATCCTCGATTGATATCACATTTTATGTGGACAGTCAGGCGGCCATCAAGTCGGTGAATTTAGTTTCTCTGTCATCTAGGGTGGCGTAGGGTTGCCACTTGTCTCTGAATGAGATGAGTGAGCATTTCAACATTCAGATAGTCTGGGTGACTATGGCCACTCGGACGTCATGGGAAACTGCAGGGCGAACGCACAAGCTAGGCATGGTACAACTCTCCAACTGCTACCGGAAATGGCAAATTTGAGGAGGCCTATTAAGGCACTCAAGACAGTGTTTAAAAAGGAGGCAGTAGCCTCATCTAATGAAAGGTAGACCAAGCAAATGGAAGAGACGGTAGTCCACCTCCTTTGCCCATATCCGGCTTTGGCACACAAAAGACATAAGTATATGGGGAGATTCTTAATGGACAGCCTCTCTGATCTCGAAAACTGTAAGGTGCGAGATATATCACGCTACATAAGTAGCTCAAACTGGTACAAATAGGGAAGTCAGACCCTGTAGTATCACAACGGACCGTCAGCGGTCTAAGTGTGCCGTAGCATCCACTCAACCTAACCTAACCTAACAGTGATGTTGAAACAGGCCTCTAGTTTTGCATCTCGTTTACCTATAATTATCGTAGTTGCTTTTTTGTGAATTGCTCATCGTGTCATCGTCATCGCATTATACAGACTGGCAATAGCTATCGGGGCAAAACTGTACACGACAGCACAGAAATAACATATTTAATATGTAAGCGAAACACATTAACATAATTTACGAAACGACAAAAAAAAAAAAAAATCGTCACATAAAAAAACTTGAGAATGAAAAAGAAAAACATTTATTTACTATTTTCTATTTTTCCAATTTTTTTTTTCAATTCAGTCTCTAGTTTTCATTTGTAATGTAATTAGCAAATCCGCGGAAGTATATTTAAATAAAATCTGTCACAATTAAAATCATATAAAAAAAAATCTGTCGACAGAATTTTTTTCGCGTTTCACACAAATTTGGATGTAACGCGCATTTATTTTATAAAATGTATTTATTTATTTTTATTATTTAAAAAAAAAAAAGAAGAAGATATTTCATAATTTACATACTCATTTTTCCATTTTCCATCTCATAAATTATTTTCTCTATTTATTAGTACAATCAGTCATAATTCTGTTATTACATTTGAATAATAAAAGTCAAACGAAAAAAATTTTAAAAAAAATTTGTTTGAGATATTTTTTTTTTTTTTTTTGGAAATTCTGCTTCTTGAATATAGTTTGTCTCGAAGTGTGTGATTGTGAAAATGTGACTTAGTGGTGGAGAAATGAATATCAAAATAAAAACATTAATTAAAAAATTAAAAAATTGGTTCAAAAAGTGGATAATTTACATGTTTTTGTGGTGTGTTGTTGTTCTCGTCTCAATTTTGAAGTGAAGTGTTTGCGACCGACCGACCGATCGACCGCAAATTATAATGTATATGTTGTGCGTGTTCAACAAACAGTGAATTATTATGTTACAAATAGAATTAATTAAGTGATCGTTATTATTTATTTTGTCCGTTTAATTTTAGAAAATTTATATTTTTAGTAATTTAAAAAAAAAAAAAAATTCTGTCAAAATGTTACGCGAAAGACGTCGCGTCTTAAATCAAAGTGTAAAACCAAATCGAAGGTAAAAAAATTGTTTAAGAAAACGCGTGTTCTTAATTTATATAATATTCAGGACTTCAGGTACTGCACTCATAAATCGATTCGGACTATTTTATTTAGAAATTCGTGGAAAAATTTATTTAACCAAAAACCAAAACAAAAAAAAAAAAAAAGAAAATGTCGAAAAATATTTGTACACAAGTATGAAAAATTATGAAAACAGCTGCTGGCCATTGAATATATATAGATAGATAGATAGATATGTTCATCACATCACATCACATCACACACATACACACACACACACACACACACAAAAAACAAAAGCATGTTGTTTAATGTTTATATTAATGGATTTTAATGACCTAAGAATTTTATAAACAAATCTCAAGAAAATTATTTAAGTTTTTTTTGAATATGTTTTGGTTCTTGTTTTTTGTTTAATAAACTTTGAATGAATTTTATTTTATTTATTTATTTATTTTTTTTTAATACATCGGTTTATCGTTCTTATTTCTAATTCGAAAAAAAAAAAAATGTTGACTTAATTTATTCAAAAAAGAAATAAAATAAAAACTTTCAGATTATATGAGAACTACTGTTCACCACGTGCGTTTTGTGCTTACTCGTATATGTGCCAATTTAAGTGCAGCACATTTTTCGAATTGGGTCAGTTTTGGTGTTTATTTATTATGATGATGGCCGTCGCCCCGACTGACACGACGTCCACACATATTTTTGTATTACTCATCAACGTGCGTTAAATATTCATTTCACAAAATTGAAAACAAAGGAAGTTATTTTGGAAACTGTACGCTTATGTATATACGCCCCAGCTATACAATTTTATATTGTATATAGGCTATCGTATTTATTTATAAAACAGAAATATGGCCACGAGATACTTATTTCCTATATAGATCTAAAAATAATTTGGTTTATCGAATTTGGCCATATTAACCCCATTGAACTAATCCCAGGATTTCATCCCAGAATTTTACAAAAAATACCTCTGACGCAACACAGGTGTAAATAGTTCATCCCAGACTTTTTAAAAATAAACAAATCTCCCTTCATAAACAATGGAAAGCACTGGTCCCAATTGTCCTGGTTGTCGTTGAACTCTTTCCGTATATTTTCTTCCACTGTTCTATTAAATCTCTCGACCAAGCCATCGGATTGTGAATGAAACGATGTAGTACTCGTGTTTTTGAGGTTCAGTATTTGGCACAACTCCTGTAACGCGGATGATTCGAAATTTCGTCTTTGATCGGAATGTATGGCTCTAACGGTACTCCAAATCTGCATACCCAATTGTTTATAATTACATCGGCAACTGTTCGAGCTTCTTGATTCATAATTGGATATGCTTCGACCCATTTATAAATATAAATGAACCAATTTTCATCTTTTGTCGGGGAAAATGTGGCCCCTCAATATCCATAGATATCATCATCTTTCCTCTTGTTCTTTGTGGCCCCTTAGTAGCGGCGCAAACCTCACCCTTGCTACACCAATCCTCCACATCTCTTTTGATAATTGACCCAATAACTTTTCACGTTTCACCTTCCGTCGCGATATCATGCCACTGCGGTCTGGTACCTCGCTCCACCCATTTGATCATCGAAGCGATGGAATCATCGTGTCGATGGTCTTCCGCCAATTGCTCTCTGAACCAGCGAGCTTCGGTATCTATTCTGGTCCTTGTAACTTGTGCAATTAGATTCCTTTGTTGCTGTCTGGAACAGTGCCTACGACTACTCTAACGCCTCCTGGATATACCATCTGCGTTGTTATGTATCAATCTTTGCCGATGCGCTGTTCTGAACGTGTAGGCCTATAATCGTTCGATCCATCTCGCAATTTGTCTTTCTGGCTCTTTGAACTGCATTAACTATTTCAGAGCTGCATGGTCCGTTCGTAGAAGAAATTCTTTTCAGTACAAGTACTTTTAGTCAAATAGCCAACAATTATCTCCGGTTTGTGCTCCTATTCCGGAATTTCTGGCGTCGGTATCCAAGATGGAAAGGTCTCCTTCATGTGGATTTACTTCAAAATTGGAGAACTGCATAATTTCTGGCTCCAGTTGAATGGTTGAGTTTTCTCAGTAAGACATAATGCGCAGTTCGTGCGACATCTGTAAAGTTCATAGGCCATTTCCAGCAGTAAAGGATGTTTTTTCTTTGTAATCCTCATAAATTGCTAGCTGCCAATACTCACTTTTGATACCTAGCATGCTGAAAATGTTGGCTCCTCACAACGTAACTTTGCGGTCGTCGACACAAAACCTCATCGAACCGCCCTTCTTTTGAACAATCACCACTGGCGAGTTCTACGGGCTGCTAGAACTCTCGATTTTGGATACATTTTTATTATCCCAGACTTTTTCCTAGTTACCGAAATACTAATCCCAGACTATAAAATTTATTTGGTGGAAAAAAATTCTTCTGGACAAGTCGTTGAAAAGACGGCACACAGCGATTAAGTTAAGAACTCTGTATGCAACTATTACGCCAGCTTTGATAGGGTTACCTTTGTCAAATTTTAGAAGAAAGCATGGCCAAGCTTCGTATAAGGACGGCTATATTCTCATATCGATTGAGGTTGGAACCTTCTTGGCCAGTGATGACAATTTTTTGACCAGTGACGCTAGCGGAAATTTTACGAACCGAAGTGAAATTTTACAAACCGAGGGCAACAGAAAAATAAACCACCTCCACGAATTAATATTGTGGGGGTAATCAGTTACCGAGAATTTCAGTCACTGATGAAATCGGTTACTGACAAAGAGTATAAGGTAACACCGCTACACAATGACGTTTGGAAAATTAATACTCTAGACTCAGATACTTATAGAACCTTATCTATGAAGTTGAATGCTGAAAAGCATCAGTGGTTTACCTATGAGGACTATGAGATTTACATCACACTTGTTCAAGCAAAGAAATAATGGAAGATTTGCAAACAAAACGTCTTAAAATACTAGATGCTGTAAATATTGTTAAAAAAGAGAGAACAGAAAATCAGGGCCAATCCAAACTTTCAGTAAAAAGTTTAAACAACAATTACGATATAAGAGGAACTGAAGGTAAACATTGAATGCAAAACGCGATTTAATCACACCCAAAGATATTGCAGTCGGGATCCGAGAATCTAAACTCATCGAAGATAATCTAAATATTGAATCGATGATATTAGAATTTGAAGATGAGTTCTTTGACTTAAAAGCTGTTTGCATGAAACTATGAAATTAAAAATTCCCGTTAAAACTACAACAACAACCCACAGATACCACACTAGCACCGCTATTAAATAAAATCTCTCAGCAACAACGGAACTTTCTTAGAAATTTGAGAGACACAACATTCATTGTCATTTACCGGAATTGCCTTGCGATTGAAGATGCTTATACTTCATCAATTCATAACAAAACATCATTATCGAATGTGCACCTTCTCAAAATCCGTCAATACGTTCAATGCGTTAAACCACGAATACATTAATTTGCGTTTTTTGAAAAGAACCGGACATCCTTCATATCGTTGTATAAAATTCAGATTGCTGAAAGGTAAATCCACGTTTATCAGCCACGTTTATCAAATCCACGTTTATCAACGCCGTTATTCTACCAACAGTGGTTTACATTTGCTTCAGCAGAAATGGATGTACCCGAGTCGGTGATTATTAAGTCATCGACATCTTGATCTTATTAATCCAGATAAAATCGTTACAGATGACCGGACCGGACCGATGCTCAGTCAACCATATTTGGATTGGTTCTTATCGCTCCCCCAAGACAGAACTTCAGTCTAACACAAAGTTTCTCAACTATTATCGATGAGGATAACCCTTATTATACATTTCAACAATTTTGAAAGATGGAAGAATCACCAGACTACAAGCCTCATCTCCAAAGTAGTGATCAATGTAAACTTCTTTATCAATCAGGCGTTCACCGACAAGATAATGGAGAGTATGTGGTAAATTTACCATTCAATATACCAAGAGTAGAATTGGGCCATTCCAAATCAGCAACCATGAGGAGGCTTTTATCTATAGAAACACGATTTGATCGACGACTTACAACTTACAACGACATCTACCGGATCGTCATTGAATGATCGCCTACCTACAGCGCCTACAATTCAAAATGATTTGGTAGCAATAATGCTGCGATTCCGTAAATACGCCATGGTATTTGCGTCTGATATAAAGAAAATGTATCGTCAGATAGTCATCGCACCTCCTGATGACACCGCCCAAAGGATTATTTGGCACCAGTGTAGTGACACAGTACGCTTCATCAAATTGCGGCCGACAATAAATTAACCAATCAAGAGATCACTGATGTTATTACTAGCGATTTTAACGTCGATTATTTAATCCCTGGTTGTGACGATTCTACGCGTAAACCGGCTCTTCATGATATTAGGAAGCGCAGGATTTAATTTACGTAAATGGAAGTCGAATTCACTAGAAATGCATCTATTTTGCAATTTTCGGACAAAGCTTCAACGACAAAAACCCTTGGTATTCATTAGAATTCAGTGCGTGACATGTTTAGGGGTTCAATTGAGGTCCCACCAGTGTCATCTATTTCAACCAAAAGGTAACTGCTTTCCGAAATTTCAAGGGTATTTGATCCGCTTGGTTAGTTATTATACCAACCAAAATTCGAATAAAACTATTAATTCACAAATTATGGCTTTTAAAAATAGGTTGGATGATTGGCTATGAATGAAATTAGAATTCCACTGTATTCATCTCAACGAACACGTGATATCCAGGTGCATGTATTCTGGTTTGCGCCTGAGAAGCCTTACTCGGCTGTTGCATATTTTCGCGTAATAAGCTCCACTGAAAGTGATCAAACTTCATTGCTACTCGCAAAAACCAGTTGCTTCAATAAAACAGATTACGCTTCCGCATTTAGAGTTATGTGGAGCCTTATGCTCCAAACATTTGGCTGGACGGATTCCGAAATAGTATTGGCATGGTTGTCAGAGGACCCTCAAAAATGGAATGGATGTCGCCAATCGAATGGCAGAAATGGTTTGCGTCACTTCAAGATCTCATAGGTTCCACATATCATCCCACGAAAATCCATCAGAATGCGCGTCGCGAGGCATAGATCTAACAACTCTACTAGAACACAACTTATGGTGGAATGGTCCAAAGTAGTTGATCCTGGGCTCTAAGTATTTTCCTACGTCATCCAAAATACCAATTAGTTTATGTGACGCAAGTCAACAAGCATACGCAGCTGTTGTTTTCTTTGTCATGGAATCTATAACTGGAGAAATATTTTGCAGATTAGTTTCAGCCTATAGACCAACATGGCAGGAACTGTGTGGCACGAGAAATTCTACTGACCAATTTGTTAAATTTTGTGAAAATGGAAATTGTGCCATACTCAACAATCGTGCTAGACAGCCTCACAAGTTATCCTAGGTGATGGAACACCTTTGTTGGCAACCGAACAGGTGGAATGGGTCCGATTGGTTGTCTCAACTACCTGAATATTGGCTTGGTCAAATAAAGGAGTATGAGCATACCGATGAAGAAACGAATCAACTGTTTGTATTCACAAGTAATTTAGAAAAATTCTTCATGCAAAATCGAAAGTTACTTCACTACTACTGGAGGAATTACACCTAAATATCAAACATGCCGGAACGTTATTATTGTTATCAACATCAAGGCAGCAGGTTTGGATTCCAGGGGCAGAAACAAAGTAAAGCAACCAATAGCAGATGTGTCATTTGTGTCAAATTTAAAGCGAAAATGTAAACCCAGGTTTTTACATAAACGGCATAAAGTCAACAAAGCATCGTCTAAAGAGAGTCATTGGCTAAAACAATCCTAACGATCATGGTGATGAACACATTAAATTTTTCCGACATTGATATTCTGATGCCATCCCACTTTCTTATTGGTCATGCGGCTACCAAAATACCCGAAGCTGCCGAACATGCTTTGTTAAACCAGATTTAACAATCAAATAATGCAGAACAGATCTACCCCACGGTCTTGACAAATAGCCTCGGATAATATTAAAAACTAAATGCATCGAAGTTCGTTTCCAGTAAATCCTTTCCACTTGCATAATCTTACAGGTAATAATGAAAATTGTGGCCAATTACCCAAACATCAAATGTACTTAAGCTTTTCCTCCCGAATGGTGAAAGTAACTGTTCGAAATTGTATAGAATCTGCAGATTTGGGGCACGTCACTCGTCAAACCGTTATTTTCTATTACAAGCATTATAAATATAAGTTGAATGCGCACACGGGAGACATTGACGGTTCAACTCATTGCTCAAGTTCAAACACAATTTCTATTTCAAATTTTGGTAAAACAAACCTATGTTAAAATACTCTTTAAATTATAATTAAAATTTGATTCAAGCCCATACTAGAAATTTCACTGGAATTTTAATTAACAAAATTCACTCAACATAGTTCATAAGCTATTCAAATACAAATACGTTAAACATAATTTAAGCTGAACTCAACTTATGTTTATATTCAGCTGAAATATTATTTTATATTCACTCAAATGTACTCAAATTTTGTTAAAAAATTACTTTATTTCCACTCAAACAATTTTTCTTAAAAACCATTTTGGCTCAAATTCGTACTAGGATTCTATTCTGGAATTTCACTTAAGTAAATCCACTCAAAAAATATATACTTCGAAGTCTATGCAAACTCAAATATGAGTAAATATTTATAATCTAGATAGCACTCAAATAATCTATAAATTGCGTTTAAAATTTTACTCAACTTCATAGCACAAATTGTACCATAACTTTAACTCAAAAAGTTCTACTCAAAAAAAAAAATTCAAAATCTACTCAATCATATTTGTTTGTGACTAAACAATTATTTTATAATCAATGTTTGATTAATATTTAAAATGCACTCAACGGCTATTTTCTCAAAGCAATTGAGTTTGGGACCTTCTTGTCGGCCTTGCCAACTTTTCAAAGAATGCTGCAATCGAAACAAAATTGTATATGGCCAAGCTTTCGTTAGGAAGGCTATTTTCTGATATCCATTGAGGTCCTTCTTCGCCAGTGATAATAATGTTTTGACTGTTGGAAGTTATTTCATTTTACCCTACTATCAACTGCTCAAACTACTTCCATTTTCTAGGCACGTCACCAATCGGGATACATTTGATAATTTTAATTCTTTCTCGAACAGTTTTTCTATCCGCATGCGCCATTGGAATCGGGTTGCATTTACTGTATCTACATGCCGCCGCTGTAAGCTTCATCAGGCTTTCCTAACCTGTCATTCATTGGCCAGAATGTCTGCTCTTGAACTAGCAATTCTAGTCCTCTCCACCATCGCTCTAAGTTGGTTAATTGTTCTGGAAAAACACCTCTGGAATCATGATCTTTTACGAGGAAAATATTCTAATATTTGGCTGATTCTGTTGGTAACAAAAATTTTCCACCTTGCCGGATATGTCAAAAGCCATGCCAGTACAATTTTTACACTATCTATGAAAAATACTCGGCATCAAACTGCAGATATTCTTTCACCGTGACCATCAATTTTGCCAGAAGGTGGTAGAGAAAGCTTCGTAATTGGGGCCGCTTTAGTTTTGGAAGGCAATAAGTAGCTGATAATTTTGTTTTCTTCTGTGATCGTTCTAAGTTAAACCACCGCACAGTAAGCTGCCTCACTCGCATCTGCAAACTCATGAATTTGTACTTTCCCTTTAAGGTTGGTGAATCTCAGAATCTTTATTTTTTTTTCAAATAATGAAACTGACTTTTAACTCGATATTCGCCTTCACATTCACGTGATAAATCGGCGTCTGATGAAGCAAATAATAGCTACTTGCATCGATATAACTCGGTCGAATGGATTCTGAGGTTTCAGTCATGTGGCAACGGATCTCATAATGTTATACCATAAGCGCTTTGCCAGGTAGTAATTGTCTCCATTTAATTTGTCGATAGTTCACAACGAAGATTGCATACCACATTGGTAAAACTCACAGTCAGAACTGTCAGAACTTTAAACTGTGATTTGGTCATCCTAGAAGAATACATTAAATTCTAATTAAACTATTAATTACAAGAGTGTGCGTAAAATTAAAAATAAAGCCAAAAATACGAATCTCATCTCTGATTGGAATCGATTTTTGGTAGCTCAAAAAGCCTATAAAAAAAGCCTAAGATCCGCGCAGAGAGCTGCGTGGAAAAATTTCTGTGAGGAAATTGATAGCTTATCTGTTTTCGCCAGACTTAACAAAACTCTGGCTAAGAAAGATACTTGCAAACTTGATAACCTTCGCCTGCCTTCCGGGAAACTCACCTCCAGCAGGCGAGAAGTTGGTGAGCTACTGTTGTCTGTCCATTTTCCTGGATGTGACTCTGTTGATTCGAATGTGGTTGCCTCCAAGCCTCCTGACATTTTTGTCGGTACGCCGGATTGGAACTTAGCCCATAGACTGATCACTACTGATGTTCTACACTGGAGTGTTTTCTCGTTAGCACCGTTCAAATCGAGTGGTCCTGACGGTAATTTCCCTGCTGAATTGCAGCATGGTTTTCTACACATCCGAACTCACCTGCTCAATCTGTTCCAGGCGTGCATTGCTTTTAGTACTGTACCACGATCCTGGAGCAGGAGTAGAATAGTTTCGGATTATACCGACCCTAAAGCTTTTAGGCCCATTAGTCTGACCTCTACTTTTCTTAAAGCATTAGAGAGGATCATCGACAGATTTATTAGGGATAACTATTTAACTACCTCCCCACTCAGTAACATGCAACATGCTTACAGAGCTGGCAAGACCTGCGAAACTGTTCTACATGAACTCGTTACTAGAATCGTTACTAGATAGATCACTTAATTACACAGAGTTTCTTGTATGTACCTTCCTGGACATTTCGGGAGCTTTTGATAGCACTTCGTTTTCTTCAATCACGAGTGCGTGTACCAATTTTAATATTAATCAAAACATTGTTAACTCAAATCCCGTATAATTAAGACTGAGTTAGATGGCTCATCAGTGTCTGTCAAAGAGCCAACGGCTGTCCTCAAGGAGGAGTACTCTCACCCTTGCTGTGGCTCATGGTTATCGATGAATTACTTGTTAAATTGCAGCGATCTGGGTTCATCGTGCAAAGCTACGCGGATGATCTCGTTTTGACAGTTTCTGGTAAATACCTGAACGTCTTATCTGATCTAATGCAGAAGTTTGGTGTGTTGAAAAGGGGTTGCACGTCAATCCCTCGAAAACTGATAAGGTCGTGTTTTCCAGACGTAGAGACAGTGCTAATTTATCTGTTCCCACTCTATTTGGTAGAGCGATTACAAGGACAGAGCACGTGAAACACCTAGGCATTATTCTAGATAGTAAACTCTCCTGGAAATTTCACCTTGATCATAAACTACAAAAGGCCATTGCTATATTTTGGCAATACAGAAGGGCCTTTGGCAATTCCTGGGGTCTGACCCCTAAAATGATGTTATTCATCTACAAATCACTGGTTTTACCCTTACTGTCGTATGCAGCAGTTGTATGGTGGCCAGTTGTGAAACTGACGTCTTCTGTAGCAAGGCGGGACGGACTGCAAATGACAGCCTATAGAGCTATAACCGGGGCTATGTCGTCTACTCCCGTTCTTGCTATGGAGTCTATTCTATGCTTGCCTGAATTGCAATCTTACATTTTTGGTATGGCGTGCTCTGCTGCGTTTCGGCTGAAGTGCATTGGGGCATGGAATACCGTCGTGACTTGTACAGGGCATAGACAGATTCTTAATAAGTTTAAGTTACATATTCCGGATGTTGAAATGGTGAATGACAGGCTTTTGCCCGAATTTAACTTCACCAATTTATTCTCCGTCGTTTTCCCTTCGAGAGAACTGTGGCTCTCTCAGGATTTCTATATAGACAGTTGTCTGAGTCGATAGTTTTTTTCGCGGATGGCTCTCGATCAGAAGTCAGTGCAGGGTTTGGTGTCTTTTGTCCAAAGTATGGGTAGTCTGGGCAAACACTACACGGTTTTTCAAGCTGAATTAATTGCACTTACCCATAGTGCAATTGAGGCGTTTAAGTTTAGTAATTTAGGCAAGGATATTACTATCTGCACGGACAATAAAGCCATGGTCAATACCCTTAAAAACCCTTTGACTACATCCAAACTGGTCAAAGAGTGCAATCACTTCATTAATCTCCTTTGCTCCAATTCGAGAGTAAGGGTCATGTGGGTGCCTGCTCATTGTGGCGTTGTGGGAAATGAGGTTGCTGACTTGTTAGCGAAAGCTGGATCGCTCAGTAAATTCTGTGGTCCAGAGCCAGCAATTCCTCTTTCTTTCAACGGTGGTAAGGATGATATTAAGAAGTTCGCCTTACTTGAACTAGCGCAGAAATGACGTTCTATGCCCAGTTGTCGTAAGGCAAAACGGTTCATCATCGAACCCAACGTGGTCACTAAATATGTGTTATCCTTAAAAAAGAGCCAACTCAGAATTCTGGTTGCTCTTATTACGGGCCATGGACGTTTCAAGGTTCATCTCCAACGCATGGGACTAGCTCAAGATGATCTTTGTGACGACTGTCTGGAGGAAGTGGATGACTGCCTACACTACCTTTGCAGCTGTCCGACCATTACCGAAGCTAGATCCCTATAGTGTTCTCGTACGGATCGTTGAACGTAGATCAGTTATTATCCATCTCTTGGTTCAAACTTTTACAGTTTGCTAAGGCTGCAGTGTGCTTATGCGAGTTAGGATAGATCCTCAAGGTTTGCACCATGGGCCCATTGTGGCATTGAGTGCGGAATCTCTGTAGGTTCCAACCGTTAAAAAAAAAAAAAAATTACCGACTAAATTTTACTATTTACTAATTACTATAAACACAACTAAATTTTCTTCAAATTCTTAAATATCCTAAATAAAAGCTTGAACGCTTTCAAAAGTTCCAAAATTTTCTCGCACTAATAAATATTTCGGGTCATTATTCCGAAGCAGACATATGTTGTAAAATATAAATCATTTTCCAATTGTGACGTGTGACACGATGTCACATTTATTGTCACTAAAAATTTCATGTTATTCATGTCAAAGTGGCAATGAGTTTTTCTATAAATTGCTTGGCTATTGCTTTAATAAAAGATAGACTATAGCTTGGCCAAATAGAGAGCGCCAATATTTTAGGGATCCCAAAGATTAATCTGCAAAATTATTGAGTAGTGAGAGAGTAGTGTTTTCATGGAAACTATTCAATTGAATTAAAATGATGGCATAAAATTATCATAAAAAAGTACTGTGCGGATGAGAGGTTTGGCCTTTCCCAAGTGGGTGTATTACTTCCAATTTACTTTTATTTTGTATTTTGTGTTAACCGTGATCTGTCCATACAGAGACAGACCGGCCGAAAAATAGTTTAAAAAAATTCTATGTAAGAATTTCAAAATACCAAATGATATGATTTCACATCTTAATAAAAATAAATAATTTTCCAATTCAAAGTCATTTAGTGGATTTTGATGAGTTCTCTCATCATCAATACTCGAAAATATTCGATATAAACAGTTTTGATTGATCATCATTTTCAAAAACAAAAAACAACATGTAGGCTACACATAAATTTATAAAAAAATCATAACTTTTAACAGATTCATAAAAATATCTCCTCTACAGATTTGAATTTTAAAAAGTGGAAAATGATGAAAATCGATACAATGTACATCTTCATGACTAATCATAGATTTTCGTCCGTCTGCGTCTGTCTACCCATACATTTCTTTCGATCTCAACGCTTAAAAATTATTCATAAAATCGAGAATTTTTATGATATTTTTTCGTTGGTTTCAAATTTTTAATTAAAAATAATAAATAAATTTAGAAAAAAAATATTTTTAATTTCTTATTTTCATTGATCACGTATTTTTGGGTCATGGTCGCGGTGTTTATGTTTTTTGGTTCGGAGTGGTGTGGTTTAAAATTTAATGGTAATTTACTTATGTTGATTGAATACTCGATATATTGTTTTCAATCTCCCCTAAATGTAGAGTAACTAATATGATCATTATACAGGGTGTTTTTTTATATAAACGATCACCGTAGAGAAAACTACTTTTCATGAAAATAGTGTCGAGGGAGACGTTTAGTGGTGATCATAAATGACCTTGTAACTCATATTGTCAAAAGTGATTTTTTTCGAATTAGAACTTCAAACGAATTTTCTCTAAGCCGTACTCGCTTCATATTGTAACTCCAAATAAAACTAAATAAATTCAATTGTTTTTACTAAAAAAGAAAAAAATGATTTCATAAAAACTGCCCTTAATTCAATTACTCAAAATTCCTGTAATTTTTTAATTCATATCTTCTGCAGTCCCCCATAAATAAACATCCATACAAGTTAGATGCGGTGATCGTGCCGAATACATTTAATCTAATTGTTCCCGAGAAGCTCTCCCAAAATGAGGAGGTGCACCATCCAACTTTCTATCTGAAATGGAAAAGAAAAAAACGATTACCGTCACTTTTAAATGCATAGCTTCGTCTATCCACGGAACATTTTGATCGAAGTTTGAATTTTCTTTAATTTGTTGCCTGGCTCAATGACAAAATTGAATTCTGTTCAAAAAATCACTTGCTGATAATTCCTGTAGCAATGATATCTGCGGTATATGCATAGAACTGATTTTCTATCGAAACGCGAGAGACATCCTTGTTTGAGATACTCCTCTATCTCGTGTAATATTTCGGGTCCTGTGATACTGCTCTGTAGGCCACCTAAAGTCCAACCAATTATTTATAGCGAAATCATGTTGCTTCAACACTTACCATGCTTAGTCCGTTTGTCGTACCAAACATATCTAAATAAATTGAATAGAAATGCCACTCATTTGCCGAAAATATGAAGTCGAAATTCAATTGGGCAACTGTTCTGAATAGGATCGCTGGTGGGCCAAATATATTGACAGAAAGTATTAATATATGCGGGAAGTGATCAGAGTGAGTCAGTAGATCAACAGCTTTTTGCTCTAAATGTATCGCGATCTTGGAAAATGTATCATCACACGCCTGTGAGAGACTGATTCAATTGCAAGGTGAAACTTTTGGAAATCGAATTATTTTTGATTCAGCACAACATCATCGCAAGTCATCTTAATCAGTAATGTTGTTGGCTATAGCAATTTTGAAGAATTCTCTCATTGTACCTCTGGGGTACGCTGTCATTCAAAAAATCCTCATACACGCAATCAAATTATTTGAGATTCCGCACAAATAGCTACATAAAATCAGCTTAATTGGTGTTCCTTAGCGTAATTTCGATTTATTTATCATTGAAAATGTTGAAAAAGTCCAACAAATCAGCTCAACCGTAGGGTTTACATTTTTCACATTGAAACATTTTTCACATTACACTCGCTGAGATCTTACTTCATGCACAATATCTTCATCAGATCTCTGATCTCGATATTGTTCAGAGCTTGGTATGTACCATCTATTTCGCGTTTTGGGCCATAAATCACACGCACGTTTCTTCTCTCAAATGTAAGGAGCCAACTCACGTACTCGTCCGTCCTTGCCCAACTTCCATATCCAAACATAACAACCGGCCTGATCAACGCTGTGTAAAGCTTCAGCTTCACGACACTTGATAGTTTTATCATTTTAGAAGTGGCCTTCGAGAATAGGAAGCACTACTGTCTGCTGCCAGTCGATATTTGATATCCTTACCAAAATATTTGAACATCCTCACTCCCACAAGCGTGTAGTGACGACATGCCGACGATATGAATAATTCAAAAAGCTCACAAAATTCTGGGTTCTTTACGATTACGGGAATAACCTGACCTTTTTAATAGACACTGGAGCTGACATTAGTAATTCCAGTTAAACAACTTCTTAATTCAAAGTTTCTAAATAAGAAGAACTGTGATTTGATACTATCGGCATCCAATGACTCGACCATTTTAACTTAAGGAACTTAATTGCTCCAGATTGATATCGGACTTAAACGAACCTTCCTGAGTAAATTTGGCATTTTAGTCGATGCGAAAAATAAACGGCTAGATGATTCAGCGACTAAGCTGTGAATCAATACCTTTCACCGATCCATTTTACCATCGACAACGCCAATACCGCGATACTCTAAAAATATTCGGCTCTAATTGCCGAGCCAAATTACAATTTACCACTTGACTTCCTCAATCATAAAAGTACTCCTAATGGTATTCTACCTAAACTGAAGAGAGAGTTAATGCAATTAGGAATTTTCCAGCACCCAACTCTATTATGTTCATTCAGCGTTTAGTTAATAGCTGATGAAGCTCTTGCCCCTATTCACTATATTGTTGTCTACCGTTAACTATATTGTTGTCTACCGTTAACTATATTGTTGTCTACCGTCCTTCAAATCAGTTACTTTAGCATTCTTCAACTTAAATTTCCAAAAAAAATTCTGGTTTGACCAGAAATTTCCAATGCTCTATGGTGGTCGTCAACGAATGGACTCATTAGAAAGGATAAGGACAATCGAAAAAGCAAGACATGTTATAGGAAGATTGAAATCACCTGGAATAAGGAATATATCTAACGGATCACTTAAATTATTTAGCAGGCTGTCACTAAGTGTACGTTAATTTTAGACATCAATTCCAATTCTATAATTAGAAAACAGCCACAATTTGGTTCGGGATAGATTTGACCGCAATTAGAACTTTTCCTCCTGAAATTTTGGGCCTGCTATATGCTCACTTGTCACATCGATGCGCAATATAATTGATGGGAAACAATTCGGTGCTCAATATGTTGTTGATGTCAGAATGGTCAATTACTACTATCGGTTCATGTTTATTTCAAATTTATGCTTTTTATATCTTTTCTTGGCCCGACGAGTGCAACGAGTTATTGGCCCAAATTAAAAGAGCATTTGCCAACTCAACCATCCCAATAGCGAATCACGCTATAGTATCTCCACTGGTGCGTCTGGTAGTGTGGTAGGAGCAGTACTACAGCAGTGGAATATACATTATTATTTACCTTTGGTTTTTTTTATCACGAAAGCTTTCAGAAACAGAGATAAAATATTCAGCCTTTCACAGGGCTCTATTTAGCCATCAAACACTTCCGCATTTTCGTAGAAGGTATAGACAATTTACTGCCTATATACGAATCATAAACCTGTAATCAAAGCAGTAGACTGTCTCCTTATGATGAATTACTCCAACTATTGAATAATTTATCACACCCCGAGATTTCCAAGTTAAAACTAGAACTCACCATCCTTCCAGATTTTAAAATTTATTGCGAAACATCCGGTATCGGAGTTCGATGCTCTACATGGTCTATCTCCTCCAAGTATACGAGCATCACGAAAATTAATTTATAGTAGGTATTTTTGTCAGAAAATGAACGCCGACGGCGTGAAATCCTGTATTGGTTGCCAGAAGAGTTCATCAACATACAAAGTCTGAAGCCGGACAGTTTAACCTGCTTTCTGAGCGGTTCGAGCATATTCACATGGATATAGTTGGACCATCGCGACCATCCGTAGGTTTTGTGTATGTGCTCACCATTGTCGATCGCTTTATTCGTTGGCCTGAGGCATACTCTATTCAAGATAGCACCGCTGCCACTATTGCTAAGACGTTTGTCGAGCAATACGTAACAAGATTTGGGATACCTTTTAAGATCACGCCAGATCAAGGCAGTCCATTCGAGTCTAGACTCTTCTCTGAACTTACGCGTTTACTAGGCACTGGCATCGCAGGCAAATGGTATGGTCGAAAGATTCCACCAACAACTTAAAGCTACGCTCAAAGCTCCAGAAAATACCAAGCTCTTTTGGCAGTTATTATTGAGCAGAAGGGCTCCAAAAGTTAAGTCGTTGCTTTTTTTGCACAGTTTCATATTTCTCCGCACATTTGAAATGATATTTCTGAAATGATACGATATTCCTATATGACCTGGTCGCTCACAAGGGAGTTTATACAAGTTCATCCCTAAAACGTATAGACGCCTTTAATATTAAGACACATTTTTTTTGTTGCAAAAATCGCAGTATTATTAGCATAATTTACTATAGTTGCTTCTTCCATTGGTGGTATAATCTGAGTATACAGGAAGTACAAGACAGGGCCCAATACGCTACCTTGTGGTACTCCGGCTGAAATTTTTTTTAGGTTCGAGTATTCGCCTTCATATTTTACACGGGAGTGTCTATCGGTTATGTATGATTTCAGAGTTTCATAGTATTGTTTGGGAAGGTTTCGCTTGAGCTTGAACTCCAATCCTCTGTGCCAAACTCAGTTAAATACATCCAGGGAAATGTTTGACCGTATTCTTTTAGATTCTATTGTACGTTCTATTATATCTGTGATTCTATGAACTTGTTCTATAGTTGAGTGGTTTCCTCTGAATCCAAACTGGTGGTCAGGAATGAGATTTCTGGCCACCATTAAGTACTCTTAAGTACGTATATTGCTTTTCATAAGGAATATTCGATATCTTTTTGGCTATAAGTGACGACAAATATGTACTTATTGATTAAGTCTTAACTGTTCTGATCAGAGATTTCAACTTGTTACATTGGTTATTGAGGACGGTTTTATTTTCTTTGGTTCAATTTATTTGCCAATACTTTCGAGTTTTACGTTTCTTTGCCACAAGCTCTCTTATTTCAAGTGGATAGTTTTTACAGTTGTTGTTATTTGCGTATTTGAAAGATGCACTTTGCTACGCAGCTTTATGTATGTTTTCTATCAGCCATTCTACTTCCTCATTGACTTGTATAATGTTCCTTATTATTTTCTAGATGCTTTGGGTAACGATTATGACAAGTTTCTCAACTGTTCAAATATGAGTTTATTGGTCTCAACCTGCTCATCAAGTGTTTTATTTAGAGCATCCATGCATTTCACGACATCTATCAAAAATGGCCGTCGTTGCTATCTTTTACTTTTTTGCCTATTGACTTTGGGTCACTTGTGCATTTGATTCTTTTCCTCGTAATTTATATAATTCCCGATTTGTCTGTCGATTGGTCGGGGCAGCACTAGCAGGGTTTCTACGGTTTAGATCAGACTTTCTAGCGCGATTTCTTATATGTCCTTTTTAATGTACACATGCTCGTAAGATGGTTACCAGCACATTTAACGTATGCAATACGTACACAGTATATTTGAGTATGATTGAAGCCCTGACAATTTTTGTATTGGACTATCAGCAGTGACCTTTTCTTTACTAGTTCAATTCTGACTTTCAAATTTTGAATTACTCGAACATCATGATTTTTTATCATCTACCTTTCTCTCTTTTTTAATGATGTTTGCAGCATCCTTAATTTCGAATTCTTCACTCTTCATCTCGGCAATTATATCTTCACTCTCACATGTTTGATGTAGTCCTCTAGCCATAACCTTAATTGGCCTTTCTTGCTTGTCCTCATATGTATTTCACTGAACTTTCTCAGCATTAAGCTTCATAGAGAGATTTCTATAAGTGATTTACCTTCCAAACATCATTATTTAGTGCTACTAGCTTGAAATCCTTGTCCGTAATTGATGTCATCAGATCCTTGACAGCCGGATAATCTTTAATACCAACTGCTCTACATATTCTGGCGATGATTATGCTTTTCGTTTCTTTCTGGGCTTGTTTTTTATTCACGATCCAATCAGATTCTCTTGCTACTTCCTCTACATCGGAAACTGCCATGCTGAATGTGGCGGTTTTTCTTTTGCTTCTTGATCCTAGTATCCACTGGGAATTGGTTCCTATTTCTTTTCCGAGTTCTTTTTCGTCTGTGTAATATTCATTACAGACTTGTTTTTTTTCTTTACCTGATTCGATGATCCTTTTCATTTCTTCATTTTCTCTCTTTAATAGGGTAATTGCATTACTCAGCTTTGAGACCACCTCCTCTAGGCTTTTTAATTGGTTCTGAAGTGTGCTTTTTGCTTTCAACATTTGAAGTAGTTGTTGGTGAAGATAAAGTCATAATAATATCTCGTATAGAACTCCTCCTTTGTTAAGCTTGTATTAATATCTGTCCCAGCCACCAAGTACACCACTGCGGAGACATTGTGGTCGTTTGATTTCGAATTTACGACACCGTAGAATTTTCTGTATTCAGGCTCATCGTTGGATTTTTATTAAAGGTATTCTTCCTCAAGCATTTTATACCTCCTGCCAGGTAACATCAACCGCCTCTTACATGAGAAACATACGCTGTTTGAAGCCGCACCTCCTGGTGACCAGACTTCTTCCGGTGTGGGCATCCCCCTATTCGCCACCTGGGGACGTGCCCGATAGGAGACTTGCAACTCCCACGAGGAGCAAATACTCGTAGTAAAGATTTATTAAAAAATTATGATTATGATTTAGTAGCAAGCGATTCACAGTTGTGGACTACAGAGTTGGTTATGTCACATTCTCCACAATGACGTCGATTCTATGCAAGTTTAGTAGAATTCGACTATGCTACATTATAGTCAGTTGTTTTATTCTTTCAACGATTAATTTAAAAAGTAGTTTTGAATGCCCAGTTGATACGAAACTAATCTATTCAGTGTTGTCTCAAAGGAGCTGTAATACTTGGTGGAATTGGGCAAATGCCAATCATCGTGTTTTTCAGTGTCTAGTCCTTTGCATATATGGTTAGAAAAAAGGAACAACTTGATTGGAGACCCTGTGGTGGTTATAGGAGATTAAAGACCGTGACCGTTACCCTATACCTCACATACAACATTTCTATATGAACTTAACCAAGAGCACAAATCTCATTTGCAACTACTGTTTAAAAGGCTTGTCGATTAATATCAAAACTTCAAACTGCATTGTTAGTGTTAATGCTCTTAACTGTCTAAGTCACAAAATTACCCCTAAGAGAATATTCCCATCCGAAGAAAGTGTTGAAGCTACGGGTATTTCCAATGCCTATACATAGAATAAAGGTGCAAAGGGTGGCCGTCCTAAAGGACTAGCACAGACACAAAATTGGTCCGTAGCTGTACCACATTCGAGTTTCCTCCTCTTCACTCGCTAAACCATTCTGAGCTTACCAAGAAGCGTTTAAAGTCCCGGATTTCGATCATACTAAGATCCGTGAGGTCGTTCAAAGGGGAAGTTCCAATTAATTTTGTTCTGCTGTACGCTAGACTAGGACAGGTGCAGAGCAGATGGAGCACATTTTCCTCCTCCTCCTCCTCATCACCACAGCTGCGACAGAAATCGTGGGCTGGGACACCCAGTCTGCTCGCATGTATCCCAATGAGACTATGTCCCTTTATAGCTCCCACGACCATACCAATATGGTGCCATCGAAGCGATATCAGTTGGCCTGATCTGGACCGGTCAAGTTCAGGCCAGATCTGCCTGGTTATTACACATGAACTGGCATTAGACCATCTAACGTTCGTTTCTTTTATAGCTTCTTCTTTCGTTCACCCAGTCCCCTCTGGTGGGAAACTCAGTTTGGAATCTCATCTCAACAGATGTCAAAGGAATAGCGTAGTCGGTAGCTTCCGGAATACCCTGTTGCATAGGGTAGATGAGTGCCCTGCATTGTGACAACTCCACGTAGATATGGATTTGAGCCGAATAGCTGTGCAAGATGCAAGCTGTTCGGCCGCAATATCCAAGGGAGTAAAATGAAAGAGATTCTCCAGAGCTTGAGTAGGTGTGCTCCTGAGAGCCCCACTTATACAAAAGCAGGCCGTTCTTTGAACTTTCATCAATAGTTTAAGGTTGGCCATAATTTTTAACGCTGGCCACCAGACGACAACCCCATACAGCAGTATACTATGTGGGGCTCCATACCCCATCTCTTTCCAATGGCATTTTTGCAGGAGTAGAGCGCTATAGTAGCTTTCTTTACTCTCTCTACGATGTTTGGTTTCTAGCTTAGCTTGCTGTCCAAAAGTAGTCCGAGGTATTTCGCTCTATCCGTAAAGATCAAGCGAGTACCATTTAATGTTGGTGGGTCACACTGAGGAAGTTTGTGCCTCCTCGTAAAGAGGACCAGCTCCGTTTTCTATGCGCACTGCATGCGCTCACTCAGCGTACTAGGATATTTACCGAAGACCGCAATAGCAACGTCATCAGCGTAAGCAACCACCTTGAAGCCTTGCCCTTCCAGGTTTAGTAACAGGTCATTAATGACAAAGTTCCAAAGAACGGGAGATAGAACCCCCCCTTGAGGTGTCCCTCTGCTCACGTATCTGCCGGCAGACGTCCCACCCAGATAAGCTGTCGCGACCCTGCCTCTAAGCATTTGATCTATCCAGCCTCTGAGTGACCCGTCTACCCCCAGACACGCAAGGGCCCGAGTGATTGCCCCCGGTATGACGTTGCTAAAGGCCCCCTCTATATCCAAGAAGGTTACCATTGAATATTCCTTATATTCAAGTGATTTCTCAATCGGGCCTGTAAGGGAGTGGAGAGCTGTTTCCACCGATCGTCCCTTACAGTATGCTTGTTGAGATCCCTACAGCTTGCCCGGCTTGATTGAGCCTCTAATGTAAGCCTCTATTAGTCTTTCCACTGTTTTCAACAGAAAAGAAGATTATCTTATAGGCCTAAAGTCTTTGGGATAGCAGTGAGAGCTTTTTCCCGCCTTAGGTATAAATATTATTTTTACTTCAGTCCACTTTCTAGGAATGTGACAGAGTTCTAGGCCATCCACAGTTCTGTGTCATCCTTTAGATGGCGCAATGTTCGGTATTTCTTCTGTTGCAGCTACTCAAAAATGGATGTAGGGAACCTCTAGCTTATTTCTCCAAAAAGTTACAACCATCATCCGAAACGAAATATTCAGCATTTGATGGAGAATTACATGCCATAAACTTAGCGGTTAAACATTTTCGATATTTTGTAGAAGGCTGAGAATTAACACCAAACCGTTATAAGTTCCAAACCAGAAAGAACTTCACAACAAGCTCATTATTTGGATTTCATGTCGCAGTTTTCAACGGACATTCAATTTATTGCAAAGATAATGTTGTCGCTGACAATCTGCCACGCACAAGCGATATCACAACTGTCTCTATCGAAAAAACACTAGATCTTATATCTATTTCGGAGTTATACAGAAGCCTGCGACGTTTCTACTCATCTCACAACTAGAATATTATAAGCGGATTGTTACTTTTGGCCTAACATGAACAAGGATGTTAATATTTGAGCACAGTCCTATCTTTCATGCCAAAGATCTAAAATTCAAAGGCACACGAAATTGGAATTAGGACAATTTAAACAGCCTTTTGGTCGTTTTTAACACTGAATGTGTTTGGACATCGTTGGATCACTTGAACCCCGATATGATGTTCTCAGAATTAACGAAGCGGATCGTCAGCCCTGCGATCCAACCGTTTACTCGCCTCCTTACGACAAGCAAAGGATACTATGTGCATGGTATTCTCGGAAAACATATTCGTGTAATTTAGGTTTACGAGACATGTGTGCTCCCCGGCCACAGGCGCCAGCGGTCTAAATAGTTACCAGAATTACGCCAACGTTTTTTGTTTGTTTTTTTTTTTGTTTATAGAACGAATTTTTCGGGTAGGCCTCAAACAAAAAATTAAATTAATCCGCTCTATACATACGATTTTTTACCAAGGTTGTCAAACCTATAGATTTACATGATCTCCAAAATAAATCTTAAGTCATTTTCAAGTGTACGTACATCCATGAAATAAACAGAGATACATCACATCGTTATACAATAATTAATTTTCAGTTAAGTGTACGCGAGATAACGAAAAATATAAAAAACCATAAAAACAAAAACAACAAATAGCCGAAGACATAGTTCCAATTTTTTTATTATATATGAGTGGCCAAAAGCAGAAAAGAAATTTATTTTTAACTTATATTTGTTATGTTTTTCTAATTTTCAAAACAAAAAAAAACAAAAAAAATTTTTAAAAATAGTTTTTCATGAAAAATTCCAAATTGAAAATTGTTATTAGTTGTTTAGGGTTTCACTATATACATACATATGTACATACATATATATACGTTTTGGTTTTTCTTGTTATTTATTTTATGTGGATGATGAGACATAATTGGAGTACACTGCAATTTAGCACATTTTGCTCACTTGTATATCGCCGCGTATATACACTTCTATAAATATGTTCGCTGTTTTACGATTTGGACACTTAAAATTTATTGATTGCGGCCCATAAAAAACGAAAATTCTATTTTGCTGTATAGTTTTTGTGGGTCATAAAAAAAATGCAATTATTGCATGCGGTTTGAGTCATTACGCGATTTATATCATCTGTATGACGTCAACATTTTTTTTTGTGTCTGCATTCGATGGCGCACATTTAGTTTGGGCCAGAATCATGTAATCCATCATTTTCGATTATTTATTCATCATCAATTGAGTTTGAAAAATATAAAATATTTGATTTAGATTTTAAGAAAATTAAAAAAAAAAAAACAAAACAAAAATTATTAATTTATATTTCAACACGCGAAATAAATTAAAGAAAATCTTAAGATTTCTGTGTGTATGTATGTGTGCGTACTCCAGATATAAAACCAAATATAAAACATGACTGGTAAATAATGGACTGTAGACAAAAATTATTATTAGAATTTTAATACTTGGAAAAAAAATTTGGAAGAAAAACAGAAGAAAATTTACATTTATATGATTTGTTGTTGTGTTGGTGGTGGTTGCTGCTGGTTGCTGTTTTTGATCGAATTTTCTTCGAAATAAATTTGTTGCGCGCTATCGCAGGTACAATGAACTTTTCATCATTTCATTTATTATTTTTCCACGCTATATAAAGGTTTTTGATTGATGGACGGTATGAATGAAATTTTTTTTTGTTTGTCAAATCACAAAAGCACGAGGGTTGCCAATATTTGTGATTTTGAAACGTAATAAAATCAAAGAAAATTTGTTTTGGTTAGTGGGGGATTTT
This sequence comes from Tipula unca, assembly GCA_951394425.1. Classification (NCBI taxonomy): domain Eukaryota; kingdom Metazoa; phylum Arthropoda; class Insecta; order Diptera; family Tipulidae; genus Tipula; species Tipula unca. The sequence continues at coordinate 174,322,258 of OX596380.1, read as the reverse complement.
GTAATTTTGGTACACGCAGCATGTTTTTATATATAGGATTTAACCCAAAATCATCAAAAAGGATTTTGCCGTCAACATATTTTATGTTTTGGCTATATGGTATATATTTAGCTGGTTGATTTTATTTTTGTTGATATAAACAGATCAGTGGTTGGTATAGGCGCAGTAAATAATAAATCAAAGCACTCATCAATCCACTAAAAATGTGTAAAAGTAATATAACGTATTTGTTTGGACCATAAAAATCATATATATTCTTCAAAGAGTAATCACTTAAAGAAATAAATAATTGACGTAAATAATATTAAATTTCATAAATTTGTAAAATAAAATTGTATTACTCTAAACACGATATACGCGATGTAGAAAATGAATTGAGTTAGTTTCTGGAAAAACATACGTATATACAGGATACTAAAACTAATTTAAACTAATTGCAAACATCAAAGACGTGCATGCATAGAAAAAATACCATTCAGATACTAGGTGGCAAGATAGAAAGAAAATTTAGCACGAAAATGATACTGAGTAATTCGCTATAGAGTAATTCTGAGCACTAGTCTAGAAAACGCAAAAAGATTGTTCTTCAACCTGAAAACAAAACTTGAATTGACCAATTACAGATTAATTCGAAATGAGCCTTTGGTGTTATTGAATAAATCCCAATTTTGTAATTTTTCAATTTGATGTAACTTAGAATATTTCTGTACTCGAAAAGGCATCATAGAAAAATTCTGATCACAAGCATGGAAAATGTTAAAGGGTTTTTCTTCAACGTGGGATCAAAACTAGACTTGACCTTAGACTTTTTAAAGGTTAGGCCGAATCGAGCTATTGAATAAATCCCATGGTAATTTTTCAATTTGATGTAAATTTGAATAATTCCCTACTCGAAAATGCATCATAGAAAAATTCTGATCACTGGCCTAGAAAACGCCATAGGGTTGTTCTTTCACCTGCCATGAAAACTAGAGTAGACCAAATGAATGCTTACGAAAACGACGAATGATTTTGTAAGGTCCTTCGTGGAGGTTTGGGTTCGTACTCTGTCAATACGAATGAATACGTTCTCGCATTTGTTAAACTATCCCTGGAACTTTTCTCGAAAATTTCTCCTGGTGATCTGAGGGCTTGACCATGAGCTAGTTTAGTTTAGTCGTATAAGTAAGACGATAGAAAGCTCAGTGGTACGTTTAATGGTGTTTTCTCGAGAGCGATGCTTTAAGTTGTCGGTGAAATTTTTCGACCATACCGCATTTGCCTGCGAATGATAGGCAGTGGTACGAATTCTATGATCGCCTAATAAATTCAGAGAACAGTTTAGTTTCGAATGAACAGCCTTATGATCTGTCGTGATTTCAAAGGATATCTCAAAAAATTTATTATACAAAACCTTCCGACATGGATATCCATGTGTATATGTGTTCGAGCCGCTTAGAAGGCTGGTTAAATTGTCCGGGTTCGAACTTTGTATATTGTTTTGGCAACCATTACAGGATTTCAACCGATTCGTAATGAACCGCGTTCATTTTTGGCCACAAATAACCTACTAGAAAATAATTTACGTAATGCTCGTATATTTGGATGAGATATAACATGCAGAGCATCGAACATGGCTACCGGAAGAAATGGTCGATTTAAACCTGTTGATGTTTCACAACAAAATTTTAAAATCTGGAAGGATGGTGAATTCTAATTTGAATTTGGAACTCTCAAGGCTTGATGAATTATTCAATAGATGAAATAATTCATAATCAGATTTTTGTGTCTACAGCTAGATTATTAAGATCTAGATTGACGGAGTCTATTATGGAAATAGGATCGCTATAGTTCGTGGCAAAGTGTCAGCGACTACGTTTTGCTTATTTTCTATATGTTGAATGTACGTCATGAACTGAGCCATATAGTCAAAATGTCGAGTCTGCCGTGGACCCTTTTCGCTCATGGAAACAGACTATTGCTTTGATTGATAGTGGTTGTCTATACATTCCAGGAAATAGCGGAAGTGTTTGATGGCTAAATAAACCGCGAGGAGTTCCCTGTCAAAGGCTGAGTATATTATCTCTGTTTCTGAGAGCTTTCGTGAGATAAATCGCAAAGGTAGCCAACAAACTTTAATCCATTGCTGTAGACCGCTCTTACCAGACGCATCAGTGGAGATGCCGTAGCGTGATTTGCTATTGGGATGGGGCAACAATGTTGAGTTGGCAAGCTTTGTGTTAACTTGGGTGAGTGACTCGTTGCACTCGCTGGGCCAAGAAACACAATTTTTGTTCGTGGGCATTTTGTTTAATGTTGCCAAATGAGCATAAAGTTATGCTATCTTGAGTAATTTGATGACTGAGGAACTCGAGAGCAAGAACACCGAAAACGCATTTTAAAGCTCCGTGGAAGACCCCTCTTAGGTACCACGACGAATCTTACTGTAAATGTCGTCTACTGCTCAGTAGATGGCAGCAGACAATTTTCCAAAAAAATTGTAAGCAAATGCCGCTTCATTACTTTCAGCAATCAACAATTCTTGTTCGTCGATCAACAAATCTCATTTTATACTTACAATAAAACAGTTCCGCTCCCGGATTCTGCTATAATTGTGTCGAAAGGTTGCTGAGAGAAATACCTTTCGTTTCAGCCGTTAACAAATTTCAGTTATGTAACGCTAATAATCTTAGCCGGCTAATCCTCAAAATACCAGAGGAGGGGCTGCCCGACAATTTCATGATAATTAAAAATGTTTCGTCCTTAACGCTAAATTATACAACCGTCGCTCTCCAGGCCTGACATTCTGGTTATCGAAAAAAGTGTCATATATCATTTTTGATGTTGTCAATCGTTTATACATTGTTGACGTATACGAAACCACATACGAAATTAACATCAGAGAATCGGGGAATGGGTTTGGCTCACATCAAGAAAATGCACACTTATGCAAACCGAAATAACTAAAAGTGATAAGTGATATCTATAATTTGAATGTTCTTGGATGAAGCTTTGGCCATATGCATCAATTTTCACTACATAGGCAATTCAGTTTATACCACCATTATTCACAACGCAGCACGGTAAATAGAACGTTGTGCTAACTCTTCCTCTGAAAATTTTCAATGGGGAATGATCAGATAAAGCAGTGTATTTTTCACTGAACAAGTTGTCTGTCCAATACTTGCCCAGATTTGACCATACATTGTTGTGATCGGAATACAGCACTACTGATGAGAATACATATGGTCCGTCCACTGCTCTCGTAAATACAGCTAGCTTATCGACATTCTGTAAGATTGATTTAAAAATTTAATTTAATTTGCATATGGCCTTATCAGTTGTTTCAGCTGCTGCTAATGTCCATTCTGAAACCCATAACTGACGATATACTTTTCTATTGCATTCCCAAAAATCTCAACACGATACAGACATCAGACTTTGATCAATATTGACTGTCAGTCAGGTCGGCATATAGCTTGCATAGACTGGTGCCGAACTAGTTTACAAACAAAAATCTCTGTTTTCCCTTTCCAAGTACTATATGGTACTATGTCAACTAATTTATCAGCATCAACTAGAATATTTAATCTAATTTTAAGTTTAAAGCCCAAATGACTCTGGAGCCCGACAATTTCTCGATATAATCGTTGTGACTATGAGCTATTCTCGATATCATTTATATATACAGGCACTAATACAGTATTTGTGGTTTTTATATCATGTGACATTCTGTATAAAAACAGTTGAGTCCAAAAGTAGCCCTGAAGCCTTGCCCTTCCAGGTGTAATAACAGGTCATCAATGACCAAATTCAAAAGATGAGGGGATAAAACTCCAACTTGCGGTGTCTCTCTGCGCTCACGTATTTGGCGGCAGACGCCTCATCTAAATAAACTGTGACGATCTTGCTTCTAAACATTTGATCTATCCAGCCTCTGAGTGACCCGGATACCCCCAGACACGCAGGAGCCCGAGTGATTGCCCCGGTGTGACGTTGCTTAAGGCTCCTTATATATCTAATAAAGTTACAAAGGAATATTCCTTATAGTCAAGTGATTTCTCAATCGGGCCAATATGGGAATGGAGAGCTGTTTCTACTGATCGTCCCTTACAGTATGCGTATCACTCCGGCCGGCTTGATTGAGTCTCTATTTGTCTTTGTAGGGATTTTAATAGAAAAGAGGATAAGACCTAAAATCTTTGGGTTACCTATGAGAGTATTTCCCCGCCTAATGTATAAATATTACTTTTTCTTCAGTCCATTTACTAGGAATGTGATAAAGTTCTAAGCTGCCTTTGACGATGACTTCCAGCCAGGGACGAGTTAAGTCAATAGTTTGCTGGATATCCAGGGATAATGCCACCAGATCCTGCCAGCTTGTATGGCTTAAAGATGTGTATTGCCCATAAGATTTTCCGCCTATTTACTACATGAATTGTGAGGCCAACATCCCTATTTATCACGGTTTACTCCGGAGCTAGTACCGAGCACTCCGGGAAATGCGTTTCAAATAGTAGCTCCAGGGATTACCCACGGTAGTCGATGAACCATCCGGTCGTGGCAGAAAGCTCGGGATGGAAGGAATAGAACATAGTTCTTTGCGTAGCCTAACCGCCTCCGAGGACTGCTGTATATTACCACAGTAGAGCCTCCAGGCCTTTGTTTTGTCAGCTCTTAGCTCTTACTTGTAAGTTTTAAGGACTTCCTTGAACAGTCTCTTGCATTTCGTACGAGTAACATGGAGATCTCTCGACCACCAAGGTGGCCGAGACTTACCCAAAGGGCACCTAACGTGGCTTTGTTAAAAGCATCAGATAGCTTGGTTACTATAAAACATCAAGCTCTTGTGTAGATGCAGGTGGGTTTGGAACCGATACCGGTATTGAATTGTGAATGATGGAATAGAATGGTTCTAAAGGAATCCCAGTCAGTTTTCTTCCTATTTCTAAAAGATGATTTACTAGAGTGTTTTGCAACCACTTCATACTGGATATAACAGTGGTCAAAAAAGGAGTATTGATATAACATATGTTTAGGTTAGTACTTAAAATAAATTGAAGGAATAACTCACCTCGCCTGCTGATATTTGTACTTCCCTAAATTGAGTGATGTGCATTAAGCACCACTGCCCATGATGACTACTTCTTTTCGTCTTTGAGCATTTGTCATTGCACTGCTCAACCTACCTATTAGTATACTTTCCTTCTCGTTTGGTAGGTAGGCTGATATTAGCCAGCGATTTTAGTACGCGGTCACCGCTGATCCAAGGTTCCTGAACCAGAACCACATCAATGGAATCAGATTCCATTTTGAGCAGAGCTACCTTCACAGTGGTGAAGGTTGATCTGAGGGATCTTAAGCATTAGATAGTGCTTACCTCCACCACTGCTGAATTAAATTCCGCATTTGACAGCGATTCATCCATCCGGAGCGCACAATGCAGCAGCATAGATCTCGAAATATCCGAGTCGATGGATAATATCTCCTGACCGTCTTCAGGGACTGTCTGGACATCTGGGTCACTAGCACCATGCGGGACTTCAGATTTTGAGCGTTATCGCTCCAAATCCATATCTGATCAAGCCTTCAGAATTTGGCAGAGCATCCAAGGAGTCTCTGTTGAGAATGATAACAGCCGATCTGTGGTCTGCTTCCGCTTTCACTTCCTCCAACTTGGGAATCCTCCAAGTAGCTGTTGGCAGATCTGGATTCCTGATTTGCAGCATTTCCAAGATCTCCCTCGGGTTACTCGGTTCCGCAGGGAACCAGGCTCGTAGGGGCTTGCAGCTAATTTCCTCCCTCGTAATCACTTCTAATTTACCCCAGGCCAAACTTCACTGTCGCTGCCTGTCGCCTTCATGAAGAGGGTCACCGACCTTTCGTCGGCACAGGCAGTCAGTTTTACATGACCCCGGTGCCAATCTCCGCCCCGGCAGGACGAAGCAGGTCCTGAATTTCCCCTCATGAATTTTAGGAAGGTAGTGGCTAAGGCCTTCTCCAACGTCCTCCAGTTGGCGGCCGTAATACTCCCATCTTCCTGAGCCCTGTCAATAACTGCCATTTAACACCACGTTGAAATCGTTGCCTGGTGACAGTTTCCAAAACCCTTTGCTTTTTTGCCTCCGTAAGCGAGTCATCCTCAAATCTCTAGCTTTTCGGCTGCGAGATCTCAGCAGAACCGTGACTAGTTTTGCGCACGCAATCGTGTCCTTATCTCTATCCGTTCTCTGCTCCAACGGAATGTTGCTGATCTTGTTGATCATGTGCCAGACCCTCTTTTTGATCTGGTCCAGAATAGTTAGGCACTTGCCTGCCAGAATTTGTCCCTTTTCCCTTTGGTTTTCAGATACCAGCCTCAGTCGGCCTTATGTCCCGTTTTGTGCTTTGGAGACCGATGTCCCCGCAGCACCAGATACCGGTCTTTCAAGAGTGGCGGTCACTTTTTGTTTTTTAATTGGGTCATCCATACTAGACTCACGAGTAGCAGAGAAAATAGATCCACCTGTACAGAGATCCGCAATATACAAGTAAAGCTACATGATCCAGAGGGCGCCAAGTATCCGGATACCCCGTTAGAGACTGGGGTAGTGTTTACACTGGGGTCCCAGCCTGGCCGGTTATCAGTACGATACGGTTAACACATTAATCTTACCCAGTTGTTTATCGCAGTATTTTCGCCTAGTACACCACATGACATGGGGTACTAGTTGCCCGGTGGTCACCACGGCGATGTAAAACGCACGCTTTTTGAAGCTGCAATATACGGAGCTGATTCCCCCATAGGCAGCTTCACATCAGGCCATCACACGGTCTAGCCATAGTAGAAGCGGAGCTATTTTATAAAATAGCGATTCCGTAGTTAAGCCGTAATTAATAGATGCCGCTTAAATGCCCATCCCTGAATGCAACCCATAGTTTGAGAATAATTCATATTGTGTCTAGCGATTGTTGTTTTTGAATTGAACCATGCACCCACCCATACGGACGGACTATAGGCTAATATTTTTCTATATTGTACAATTACCGGTCATTACAAAGGGGCATTTTAGTTAGATTGGTCAGCTCGAACTTAGAGCATGCATTTATAGGCGCACAAGGAACCAAAAAGCTTTCATAAAATCAATGTTTATTTATTCCACACAGAACAATTTTATTAACGTTTTCTTTTATCTGTAATCCTCACCTTCTTCTTCCTCCTCCTAACCTTATTCCTTTATTCTTATTCCACCATTATCCTACCATTACGCTTCGTTCATTGTGCTCTCTTCCAAAATGTTTTCTCAAGAAATTTTGAAATTTTTCTACGCTACTTCCAGAATTCTGCAAAACTTTTATGAATCTTCTTAAATGTTCTAAAAATTGTGGAAACCTTAACATACTCGTACGTCTTAACAAAAGTTACAAAATATTCTCTGTGGTAGGGAGACATGACTGTCTGCCACTTACATAATTATTGTGAAACTTAATGTATCATCGATACCATAAATTTTTTATGAATTATTCAACTTCGCATACATCGCTGTCAACGACCCATACCGCATAGAGTGGCTGGGGTCCAAACTCATTTATCAATCATCACATATCAAATTATGTAGATTTTTAATAGAATCTAAGTTGATTTTCCAATCAAATTTCATTCATAACCGTATTATCGTTCCCCACAGATTGGATAGGAAATCATCCCGTGGAATGGTGTTTGAAAATGAGGAACTACGTCTTAGAACAATTAATATTAGTGCGGATGTTGAGAGAGGTATGTAACGTGATGGCGTTTATTTATAAAATTTGTGAACAGCTTTGATATGCCCACGCTTAAAATTCCGCGATGCGTAACCAATGCCAAAAATAAATTCTAACATTTTTTAAAAATAAACGCCAACGATGAAAGATTTCTGATTTTATAATTTTATGTTTTTTATGTTTCTTATATGTTTATTATATGACGTATATGTATGTACAGGACAGTCGGACATAAGAAAATTACGCCGCGAAAATGAATTACTGAGGCGCGAAATTTGGACGTTACGCGATGAATACGATAGGCTGGACAAGTTACTGCAAGACCATCATCAAAGGCAATTGAGTCGCGAAAATAGCGATGAAAATCATACACATCATCATCATCATCACCATCATCATGACAGCCAAAATGAGTACAGTGATAATAGCACGTGTGATGATGAAACTGAGGTAAGCGTGTGTTCTCAATAATTGTGCTTAAACGATATAACTATTAACACAATATCATGTTTCCCAACAGAGTAGTAGTGATTCGTGTGGCAAATGTACAATAATCGAAAATTATCGACGCAGTCATCTGGATGACGAAACCGATAAAATTGAAATGGGTGTAGGGGATAGTCGTAAATCGGACGACAGTAGCGGCGGAAAAATAAACGGAATAAATACACTATCGACTGTTTCGGAGGAGACCGGAGGGCACAGTGAGCTGACGGATTTTGATCCGAGCCCGATAATTAGTGAAAATATACAATGGACTGAGAGTCAACTAAATGCCGATCATAGTGTTACATCAACGCTCACCTCGTTCAAAATGGGCGGCAATCTAGAAGAATTATTGACTGACATTGCAAATTTATCGCACGATATACGTAAATTACAATTGCGGGGAAATAATTTGGCACCGGGTACCGGATCGAATGAATATTTAGATTTTAAACCAGACATATTGACAACGTCCGTATCGATGGGCTCGCTAGTCGAGAAGGAGGATGAATCGTCGAAGAGGCCATTTCGTTCCGAAGTCAATGTAATCTTGAGCCCATTAAATGTAGACGTGAACATCGACGACGTGAGTAACGATTCGCCGATAATTATACCGCCACCACTGCCACTACTTATCGGTTTCGAAAAGTTTGTGGAGGAAAAAATTCCAGTCTTACACGAAGAACCGTCCACGTCTCTGCAACAGGAACCGCCTGCCCCAAAAAACACAGATTTCATTCGAAAACATTTTATTAAATCGCCCAGCATTTCGCTAAATGAGAAACCAGCCAAACTACAACATTCCGAAGATAATAAACGATTATCGTTGGATTTAAATCCAGGCCAGACAATAGGCACTAGTCCGATGGTCGAAACGAACGGCAAAAATAAGACACCACAAACGACACCGACCACACCAACCACACCCAAAACGAAAAAAACTCGTAATCTGGGGATTTTTTTCAGACGCAACAAAAAAGATAAAAACAAAAAAAATAACGATGACGATGATGATTTCTATTTCCAATCGCCGGCCAATCAAATGAATTCAACGGGAGCATTTCGTACGACGGCCAAACAACAGAAGCAACTATTTAAAATGAAAACGAAAAATCCGAAGATACGGAAACAGCAAATGCAACAGCAACAGTATCGTCGAAATATAATTGAAAATCGTAAATCAGGAAATTCTAATAATTCGAAAAAATATGCGAGATTAAGTATAGATGAGAATTTTATTGATGAAAATGGGGGAGGTGGTGGTGAGGGTAGCGCCGACGAATCAAAATCGGATAAAAATAGTGGTGAGGGTGGCAGCGAAAATCGTTCATCGAATGATTCGACATCGTCTAGTTTTCGCAGTAGGAAATTATCAATAACATCGTTTACAAAAGGTGGCAGGGGCGATAAAATACCGTGGTGTGCATGTTGGGGTAATGGCTGCTTTTGAGAATGTTTGTATTGATATGGGGATATATAGATGTATCAATGTAATTAAAGCAACAACAAAAACTTTTATGAGTACCAAAACAATAAAAGTACAACACAGAAAGCTTTTTTTCAATTTGTAAATAAATCATGAATCGCGCGCTGTTGTTTTCATTTCTCTTGAGTATTCTGGTGATATGGGAAGGTAAGTGGTTTGCTGTATACATAGATAATACAAACATTGTTCGTATATGTAGTTCATATGTAGTTCATCTAACTATATATGTTGTATGAAACATAAAAGAAAATTGGTATCAGATCGTGACTGCTATTGAAAACCGTTGGATGTATCACATTTGCAATTCTTGAATCAGTTTGAGGTCATTGTGCCAAGCAAAATCCGAAAATACTACCGCAGTAAAAATAAAAAAGGACTAACAGCCAAAACTGTGTTCACCCCATTTTGTAAATAATGATTTCGAATATAGGTTGTTGATTCGTGCATTGTAATTGTAATGGAGGATATACATATATAGGCTCTTTATGACCCAGAGTGTTTAATACTAATTAAAATTAATGATAGTATAGTCTAGACACATCTAATTTAATTTCAGTTTACATTTACGGTAGTGTCAACGGTCTACTCAAATAGAGATGTCGCCACAATCTTGCAAGATCATTTTGTCCCGTGCTACTGTTTCTGAGTTCGATGGACGCTTCTTCCGCTGATCCACTACTACTCCCCTGATTGTTGCTCCAGCATACAAAGTGGCAATTCCAATCTATTGCAACCCAATAATCCCTACCCCACATTCATCATAAAGCCTTCCGCTCTTACGAAGTCAATCTCCAAGATGACTTCATCCACTATATTTGCGAGCAACACTTCGTGTTGGAACTCGGTATGCCAATTCTTTTCATTATGACGGTATCCTCTCCTGTGACCGTTTGTAGTTCCAACCCATCCGCTGGTTATATTCGTATTTGATGAATATTCTTGAAGAGTCTCTCCGAGCTTTTGATAGCGATTTTATAATTACGTACGATACATTTCTCGTTTATGGTCACATCCATACTTTCGGTCCTTCATTACTTCGTATTACGTTCTGGAATAGTTTGCAATGTTTCAGTCGCTTCACTTTTAAGAGCTACTATTAACACTGTTTCACGATTTGCGTCATTTCAACAATTTTGATTGACCGTTGTCGCAAATTGAAATCTAAAAACCACAAAAGATGTTGTTCCATGACATATCGGTGGCTTTAATTTCATCGCTTGAATTGGCTGAGGTAATTGCGGCTATGTTCCATTAACTTTGATGCATAGAAGTTCTTTCCCAAACCCTAGATTCTTCTCTTCTAAATTTTGCATCTCTTCACTCCAGCCAGAAATTTCTGTTCTCTTGAATGTATTGTTGTAATCTCTGATCAACCTGTTAAACCATTGATTGCATTTTCTCCACTTCTCCATCTAGATTGTTCAGTTTTCTGATATAATTGCCCAATGAACGCATTTCTTGATTTAATAGACGCCATATCGAAACTGGTACAACCTTCCCTACCATCTCTTTATTTACTACATTCCTTTCAATCAATACCATCAAACTCCATGGCGTTACGTAATCGTTGTTTTAATTTGTTTTTATGATCAGGCATTGACAAACCACGCTCCAACTCGTCCTTTAATTCGGAAATCTTTAACTCGTCTAAAATTAGTTCTTTAATCGTGAGGAGGATAATCATTAATATTGTTACGATCGTGGCGACATCTCTATTTGAGTAGCGACACTAGCGTAAATATGTGGAAAATTCTAGAAGGTTAGAATATTTGATATAAATACGCGATAAACATATATTATTGAATTAGGTGTGTTTTATCCGTGAGAGTGCTAGTAGTGATAAAAAGGGAAAAAGTGTAACGTTAAGAGTGATCAGAGTGTAATGGGGTGATATTGAAGTTTAATGTGGTGTTGTTGAAGTGTAGTAAAGTAATTATTTTGAAGTTATATAATTAAGTTAAATAAGTGAATTGATTGGATTGGTGTTTGGTATGATCATTCAGAAATGAATGAATTTGGTGTGATCTAGAATTTACATCGTTTGTTTTATTTACAGTCCAATGATCGAACCTTGTTTGACAGGACTAAAACGTAACAATTGGTGACAGCGGTGTGATTGTGAATTAATAGATGATTCTAGACGAGATAAAGATTTCCGATTTAAAAGAGGAGTTGATCGGTCAGAAAAATGTATTGAAGCAACAATTACTTCAAGCATTGGAGATGGAAGGTTACAATTTTGACGAATTAACATTTTCCGACCACGCAGAAGAGGACGAAGAGGATGAGGGTGTAGCGGTTGAACCGGTACTGGTGCAAACTGAAAATTTCGATATGGCAAAGTTAATGACTGTTATGATGAGAATGGAACAGTCCAACTTGGAAATTAGACAGTCAGTGGGCGAAATAAATAACAAAATGGACGAGAAGTTCCATGAAATGTATAACACTCTACATGAAGAAGTAGGGCAAATTAAATCAACGGGTCAACTGGGTGAACGAAAACTACAAACTGATATCCAAGAGCTGGAGCAGAAAGTCACTGACGGCAATTATACGGGATCCAGAGACGCGAAAAGCAGTGATGTTATCACCTAAAGCGACTTTCACCGAGACAATCGCGTGTGCATTAATAGACTGCACAGGCTATCATAAAACCGTCACTGAAGGTACGACGAGTAGAAATGGATAGCAGCATAAATGTCAAGCGGTCGGTACCAAGATTTAGAGAAGGTCATATGTCGAGAGAATGTATAGAGAAGGAAAATCGAGACTTACAAGATCACGATCTCCTATGCAACGAGGATCAAGTAGAGAGCGAACATTGGCCAAGAAGGATTACCAAGAACGAAATGAGTCGTTAAACTACAACGAGTCAGCCTGGGGATGGACTTCATGAGGGAGAATGGCTTAGTGGTGGATGTTGGACGAGGAGTATTGGACTGTGATCATTTCGAGTGACCAGTGTGAATAGACGATGTAGAAACAACCGCTAGGCGGGTAGTAATAGATCATGGGGAAAAGCTGCCACCGAACTCGGAACAATTGTGTGGGGGAAATTGGAGGGAGGTTCTGGGTCACCCAGGTTGTGGGTTGTAGAAGCCAGTGAAGAAGAAAGCGAGTCCAAAGGAACTATGATAGGGAGGACGTTAGTAAAATCAGATAACGAATATAGGGTACCGATTAGGACTAAAACAGTCAAGAAGGGCACTGTTATGGGTAAATGTGAAGAGGTGTTAACTTCACGGGAGCTAAGAAGCTTCCTCGGATTATTCACTTATTATAGGCGATTCGTGTCAGGATGTGCCAACGTTGCAAAGAGCTTACATGATTTAATCAAGAAGAACAGAGCATTTTAATGGAATGACGAACAAGAGGTGAGAATATGATTATGTACGGCACCATTATTGGCATACCCTATACCCGGTGTTAAGTTTATTCTTGACACCGACGGAAGTAACGATTTTATCGGAGTATTGTCACAAGAAATTTAAGGTCAAGAAAGAGTGATAGCTTATTACTCAAAGGTGTTATCTAACGATAAAAATAAATAAACCACCGATATTTGATAGTACAACATTGTTTGCGGTTTTCAAGTTTCACTTTGAGACAAATCGTAGAACAGCATTAACAGTGGCTCTAAAAGGTGAAGTGGCTGAAACATTCATTGCAGACTATTCCTGAGCATAACCGAAATAATAAAAACGCTAGATCGAAAGTATGGAAGTGATTATAAGCATATCTCTCGCTTATGGTCATTTCTGGAGCAATTATCAACAGCCACAGCAGGGGTGAGAGCACACCTCGCTGAGAACAGCCTTTGGCAATAGTACTTCGAAAGTTTAGAGAAATTCCTTACTATTGCGTGATTTTTCAATCCTTGTGACAAGTTCAAGTAGGGCCGTTTCACAGGACTTACCAACTCTGTAAGCATGTTGCAAGTAGTGGTCTCTAATAAAACGGTCGACGATTCTTTCTAACGCTTGAACGCTTGAAGAAAAATAGAGTAGACAGACTAATAAACCGAAATGACTTTGGACCCGTATAAACGGACTTACGGACTTAAATCCTATTGAAATCGGCAGTAACATCATCGGAGTTGACAGTAGCACAACCAGAAAAATGAACAGGCAAAAGAAGTTCCTTTACTTTTCGGTGACCGTCAGGAAGACGAAGAGTCTCAAGACTACAAACATCATTCTTACCCTAAGCTTTATTTAGTCTAACGACAGCAGACAAACTATTCATTTCCTCGCAAAAGTTTAACCACGAAGCCCTGAGAACGGATCCTAAACTTCGATAATATTATTTTTGTGCAATTAGGAAAACTTCCCAATCAATTTATATCGATTGGAGTTTTTAGCTTTATTTTTCAGCTTCCTTCCATAGTTTCGCAAGGGTTTGTTCTGAGTCTTTTGGTTGACAATAAGAGGACACAACTTTTCGAAAGCACTCGAAATTGCAATACCAAGGTAAGCAGTGAATCTAGATCGTGAGAAAAAAAACCACAATCGGTTAATTTTCTATTTAAGATAAGGTTTTAGCAGCAGTCGTTGAAGGTTAATCTTAAACGAGATATATACCTGTATTCAGAGGTGAGAATGTCATCCGTCACTCTCCAATCAGAAAGTAAGTTAATGATAGATATAGAGCACAAACTGATGGCAATCACCTCACGCCGTACAAAATTAACAAAAGTTGGTTTGCAGCCTAGATTGAGAAGGTCCAATCGCAAGAGGGATGTGCTCCTCGGAAGGAAGAGGTGAGACGGCCATAATGAAATTGCCATTATCAGCATACTGTATATGTTGCAAGTTAATCTGTTTTATTCTAATCATGGCCATCTTGTTACAGATAGTCAAAAAATTAAACCAAATAAATCTACGGACCAGAGACGATCTTAAAAGAGATCCTCTCTAAACAACTTTTCATTCCTCCATCGATGTTGCGGTGATTACAACCTGCGGATCCTCGGGCTGACCCGAGGAATCCAAGTCAGTAAGAGAAGCGGTTTTGAAAGGGACGGGGGGGGGGAGGGGGGGTGTTGGGGGCTCGCCAACCGAAAGCTGACAACCAGGTCGATTAAATTGGAGCTATAGCCGAGCGCTGGTAACGACTATAATGGTATCTATACAGTCTTTGTGTAATAAATGCTATCTATATGATTACTATAACAGGTCCTTAATATTTTCATCATCTAAATAAAATATTCACATCATGTTCAGGTTCATAAAAAAAAACGATAATTTCTACCCCTTTAACCTTTGTATTTACTAACAAACAATTGAATTACACAATCCTCAACCAGAACAATAAGCGCAGACACACTTTAAAAATTAAAATCCATAACACAATTGCTTCAAACCACAATTCGCGTACATACATTCTCTTATCACACAGTAGTGTTCTCATAAGATTCTTATTACACAAAAAAAAATGTATTTACCTTTGTCTTGCAAACTACTCGTATTTGTAAAACTATTCCACATACTACAGACAATATACATATATATACAAACATAAAAATCCACTTTACCAGGTTTGGTCCCAACAGACAAATAAAACAGAAACATTTATACATCTATATATGCTCTGGTATAACTGATGTTCAGTGCTATCCGCCTTTCAAACACTTAATCAAAATTTATATTATCGTCATGTGCTGCAACTAAAGTAATTCACAAAATATTTCTTATGTTACGTAATAACGTGTATACCTGATCTTTAAGGAAGTCGACTTAAAATATAATATTTTAGTGGAATAAACAACAACAACAAAAATTAATCAAAAACGATTGGTTTCAAGAATTGCACTTAGCACGAAGTACAACAATAGAATTTATAATTACCTTAGCGAACCAATTTATAAACATTTCGAGTGTCTTGGGGTAATTTTATTTAATATTCTTCAATTTTTCATTTTATATTTTGTTGAATGAAATATAAATGTATATATAAGACGCATAAAACGAAGAGATTGTGACGGGAAGAAGTATATACATATATGGCACGAAGAAGCGCACACCAGTTGTATATAAGAAGAAAATAATAAAAGCAAGTATGAAATTCGTATTTTTTATGCTTTCGTAAGTTTTTTTTCTTCAATCATACTGATTATCTGTATGTATGTACGAGTATGTACATATATAAATGAGTTGATGATGATTGTGAACATGATAAATAAGAAATCGGCAACAAAAAAACACAAAAATTATATTTTAAAAATGTAAGTTAGATAAAAAAGATAAATCGAGTGTAAGGTGACTGGTAGAATTGCAGATTTGGTTTTCGTATCATTTCAGTTATTTTGATTTGGATGTATACGAGTATGTATGAATACACACAATTCGATATAAGTCATTAAGCAAGTATATATACGTGAGTTTGTAACACCCTTCGGTTGCGGGTGCACATGCTGGTTTTATTTTTTCCGAGTAGACTCAGATCTGGGAGGGTCAATGAACTAGGCGTAAAAAGTGGAAGAGAATGGCTATTCATCAACGAAGCGTTCACGCGTTCAGAGTAAAAATAACGAACGTTACAGCACAACTTTGTTTGAATTGTTAATCGGTTAGAGTAACATATTTAAACAAAGTTGAAGTCTTATAAAAAGAGAGACCTAAGAAAAACAATTAGTTCATAGCTGTGCTCTGTCGAGCCTATAGTAAAAAAATTTTTGCCATGAAAAACTCCGAGAAATTTACCATCTTCGCTTTCAATTTCATAATTAACGTGGCCTATGCGACTTCGTATTCGGGCTTTCTTGAGCTTCGGAGCAAATTTAGAACAGAAGTATGTGCCAGCTATACTTTGAGGATGTTCTCGAATATACACAATTTCACTTGGATCATAACTGATATTTCTAGTATGTACATTGTAGTATCGAGCATATTTTTCGTATGCAATCGCCAAGTTTTTTCGTACTTCCTCATGTACAGCTTGCATCCTAAGAGGCACCAATTTCACCCAACTGGAGATCCCAAGTACGATGATCTGTTTTAACGTACGTTCGAATTGCCGCAAGTATCGACCGATTGACGCGTTCAAACGCGTTGGATTGAGGCGAATAAAGAGCGATTCGTGTGTGTATAATGCCAAATTCCCGTAATAGAGATTGGAATTCAAAACCAACAAACTGGACCCCATTGTCCAAGTGAATAACTTCGGGTACACCGTATACAAGTAAAACTTGATTGCGGATAAAATCTGTAAGTTTTGCGTCAGTTCCTTTAGTCAACGGCTTGAGAATCACAAACTTGGTTATTTTATCGAGTACTATTAATATTATGGTATTACCAGCTCTGGAAGTCGGATATGGACCCAAAAGGTTTACATACTATTTTTGAAATGGACGTTCGGTGAAATTAGTTTGTCGTAATCGCGGTCGCATTATCGTATTTGCTGCCTTCGTTGTTTTACAAATATCACAGTTGGCAATAAAGTCCAGTACTTGCTTACGCATCCTTGGCCAGAAGTAATATCTTCGTAATCGTTCCAAAGTCTTCTTATTACCTCCATGTGCTGCAGTTGGATCACAATGTTCTTGACGAATTAAACTGTCGGTCATGTTATTTGGAATGCATAGTTTCCACACTGGGATATCAGACAATTCAGCGTTACGATAAGGTTCGATTCTGATATAGGGACGATTGTCCAGTATTTTATGATTTGGATACTCTATGGGTTGATCTTTAATTTTGGTAATTAAATTAATATAGTCAATGTCACTGAAGTGAGCTGAAATTAAATCTCCTGCGTCTATAAGAGGAAAATCATTCTTTAGTTCATGCAAAGTGTCACAGAAAGCTCTGGACAAAGCGTCAGAAACCGCGGTCTGGGATCCTCTTTGGTGCTCAATCACAAAATCGTATTGTTGAAGTTTTAAGCTCCATCGTGCAAGTCTGCCGCTTAAGTCCTTTTGGGACATAAGCCATTTAAGGCTGGCATGGTCCGTCACGATGGTAAAATGAAATCCCTCAATATAGGGACGAAATTTATGGACACTAATTAAAGCAGTGAGACATTCCACCTCTGTAACGCTATCACAACGTATGTGGAACGGTTGTCAAGTCTTCTGGCTTGTTTGACTGTCGTTGGACTAGGAAAATTGCATATTGCATCTATTTTACCAGGATCTGTACGGAGACCATCCTCGCCAACTAGAAATCCTAAGTATTTAATTTCACGTATGACAAAATTGCTTTTGGATAAATTAATGGTTAGGCAGTCAAAAGTTTTGCTACGATTTCTAGGAGTTTAATGTTCCTCAATTGTTGCCGAAATAATTAATACGTCGTCCAGATATATAAAAACTCGATTATGGTACTGATATGGTATTGCTCTATCCATTAAGCGACACATTGTTTGCGGCGCGTTACATAAACCAAACGGCATCACAGTGAACTGGTAGAGGGGTCTACCAGGCACTGTGAATGCGGTTTTGTCACGTGACGAAGCGGAGAGTGGTGTTTGCCAAAAGGTATCTTTCAGATCCAGAGAGGTTATATATTTGGTTTCGTGAAGACGGCTTAATAATCGATCTATTAAAGGAAGCGGGTACGCATCCTTTTTGGTGACTGAATTCAACTTACTAGGGAGTCTAGGCACAATCTAGGTTTTCAATTGGCTCTTTTAACCAAAACAACAGTAGAGCACCATGCACTATTGCTTTCTTCAATTACTCCTAATTGAAGCATACGGTCTAATTCTTCGTACATCAAATACTGAATCGCTGGTGATACGTTGTAAAATCGTTGTTTAATGGGTTGAGTCTCGCCAACGTCGATTACGTGTTCCAGTATCGTGGTTTTACCTAATCCATTAGCCTCAAACGATGGAAACTTTCTTTTCAAATGTTCTAGTTGTTCCATTTGTTCTTGCGTTAATTTATGTTGGTTTGATTCAGATGACAATTGAGATATATGCGTAGCACTAATCACATTGGTACCTCGACAAATCCAACAATTCGGTTTGAGGACCCATCCGCTGTTTTAATATACGATTCCGTTGTTTTTAATTTTAGGCTTAGTTTCTCTATTAGTTCAAACGCGTTTTTGCAAAGAAGGCTGGTGGACGCTCCGCTGTCTAGTAACCCTGTAATAGGTGAACCGAAAATATGAACTACAGTATGAGGTCGCGGATCGTGATCAAGTTTTATAATTGTTGTACTACATATTTTATGAAATGATTTGCGTTTCTTCCAATAAATTTAGGAACGCTGCGATTTCGGAATTTTTTAGTGGGTTGATTTATTTATAGATATGTGATTTTACGAATTTCAGACAGTTAGTGCAGTTTGGTTTCCTTACTCCGCTTTTACCACATCCGAAGCAAAACACTTCAAATAATTCTCCAGTGCAATCTTGGTAGCGATGACCCAAGTCCTTGCAGTTCCAACAGATGAGACCAACGGCTCTAAGTGCATCTAATTGTGAACTTTTATTATTGGCGGCCATACTCGATATTTCAGTTGGTTCTAAAATTTTGATGAGATCGACTGGTATATCATCCACCGTAGGCTCTTCTTTAATACTATTAACTGTTTGATGGCTATTATGAAGTTCTTTGGGCGTTCGGGAAGCAGAACTGGAACTACCCCATAATCGTTCATAACGTTGACAGATTACTCGTAACTGCTCAATGGTATTAAAGTTAGTTTGAAGAGTAACAGACTGAAGAGATGGATGCATGTTATCTCGAATAATATTTAATAGCTCGACTTCTGAGAAAGCTTCAGTCAGCCGGCCATTTAAACTTTCCATTTAGCGGATCATATACCATATACTGGAAGGCAGTGCGGTTACCGGATTCGTAACAAAAGGTGTATAACTAACGGAATAGTTTGGCGCATTTTGTGAAAGGTTTATCGATCCTGTGGTAGTAGTATTAGTTTCTTTACTAGTAGTCGTTACGTCACTTATATAGAAGTTATTACATTCATTAAACGTCGTTGTGAGTTGTGTCGTAATTACTTGAATTTATCGAATGAATTTGCAATGTTCACCTAATCACCAAATGAAGAATACAATCTTTTTACCCTGCGTTGCCAGTGTAAAGAACGGTAGTCTATCTCTTCTAATAAATCTACAGGAGGATTATCACCATAAAAGAGCATGGTTTTTTCCAGTTTACCTGATACGTCAAGAGCAACACTACTTCAGATTCGGGTTCCATTAGCACAAGTGAATATTTCACATCAGCTATTTCATTTTATAATAAATCTTTGATTAGATTTTCAGCCCTTGGATTATTAGGATCAATATTACGAATAGCACATTCCACTTCAAGTTCTTCGACGGTTAAATATCCAATATATTTAGCCCAATCCATGACGTTAAATTTAGTTCGCTAGGACGATAATTATGAAATATTCGCGATTTGGACTTCTTAAGTCTAATGAATTAAATCGCATATAATAATAGCAAAGACAAAATAATTAAGTGAATAAATATAATATAACTAGAATTCGTATATACTTATGTATATATATTACAAAATATAATCAATAATAGCATCAATTGCGTCGGGGAAAACAATGTCAGTTTTGCTTAAACTAATTTGTGAATATTTGTAGTGGTGTTTGAAATCCATTAAAATTTAAATTGGTTTAAACTACTGAAGGGAATACTCTTATCCAAAAAAAAATACCCTAAATAAAGAAGACAAATGCATTTGCAGTGAGATATATAGAAGTCATCTATATTCGATCACACATTCTGAATTACTTTATGAAATAGGTGTTGAATAATAACCCAGTAAAAACTATTTTTTTTTTAAAACTAAAAACAAACATTAAACTGTTAAAGCAAATATACTAGATAAATCCATTCATCCGATTCGGTAAGTAAATAGGAAGCACCCAACTACCTGCTGAGAATAACCGAGTCACGGAAAAATCAATCAACAAATATTTGTGTGAAATCAACTAAATGTAATAGTCATCAAACGAGAAGCAAAGTTTCACTTTGAATTCAATCGTCAAATTTTCTTAAATTCAGAAAAACGATTAAAATTTATGAAGTAGGAAATTACACGAAAAATGTGTAATTAGAGGCGGCCATTAAAATCGCCTATCGTTAAGAAGTGAACCTCCTTGGATGCTTTATTAGAGCAACCTACAGTGAGTCAAAAAAAAAATATACATTTACATGAAGTTAAGCAACATCCATGTGACCTAATCAGGTCCCTGTTTCGGCGCCATTTTATGGTAACAGCCTTCGGTTGCGGGTGCACATGCTGGTTTTATTTTTTGTAGACTCAGATCTGGGAGGGTCAATCAACTAGGCGTAAAAAGTGGAAGAGCATGGCTATTCATCAACGAAATTGCGTTCACGCGTTCCGAGTAAAAATAACGAACGTTACAAGTTCTTAAGTGCCATAATATGATGTTCAAAAATAACAATAACCTAATTGGTACTAACATCAACATGAATCAGGAAACAATGTTCCATTACTTGGGCCAACTTTGGGCGAGGTAGATTACGCCGTGAAATCAATTAAGACAATGTCAACAACCTATACGATATTTAAACGATATGAAAGAAAATGCGGTATTTTGTAAAAGGACGATTCAGTTAAGCCGTAAGAAGAAAAAGTCAAGCAAATATTGTACAATGCTTCCCATGAGATTCTACACAACTTCCGATGTGACTTTGGCCACAATATTGTTCCATTTAGAATGCATATTAATGGCAATCTTATCGCATCCGACATTTTTACGAGCATTCTTGTCACTATAACATCATAAAACACAATTTATTGTGTTTTTAGAGTAGTATAAACTAGATTATTCAGGCCAAAACTTTGGTTCTAGACAACCATTACATTTTCAAAACACGGTAAACAATAGCAAAGCAGCGCCGGTTATCACGATAATGTGCTGAGATTTGGACTACTGAGGATGAAGATTTGGCTATCTCTTGATCGATTATGATTAATCTCAACATATTGGATGGAAATGCGATTGTAAATTGATTTTTGGATGAAGTTGTGGATGTAGGATATGGCCAACTGGAATGCAACTAGGCTATTTCTGCACAAGTTAAGTTAAGGTAAATTTAATTTTTGTTTTGTTTTTATTTAATATTTTAAATAAACACAATCTAGTCACCTGGACTAATGAGCAATTTTATTCTAACTTAATTTACTATGTTGTATTAATCTATGGCTGCTTCCCACTGGTGTTCCATAGTGTCTGATAAATTGAATTAAACCACATCGTTATTGTGGATTTTAGATCAGCATTACGTTGTTTACACTAGCAATTACACCAGCTCAAAAGGTTTAGTTCGTTTGAGCTTGCGTAAATATCTGTGTTGTTTAACAGCTTAGTTACCTCAGTGTTAACATGTTGTTCGAGCCTTTGCCTATGTCTCAGTGCATTTTTTGGGTTTCCTTTGAAACAGTGTCTCTGTTTGGTACAACCCCAAAGTTGGATACCATAAGTCCAAACCGGTTTTAATATTTATTTATATAATAGAAGTTTGTTGTATGTTGATAGAGCGGAGCTCCTTCCTATCAGCCAATACATATCTTTCTATATTTAAGCCCTAGTTCTTAGACTTCCCAGTTAATACAGGGAGATCATTAGTGTACAATAGGTATAGGACCGGACCTAATACACTACATTGCGGTACTCCTGCCGTGATTTATTTCAATTCAGAATAGGAATCGTCTTATTTTACTCTAAAGAATCTATCTTTCAAGTATGATTCTAATATTGTAGTGAGTTGCATTGGTAGTACAGTTCTTAACTTATAGTTAAGTCCTTCGTGCCAAACTTTATCAAAGGCCTATGCAACGTCTAAGAATATTGTTGAGCAGACTTTTTTCTCCTCAAATGCTCTTTCAATAATATTAGTTATTCTGTGTACTTGATCTAATGTTGAGTGTTGGTTGCGAAACCCGAACTGATGATTTGGAATCAGGTTTTTCCTCTCAGTTATCGGATTTAGCCTTTTTACTAATAACAGGTTTAGGAATCACAATTACTTCTGCAATTTTCCACAGGCTGGGTACATATTTCAATCGAAAGGCGGCTTTTATAATATTGGTGAGCTTTAATAAAGCTTTCCTTGGTAGTTCTTTTAAAATTTCTGTTACGATAAGCTCATAACCCGTCACTGTTATCGGATTCATATTTGTTATTATCTCATACATGACTTCTTTTGGTGTTGTTCGTAGGATTTATTCACTTTCCTGTACAACCTCTCCAGTTATTATTTCGGCTTCCAATGATTGGTCATCATGTGGTTCAAATATTTTTTCCAGGTATTCAGCAAAACTTCGTACTTTATCTTCGTTATTTCTGGCCCATTTTTTATCTTCTGTTCTGATTGGAGGAATCGGCATTATTGACCTTTTAATTCTTCTGGTTGCTCTCCAGAGAGAATAATCAGTACTAGTATCATTAGATAATTTTCTGAGGTATTTATTGATAGATTCGTCTTTCAAATCTTTGATTCCCCTTTTAAGTAGCTGAGTCAGATTGTTTCGCTTAGTTTTATCTTGAGGGGCTCTAGTTTGTTACTATATTCTCCTTGCCCTTCTCTTTTCTGCCAAGTGCTCTCTAATTTCTCTAGGGTAGTTGTTTTTCTTAATTTTCTTTTTAACTTCAGGGGTGTTTTCCCAAGGTGACTGCTGTATGTCACATATGAACTTGTGAACTTCTTTTTCTAAGGAACCATTATGTTAATTTTTCTATCTAAAGACAGTCTAAAGCATTCCCAATTTGTGTGCTTATTTACTAAACTAGGATAGCTTTCTTTCTGAATGATCCTTTCACTTAATGTCAAAAGTATTGGAGAGTGATGATAGCTTAAGTCAAGACTTTCATCCATTGTATGTAATTTACAGATATATTCTTCACTATAAAGAAATCAATTAGATCTAGTATTGTACATCCCAAGATGTACTTGATTTGATGTGTTTTTTCAATATCATCATCTGCGCTGAATGTCAGCATATACATGTTCAGAGGCTCCTTACTTCTCCATTTTAGCTTAATTGATGCTTCATTTGCATTAAAACCTTTTCTTTTCAGGTCCTCAATTATTTTTTCTGGTTTACATGTAGAGTGCAGATTTTTAGCCATTACCTTAATTGGTCTGATTTGTTTCTTTCAGACAGAAGGTCCCTCTTCGCTTGTTGTTTCCACTCATCAATTTTGTATTAAACTTATCTGTTTTAGTTATCGTTTTAATTTTCTCATCCAGTAGATCACAGTTTTTAACTCTATCTATAACTATTGGGGGTGGTGGAGGCAATTTTTTTGGATTGTTTGGATTATTTTAGGAATTGTCTCTTTTAGTTGACGAGGAGTAGGTGTATGATTCCTTCTCCTTTTTTTTCTCTGGCTTTTGACTTTAATCCACTCAGTTTCAAGCAATTTTCAGGCAATTGTATCATTTAATTGCTTATTTAAATTATTAGATTCAACCAATGCATCATTGGCCTTACGCAATTCCTGATACAACATTTCTTCTTTTTCAGAACAATTATTGTTCTCTGGAAAACCATTTCTCGGTAATTTCACAAGTTCTGTAGGTATTATTTTGTTAATCTTCGTAGTGAACGTGCTGCAGGCTCTCGTAGGAGATCTCAGTAGAACCTTACTCTTTTGGAAAGGATCGACATTATCAAATTTCTGCTTCACTCAACAATATCAAATTTCTGCTTAGTAATGCAATAGCTGGTCCCTCCAGAATCCTTGGGACCGGCCTCTGACAAGGATGGATTTTTCAGAAAATCAGGTCTGCCATCTGGGGTAATTGTTTCCACATTCGTTGTGTCCATTGCAACTTAATTTATAGCGCATTGCACTTGGATTTAGTATTTAGCCGAAGTTTAAAATCGTTACCCGGGTGTTACCACGTGGAGGTATACTAAATACAATTGGTGATTTCCACATAGTTACAACGTTGGAATATAGACCATTAAATCATGGTTATATACAGTCGGTGCCTACTCTATTGAAACACACCCAAATTTAATTTAATTAAAAAATATATATTTTTTTTTCAGTGGAGGGCAAATCTCTCCCAGAAAACATGTATTAAATTACACTAATTTTAATGACAAATTTTCATAAAGAGGACATATTATGTTACATTAAGCGGATGAAATTTCTTTTATAAGTCAAGGAATTTAATCTTAACTAGTGGATGCCATATTCCTAAGACTGTCCTAAGGTCATATGCCAAAACAGATATCTCAATAATCTTGTTAGCATTTCCATTTCAACCGAACATGTCGAATTACATTGTAGTCGGTTAACGAAAAATTTCAAAATTCTTTTTTAAATCCTGTTTCCATCGAACAGATAAAGTTTCGTTATAATCGGCTGAGAAATGGACTAGTTTTATACTAGTTGAACTTAATCCCACTTTTTTCCAATCAAACATAACTTAAAAATCATATTTCCATCCAACCAGGGATGGGCGTTTACGCGTCATTTATTATTTTCTACATTGACGTGTCACCAACCCGTAGATAACGTCAAGTTAGTTTTATAGAATGTACCTCTTACCAAAAAGAGCGGAATTAAAAACTAATCGTGCTCAAATACCATGAATCTACTTCAGCGTCATGTTTATCCATTACAAAATTATTAAATTGACCCAAAACAACGATACATAGCGTTATATAGAGTAGGGCCCTCTTTATACCCGTGGTAAACGTATAGAACAGCTCGCAGAAAAAACGGCTCACAAAAAATCAGACGAAAAGGTTATAACTTATTCATTAAAAATAATCCGGGGAACTTTAACTATGACCGTGCCATAAAATTTAACACACCGCACTCCATGGTAAAACGAATTCGAGTTCAGGGAGGCTATAAGTGCTACCGAGTTATTAAAAAGACAAATCGTTGAGATAACCAACACTTGTTCGATTAAATATCTGACTGATGGCAACATTTTCACAAAATTTAGTGGATGTGTTTTGATGGATGACGAAACGTACATGAAATTGAAACTTTATTATCATTCGAAAGAACATTTCTTGCCATTTATTTTTTAAAGATTACTTCTTTCAAATGATGGCCGCAACCGCGATGGTCCTTTCTCTAAGTTCAATTTTTGCTGTAGAGCCGATTTCTTGGAACCAAATGTCGTCAAGGTCGGGCTTCAATTTCATGCACCAAATATTCCGTTATCATGGACGAAATATGGACGAATGATTTCAAAGGGGCATAAATCACACCAAATCGTCTTTATTAGTCACGTATCATCCAATACTGTAAACTGCGATTCAAACTTTTCAATGGTATTCCAAATAGTGGTACCGACAGGCCGGTTATGTCAACCGTAACTTGGTCTAAGCGCACAAAACACATTCCTCACGCAGAACTCTGATTTTAAAGTAATAAAGCTGATTAAAAAAGAAACAAATGAAAAATTCACCTCTAGATGAACGCTTTTACAAAATACTCCCACGCACTGGCACATTCGATTTCGAATTGCTAAAATTTCGTAGGTTGTTGACATTATTTTAATTGTCGACGTTGATAAAAAACACTGTAAGTAATCTACGTTATATTTTACGTGTTGACAACCGCGTATAGATTACATGGCGTTATCTACCTCGCCCATCCCTGTCAGCCAGAACAAGCGATATAAATTAAGCCACCAATACTCGATGGAGCAATATCATTTGCGATTTTTAAACTCCAATTCGAAACGGCGGTCAAAGACATTTCAGAATGAATGGAACGAGGAACATTGCGACTACTAAGCAGTAATGTTATCGACTTAAGCGACTTTCGCTGAGACCATCGCTTGTATAGGCACGACCTCCTGGGAACAGCTTCTTCGATCAAAGCGACAAAATAAATAAAATGAAGACCTTCGCTTGTTCATTAATAAATGAGATTGCAATGATCATCATAAACCCGACGCAAGTGCGACGGTCGGAGATGGATGTGAGAACGAACTTTGGGTGGTCGGCATCAAGATTGAGAGATAAGGTGGTGTTGATAGATGCACCGAAGATCAAGGTTTGACCAAGCAGGAGGGACAAGGACCCAAGGTGTTAGGAAAATACGATCTTGGACATGTGGCAAAACGGGTGACATATCGAGAAAGTGTCGACAAATAAGATGGAGACGGGCAGAATCGCGATCTCTGATGCATGAGGATCGGATAACGAAGAACTTGTGTCCCGTAAGGAAAAACAGGAGTATGAAGAAGCAGTTGAACTACGGAGAGCCAGCTGTTACTCCATCTCTCTAACGAAATTGGGACGAGGCAGAGACGGTTTAACAGTTATGGGTGATGTTGACTAGAAGATTTGTATTACAACTGACCCTGGATTCAAGAACAGCTGGAACGTGTGAATGCAACGTGTGAAAACAACCAGGAATGGGTTAAAACTACGAACGGCCACTGGCGAGGGTTCCGTCACAGGGGCAAGAAGATTGCAACAATAAGAATTGGCAACACTTGCACGGAAACAAATACGAGTATCAGGTGACCGGAGGAAGGCTTGGAGCGACGTGCAAGTAAAAAAACAGTGGTTTCAAATCAGGAGATTTAGTGTGACGTATCAATTTGCAACGGAGAAGATGTTTTTGACTTAAGCAGCAACTTTCATGAGAAGAACTGTACATCATCATATCACATGGATAAACGACGTGGTTTACCGGATTAAGAAAGAGCAGTGAGGAAAACTGTAGTAAATTGGATGTGTCTAAACTGTTCGGGAATAGTCTAGACACTCTCGAATATTGTGGAATATTCTAGGAGGATAGAATATGTGAATTAAAATTAATAAGTGAATAAGTGATTTAGTAAATTTATATTTGGTGTAATAATTCTGAAATAACTAAATTTAGTGTTCTTTAGAAGTAAATTGGTTGTTTTATTCACAACCCAGTCATCGAACCTTGTTTGACAAGGCTAAAACAATATCTTCTATATATCTCATTAGAGTTTTGGTTACATTTTCAATTTGTGTGCCAAAATAAAAATATGCTGATGGCAATATCATTTTCAACACAACTAATATTTATTAATTTAAACACTTAACTATTCCCATAAACTGTTTGAACGAGGAGCAAGAAGAGACTTTATTTCACTAAAGCCTCTCGGATAAGGGTCTAAAAGAAGTAAGATCTAGTGGTATAGCACAACGGACCGTCAACGTTTCAGTTAAAAGCTAAAATACCATCTGTCTGAAAATGATAATTTATTTGGTTTTTGGTTTCCTCTTTTCCGCCTATTGTAAATGGCTAAGGTATATGACTGAGTTAAGTTCATAGAAAATGTTGTAAAATGTTAACAGAAAATGTGTTCAATATTTGGTCTAGCGTTATAAAATTAAATCCAAAGTCCTCTACAGGCACACTAAATCTGGTTCTATATATTGTATGGGATTTGTATGCCGGTACAAAAGAACAATAGCGAGCAATGCCCTTTATTTAGCGATCCACCAAACTATTAATGGATTCCAAATACGCACCCCGCACATCTCGCTTGTAATTAAAAATTTAAATAAAATGTAAACTTTAATTAAATTAAATTGATAGCAATAAATTTAAACGAATAACTGATGCGACTTTAATTTGATTACAAATTAAATTAATCGATTTAAGCGGGCCTTATTTGTCAGCCTCCCGAAATAAAAATGAAAATTAAATCTTTGCATTCAGATCTACAATCTAGCTTTTAATTATCATCATTAAAGTTACATAACAAGTTTCGAATTCTTGAAGTCTTTAAAAAAGTTGCGTCAGTGTTTGCGTTAATTTGGGAATTTTATGCTAAATAGTGGGCGGAATATGCGAATTGAGCTTTTCAGTACAGATTTGGTTTATACCCGTTGCAATAAAATTATAAATTGCATGCAGATGCAATAATATGCTGCTCGTGCAATAGATAAAGATGTTCAACCTTTTTGTACATACAGCGCTAAATTTAATTATACATAGGGTTTAAAGCTATATACTGACATGCAATTCATATATGGTATATACAAAACGGCAATCATCTTATATAAATCCATTTATTGTTGGTGTTGTATGTACTGTGTGTGTGTGTGTGTGCGCGCTCGGTTTCGTACATATAGCCATGGTATATATACGAAATAAATTTATTAATAAACGTTTTAATCTTATTCTCAATCCTTTCATTTTCAATTTTTTTTGTTGTAAATCGTTCGTTCTTGCTACACAAATCTTTAATTCTAAATACACAAATTAAATTTTTTTTTGTTTTGTTTTCTTCTAAAACATAAGATTATGTATATAAGTATGTATACGTATGTATGTAATACTGGATAAACTACTTTTTTATTTTTTATTATTTGTTCGATTTGATTGGAATTTCTTAACGACTTAGTTTTAATTACAAGAATTAAAAAAAAAAATTAATTTTTTATAAAATATTTATCATTTGGTTGAATACTACTCGTATATAGATGAGCGTGTGATTTTGGGTCACATCCAATTTACGACAATCGATTAAGATGTTGTTATAAGCGTCTCTTTGTATATACATACAAATATGCGATAGATCATAAGATTATATATGCTTGATTTAGATATAAAGAGAAATGCGATTGTTGGCCAGTTCTATTACTGATTCGATGATAGTTCTGGAATTAAACTAGTCTAGTGGACCGACCACCACATGACTACATCATTTTTGACATTGCTTGGGACTTTATTATCTAAACCACCAGTAGGCTAATATAGAATCTACCAAATTTCGCCTAAATGTTACTAATTTGCGCGAATAACTTATTCATCTTTAAAGAAGGCCTACTGTTCCGTGAATAATTGTTTCCATTCATCCGGGTTTTAAATCGGTCAGAAGATATGATGAGTGATGAAGACTTTTATGTCAAACTTGTTATGCATGGTCTATGCATAGGGTTGTCCGAAACACCTATCCAAATATCATTTCATTTCATTTGAGGTGTCACTTTGATACGAAGAAAATGTTCCCAGGTTGTCGTGCCTTTAACATCTCCAACGTGGACTTACAATTCTTAAAATATTACTACTATATCGGTATGTTCAGCCACGTTACCCTGTTACCGTCCCTGACATCAAGGAGGCGCGTACTAGATTTAAAATTTTTCTTAAGATAAAAATCTTGTGTACTAATTCTTTTATCTACCTACCGCTGAAGACAGTATCACAACATTCCTTGAAATAGTTGAGGTTGTTTGGCAGCATTAAAGTACGTTTACTTGCTGGCCACTCTACTCTTTAGTCTGTAATAAGTTGATCTCTAGCTTCTTGAGCTAGATCACAGTCAAAGAGGATGTGTTCTTCGGTATCCTCACCCTGTCCACATTCATAAGTACTTGAGTCCATACACTTAGAGAAATCTTTGTCTCTAATTTCGCTTCCAGGTTCGACAGATAAATATATATTATTCTGCCATCCATTGAATGCGGCCATCTATCTTGCCATATTACTACAGACGCTTTTCTTGTTTTCAGCTTGAGCAACCCAGTCTTGTCTGTTCCTTATCTTGTAGTTGGCAATCTTCTCATTTAAGAGTATATCAATAGGAATCATACCGGCCAAGAGAGGAACTGCGTCAGTTGACATTGTTCTGTAAACTTTGGTAATTCCGAGCAAGATACTTCTTTGTGCACCAACTAATGTATGGCGATGGTGACAGTTCATTCTGTCTGCCCATGCCGCGCACGCGTATTTCAATGAAGAGACCACAAGGCCCTAGTATATTATTGACAAAGTAAGTTGCTTGAGACCTTCTTACTATTTTCCGCGACTCTTTTGACGTGTGAAGTTATTCCAAGTCGTTCATTGAAGTCAACTCCAAGCCATCTAACAGTTTTCACCATCTCAATTCTTTGGCTATTTATGGAAACCAATGGTGGCCTCCTAATGTCCAGTGAACCTTTAGTTAGATCATAACTGTTTTTGTAGAGGATAGCTCCATTTTGTAACTTCTCCACCAGCCTACCTTCCTCTCTATGGCTAATTGCGCTTTTTCTTGAAGACTTTGCCTTGAATTTCTAACAAAGAGCATTACGTTATTGTCGAATGCTACTTCTTGGTTCATACTCCCGTTGAAGACAACATTCCAAAGGTGTGTACCAATGATGGAGCCTTTCGGATATCCTTTATTGACAATTTTTTCAAGTGTGCCATGACTGGAAATAGCAGTGGCTTTTCTTTCAGAGAAAAAGTTGTTTGATGATGTTATAGAGATTGCCACCAAAGGTTGTCGAACGCGCCAGAAACATCTCCGAAAACTCCAAGATTGTTCTTTAGGTCCGACTCTTTGACTATATTGATCATTTTGATCATTGCGTACTCTGTGGATCTATTTTCTCTAAAGCCCAACTGTTTGTCACTATAGGTGCACTTTTCTGGAATTTGTCCACTAACATAACGGCAATTAATTTTCCTAGGACAGGTAACAGCATGATAGGTCTAAAGGATTTGGAATCAGTTTGACACCTGTCTCCAGTTTTCCTAATGATAACTAATTTACCATTTTTTCAAGTTTTTGGGAAATACTGCTTTGCTAAGACAAGTATTCATAGAGTAGGTGATACAAGGCCCTATAATAGGCCAAGCACGTTGTATCACCTCGACTTCGATATTGTCTAGGCCTGGCGCTTTATCTGCTATCATAGACATGATAGCCAAAGTGGCCTCTTCATCATACCTGTGCTGAACTTGTAGACAAAGCCCCACGAATCAGCATTACCATGATCCGTGATGAACTCTTTAAAGCTCATTCGGCTTTTGTGTCTAATACTTTTAAAATACGCTTTTCGGTGTACCACAT
This sequence comes from Tipula unca, assembly GCA_951394425.1. Classification (NCBI taxonomy): domain Eukaryota; kingdom Metazoa; phylum Arthropoda; class Insecta; order Diptera; family Tipulidae; genus Tipula; species Tipula unca. Next base: position 174,290,791 of record OX596380.1, on the reverse strand, counting down.
AGTTAAACCTTTTGCTTTCCTGAGTTTCGGGATTTTTATCTCTTTGATATAACTTGCGCAACTTACCAACTAATTTTCTTGATTCGGTTAAGTCCGGAGACCACCAAGATTATTTAGATTTTCGAGCACGTTTACGTGGTATAGTAGCGCTACAAACTTTGATAATTGAATTAGTTATTATTTGCTCAACTTGATCGATATTGCTATCGATCCATACCATCAGGTCTTTAGCCCCTGGCTTTGCCAGATGTTACTTAGTTGGTTGTAGAAAGACACTTGGGATTCAATCTTCTGATTTGTGTTTAACAAATTATTTATTCAAAGTTGTTGCAACATTCCCGATATATATTGCACGCCATTTATATCGCCGACACCAGAGATCAACCACTTCAAATTTTCTATGCAAAGTTTTTGCAATGAATGGGCTGAAACACTCATCGGCATGTCAATTTTCTGATTTTTGTTTAACAGATTTCTTCATTCTATCTAGTTGCAACATTCCCGATATATATTGCAAGTTCTTTATCACCGACCCCAGGGATTGACTGATTAATCTCCTATCTTTTATGCCCCCTATTCCTGGAATTGAACGAACTTTCACTTCGTTATGAAGTTGAACGATTCCTAATGAACTTCCTTAAGTGCATCCTTCTTTGTTGTTGTAGCACTGAACCGAAGTTTACGACCGGAGGTTTTACTCTACTCACAGTAGAACCTGATTATGTCATCTAGAGCACCAATTTTTTTTGAAGTAGGTCCTGTTAGTGTTACTCAATATAGATCCTTAGATCGCTCTTGCTTTGTTCTGGCTTCCCTATAGCTATTTTCGTATCAAAAATCAGGTGGTTGTTCGATGGTCGTAATCCTGAGACGGATTGCCAGGCCTTTTCAATTTCCAATTTTATCCAGTTCCTTCGAGCCACAAAAGGGTGATGATAGTCTGATAATCCGCCAATTTTTTAAGGACTTCGGGAACTCGTAAAGCATTTTGGATCTGAGCCAATACTTGTTAAGTGCTTTAAGTGCTGCTTGGCCATCAGACAGTACACAAACTTTTTGGGTAAGTTTTGTTCATACAACTGGCAGATAAATATCTACTGGCAGATAAATATCTCTGCTCAACAACATGCGTTTTAACCACCTTGGCATAGGTTCGAAAGTAGCGTTGTCAATGGCGGCTTATTCTATGTCCATAAAACTACACAGAGCTACCTCCTTCGTGGACAGTGCTTTTTTAATGGTTTATACAATTTGATATAATGCCGTGATTGTGGATTTCCTTTTTTCAGAAGCGAATTGCATTTCACTAATAACGAAATTATGATTCAGCTGCTAGCTGCGAATGTTTTAGACTTAGCATTTTTAGTATTTCAAGTATTTAGTATTTCGCCCTCAATACTGACTTTGAGATTATTCCTCTTGTTATATAGGAATAATCTCAAAGTCAGTATTGAGGGTGTAAGCCATTCGAACCAAAGGCCACAAATAAAAGAGTGCTTTATGGTCGAATCGGGAGCTGGAAAAACTCAGGAACACCCCAAGAATGGAATTCCATTGAGCATTAAGTACTCCCCAGTTCGATCTTTTGGTCACTTTGTAAGTCTGTATGATCTGAGAATTCACTAGGCTCATGTCTATGTTTGTCACCTATTTTCTTTTTTCGTAACCAAAGGTTGGTTGACGAACATTGCCTGGTAAACATAAATTATTACCTAATAGAAAATCAAGAAATAACTCACCTCGTTTGTTGGTGTCGGTGCTTCTAGCTATATTGTGGGTTTTGCATCGCATTCGATGATAACAAATCTGGCGATATCCTCTCAGATATTTATGATATTTTTAACATTGTTGATAGGAACCTCCTCCGTATCACCATCGATGTCGGCTGAGGTTAAAATAGAATTAATATGCATCCTTCCTTCATTCACGTTTGTCCTAGCCCCCCAAGTACAATTACTATGAACCAATATTAATATAAAGGATTGCAATTTTGAAAAGTAGTGCATTGCGCCTTCCTCAGTAAATCAGAATCTAGTAAAAATACTTTCAGACACTGATATTTTGGAATTCTTTTAAAAATTCAGATTAACATTGAAATTTCCGAATTTATAAGATTCTAAACTTTGAGTACACTTCCAAATGTCGGCTAATATTCCGAATAACCAAAAATTTCAGCCAACCGAAATTCTGAAAATCTACACTTTATTTGGGGCAATTGGTTTCAGTTGCAGCAACAGTTTACCGATCAGTTTTGACAGGATAAAGGGATTGCAAACCTCATGGAGAACTGATAAAAATGCCCAACTAATGTCTTCATTCGTGTCGCCCGCCCTTCTTTATTATAGAACCAAGGTATATGAACCATGGTCATTCTAATGTTTACTCAAGGGGGTAGTACTCATGCTTCCCTTACTCCTCGTGAGTCGTATAGTATTTACTGTTCTTTGTGTTGAACTATGATCCCAACATTCCGCAACATTTTTTTTTTGCCCTCCAAATTGTTGTGCCTTCCACACTATTCTATATGGATTCAGTTGATGTGTTCTGTTCTGCTCCTTCCTAGTCAAAATACAGCTTACTTCTTATATATTAACTGATTACTCCTGTTTTTGAATTATGATTGCTAATACTTTCATTGTACTGTTGAGAAGGATGACGTACTCGCTTTTCAATTGCCTGAGGTCACTTTTCTTAGAAGTTCATTGTGGCGAAAGCCTCTTAAATTTCTGCGGAATTTTCCCACTCCCCCAATCCTCAATTAATAACGGTGTTAAGGTTCCTGTAGATATAGTTGTGTCTTCTGTAGAATATTTCTAATTTCCCGCTCCGTTGATGAATGGGTATTGACTATTTTGTTAAGTTGTCATGTCGCTCATCACTTTGTTCGCTATCGACAAAGTAGTCATTGAAAAATTCTTTCAATCTACTAAACTGTTGTTCGACTGTGGTTAAGGCTTGACTTAATGCATCCTTTTTAGATGCATCCAACTAAGTTTGTCTTAGTAAATTTCCATTTTCGATTGATAGTGCTGGTTTCACTGCTTGGGTCGATGTTGAAATCACTGGTATGATCACTAGCATATGGCATATTGTGCCTATGATTTCTTGTTAACCAGTACATGATCAATTTGATTTCTGTTTCTGGGTAATGTCCAAGTGAATTTGTGTATAGCTTTTGGTGGAGGGGCAAAAGTTACTTGCATTATGCCTACAATCCTGTACTCTAATCTTTTCATGCATAGATTCTAGTGTTTTTTTATATAGTTGATGTCATGCCGGTGTTATCGATTCCAATTTTTGCATTGAAATCTCTTTGGATAGCTTTTAAGTCATTTCGGTGTGTACTAGATGTCATTAAGGCTTGTAGCTGCTGCCTTCGTCGAAGGGAATCGGAAATTTGATAATACCTTCTCGCTTATTTTATCCAGACATATTAAAACAATGAAATTATTTTGATTTGATTAGGAGTGAGATGCTAGGTTGTATATCCAGTATATGGTTGTTACGCTAGTTGTTCATTGGTTGATTATGAAAGTGAAACTGAAAATATAACACAAATGAAATGACAATTGCGTGCCAATGAACAACATGAAAATGAGAAACATAATTTAGAAGAACCATTTACGAAAAGGATTTAAAACGACGACCCGCATCCGTATAAAAAAAACAATTTGTTTATAATCTCAACAAAAGGATAAATGCATGAAAGAATAACGGCTCGAAAATCTTGGAGCTGAATTTCTCCTTGGGCTGCAGGTAAAGATAGCTGTTTTTAATTTCCAAGCAGTCAACAACCAATTGTGTAAGCTTCGTTTGCGCATGGAGTTAGCCAACCTCTCGATAAATAAACACGGAACCATTCACTAGAGATGGTATGATGAATGGAAAGTGGCCGCGGTTTACCTTATATTCAAGAAGGGGGACCGTTTGAAGTGTTAGAATTATCGCGGTATAACTCTCCTTTGCACAGCATACAAGTTACTGTACTACATTATATTGGATAGTCACCTCTCTAGCGGAGGGTCATGAAGGTCTTTTTGCTGGGGATGTTTCTATCTAAAAATTATGAGACGTAAATCCCTTGGTGTTTCCCCTGAATTTCCGACAGGCCTAAGACTCGATCAATCGAGAGAGTTTGTGATCTGCCCTGGAATACCTATAGGTATGCCAACAAAATTGGTACGATTGTGTAGAATGACTGTGTTAAAGTTGAGAACATGCCATCGAAAAATGTTACAGTTAACTCAGGTGTTCAGCAGGGAGAAGCTTTGTCCCCGATACCCTTTAATCTGATGTTGGAGTACATCTTTCGTATAACTGAAACACCTCCGTGCAACATCTTATATCGCCAGTCCAATCATCTGCTTGTATATGCAAATGACATAAGCGTGATTGGACTGAATAGCAACAAGAATCCAGGAAGTAATTGATCTACTTGTAGAGTTTCAAGCTTCTGACATGATCTCTGGTTATAGGAACAATGGCACACCAGATTTTAGTAGTGGCCACTACATGTTTGAGGAAGTGAGGGCGTCGAAATTTTGGGTTTTCTTATCACTGACGATAACAGTGTGGGTGAGGATATTAAACTGCGGTTGGTAGCTAGCTGGCACTCGTGCTTTGTATCCTCTAAGGCCACTGCTAAAATCAAAACAACTATCAAGTGCAGTGAAGCTGAAGATTTACAAAGCGTTGATCAGGTTCGTTGTTTTGTGTGCCGGTGTGAAAGTTGAACGCTGACGGATGAGTACCGAAAATCGATAGCAATATTATAAACGACGAACTTTACCTAGGAAATATCAAATTGGGGATCTGGTTGCTATTCAAAGGACTCAATTTAGATGTGGGCTGAAATTGAGTAACAAGATTTATGAAGAAATAATCTGAGACTGATAATATAACGGATGGCCGAATTATGGCGAATGTACTATCGGAGCCCATTAAAATTATCTTGCCCACGATAAACGTTTAAGCAAGGTTAATCCATGTCAATTGATAGTTTTGTAGTTTGCTGAGGATAAAATTGAGTATAACCTTAAAGTGCGTGTACGTACGTATTTTGTTCACCAAACCAGCTATTGTATAAATATTTTCTCAGACTGCACTTGCCACTACGAATTCGTTGAAAGTCATTCTCCACAAACAGTTATGTATATATCTAACGCAATTCATAAATCAATACATAGATACCAATACACTTTGCATGCATGCAGTAAATATTGCTAATCCGCGTATAAGATGTGCAAAAAAAAAATAAAAAACATTTCAAGAAATTGAATTGATAAAGGAATCGAAAACACAAAACTGGTACATGCAATAACAACATAACCATACAATTATTTTACCGGTAAAATCTACCTCGCGAATTATTTTTCTTATTCTCAACTTTCAATAAAAATATTCTATAATGTGTGTGTGTGTGTCTGCCTTATCCACTAGTTTTCTTCGATCCACGTTCTTCTTTGTCAAAAGAACACAGAACACAACCAAAAACAAAAACCAAAACAAATTCCCTCTCGTTCTTATAACAAAACAAAAAATTTTTATCGTCCAAAGAATTTTTGTGTATGTTCCATAATTTCTTCTTATTTCTTCCACGACTCGATGTTGTATTCTTCGTCGCAGATTTGGTTTGTTTTGTCCAATTTTCGTTTTCTGTATTAAGGTATGAGAATATTTTTTTTTTGTATTTCATTTGTAGCGGAATACCATTAAAGAAAACGAAAAATAATGGAAGAACGAGGGATAGATGTGTTGTAGGGAGAGGGAAAAAAGGATGCTGATCGCACATATAAGACGATCGCTAAATCGAATACACACACAACGATACAAAACTATCTGAATTGTTTGTTTGGTTTTTTTTCTTATATATGCTGTTTTCTTTACTTTTGAATGATCGTTTTGTAATTATGAAATAAATCGAATTGTTGGTACATTGAGCGGGACGTATATTACTGTGTGTGTCACATAAACAAAATCTGAGCCACTGAATTCGAATTTTGAAAAAAATTGACAGAAGTTTGAATCCGGTTTGAAAGACTTGAATCAAGCAGCAGTGAGTTAAATGTGAATTTACATTTGAAAAGAATTGTAGACGAAAGTTAAATCTGTCAGGCAACACAAATAATTAAATAAATTGGAAGTTGAGGGAAATGTCTAAAGAATTTGAATTAAAATTAATTAATTTATTTAAATTTGAAGCTTGGGTTTTTGCGATCCAATCCAACCAAATTTTAAAAATGCCTCAGAATTTAGCAGTAACTTTGAGTGAATATAACTTAAGAAGTATTCATGTTGGTGTTGGATTTGGAACAACAATTATTTAAAGTAAAATAATTTATTGAGTTAAAATAGAACAAAGTTTGAACGATATTTGAAACAAATATTGAAAACTTTTGTGTTAAATTGATCAAGCTTCCAAAATGTGTGACGATCAGTGCTTCTGCGTGATTAATAACCTCAGTTTGAACCAAATTTGAATCTAATTTGATGGATGCAACTTTTAGTAACTTCAGTGTGTCACATAAACAAAATCTGAACTTAGCCTGAATTAGAATTTTGAAACCAATATGAAAGAAGTTTGAAAGTAGCAGCATTGAGTGAAAACGTGCATTTAAGTTTGAAAAGAATTGTGCTAAGAATGCACAAGAAAATTATGTTCAAACTCCATTCAAACTACTTAAGCTACAATACATTCGCGATATTTAAACTGTCAGGCAATACAATTTCAAGAATATTTGATGAAGTTTAAATGAATTGGAGGTTGACGGAAATGTCTAAAGAATTTGAATTAAATCAATTTTTTGATTTAAATTTAAATCTTGGGTTTATGCGACCCAATTTAATCCAATTTTAAAAATGCCACCCTTTTGAAATATAAGAATTTAGCAGTAACTTTGAGTGAATATAACTTGAGAAGTCATTCAGAAGAAGTCTTCATGTTGGTGTTGGATTTGAACCAAAATTTATTTAAAATTGAATTATAGTAGAACAAAATTTGAACGATATTTGAAATATATCCTGACAATTTTTTATTTTAAATTGATACAGTTTCCAAGATGTGTGACGATCAGTGCTTTTACGATTAATAATCTCAGTTTGAACCAAATTTAATTCTAATTTGATGGATGAAATTTTTAGTAATTTCAGTGTGTCCAATTAAAACCAAATAAAAACTTAGTCTGAATTTGAATTTTGAAACTTATTTCAAAGAAGTTTGAAATCGTTTTGAAAGACTCGGTTCAAGCAGCAGTGAGTTAAACGTGCATTTAAATTTGACAAGAGTTGTACTAAAAATACACAATAAAATTGGAGGTGAAAATTATTCAAATTATGTTGAAACTCCATTCAAACTACTAAAGCTGTAAATCATTTGCGATATTTAAACTGTCAGGATATACCAATTGAAGCAATTTGACTGAAGTTTAAACGAATTTATTAATTTAAATTTATTTAAGTTTGAAGCTTAGGAAACTTAGTTGAAGACTTAGCAATTCAACCCAATTTTAAAAATGCCACAGAATTTAGCAGTAACTTTGAGTGGATTTGGAACAAAAATTATTAAAAGCAAAATAATATTTTGAATTAGATTAGAACAAAGTTTGAACGATGTTTGAACTTCCAAGATGTGTGACGATCAGTGCTTTTGCGATCAATAAACTCAGTTTGAACCAAATTTGATTCTAATTTAATGGATGAAATCTTCAGTAATTTCAGTGTGTCACTTAAACGAAATCTGAACTTGTTCTGAATTCGAATTTTGAAGCCAATTTGAAGGAAGTTTGAATTCGTTTTGAAAGATTTAAATCAAGTAGGCCGTTTTAAAAAATAAAATTAAAATTAGGCAGATTACTCCATCACTCAATGCCGCAATGGGCCCACGGTGCAATACCCGGGCAAACACATATACTTACACATTAAAAACACCCAACCGTGATATTTGGTCACCACCGGGAATCGAACCCGAGACCCTCGAATAACAAAGCAAGTACGCTAATTACTGTGCTAACGAGTGCGGCAAAGGCCCGTTTTACTACACGTGCATTTAAATTTGAAAAGAATTGTACTAAGAATGCACAATAAAATTGGAGACGACAGTTGGTCAAATTATGATCAAACTCCATTCAAAACGCTGTAAATCAGCAGACCCAATTCAACCCAATTTTAAAAATGCCACAAAATTTAGTAGTAACTTTGAGTGAATATAACTTGACAAATATTCATGTTGGTGTTGAATTTGAAAAAATTATTTAAAACTAAATTATTTATTGAATTAGATTAGAACAAAGTTTGAACGATATTTGAAACATATTTTGACAATTATCATTTAAAATTGATCAAGCTTCTAATATGTGTGAGATCAGTGTTTTTAGTCGATTAATAACCTTAGTTTGAACCAAACTTGATTCTAATCTAATGGATGAAATTTTCAGTAATTTTAGTGTGTCACTTAAGCGAAATCTGAACTGAGGCTGAATTTGAATTTTGAAACAAATTTGAAAGAAGTTTAAATTCAAGCAACAGTGAGGTAAACAAATAATATACAATAAATCGGAGGTGAAAATTAGTCAAATTATGTTCAAACTCCATTCAAACTACTTAAGCTGTAAATCAGTTGCAATATTTAAACAGGCAATACAAATACTAGCATTTTGACTGAAGTTTAAACGAATTTATTGATTTAAATTTATTTAAATTTGAAGCTAAGATTTTGCGACCCAATTCAACCCAAATTTAAGAATACCACCCTTTTGAAATATTTGAGTTGGATTTTAGCTGTAACTTTGAGTGAATATAACTTGTGAAGTATTCATGTTGGTGTTGAATTTGAAACAAAAATTATTTAAAGCAAAATAATTTAGTGAATTAAATTAGAACAAAGTTTGAACGATATGTGAAACAAATTTTACTTTAAATTGATCAGGCTTCCAAGATGTTTGAGATCAGTTCTTTTGCGCGGTTAATAACTTCAGTTTGAACCAAATTTGATTCTAATTTGATGGATGAAATATTCAGTAATTTCAATGTGCTATACTTGAACGAAATCCCAACTTAGTCTGAATTACAATTTTGAAACCAGTTTGAAAGAAGTTTGAACATCGGTTTGAAACACTTAAATCAAGCACCAGCATTGAGTTAAACCGTACATTTAAGTTTGAAAAGAAATGTACTAAGAATGCACAGTAAAATTGGAGGTGAAAGTTAGTCAAATTTTGTTCAAACTGCATTCAAACTACATAAGCTGCAAATCAGTACCGATATTTTAACTGAATTGCCTGAATTGTAATTGGATTGGAGTAGAATATTGTGCTATGTACTAGTATGACAAAGCTTGCTGAAATTTTCGTGAAACGATGGTTTGGTGAAAATAAATTTTCCCACGGTTTCGAGCAGATGCTCAAATTTTAATGCAAAATAAATTAAGAGGCCTGATCAATTGCATATATGTTAACCCAACCGACCTTTATAATTAGCTGGCTATTATCATACACAAAAAACTCCCTTTCATCATTCGCTACCCCAAAATGCACTAAAAATTCACCCAACAGCTGCTTGATATTCATTTTTTGTCTTTTTTATTTACATTTTTCTGTTTTGTTTTTTATTTATTCCGCTTACCATAAAGTAGTTTTTAATATCAACTATATTTCTTACCACTAGTATTTTGTTAAACTATGCCGTATCAACATCTGCTCATACCAAAAAAAAAAAAAAAAATTTGTAAACCAATCGGTTGTGTATTGTTGTGTACATCGAGCGAGAGCGTACATTCATAGATAGTATATTGATTATAGTTTCGATGAAATCGGGCCGCTTGTAATTTACGGGGTTTACGTGAAAAATGGTGAAAAAATTGCATAAAGTGTAAAATAGTTTTGTAGATCTATAGTGAAAAAAAAAAATACGTGAGTGTGTTTAGTGTGGAATTTAAAATATTTAAAAAAAAGAAATTTCGTTCAAATATGGAAATGAAATCAATTGTGCTTAGTGTTTGCCTAATTTTAGTGTTAAGTGATAGTTTAGGTTCGTTGGTGCTATCTAGTCTGGCCACACACCAAACGAACGCCGGTCCAAGTGATAACCACCACAGTGGTAATAATGATACAACGATGACCGAAACGATACGGGAATCGAAAAAATTAGCATACCATGGGGTGCATCACGAATGGACCCGTAGTGAAATAATGGATGGTAATGGATTATATTTACTTGAATGGCATGTCGATCAAAAGGATATTGTGTTTAAGGTTACGGTTAATACACGCGGCTTTATCGGTTTAGGATTTTCATATAAAACCGGTAAAATGGCTGGAAGTGATTTAATACTGGCCTGGGTTGATGATCGTACCGGAAAACCGACTGTATTGGTAAGTAACAAAACATTTTAATTTTATAATCCGGATTATATTACAAAGAACCCAAAAATAAAAAATTAATTAAAAAATTTTAAAGTTTTACAAATAGTTGTACAAACTATATGCACAGAGTAGATATTTGATTATTTTATCTCTGTGTGTACATACGTATATAAACGACAATTTTGGCATGATGTGTCGTAAACGAAATGCATAAAATTTCTGATTTGATAGTTTTCTCTATTATGGTTTTAGCACACATATGTGTTTCATTCATGCCTTGTATGGATATACGATTTTTTTTTAAAGCAACCCAACCTTTTCTTCATTTTCGTGGAAAAAAGGATATTTTTATAATTCGGTATATAGAGAGAAGGACGAATCGTTTTGAATATTTGATTTCATCGTATACCCGACGTGCGACACAATATACACTTGCTGCTGTATGTTGAAATAAAAATCAATAGACGTGACAAAACCATTCAATAATCTCATTTCCTTCTAACCAAAAACACTATCAAAGCTAAAAGCATGAAACTTTTTATGTGTTGTGGTTGTGGAAATGTGCATAAATGTATAAATTATGAACCAATCAAGTGGCGCGACTCGTTTATATTCATCGTGGTTAGTGACCCGAGTCATGGATTGATATTTGTCTACCAAATAATATTTTTTTATACAAATCCTGTCATGTATTGATTCGGATTAAGTTCGATTGTATGATTTTTACTCAGTATAACGTTGAAACTATATCGTAAATCAGGCGCGCTTACTCTATATGCCGCGGGGCATTTGGAGAACTTTTTACGGGACTGCGAATATTTTGAAGATTTACTAATTAATCTAAGGTGAAAAATTAGCAGATGTCTAAATTGCACAGAATATTTAAATTCTGACATGAAAATTTACGGATCCTAAATTCAAAATTTCCACGAAGTTTCAAAATACTCAAAATTGTAAAATTTAAAAAAAAAATCGAATTTTTGAAGGTCTTAAAATTTCCAAATTTAATAATTATTATTCAAATTTAAGATTCTAAGGTTTGGTTTGCAGGCTTTAAATGTGGCAAATAACTGTATATAATGGCCATTACTGGCCCCTTACTGAGTCATCAATCCGGCTCCAACGGTTTCGATCCTGACCTAAGTCTTCATAATGTCTTAAAAATACTGCGTCTACCATATAGAGGCTCTCCGAGCCAGCGTACTCCCTGAAATTTACCTTCATGCACAATGTCGGAAATCTTCATCAGATCTCTGATCTCGACATTGTACAGACCTCGGTATGTACCAGCTACTTCGCTTGTCGGGCCGTAAATCACCTGCGTGGTTCTGCTCTCAAATGTAAAGAGCCATCTCTCGTACTCATCCGTCAGCGCCCAAGTTTCCCAACCAAACATAACAATGGGCCTGATCAACGCTTTGTAAAATTTCAGCCTCAACGCACTTGATAAGTGTTTAGATTATAGCAGTGGCGTTAGTGGATACAAAGCATAGCTTCCAGCTACCAGGCGCTCTTTTATATTTTCACCCACACTGTTATCGTGAGTAATAAGAGAGCCCAAAAAATCTAGTGTGCCATTGTCCCTGTGCAAGGAAGAGCAATACCGCGGTAATTCTCAAATTTTTCTTGAAGATAGGACACATCGCGGTCACTTTCCATTCGTCAGGCATTACTTCGGTTCACCATACTAACCGAATAAGGCCGAAAAGATAGTTTCACAAAGTATCCCGTCCAAATATCACGAGCTACGAATTAGTGCAGCCCACCCCTCAATGCAAATCTCCTCAGTCTGTATTTGAGGTGACTCAACTACAGTCTGTGATGCATGATGAACACCAAGCAGGTCGGTAAAATGTCCATTCGTTCTTGGGTCTGACTTTCACTATACCTTAAGTCTGTTGAGCAGCACTGATAATCGACGTTTTCAGCACCTCCCAGACAGACTTTATTTTTCAAAAGTTTCATGGAATTTTCAAAATCTTTAAATTTCTGAAACTCTGATAGGTCCATATTGAAATTTTTAATTCAGATTTGTAAACTTTAAAATATCGAGAAGGTTTCAACATTTAACGTTAAATCCGATTAAATCCAAGAAATTCAAATTTTTCAAAGATCGCAGAAAAATCCATTTTCAAATTCGAATAATTGTGCCATAAGTGTCCAGATTTTCAGAATTTGGATTTTACTAAATTTTGAGAATCGCAGAATTCAAAAAATTTAAATTTTCTAATAAATCCAAACAAATTCCAAATTTTTAAATTTTATCGAGAAGGTACACAAAATTCTTTAGAATAAATCAATTTTCAATCAACCTCGAATTTGGATTTATAATTACAAAAATTTGATAATTCCGTTAGGATATTAAAGAAATTTTCAATTCGGTACTTAAAGTACCGGGCAAATACTAGAGGCAGGATGAATAAATTTAAAACACTCAAGCTATTCAGTCTGCAGATGAGCAACGTTTTTTTGCTTTCAAAGGACAACAAGTCCACTAACCCACAGTCTCTAATAAATGTGCGTATGGGTTGGTAAAAACAAGAAAGTTAGTTTGTTGCTTGAATTCCATGAAAAAACTTCACTAGTCAGTAAAATTAGAGTAAGACGAACGCGTATATATTACTCAGTGTGAGGTAATGTATCTCAGTTAGCACAAACATAAGTACAACAATTTATGTACGAATATAATGACTGTCGCACACCAACACAACTTTCGGTTGTTAGGTTTTTTTTATAGCAAGACCAAGATGTTTTACAAAATGTTCAAATTCCAAAAATTTGAATTCAATTTTCAGATTTTAGATTAAATTTGTGTCCAGATTTTCAGAATTTGGATTTTACTAAATTTTGAGAATCGCAGAATTCATAAAATTTAAATTTTATAATAAATCCCAAAAATTTCAAATTTTATTCTTTCAGTTCAAATTTCAAAAATTTCAAAAAAAAAATATAAAATTCTTGAGAACAAATCTATTTTATTTCAAAAACCGATAAATACTCGAGTTTTCAAAAACTGATACAGACTCGATGAACCTCGAAATTGAAATTTTCGAAAGATCGAAGATGATTCAAAGAATTTAGAGTGCATTCCCAAAATTCAACTCCCCAATTTTTAAAATTTGGATTTGTAATTACATGAATTTGAAAATCCCGTTAAGAAGTCAACCAAATTTTGAATTCGTTACGTAAAGTACCAAGCAAATAGCATAGTGGTAAACGCTGCAACATTTTAATCGAGAGGCAGGATGCCCATATCCGATTTATCATCTCTCGATTACAATCGGAGACTAAATTAAAACATACAGCTATACAGTGTGCAGATGGCCAATTAAAATACGGAGTTCGCGTTCAACTTTCAAATTAATTTGAAATTTGAAAAGGGTCAAGCTTGAATTTCATGGAAAAACTTTACTGGTCAGTAAAATTAGAGCAAGAGAAAAGTATATATTAATGAGTGTGAGATAAGACAAAAAATCATCTTAGTATAACAAAAATATTGCCATAAAAAATTGTAAATCTATCTCAGTTAGCACAATACAAGTACAACAGTTCATGTCTTTCGGTTGTTAGTTTTTTTTTTTGTAGCAAGCCCACTAAGGGAGTTTTTAGGGTCCTAAGGTCTCTGTCTCTCTATCTGAACCCACAGAAATTAGGAAATAGGTATTGAGTATTTTGGGTTCTGATACAAGTTTCTACAATTGGGTAGTGAACCCGAAACAAACCCAATTATTTATTTATTAGAAATAACACAATTTTGCAGGAAACGGTAGTGTACGACACTGTTTGAATTCTAGGAGAAACAAAATTGTAACATCAACATTTACATAGGCAGGACGACCAGAGCGTTCATTTTTCACACCAAACCCAATTTCTTTACTGTCATAAGTTTCTGACAAGTTTAAAAAAAATTTTTTACTGGGCCAGAATTTTGGGGATTGATGAAACCGCATTCTGAACATTTTTTGAGAATAGCATAATATAACGCCATACAATTTTAACCGTAGAATGGAATTCTCTTTGATGTTGGCTCTGATTTCAGCGTAAACTATATTGGTTTGAGTGGTGCTATTATAGAATTCGGTTCTGGAATACATGATGGCAGAATAAGAAAATTAGTAGACGAATCAAAGGATGCATGTAATTGAAACTTTTCACATTCAACGAATGGATATTTATATTTGCCTATATGCCAAGCGAATCTCGGCTATAGATTGAAATAAAATTGCCAACATGCCGCAAAATTTTAAATGCTTTAGGCCGATAACATACGATAGGTGAAAATAATAATCTCCGATTGGTGATTCTGGTATTTCACAGGTGATATTGCCTTCTCGTGTCTATTCAATCAAAATATCAAAAAAGTGAAACATGATATCTGACAATAGACGAAAGTTAAGATGTTCCTAAAATAAAACTAAAAACTAAAATTTGGTAGCAACACTGAACTAAACCTGAATGATTTTAAAAATCATGGCTTTGCCCGTGATTCCCATCCTATAGATGATATGATGGATGTATTGGTAGGAATTCACGTGAATAACTCTGTCTTAAAAATAAAAATAAAAATTAGGATTTTCTTTAGGAGAAAATTCACAATTCTATATGGACGGGTGAAGTTTGCGCTAAAATTGTTTAATAAAAAAATTTCGCGCAGATTGTCTCGATATAACGAATTTTATCTATAGGGCAACAAAATTTGGTAATTTGCAATCGTATATTTTTCACTCTCTGATCTATTCGACGAGTAAGAATGAAACCGTTGAAGACTAGTTCCACCGAAGACCAGCACTGTTTTTTAATAAAACACTGTGGTTTACCATATCAAACGCCTTTTTCAAATCAACAAAAACCGGGGCTACAGAACTTCTTACAACGAGACCTATATACAAAAAATTAGTAACCACTAACAAATCATTCTCGGTACTTCTGGATTTCCAGAAATTTATGTGATCCAGAAAACCTGAAATGTTTTCAGATTTGGGAGATCCATAAGGAATGACGAACTGCAGACAATAATTTTACTAGTATAACGGGAGCGCATAACTCCAATCGTGCAAATCTGTTTAACTGGAGCAACGTTTGTTTGGGCTGCTATTATTCCATTTAAATCAACAACCCTCAGATAAGCAACCGCTGCATAGGCATTTTCCGATGCGTCCGAAAATCCATGCAACTCTAACTTAACAGGTGATGGCGGAATGTTTTAAAAACAAGGAATTTGGATATTTTCGAATAAGATGATATTCGAACGAAGTTTTTCCCATTCTAGTCGCAATATTTTGGGCAAAGGATTGTCCCAGTCAAGATTGCGAAACTAGAGCTTTTGAAACAGAATTTTAGCTACGACCATACATATGGAGCGAGAAATCCTAAAGGATCGAAGATGCCACTACTGACAGACAAAAACGGTCGTTTCGTACAAGGGTCAGAGTGAGTCATCTTATTCATTTCAATTGTGAAACAATCCGAATAATTGAGACAAATTAGACCTAGGGTTTTCACAAAGGCATCACAATTGCCAAACTAAATTAAAGTCTCCTGTTTCTGCTTCCGTATAGAGCTGAGTGCTCTGGGCTCTTACACACCCATTTCCTGAATCTAAATCCGCCTAATTTTTAGCTACGTTTTAACTTTCGCAACCTCGTCTGCAATTTGTTGTAGAGTCCGAGCAGCCAGAAACGTAGCACTGGTTGTGCCATACGTGACAGTATTCAAACAATAATGCAAGATTGGAAAGTTGGAATTTTCACGCGAGACTACACGCTGATAGCCGCGATCATCTTTGAGCATAGTCACGATCATCTTTTCCAAATCGGCTGCGAATGCAATTTTGTGTTTCCGAAATCTAACTAAAATCGAGAATAATTCTTGTAGTATTGGCGGTGCGGGATCCAAATTATCTTTCCTGACGAAGATTTTGAGGACCCGTCAAACACTACGCGTAATTTTGTTGTTGAATTTGAATCTGTCAGCACGGCATGATGAGGGAAATGAAATGTATTTTTGGAATCGACGCTCCATGGCCTAAAGTCTCCGGGTATTGAGGGATGCCTTACCACAGATGACGTAGCCAAGACATGTGCAAAACAGCGCCATAAATTTGATATTTTCCGGGACGTAATAATTTCAGAAAAATGTCCCCACCAAGAAGTATATCCATCAGCAAGTTGTAAAGACTGAACATTTTCGTATTTGGTTAACTTCACGGTGATCGGAGGAAAATCAAAAGTCAAATTTTTCATTATAAGAGCTCTCACGGATAAGGAGAGATTATCGGATGATAAAATATCCAATTGAACCAACCCTTTTGTTCTATACCGGCGCTTATAGAACCTAAAAGTCCTTGATATTTACACAAGCACGGTTACGTGGTAGGTTTAGGGATTAAACACATTGGTGTAATTTGTTGTGAAGGGTGATTCGAAACTGAAGTTGGAGTTAAACGATTGTCAGCGTTATTGATTGACGACGCTGATTGGATATCTAACTGTCATTTGGCCACTCCAGCATTATTGATAGCGGCCTTGAGGATCAACCATTGAATGAAGAGTATTGATGTTGGTTGGGTTAGTGGCATGTGATGAATTTTCCTGAAGCAGTGAGTTGTGTCGTTGATTACAAATTTGACAAAAGAAACTGGATGAAGATTCAGACGCTGAATGATTAGAGTTAAACAATTTAAGCAAAACTGAAAGTCGTTTGTGTTCTTAATGCGGTTTGAGACAGTCAACTTTTTATATTTTGGAAACATTTGTAGAGTGTATGGATATTTTTGTCACAACAGGAACACTTGAACTTTTCGGTGGTTGTGTGCAAATAAAATCTTCGTTGGAGGTGATTGTATAGTGATTGAGATCTTAGTTGATAAACAAGATTCAAGCACATCACTTCTTTTATCAAGGCATTTTAAAAATTCTTCGAAGACAGGGGATTCCAACCGCCCTCATTGGCATAGTAAGTCGCGTCCTTGCTTCGATAATCGAGGGTCTCGAGTTCGATTCCCGGTGGTGACCAAAAATCACGGTTGGGTGTTTTTAATGTGTGTAAGTATGTGTGTTTGTTAAGTATTGCACCGTGGGCCCATTAGTTGCATTGAGTGGCTGCTGGAGTGATCCGCTCAACTTTAAAAAAAAAGAATGTGGTTCCATCTCTACCGAATATTTTACCCACAAAGAATAGAGAACAAAACAGAGTTAAATCCCAAATTACTACCCTTATTGGACAAACAGAGGGATCAATAACTTTATGAAGCACATTGTGATTTACTCCGATTTAAACGAAATAAAAGATAGATCTTCAATATTCCTGTCACTTGAAACATCGATGCCAATCTTTGTTGATATATGCGATAAGATTTGTTCAGTTGTGCTGGGATGAAGTCTGCTTACATATAAATATGGTTTTTCAGCCACTTGTACCGATTTAAGAGAATCCGTTAATAAATCCTGTCCACGAATAACGTTAATTGCAAGTGAGCTAGCCTTTACCCTTCAACGTGATTATAATTGCAAGGTGATGTATTTGTAGTGATAAACTTGGTTAACATTGACGTCAAAACATCCAATCGCTTAACTACTGAAACCATGTTTAGTTCCAAACACGTTGTGTAAAGTTTTCATCAAACTATTGAATATTGCCGTTGTAATGTTGGCACACTTAAGATGAAAAGAGCCGCTTTACCTACACCACTACATGTAACCATATCCTCTTTGCCGTTCCACTCAGCATTACATTTTCTACAGGAAACACCTGACATAATGATGGAAATGTTGTTAAGCAGACTACAAGGAGTATCTATTTCAGAACAGTTGAGCACCATGTCCGATTCCTAGGAGTTTCCCAAAAAAGTTGGAAATAAACTCCCTAATACCACACATTTTCCAGAATTGAAATATTTTTCGGATAGCTCAAACCCAAAGATATCTTGTTATGGTGTTAGCTTCCTAGGATTTTCCAAATAAATAATAATAAACAGTTTTAAAGGCCATTACTGGCCCCTTACTGAGTTAACCATCTGGCTCCAACGGTTTCGATCCTGAGCATGGTCTTCGTACTGTCTAAGACAATCTGAAGAGGCCAAGTCGTTCTCTACATCGTGTACCCATCGTCGCCTGCAACGACCTCTGCGTCTACCATATGGTGGCTCTCCTTTCAGAGTTCGCTGCACAATTCGTTCCGGATCAGCACGCAGAACGTGACCGAGCCAGCGTACTCGCTGAGATCTTACTTTCTAGATTTCTGATCTCGAAATTGTACAGAGCTCGGTATGTACCATCTATTTCGCGTTTTTAATTATTTTCCAAATAAAATTCAGAAAATTATGCATTCGTCGTACCAAATATGCTTGTCCTTCTGATAAAATTCGTTATATCGAGACATTCTACTTTGCACACTAACACATATTAGAGGAAATTGTTTTTGTTGTTGTTTAGGACAGATTTAGGAGAAACATACTGTAGGTACGCTACTCATGGTCTATTTGAAAATTTATTTGCGAGTGTCAACTGGAATCGAATAAATGTATCCCTTGGTCTATCAATGTCATGTGCCTTCTGTTCAAACTGTTCTTGAAACTTTATTATTCGATCGTATTTGGCTAACAGTCTCGGGACAGTTCAATTTTCAAAATATATTTACATACACTATACGTTTCAACGAGAAAGTAATCGTCGTAGTACATAGATTTGCTGCTGTTCGATTCAATACAAGTTTTTTTTTTAAATCAATGACCTTATACATATACATTACGATGTACATTGTTAACTTCAAAAGTCCATTAATTTTGTGAAATTACAAAAAATACAATTTACTCCAAAACACATTTTTTTATTTTCGCTTTTAAAATTTAAATAAAAAATACATATTTTTTGTGTAAATGCTAATTACCATGTTGATTTAGAATCACACCAGTATACACGGCACAAACAAAAAGGGTGTCCCAATAAGAGCGGTCTAATTTTAATTCGAACTTTTCCCATTACAAATTGTTTCACAAAACATCTTATTGCGGGAAACCCTTTAAAATAAATCACCAAATCTCACACCAATAGCAAACATGTATATACTAACAAAAATTTAATTATCACAAAAATAGGAGAAATGGTAAAGCAAATCATAAATTTCTTGGAAGTTCTTATACCATAATACTCTAAATGTCGAAAAGCATACAAAAAGGGACACTTTTTTGGCAAGCTAATTTGAATTTTATTCTCGTACACAATTTATTTACATTCCAAAAAGGATATAAAGAAATAAAATTCGATATTCGACAGAATTTAGGTTTTGTTTTGTTACATTTTATGGAAATTTAAACAGGGATTATAGGCTTGATGCAGTGAAAGATTTCTTTAATGATCTTTAACAGGTATACACAATAATCCTTGAGGTTGTAATATGTTAGTGTTTAATGATGATTGTTTATACTACCAAACAATTTTCCAAGTTTTGAAGTGGTATTTATGCTAACACTCTGTGGTACAAGTATATTATAATTCTTTGATTCTGTTATTGGTTAACCCGAATCACGTTTCAATAATTTTTATAAATTATTTCAATTTTAATTGGTAAGCTTCTCATTAAAACTAACTCACGAGTAGCTTGAACCAAAGTTGAACGAACATAAAAATATATACCTTGACTTTGCCAACGAGTTTTATTTTTTAAACAATACACCTTCACGTGCGGTATAGGGTTAAACCATGTAGAAATAATTTAACAACAACAAATATATTAGAAATTGTACAAATTTAAATTCAATCATTACAGTATTACACAATACATACATGTTTACTCGATGGAACTATTCCAACTCTTAGAAAGGGTTTCAATGGCTGTTTGTGGCAGCACTCGGTCATCGAATATTATAATTATTGTGGTTGTATTTTACGTTATTTTGAAAATATAGTCACACTGACAATGAAAAATCGCGATCAATTTAGTAAAATTGGAATAATTTGCGAAATTCACATCGATATTTCGATAAAATAATTCTGATAATTTCGGTATTCAGAAGTTCCTTAACACAAATAAAAAATTTTAATTTCTAAATTCATTAACGGCCATAATTTTAAATTTATTTAATTCTAAAATTTGAAAGTTTTGACGTTTGTAAATTTTTAATATCCTGTCGATTTACATAGTTGCGAAATTGCTTTTATTTAGAAAATTTCAAACTACGCATATCCTTAAAAAAATTTAAATTTCTAAATTTGTGAACTTATCTGTGAACTAAATCTTTAAACATAACGGTTCATAACGAACTTTTATGTGTTTGTTAATTTGTAATTATGCAATATAAATTTTTAAATTTCTAAAATCGTTAAAGCTTAAATTCATAATTTCAAGCTTTAACGATTTTTAATATTAAATAACGGAATTAAAAAAATAATTACGGAATTTAAAAAAAAATTTAATTTTGAAAATATTCTGAAATTTTATTTGTTCGGAAATTTAACTCCCCTAAAATTTAAAATTCATTAGATTTTTAATTTCAAAATTAATAAATTTATTTTGACATTTGATAGTTTCTAAAGCTTTAACGGTTTAATTTCTAAGTTTGTATTTGAAAATTCGTAATTTATTAAGCAAACAAAAAAAATTTCTAATTTCCAATATTGGCATTTGTAAATTTTTAAATTCTTTCGAAATTGCTTTTATTTGGAAATTAATAACTATGCAAACAATAAATAAATCTTTAAATTTCTAAATTCGTCAACTTTTAGTTTCATAATTTCAAAATTATTGAATATTAAAATGTTGACGTTTGTAAATTTATAAAGTTTTTAACGAATTAATTTTGAAATTAAATTGTCCATGCTTGTTGATTTTTAAAGTCTTAAAATATAATTGTTTAATTAAAATTAATCGCGTAAATTATGTAAGTCGTAAAATTTATAACGATTTAATTCTGGAATGTTATGTGATTGGAAATTCGTAATTGTGCAAACGCCAATAAATTTTTGAATTCGCTAACGGTTCAATTGTTCAATTGTTATATTCTATTGTTTTGACATTTGTAAATTTCTAAAGCTTTAACGATTAAATTTCTAAATTGTTTGTATTTGGAAATTTGTAATTAACTTAGCAATCACTTATAAATTTTTAAGTTTTTAAATTCATAATTTCTAAATTATTTATTAGTGAAATGAGAGTATTGTAAATGTTTAAAGTCCTTACGATTAAATTTCGAAATTGTTTTTATTAGGTTATTTGTAAACCGTTTCAAAATTTAAAATAATTAAATTCGTAAACGATTGTTTTAATTTCGAAATTATTTAATTTTAAAATTACCAATTTAAAAATTGTTAATGTTTTAAATTATATCGATTCAATACCGAAATTGTGTGTGTTCAAAATTATACAAAATCATTTAAAGTTTTATAAATTCATTATCACTTAGATTCATTATTTCAAGATTATTTGATTCTATAAGGATAAAATTTTGACGTTTGTACATTTTAAAGTTTGAACCATTTAATTCCGAGAATCTATGTGATTGGAAATTCGTAATTATGATCTTACATTATACATTTTTAAATTTCTAAATTTGTGAACGTTTAAATTCATAATTTCAAGATTAATTAATTCTTAAATATTTAAATACCGAAATTTAAAATTTTTTAATGTTTTGAAAAACGATTTAATTCCGATTTTTAAAATTTTTGGAAATTGTTAATTATCCAATCTCCTATAAATTTTTTAGTTGTTACATCGATAACGCTTAGATTAATTATTTTAAAATATTAGCATAGTTAACATAATTGTAAACTTTTAAATTTTCCACATTTGTAAATTATAAAGTTAATTCTTAAATTTTAAAATAATTGAAATTATAAATATTAAAATATAATTCGATTTAATTCCAAAACTGAATGTGTTTTGAAATTCGTATAAATTTTTAAAACCTTAACAATTTAATTTTGAAATTAAAATTACGAACTAATCAAACAAAAATTTTAAAAATTGTTACGATATAATTCCAAAATTGTATGTAAATATTGTTTACTTTCTAAATTAATTATCGTTTCGATTCATAATTAAACACTAATTTAGTTCTGAATTTCCAAAAACAAGATATGACCATTTTAAAATTTAAGGATTAAATAATTTTGAAATCACCAATCTAAGCATCAACAAATTTAGAATTTGTAATTTCAGAATTCAATCGTCAAAGCTCTAAAAATTTAATATCTACGAAATTATGAATCTACGTCAACGAATTTATAAAATTATTTATAGCAGTTCGCTATAACTACGAATTTCAAAACACCAAAATTTTCAGAATTAAATCGAAATATTTTAAGACTTAAGAACATTTTAAAATTTCGAAATTTAAAAATTGAATAATTTAAAAAAAAAAAAATATCGTAAGTTTTCTGTATGGCAATTCCAAACAATCCAAACCTTTAAAACTAGTAAATTTTTAAATTCGTTAACGCTTAGATTCACAAATTTCAAAATTATCTAGTTCTAAAATTTAAAAATTTGTAAATTCGTATTGTTTCATAATTTTAAAATAATTTAATTCGTGAATTTGAGAATTTTTTAAGCCTTAACGATTTAATTCTGAAACTTCCGGTGTTTGGAAATTCGTAAATATAGAAACTTCTATTAATTTATAAATTCGTTAACGCTTAGATTATTATTTTCTAAATGATTTAATTTTACATTTCTAAAATTTCAACAATTGAAAACTTTTAAACTCTTAATGATTTAATTTCATTTTTCGTATTTGGAAATTCCTAGATAAGCAAACGCGAACCAATTTTAAAATTTCGAAATTTTAGAATTTGAAAATTGAATAATTTTGAAATTATGAATCTTACCGTCTATGAATTTAGATATTTAATAATTTGCAAGCGTTTGCCTAGTTAAGAATTAAATCCTCAAGGCTCTAGAAATTTCCAAACGACAGAATTTTTGAATTTCAGAATTAAGATTTTAATTATGAATCTTAACGTTAACGAATTAAGAAAATCGTTAAATTTTAAAATCAATTAAAATATTTTGTTTATAAGTTCGAAATTTTATATTCAAAATTAAATCGTTAAGGCTTTAAAATTTTATTTATTATTTATTTCCAAATTTTAGAATTAAATAATTTTGAAATTTTGAAGTTAAGCGTTAAAGAATTTAGAAATTTAAAAATTTATAGGGGATTGCATAAATCATATTATATTTTAATATTAAGAATTTTTATAATTTCAAAATTATAAAATTTAAGAATTAATTTTATAATATACAAATGAGCAAAATTTAAAAGTTTACAATTATGTTAGCTATGTTAAAATTTTAAAATAATATTATTTTAAAATTTTAAAAAAAATTATGAATCTAAGCGATAATGAATTAAGAAATTAAAATATTTTAAGATTTAACATAATTACGAAATTCCAAACACATGAGATTTCGGTATTAAATCCGCATATTTTAAGAAAAATTAAATAATGTCGAAATGAATATAATCGTTCAAGAAATTAAAAATTTTAAAATGTTTGCATAGTTCATAAATTAAATAGTAAAGACATCAAAAATTCATAAATGCCGGAATGCTAGAATTTCACTAATTAATAATTTAGAAATTATGAATCTAAATGTTAACGAGTGTCGAAATTTAAAAATGTATTAGAGATTGCTTAATAAAATACCAATTTTCAAATACAAACAATTTAAAAATTGAATCGTTAAAGATTTAGAAATTTACAATTAAATAATTTTGAAATTTTAAATCTTAGCGTTAGTGAATTAAAAAATTTATAGGAGTTTGTATAATTACGAATTTCCAAACATATGACATTTTGCAATTAAATCGATAAAACTTTAATAATTTACAAATATCAAAGTTTAGGAATTTAAGAATTAAATTATTTTGAAATTATGAATATGCGTTTGATACAAACTATGCAAAAAAACTAGCGTTTTTAAAATTCCCCAAGTCTTAAAATATATAACTATTTAATTCTGAAATTTATGTGTTCAGAAATCCGAAACTCAGCAGCAAACTCTAAAAAGTTTTTAAATAAAATTTCAAAATAATTTAATTCTTAAATTCTAATATTTTGATAATTGTAAATTTTTAAAGTCTTAACGATTTAATTTCGTAATTTTATGTGTGCAAACTCGTAATTATGTCAACTTCTATACATTTTTTAATTCGTTAACGCTTAGATTTTTAATTTCAAAATTATTTAATTATAAATTTCTATAATTTTAACATTTGTAAATTTCTAAAGCCTTAGTGATTTAATTCCTATATTGTTTGTAACTGGCAATTTCTAAGGTCGTTAACGTTTAGATTCATAATTTTCAAATTATTTATTAGTGAAATTCTAACATATTAGAATTAGAAAAT
Organism: Tipula unca; assembly: GCA_951394425.1. Lineage (NCBI taxonomy): Eukaryota > Metazoa > Arthropoda > Insecta > Diptera > Tipulidae > Tipula > Tipula unca. The sequence goes on along the minus strand of OX596380.1, from coordinate 174,266,083 downwards.
TTGTTTAAATTTAGTACTTAACTATGCAAACGCTTAAAACTTTAACGTTTGTAAATTTTTAAAGCCTTACCTATTTGAATTCCTTATAAAAATACGAAATTAAAAAAATTTAACTTTGAAAATATTCCGAAATTTTATTTGTTTGGAAATTTGTAATTATGTAAACCCTTATAAATTTTTGTAAATTTCTAAATTCGTTAACACTTAGATTCACAATTTTAAAGTTATCAAGTTCTAAAATTTAAAAATTATTAAATTCATATCGTTTATATTCATAATTTCAAAATGATTTAATTCTATAATGCTAAAATGTTGACGTTTGTAAATTTTTAAAGTTTCAACGATTTAATTCCGAAAATGTTTGTGATTGGAAATTCGTAATTATGATCTTATACATTTTTAATTTTCTAGATTTGTGAACGTTTAGATTCATAATTTCAAAATTAATAGTTTCTAAAATCACGAAATTTAAAAGTTTAAAAATTTTTGAAAAACGGTTTATTAATTCCGATGTTTTAAATTTTTCCTAGATAACACATACGAGTACATAGATTCATTATTTCTAAATAATATTATTTTAAAATTTTAACATAATTAAAATAATGTAAACTTTTTAATTTACCACATTTGTAAATTATAAAGTTAATTCTTAAATTTTAGAATTTTTGAAATTAATAATTTTAATTATAAAATTCGTAATTATGAAATATCCCATAAATTTTTAAATTTCCAAATTGGTTTATAACGCTTAAATTCATATTTTCAAAATTATTTAATTATAAAATTATAAAATTTCGTAAATTTCTAAGTTTTAAATATAGTTTTAGAATTTTTCCGTACGGCAATTTTTAGTAATCAAAACATTTATAATTTTTAAATTTTTAAATTTTTAAATTCGGTACGCTTAAATTCATAGTTTCAAAATTATTTAATTCTAAAATTTGAAAATGTTTACGTATTTAAATATTTGAAGCCTTAACGATTTAATTTTGAAATTAAAATTACAAACTTATAAAAAAAAATTTAAAAAGACTATAAAATTGAACGATTTAATTCCAAAATTTTTTGTATATATTTTTTAATCTCTTAATAAATTTTCGCATAATTAATAACTAATTTAATTTCAAATTTCCAAAAACCAGATATAAAATTAAATCGTTAAAAATTAAAAAATGTACCAATGTTAAAATTTTACGAATAAACAATATTGAAATCTTCAATCTAAGCGTCAACGAATTTAGACATTTATATAATCGTCAAATTATATAATCGTCAAAGCTCTAAAAACTTACAAACGATAGAATTTTTGAATTTTAGAATTAAATAATTTTGAAATTATGCATCTACGGTATAATTATAACTATGAATATCCTATCACCTAAAATTTCGGAATTAAATCGATTTATTTTAAGACTTAGGCAATTTTAAAATTTCGAAATTTAAGAATTGAATAATTTTGAAATAATAATTATCGTAAACAGTTGTTTACGAAACTAGATATTAACGATTTAATTTCGATATTAAAATAAAAATTTAAAATACTCCGAAATTATATTTGTTTGGAAATTTGTAATTATGCAAACCTTAGTTCAAAATTATTTAATTTGTAATGCTAAAATTTTCTCTTTTGTAAATTTTTAAAGTTTCAACGATTTAATTTTGAGATTGGAAATTCCAATTTAACATATTACAAGTCTTTAAATTTATTTAATTTGTGAACGCTTAGATTCATAATTTCAAAATTATTATGTTCCAAAATTTTAAAATTTCGAATTTAAAAATTGTTAATGTCTTAAAAAACGATTTAATTCTTAAATTTTATATGATTCGTAGTTTTGCAATCTGCTAGAAATATTTTAATTTTTACATCGATAACGCTTAGATTTATAATTTTAAAATTATAGTATTCTAAAATTTTAAATTGTTCACATTTATAATTTTTTCGATTTTATTACGATTTTTTTTAAAATATGTAAACTTCTATAATTTTTTATATATAAAGTTTTAATATAGTTAAACGATTTAATTCCGAAATTTCATGTGTTTGGAAATTCGTAATCTTGCAAATGCCTAAAAATGTTTAAATTCGTTAACTTTTACATTTTTAATTTTAATATTATTTAATTTATTTTGACATTTATAAGTTTCTAAAGCTTTAACGATTTAATTTCTAAATTGTTTATATTTGGAAATTCGTAATTTATTAAGCAATTAATGTTTTCTACTTTTTTAAATTTCTAAATTTCTTAACGTTTAGATTCATTATTTCTAAATTATTTTTCAGTGAAAATCTAAAATGTTGGCAATTGTAAATTTTTAAAGACTTATCGAATTAATTTGGAAATTCCGAACTATGCAAAAAGTAAACAAAACAATAAATTTTAAAATTTCAGAATTTGTGATTTGTGGTTTTTTTCACAATTTCGAAATGATTTAATTCGAAAGTTTTAAATTTACAAAATTTAAAATTTTATTTTAAACTTAAAAACACGATTTAATTTACAAATTATGTGTCGAAATACGTATATATGCAAATTCCTTTAATTTTTCAAAATAATCAAATAATCAAAATAATTAAATTTTAAAATTTTGATTATTGTAAATTTTTAAAGTCTTAACAATTTAATTTCATAATTGGGAAATCCGAAATTTTGCAAACACTAATAAGTTTTAAATAAAAAGATTCATAATTTCCAAATTATTTATTTCTAAAATTCTAATATTTTGTCATTTGTAAATTTTGAAAGTTTTAAATATATTTCGATTCATCTTCGAATATTTCTTTATAGGCAAATCCTAATAATGCAAACGATCATAATTTTTTAATTTTTTAATTCGTTATCGGTAATATTAATAATGTCAAATTAATTTAATTCTTAAATTCAAAGATTTTGATATTTGTAAATTCCTTCAGCCTTAACGATTAAATCCTGAAATTTCCTGAATTTAGAAATTAAATTTCATTTTTCGTATTTGGAAATTCCTAGATATGGACATGAAGTAATTTTAAAATTTCGAAATTGTAGAATTTGAAAATTGAATAATTTTGAAATTATGAATCTAACCGTCTATGAATTTAAAAATTTAACAATTTGTAAGCGTTTGCCTAACTAGGAATTTCCAAAAACAAAAAATTAAATTTAATCGTTAAAAGTTTAAAAATTTACCGATATTAAAATTTTAGGATTAAATAATTTTGAAATCATCAATCTTAGCGTCAACGAATTTAAAAATTTAAAAATTATGATCGGTTGTATTGTTTGGAATTGTCATACATAAATTTCGAAAATAAATCGAAATATATATAAAATTTTAGAAATTTTCAAATGTCGAAATTTTATAATTTTATAATTAAATAAATTTAAAATTATGAATCTTTTTATTTAAAACCATATCAGAGTTTACAAAATTTGGATTTTTTAACACATAAATTTCATAATTAAATCGATTTTAAAATTTCGAAATTAAATAATTTGTAGTTATCAATCTAAGCGTTAACGCAATTATAGAAATTTACAAATTTATAGGAATTTACATAACAAACGCTTACAAATTGTTAAATAACTGAATTCGAATACTGTAAGCTCCATAATATCAAAATTATTCAATTTTGAAATCGTAATATTTCGAAATTTTAAAATTTTTACCGTCTTAAAATATATCGATTTAATTCCGAAATGTTATGTGTTTGGAAATTCGTAATTATGCAAATTCTTATAAGTTTTTAAATAAAAAGATTCGTTTCAAAATTGTTTAATTCTAAAATTTCGATATTTGTTCTATAGTTTTAACGATTTAATTATTAAACATTTTTAATTTCTAAGTAAACAAGCTCCTGCATTTTCTATATTTCTAAATTACGTGCATAAATCTAAATTCATAATTTTTTAATTTAATTCTTAAATTAAGACAATTTATTTTCAAATTCCTAAATTGGTTTAATTCTAAATTAATAAACATATTACTTCTAAATTTCTGTATACAAACCAATTGGATAATGAAATTTTAGTTCGTATTAATAAATTTTAAAAATGAGAATTTTTTGACTGGGAATTTCGTAAAATTTAAATTTGAATCCGAATTAAACAATTCTGGATTTTAGGTTCCAATTTAATTTAACATTTAGGAGCGTTTTACATTTATAGCAAATTCGATTGTAAACTTCAACAGAAACCCTAGAGATTATGTTACGGTCATCTTATCTTTAGAATTTGGAGCGATTTCTAGAGCCCATTATTTTAAGAAATATTTTGATTTTGTGGGAGTTGCGTGTATATGCTTAAAGTTGAAAGACTTGCTTTAGCATTTTTGATCCTGTACAAATTTATTGCAATACTAGAATAAGAATCAGTAAGAATAAATCTACCATCCTATTTAAAAAAAAAAGTTGACCTTTAAATGACCTCAAACAAAAAATTGTAACTTTGACATACAGTTTTATTGCTCTTTTCAAATCAAACAACTTTTTGTTGTTTGGGAAATATTTTATTTAAACAATAAGAATAGGAAAAAAAATCAGAAATTAAAAACTCTAACCTATGACAACAGAATTTAATAAGCGTAGGTCAGAACGAAACACATTAGAATAAAAAGATTTTTACCATGGGTGGCCTTAGGCGGACAGTGGGGAGTTCACGATTCCAAAAATATTCGAGCCACGATTTTTTGTTTAATTTTAATTCCATCATCGATTTTCTTCTGAATTTCACTTGGTTGCGATCGCGATACGAATTAATAATTTTTTTGATTTAACAGAAATTAAAATGTTGAACTGTAAACTATATACATATGTGCACTATCTATTTGACTATACATATAGTACGTGGTGCAACTCTATCGAATATAATTTTATAGCAAAATTGTTAAATGTTGTTGTATGTACAAATATATCGTGTACATAGGGGTTGGAAAATATAAAACTGCGCTGTTTGTGTTTTTTAAAACAAGAAAATAACAACGAAATTCTCGACGGTATGAACAGATGTGCCCCTCTATCCGCATGTATGTACATATTTAAAATTCACAAACAACTGAACAAATAAAAATGCGAGGCAGATGTTTTATAATTTATACCAACGGCTCGTGCGCTTTTACTGCTTTGTTTACGTGTACCTATATACGAAAAATAACCTACAAGAACATATTGTCAAGGTGGCAAAAAGGCAGATAAAAAAAAAATGTAAATCCAGCTGTTTGTTGATTTTTATTGGCGCGTCAATCACCTAAACCGCACCGGATACAACAACAAACCCAGGTAAGTAACACTAATCATTTGACAGTTATAGACGTTGTATTTTATCGTATAGAAACGAAATTAAATTACTATATCCGTGACGGTATTACTAATTAATCTAAAGAGTTTTTAATTAAGACATTTTTATAATAATCAACATACCGTTATGTCTTGTGTGTGTGTGTATGTGTGTGTGTGTGTGTGTGTATGTAACAACAAACCAAGCAACAAACATCACATCCGTATATATCGAATTTCTTTTATAACATCCTCTTTAAAATTCTGTACACAGCTCGTGTCTTCTGCAGTATATTTGTGTACATACATATTATGTCCTCTGTATATAGTTTTCTTTTTACAGATTCTCGTCATTCTACATCTACCTAATGTATGTATGTATGTACACATACAGAGAAGGTAATATACTTAATTAAATTATATAAAAAATTGTACTTGGGAATCTCGTATATAATGTAATTAAATCGGAAGTACATACAAAGAAAATATATAAGAAATTGAAGACTTTCTGAGTACAACTGGATGATGCTGATATATTATGAATGTATTAGTTTTTTGCGCTAATATGTAGGATAATTTATTCTGATCGTTCTTGTTCTGTTATTTTTACATTGCGGTGGATGCTGTCCAAATGTACACCAATTAACGAAAAGCCAAATAAATAAGAAAGATAATGATCTGGAAGTTGTTGAATTATGAATTAAAATGCATATCTTAATATACAGCCAACTATTCATCCGCACCTTGATATATGTCTAATCATATAGTAATGTAGTCTCGGATCGTCGCAACAATCTATTCAATTGATTTACACTTAGTAAATGGGTCTCAGCCCTGTGGTTGGGAAGGATTCACATGTTTCGCAAACCTAAATTGCACGAACATGTTCTCCAAAAATACCACCACAGTATCCTGTGCTTGTCATAGGAGGCAACTAAACGATTAGATCGCTGGCCTGAAAGTACCACAACTCAGCAATGACGCAGTTTGTGTAATTTCTTTAAAGGATTATCGGGATTGTACCATGACCGCGATGGAAACCTCTGTGTCATGGAGTGGACATTTTACCGACCTGCTTGTTTATCATCATGCATCACAAACTGTAGTTGAAACACCCCAAATACAGACACTGCGCCACGTTCACTAGCGTGGATAAATCCATGTATGTAGTTGAATGCCACGTGGTTGGTTGGAACTGAACAGATAACGATCGATCTTGAATTGTTAATCCTGATGAGACTCCAGGGGTTAATATTAATATTCACAAAAAAGCTGAATTTGTCGGATGATGGATACCAAAAAATTTCAAGAGCTTTTACCAAATCGTTTTGTGTCTCTGTCAATTCTTGTGGAATGTTTTGGAACACCATTTTCTTAATTACATGCGACCAGATTTGGAGAATGTTTGGATTATGATTTTTTATCTGATGATTCACACACTCAGCTTCTTCGGATGACATCGACCGAACCAAATGAGGAAGGTTCTCGATCGTCCAAAACTTCTCCATTTGATCACTCACGGTAGTGTGGTTGTCGACGGCCAAATAACAGTATAGCAATAAACATTTAAACTGGTTGAGATGATCAACCAATCTGATTTGACCCACGGCATGTAGCTCGTGCTAAACCTCTGTGCCCAGCAACATGTCAATATCATGAAACTTGAAAATTTCAGGTTCGCCGAGTTGAATATATAAGTCCAAGGTAGAACAATAGTTGGTATTTTGCGCTCTCAAAGTTATTTATTGAGGTGGAACACGCAATGGCGTTAGAACCAATCCCATATATTTTTGTGGCGTTGTTGTGGCGAGGCAAATTCCATAGAGACGAAAAGGACTTGGTGAAATGAAATTCAATTGCGAACTGGAATCTAATAGCGCTCATCCAATGACAGAGGGCCCAAGGTCATCAAGGACGTCGATTAAGTTTGGATTGACGTGGTCATGGATGAGTGTGTTAAAAATGCGGAATAAACTTATTCCACTCCAAGTAACCGCCGCTAAACATCGGGAGCTCCCCGGTTGGATGCCTTGCACTAATATTCCTTGGGATCACGTTCAGTTGAATAGGTTTATCCTCACCGATTTGAACCTTAATCTTCCAATACCTCTTCGAATACGGAAATACGCATTTCACGCACTAATAAACAGACTAACACTCACTCAAATCGGTCAATCGGTGCTCTTTGCGAATCTATTGTCCCTTTATTATATGTTACTGTCAGCGATAACACAAATGTCGTTTCTACAGCACAAGAACATGTAAAAACGCAGACGAGACCAGCTCAAGAGAAAATAGAAGCAGATCTAAACTGAAGCTGAACTAAAAATGAAAAAAGGCAAAGTAAAAAATGCAAAATAGTAAAAGTTTTGGATATGAATTCGGAAAATAGAAAATATTTATCTGATCGAGCTCGCCTTGCTACAGGTAGACCCAGATTAGAAGATGATCACACCGGGTTTGCTGCAATCAATTTGTGATATTGCTCTTTTCATTTCTGGGGCTCACGATCGTCACCAGTGTGAAATAGTTCGGAGTATTAGAACAATGAAATGGACAAAATCGGTTATAAAATCTCTCGAAACGCAACTTACCTAAGACTGTAACGCCAATAAAAAGCATGATAAAGGAAAATTTTGTACGGCAACGACTAATGCACTATAGAAGAATTAGCATCAGTCCTTGTGGCAAAAAAAGGTTTCGTTTCAAGCCAAGGCGACAAAGCCAGAGTTGTGTTAGTTCTGGCTTCTGCAAATAAACAAGTACCGATTCTGACGCATATTGAATACAAAAATTTATTGTTCGATCATGGTTAGTGGCAAAGAGATATAAACTTATTCCATCAGCTTATGCCGGAATCGGGGTACAAAGTAGGCTGTGCGGAAAGAAAGAGGTAGTAGAATATCAGATTCAACTAGCTTAGTCATTAGATCGGGAAGGCATTCTACTTCCACATCGAATTCTCATGCTCTTGAGTTCGATCGAACTTTAACTCTTCCTGAGTTTGATGATATCACAAAATTCGACGGCACGGTTAAGCCGGTTGCCTTTGTCACTGTTGACGGAGAACCAGACGAAAACCCGTGCTACCGTAAAATGATGCAAAAACAGCAATACATCAGTTCCTTTATTGTAACGCGCTCGGACGTAGCGCTTTTAATCAGTCAGGACGTCAAATGGCTGCTTTGAGCCGAAAATTGTTGGGGATAATTTTGAATAACTGCAGCTGACATTGAGCTCGAAAAGAAGAATTTTGCGCATGCTGGCAATACTTTGTTGTCGGTTTGGAATACAGTTGTAATTCATGAATTTACAACAATCGCTGAACCACTACCACTTCTGTAGACAGATGAGGGATTGAAGAGTTCGCGAAGTGAAAACGCTGTATTTGCTTCATTGTTTTCTTAAATTCTCTAAATACGAAAATTGTGTGGCCTTGAAATGCCTGCGCCACCACTGCCTTATCTTATGAGTTCTTCTGCCCTACAGTTAAAGATAGCATAAATGATCGAAACCTGAAATTTTGCGTCACGTAATATATGGATGGCCGCTAATCAGCTAATCAAGAAACTAACTCAAATTTATTCTAGAGTCACAAGCTATGGTTGAGCCCCTATAGGTTGAGCTAATGTATAATCCAATAGATTTTTAACTATTGAATGGTTGCATAGATCCTGGTTCAATCATGCTCTCGAAATATTCAACGGATATTTTTCAAAATTCACCCAAAATGCATTTAAATTTGCTCTGCTGACTATTCAACTGATCGACTGATCGACTTCATCTTCTTGTGAAAACAGACGGCTATCCAACTACATGTAAAAAGAATTCTGCATTACCGACTTAAATATACAGACATTTTTATGGTAAGTGCATTACAGAAGCAGCATTATTGAAAACGATATGTGAACTCATCTGGGTGAGACATATGTGAGCATCTGCCTATCTATTCAAATTCAAATGAGTAGAAGTGGTTCATACTGTATATACCAAATAAATCCAATTTATAAATTTCTGTTTGAGCTTTGTTGCGTGATACATCAGCAAGCCATTTAAAACAGGTGGATATGTATATATTCGTTTGAACATATCTTCAATTACCACTTTTAACCATAAATTAAAATTAGCTAACAACTTGATTACCGAATTTGAAAATTCCCAGGCTTATTAACCAATCCAATCAAACAAAAAACCTAAAAAGATGTTAAACCATAAACAAATAGGTATAATGTAGTTCGATGAAGCGAGTCTGCACACTATATACGTATATATGAGAGGTCATCATGACTTGGCATCTTTCCATAAACTAAACTTCAAATCAATCAATATGGACAAACGAGATATTTCTAATAACTTTTTGGCTTGGTTTGTGTATCTCAATTTATTTATAAACAACAACAAATATTTGACCATATACGTTCCCACGCATATAGACAAAATATTTTTTAGAGACTATAGGATGTAAAATTACAAATTTCTTTTGATTCACCATTTCCACCTCTATGTGAAATTTTAATCCAACATTTGAAAATGCTTGCTTATGGTCCCTGTATTTAGCTGTAATTTAATTTACCGGATGTCACCTGCGGATACCGGAATGAAACGACCTGGAAATTGGAATATATTGATTGGGGGAATAAAAGTATACATATAGACATAGCTACATACAAATATAAATTCTAAAATATCATCTATACATAGCTTTGATGTTTCTGTTTGAAGGGTGATCCACAAATGACGAAAAAGGGTATCTAATTTAAAATTGTATCCAACCCTTTTTATACTTTACATTTAATTATAATTAAATTTTTCCCAAACAATTCGAAAATTTAATTTAATTTGATGTGACAATGACAACCAACACACACACACACATAATATAGCAAAGAAATGAAATATTATTCATTTGAGTGGCTACTGTTTTTGCAACGTTGTTCTGGTTACAAAAATTCTGCAAACTCATTCATTTTCAATAAATTTGTTTGTATATAATTGTGTACATATTTTGTAATACGAAAGTGTTAAACGTCTGTCATTGCGTCTTTTGACATCTAAAATTTTTCTTCTGGTAACCCATTATTATAGGAAATAAAACAATGCAAAAGCTGTAATGGGTGTGTGTGAGTGTGTACAACAAAATGTGCCTGTTAATGTGTAGTTCGGATTTTCGGAATAGCCCAATCATCTAAAACAATTTATATGTCAATGCAGTAATGGCGAAGGGTCGAATTTCAAAAGGTCGAATGTCGAAGGGCCGAATATGTCATGGGACCGAAATTAGATGACCCCAATAAACATTGAACCATTGAATAGCTCAATCGATTGCGTATATATATACTTTTATTCCAATTGTGAAATGACCGAATTGTCGAATGGTCGAACGTCAAAAAAGGTTAATTGTCGAAAAAGGTCGATTGTCAGAAGGGTTCGGAATTTAAAGCGCCATAGAAGCGAGGACCCACAAAGCATTAGGTCGGTAGGGAAACGGCCCCGAATACCGCTTTCTCTATAGTACTAACCACAGTACATAGAAACTTAGAACCACATTAAAGAAGGCCAGTTTTTATACAATCCGAGCATTTGATGGTTCGAATATTCTTTGATATTGATCGTAGCCTTCGTCGATACGGAGAGTGTGTGAGTGTGTACGATAAAATGTGCCTGTGAATGTGTGGTTCGAAATAGCCCCATCATTTAAAACAATTTCTATGTCAATGCAGTAATGGCGAAGGGTCGAATTTCAAAAAGTCGAATGTCGAAGGGATGATTATGTCATGGGACCGAAATAAGATGAGCCCATTATACATCGAACCATCGATTGTGTATGTATATATACTTTGAAATGATCGAATTGTCGAAAGGTCGAAAAAAGTCGATTGTCGAAAAAGGTCGATTGTCGGTTGGTCGAATAGTCTTTTATATATCTATCTTAGGCTCGGCATTTAAAACGCCATAGAAGGGAGGACCCGGAAAGCATTAGCTCATTAGGAAGAACCGGCCCCAAAAACATCTTTCTCTATAGTACTAACCAAAGTACAAAGGAATTTAAAACTACATTGAAGCGGAAGTATAAGGCCAGAAAAAACTGGAATCCCGAAACTGATTAAACAATATCGCCGGTTTTATACAGACTGAAATAATTAAAATGATATCCAGGTTGACTTTTAATAATTTTATCGATTTTAATGATTCGCTACCAGAATACACATTCCAAAGAGTCGGCATGATTTCAAAGGGGAACCCCAAAATCTTAACACTAAATGCAAATAGATAAGTAATAAAATTTATATGATGTAATTCAATTTATTTATAAAACTCAACAAATAATAAAAAAAAAAAAAAAATTAATTTAACTATGTTGTTGTTGTACATCGTACGCAAGTTGCTACGGTCAATATATGCTGCGCGCAGACAGGTTTTTTGCAATTTGCACAATTTTTTCGAATTGGTCTTCTCTTAGAACAAAGGTAGCAGTTTCCTTTATGAATAATTCTACCGCTTGCGTCACGTTTTTCTGCGCTAGATGTGCTTTGTACCACTCTTATTTCGGCGTCCACTGTATGGCCAAACATACTTTCAATACCATTTTTGGTACTGAAATGTCGCATTATTTGCGGGTTCTTGGAACGCTCATTTATTTCCGGCATAACCAACTGCTCGCATAATTGTTGCAAAAATTTTCGCCGGTGACTGGGTTTTTTTTTAGTGACGGATTATTTTCAACATAAACAATATGTGCTGCCAAAGCCGCAACATCCAAAATGTTATAAAAAAATGCGAGTGGCCAACGATTCGTCTTTCTCTTGCATGAATATTCACCGAGCATTTTATCCATGTTGTCCACGCCACCCTTTGTTTTATTATAATCTAAGATCATTGTCGGTTTATTTGCCGGTCCTTGTGTTTCTTTATCGTAGTGCATTGTGGATAAAACCACCACAGCTTTGTTTTTTTTTGGGATATAGGAACACATAGTTATATTGTTCGAAAATCCGAAAATAGACGACTTGACAGGTCGAGGTTTGTCTTTTTCGATTAGGAATTCTGCTGGCACGAATCGCCGTCTTTTGTTTACTGTGCCCAAAATTGACAAATTGTAATCACGCATCAAACTGGAGGCTAAACTGTAGCTTGTAAAAAAATTATCGCATGTTATATTTCGACCACTTCCGCGAAAGAGAGTACAGCATAGGTCTTTAACAACTCGTTCTCCTTGATTAGTTTCTCGTTGTGAGTTTGGTGCCGTTCCAGTGTATATTTGTCCTTTTATTGGATACGATGTAGTGGAGTCGCAAACCCACCATACCTTAATTCCATATCTCGCAGGTTTTGATGGAATATACTGTGTGAAACGTGTTCCACCACGATATGGGAATAGTTGTTCATCCACCGTGACATTTGGCCCAGCTACAAAGCACTCTCGAAGATTTCGGTTCTACATGAATCAAATATCGGAAATAGCAGCTGCTTTGTCAGAAAGTAACCGTTGCGCACGAGTGTTCCCATTATCAAACCGATATCGACTGATTGTATAAAAACGTTGAACACCCATCGTAGCGCGATAAAGGGGGTGAGAACTAGACCTCCACAAATCCAGATGTGTTCATTCTTGGATCGGCTGACACCGGCAAATATTATAATGCCAAGATATCCATCAAATTCAGATTCATTTATTGGCTTCCATACCCGAATATTATCTGGATGATTGTCGTTCCATGTATGGTAACTTTGAGCTCCTCTACGATTGGTTTCGCGAATTATGATGTCACAAATTTCCGCACTTATAAATAGTTTGAACATTTCGATTATGCTTAGTTCGCGGGTTTTATTTGCTGGCCCTGCAGCCGCCGATTTCAAAATATTATGCAACAGAGTTCTGCGATTTGTTGGTGGAATTTCACTCCAAACTGTTCCATCCCTGGCCTTATATTCCATAGGGTTCGGTTGTTCCACGGGTTCTTCTGTCAACTCATCCCCTATAATATCTATATCTGAGCTCTCATCTTCAGGGATGAATTCTGGTAAATTTCGCTCTTCTCCTGCATCAGATACTGGATCATCTTCGTTTATTGCTATTTTTAATTTTTGTATAATATTCCTGTTAATTTGTCTGTTGCGTGGAGAAATTTTAGTTACCATAAATAAAACAGGGTTGTACAGAACAAAAATTAGCAGGTTGAATTAATAAATAAAATTGAAATGATCAAAAATTACGTATACTTTCTTAAAATTAAAATTTAATTCAAAATTTTATATAAAATGTTTAGAAATCTATAATACATACCCGGGTATGTTATTTGTAAAGATGAAGAAAAAAATTCGGTTGTAAACACAAGGGTTAAAAGGATGTAATAGCAACATGACTCCGATTACCCACTTGGAGGGATGGACGCCATTTTGTTCAGCAATTTTGTTGTTTGATTTGGTTCAAGAAGTTCTTACGCCAGATATGGAAAAAATTGTGTGGATAGATTCATAACTGTATAGTTCTTAACTGGCTCTTGAATCTTCTTAGAAAATTGATAACATTTGTAGGAAACCAATGTATAGAGAAATGTCAACGTTGCCAATAGATGCATGTGTCTTCCCAGAGAACTCCAGAAAATAGATTATCCTAAGCTCTCATTAATTGATGACAACAGTGTGAAAAAACTTAAGATGATTTAAAAAGTCGATTGCACCGTTCAATGTCCATCATTGTTCCAAAACTAGAGCTAATCAAAATAATCATTTTGCCTTTACCATCATGCAGGAATGTAGGTTCAGGCTTCAATATTTGAATCAGATTTAGTTAGACCAAATTAATTTACAAAACCGGCGTGCTTCCATAACTGGAAGGAAATGGAAACATTAAACAAATCTTACACAATAATCTTGAAGATTTTTAAATTTTGTTTTAGAATATGCAACAAATTTTTGAATTTTCTTGTGAAAATTTGTGTTCAAAAATACTAGCCGACCGATACCACGCAATAATTACTTGTTGAGTTCAAACTCTATTTTCAAATAATTATCGATATAAAAACTCATTCAAACTCTAATCAAATTTTGACATTTGTATAATTTGGTTCAATCAAATTCAACAATTTCCTTTGGCTCAGCCAGTAGATATCCGTTAAACGATTTAAAAATTTGTTTGGCCAGCCATTATTAAAATTTGACACGAATTTGATTCACATTTAGGATTTGATTTTAAATTGGGAGGCAAATGCAAAATGAATATAATTTGAAACGAGTTTCACATGAGTAACGAGAGTCTGTATTTTCTCGAGACCGAACTTCCAAGTCAATAATTTATAACTGATCTTTAATGCCATTCAAATTTGAAAATATGTCAAATAAAATTTTATTCAAATTCAGGTTCACTAACATATTTTTGGAGTCTTATTCGAACTGAACTCGATCTTAGAGTTTAAAAAATCGCGGTTAGGTGTTTTTAATGTGTAAGTATGTGTGTTTGTCCGGGTATTGTACCGTGGGCCCGTTTGTGGCATTGACTGATCCGCCCAACTATGATTTTTAAAGTTACTGTCCTACGATCAGGTCTTTTCGCTGCAGATGTTTCGAGAATTTTTGCAGTTAACTTGTGCGTTCCCAGCATTCAAACACTTCACAGCCCGCCAACCATCTCTATAGTGACTGTGGTTCCAATTTCATAGAAGCTTCGAAATTTATATGGAACGAACTCACTCTTGCAGTAAAAGAACTATCGAGAAAATGGTCAGAAGAGCTTGCACAGAAAACACAATGGCACTATATACCACCAAGACCACCACATATGGGTGGGCCTTGGGGATCAGCTGTTAAATCCATCAAACATCATTTGCGTAGGATGATTGAAGCAGTCTTTATACGGTGGTTTGCTAGATGCATGCCTGAATTCACGACCACTTTTGCCATAACTGACATCTGATCCTAACGATTTTACAATATTAACACCCGGGCATTTTCTGATAGGCGAGCCTACGAGAACGATGCTAATATATCAAAAGGGGAGCTAATTCTTTAAACATGGTAACTTAACTCCAGGAAAATGCCATTAACGACGAATTCAAGAACTTCATACTGGAATGAATCGACGGCTTAGTTAGAGTCGTAAGCATAAAAACCAGTAATGGAGGTTTGCTTACAAGGCCAATTACCAACATCAGCCGTATTCCAATTGGGGATAGTGACCAGTTGGAAATAATGGGTCTGCCAAAACCTAATGACCACACCACGGGAGTAAGGCAGGCAGGCAGCACAGACAGTTGGTAAGCGCAGGCACTTCGAAACGAAAGCAACCGATACAACACGGACGAACGATGAGAGCAAACAGCAAATTGGGTTTAATTGGGTTACTTTGCACGCAATAATTTGCATGACGCGGGACATACAACCGCCAAGGATATCTTATCAATGGGGGATGGAAAATTATATTCTACTACAATCTCACGTCATATTGGGCAGAGCTAGACCAAAAAATGCAACACTTAATGCCAGCGGTACACTCAGACACATTCAAATATTGAAAAATATTTTATGCTGACTTAAGCATAGACAAATTATAGTCAAACAAACAACACCACCAAGCTAGTACAACAGCAAAAGTCCATATTAGAATCAACTATCAACGTTATTAAGCACAGTTACGAGCAGACAGATAAGAAATTTCACGAATTCAACAACGTAGTGACTAGCATCATCTTCCATAAGGAATTCCTCGGCTTGGCACTTCATACTATGATGGAAATGATGAGACCTCGCGCATTTCAATCCGCAATAATTGACACCATCGAAGTTTATCAAGGCAAACCCGATCCTCTTATCTTGACACCACATCAACTTCAGGAACAGGAACTAAAACCCAATCAGGATTTTCCGTGCCGTAGTTTAGACACATCAGCAATAGATAATCGAAGTCAAAACAGTCAAAATTGAAGAAACCAAAATATTTGAAATTAAAATTCACTGGTATACAGAGATCCCGGTACACGTTATACCAGTTCCTATGATCCACCAGCATGAATATGTCTACATCAAGCCATCTTCTAACTTATATTTGAACTGCGGATGAGTTTAATATATGTGAAAGTGCCTTAACGCAGAATACATTTCTGTTGTTCATCAGGCGCTATATGAATACAACGCATACAACGCATTTTCGAACAAATCAATTGAAGGAGACCATTCAATCCCTAAAAATGTTTAAAAATAATATTCAAAAATGGACTCAAGTTCCATCAAGCCCGAAAACTACTCCCTTCGAATAAAACACCTCTAGCCAGAGATTTGGACTCAGGTTCGACAAGTACATTAGGGAGATGACTGTATCTAGTTCTCCAAGGGAAAAATATCCAAAATTACTCCCTGGGATAAATGCGGTTTTGTATAACATTATGAAGAGGGCATTACAACCTCATGACGTCTACTTCTCAGAAATACTATGCAAAATATTAATGGTTTTCGTGCTTGAGTGGTACACTCTTAAGAAAACTTGTACACTCGCATAAATTTGTATATATAATAATCAGTTTTAAAGGCTGTTACTGTCCCCTTACTGTATAAATTATATGGCTCCAACGGTCTTCACACTGTCTAAGACAATCTATTTCTCGAATTCTAATCAAATTTGATTTTATCACAATTTGGTTTCAATCGAAATTTCCCATCATGCTGTCTTCAAACTTGTCAATCTCCTATTAACAATTTTATTCGTGTCGGTCAATATTTGGAACCTGGTTTTGTAATAATTCAAACATTTTCGTCACACAATTCAGAAGTTTGATTACGCATTTGCTTACTATCAATTAAAATTTGACACGAATTTGATTCACTTTTATGATTTTAAAATAAATTCTGTGTTTCATTTGGTTCAAACTTGATTCAATGAATGCGAACCGTATAGTGAACGAATAAAACCATCGATAAGAAATTCATGCAAATTCTAGTCAAATTTAATGTAATCGTAACGCCCATTGATACCAATTTCTCTTCAAACTAAAGAAAATGCCTCCGGATTGGGACTTAGCTCGTAGGCCGGTAGGTTGAGTGTTTTCTCGTTTGCATCTGTCAAATCGAGTGGTCCTGATGGTTTTTTTCTACTAGAATCACCTGCTTAATCTGATCTGAGTTTTAATTATCCTGGAGCAGAAGCAGAGTAGTTTTTATACTTAACGCTGGCAAGTCGGATTATATTAGGCAATTTTTCCAAAGCTTTAGAGAGACAAATTTATTAGGGATAATACAGAGGTGTCGCATTCAATGCCACAATTGGTCCATGGTGCAAACCTAGAGGTACTATTCTAACTCGCAGGAGTTTCAATCAAGAAATGGGTCGTAAGTTATCTATTGTACATTCAAAGATCCGTACGAGAACACATGGGATCTAGCTTCGACCATGGCCGGATAGCTGCCTTAGGCAGTCATCCTCTTCCTCCAGAGTCGTCACTAAGACCATCCTGAGCAAGTCCATGGCCAGTAATAAATGCAACCAGGGTAAGGGTAGAACGTCATTTCAGTCCCAGTTTAAGTAAAGGGAACTTCTTCATAGCGTCCTCCACCATTGAAGGATAGAGGAATTGCTTGCTCGGGACCAACAAATTTACTATGCCATACAACGTCACAATGAGCAGGCACCCACATGATCCTTACTCTCGTATTAGAGCAAAGGAGATTAATGTAATGTTTGCAATCTTTGACCAGTTTAGACTTAGCCAAACGATTCTTAAGGGTAATAAGATAATAAGATCCTTCCAGACGGACTCGGAGGGAGGTGAATATCCCATTGAGTATATTTTAAATCGCCAGATTATTTACAATAGCAATGCTCTTTCAATGCTAAAAAACAGTAAAAATCACCAGTTCATTGTGACCCATTTTAGAACTAAATCATATAATTGATCATGAAATCTCTCAATTGCATTACAAGAACTTAAAGTTCATCGTTCGGGACAGTATCGAATTTACTGTATATACCAAGACCAACCAAATATTCCATTTTTAATCCAGAGTAAATTATATGAATTATAGGGATATCGAATGAAATTACTATTCTCTGAATCTTTCAAATTTTTTTTGGTTGTTGTTCCAATTATACATGTTGTTGGTTTTAGTTTTTATAATGCTTAAGCTAAACGAACCGAATAATAATTATCGATGGGGAACTGATTGGAAATTAAGATTTTATTTATTTGTGTTTCAATCTTAAAGATTCCGTTATATGTATTTAATTAAGTGATTTACATCACACGGATAAATAATTTTAACCAGCCGATTATAATTTAAATAAAATCGCTCTCATATGTACAACGATTTCGTTCTAGTCCGTTAAACGTTCACGTTTCACAATTTTTTTTATTTTTTTTTGGCCATTAACAAACTTCCTTTGCATGTAATTGAAATTTAGAAAAAAATAACAAAATTTCACGGTTTAATTCATTAGATTTAATTACAATCCATTGTAAATATTCTACACGAATACAGTTTAGTATTACATAGACGAAACAATATTATGTATCCAGTTCTTTCTAGGTTATGCATACATAAACATAATTCATAAGAACATAAAGGTAAGGGTAATATATGATTTATTGTTGAATACATTATCTGGAAAGGTTGTTCTTCTTTCCTGTTCGCCAAACCATATTTCCGCTGATTCACAGATGAAGAAATAAATAAATTTGTATAGCAGCGAACACAATTACTCGCCGCACACAACCAGTGTTTTGTTTTTGTTAAAGAAATTTTTGCGTCATTATACGAATTAATTACAAGAAAAAAACCAATTCTTATTCTTGCATTTTGCTAGATATAAGTATAACTCATACCCCTCGACTATATATACTTGTAAGAATTAATTAAGAAACTTTACTTGTTGTTTATGTTCTTTGGAATTTTTGTTTCGAACAACTTTGAGTTTGTTTATATTATATAAAATTGTTAGTCGGAACGAAAATATCAATAAGTTCTATGTAATAAACCAACCAACCATCCAACCTTAAACCAAACATTTTAAAACTTAAGCTACGTTGAGCAGATGTTTTTTTTAAAGTACTTACGTTTTAATTAATTTTCCATAACCATAAATTGAAGAGTTCTTCAAAAGTTATCTCTATCTAGATGATGGATCTTCTAGACTGTTCGTTAAATTTGAAATAAGTACCTAATAGTTTGAATGATCAGATTAACATTTTGCTATTTTAATAGTTTATCCACTGCTCGACAGATGTCAGCGTATTTTATTTCATTTAGAATTTATTAAACTTTTGATTAAAAAATTTAAAAATTTTAAATTAATTTAATTTTAATGAACATTGAAGAAAAAAAAATTAGGGCGTTTTTTTACCTATTTTTAGAACATATTCAATTTACAAAATAAGATAACAAAACAATAATAATAACTTTGTTTGCTACGTATTCTACGTCACTAAATTTTATGAAATATAAAAACGCTCTAATTTTTTTCTTAATCCAGTCGATTGAACTAAATTATACAGATTTTTTAAGATTGGTATCCAAACCTAGAAGATCTATATCCTAAATCGAAAATTGACCTTAGCAAACTGTAACGGATTGAACTATAGGGACTAGATGATCTGTGGTGAAAGATCCGGAAGAAAATCGTTAGGATCTAGTCCATGGCCAGTAAAAAGCTCAATTAGGATTATCAGTTGAATCATTTTTAATGATAACACATAATGAATGAAGCTAGGACTAGAACGCCTCTTCAGTTCCAATTCAAGTAGATCGAAGATTCTAATACATTCTTACATAATTGAAGGATAGAGGAATTCCTGATTCGGGACCAATAAACTTCGTAGCAACATGATTTTCCTCAAGTCTCTCGAGGAAAACAACGGAGAATGAATTGGTGAAGCTTAATTCAGGCAACATACAACTTATACTTATTATGAATCTGTTATACTTGTACCGAAAGCATTCAATGCCCCATAATACACCTCACTCGAACGCATCAGAATACGCTATGCCAAAAATGCAAAGGTAAAATACTAATAATTTTTTAGATGAATGACATTATTTTAGGAGTATGACCCTAAGGCATACCCTTGCCAGGGCCCCTTCTGCATTGTCTAAAAAATAGTAGTGGCCTTTTGCAAGTAATAAAGAAAGTTAAAATTTCATTCTATAAAATGGTCCTGGGCTGGTCTTGTCCTTTCCAGGACTCCATCCATTATATTAAGGTTTTGCTGGGATGTACATGGACAGAGCACGGCAAGCACCTAGATGTAATTCTAGATAGTAAACTCTCTTGGAAAATTCACCTTGATCAAAGCTAGAAAAGCCCATTGCTGTGTGGTGGTAATTCCTGTGGTCTGACTATCGCTCTGTATATAAACCGTCCCAGAAAATGTCGAATTTGTTTCGCAGTCTTTGGGATCAGAAAGTACTAAACCGCTTTACATTTGTCTGGCTTTGTGCAGAGGCATCCATCACCGAAAACATAACCCAACTAGCTAACTACCTTGAACACAAACTACCTCTTAGAGAGGTTAATGGTCAATCGAGCGATTTTGAGCAGACCTTATCGTGCAGCTGGTGACGGATGACCCGATGCATTAGGCGACAGTGCGTCTATCAGCCGGTGCATAAGCCAAAAGGTACCGTGAAAGCCGTCTTATCCCTAGATTATGGGTTGAGATATATACTTGCCAAAACGCTACCGGAATGGAATCACCGTCCACAACGGGGCATAGCGGGTTCTTAAAGGAAACTGAACAGAAGGTATTTGAAAAATTAAATGTTTGTTTAATAAGTGAAGTACTTCAACTTCGTAAGTGGTGTGACATAATCTGCACACCAGGTTATTGCGGGTAATCTGGGGCGATGATTTTGGAATATTTAAATTCGCATCTCTAGTTCAAATTGTTCTCAAAGCTGAACCACTCTGTGTCGCCCTATATCCTGGCAACGACCAATCAGCTATTGGATCGGACCGAAGGAACAGCTATGTGGAACATCAGCGCCATTAGTACCACACCCAACGTCTGATAGCTCACTAACGGCACGTTTGGGGAATAAAACAGGATCCGGCTGACTTCAAAATCTCCATAAGGTTCCAAGCGATCAATTCGTTGATTGTGTTGAATTGTCGAACCATTGTGGTTTTCGCGATTCAACCATTCGCCGAATCTCATAGTTTGTTCGTCGTTTCTTAATTTTTCCACCAAGAAGATTATGCTTCCTCTTCGTCCATCATCATTGCAACGCTACGTCTTTGAGGATAGTATGTATTTCATCTAATAAAGAGTCCGGACCACAAATACCACCTCGACGATCTATTTAACTGGAAACGTCCAGGCTCTTCGAATGCCAGGTACTATTATGTAACGAGGTGCTGCCAGGAAAAACATACGAATTTCAATGTAGGTATCCTCACGGGATGATCGCACTTCTGCAACATGCCTTACATTTGGTCTGAAACTACTGTATATAGGTGGCCTACTACAAGGATAAAATCACGAAGAAATAAAAGAAAGAGGAAGCGTCGAGGAAATCGGGAACATTGTCTTGGTAAAGTGACCGGACAACAGATCCGTGCATCTAACTTGAAACTGTTGTGGAATTGGTGAAACCAGAAAATGTTGAACGCTCGGATCGGAAGGCCAAAACATATGTGTGGGTTAAATAACCCACAATAGTTAAGAAGTACAATGGAGGAATGGGAGGTGCAGATCTGTTTGATCAATTTATGATTCGGTAGGTCTTCCTCCTGTTTCTAAAAATTGGTTTTCTAGAAGATTTTGTAACTGAAGACAGCAATGGTCAGAAAAGCAAGGGTCTTCAAACACTTTCCAATTCAGTACACCATCATGAATATTGAGATAATCGTATAATGTTTAGCACTTCTTGCCTGTTGTTAGTAATGAAGGTTGGCTTGCACCCGATATTACATATATTTAGGTTAGTACTTAGAATAAACTCAAGGAGTAATTCACCACGCCCATTTATGTCTGTACTTCCCCAAATTGTGTGATGTGCATTAACATCACTGACCAGGATGACAACGAGTAGATAAGGTAATACTAGACCAAGATTTTGACCGTTCATCTCAATGCTAGCCTCCACTACATCAGCGTTGCTGTAATTTAGTAGTACAAAAACATTCAGGTTATAGTTTTAACGATAAACAAGAACGAACGAGCAATTTATAACGGGTTGATTTAACGTAGCCCCATAAAAGAAAGTCTAGAGATATTAAATCACACGATCTAGGCGGCTAATCAATAGAACCATTTCTGGATACAACACGTTCATCGAATTTAGATTTCAATAAATGGATTGTTAGACCCGCTGTGTGGCATGTCGCACGGTCTTGTTGAAACCACATATCATTAACGTTGCAACATGTCTCTGCATAGCGATCTTCATTCACTGTAACGTGACGGTCATTTTCATCAACGAAAAAAAACGGTCCAATGAAAAACACTACCATACAGTTATTTGTTGTGGATGAAGTGGTGTTTTTTGAAACACATGAGGGTTTTCACATGACCAACAACGCATATTCTATTTGTTGACGAAACCGTTTTGCCAAAAATGCGCTATATCACTGAAGATGATTTTGATATATGAAATTGGTCATCTTCTTCCAACATTGCCAACAGAGAACAATCCGAGAACGTACGTCGCTTCATACTATCGAATAGTTCTTGTGTTAAATTGATCTTATAAAGGGTACAAGCCAAGATCCTTTTGCATAATTCGCCAAAGTGTTGCCCAATTCTTGGTACTTCGATCAACTCGTTGTCTCATTGGCATGGGAACATCCAGGAGCAAATATCTATCCTATATCTATCAATTGGTTCTGGCAACCAGCAACACTTTACTAAGGATATGATAGCCGACCTATAGTTAGTTTTTTTCTCCCACCCGGTTTTCTAACGTCCCAGTTGGGAGTTGGACTCCGGACTGCTTTTCTCAAGTATTTTCAAAATTTCCCTGGGATCACTGATATTCAAGCTCATGTTTTGTGCCTACAGGGAATTTCTTCTCTGGATTCGAACTAGACTGCACCTAGGCTCGTTACCGTCTTCTTGTAGAGGGGTACCGACCTCTGATCGGTACAGGCTCCCAACTTGAAGTGAATTCGTTGCCATTCTGACGCATGGGCACCTCGGCAGGATGGAGTGTGTTTCGGATTTTCCCTCGTGATTTTAAGGAAAATGGCGCCATATGAGGTCTCCACCTTCCTTTAGTTAACATAATGTCCCTGCTATCTTCCTTCACCCTATCTATTACTTTTAGCCGAACTCTTACGTTTTGTGTTTACGTTTATTTGTTTATTCATGTTGATCCCAGGGGAAGCGGTCCATCTGGGCCTAGATCCGAATTGCACAGATAAAACTACATGATACAGAGGAGCGGCGCCAAGGGGAGGAGAAAGGCACGCTGCGTGGAAGCTACAAGATACGGAGCTGGCAACAAGTATCAACTAGATTCCCCAGTCAGCTTCACGTACCCCTGCGTATGAAGTACCTAACAATAAAACTGAACAGAGTTCGTTATACTAAACTTTTTTTTTCACTTCTATTCGAACTGTTGATTCGGTGTAATCTTGCTACCTACATATATACAGATTAGTAATCTACAGATAATTATAACGTGTCTTGAAAATTTCCACTTACGTTTGATCGTCTATCGCAGTACGTCCATCTAAAATCAAATAAAAAACTATGGCAGAAAAAAAACTATAAAACCAATCAACGGAAGCTAATCCAATCGGAAATCCGACCCAATCTACATAAATATAAAAAAAACTAACTCAATCATAACATAATAAGTAGTTTTAGCACGATTTATGCAGCCAACATATATAGTGTTTTGTAACACTTCAGTTTATCTCATCTCTCGCTACAAAATTCGATGACACATCGTCCCCATTCACTTGTAAGTTAAGAAGTTCAATAAAAATTAAGAAAAGAAGAGCCTTTACAGTAACATATTTTCCAAAATATCGTAAAACTTTTATGATTTCGATAATAAAAGCACTCGAGAAGTCAGTATATTTTGTTATTGGCGTTATTGTTGTTGTTGTTGTTGTTATTATTACGCTAAAGAACATAACTTTTTCACGTACATACCGTTAAGATTATTGGGTGTTGAAAATTTACGAAAACAAACTTTAATATTATCTTTGATAACTTTATCAACAATGAAAAAAACAACATAGATTTATGTTTGAGTGTGTGTGTGTAGAAATGTGTGGGCGCGATTTTTGGAACACGAAAAACTTGTCTCTCGGAAGGGCAAATCAAAAAGGTAATGAAAATGTGAAAATTATCTTAAAATATCTTTTTAATTCAGGTTCAAGACTTATCTTATGTCGATTAGCTAATTGCTGTTATTTTGGACGACCCGTAAATAGATAGGGACCTTAATACGTCATGCGACAGGTATATCACTCTACGTAGTAACCGTATATACGCAAAAAAACGCAATCAAATGTGCCACGGGAGCAACACAACCCATTTTGAGTGTGTATTAGCTAAATCAACTTCATTATTGGTTTGATGTCATTGGCATCATAAGAACGTCCTTCACTGACTAACATCTCCACTACTCAGTTAAACCGTACTACGAACAAAAAGGGCAAATTCCTGGACCTACTATTTGCAATCCGAGGTTTCTCATTTTTGGACTTCATTGGCTTCATTGGTACGCATCCATCACACGACTACTACGATAAATAGAAACGCCCACTACGTTTGCTACAACGTGACGCGAATTTAACCAATAGTGGCCATTATTGGCCCCTTACTGAGTCAACAATCCGGCTCCAATGGTTTTGATCCTGAGCTTGGTTTTCATGATCGCGAGTGGTAAGAGAGCCGAAATATTTGAACCTCCTCAATCCCTCAAAGACATAGCGGCCACTACTAAAATCTAATTTCTGCCATTGTCCCTATAACCAAAAATCATTTACCGTTTGGACTCATTGGTCTAGATTTCAACAGTAGCTGAAAACTCTACAAGCGGATCAAGTATGTCCCTCAGTCCGTTCCTATTCAGTTCAATCAAGCACGTGATTAGACTGGTGATGTAAGATGTTGCGCTAAGGTGTTTCAGATTTACAAAACATGTGCTCCATCATGAGATTAAAGAGTATCGGGGCAGAGCATCTCCCAAAAATTCTTGATATCCTGTTTTTAACTTTAACACAGCATTGAGACTGCGTTCCGACATTCTACACAGCCGTACCCATCTTGTTGACATTCCTAGGTTTTCCAGGGCAGACTACAAATTCATTCGATTGATCGAGTTATGGGCCTGCCGGAAATCCAAAAATACCTGATGCACGAAGATGGACTTCTCATAATATTTAGATAGAATCATGTGCAGCGAAAAAACCTGATCAGTGGCTGATCGATTCGGACGAAATCGTGCTTGATAGTGACCAACTAAGCCGTCTTGTATGCTATGCAAAGTAAAACTATATCGCGATAATTCTTTATATTCGAGGCAAACTAGTGAATTAACAGAGATGTTCGAGCAGGGATTCCGGGCAGTATGTTTACTCTGGCTAAGGCTCAGCGTCTTGGAATGTTCCGAAATTTGAACGAATTGGTATTAGACCGCACTCACAAATAAAACGAAAGGAAAAATAAAAGATTCTTATGCACCATTGATAAACTCACCTCCCCTACCGAGAAACCTTCAAAGCTGACCGATGGTTTTGGGAGTTGGATACGAAATAACAGCCGATATTTTAGAATGATCGTTTACCTTTAGTACCCCATCTCCAAGAATTTACTCTTCGGTAAATTTATTGTTAATCCAGCTTTACTCAACCACTCAGCCACTCTACTTAGTAATACCAGATGCTCGTCGAAGGTCCCAGCAGTTATTAATAAGTCATCAAGGTATAGACAAAGATTTGAGTATGCAGCTCGTGAGGTATTACCAGATGCATGAAACGGCACATAGTCAGCGGCGCATTGCAGAGTCCGAAAAGCATACCGGTAAACTGGTATAATGGCCGACCTAGCATAGTGAAGGCAGTGGTATCCCTTGACCCTACATCTAATGGTATGGTACATCTAATGGCCAAAAAGCGTCCTTCAAGTCAATACATGAAATAAACCTTGTTTTGTTTAGACGCCCCGCAGCAACCCATCGATGAGAGGCAAAGGATAAGCAAAGTTCACTGTGACCAGGTTTACCTGGTACTCTCCACTTTGACCCCTAGCAAGAGCATCCGATCAAGTTCTTTGCCTATCTTAGCCTCAACAGCTGGAGACACAGCGTAACGATTTTTCCCCAGTATAGAAACATTGGCACCACTGCGCAACAAACCTCTTATTTGTTTACCCATTAATTCGACTTCGGCATAAGGTCGGCCATTTGTGGTGTCGGCTATTAGTGATTCAATGATTTGAGATTTGAATGATTTTCTTAGTCGAAAATTGGAGCGTGGAATGCACTTATGACTATAATTTGGATATTTTGCTTTAGTTTGCAGAAACTTTGAAAGGCTATAAGGTTGATTTATGGGTGCTTTAGGATCGAATGAGACTCTTCGTTCCTGTTTTGGTTTGTGCGTGATGTCTGTGTAGTAGGGGGAAGCATCCTTGTGACATTCATCCCTTCCTTCAAGTTTCCCCAAATAATACAGCAGTTGGGACAATATTTCTTGACGACCTCTGGAGAATGTGTGCAATATCCTATGGTTACAGTTTTTAAAGAAATAGCCGGTTCAAGCATCCTCGTAAGCAACACACTGTCATACTAATTCAACCAGTGTTTTGAACTGTGCAACTAACTGCAAGCCTATCTAATCCTGTAATCCTATGTAATCCTGGACGCATATTTTGTGTTAATATAAAGATTAAGTCGGAGTCTGGCATGGGACTCGTCATTTGCAAGGATATGGATAATACTGCGTCGTAAAAATCAACGAATTTTTCAATGGGTCGTTGTTTTTTCGATTCAATAACTAGTCGTATCTCCAAATCAGTACGTCTATTGGCAAATTTTTTCATAAGTCCGTTTTCAGAAATGACCATTCAACATTTCCATATCGTTGGATGAAGTCCCAGTACCAGTCTGCGGCGATTCTCTTTAGAATATAACTCAGGTCATTCGCAAGTTGCTGCAAATGAATTCGACTAGTCACCGCTTGGTGCTCCACCATTCGGATACATTTTTTTTTACCGGAGCTCCATTCGGTGTGCCGTCAAATGAAATGGGCTGTCAAAAAATTAGGGGGATAATTATTATTAGGTATTACTGGTGGAATAGGTTGTGGTTGCTTCAATAAAGGTGATTTTTTTGTTGAAGAGTCTAGCTTTACAGACGTTTTTAGAATACGACATTTAGATGTAGGCAAATAGAGTTTATCATCAACTATTGTGGGATATTGCATATTTTGTAATCCTGAATGAGAACGACTTGTATGCTGTGCAAAGTAGAGCTCATCGCACATCGCGGCGACTTTACATTCACCAGGCATAACTTCGGTTTGCCATTCTAATCGAATAAGGTCGAAAAGTCAGTTCCACAAATTTGTCCCTTCGAATATCAAGAGCTCTGAATTAATGAAGTCCATCACAGCAGTTTCGTTTTAGTCTCTGCACGACCATAGTGAATTCCTCATGGAATGGATTCTCAATGCAAATCTCCGTAGTCTATATTTGATAGTCTATATTTGAGGTGACCCAACTGCAGTCTGTGACGCATGATGAATACCAGGCAAGTCGGTAAAGTGTCCACTCAATGCGTCGAGTACACTGCGTCGATATATATTCAGAGGTTTCCATCCCGGTCCCGAATGAGGGCTGACGCGGGCCCGAAAGTATGGTCCAGTAATTCCTTTAAATAAATAACGTGAAGTGCGCTTCTTCCGTCTAGAAATCCGCTTAGCTGCCCTCCTAGGAAGAAGAGCTTTGTTTTTTCTCTGGATTGTAAAACGTTGTTGCACTTCAAAATGGGCTAACCGAAGTTTTCACTACCTCCCAGACAGAGTTCACACAGTCGGACTGTGAATCAAAACTAGCTTCCTAGAACCGTGGTGGTTTAATGAGTTGGCTCACCCCAAGAAATTGCGAAATAAACTGTTCAAGGCTCCGCGACACATCCAAGCTGTTTGAATCCATGTTTTATAGAGTCCTGATCTCACATACCAAACAATTTGATTCTCCTGCCCAGCATGGATTTTATAATAATCTGGTTTCGTTCTGTGGTAGTTAATCTAATAGTTTGAACTCCAGACAACAACTCGACATTGATAACATTTTGCCTAAGGCTTTTGACTAGATCGATGTTTGATTTTTATCCCCAGTTTTTAAGCATAGATTCCTCTATAACTGTGTTCAATATCTACCTCGTTCAGTCTACTTTAGAATACAATTCTACGATATGGTCACCATCTTATCGCTACCACTCTATGCGAGTAATTGTGAGTGTTCAAAAACAGTTTATTTTGTATGCACTACAATGTCTACCGTCTGTATGGATGCCTGCGCTATTAATTTGCCACCTTACCAGGATTTATTTGCAATTTATTAAAACTGGAACGAATAGATCAATCGTCGAAATCCGCAGTTTGTTATTTTAAATTATCTTATCGATTTGTTCCCGAACGTCGTAATCGTCAACGCGAGAAACTTTTATAAATCGACAGTATCAATTTAAATAAAATCGACAATCATTAAGAATTTGAATTCATAAATTGTGGTCCTTTGGATCGATTAGGTTTAAAACGATTTTTTGATCATCATTCCATGGAACTCCTTGTTCTTATCTGAGCGCTATGTTATCTTTGCGTTAATCTGGATTCTCGAACGTATGCGTTCCACAAGCAGCATTGTAAATCCGCAGTATAAAAAATATCCCGACACCATCTAGAAACTTCCACATCGATGGTCAATTACATACTCATCTCGTTATATTCTTCTACTCTCGATCCGATTTTATATTTATTCCTACTTTTAATATTTTTATCGCCCTCGTTAGCACAGTAAGTAGCGTGCTTGCTTTGTCATTCGAAGGTCTCGGGTTCGATTCCCGGTGATGACCAAAAAGCACGGTTCGATGTTTTTAAGGTGTTTGTTTATTTTGTTTTTGTTTGTCTGTTGGTTAAAAGCCATCTTGAGCCTCCTGTATGTCCTGTTATATTAATATCAATTCTGTTGTTCGTTTTTACTTGCTGTGCAACCCCAAGCCTTTTGGGATGTGACCTTATTTTTCTACCGACCATTACTCAGGTTGATTACGTATTACGTCAGAGAAGTTGTCTATCTTAATCCTCTTTTAAGCATATAGTTAGGGGATTACATTAGGAAGAAGAGAAGAACGAGATTCTCGAGTCCGTTTGTTCCAAAATTAAATTTCACGAATTCAGTTTTATCTAATTAACTAACTGTCTAATTCTAAACTTCGAAACATTTAAACCGTTGGTTTGGTAAATTGTTCGTATTCTGTTCATCTAAAATCAGCTACTTTGCTGGAAAATGTCTGCGTCATATTTTTGATACTACTGCTACTGGTTAGTAGATGTTACCCTAATCCGCAGCAACATAATTGTAGATTCGAAATCTACAGTTCAAAAAATTCTAGGGACTACTAAAATTACGAAATTGGAAAATTGCACGTGAAATGTCGTAAAATTCTAAGATTCCAAATTTTGCAGAAAATTTATAATTTCTGCCAAGTTCCCTCATCTTAATTTAAATGTACAAGATTCACAAGCTTTACAAATTTTGAATGATTTTGAAATTAAATTATCTGTTAACAATTCCGAAATTAGAATTTGAAGAATTTGGAAATTGTAAAATTTGTATACTCGCCCGCACATCAAGATTTATTTAAGCCAATTTCCGTTACAAACGATTGGTTTTGCGAAAAATAAACAAAATAAAAACTTCAAACTGGATGCCATAAAATAATTAAATTTTGCACACGCATGACTTGCGCCCATTACTGTTGTATGTAGTGTAAAATGTAAATTATTTATTGTGACATTTCAAGTAATTCACTAGAACAAAATTGATTTTGAATTGAATACATATACGGCAACGAGATGGGCTACGAATGGGGTGGTCCGAACCTTCACAGTACAAAGCATATATACAAATTCACTTCAAACAGGAACCATCAGCGAGCAATAAACCAACAAGCAACCCGAGAGCATATATAAGACCTGTGATATCTACAATGGATGTATTTCAGCTTCTCATAATCTAATCAATGTTGTGTGCGTGTTACATAACCAACTCTGTTAATCGATGTGTGTGTTACCCTCTTAGCTCCCATATAAGTGTTAGATGTTCTTCAATATAAATAAAAAATAGACATAAAAATATTAATCAAAAAGCAATACTAGGAAGATAAAAACAATACAATTGGTAGATTCAGGAGGACTACTGTTAGGTGTATGTGTGTATCAAAGAAGCAATAGATAAGTAGATACTACAATGAACCAGTACTCAGCTCCCGGCATATAAAAATATTACACCCATATGCGCGATCTCAAAATGTACATAGACAATATATAATGTAAAAAGATCCCTCTCTCTCTATCTAGATGTGTGTGGTATAAAGTGTGTGCAGTGTTAGAACATAAGATAAAAATGCTCATCAAGCAAATAGAAGTGATAGCTATAGTGTTAAGGACAAGTTTACTCTGTTCTCTATAATAAAAATGGACAACAGAACTGTTGAAGTGAAAATATGGCGTACATCAATGACCAAAAACGACTGCCCTTTTTTACCATTTTTTTATTTAAAGACCGATCGAATGACTGGTTTGCGAGTTGTCAATGTTGTAAACACAAAATGTCATTTTAACGATTTGCTCTTCAAATCACTTGAAAATTGTACATACGGGCGGAAACATACTACTTTGTGACTAAATTTCCTTAGAATCTATGCGATACGAGTCGTGGATGGCAGTTTTACAATCGGACGGATGTCTCGACCCAACGATGAAAACGGATATTTACCCAACCTATGTACAACCTAGCTTTAAACTAATAAAATAGTTCTAAATAGCCCAAGCAATTCATCCATTTCCCACTCTTTCAATTTAAAATAGGTTTATCTTAAGGTTAGCAGCGGTTGATGGGTCTTAAACCACATAGTGAGCAACATTGTGACATTTAATTTAAAAAAAATATTTAAAATTTCGAAACAAAATTTTAGTCCACCTTTTCAAGCAATTACTTGGTAAAACACACCAAAAATTGTATTGCATTGATACTAGATACTTTTTCGTGAGTTTCACTATGTTAGGCAAAGGCAACTAAAACTTGGTATCGATCATTTTTTTTTTTAAATTCCATTTACTACTATTTAAAAACAAATTCTTGATATCAAATTTTAGTCGACCTTTCAAAACACTCATACTGTATGTGAATACCTAAAAAACAGACTTGCTTCAGTACGTTTTTGAATTCGCAGTACAACTATCCACCTTGCCCACTATAACTGCCCACAGGAAAGTTTTTAATTATTATATTTATCTCTTGAAAACTGGTCCAATTGATTTCAAATAGCTAAAATATTGTAGCTGGTTAACGTTGTCTTAATTGTCGACGTTGACTAAAAACATTGGCACGTAATCTACGTAATCACGACAGCACATAATCCAGAGTTACAATGACTAAGTGTGCAAGGCAATTCATTCAAAGAATTGAACGTAATCAAAAAAGCAATGTGAATTTACTAATTTGGAATAGAGGTGTCCACTTCCAAAACTGCAGGATTGCATCTGCGCTGTTTGTTGGCAAATCGAATTTAATTTCATAAATGAAGCTTTTGTGTAATATTTTGTTCCTTTGTTGCTAATATTATTATGAATTGAGTATTGACGAATAAATCAAATCGTTTTAATCTGGCCGATCAATAAGTTCAACGGTGATTGATTATATCGCACCTAAAGGTACTTCACTTGGATTAATATTCTCCGGAGCTAGAAACCTTTTGAAAATGGAGTTAGTGTTACCTAGTTCTAAATTATAGCTGGCTTCTCCTTGTATATAAATCCGGTTACCATTTAGCCGTTGAAAAATTAATTTCTTACAGGGAGCAAATTTAAAATACCAACTACTTAGCTTTCCAATCATATACTGGAAGCTCTTCGACACGATTTCGTTCGACCTCTTCGGTCGTTTTGTTTTAAAGTTTTATTGGTAGAGCTGCCGGGAGAAATATATTGATTTGATCCGGTATTTTCGGGAGAACCATATTTTTTTGGTAATCGAATGAACAAAATGAATTAGTTTTATACTAAATATTTAACAATACATAATTTTGAAGCTTGTTGTTTAAGCGCTGTATAAAATTGAATAAATTCAAATAAAACGGTTTGAAATTCTGAATGCTTATACAGATTCGACCAACCTGATAAAAGATCGACCTCGGTTCAGGTATAGGTGTCAAATTAAGTTGAATTAATTTACTATATTTATGCATAATGTTATTGAATGCAAACTTCATCTGCTCTAACACATCACTACATTGAACATTTCTGCTCTGATTCACCAACTTCCCTAACATAGGTGTTAAAGATCGATGAACTCTTTCGACGTGCTTATTGGCGCATAAATATACGAACGAACTTGGTAAAAGAATCAATAATTGTTAAAATAAATTATAATTATAAACTATAAAAGCCTATATGAATATCCTCAAATGGTCTATTATTTTTTGGTATGGAGTGTAAATAGCCTGGTTTTATTCCACTATGTGCACTAAAAGTAATACACTTTAAACAATTACAAATATAATTTTTTACCTTATCACGAATATTCGGAAACCAATAGTTTCGACTAATATGTTCAACCACCTTATCGACACCGCGCTTCTGAAAATCGGCAATAGGTTCTAATTATGGAACTAGAGAAAAAAGTTGTGGAACATGGATATTATGTTACACTACTGGTTCACTTAAAAAAGCTGAACTAGGTCAATAGCAGTTTATAGATAGTTTTTTGTCAAGTTTTGCTCAAATTTTCGATTAGAACTAAATTGTGGAACATAAAAATTGTTTATTCGAATTGGGATAGTAAGAGTTGGTTTCAAAGATTTTTGGCAATTAAAAGAAAATCCAGTTTTATTCGGCTAGATGGCTAATAATTACCATTTTAGAGCAATGTTAAAATTTGTGGGATATAAATGTTCCATTTTCTAGAGATGAACCATTTAATAATTTAGATTGTAGGACATATGTTCAGTTTTCGATTAACAATGAATATTTTTTAACATTAACGAATTGTGGGATATAAATGTTCCATTTTCTAAGAATGAACCTTTTGTTGATTTAGTTTGTGGAACATAAGTTCAGTTTTCGATTTACATTGATTAGTTTTTAACATTAACAATGGACTAGAACATATGTTCCATTTGTGGAATTAAAGATAAAAGTTGTGGATCATAATAATCAAACAATATTCGTTCACTTAAGAAAATCTGGACTAGGTCAACAGCATTTTATAGATAATGTTTTAAAGTTTTAATTGTCATAAAAATTGTTTATTCGATCTAGGAAGAGTTGGTTTCTAAAGACGGGTAGATTCTTATGGCATAATTTTAGAGCAAAGTTAAGGTTTGTGGGATATAAATGTTCCATTTTCTAAGGATGAACCATTTAATAATTTAGATTGTGGTATATAACATTGATTATTTTTAACATTAGCAGAAAATAGAAGTAAGATGGCTATATTTGTGAAACTAGAGAAAAAATGTATGGAACATAATGTTCAAACAGTACTACGTATAAAATCTGAATTAGGTCAAAAGTGACATTTTGGAAAAAATTTTGATTCTAATAAAATTGTGGATGTACATTATGTATATACGTCGTTAATCAGATGCAGTTGTGCAAGTGTAGGCTCACTCTTAAAATCAATATATACTTACTGCGATCTATTATTTTAACAGCTTACTGGTATTCTAGACATATGTATGTCAAACATTTGAAAGAATTGGCTCACAAACGGTTTTAATCGGAGGAATACTGTCCATTCGACTACGTCGGTCACAAACCAAAGACCGGCTTTATTTGCACACCACATAATTCAAAACAACCCACACAGCCTGCTGGTAGAAATTAACAATGCTAAGTACAATGGACAATAGAACAATTTAAATTGTGGAACATAACTTAAGTTTCTTGAACATAAGATTTAGCAAAACCTAGAAGTAACAAAGGTTTTATTTTTGGAATTAGAGCATTGTGGGACATAATGTTCAAACAGTGCTGCGTATAAAATCTGAATTATATTTTAAGGATGAAAATGTTTTGATTCGTTTGAGGAGTGCTATCTATTTCACACGCCCTTAATGCTTAGTATATTCTCAACAAAATGTTATTGTTACGAAGATAAATGCAAAACCTATACTTAAAGCATATACAATAGATAAACATTAACGGTCCTAAGAATGACATTTAGATTCTGGCGGTTTCGTTTTCTTTGGGAAGAGAGCGAGATCTTAAGCTACTTTCCATGCTGATGGCGAATTGCAAGTGGTCCAAAATTAGAAAAAATGGTAAATTTATTTATTTATTTTGTGACTTGCATAACGAGGAGACAACACACAAGACGCATACTCAAGTTATAAACGGGCAAGAGATGAATAAAGCACGATAAAAATCTTCGAGTTCTTGAACTCTATCATGGTTCGTTTAAGAAATCCTAACGTTGGCCATGCTTTTGCTATTATCAAATCAATATATGCCAATTAGATGAAATGTTTGTGTAAACCTAACTCCAAGATCTCTTACTACGGTAAATGACATAATTTTACATTTTATTTCATTTTTTCATTTTATTATCAGATAATTTTCACACCAATGGCTAATATAGTATCGTCCTATAGAGGAAACTACACAACGAGCGAATTTGACACAATAATTGGTGATGTCGTTTAAGAATAAAATGAAGATGAGGGGTCGAAGATGGGAGCTCTGTGGAACACCCGAATGCACTTTCATCGGATAAGAAAAAAACTATTTTGGAAGAAAGAACCAAATAAGTTAGCTATATATCCACAGAATTATTGCCAGTAACATTATTGTAAAACATTGTCGACAGATAAGGCCACATGTTTTCCGCCTATAGTATGAACAAAGTTCAAAAACGATTTGGGATTTTAATTTCAAATCGTTTTGAACTTTATTGAAGAAAAGGCCATTTTAAGGCCATGATTTTTTTCATTTCCGATATAATTTCTTGTTGCGATTACCTACCTTAATTAAACGTTTATTAAACCACGGAGGGTTATTACGATTATTCTTCTTATCATAAATTGGAACGAATCTGTCGATACTATTATGCAAAATGTTATAAAATATAAAGCGCGCATTCCAATCTATTGATGAGAAATATGAACTCCAGGCTATCAAGATCTCCATATTTAAAATCATAAAATTTACTCTGGACAAATCCATAGGTTAAGATGGAGCCAATACATGAAATTTCGACAGTTGATGTAACGTTACAAGGTATAGCATAGTTTACTTCCACATCTTATACCCACTTGACCTTAGGTAAATTAAAGTCCCCCAAAACCAGCATGTTGTCGACCACGTTGGTTGATGATGAAATATTAAACAAACACAGTATACATCTAGTATACACCTTAAGTTCCGATTTCGCTGGAATATATACACCAAAGACTTTTACTAATTTCTTACAGATGTTCATAGCTTCACACATAATAGGGTCACAATCAACTATATCACTATATAACGTCGAATACTTTTCACTTTTTCTGAAACTTTGGAACGATCTCCTTCCAAAGAGACTTCGAGGGGAAAAATCGAATAGGTGAGGTGCGTAAATGAGACATCTAAGTCAAAAAAGGCTGAAGAAACCGCTGAGACAGCTGCTCATTGACCATACTAATATTATTGCAGTTTCCACCTTCTCCAAAACAATTTCCACATTACACTTTATGTTACTGAATAATTGCGTAATACACATATGATGGATGTAAAAGATTTTCCTGCTTATGAACATCTCAACAGAGTTACAGCAAAGAAGATGGAATATAAAGAACCGAAAATCAGAACCAAAAGTCATGTATTGTCTATTTCATACTTAAAATACGATATACACATAGTGCCACCTAACAAAAAAAATTATAAACCTTTAAAATAGAATTTATATAGAAAATAGAGGTGGCGAATAGCTAACTAATTATTGGTGTATATTATACTCGTCCATATACATTTATATTTACAATAATAACAATAGAACTATAAGAATGTATTAATGTATATTATATTAGTAGATACATATATGCATAAAGTTTATAAATGTGGCAAGGTCATTGTTCGTGCGTTTTTGTTTAGGATGCGAAATATGTATATGAATATATGATGTATGTACGTATATCGAATTTGATGATTGATGAATCTAAAATATTAAACAAAATTTAAAAAATCTTATTTGAAGTGTTTTAATTTACAACAGACGAATATTACTAACAAATCGAATTCGAAATGCATTTTTACTAAACTAATTGTTTTTATTTAACATTATTAATGTATGTGTTATAATACTACACATTCGAAAAGGAAAATAATATTTAAATTTTGTCGATTATTAAATTTGAAAAGTTATGTTTCGCTGTTTCTTTCTGAGTAAATACAACAAATCGGTTTGATTTGACCGCTGTGCCATTCCGACTATCCCGGTTATTAATATTATGAGTTTTTCATCCTAGTGCTGGCTAGCATCAGTTGTGTGTGTACACTAACAATAGTTAGGTTGGCTAATTTCATATGATAACATAATTAATTTTCAAAGTCAAAAAAATCTAAAATCAACGACAACGAAATTTATTTGGCAACATGAAACAGTTATTTAATTCAATCATTTAGAATTCTTAGCCTGCGAATTTTGGTCTTAGTTTGATTAGTCTTGTCGTTTAATTTTTGTAAATGCCATCCACAATGCTTTCTTATTAAAACTAGAAGCAAACACCTGAGCGCATTTTCTTTGTGTAATTTACATTCTCCTGTAAACCAAGAAGAAAACTTGTCATTTTCTTCAGCTATGTTAACACATTTATTGTATATAGATTCCAATATGTTTTTTTTCTCCATATGCGTTGCAAAATATTTTGCAAAAACTTCTACATGCAGCCAGGTTAGTTCCAAAAATAAATCTGTTTGGTTCCTTAAATATATTTTTTCTGTCTCATTAAAGTAATTTTTAAATTTGATTAGGTACTCCGATGGTAATATTAAACTTTCTTCGTTTTTCGTCATAATTTCAATACAAGAATCACATGAAGATCTTTTAATTAGTTTATGAATGACGTAGCCGAGGAAATATCGTAAGGAAGATAATTCTACCTCAAATTGGTTGTTAATAAAATTTTCAACAAAATTAATTTCCTGCAAATCCACTTCTGGTGGTTGTTCGGCTTCATTTGACCCGTCAATGCAATTAACTATCTCTTGTTCTTGTGTTCTATTCTCTGATTGTTGAATAGCTTCAGGTTCTAAAATAAAGGTGCAGTTATCGGGTTCATAATTAAGTAATGTGGAATTGAAAACAATTTTACTGGACATGATTTTAGCAATTATAAAACTAAAATCGTAGACCGATGGGTTAAAATTATTACCACCTCTAGACCGAATTTGAGAAAATAGATTGTCTAGTGCATCTTGCTGCAACTTGCTTGCTAATATATAAGTCACATTTAAGTATTCGCCGACATCTCTTGAAATCATTAAAATAGCGTCGATAGTTTGAAGTAATCCTTTTATGCCATAAATTGAATTTTTACTTATAACTTTTATTTGCTTTAAATAGCTTTTCATATCTTTCAAAATTTCAAACGGTTCATTACCATCTTCCAAAGTAAGGTCCGATTTTCCTTTGTTAGAACATAACTGACTTTTGCTATTTAATGCATCAAACAATCGATCCAATTTTTCTATAAAAGTTCCCGTAGCAAAAGCACTGTCAATTACTTTCTTACTTTTGAATTTCTTTAATTGAGCAAAAGTTCTAATTCCATTTACGCAGCTTCTGCTCAATATCTGCGTAGCCAAATTAACTCTCATTCGTTGGAAAGTATTCGGAAATATGTGTTTAGTTGTTAATTTGGGACAAACCCTCGTTATTGATTTGATATCTAAGTTATATAGTTCCTTAAGAACATCCCATGTAACAAGCCCATGCGGTGTTAAGATATCGTGGTTTAACATGGTATTTCTCACAGATTTAAATAGATGAGGAGTATCGTACAGTGCAAATATTTTTCGATTATCAATAAAAAAATAAGGTTCATCTAAAGTTACTCCTAGTTCTTTATAAGCGTTCCTATTATTTCAACCTTGATCCCAAACACATCCCCAAATGGTAATTCCAAGTTCGCGTACTTTTTCGATGTTACTTAATATCAGTTATTTTAATTTAATGCCTGTAATTGTTCCTTGTGTTGCTACGTAACTGATTACAAATTTGTCAGAGCTAAACAATCCTCTTGACATAAATACACAAACATGTGATGCTGGAATCGGTTCTCTTCTGCCATCTCCATAATCTATAACTCCAACAAGTTCATCCAGTATCCCGTCATATATCAAATCACTCCTTATTTTGATTTCATCAAATAATAAAATTTGTTGCTTTGCTAGATCTGACATATCTTGTACTTTGTTTTTGATTTGGTCTAGTAAATTTAAATTGAACCCTGGTTTTAAGTGACTAAGAATATTCCAATTATTA
Source organism: Tipula unca (assembly GCA_951394425.1). Taxonomy (NCBI): domain Eukaryota; kingdom Metazoa; phylum Arthropoda; class Insecta; order Diptera; family Tipulidae; genus Tipula; species Tipula unca. The sequence continues at coordinate 174,227,146 of OX596380.1, read as the reverse complement.
ATTGATTTCACATAAGGTAGTTGCAACTTTAAAGTATGTATTTCGTAAAAACTCATATGTAGAATGCGAACGAAATTCGATGGTTTGAGCTAATATTCTTTGGTTCTTCGAATAACGACTGTTTTGGCTTCGTTTGTGTAGCAGCATTTTACAGAACTCTTTGGTGTGGTCGTTGACATAGGGCAGCTCATCTATATGTTCAGATATATTTTTACGTTTTAATTTCTTATATTTGTTTAAAATTTTTGATTTTATTTTATTCTTCAAATTGATGAGACGATTCTGATTTTTAAATTTGGCATGTTTTAGTTCTAGTTTTTTTGCATTTTCTTTTAACTTCGTGTTCAGCCTTCTATAATGTTGCGTAATCTTTTCATTGTTAAGACAATTCTTGCAGTCAATATCTTGAGGATAGTTAAAAATAACTTCGGGCGGTGTTGAAATTTTTGAATTACATGGTAACATATTAAAATTTGAATTTCGAACAGCTAATCTCTTCCCTTTAGCCGGAGGATAGGTTCGAACGTTATTTTTATTTGAATTAACATCTATTACGGATAAATTTGAGTCTAAATAAGTTTCACATTTAATTAACATATTATCACATGAATTGGTAACAGTTTCAATTATTTTTTTATTTGGGCCTGCATACACTTTTAATGGTTTACTATTAATACATGTTTCTTGAGTTGAGTTATTTGAACTTACATTTAAAAACAGAGACGGAAATTTTTTTTTTGTAAGATTTCTTTTCAATAACATTTTTTTTTCAAAATGCAATTCACAAATATGCTATACATTATTTCTTTAACTGGGTCTTGATTACGAACGTTGCATATATCCTTCCATAATTTTAACCTAGTGCTGTTTTTTACTGGAAATCCGAACAATCGACAACTTCTATCTATTCGTTTAGTTCGCCCACAAATGGAACATTTACCACCAAAAATATATTTTGATTCGGCCATAGCACACAGGATAATTTTTATAGTTATTCGCGGCTCACAACAAAACATAAACTAACAAAAATAAAAAAAATAAAAAATATCACATATACCGGGTGTTTTTTTTAAACTGAGACGATCAAATATCTCGAAAAATAGCCACTCTACGGAAAAAATGTCCATAATCAAAATTCAATCATACCGCGGGGGAAATACATTAGTGCAAAAAAAAAAGTCCCCCCACCCCCGCTTTGTAGGTGCGGCGGGGGTAACTTTTAAACTAAGATAGGAAGCCATATTTTTTATTGCAGATACGGATTCTACGACTAAAAGTACGTATGATTTGAATAAAATATTTTGTTCGGTTCATGATAGATGGCGTTGCAATCGACGAAATTCAATTTTTTCAATTTCTCCTTCTTAGAACACACGCATTCGATTCTGCAATACGTTTGAAATAAAAAACATCACGTTTTCATTGGAAATACTCGAAATTCGTCATCAAAACAATTTATTCAGTTTTGTAAATCTAAATAAGTGTTCAAAATTAATTTCAAGTTTTATTATTAAATTTCAAAAATACAAAATTCAGGCCATCATTTTGAACACTTATTTAGATTTACAAAACTGAATAAATTGTTTTGATGACGAATTTCGAGTATTTCCAATGAAAACGTGATGTTTTTTATTTCAAACGTATTGCAGAATCGAATGCGTGTGTTCTAAGAAGGAGAAATTGAAAAAATTGAATTTCGTCGATTGCAACGCCATCTATCATGAACCGAACAAAATATTTTATTCAAATCATACGTACTTTTAGTCGTAGAATCCGTATCTGCAATAAAAAATATGGCTTCCTATCTTAGTTTAAAAGTTACCCCCGCCCCACCTACAAAGCGGGGGAGGGGGGACTTTTTTTTTTGCACTAATGTATTTCCCCCGCGGTATGATTAAATTTTGATTATGGACATTTTTTCCGTAGAGTGGCTATTTTTCGAGATATTTGATCGTCTCAGTTTAAAAAAAACACCCGGTATATGTGTGCAGATTATTTATTAATCGACCAAAATTAAATATTATTTTCCTTTTCGAATGTGTAATATTTCGCATCCTAAACAAAAACGCACGAACAATGACCTTACAACACTTATAAACTTTATGCATATATGTATCTACTAATATAATATACATTAATACATTCTTATAGTTCCATTGTTAATTTGTTATTATTGTAAATATAAATGTATATGGACGAGTATATACACAAATAATTAGTTAGCTATTCGCCACCTCTATTTTCTATATAAATTCTATTTTAAAGGTTTACAATTTTTTTTGTTAGGTGGCACTATGTGTATATCGTATTTTAAGTATGAAATAGACAATACATGATTTTTGGTTCTGATTTTCGGTTCTTTATATTCCATCTTCTTTGGTTACAGTTATGGAAACGAAAGTGGTTTGAGCAATTTCAATCTATTTTTCCCAATAAATATCTTCTTTCAAAAAGAAAAAACTAAAATTGTTCACGACTTTGGCTATATCGATTTAGCTACAACATAGAAATCATTTTCAACATTGAATCAAGTCATGCATTTGCAGTTCAGGCCATCCAAGCGGTGGCGCAGAGCAGGCCAGAATAGGAATATGCCCATGCAGTTCGAGTTACAGGCTTAACTGTGCCCACGTTTTAAGATTAATGTAATCTGAAAACGAGAGGTCACTTAAACGAAAAAAAGTGCGAGATTGTGAAAATGCCACCACTATATCTCAACATCGCGTACGAAATAATCTATATTTAAAGTAGTTTCACAGGAGGAAACGGTGATTTCTGTAAGATTGCCTATTCTCAGATTGCCCATTCTGTCATATAAAACCTCGAAAGGATACCATTCCTTATATCGTTTCCTCGATTAACAGATAAGAAATGTGTCTCTTGAAAGAAGCTCGTTCAAGCAGCATTGTATATCAAGTTGGATAATCGATGGTGATGAATCTTTATTGATAGAGCAATCGCTTACACAAATAAAATTTCTCTCTATACATTTGAGAGTTGTAAAGTACTATTTCAATTCATTTATATATAGCTGCGCTGATCCGCACATTTCATCCAAAACTTGAATCCTCTATATATATACACCACAACAACAATACAAATATGTGGACGACCTATAACCTTAAATCAAAACGCAAAACCTATACGTTATCTCGATTAAATCTTTTATTTTATGTTTTATGTACTGATGATGTACATATTCGGAATTATGATTTATTTAGTTCCATACACATATAGCCATGGATATACTCGTATGTATATACGAAAGAACCACAGAAATTTTGATTAATTTTGGTTATTTTCTAATTCGCTGTGGCCATAAAGAGAATTTAACAAAAAAATTTGATGTAACATATTAGTTCATGTGTACCTAAAGGCCTTGAAAATAAATACATATACGCATATTACATGAACAAATCGGTTTTCGGTCAAAAACTGACAAAACTACTTTATTCGAAGAATACACATAATTTTGGAATAATTTTTTTAATTTCTTAATTGAAAATAAAATTGTTGTTGGTTTGTTTTTTTAATTTCTAAAAGATATCGATTTCCTTTCCATTCGACAATTTAAATCGATTAAAAATGTTAATTTTGTGTATCAAAACAAAATCTTGGGTTCTATAAAAAATTTAAAATTCAAATTTAATTTAATAAAATGATCAAATCGACAAGAATATATAATAATTAGGTGTTCTATACAGCAGGATATCAACAGTTTTGTTTGATCTGGATGACGTACCTATAAACGTAAAATTATTTAATTCCCAGCGGAAGTTATTTTTAGTAATTTTGTGTTGAGAGCGAATGCTTAACATTAACTTTCCCAATAAGAGCGCAGAAATCAAAGAAAATTGGCCATACTCGTATCTCTCCTATTATTTTTAAATAGTGGACACTTGGACCCTTCTAAATTTGTATCGGACATTAATATACAAAGGATTAGGCTCCGCTGTAAAACCGCGAAAATTTAACGAAAACCATGCCTATAATGTATGTACACGTTTCATTTAAGCCCAAAAATATCAAAGTTTTTGCCATGTGGACACTAACATTTTTGTATAGTGGACACCAAGACCTTTCAAATTTTGTATAATATACTAACTGGGGCGCTTTACATCGCTCTGCGACATTCGTTTTTGTCGCGCTGTTTCAGTAAATATGTATTTAGCGTTATAAATGGTGTTACCCATCCTCCCATACTTTACTATTTCTGTATTTATGTAGTGTCTTATTTAATTGAATTTATTTAAAAAAATAGTTGTAGAGATAAAATGGGATCAAGAGTTGGCCGTTAGGCAAATGAATTGAGCATGGATTTTGATGAGAGAAAAAATCAAGCAACTCAACTCAATTCTCAATACACGATTCAGTTGAGTGCACATGCCATTCACTTTTTCATCGAATTCAACACTTATGTTCGAAGATATTCGCGAGTATTGTAGCTGGTGGTCGTTCTGCTCGTTGTGCTACATTAGCTTCCGTGAAAAAGACACCGCGTTGTCCATTCTCCAAGTGTACCCATAAATGTTGAACAGTCGTGGATGACGTTCGTGTATTGCAAATGATAAAATACGCCAAATTACCTTATTGCAACTAAAATAACGGCCCAATCTTGATACTTCGTCATTTGAATCTGGAGCAGCAATGCCGAACACTGCCAGGTCGTACCTTTATTCACGTATTTGCAGACATATTTAATGGACTTAATGGAGTTTCAGTATACTTAACATTGCAGTGTGTTGCGAATATTTTCGATAGTACCTTGCAATATGGAACATATGTCGCTAGGAGAATGGTTAATTGACCGACATTGGTTGCACCTACATCCGAAACGATGGCTTCGCGTTGATGAATATACTTCTCGGAACGTAGTTTTGATTGATTGAAACGGACGAAATTTAAACGTTCCGTTTCGATATTGACATACATATAATTGTCCACGCCTAGGTAACAATTATTAAGTTAAAAATACCTTGAACTGACCTTCTTATTCATTTCTTCGCCTGCAAAATGAATATGTTATTTGTATAGCAATGCATGTACAATCGACAGCTCAATAAGTAATCGATCAGTGGATTGAACATCTTCATCTGGAATTGGTAGCCCTCCTCTCCATGACAAAACTTCAATGGATATTGAAGTGTATCATGTGATCGATGTGTTTCGTACATGAGCTGCACTCGTCCATCATCAACCCGCTTGATCACAATATCACGCATTTCCACATTTTCGTCAACAATCACAACGATCCCTACTATCGAAAAGACAAGAAAAGTTTTTCGATTATTTCCGAATTTCAAGGGTTCTTAATTCGCTGGTGGTATCAACGCTTCTCTTCGATGATAAATTTGCCCTTGAATCTTTAAAATAGAGGGCAATTTTTAATATGATGAGTTCAACATTATCGAAATGATGAACACGTGGTGACGTCTTTACCATATAGGGGGGATTGCAGCCGGATGGACGAACAACAACATCGGTTCCAAATGACGTCATGTTAAAGCATTGATTGTACTGTTGGGTGTGTGCGAGATAATGTCTGCGGATATCGTTGTATCTCTATAGAGATAAGTACGCAATGACTTCGGTGGCGAAGTCAAAACCGGCAATTTAACTTTGCCATCGGCACAACATAGCCCTGGCGTTTCTGCTTTGTAGGCGATTGTATAGAGTCATAATTGAAAGAAGCGCGATTCAAGTCGACGTTTTGAATTACGTTTTGTTGGACCTGAGTTGGTGCCCGTGCTGCGCGAACTTGTCCGATATGAGCACGTCTCTGTTCATTTAACTCTTCGCGTTACTTTTGCGATTCATTCTCACGAACACCGTGCATTCCTTGTGGGTTATGGTTTCTTCGTCCTAGGTTCGGTCGTCTGATAGCCGGAATTTTAATTAAAAATCAATTTCTAAAAATTTCTATAATTCATTTGACTAATTTACTTTGAAAAGGACAGCTGTTAAATTGCTCAAATCTTACTTTGCATCGACTTATCACGCAATTCAAAATTTCATAGAAAAAAACATTCAATTTTCTTCGGGTTTTTCCGGAAGTTTCCGAGTTTTCCACTCAAATTTTCCAATTCTTCTCTTCTAAAAAACCATTTGGATCGGATACGCGCGAAATCCCGTATGAAAAAAGCATTTTTTTATTTTCCGACATTTCCGGTGGATTTTCCCAAAATTTTCTTTCGTAAGAACCATCTCCTGGCAATTATAATTAAGATTACTATAAAAAAGGTTAAGTTCCGCTGATAAAACTCGGAAATTAGGCGAGAGTATCTGAATTATGCAAATGGTATGTATGTATACACGTTTTACTCGAGCACGAAAATATTTTTACCATATGGACAATAGTTTTTCTAAATAGTGGACCATTGGACCTTGAGGAGAATCTTGAAATTTGATAAGAATTACCCAAATCTCATGTACACGATTTACTCAAATACAAAAATCTCAGAGCGTTTGCCATATATAGACAATAACATGTCTGAATAGTGGACACTTATCGGAGCCCAAGGAGGCATAGGAGGTGGACTACCGTCTCTTCCTCCTCCTCGTCCATACAGCTTCTGCAAAAGTCATTTGCTTCTAGACCTAGCCACTTCGCATGTTCTCCAAGTAGGCAGTGTCCTGTGAGTATCTCCACGATCGTTTTTAGTTCACGTCTTCGTAGGGAGATCAGTGCCTTTGGATTGGCTATTACCTCTGCCTGGTACTCGCTGCAGTGATCAGGGAGACGAACTGATATATTTACTTCTAGTCTATCACAGAAGACTCCAGCTCCTACTTTACCGTTTAGCTTGGAGCCATCCGTAAAGAACTGCAGTGCTTCTGTTTCCGCAACCAACCCGCCAAGATTCCCTTGAGGGGCAGGAAGTTCGGAACCTTTTCTCGAAACACAAAGTTGGTGTAACGTAGTCTAGATTCGCCAGTTCCTTCCTTAGCGATCTAATTATCGTCGAGTGTCCTGTCTGAAGACATTTCCACTGAGATACGGTTGATAATCTGGTGGTCGCCGCAATCTGCTTACCATAAATATCGACAGGTGGAAGGTGAAGCATATAACTTCCAAGGCACGTGTTGGTGTTGTCCTCAGCGCCCCGCTTATCAGCATGCAGGCCGTTCTTTACACCTGCTCGATTCCCTTTTTGTACGTTACTTTATCAAGAGCTGGCCACCACACACTCACCCCATACATAAGTACAGGTCTTACTACGGCAGTGAATAGCCAGTGTACCAGCCCCGGCTTCAGGCCCCATCTCTTTCCGATGGCGTTTCTGCACGAGTACATGGGTATATTAGCCTTGTTTACTCTTTCCAGAATGTTGGGCTTCCAACTAAGCTTACTGTCCAAGATTACGCCCAGAAATCTTGCCTTGTCAGTAAAAGCTATTCTCCTACCATTTAAGAGAGGTGGATCTACTACCGGGATTTTCTATTTCCTAGTAAATAGTACCAGTTCAGTTTTGGATGAGCTAATTGCCAGTTCATCTCTGATGGCCCACCTTGTAATGGGTTAGGAGGGCATTTTGGATTACCTTCTTCACCGTTCTTAGATATTTGCCAGAGACAGCTATAGCTACGTTATCTGCATAAGCAATCACCCCGATCCCCTCTCTCTCCAGCTCCAACAGCAATCTATTGATTGCTATGTTCCAGAGAAGAGGAGACAGGACACCTCCCTGAGGGGTTCCCTTAGCCACCCGCCTCCTGATAGTGAATTCCCCCAGCTCCGAGTTAACCATCCTGCACCCCAGCATGTGATTGATTAGCCAAGAATATCGATTTCTCTATTGTACTTACCAGGGCGTGCAGAGCTGTGTCCACAGATTTCCCTTTACAGTAAGTCACTAGGCTTTATTTTTGACCGTATAAAGATATCCATCAGCCTTTTCAAGGTTTTCAGTAGAAAGGATGATAGAGTTATGGGTCTTAAGTCCTTTGGGTAGCCATGTGAGGATTTACTCGCTTTCGAAATAAAGATCACTCTGACCTCTGTCCACCCCCGCGGAATACAGACCAGTTTTAAACACCCTTTGAGGTTTACCTCCAGTCAGGGGAGTAATAATCAACGAGTTGTTCTGAATCTCCGCTTTAATAATTCGGTCAGGACCAGCGGATTTATAGGGTTTAAAACCTTCAAGTGCCCATAGGATCCGTTTTTTGGTTACGATATCTTCTATGCGCAGTGAATGTGCTTCCCGATGAGTACTATAGTCTCTGTCGAGTCGTCTAAGCTTCGTGGAAAGTGGGTTTCGGTGAGAAGTTTGAAAGATTATTCACTAGAAGCATCCATCCTGTTTAATTAAATAACTGGGACTGGTAGGATTAGTAGACAGTATCTTCCTAAGACGAGAGGTCTCGGAGACTCCCTCCATTTTATCACAGAAGAGTCTCCATGATCTCCTTTTTGTCTTCCTCAATTCTTTTTTGTAAAGTTTGAGGTCCTTCTTATAGGAGTCCCAGTCTTGAGCCTCCCTCGTGTTTTGGCTCTGTTAAAGGCTCTTCTACACGCCTTCCGGTAGGTCCCCAGTTCCTTGGACCACCATGCTGGTTTTTGCTTGCCCCTGGGCTTAACTATTGGGCAAGCAGCGTTGAAGGAATTGTGTCCACTATGCAATTCAGTTCCTCCACTGTCGCTGGCAGCTCAAGGGCCTTCGGCGTTAATAGTTCTTTAAGCGTTCCCCATACTTGCTCCAGTTTGTCCTTCTAGGTTCCTAAAGGCTTTCCGGGTAGCAGGGGAAACGTCAAGGCTAAAGGTTATATAACGATGGTCAGAGCTCCATTCCTTGATCATATGGTACAACTTTTCTGAGGCGAAGGTTAAGTAGAACCTCCTGCCGGTTTTTAGTAATAAATGTGGGTTCTTGCCCAATATTACACGCCCAAAGGTTCGTATTTAATAGGTAATCAAAACATAACTCACCCCTTTCGTTGATATCAGTGCTGCCCCAAATTGTGTGATGCGCATATTCGCATCATACCCAAGGAGCACCCCAATCTTCTTTCTTTCTGCTTCGAGAACCAGGTCCCCCAGGTTATCCGGCGGAACCTGTTTGTCCCGGTCCATATAGGCTGAGACCAGCCAAATTAGACTGCCGCCCATCTCCAAGCTGACAGCAGTCATGTCACCATTGCTGTATTGAGAAAGTAGAAAAATATTTAAATTTAGGTTATACCCCTACATTCTGAGGCCACAGATCCTGTTGCTGTTTATCCAAGGTTCTTGGATAAAGACCACGTCCTCTCCTGATCCAGTCAGTCTTAACCTAATACCAAAGTGAAAGTAAGATCAGTATTTTTGGAGGAATATTTCGGAGTTGTCAGAGGTGATGATACATCACCTGAAAAGTTTACGCTGATAAAATGACCGAACCTCTTTAAATCAATACGGAATGCTGAATCAAAACGATAGCCGAAGTGTCATAGAAAAAGCCTTTGGTGACTTTAACCTGTAAGCAAGCTACTCCGCTCCACTAAATACAGTTTTTGGTACAGATTTCTGTCATAGTTATAGAGTCATGCGTTCAGTAACTTTTCACATTCAATTTCCACGGTCAACTTACCATGCATCCATACAACAATAGTTTTGTTTACTAATTATTATTTTGTCTTGCGTTTACTTCTTATGTTTATACGAACTTAACGCACCATAATATCATCACCCATTTATACCACTTAGTTAAGTTAAAACTTGAAATAATTGTGGACAATGACCAATTATAAGATTAATCACTCTCTCCCCAACCGTAGGTATATGTTTGTATAAAAGACATGAAATTAATTTATATGGATGTGTATGTGTATACGAGTACGTAAATAGTCGCAATAACAACAAATATCAAGAAACGAATTGAAAGCAATAAAAATAAATATTTTTTAAAAGCTATAAGGCGACAGATCGTGTGAAATTTTTTTTTTCTTCTTTAAGTATTTTTTTTTTCTGTATACACAACGCTATTAGTCATCCATCCTTGTTGCTGTTTGCTGTATGCTTTGGTTTTATGGTTTCTGCAAGCGCAAATAAAAATAAAATAAAATTTCTTACCTCAACCTCTTATTAATAAAAACCAGTACTGTTTTGTCATATACATACATATATCACATATATACATGATTAGCTCCGGAAGTAATAAATGACGTAACTATTAAGCGCAACAAAAAAGCACGAAACGAATACACCTGCCATTCAAAAATAATTCCAATTTGGGGAGAAAAAAACATTTTTGATTTAGTGTATGTATCCAACATACCAACATCAAAACATAAAATCAATTCCAGACTCTTCAATTCGTTTTCAATTATTAATGCGCTACGCTCGACGACTATACCAGTCGTTCCACAACAATACAAAAAATTCATTCTAATTCTTGTTGCCATTGTCTTTGGAATATATACTCTGAGTCTGAGAACATTTCTCATGAATTTTAAATAAATTCAATTATTGTTCGACTTATATATTCTGTGTCTGTGTGTGTTGAATGCAAATTTCGCGTATATAGCTGTTTGGTTATTTTGATTTTTCTCTGCACGGCTTTAAAATCGAAATGATTCAATTTATTCAAAAACTCCGATAGTTTTTTGCTTTTTTTTTTTAGTTTTTTTTGTATTCAAATCGATTTCTCGATTGAAATATTGGCTAAATTGAATATAAAACAAAAAAAAAACTACTTTGTCTGCGCTATGGGTAACAATGTCGATGATTATTTAATATTTCTCTTTTTAAGTGTGGTAAGAAGATAATTCTTTTGTATCGATTAAATGCTACTACTATTCTGCTACTTTTTATGGTTTGATGATTTATGATGAACTTCAAATTTGTATTATGTACTGCGGCGAAAACGTATAATAGACCACCATAGTCGTGTGATAACGGAACGGAGCTTATACCAGATTCAACTAAGACAATCCACCGATTTATTTGTACCGATTTGTAGAACGGTAACCACTGCATTTGGCGTGTTATCTCCAAATTCTCTGTTGGGGGCTATTCCTTTAATTTCCACCCATGATTTCCCAAGTTGTTTCGTCTCGGCCAGTAAAGTTCTCTTCCATGTCATTGCTGATCTTCCAGCTTTTCAGTAACATTCTGGTTACATCGTTCGCTATGTAGGTCCGATCCATCCCCACTTTCGTCTACTTATTTCGATCTGGATGCCAAATTGGTTGGTTTCCTGTGCAGTTCTGTGTTTCTACTGATGCATTTGTTAGCGAAGTCTTTCAACTTTCTTTTGATTCGCTCAGTGTGTTTCCACGTCTCACACCCATGCAGTATAGTACCGATTTTACAAACAATTTTAATCATTCGTATTGTGTGTTAGGATAGAAGTATTCCAGATTTTAAATAGCAAACTGAATGTACCTCTGTTCCACCTGTATTTGCTACTTGGTTGCACAAACCAAGAAATTCGTTTCCAGCTTCGATTTATTCCTGATAATTCTGAATCGATGTGGTTATAATAGTGTTGAATCTCATCGTTTTGGTTTTCCTGATCTGGTCTAGATTATCTAGTCTAGATCATTGAGTTTACCTGTTTATCCCCATTGAATTCCATTGGGGTTATGTAGTAGTATATTTCACTTTGTTTGTCTTTGAATTGAATTAGATTTCCAGCATCCCGATACATTTTTTATATGAGCTCAACGATATCTTCACAAAGTATCTGCCATATTATGTTCCTATTTAGTGTGTCAAATGCTCGTTCGAAATCGACGAAGAGCAGGTATATTGGAGAATTTCATTCATTGGATTGTTCTATATGATGATACGAATTGAGTTGATTAATCAGTGCAGCTTTTTCCTGATCTGAAACCAGCTTGCTCCTTTCTTAATTTTGCATTGAGTGCAGGTGTGATTCTGTGAATGATGATCATTGCGAAGACTTTTTAATGTTGTGTTAAGGAATTATTTTTGTGGTATTCTACCAGAATTTGGATATTTCGGTGGTTATCGGTGTTGATAGTTTCGTTATCGGTGTGAGTTGATCGTCCGAGATTTTCGGTGTTGTTTATGCTGTTTTCTTCGAAATATTCTTTAATTGTGGTTCATCAGTTGTTAAAACTTGACCAGAAGAATCATGAAGATGAAGCATGTATTCTTCAGCCACCTTGATAATATCCTCTGTGTAATCCCTTCGATCATTCCTTGCCATTTTCTTTACTTGACGCGTGGTATCTTCGTATCTGCGTTTCACCTTAGCCGTGTTTTGTTTAGCTGACAACGGTCCTCAATTTTTCTCCATGTATATCATCGCTAATCCATGGTTTCCGATTGTGCTCTTGATAGCCGAATACGCTCGTAGCAGTTTTGATATAGGCTTCTTCAGTTTTATTCTATTGGTGGCTTCCTTTCTTTGGAGAATATTTTACATGATCTATCTGATTTTTAGTTCTGCCATTCGGTGATGTCCAAGTATATTTATTATAGCCTATATGAACAGATGATTTGTAATGCAGGAGTCGAGGAGTCTCTCTTCATTGTTGTTTCGGACTGAATCCAACGCGTTTTTGCCCACTATGGTCGTCAGGTGGGTGTTGTCTGTTTCTATTTTTATGTTGATATCTTCCTGTATTATTTTTAAGTCATTCCTTTGGGTTGTATGTTCACAAAACTCATCTTTCGTTGTGATTTCGTCGATTATACTGAATGATAATGGTAATTTTTATTCTTGAGTAGAATCTCGCCATGATTATTCTGCTGTTGATTTGTTTCCATTCCATCAATGCTTTTTTATTGCGTTGGATGTTGCTAATATGCCTACGCCTTGTTCAGGTGTGTCGTCTCTACCAGAGAATATTATATGTTGCTGGAATATATAGTTCTCCACTGTTGTCCCATTTTTTACTGTAGCGTTTCAGTTCCTTTTTTACTTGTGCTACTAGCCTTGATATTTTGTTATAGTTCTGATGTTGCATTGTCCGATTCACGGTCGTGTACGATAGCCAAGGGTCAATATTGGCTGGTGTGTTATTACTTCTTCTATAGCATTCGTTTCTGTAACCATTTGCGAGTTCAGATTTATGAATGATTAGTTCATTAAATCTCAGCCAGTTCCCAGGGTTCCTGGATAAGGTATACCCCATACCAGCGGGGAGGTTTCATTTTTAATTTTATTTCCTATTCCTTTTGACGATGTTCCCAACCCGTCAGTCATTTCCTAGTAAACCTCGCATATGGTTATAGTTGACTTGATAAGATGGTTACCACTTTAACTGTCTCTGCCATGCACCAAAAAAATGTTTAAAAATGTTAATTGACGAATGTGTCACATTCATTGATATTCAGACAAAGTAGATTGAATCACACCTAGTGAACAGAACATCATTGATATTTTCCGTCAATGACTTTGGCAAAGTCTATATACACCACATCAACTTGCTTGTGATTTTCAATATCTTTAATAGTGTTTCTGATGAAATCGTTAAGTTTGGTTGTAGTCGCTCGTTTTTAATTGAATGCCACAAATAATAAAAAATAATATCTGGCAAATATCCACCACGAGCACGATTACAGAAGTTGATCATTTGGTCGAAATTGTCTATCACATTTCTACATAATTGGGGTTCTATCTCACGAATGACGCGTTCGTTATTCTCATAAACGTTATCTTCCTCAAAGCCTCACAAAAAATTATCTAATGGTGTTATATTACACGTTCTTGATGGTCAACTAACATTCCCTATTCGCGAAATTAATCGTCCATCAACACCCCAATTCCCTTAGTCGTGTCACTTGTCACTTGTACCGACAGTTACATTTTGGTATTCCCTAAGGCGATTGAAGTGACAATCGTCGTTTCAAGTGACAAACATCGTATTCTAGTAGTCGTTATAAAAGTTTCGTGTCACCTGAAATGACATTTCTGGACGCGTAAAATTTTTAAGCGACAGGAGCAAAAATGCAGAAAATCAGAAGATACCAAAACATTTAATTTTATTTTTTTTGATGTACTTTATTTTTAATGAACCAAAATATAATTAATTTAAAATATTTTTATATTTTATCTACAATTTGTGCGCTGATGGAAAAATATTGAACTATGTATTTACCTAACTACCTATTTTTTATACGTATTTAATTCTAAAACTTTCACGAAATTACAGAGATTACAATTACTTACTTATGGGTATGGTTGTAGTTTCCCATTAAATACTATTAATTGTTCCGTCGATTAAATCGAGCTTGCATTCGCATGGCGGCTGAGGCATGCTTAATATTTCATGATGTTGAATATTCGACAACTTTTACAAATTGATTTGAATTCACAAAGTAATAATCGATGATTTATTAATTAATAATTAATAATTAATATTTATACGATTTAATAATCACTCAATTAATTGAACACACAAATTTTATTTAAAATGTTTTTGTCGCAATTTGCACAGGCGCTGGAGGCAGCGCAGGAGCTATTCGGAATTATTCACTGAATTATACTGAACTCTTATGGTTCCGAATATATATTTTAATATAGTTTCAAATAGATATTCGACTTCAAAATGGCAACAATAAAAAGAACCTTTCTGGTCTGGTAACAATCTAACTCTGATTTTTTATATTAAAAACAAAAATCAACAAAATATAAAATCAATGATTACTTATTTATAAAAATTAAATCTAATTTTGTACGCAACCATTAAAATCTTAAGTGCAAACGAAAACAATAAAAATCTAAATGGTACAAAATAAAAATGAAAAATGAAGATCAAAATGTCAATTTCATTTTGATCTTCATTTTTCATTTTTATTTTGTACCATTTAGATTTTTATTGTTTTCGTTTGCACTTTAGATTTTAATGGTTGCGTACAAAATAAGATTTAATTTTTATAAATAAGTAATCATTGATTTTATATTTTGTTGATTTTTGTTTTTAATATAAAAAATCAGAGTTCGATTGTTAGCAAACCGAAAAAGCTGTGTGTTACCAAATTTAATTAAATAAAATTAAAGTTAATTGTAAACCTAATTCACTTAATATTGTAAAGTATAGATATATAAAATTGTGAATAAAAACATAACATCCGACATTTTTATTATATAAATAAATAATTTTGAATTTATCAATAGTTTTTAATAACCATTACACCACATAAATATCATGCCAAATACAAAACTGACAATTCATGTATTTCAAACGTCAATATTCCGTCAAAAATCAGGAAATTATTGGTGCTGCCAGATAATTCTATTTGTCGTGTCACGTCACTGCGGGCGACTAAGAGAATACCAATTTATATTTGAAGTGACGTGACAGTCGTCGTGTCGAATGAAGTGACACGACTAAGGGAATTGGGGTGCAAATCTATTTCTCAATAAATCGAATATAAGTCGTTAATATTTATTCCATCAAAAATTGGCCATAAAAATTGTTAACAAGTTTCTGTAGCGAACTCCATTGACAGTAATAGCGTTATTAGCTTCATTTTTGAAATAATGTGGACCAATAGCGTCTGCGGCCCATGGATCACACCACACAGTAACACCAGAAGAATACAATGGCAGCTCCACAACTGCCCTTGAATTTTGAGAAGCCCAAATTCGACAGTTTTTGTTTGTTTACGTGGCCAGAAAAATTTAAATGAGCTCAATAAGAAATTTTATTTATTTTAGATTATGGTTACCTTATTCTCTGCATTTTGTAGACGTTGAGGATGATCTTGTGGACGAATTAATTGTAGAGGACGTCGTGAAATCGATAAACGTGCTGGTTCTTTGTAACACTTTCTCTCATTGTAGCAATATTTTCGGTTGAACAACGTGTGGTTATTTATATGTTTGCTACTGAACCAGTGGACTCTTTGCACTAAATTTTTTATAGCGGGCCGAGATGGGCTATTTTGTTTATCAAAAATAACCTAACTTTTACGAAATGTTGTTTTTACAGATGCACCATTTTCGTAATGAGTTTTATGTTGAGTCGGCTTTTCTAGAGTTGTAATATCTGATGAGAGCCGGTCCATGTTGAGATCGCTCAAAATTATTTTGATATATTTGGTGAATTCTAAGTATTAGAATAGTATTGCTTAAGCATAAGTATGCGCCAGACAGAAAAACCAGCATGCACCATGTACACTGTGTCATAGTTTTTAACGTCATTTCACAGGTGGGATACCACACAGCGACTATGCGATATAGTTAGATTTTATTTCTTCGTATTTTATTCCCGCTTCAGTACATTGAGAAGAAATTTTAATTTTGATGTCGCTTTAATGCTATATGTTTTGTAGAACTAAGAACCAAATTTCGGCCAAGTGTATTAGATTTCAGGATCTATGTTAATTTTCCACAAACCGAAACTCGTTGTATCGGGATGATCTTCGTTTTATTTGATAACACGAACAAATTAAGAGCATTAGATCAGGGGGGTTACCGGGTAATCCTATTCGAATCTCAGAAAGTTGCGAAAGTTCAATCCGATTCGAAAATTATTTGGCACCGCGTAAGACTTTCGGATTACATTTTAATATTGCCATAAGCAAAAAGCGATTTTTTAAATTGTATGCTACTTCATTCAATATTTGTTTTAGATGTCAAATGTCAAGTCGAAAAAAATGTAAAACAACAGAAGCGTTTGATATATTTTATCGATTTAATTGATATACACGTCAACAATTAGTTAAGTTTCCAAAGTAAAATGGAGGGAGCGAGCAACTCAATCAAACGGTGGCATCTTAAATAATTTATGAATAAAACTGAAAACTATCGTAATATTTTTTATTTATATTTATTATTTATGAAAGACTGGAAATATTTACAGTGAACGTTTTTCACCTGCGTTATCCGAGTGAATGCTCGTATCTTCGCTAAGTGTTCACTACCCTTCGTTATTCTCTTTCCATAAACTTATTATCTTCTCCGGTTACGGCCAACACATTTCCAGTCATCGACCAACTGACACTCCACACAACATCATCGAAAGTTTGAAGAATTGTTGATGTCCAATTGGAGAAATCTTCGCTGCTCCAGATGATGACACGGCGATCTTGAGGGCATGATACAATTTGCGATCGAGGAAGTCCAACACTTGGGGCTCACGCCACATCTCCAACCCAATCCGAATGTACCTTGTATCGAAATTCCTCCACCCATCGATTTTAAAATTATTATTTATTATTTATTAAATTTATAATTTTGTTATATTAACTCCTATCCGTAAGCAAAATAGTTGTCGAATGACATTTCTTAATTTTGTACGATAGTTTGATTAATTTTCGCATTAGACGGTACCACCAACGAACATGAAGTTAGATGCAATATCATTTTTGTAAATTCGGATTCATCAAATGCGAATACGAATCCGAAAGTAGAATAACGCGGTACTAAATTTTCGAATCCGAATGAAATATCAGTAAAATCGGATTACGCGGTAACCCCCCAGATAACTGACCATCTACTGATATTTTTGATGTTCGATAATTTAGGTAGATGATGAGATACTTCTTATGTCGATTAGATAGTATTTTGTTTAACGGCCATTACTGGTCCCTTACTATGTCAACAATCTGGCTCCAAAGGTTTCGATCCTAGGCTTGGTCTTCATACTCTATTAGACAATCTGAAGAAACCAAATGGTTCTCTACTCCGTGGAGCCACCGTCGCCAGCAATGACCACGGCGCCTACCATATGGTGGCTTGCCTTTCAGAGATCGCTGCAGAATTCATTCTGAATCAGGACGCAGAACGTGACCGAGCCAGCGTATTCTGTGAGTTCTTATTTCATATACAATATCGGAAATCTTCATGAGATCTCGTTATTGTACAGAGCTCGGTATGTGCCATGTATTTCGCGTTTTTGACCGTAAATCACGCATGACTTTTCTCTCAGTTGTAAGGAAACATCTCGCGTATTCATTCGTCAACGCCCAACTTTCACATCCAAACATAACAACGGGACTGATCAACGCTTTGTAATGCTTCAGCTTCACGGCACTTGATAGGTGTTTAGAGTTTAGCAGCGGCCTTAGAGGATATAAAGCAGTACTACTTGCCGCCAGCTGCACTTTAATATCCTTACCCTCGAGTGATAAGAGAGCCCAAATATTTGAACCTCGCCAAACGTGTAGCAGCTACTACTCCGCTAGAGGAGTGATTCTATCCATTATAATGTATGACAGTAACTTGCATGTCGTGCAAAGGAGAGCTATACCGCCATAACTCTTACACATCAAGCGGTCTCGCTTCTGGAAGATATGGCACATTGCGGCCACTTTCAATTCGTGAGGCATAACTTTCGTCAGGCATAACTTTGGTCCGCCATACTAATCGGATAAGGTATATAAGGAATATCAAGAGCTCCGAGCGGTCTCCCTTTAGTCTCTGCACATGGCCCTAGTGAATTTCTCATGGGATGGCTCCTCAATGCAAATCTCCTCAGTCTGTATTTGAGGTAACTTAACTACAGTCTATGACGCATGATGAACACCAAGCAGGTTGGATAAGTGTCCATTCCATTCGTCAAATACTGTGTCGATGTTGACACAGAGGTTTCCATCCCGGTCCCGAATGGCAGTTTACGCAGGCCTGAAAATATGGTGCAATCCAGGGGCACTATCATGATTTCTGCGGCGAGTCGTAAAATATTTTGATATGCTATTTTCGACCCGCTGTAACTTTTCTAATATGAATTCCGATATCGTAAATATTATAAACGCACTCATTTTATGACATAAAACGAACTAGTTTAAGGCAGTTTGACGTTTGTCAATGTTCGTGATGTCATTAATTGTTTTCGGTTCGTTTTTAAAGCTTTGGTTGACCTAAAAAAATTACACTATTTATAAATATATGTATATAAAGAATTAATTTATTATTTACTTACATTGGTAAATTTAATTTAAAATAAATTGTCACGAACCAAACTAAAAATAAGCCAACTGCAGCCGATCAACACAATAAACTGTCAATCGAAAAATTGTCCGTCTTTATTTTGTTGGCGGTACTTTTCTCGATATCGTATAGATGGCAAAAATCTATCGTAATTGGTGATCCAAAATTTACGATATCGTGTAAAAATTGTTTCGCGGCAGAAATCATGATAGGACCCCAGTAATTCCTATAATGAAACTACGCACGTTGCTGAATTGTTGCCCTTTCAGAACCTCAACCTTCCACCATTCTCAAAATTTTAATCAAATCCACTTAGCTGCCCTTTTAGTATAAGCGTATATAGCTTTGGTTTTCCTCGCGATTGTGAGACGTTGTTGCACTTCATTAAGGGCTATGTTTTGTTATTCAACTGCAAGGCGACACTCGTCATCAAACCAATCATTGTTGGGTCTGACTTTCACTATACCTAAAGTCTGTTGAGCAGCACTGACAACCGAAGTTTTCAGTACCTCCCAGACAGAGTTCACACTGCAGTCAGACTGGTAATTAGCTCCCTCATAATCTTGTCGCTAACAAGATACTGATGTAGTTTCTTTAGATCTTCATTTATCAGACCTTCTTAGTGGAAACGTTCCACGTGTCCCGCTGTGTTCGTGCAATTATAAAATATATACGAGACATGTGAGTGCTCCTCGACCACAGCGGCCCTGATTACTATACCTTCACTATATATTCTATAGCTTACATCAGAATTTGTCATTTAGCATTTTTATAATTTATTATTTTAGCAAACTACAAGATATAATAAAAACGCGAAATATTTTTTTAATCAAATCATCGATCGCATAAAACGTCTTAAGAATAACATAAACCAAAACAAAAACAAAAAAGTTAATTTATTATTCGAGTGTAACTTAAACCAACAGGTAAAGTCTTATTACAAAATATTCTAAGTTCTTCTTCTTTTTATTAGGATTCTTTCACAATAGACAGGTACACAGACTTCGTTATAGTTTCGTTTTATATTTTACTGGTTTTTAATCCATCCACATTATGGACAGTAATAATTGCTGGCGGCGTGTATATATATAGCGTTGTTGTTGCCGCGGTGTGTCACGTTTTGCTGGTTAGCCAAAAATGTTGTATATTCAAACATAAAACTAAATAACATAATTTATAGTTTGGTATATGTGTACATTATATATGTATGCACACATAATTAATTATCACAAATGATGCGGGCGATTGATCAATTTGCATACTATGTTAGGTAATCAGTGAACTTCATAAAAATCACACAAAATGTTATATAATATATAGACCTATCATAACCACATGTGGTATCAGTTTATAGACATACATACTCATATGACGGTTTGCTTCAAGCAAACAATAAATGTTTAGTAAATATTATTCCAATTTTGTATAATTGAGCATAAAATTATGTTCGAAATGAATTCGTATATTAAGGATATATGTATATAGCTACAAAAGACAATGTTTTGTTGGAAAAACAAATCCGATTTATTTACATTTCGCTCCTAGCTATCCATAACTATCTACATTCATTGTTATGCAAAACAGAAACTACTTATAGTTACTATAAAGGATAAAACTATTAATTTATACAAAAAAATGCAAAACGACTAAGGACTATAAAACTAAATCAGGATTAAGCTGGAAGAGTAATTTTCATTTTACCATATTATGGTTTTACTGCATAAATTTTCACTTTGTCGTTTTCAATTATAATACATTTGAATGGAAAATTAAATTGGAATTTTGTTGGGTTTACTAATCGACCAGTCTGGTGTTAGTGGTGCTGTCTTTACTTTTAGCTATATAACCTGCACTATACTTGCACGCATTTTACAGAAACCTTATACCTTTTAACCATTTTGCACATAAAGACACATTTACTTACTCTGAAAACATTACAACTCGAAACTTAACTGGAATTGGATGTCTTACAACAGTAGGTAACGCCACCCTTCTTGAAAATAAATAACGTCCTTGTAGATTGTGGCGACCGTTATCTCCCTTGGAAATGGAAATCTTGCCGGGAACATTATGTACCGGAGATGATAGAAACATGTTTAATTGCCCTCTTCACTTCAAAAACTAGTTAATTTACTTTAAATTAAACTTCTTAACACTTCAAACTTATTGATAATTATGATCGTATTCTCCTATTCATGTGAGACATGAAAACATCACATTTGTTTGGAAAAAAACAAAATAAGAACAACAACTTCAGGCCTACTAATTTATTTGTGTTGTCCTACTTTGTCTGCATAAGTTTGTACAGAGCTCATTTCAAGCTTACTCTTAAATGACTAAAAGCTCTAAACAACCCGAACTTTTCAATAACGTTGTTCAGTTAAAATGGATAAAGCACATTTATTACATTGGGGCCTCTGGAAAACCGCCTTTACTGCAAGAAATAGCTGTACCAATTTTTGGTAATGCCATTCGAACTATATGCCACGCACCTACCACGTTTAAGTTATTGATGAAGCACGTTCTACATAGGATTTAACGAGCATCACAAACATTTTCAACAAGTCCTATAAACTATGAAAGCTACCTGATTGAACTTGAACGCGTCAAAATGTAGTATATGTTCAAGAACGAAGTCATACTATCTGGGCCATATTGTATCGAGTCAAGGGGTATGAAGAGTTGCATAGTCCAAAAAACATACACGACCTATGGAGTTTTCTAGGACTATGTTCTTAATCACGAGGTTTGCATCGTCTTACTGAAAAGATTCAACCATTCAACTGGGCCAAGGAGTTGGTATAGCTAAAGAAGAAACTATACAGTTCCCCAATTTAAGTCTACCAACGTGCAGGAGATCTTTGCATCTTGTATAACGACGCAGTGTTATCACAAAAACAAGACGGTACAGAACGGATATTAGCATACTACAGCCGACCACTATCTAAACCAGAAAAAAACATTATTGCGTACCTTGGAGAGAATTGTTGGTGGATGTGGATAGCGTCAAACATCTCCATAAGTACTTATATGGGCAAGAGTTTCTTCTATACGAACGGTTAATGCAGTTAAAGGAGCCAGGAGGAAAGTTTTGAGATGAATCGAAAGATTGTACAGGCCTACACGTTCATTATTGTGCAAATGGCAATGATTACTTCACATATTACTGTAAATTCAACCATAGTGAGCATTTTTAATAAATGGTTCGAGCGTTTTATTGCAAAACCCCTTACGAATCCTTAGAAGAACCCGAAATTCGTAACCATTTGACGCAGGCTCCTTAAATTAAGCGTTACGATACGCAAGAAAGCTTGTTCGAAAATGCAAGAGATGTTTAAAACAAACCAGTTAGTAATTAAATTGTTCAAAAAGTGTCTAAACGCTTCTAAAAGCTCAATTCAAATTTTGAAACGTTACAGAGTTTCCTCACAAATTTCTATCCCTATCGCTTGAGAATGGTGAAAATATAGAAAGAAAATCCTTTGATACATAACACTTAAACTTGATTAGAGCTTTAAGTTGTAGTGAAAAGCTTATAATATCCACTCTCTACGACTTTTACAACGCATGAAAATAATTTGCCGCCCGCACCATCGGCCGTATTTTTTTCAGACCGTTTAAATGTACTGAACTGATTTATAGTTAAAATTTGAATCGAATTTGAATTCAAATTGAAACCACAATTATATCAAAAACCATTAAAATGTGTTTTGACTTGCATAGAATTTTAATCTGTCATCAAACTCATAGCTCAACACCGCGTCCGTGGCTCATATAGTAGAGAAAGAAAATCCTTTATAGCAATATCCATTTTGACTGTCTATGAAATAGCCATAATTGGGGTCGCATTTAAATAAAATCAAATTTAAATCAAAAATGGATTTAATTCAAATTCCTTCGACATTTCCATCAAACTAAAATTCACTTAAACTTCAGACAAATTGCTTGAATTTTTATTACCTGACAGTTTAAATATCGCAACTGATTTACAGCTTAAGTAATTTGAATGGAGTTTGAACATAAATTGAGTAACTTTCGCACATTTCTGAAACTTGGCTTGAATGCCTAATTGCGTATTCCAGGTACCTGGGTTTTCACTACTAAGAAAAGATCGTATCATGGCGTTGGGATATATCTCCGCGATAATTTGAAGGTCAAACTAGTTAATCGATCTTGTCAAGAGCGATTTGAGGCACTTTTTGTGGTTAAGTTATGTTATGTACAGGAAAATTGCTAGTACAATCCTCGTGTTTGTTCAATAGTGCAAGCTGATGAGTTGATTGAATTTATATCCAATTCGATGGATGAGAATCATTGCATGGTTTTTAGCCTGAATATAACGGATCCAGTTGCTACAGCTAAACACTTTGTTGATTTGATGACGTCGCTTTCTGTTGACATTTTGCCTTTTTCTAATACAAGGAAAACGTCTTCATTGGATTTAATAATGATTGGCAGTATGGATTGTGACAATATAATTTGGCTGGGGTAAGCGGCTATACCAAGGATTTCGGATGATAACATCCTCGTTCTAAAATGAAATATCACAATATGCTAGAGATTTTAGCAAATTAAACGAGGCTGCATTTTTAACTAACAGCTTGTCGCTGGACTGGTTTAATATCTACATGTGTTCTGACATCAACAGTAAAGTTAATTACTTTAATTTAATTTTTATTAAACTATTTAATGACCTCATGCTCCAATTAAACGCAAGTTATGTAGAAATAAGTCAACCCACCACGGATCAATAATTTCATTTTGGAGTCCATTAAAATACGAAATCGTATACATTACTACAGGGTTTTTCAATAAGAGCACTTCAACTTTTTTTTTTGAATAAAACACAAACTGTTCGACTTTTGAGCTAACTTTTTTTTTATTAACGAGCTTGAACATATACATTTAAGTATGAAACTCGATTTCTTTTACTTGATCACCGCGTGCACGTTTTACGAAGTCCAATCGTTGAACCCAATTTTCGACCACTCTTTCGCATAAATCGTCCGAAATTCCAGCAATTTCACGTTCAATATTGGCTCTGAGCTCTTGCAACATCGCCGGCTTATAGGCATAGACCAATGACTTCACATAACCCCAAAGAAAATAATCTAGAGGTGTCAAATCACACGAGCGCGACGGCCACTGGACCGGCCCATTTCGCGAAATAACACGCTGATCGAACTTAGTTTTCAATAACGCGAATGTATCGTGTGCTGTGTGGCATGTGGCCCCGTCCTGTTGAAACAACATGTCGTCCGAGTCCATTCCATTCAATTGCGGCCAAAAATAGTTTGGCGCAACAGTAAAAATCCTGCAGATTGGTCGACCGTCACTAAATTACGGAATAGAACTACTACCCTTATACGGGATGCTAAACGAAAGTACTATTTTGTGCAGTAAATTTTTCTGCTGATTGCTTAAGATACCGTTTTCCATGGTAGCTGCAACGCTTTTTGCTTGGCCCATGACTCAATCGAATGTTGATTTTTGTAATGAATATAATTTTACTGCATTTAGTTGAAAGTGAGGTTGCGTTGGCGATCAACCTAGTTAAATCAAACGGTAATGGTAATGACAATATAGTGCCTAAATTACTGAAAATTTTATTGCCAGTAGTTTTACCCTACTGTACTGATATTTTTAATCACATACTAACAACATGCACTTTCCCGGATTCGTGGAAGAAGGCTATCGTGATTCCTGTACCCCAAAAGATTTCACGCCATCTCTCTTGAGAGTCTTTAAGAGAATTTAAATGTTAATTTCATTTAATTTTGTTAATTTCATCTGGTGTAGCGCAGGGTTCTGTTTTGGGTCCATTGATTTACCATTGCGCATTCAATACTCAAGATACCATGTTTATGCTGATGATTTACAAATAAATGTATCTGGTCATTTGGATAGCATGTATGATATTTGTAGAAATTTGAATCAAGATTTGGCGTCAATTTATAGCTGGACCGAGTCTAATGGCTTAATTTTGCATGCAGTGAAGTCCCAATTACTACCAATATACAAAAAGAAGCTTAATGTGCCATTAATGACATATCTTTTAATTAGAGTTCTATGATTTATATTTAAGCTATTGCATATTAAGCATCCAGCTTATCTGTATTCATTGTTGTCATTTAGCTTATCACCGCGAGTTTTTAAAATCAAGTCCTTGTCACCTAGATTCACTTGTCATCAGTTTTCATCATCCGTTTTCGTTCATGGAATTAATCGATTTAATTCACTGTATACCATACTTTTGAATCATGAAAGTGATTAGGCGAAAAGTGATTCAACCCAAGGGTCAAGTTTTATATGGTTGGATTTGATGAGCTGAATTGCTCGAATGAGCCTCTCTCTAATGTCGTAAGAATTATTTAAAGTTTTGAAATTTGTGGATATTGTTTTACCCGCTGCCAAAATGATTTTACTTCAGGATAACTTTGTTTTGTTAATGCTAGATTCTTGGACCCAACCGCTTAGCATTTCTATCCTGCGCTTGAAGATTGTCCTTAATATTATCCAGTCATCGGCCAAAGAACAGCTTGACTTGAAGAGAGGGCCGAGCAATTTTAAAGAAAGCTTTTCGCGGTTTTTCTATGAAATTGTCACTTTCATGGTAAAACACCACTGGCCTGTGGTAGATTTGCTCACGCGAAAAGCCCACTGCCAGTGATCGACGATTTCTTCAGCTATTGTCCAGAAGTTCTCACGCTTTATTTTGGTAATACTTGAGTAACGACCATTCGAGATCATGATTTGGAAATTTTATTGTTCTTTCTTCGTATATACAACTGGTTTCCACGTTACTGATCATCTTTGTTCGAACCAGCTTCCCTTAATCATTTATACGTATATAAAGGGTTTTTGTAAAGCCAGATAGAACTTGAAATTGTACAAAAAAAAAAAATTAAATTTTTATGAGAAATATACTCTAGCAGACCTCAGTATACTCTAGCAAATCATCATGAATAGTCTCACGCTTGAGCCACGCAATGAAATTATTAAAATTTACTTTGAAATCTTTATCTACAAATTGTGTTCCATTATGAGGCTCATTTTTGACTTAACGGGTTTGTTAATAAAGAAAATTGCCGCATTAGGATTGAGACCAATCCACAAAAGACCCTACAGACTCCTTTACATCCAGAAAAATACACCGTTTGGTGCGGTTTCCACGCGTGGTGGCATCATTGGACCTTATTTCTTCAAAAATGAGTCCGGGGATCGCGTTACGGTCAATGGAGATCATTAGCGCACCATCCATGATTTTTTGTTTAAAAATATGGATGACATTGATCCGGACGAGATTTGGTTTCAACGGGATTGTGCTATGTGCTATACGGTGACCGCAATAATCGACTTATTAAAATCAAATTTTGAACCTGTCAATTGCCCGCCAAGGTCGTGCGATTTGACACCGCTCGATTATTTCCTGTGGGGCTACGTGAAGTCAATGGTTTATGCTGATAAGCCAGCAACAAATGACGCCTTAGAGGCCAGCTCGAAAAAGTGGCCCAAAATTGGACGTCCAGAATGCGTTTCGTCAAGAACAGTCGCGGTACCCATATGGCCGAAATCATTTTCAAATATTAATGCCATGTATTACTTAAAATTAAATCACTTAAAACTTGAAAAAAGTTTCAGAATCACTGAATTTATATTGACTAACTATGATATGTATTATAGATTTGTATTATAATTAAATGCGACGATTATCGGCAAGTTTTTTGTGCTCCGACATAGTATCGGGTGCAGCCACATTTTGTTTCGAATTCAGCGATTTTTTGTTTCGAATTCAGCTGACCCACCTGAATCGTAAATAATAACTGTGACGATGAAATTTTGTTTCAATAGAATTGGGGGTTATCGTTGTTGACCAAAATTGATAAGAGCCAAAGTGTAATAAATTAGCGCAATTTATTACACTTTGGCTCTTATCAATTTTGGTCAACAGCGATAACGCGCAATTCTATTGAAACAAAATTTTATCGTCACAGTTATTATTTACGATTCAGGTGGGTCAGCTGAATTCGAAACAAAAAATCGTGCATAAAAACAGGGTGTGGCTGCATCCGATACTATGTCGGAGCACAAAAAACTTGCCCATAATCGCCGCATTTAATTATTTAAAAAGGTAAAAACATAAAATTTACTTTGTTTGACAATAAAATAATTTTTAGAATTAATTTGCAGGCGGACATTTAAAAAAAAAAAATTATGTGGAAACGTGGCGATGAATTGATTAGCATGGTATACAGAAGTGGAAAATTTAATTAAAGTGAATTGTATATAGAGTATGTAGTCTGTATATGGTCAGATACATATATCGTTCGTTTTGAATTTAATCGACTGTGATGTGTAATTTGTGTCTAAACGGTGCATGCATAGATTAAACCCGTTTAGGCACAAAATACGTACGGCTAACGATTGTGTGCGTTACCAATCGATCCGCAGGTCATCGAAGATGTTGTATCGTCTTCGATCACAATTTCATTTCACATCGAATTATGGTGGTACTAAAATTGGCACACGATTTTAGGTTACATTTATGCAAACTATTTAGAATATGGGTTTGCATAAATGTAACTTATGATCGCGTATCAGTGTTTTCGATAGTATCGCTTTTGGTCATATATCCTATATATAATAATGACGATCCCGGTTTGTGTTCTACATATATGGTTTTAGAATTTACAGGATGAGCCAAATGAAGATCACCCGTTCAAGAAGAAGAAAAAGGGCCCTAACAGAAAATTATCGCAACAATTTTACTGTCATTCTGGTTGTATATGGAGTTGTGCGGCTACATCGTGCTGGAACCATATGTTAGGATAATGATTTTTTAGAGATTCTCAATTATGTACATATGTATGTAGAATAAATTCGAATATTTGATATCTCAATGTTCTATAACCTACAAAACAAAAAAATAAAAATTTTAAAAATGAAACCGGCATGCGTGACTAATTATTTTTGTGGCTGTCTGTCTGTCGTTCCTTCTATCATTTAAGGTTAAAGCTATATGCGGACTTTATACCATGTTTCGTTTAGATATGTTAAACCGACAATTTTGATTGCGTTTAGGTATACCGATTTTATCGTAAACAAGTGATTTCTATTAATGCTTTAATGTGTGGATGGCAACTACGCGTTAAATTACAATCCGATAACAGAAAACCGCACCAATTTCGTTGAGTTAAACCGCAATGAGTGGTGGCAGTTTAACTGCATTTGATAAGATAAAAAAATTACTTCAACTTCTATAGATAGGGAGTTACACGTAAAATTAAATCATCCATGCACAACTGTGTTGGTTGTTAAATTGCTGTTTGTCTCATTCTTGCTGGAATCTAGATCTATTGATAGTGGATCATCCATTGACAATTTAGCGAATCACAGTTGTTCAAACTTAAGTTTTATTCGGATCAACTAACAACGCTACTCGATCAGAGTAGATTTGCCCTGATCATTGCTGTTGCCAATCCGTAATTGATTTGTTTCGTGAGGACTGTGAGTTTGTCTATATATAGGCATAAATAACACAAATAAACAAGCATTTGAAAATTTAGATTTGGTGCCGTGCCTTGGGATAAGTTTTACAATTGTTATACTGACTGTGGCGTCCCTAAATATACGATGGCGAAAAATAAATTTTAGCACGAACAGCAGGATGGTCTTCAGCTACAGGGATTGCAGTATGCATTAGAGTAGCGATCAAATGAGACATGCCGATTCGCAGTGTCGTAATCCTGTAGTGAAAAACCATTTAAGACATCTGAAGAGAGCAAAGCATTCATCATACACGAGTATGATAAGAGTCATAATACTGCAGTACTCACTAAACTGTCTATTGCATGTCCGGAAAACTGGTTTAAGTACATGAATACTTAACTCAACGTTTCCTTAATTCTACATGCCAAAGATGTATTAAACTCACTCATCACTCATTCGAAATCATGGTTGGTACGAAGATGAAGAGTACTGAAGACCTACGTTTGGCGAAAAAAATTCAAGAAGAAATTAGCGCAGTATTTATGAGCGTAAGAGAGGCCATTAGAGATCAAGCACGAGAAAGCATATTTAAAGTTCAACAAGAAACCCGTAAAATAGTTAGCAACAAACGAAACAGAGCCACAAAATCTAACGTTGGAGATATGGTTGCCATTAAGAAGTGCCACATGAGACAAATTATATCCAAAATTGATGTCACCATATAAGGTTATACCTATAAAGTTTAACCTATTGGTGGTCGCATCGTGGTCCAAAATGACCAACCACAAGTGTTGATAACATAAGGCCATGGGTACCTTAAGAAGACAGAGAGGGCGACGGTGCTGTAGATGAAAGCACAATGATACATCAGCTATGATTCCGTTCAAGCTTTAAAAAGAACGACGAAACGATCGTAACTATGTATTTCGATGATTTTCCTATTGATGGACGCTACTGACATGCTGAATGTTAATTTGAATTTTTGATTATTAGCAAGATGTTCACTTGTTTTAATTGTGAACATCTTGCTAAAATGAATGATTGGGCTCTCGTTGGCTGCTGCATATTTGAATTGAGCCTGGATTGAATTGAGCTTCCCTGTTATCATAGCTTCTCTACACTTTAGCTGATATATACGTTATACCGCAGCCAATATTTTATAACATCGAGTTTTGTTATACGCAGCTGCGGTTCTGCCTTTCCTGCATTTGCGTTCCCGGAAAAACGGGCTCAGGACTGGAACACCTATAAGGGATCCCTATATACATTTACAAAAAAAGAGTGAAGGAAGAAACAGAAGATGTCTTGGAGACGTCGATGTGATAAAATGAAGGAAGTCAACGAGACTGAGGAAGACTCCCTTTCCTAACCCAACCAGTCCCAATTATTTATTTAAATCGGATGAAATCCAAAAGAACACGGCAAATATTCTCCCCTGCGGCTGGAGGTAATTTCCAAACGATGTTTAAATAGACGGAGTTCAAGGTGGATTTTTTCTGTCGAAAATCTTGAAAAGGCTGTTGTACGTAAATATTCGGAGGAACGGCACTGGTAATAAATGATGCCTGAAGCCGGAGCTGGTACATGGCTCTACATCGTCATAGTAAAACCTGTATATGTATAGAATGAGTCTGCGGGCGGCTCTTGACAAGATGACAGACAACAATAATATCAAAACCTGCAAACAATGGTTTGGATGCTTAGAATCGGGGTGCTGAATATGATATCTACACGCGTCTTAAATATAAATACGTATCTCCCAACTGGCGATATGTCTTCAGACAGGCCACACGACGATAACTAGATCGCTAATGAACGAGCTGTTAAATTTTGATTTCATCACATCAACTTTATCCAAATTTTTTCAGACTATATGTCCTTTTAGAGAATACTGTGGGGACTCGCAATCGAAAACCAAACCTACCCAATTCTTTACGGACTGCTCTAAGTAAGACGGCACAGTCTGGGCTCTACTGTGATAAATTTATTGTGGTCATCTCCAATCATTTCCCTCATTTCAACAACCGGATAGTCTGAGATACTTACATGAGACTGCCTTCTTGGAGAGCATGCAAGAAGGCAGGGTCTGAAATCAAATGCCTTTTGTATAAGCTGTATGGACGAGAAAGAGGAAGAAACTTCCTATTCTCATTTTATCCCCGTCAAGGCATAAGCACTTATGTAAGTAATTCAAAATTAATAAAAATTCCGCCTCTAGAGTGTGGATGGCTTGATTTGAAGTGTTTTTTCAATAGCTATGAATAGAAATGTGTTTTAGTCAGAAAAGAAAAATTTTCAAAATTTTAATATAAAATACAAAATTGAAAGTTTAAAAAATTTAAAAATATTTCGAAATTTAAAAATTTGATTCCTGAAATAATTGAATTTCAAACTTGTAAAATTTAGAATATTGTCAACTTTTTAAATTGGAATTAATCCAAACTGTGTTAACTAAAATTTAAATTCTAATTTCCTACAAATTCAAATTCAAAGACAGTTGAAATCAACTTGGCAATATTTCGTTAAAAATTCGAATTGAATTTACAAATTCTGGATTTCGTACAAATTAAATCATTGAATTTTGAAAATTTTGATTTTTCTGAAATATTTAATTTTCAATGTATCGAATTGAGATTGAAATATATTCGAATTCATAATTATAAAATGTAAATTGAAGTATTCTACAACAAATTAAATGTTTAATCCAACTATTTCAAAGGCAAATAATTAAAATTGAAATTTCTAAAATTTAGCAAATCTGAGCTTATTCTTTAATTTGGTTTGCTGCATTTTAAAAATTTTAACTGTGTATAGTACGAAAATAACAATATTCGAATTTTCCAGAATCGAAATTTGTATTTAAAAGTTTTAAAATTCAAAAATGTAATTTGTCCGTTATTCAGAAATATTAGTTTTAACTTGAATTTTGATTCTTTTGAAAATATTATAACTCAAAATTTAAACACGAAACTTCTCTGGAAATTACGGAATTTTGAAACTTTGAAAAATTAGGATTGAAATTTTGGATTCGGATTTGAACGATTTAAAAACTAAAAAGTTTTTGAATCGTTCAAATCTGAATTCGAACAATGAAATATTAAGACATTTGAAATTTTAAAAGTTTGAAAATTGATAAAATATTTAATTACGAATTTCTAAAAATTTCGATTGATTGTCTAGTAAATTACGAATTCAAAATTATAAAATAAAATATTAAATTTCATTGTTCTAAGAGATATTACATCTGGGCTAGGTTCCCTTAATTATACTCAGGATACCGGAAAATTATAGTCTGTTCAGTACCATGGTAATTAAATACGATTGGCGCAGAATAAATTAACTAGCAATCTACTTTCTTTTAGTGGGGGGGATACAATGTAAAAAATTTTTTTTGAAAATAAATGAACGCCATATTGCATTCTACATCAAAAAATGTGTGCAGAATTTAACTGCAGAATGTATAAACAATCAACCTAGCAGTTGATTACGCTGGACCACTGGTATATCCACCATACCATACTTGGCTGGACTCTACCGAAAACGTAAAAAATTTTCTGAAATCCGAATTTCGTATATTTATAATTTTGTATTTAATGTACAATAAAACCCAGGATTCTATCCCAATTCGCAAATGCGCACTGTTGCATTCACAAACTGAATAAGTTTAGACCATGGCAGAGAGGATACCTGAACTAAATTTAAATACCTAAAATTGAATACCGGAAGCCGAATACAACTAAAAGCTTGGCAGCTCCTCACGAAGTGAAGGCAGTCCTCCCAAATAACATAGCTAAGCCGATGAGCTTTGGGTGTAACTTTATTGTTAGAACAAAGCAAATTCATGAAATGTTTGCATTCCTTGACGAGTTTGGTGCCAGTCAAGGGATTCCTTAAATAGTTAAGTAAAGCTTTACTACGTATCTGTACACAGAAAAATACTTTTATTTTCAGTGTTATTAGTTCCGCCTGAAAAACAACGTAATGCACACCGAGATTACCGAAAAGTGGCAGATCAGACCAAGATCAGTAGATTCTAAAACCTGCACTAAAGTTAGAATGAGAGCCATTAGAAAAGAAATCTCATGTGAACACCGCAAATCTCTCGAAGGATAAGCCACCGAAATAAAATTGGAGAAGTGAAATACGGGCACTAATCTGTCATTATCCATATCGATTTCTGGTAACATGATGAACAATAAAAAGTTGTATATGACCCACGATAGAACCGAAAAATGCGGCTAAACAGGCTGTGCCTAAAATAAAGATGCGAACTGATTTTGTAGACCATTAAGCTTGGCTACAAAAGCCATCAGGAACCGCTGGCCACCACACAATAGAAGCATATGATAGTAGTGGTAGGGCCAGTGATTTATAAATGAAAGACAACAAACTAGGGCTTAAACCCCAGGATTTCCCAAAATCTCTTCTATATATTGTCAATATGGAAGTTGCTTTTTGAAGCTTGCAGTCCAGGTGATTCTTCCAGGGAAGTTTACTATCCAAGACAACATGTGATCACATTTTGTGATTGTTCTCTCAAAAAGAGAGGGAACAGATAGATGAAGAGTTTAAATTTATATATTTAAACAATTTAAACATTCTGTCACCGTTTTGAGTATTTCAATTGGAAAAACTATAATAAAAATCCAATAGAGAAAAATACTAAAAATCATTCAAAATAGTGATCATCTAAATTCTATTACAGATAGTAGAATCGGTCAGAGTTTAATTTCCTTGACAACACAGAACATGAAAATCTAGACGAGTATCCATGGACATTCCTAGGATCAAAATTGCAAAATTGAAATTTACTGTGGGACTTGATTCAATCAAATTTAACTTCAGAAAAGGCACCGAATTTTTTGATACAACAGAGGATTTCAAGGTCATTGTATATTCGATCTGACAGTTAAAAAAGTTGAATCGTAATTGAATGTGTTTAAGAATGGTGCTGTCAACTTGTTAATTAAAAACCGCAATGATGTTATCAGATATTTGGTATCAAAGGTATCAATTATAGATCATCGAAAAAAGTCTTAATAAATTAATTATATTCAGATAACAACCAAACGTTTCACATCATATAAAGGTTCCAAATGCTTTAAGGTAAAATATAGAAAAGCATCCGAAATACCGGAATAAAAATTATATGAAAAAAAAGGTTACCATTCCCAGACAGCAATAGCATATACTCGGGGTTAGAAGCAGCCTCAGCTACTCTAAATGCAGGAAGCGATGAATGTTAAATTCAGACTACAATTAATAATATAAAGCTATACTGCTAAATTTGGTCGTTATTCCCAAATGAAATTTTTTGTATACGAAAAATGGAATTTTAGTAACTTCACAAGTTTTGTAGTATACTGGATCGGACACAAATTGTCCGAAAATGGATTTAATTAAAGAATTTAATTTTCTTTTAATTTAATTTTTCTTAATTCTAAGAATTTAATTTTCACATTTAGATTTGTAAAATTGTATTTCAATATTTTTTGGACGAAATTTGACATTCCAGTAGTTTCAAAATTCGAATTAAAATGTTCAATTCTGAATTTAATTAAATTTCTGAATTTTATAAATTTTAATTAGCTACTTCGACCGAATTGATAATGAAGACGTTTTAGTTAAACAATTCCCAATCTATTATTTCAGTTTGAAATTTTGCCTTTCTCCAAATATTAATTTTCAATATATCGAATAGGTTATACATTTTACAATTCCGAACTCTTAAATTTTCATTTTAATTTTTGAAATCGAAATTTTAATTCTATCGACCGTGTAGTCGAAATGTAGTTTAACAAAATTTTATTGATTTAGAAATTTTGTGATTTGAAATATTTAATCGAGTCAACATTTGAGAAATTTTGGTATTTTAAAGAAAATTTTGAACCTTTCTCAAAATTCTGAATTCGAATTTAATGCATCAGGAAATTTGTATGTCATCCAACAATTCCATAGATCGATTTTAGGAATGGAAATTTAGGATTCATTTAAAAGTATTCTTATTTCAAAATTCGTTAAATTTGGAAATGGAATTTTATTAAATTTAAATTTTGAACATTTGATTAATTGAAAATTTTTGAAACTTCTGAAATAATTTGGATTTGTGATTGATTTTTTTTTTGTCTATTTTTGTAAATTTCAATTTGTTTTATTGAGTTTTAGAAATTTTGGATGCACGATTGAATTATGATAATTTTTCAGTTTGTAAAACATACTCCTTTGCGGTTGAAAATTTTTGGTTACCCAAGCCCAGTGGCGCAATCTATAAAGTAACGCTTGTGAGTCATAATATTCTCGGTCATGAGATCCCAACGTCCCAAATTTATTGAATCACCCCAATCGCACTGAAATATTCTAAAATACATTTTTAGATTCTAGCAGTGTGTCCGAACCAACATTTTTAGGTACCAACATAAATGTTTTTTATTTATTTTATTTTAATTCCAGATTTTTTTTCCACATGTCGCTTATATAGAGACGAGTGTGTATATAAAACATGATTGACATGACTTGGTTGGGATACAAAATGTTTAATTCAATACAATAAATTTAAACTTGTTCTGAATAATAATTAAAAAACATTAAGTTTATACAATTGTTTCTATACGTACATTCGTCCAATATAAAATTGTTGTTTATAATGTACAGTCGATAAATAAATTATTGATCGCTGTGCAATGTGCAAATTGCGCGGCCTAGTATACTTCTGTAGTATGTATGTTTGTATATGCGAATTGCACGGTGGAAATTTAGAATTTCATGGGAAGCAGCGAAATGAATTGAACAAAAAAAAATACGTAATTTATTGCAATTTACAGGGTCATTGTTATTATACGATCGTCAGAGGTGATCAACCATACATAAAGAGTAAATGAAGATAATTTTATGTTTATATAAGGAGTCGCGTTCACATATATTCGAAATAATTTATAGACTATTCGCGATGGAATTTCTTATAAGTTGAATACAGAACTTCTTTTATATATGTATGTAGGTATATAGTGTTGGGTTTGTTGAATTGTTGATTAAATTGATATTCTGGTCGAGTTTTTTTTCAAGACTCGATGTGATTTTCATTAAATTTATTGTAAAATATTATGAATGAATATTAACTCCTCTGATGACAGATTGGGTAATTGGTCATTAACATATTTTACAATTTATCGTTGAATGCGTGTATAAATGATGTGAATGTTTGTCCAAAGTCAATTACATTTTAGCCAGGTGTGACGAATAGTAAACGGTTACTCTTATATAGGTGCGTGAGTTTCTGTAAAATTCGTTTTTGGTGAATCATATAGGGACAAAAAAAATTTATAAAATTTCTATTCCTTTGTAATGTTAAATTTATACGAGGCACCAAATCGAAATTTAAAAAATTAAATTTATAACTCAATTTTTAGCCGCAACCGATTGCAATAATAAAAATATTTTAGGATTTCCTATAATTTCCTTTATGGGACTATAACAATTTATCAAACGAAAATACTATCGGGATTATCGTATACCGAAAACCGTTCACACGAGCGCAGAGATCAAATCAAATAATCGTAAACATTATTCTTAATACGAAACCGTATATACGAGATTTTGGATCGATATCTTGACTGCCTATATATAGAATGGAAATAGAAAATCTGGAAACGTTATACGAAATATTAACTTTATGGTCCATCTTGAATGGTATCATCAACATCATCATCATCGAAATAATAATAATTTATCCGGACGGATTAAAAAAAAGTTTTTCCTCGCGTTTTCCTTCCCCCCTTTTTCCAATTTTATTAAGTAATTTTAAAATGTTAACCCAAATTTTTATACATTTTTTTTTGTTTTGTTATATTTTAGGATTGTCATGGACCACACCATGGAAATGGGGCACCAATACAAGACGACACACAAAATTACATCGTCGAGAGTGGACTGCAAAATGGAACGCATACCCAAATCCAATTTCGACGAAATTTGGAAACATGCGATCCAAATGATTTGCCAATAACTGTAAGTAACTTCTTATCTCTTCAATCAGCATTAGAGTGTTTTTACTCGATTATTATTATTATAACAGTGTTTAAAGGTTATTACTAGCCCCATACTGTGACAACAATTTAGTTCAATTAGTTTCGACCCTGAGCTTGATGTTTATACTGGCTTAGACAATCTTAGCCATCGTAAATCATACGCCTGATTCTTCTTTCAAATATAAGAAGCCATCTCTCGTACTCATCCGTCAGCGTCCAACTTTCCCTGAGGCCAAATATTTTCAACCTCCTTTTAGTTTTTACTCGATATTGTTCGATTATTATTCAGCTTCATTTTCAATTTGTTGTCTAATTGGTTGTCTGTACTTCTGGCTCCGGGAAATTGAACTCATGGCTCAACATAGTTGGTATTTTATCCCAACTTTTGTACAATACAGTTGCACCATCTGGGGTATATAAAAGATGGGCACAGAGCACCTCCACGCACCACCAGCTGCGGCGTCTGGGAGTTTGAAATTTAAAGCCGGCTACACACGTTCCGGTACAACTGTCAGGTATGCTTGTGCAATTTACCTGCTGTTCGTTGTGCGCCCACAAATGCAGGGAAACCTGATGGGATTCGATTGTCTATGTAATGTTGTTTTAGTCGCTATCGGTGTATGATTATTATTATTATTAAAATTGGGTGGAACCCACATGGATTCCGCACTCAAAGCCACAAAGGCTCATGGTGCAAACCCAGAATTTTATCCCAATTTGCAAACACGCACTGTGCAAATTTAAAAACCTAACATGGAATACCTGAAGCCGAATAGAACTAAATGCTGAATAGCTGCTCGCGAATTGAAGGCAGTCCTCGCAAATAACACCATAAGCTAAGCCCATACAATGTAGATGATCTTTAAAATGGCCATGTCCCGTAAGAATCACTACCAAGATTATTAACTGGTCCTTTTTTCAAAGATAAATCGTACTTCGTGGAGCTTAAATTGGGCACCTTAAGGAAGTACTTTGCCTTAGGTCTTTCAAAGCGTAGTCCTTTATAGTTTTAATTCCGTAGTTGAAAGATAAAGGAACCGCTGGTTCAGAACCAATCAAAGTTAATTGGGAACCAGTAGCCTAATTCTATAACGAATAAGATAATGTGAAAACGCGAAAACGAGTACTTTACACGTTTTCATACCAAAATGGTATTCTATAACTTTACACCAAGATAAATAAAAAAATCGGTAAGATATTAAACGTCAATAAACTATACACATACAATTTATCTTGTGTAGTTCGTTTTCACGGATAAAACTTTAAAATTTAAAACTAAAATTTCACGAAGAAGGCGGGCTAATGCCGAACAAAAAAACCATGTTTGTCCTTGTTACTCTTTATATTATATTATGAAATGAAACACTAACAAAACGTCAAAGTGGTTTTAGACACGATAAAATTATTCAGCAAGTAAAAATTTACACGCTGACTACTTTGTTTTATAGAATACCATTTAACCTAAATAAGATAGAAATTGTGTAAATTTTTTTTGTGTAAACTTTTTCAATGTTTCGTTTTTTCACATTATCTTGTTTTTACAGAATTAGACCACTGCTTTGGCTAAACAATTCGCGATCTCATTGCCTACGATATCATAATGATCCATACTGCGTTAGGTCGGCTAAGACACTAAGATGTTTGCCTGAGACAGCAGAGGTGAGAGTACACCTCCCTGAGGACTGTCTTTGGCAATATTAACAGAAGCTAATCTCCCATCTCTCACCGCCTTCAGAATACGAGACTTGAGCATGGATTCAATAAGATAATGGTGCGATCAATACCAAAATTGGTACAGGCAGAAGTGATCGTAGCAAAGGAAGTACTATCGAAAGTCGGCTTATTAGTAGGAAGTTCAATTCTTTCCAATTTTAAATCTATCCGAAACCGTCAGGTAATGTAATTAATGTAAATTTGTTTCCGAATTTTAAAATTAAAATTCATGAAGTAAAAAGTTTATTGTAAATGAAATCGTTTACCGACAAGTAAACGAAATTCTTAACTGATTATTTAATGATGATGCAATTGGCTTGAGGATAGTATGCTTGCTTAACACAAGGAAGGTAAACTCTTTCATGATAATGCCAGTTTCATTGATGAGTGGTATAAATACATATCAGTGATACTAAGAGACTTCTAAGTTCATTGGGTGGTGGTTAAATTGGTCCTAAACCTGTCCTAAAAGCAACAGCAATAAATAAATATTCATATGGATGAGTCTAAATATATAAAATTTCGAACACTTCGATATACGTATTTGAGTTTCGTGACTTAGAATGAAAAATGTCCAGTCTTAAATACCTGAAAGCATATATTTCGGAAAATCTGAATCTTGTTCCATTCAATTAGACCCTCGCCTATTCAGACATTTTACGGCTACGATGGCTCCTTATTAGAAACACACAAAAAAACTCGAACAAAGAATCAAAGATGCCAGGCCTAAGTACCTGAAAGCCTATATTTCAGAAATTCTGAGTGGTTTTCCGTCAAAGTAGGTCCACACCTACTCGAGCATTGAAATGCTATGACGGCCCTCATTAGAAATGAAAACACTGGACCCTTATATAGATGTATTTCAGTTTTGTGACTTAGAATCAAAACGGCCCAGTCCTAAGCACCTGGAAGCCTATATTTCAGAAATCTGAGTGGTTTTTCGCCTATTCGAACATTTAATGGATATGATGACCTCTTATCAGAAATGAATAAAGTTGGTCCCTTCGATATAAGTATTTCAGCTTTGTGACTTAGAATCAAAAATGTCCAGTCCTAAATACCTGGCGGCCTATATTTCGAAAAATGTGAGTGGTTTTTCGTTAGAATAGGCCCACAGCTACTCGAATATTTAACGGACACAATCGAAAAATATGTATTTCAATTTGGTTACTTAGAATCAAATAGGTCCAGTCCTATAAGTACCTGAGAGTTCGGAAAATTTAGGTGGTTTTCCGTCAGACTAAACCCGCACTTATTGAAACATTCTTTGATTATTATGGCCCCTTGCGAACCATGGACGAGTTCCAATTGTTTCGATTGTTTCTAATAAGAGGCAATCATATAGCTGAAGAATATTTGAGTAGGTTTGGGTCTGGGCTCTGGTGCGGGGACGAGAAGTGCTTAAGTCTTAATAAAAATTCCTACTTTTTTTTGAAATTGTGCTTTAATTGAATATTTCTAAATTCTAATACTATTATATGCATAATAGTTTGGTGTTGTTGCTTTTAGGACGGATTTAATTTAACCTCTATTATTCGATATTGAAAAATGCAATAACTGATCGGAAATTATTACACACACTCACATCGGTTACACACGTTCAGATTAACCTACCAGGTATGCTTGCGCAAGTATACGCCCGTGCAAATTTACCTGATATCTGTTGTACGTCCTTAACTGACACGTAAATGAAAAACTAAACTGATTATTTAATGATCGTGCGATTGGCTTGAGAATAGTTCGCTTGCTTTACACGAAGGAAAATTGCCTCACCTAGCCAATGATGATAATACCAGTTTCAATGATGAGTTGCAGTTAAAGGCGGGTAAATTTTATCAGTATGAATAATTATATCTCATTGTCTTGAACATTTTATATTCGATATTCCTAAATAAAAATTGCTACACATACTGAGGTTTGCTGACCGTCTATACCAGGCGACAAAAAAAGTTTGTCTTCAATACATCAAAAAAAAAAAAGCCGCTCATAAACGCATGAATCGTTTACACACTAATAAATATTAATTGAATTACACTGAAATTTATATTTCGTTTTGTAAATTTATTTAAATGCCACAAGCCTTTATAATTACAATTAAATAATTAAATTAATTCAGATTTTTTTGTTGCTACCACTTGACACAGCAATTTTCAATTGTTTACCGAAAAGATGTTGAACGAATTTGAATTTGTTTTTTCTCTGTTTGCTTTGTTTGAATTTCGTTACGTTGGCACCGTACCGATCGCTGCTTTATCATGTCGCCATACGTTATGCTATTGTAAAATAGATGGCTGTGTGATCGGTTAGGCGCATGCATGTAAACGTTGTTTAATGTAAACAAATGTCTATAATCTCACTTGTA
Source organism: Tipula unca (assembly GCA_951394425.1). NCBI lineage: Eukaryota > Metazoa > Arthropoda > Insecta > Diptera > Tipulidae > Tipula > Tipula unca. The sequence goes on along the minus strand of OX596380.1, from coordinate 174,186,728 downwards.
ACTAAATTAGGTTTATCAAGGCATGAATAATTTTACCAATAAACGATACTATTACTTGTAAACAATCAATTGTATAGCTGATTATTGTCCAATGGCACCACACAAGCATAACGAACAAAAAACAAGTTTAAATCATCCGGAAGTCGCTAACACTTTTATTTATTTTTTTTTTAAATTTTACTAATTGATTGAATTACATACAAATGACTGGTTGGATGATTTGATAAAGTAATCGAGCCACGAACCGGCTTCAATTCCGAATTCACCTATACAATAGTCAAAAAGCCAACAAATATTCGGTTGGCATTATTTTCAAATAATATTCGAAAATCGCGTAATTTAAATTAAATCAAAAATGTAACCTCTGCAATTATCGAATTGTGTGGCTAGGCCAGTCAGTTCATATTACATATTTTCAAATTTTTTCCATAAATCGAATATGTGTCAAAAAAAACTTCATGCACTCAAAACTAATGTCTAACAAATTTAATATTTCGGCCGCTCTCGTGTAGATTTTGGACAGCGCTGGTCTGCGGTACACTAGGTTTGATGACAAAAAAAAATGCAAAAATATTATTTTAAATTGTTCATGTTTAGTTAGTGATTTGGCTGTTTGTAGTTTTTCTGTTGAATCACCATTTTCTATCGGAGGTAGATGACAAGTACAATAAGTAAAGGACCTGTCCTTGAAGAACTCCCGCTTTCATTTTCTTCAGATCAGAATAGGTGAGTTTGAAGAATCTATCTGATATGAATGAATATAGTTTCGGTAGGAGCATTTTGAGTTTGTCTATACCATATTTTGTCAAAGGGCTGCGCTACATCCAAGAAAATCGTCGAGCAGATGTTTCGATATACTTGATGATTCGATATACTTGATCGATTGTAGCATGTTATGGACCTTTTAGTTTGTGTGTATAAATTAAAACCACGTCCATTTTGTTGATCAGCCACGTTGAGATTGCAATCAAGTAGGAACCTTATCAACCCTGACAAAGACGTAATCGCAATTGTTGAGCAATTTTGGAACGAAAATATCGGTGTTGATCCGTTTCTCTTGTTGTCGAGTGGAGTGGTTGTGAGTGGAGACGGTAGAGGATTTTCAATGAAGAACTCACCGGGTAGCTTGATGGTTTGACCGTTAACCACTTCAGCTGGTGAGCGCTTCAGATCTTATTTAACCGTTGCTCGAATATCTAGTAGTACGATTAGTACTTCAAAATTCCAGTACATGGTGTTGCCTCGGGCCTTGAGAGCAGTTTAGAACTGGCGGTGGAAGCGTTCAACGTTCCAATTGGCTTGCGGATACGAATCGAGCCGAGGAGTTTCGTTAACTCTAAGAAAAGCTTCGTCTCAAATTGGGTTACTTGATCAGTAGTGATTATAGTACGCCTCTGGCCATCGAGTGAAACGATCGACACAGACGAGTATGTGTATGTGTATCCGTTGGATGGAGGAAATGGTTCTACGATATCCAAATGAATATGCTCGACCAGATGCAATTTTGAACTATGCAAGTGGAAATTTTGTGTGTCGTTGCACTTTTGATTTTGAGCAGGATAAACAGGATTGTGTCCAATGGGTTACGTCTTTGTTTATGCTGGGCCAAAAGTAGCAAGTAATTACCGTGATACCGTGTATAGCGTGTCGAAGATGGTTCGACGTATTTGCTCGGCTATTTGAGCCGGTAGATGTTCCGCAGGTGATTTCGATGCCAGGTAGTTTGAAAAGCTCTACTTTTAGTGATGAACTATCGTGACAAGCGAAACCTTATCAGTACCTTGGACATGCTGGATATCCGTGGTGATTTGACTAATATGATCCAAGTGGCGTGCTTGCCGTGGATTGCGTTCAGTTTTAGACTGAATTGCTCAAGTCAGAGGTTTGTGGTAGGTGTAGATGGTGAAGTCCCGACCCTCCACAAAATATCTGAAGTGTTTGATGGCTAGATATATTGCAAGTAATTCCCGAACGAATGCAGAGTATTTTTTCCGGTATCCGAGAGCTTCTTTGAAGAACCCCAGGGACTTCCAACTCAACACTGGTCGTTGAACTATTGCATGACTGCTCCGACATCAGTAGTTACACTGAGGTTTGAGTCGTTCTGTATGTGTGTTGACATTCGGCAGGCCAAGAGAAGTTCTTGGCAGTTATCGGCTTACGTAGTAGTACTGCCAGGTACATGAGCCTAAATCATGCGTGAATCAAATTAGTAAGTTTTGTCAAAGCTTTTCTTTGGAATTCTTTCAAGATTTGACCTGTCATTAGATCGTATCCAGGAATATTTGTATTTCTTTTCTTATTTAAGCGGAGAGGTTAAGACAATTTATTCGTGAAATTGAACAGACTCAACGTATTACGCAACTGTCTCATATTCAGTTGAAATATGCTCTCTAGATGTTCTGCCAATCTTATCGCCCAACCCCCATCTGCAGTTTTTATATGGGAAGTTTGTATGATAGGCCTTTTCAGTTGTTTTGTTGACTTCCAGAAAGAATATTCCGTGTTTTTATCATTTGTTCTGCTAGTGACATGTTCTGCAGCTCCCTCAGGTAAACACTAACAGTTTTATTCTGTAATTAGTTTTGTCTCGTGGAGCTTTAGTTTGATGCCACTTCCTTCTTGCTCTTCTTTTTTCAGTAAACAACTTCTTTTGTTTTGTTTATTGCATGATAAGGCTTATTGCTCCGCGGGAAGTATTTTATTTTCCTCTATAGCGGTTACAAGTCTCCTTGCGGGACGAATTATATGTGCTGTTTTCAATTAGTTTACATATCCGTGAAAACAGAACCAGACAACAAAGAAGTCTTGCAAAGTATTTCTAAGTATTTCAAAGGAACGATATACCTTTGGCCTTTAGGACTAAAGAAGCACAGTGAAAAATTTGTACAAAGAGCGTATAATAAAGTCTTCATGGGAATATCTATCAACAAAATAATTGGAAGTTCCAGTAGGACATTTTTGTCATCTTCAAAAACTTGTTTCATTACATTTATGTGAAAAATCTGTGTGACGCAAGTAATGACAAAATGTAACCGCGCGTAATCTGCATTTAGGCTTTAAAAAAATGTTGTCTTCCATTTAGTTTGTTTTCAATCCTTATTTATGCTGGACTACTGGTCAATGTTGTACAATATTTGTTTGTTTTTTATATAACTGTCACTGACTTGATAATTTTGGCCATCTTCCAAATAATCTGCTTAGAACCGCAATACACATTTTGTACACAGTTAACATTTTTTAAGAGACCGTTGCTATTTACATCATAAAATTCGTAAATCTCGATAAAACTCGACATCTAAATCAAATCAATGTTGGATGTGTACCAAAAATTATGTAAAATCGAATTATTCTTTGTGTATCCCATATACACGTATATTCAACTCATTCATCCGTAGACAATAGCACATACGAAATTATTGAAACGAACGCGCGCAGAGAAAACAAAATTTTGTCAGATGTAAGGAATTTGTGTTAAGCTTTTAAAAGCTTTTTTCTGCGAACGGAATAATTTTTGTTGGTGCTTTTTTCTGGCGTACATACGTTGATTTATTTACTTTACATAAATAGTATATAAGTATTATTTGGTGTGTGTGTGTGTGTGTGTCTGTGTATATATGACTGGGTATGTCTTTACGAAAACGAGAACAACTTTGTTATTGTTGTTGTTTGTGAGCAATACAAATATTTGTATTATGGATTTCTGCACAAAAATTGATTTAAATTTTTGAATATATTTTGATGAAGGGCAACAAATTTATTTTTTGCTCCAAAACGATAGACATTATAACATAATATGTAATGTTTATTTATTGTAACATACATACTTGTGCTTCTCGAGATAGATGGATCATAAAAAATATGATTTGGGGATGGAAAAAATTCAAATTTGCAATGAACGATTTTTACAGTGTATTGAAAAGTGTAATTTAATATATGTTTGGTAATAATGTAAACGATGTACGATTATTTTTGCCCGGATTGTTATGTATCAACAGATGTGTTACAATTTGCTTTTATACATCGCGAATTTTATAAAACTCTATACACACGACATGCTGGAAGTTTTTCTTCATTTTAATTGGTAATTTAGCGGTAATTATTCGAATTTGGGCAAGTCATGTTGTTCTTATGTCTTTACTCAATAGCATGGGGGAACTAAAATTATGTCTATAAGCTGACGTTTTGAGAAATAGTTCTTAGCCTGAAGTTTGATTGTATATAACAAACAGTCATAGTTTTGTATGATGTCGTCTGGTTGAGACCACAAACCTGTATTAATTAAGGTTACATTCATTATTTAGTACTAACGGTGGCTTTGGTACTACCGGTTGAAGACTTTTCGGAAACTATTCCGAGACCAAAGTTTGTATGTCATCATACCAAGTACTGACCAAAAGTATAGCACGTATCATTCTATACATTTCGGGACAGCTAATTTCGTGCTTAGATGGCTGTAATTTGTTAAACAAAAGAGACTGTTGTTAGATGGTGTAATGATGTCATGGGGCTTGTATATAGGCTCTGTTCAGTTTGGTCTTTATATGAAATTTCCATTAATTTTCACTTAGTTTACACAGTTTAGGGATTTTAGACATTTCGGTCTCAAATAATTAACACTATAATATTGTAAATTAGCCATATACAAATATTGTTTAATTGAATCTATATAGAGATACAGGTAGGGCGAAACGAAATATACGAACTATGATCAAAAAAATATATTATTCCTAATCCAAATTCTAGTCAATTTAAACAACTTTCGATTAGATTTTCGACGTGTAGTATATGTATACTACATTAGCAAAATCAAGTGATTAGAAAATCATATTTTCCTAATGGACTAGCACGGACACAAAAAACCATGGTCCGTAGCTGTACAACATTTGAATTACCTCCTCTTCACTCGTCGAACCATCCTGAGCTTACCAAAAAGCGTTGAAGGCCCCTGACATCGATCTTACTAATATACGTCAGATCATGCAAATGAGAAGTTCCCATGAATATTATTGTGCTGTACCCTATACTAGGACAGGTGCAGAGCAGATGGAGCACACAGGTGCGACTAGAGATTGGGCTAGTTTTTAGACTAGTGCACCAGATGATATGGTGTACCAGTTGCCCGGTGGTCATCACGGGGAGGTAACACGCAATGTACCACCAATTTCCGTTACTCTATCAATTGAATGTCATTCGGGCGCTAAGTTAAAATTCTCAAGACATTTGGTATTTGATTAAGGCGCTCATTGGAATTTCAAATAATGAATACAAATATTTTCAGCTACAAATTGTCAATCCATTTGTTTAACCCACGTTGGGATGCCAAAATTATTTTTTTTTTCTGTTTTTTAATCAAAAAGGATATTTTCTATACCAACAAAAATAGAAATTGATCGGCATAGAAGAACGAACATCCTTATTCCGTATGTGAATGTGGGTATACTAGTAATAGAAAATTATATAACAAAAGATTTATAGTTTTTTGATTTCTGCGAGGGTGGTCTATACATAAATGGTAGGCCGTATATAATGTAAGAATATTTCTTGTTGGTACAAAATCCAAGTAATCCTTTTTCTACTTATGTTTCTTGAATCAATAACTTGGATTTTATTTTATTGATCGCACATTGCATAATACCAATGGCATGTTTCATGTATACATATAGTTCGAGTTAAAGCATAGATTTATTGAATGGCATCATCATACTTTGAGGCCGACTCTGAATGGTACTAAAGATATGATAAATTTGGTAGAAAATTAATAAATAAAAAAATAATTTATCTAACCTTATTGGTATGCTGGGAATTTTATGTTCATTCATCTTATTTTTGGTTATATTTTTGGATCGAGAATTTTATGTTGTGTATGCGATAACGTAAATTAAAAAAATTTATGATAATGATGATGGTTAAATTATTGCTACCTATATACATAACAGCAACATAAAATTTTATTTATAACGTTATGTTAATTTATCTATGCACATTCATTATCGCAGCATCGCGCACACTTAAATAATTCGTTAGGTAATTTAAATGTGGCTTTAGGGCAGTTGTTTTCTGTATGGGAAGTAGCAATATACAAATTCATGCATTTTTCTTTCATTGAATATGGATAAAAATAAACTTATCAATGGTCACGAATGATTAAATATTCATTGGTAATTCATAATAGTTTTAATCACTTTGTGGTTTCTAGCTATATAGTTGTATATAGATAACGGTAATTTTGTAGCGAAATCTGAAAATTAAGAACTTTCGCATTTATGGTAATTTCGCAATGTTCCCATTCACATCACTGTCATGTGGCACGTTTAGGTAAACTGGAACTAATCAGCTTTTCTATAGATATGTTCACATATACACATTTTCGGATAGTTTAGACCAACTAGGAATTTTATACTCGATTTATTATGATTTGTATCCGATACTAGAGACATCTATTCGAGTATTCGTTTAGCTACGAGTACATCTGTATCAAAAAGGTGAAACTGTTTATGTGATTTTAAGCGAATCTTCCTTTTGTGCCATTTAATTTAATTTTTTTTAATTTCTAACATATCCGATTTTCATAGAAATCGTACAAAAATTGACCAAGTTATCAACAATTCAGTTTTCGCTTATCTATCGGGTTTTCCATTTGGGATTTGACAACTTTGAACTTTCACTATCAGTGTCAAAACAACTTCAAGAGCGTTACTTCCAATTTTTGGCCAAGCTTCGTCAACAAACAGAATATGCGTTATTGGTCAGATGTGCTTCAAGAATACCACTTCATCCACAAAAAATAACTGTATGGTCTGATTTTCATGCTCGTGGTGCCATTGGACAATTTTTTTCGTTAATGAAAATGATCGTCACGTTACAGTCAATGGAGATCGCTACACAAGCATGTTGCAACGTTATTTCTTTGGTCAATTGATATGTGGTTTCAACAAGAAGCTTAACATCATTTAAGCGATTCTTTCAAAAGTCAGTTTGAAGAATTTTTCGAGTTAAAGGGATTTTAAGCGATTTTTTCAATTATTGTGTTTATAGAAAATTAATATGCGGTTCCACCTAAGTAAGTGACTTAATTGATATTTTCTATTTTTCAAGTAAAATAAAAAGATTTTAAGGTGATAATAACCGTGGGAGTTGTAAGTCTTCCATCGGGCGCGTACCCAGATGGTGGTTAGGGGAGTGCCCTCACCGGTACACCGGCGGGTAAGTGGGAATTAAAATACCACTCGTGGACCAAAACTTGCGAGAAGCGTCTGTTCACCTGGAGGCTGCGGCTTCAAACAGCGTCTGTTCCTCATGTAAAAGGTGGCTGAATTCTTACCTGGCAGTAGGTATAAAATACTGAGGGAAGGATACCCCGATTAAAAAAAAAACATGAGCGATAGCAAGAGTGGAGAATTTTACGAACAATCCGTTCCAAAGCATACCAAATATAGCTAATCAAGCCGATGCTTTTTCTAGTACCAGAAATAATGCCGGCGGAAATTTTACGTTTCGAGTAGCTAAATCTAGTGAAACAACTATTGGCCTCTATAGAAAAAGAAAATATATAGATCTCTTGAAGAGGCTACAGCAAATGGAGCAAGCATCTAAAGCCAGAAAATGAAAACCTAAAACTGAATCGGGATTCAAAAGAACATAGCGAAATAGATGGTATTGAACCAGACAAATTCAACTACCCCACACTGATGAGAACGAATTAGATAGGCTAATGGACTGGACCCTAAAGAACAAAAAACAGTCCAGGAAGAGTAAGAAAAGAAAAGCTCGTCACGCTGAACAATTCAATGGTATAGCGGAACTAGAAAAGGTAGCAAATCAACATTACACCAAATTTGGTGCAACCAAAAGAAAAACCATCGCAACCAATACATATTGTAGGCCTAACCAATTTCGAAAACTAATACTCTGCGGACTCAGATGCTTATAGAACCTTATCTATGAAGTTGAGTGCTGAAAAATTTCACTGGTTTACCTAATACCTTTGAGGACAAACAGGCTCGACATATAAAAGTTATGAGAACAGGTTTACTGTAACAGGAAGACTTACAAAACAAAGGTCTTAACATATTAGATGCTATGTATATTGTTAAAAAAGAGAGAACGGAAAGCCAGGGCAAATCCAAACTTTCAGTAAAAAACTGACTCCCTATAATTTTGTGCTGGTATTTGATAACAAAGAGAATGTTCAAAACATTTACGATATAAAAGGTATTCTTCACATGAAGGTAAAAATTGACCAAATTATGTGAACCATACTCCTAATGCAATGAATGTCAGGGATTTAGTAACACCCAAAGACATTGCATTCGGAATACGAGATGGATAGACATATTACCCAGGAATGTACAATAGGGAAGAATAGAATGTGCCAGCCAAGTGTATAAATTGTACACAACTACAAAAATTAAGAGATCAACCAAGAAATCAACCATAAAATCACGAAAATCAAAGGATTCAAACATCAAATCAGATGGATCAAAATCCACAACCAAGCAACGCAGGGCAAAGAAGAACATTTGCTCAGGTAATGAAAGGTTCAGGTTCAACCAAATATATGGACATTGGAAATAATTGAATCATGGAAAACATTGAAGCTATTACAAAGCGGGCTAGATGTTCAAAGGAATCTGAACAACATGATAGTTGATCGACTGAAGAAACTGCAACCCTAATTTTACACTGGTGGTTCGCCCCAACATACTGATCCAATGACGAAGCTAAGATTTTGCACCTAATAGACTGTTTATCCCGGTGTTGTTGTTGGGATAAATGATTTGTTGAGTTAAATATAACTTGATTAGGTTACCGCTGGTGGAGCCTAACCAGTTATTTATTTTATTAAAACACGTTGATAGTTGTGTTAAAACTCAATTTATTATTATTTCGTGTTTGATTATATACAAAATAAATGTTGACTATGCATTTATAACATTTATATAAAACATGGAATTGCATAGTCAGTACACAAAATACAATTAAAACTAATAAAATGATAAACTCTGTTGTCATCAATAATGCTATATTGACTATACATGTTATAGCGCATTTCATTCTCCCCCCACGTGACGAAGTCAACAGATTAAACAATGGATGGTGTTTGAATGTGGAATATAACCATATTTGTCACCACTCTTGCCCTTACGGTCATCACCTCATGAACGTCAGCTAGAGAATTAGTAGGTAGGGAAACTGTGGTGGCTGTATGATCCTTAATTTTCCATAGTTCATCTTCCAGTTGTGCAGGAGAGATCAATTGTGAATTTATTATACCGTTATGCGCGTGGATGAGTACTTCGATGATGATTCTCCGAGTAGCCTCTATGTTTTTAATGATCAACGTAAGTTGTATAGCTAACATATTAATCATTTGAGTTTTATGGAGTTTCGCATTGTCGGATGTGATAGATTGTTCATTGTGTCAATGAAATTAATCATGTGGTTGGTCATAGTATTTATTTGCTGTCCTGTTTGTTCACTATTATGCTTTATAATATTAAGAGTTGCATTAATAATTGATATTTGGTTTTGCATTAAGTTGGGCAATGTTTCACTTTTATCATCCAGGTTTTGATATTAGTTGTTCGTAATGTTCTGCATCTCGTTCACAGCAGCACCGAAACCTCGCTTAACGCGTCTTCGCTCCTTATTAGAATTCTGGATTACTGTATTTGCCTTTTTCATGTTTTCCATTTGGTGCCCGATTTGTTGGATAAGAGCCATGCATATACTATATACTGATCTGTGTGGTTAGTAGGCTCTTGGCAAACTTGTTTTAAGTATTTGTACTGCGTATTTACCTGTTTCAGCTCCACGTCAAAACCTCTGAGATCATAGTATAAGATTATATTCCAGGTCGAAGCTAACGGATTCATTTCAGCTTGTCTCTCGAAGTAGAATCCCGGCTGATGGTTCAGGTATTCTATGCTATACCCTGTTGTACTGGTCCATTCCGCTACCGTATCCTTATAAAATAAACTCATTAAACACACGGAGTATATAATGAGATTGAATAGCAGGTTGGCCGAACGTCCTCGGGTCATCATCTTATGATTTGTTGTGGGAGCCTGTGAACCAGATGAAACAACCACGGGCCTACAATCCTGCGGTCCAGATTTCATAGGAAGTGATGTATCATCTGCCAAATCGTTGCATCTAGGTGGTATCGGACTAACTTTAGCGATGGATCTTTTCAGAGTTCCGTTTTGAGTTTTTAACGTAACGACTCTAGTGAATTGATCGTGACCTGGATGCGTTTCTATCACTCTTCCCATTATCCACTTAGTGGGTGGTATATTTTCATCCCTTATGAGAACTAACTGGTTCTTTTATATATTTTGTTGCTTCTAACGATTGGAAACGGCTTTCCAGGAACTTTAGAAAATCACTCATAGGTTGAATGTCCCGAGGATTCTCTAAATTTACTTGGTACAAACGATGTGTCTCATTGTCCAATTTCTTCCATACTATTGGAATTAGTATTGCGTTTCAGGTTGTAGTATCAATGCCCAAGTTCTTCAATGCATATAAATTTTCAACCATCGTGTCATGAAGATTTTTTACTGCTGTTGCTGACTCCGAGGTGTTTGGCAGATATAATAGCGTATTTAGATGGCTATAGTTACTAGTAACCTCCTGTTGTTATACCGATTTTCCAGGATTTCCCAAGCTGCCTCGTAATTTTTACCCGTTGGCTCCAAGTGGCTCAATAGTTTTCCGGCTGCCCCTTCTACGTGACATTTAAGGTAGTTCATTTTATTTGTATTGGTAAGCTGGTTGTTGTCATGAACTAGTTGTTTAAACGTGTCGGCGAAACCTACCCATTTCATATAGTCCCCATGAAAATGTGGGATTTCTACTGGTGGTAGACGATTCTCCATTGTTTTCGCTTTTGATAGTTGTTGGTCATCTTCCAATATTGTTGTTAACTTTATTACGATATCTTCGTATTTATCTTTAAGAGTTTCGTAATGTTGTTCTACGAAGTAATTTACATTTGCTTCTTGTTCTTCAGACGCTTCCATACTTATTTGCTCATGTAGATCCATGATTTGCATCATCATTCTCTCTATATTTTTTAATTTAAGGTTTACAACTAATCTGGATCTGTTGTTGCTTGTAATCACATCCTCAACTGCTCGTAGTTCTCGATACAAGCTGCGTATTTTAATGTCTTGTTGCCTTAATTGCTGATTAAATCTCGGCAACTGACTGAGCCGTCAGTCAGTGGCTGATTGCTGTTTTGTTGGCCCTGAATACTTATTGTGCGGGTTTTCGCTAGTTGTTGGTTTATTGATGACGTTGTTACTGCCTTCCGCTGTCGATCCGAATTCAAATTGAGGATTTGTTCTTGCTGATAGAATTGGTGTTGATGGTAAGTATGGCTCGTTAAGACGTTGACGCATGTCCTCAATACCTTTTGTGTAGTTCTCCAATACTAGTTGTCTATCTTTATAGTATTGGTGTGTTAATTCCAGTGTAGGTTGGAAATTCCGAACTTTGCTGTCACCGTCGACGTACTCATTGTATAATCTTTTTAAAGCTGCTATTCTGGTCTCCAGATACTTTTTAGTTTTTCGTTCTGCGCTGTCCTTTTTGTAATTAGAGATAAGTTGTGCTATCTCTCCTGCCTTTTCTAATTGATTCTGCAATAAGATATCCATCATGGTTGTGTATCAGTTAGAAAGCACGACACGTTTCACTGATCGCTGGTTTTTGGCTATAGCTGCACCTGATTTGTATGGCGAATTCGTTGTGGAACGTGGTGTTGTCACCGAATATTGTACGGCGTGGACTACGGCGGTGGATTGCCGGTTGTTTTATGGCGTGCGCTGTATAGATTTTGTTTGATAGACTTTGTTTTTTATGGCTCGAAGGACCAATGTTTATCCCGGTGTTGTTGTTGGGATAAATGATTTGTTGAGTTAAATATAACTTGATTAGGTTACCGCTGGTGGGGCCTAACCAGTTATTTATTTTATTCATTTTATGTAGCAAGAGGTATATCTGAGGACTACATCCACATTGAAAACAGGAATTCTCTAGTATCAAATTAATCGAACTCCGGAGAACAAAAAAATTATTAACAATTTATGTAACAGTCTCAAATCAAATCCCCTCGTAAAGTTGCTAAAAATGAATCAATCAACAGATATCTAGTTAGCCTAACTGATGAAAAAAATTCTGATTACTAACTGTGGAAGGCGACGAAATGACTCAAAAGAGCCTAAATGCAAGTGCCGCCTCTTAAAAATGATACTGGGACCTGAGTAAGAGGTCCCAAACAGAAAACTGATCTATTTTCCGAGGATCTCCAGGAAACCTTCCAAACACTACCAAGACAAACTGCCAACGAAACTATAATGTCAATTCATAAGCTAGATGAGTCTGATATACGCCCAGTAACTCTCAAAGAATTAAAAGAAGAAGTGAAAAGCGACATGAATGTTAAAAAAGTACCAGGGTACGACTGGATTACTTGCCAAATTATCAAGGCTCTAACTGATAAAGGATTTCGGATGCTATTACATATAATCAATGCGACCTTTCGGTTAAAATATGTTCCGCTGCAATGAAAAGTAGCAGTAGTAATTATGATAGCAAAATCTGATAAACCACCTACCGATAAAAGATCATACAACCTAATTTTTTTGGTGCCAATTATTGCAAAAATGTTTGATAAATTACAATTGATCACATGCATAGAATCACAAACATAATTGAAAGAATGTTAGAACGTTAAAAAGTATGCTCAAGCATATTCCTGGACGTCGTCCAGCATTCAATAAGGTTTGACACTGCAGTCTGTAGTACAAGCTGCATATAGATTTGCCGAGGCAATTCTATACCATACTAAGATCTAATAAACATGAGGATGAATACTCCGAACTAAAGAAAATCTCTGCTGGTGTGCCCCGCAGGCGAGTGTCTTGGATCTAATCCTGTATTTACTATATACAAGGGATTTACTAACCAAAAATGAAGGAATCATACCCACCTTTGCAGATGACACAGCAGTTACGGCGATTGGAAATAATGTCGCCGATGCCACGAGCTAACTCCAGAAGATTAACAACGCGGTTTGTAACTGGACAATACGTTTTCGATTCAAGCTTAATGAGGCGAAATCCACACCATCTTAACTTTACATATCAAAAGGCTCACCATCTAATTAATTCACGACAGGTGCCATATGCAAACACAGCTAAATACCTTGGCATGACCCTCTATGTCAAGCTTAAGTGGAGAGCATGTCAAAAACAAAAAAGAAGAACTTAACATAAAGTTCTTTGGTTAGCTGTTTTTAATGTGTAAGTATTTGTGTTTGTTCGGGTATTGCACCGTGGGCCCATTGTGGCATTGAGTGCTGGAGTAATCCGCCCAATTTTATTTTTTTTAACATAAAGTTCAGAAAAATGTATTGGCTCATATAGGTAGAAGCTCTGAGCTTACAATTCACAACAAGCTGCTACTATATCAGCAAATACTAAAGCCGAATGAACCTACGGTATCCAAATCTGGGGATGTACCAAGCAAACAAACGCCAACATGATACAGACAAACATGTAAACCCTTTTATTTCCGATTTTTCCTACTTTTCAAAATCGTATAAACTTCGTGTACAAATTTTAATTTTCAACCGACTTTTTAAGATTTCTGAACCAAAAAGCCTGTTGCGGTTAAAAATTGTTTGTCGGGACGAACAGTTCGCCCGCCGCATAAGCTCGACCGCAAGATTTGATCAACAGTCAGTAACATGAAGTTTTTCTTACCGGTAATTCAGTAAGCCGATTTAAACGAAAATCGTTTACCGGTAATGTTATTGGCACGACCTCGGAACATGAATGAAACCTTATAATAGCCATTGTAAATTTTCGAGTTGGCTTTAATTTATTGATCTGAATGTGGCACGTAACGATTATCAGTATTGTTTCCAGCATATACACTTGCCGACACTTGCCACGTAATATTGTTCACGCAAGTACAGCTCCAGTTGTGTTTTCTGAAAAATTATTAATTTCGCGTAGATTATCGCAAATCACTATTTCTTTGATGACGATGATGTTGATTGAAGATTGACGATGATACTCCAAAATGAATTTACTTGTTTTTATGCGGCGTTTAACTAAAAATTGTACATTAAAGATTTAATTCAAAATTTGGATTCCAATTTACTTTCAGGGTGACACCATCAAAGTGTTATGGTCATATGGGGACAAAGATCCAATCCATGGCGATTTAAAGGGACACGACAAAAATCGTGGCTGGAGATCAATGCATTTGTTGTCGCCACTATTCAGAAGGCCGACATTAAAATCAAAAGACCATCTTAGAACATGGGATGTGACCGTACGAAATGTAAGTAAATACATATATGTACATACGCAGATAAAATAAGATTTTTATATCTCAAATCTGCATAAACGTATATACAAACATATTTGCATAATTTTTTTTTTGTGTCATACATTTTTTATATGTACATATATACATAAACAAGTAAATAATGTACAGACATTTTATTTTTATGTTTTTGTGCTGAGTGTATCTGGAGTGAATGTTGTTTTATGTAAAAAAAAAAACTTATGTATGAAGACGATAAAATGATGGTGCTATAAGACGATTTGAATGTTATGTTAAAAATTCATACACCATATACAAATGGCTATGTGTAATGTGTATATGTGATGCTATATAAGAGATTACGAATAAAAAACTGTACATATATGCATTTATTAGTTTTTAAAGTGAAGTTATATTATTCGTCTAACGTGATAGTGGTAGATATAGAATAGCACTTTTGTTGCTATGTGCCATAAGGGAACCGCACGATACTGTATAGCGAATTATAAAATTTATTCAGGTTTGATTATCAACAGTTGAGCAATGCTTTCAATACATAGTAAACTATAAATGCAATTTTAATATATGATGACGTATGCATGTTTATAGAACATATATTTTATTATCATACCAGTTAAGTAACTATATATACCGGGTGTTTCTTTTAAACTGAGACGATCAAATATCTCGAAAAATAGCCACTCTACGGAAAAAATGTCCGTAATCAAAATTTAATCATACCGCGGGAGAAATACATTAGTGCAAAAAAAATAGTCCCCCACCCCCGCTTTGTAGGTGGGGCGGGGGTAACTTTTAAACTAAGATAGGAAGCCATATTTTTTATTGCAGAAACGGATTCTACCACTAAAAGTACAAATGATTTGAATAAAATATTTTGTTCGGTTGTAATCGACGAAATTCAATTTTTTCAATTTCTCCCGTAAAGAGGACCCGTAGAGCAACAGTCACTGGAGAAAATAATGAAATTGCTGTATTGGCAGCAGTGGCTCATAATCATCATATTAGTACACGAGAAATAGTTCGCGATTCCGGATTGCCCCTCATCAGTGTTTGGAGAATTTTAAAACGGCACAAGTATCATCCATATCATGTGTCTTTACACCAAGAACTTCATGGTGTTGATTTCCAAAATCGGGTAACTTTTTGTCAATGGGCACGTGAACAAATACAACAAAACCCCAATTTTTTTCGTTGCGTAATGTTCTCCGACGAATCGTCTTTTACAAACCATGGAACGGTTAATCGACACAACATGCATTATTGGAGTGTTACAAATCCGCACTGGCTTCGTCAAGTTGAACATCAGCGTCCTTGGACTGTCAACGTGTGGTGTGGAATAATTGGCAACAAACTTGTAGCAGCTCGAATATTCGACTCACTGATATTCGATTCTGCCACAAACAAAACAATTAGTGAAATTCAAATATAATCCAACTTATTTGAATTAAGCGTTCACTAACCCCATCACATATCAATCTATCCAACCAACACTATCCAGTAACCGAACCATTACTATAAAACATTTATAGTAAAACCATCGCCATCCAACCAACATCACCACGAACTAACAATGTTCGGTGATGCAATAAAAACCCACTGCACTACATAAGTGCAATGTTGACCGTCGCCGGCGCATGTGTTCCTTCAACACAAAACGAACACGAAGGCGACGTCATTTTACAACAACACAACTCAAAAAACAACACAATATGGTCGTCCATTGCGATATAAAATTTTGGAGTGTCAAGTTAACAACAAGTGCGAAATCAGAATAACGTGGTGGTGAATTTAATTAAAGTAAATTATAAACAAAAATTATATAAATAAATAAATACGAATTAAAATTATAAATAAAATATATATAAATAAATAAATAAAATATATATAAACAAATAAATAAAAATATATGTTATAAAAAAATAAATAAAATTATATAAAAGAGACAACTCCTAAAGATTAATTGTGTTATATAAACGCTAAAAACTCATAGGCCCCCACATTATTGAAGGCAACTTGAATGGTCAAATGTACCGAAACATTTTGGAAAATGAACTGCCAATAATATTACTTGAAAATTTGAGCTTAGAAGGGAGACGGAACATGTGGTTTCAACATGATGGTTGTCCTGCACACTATTCGTTGATGGCACGTGAAATACTTGATCGTGATTTCAATGGTCGCTGGATCGGTAGAGCTGGCCCGATAAATTGGCCCGCCAGATCACCAGATCTTACTGCGCCAGATTTTAATTTTTGTGTGGCTACCTCAGAAACAAAGTTTACACACAAAAACCAACAACACGTGAGAACATGATTGAGCGAATCAGAAATGCGTGTGCTGAAATTCAACCAGACACACTTCTCAGTTGTGTACAATCATTTGAAATGCGGATTAATAAGTGAATTGAAGTCGCCGGCCATCATTTAGAACACTTATTTTAGATTTACAAAACTGAATAAATTGTTTTGATGACGAATTTCGAGTATTTCCAATGAAAACGTGATGTTTTTTATTTCAAACGTATTGCAGAATCGAATGCGTGTGTTCTATGAAGGAGAAATTGAAAAAATTGAATTTCGTCGATTACAACGCCATCTATCATGAACCGAACAAAATATTTCATTCAAATCATACGTACTTTTAGTCGTAGAATCCGTATCTGCAATAAAAAATAAGGCTTCCTATCTTAGTTTAAAAGTTACCCCCGCCCCACCTACAAAGCGGGGGTGGGGGACTATTTTTTTGCACTAATGTATTTCCCCCGCGGTATGATTAAATTTTGATTACGGACATCTTTTCCGTAGAGTGGCTATGTGGTATATTGAAATGGTATAAATATGATTTTAATAGTTTTTTGATTCCGGGAAAGTCAATAGAAACTGTACTGAATTCCAAGAATATATTTATCCACACACTATACACATACGAACACGAGTGTGAAGTTTGTCCTAAAATTATCCTAATGTTTAAATTTGAGAATATACTTTTGTTACGATGAATATTTTCCCAAACTATAGAAAGTATAAAGAAAAATTAAAAAGGAATATTGCCGTACGTCAGTCGACATAAACAAATTCGAGTAGATCACATCTGAAATATTAAAAATCAAAACTTCAAGTGACTGACAGGGGTGCATTTCACCACACTGTAAGTTAGTACAAAATGGAAATTTGAAAGAAATCGCTTGCTTAAGCAATTGCATTCCAATAACGAAATGAATTTTAATGGTAGCTGAGGACTATATCTAACTAAAAAATATTAAAGCTTTCATAGTTTTAGAAGATAAGTGACTTAGAACAGGGGTGTCTTACCACAATGTATGTTAGTACAAAATTGAAATTTTAAGAATATTGTCCTGCTGAACCAAGGATTGTACCCAAAAACTGAATTTTAAATTTTGGGTATCTGAGAACTATATCTATCTTTTGTATTTTATTTTATATAACAATTGGACAGTAAACAGGATATACCCAATTATATACTGCCACATTACAAAATATATTCATACAATTTTTAATTTTTAATTAAAACCAAAAAGGTGAATACTTTAAAATACAAAATTACAAAAATTCGAATATGTCAACCACAATTCACAAATCCCAAAATATTCAATCATGACTTTAATAAATGCACATATCACATTTAATTGTTGTTGTTGTCTTAGATCACAATTCACTTTCTCCATAGCACTAACATAGACATGCCGAACAGGTCTAAATCATGATAGGTGCTGTTAGGCCAACATTGGTTTTAAATTGCAATAGTTGAAACAAGTGTTGATGCCGTGTTCTATAGACCGGGGCAAACAAATTAATTTTTGATACTAAAGTTGTATCGAAAGTTGTATTTAGAATTTGAAATAAAAAATATTCATCAAGCATAATTCTTCTATTTTCCATTGACATAGGGCCAAACTTTTTAAATCGTATATCAGATATTCCATATAACAAATTGACGGAACATATTTGCAACACATAAAAATTTGGTAAATTTTCTTTGGACGCTTTCAATTCTATTACTATACTGGTCATAAAAGAGATTCCAAATTTGAGATAAGTACTCAAGGGTTCTTCTAATAAGAACAGAAGGGTCCTTAAAGTCTCTGCCTCTCTTCTAAAAATAAACCCTAATGTTTAGATGGACTTGTGACAGATGCTTTCTACATGTTGATCGAAAAATAATATTTATATATGGTCAAATTTACGGATTTTTTGGTATATGTCATAGAGAAACATTTTTGCACATTGAGAGGCAACTGATTCATGACAGACCAATTATAAATCGAACTACGATTGGCTTGTAAAGCATGCATGTCATCTCATGTATTAATGACATTAAATAATTTTAAATCATCTGCATACAATAAGTGTTGAGACTTTATAACGTATGAAATATGATTGATATACAGAATGAAAGGTAACGGTCCCAATATTGTACCCTGCGGAACACCAGAAGTAGGTTCAAACACATCTGAGAACACTCCATTAAATTTAATCTGTGTTCTTTTTGGCAGGTACGAATGAAACCATTTAATTAAAATCGATGGTATGTTAAAGAAATTCAGCTTATGCAATAAGATGGAGTGTGACACTTTATCAAATGCCTTATAGAAAAGTCAGTGTAAATACAATCCAATTGACCACCTTTATATAATGCATCAAAACTCTGCCATGTTTCATAATCCATGTTGAAACGGTGTGATTTCATTTTTAATTTGATGGAATTGATTTTAAGTTGATCGGGACCTGCACCTTTATTAATATCCAACAATTCCAATACTGCCAAAACTTCGTGATCGAATATCATGGATATTTTTCCACCTAACTTATTAGCTGAGCATTTGGTAGAGTTAGAATCTAGAACAAACACAGACTTAAAACGTTCTACAAGAAAGCTTGGAGATTTCCGTTTGATTACTGGATTTTTAAGTTGGTAAATACATAACACTACGATACTAGGATTTAGTTTGGTGTGAGGTGTGATAACGCCCAACCAATCTTGGAGGTTGATTCTTGTAAGAAATAAAACGTTCGTGAGCCTTTTATTTTGCCCTTATATGTAGCGTGAGGTAGTTTGAATACCAATTAGGAAACTTATATAATCTTGTCTGAGTGCTTGCTTTAAATTTTACAATGTATACCTTGTCTATAGACTAAATTGCTAAATTGTGTTTAATTAAGGTAACCCCATTGGTTTTTCTTATGTTCTATTTACTGGTGTTACTGCCTTACGCTGACTATAGTGCTAACTCAAAAAGTTTTACTCTTTTCAGTCTTCTCACTGCTTCCCTGTGGTCGAGTACGCACTGCATGCTTCCGTGCAGCATTGTTTGCTTCTCTGGTGACAGTTTCCACTCTAAGGTTCCTGTGGAGGTCGCTATTACGTATGTACCAGGGGGCATGTACAATATCCCTTAGCACTCTGTTTTGGAATCTTACAACACCACAGCTGAATTCCATACATCCAAATGGGCTTTAATATCTGCTTATATAACATCAATTTATTATTTATTGATATATTGGAGTTCCTTCCCATCAGCCAATACATATTTCTATATTTGAGTTTGACTTCTTCACTTTTTTTCTTGACTTGGACCTTCCATCTAAGTTTGGTATCTAGATTCATCCCTAGACATTTTGCTGAGTTAGCATGTAGTAATGGGACATTATTTAATACCACAGGCAAATGATTTATTTTTCTGTTGGTGTAGTCAACACGTATGGATTTTGTTTCATTTAACCTGACACGCCATTACTTCGTCCATCGATAAATTTTGTTCATCGCACTTTGAAGCTTATTGGTAGCTCCTTCTATGGTATCATCTATTACCAAAATAGCAGTGTCGTCTGCAAATTTGCCAATTGTGGTATTCTGAGATAATGGGATAT
Source organism: Tipula unca (assembly GCA_951394425.1). Classification (NCBI taxonomy): domain Eukaryota; kingdom Metazoa; phylum Arthropoda; class Insecta; order Diptera; family Tipulidae; genus Tipula; species Tipula unca. The sequence continues at coordinate 174,166,473 of OX596380.1, read as the reverse complement.
CGCTTGTGAACAATAAATATACAATGGGTCCTAACACACTTCCTTGTGGCACTCCAGGCTTGATCTTTTTAATTTATGAGTATGTTTGTTCCTGTTTAACACGAAAGTGTCGCTCTGTAATGTAGGATTTTAATATTTGGCAGAATTGTGAAGGTAGAATTTTCTAGAGTTTGTGCAGAAGACCTTCGTGCCAAACTTTGTCAAACGCCTGGGCCACGTCAAGGAAGACTGCTGAGCAGATTTTCTTTTCTTCGATTGACCTTTCTATGATATCTGTTATTCTATGAATTTGATCAATTGTATAGAGTGTCTATCTCGAAATCCAAATTGATTGTGGGGATTAATTCCTGCCTTTCAATTATTGGTTTCAATCTTTTTAAGAGAAGTCTGTCAAATAGTTTTGACATAATAAGTAGTAACGAAATCGGTCTATGGGATGTTATTTCGTTTGGTGGTTTTCCGCGAACTTCAATACATTTGGTACATATTTCATCCTGAAAGCTGCATTGATTAGAGTTGTTAATTTTTTAATGACCTTCTTCGATAGCTGTTTTAAGATTTTTCCTGTTATCAGGTCATAGCCTGGCGCTTCTTCTCTCTCTTGTACCTCATTAGGCTGAAAAATACTTTCTAGATGGTCAGCGAAAGCTTTTGCCTTTTCTTCATTGCTTCTGGCCCAATTCCCGTTGCTCGTTCTTATGGGTGGTATTTAAGTCATTGGTCTTTTTATTCGTTTGGTTGTCTTCCACAAAGAATAGTCAGTATCCTTTTCATATGTTAATGACTGTAGATATGAGTTTATTGTATCATTTTTAATGTACTGGATTTCCCTCCTGAGTCGCTGTGTCAGGTTATTCAGTTTGTTTTTATCTGCAGGCATCCTGGTGTATTGCCATTTCTTCCTGGCTCTTGTTTTTTCTTCGACAAGTTCCCTGATTTTTGTTGGGTAATTTGTACCTATTGTTCTTCTTTTGAACTCTGGCGTATTATTCGATGCTGACTGTTGTACGTCATTTATGAATTTTACGATCTCTTCATCTAGTTGTTCTTCTGTTTTTAACCGTACATTAAGTTTTATTCTACTATTCAGCTCTTCTTTGAATCCCTCCCAGTCTGTAAATTTATTTGTCAGAGTCGTGTTGCATTCTTTTGAGATTATTTTTTCACTTAGAGTAAGTATAGTATTGAAGAGTGATCAGAGCTCGAATCATACCCCTCTTTGATTTTAACATAAGTTGCTGGAAGTTTTCTAGTTATAAAAAAATCTAGTAGATCAGGTATTTTGTTATTATCTGTTGGCCAGTATGTCGGTTTGGCAGTAGAATGCCAATTACATCCAACTTCTGTCATTGCTCCAAGAAGTTCTTTACCTCTAGTAGTGATTATTCTTGATCCCCAATGAGTCTGTTTCGCATTGAAGTCTCCGCCAATGATGTACTTATCGCCTAAGCTTTCCAGGAAGTTGACGTAGTGTAATTTTTTAAGATTATATCGCGGTGGGCAATAAATTGCCGTTACGGCTAATGACTGATTTTTAGTTTTAATGCTGACGGTAGTTGCTTGTATTTCTTTTGTTTCATATTTTTTCTCTTCGTAATGCCGTATATTACTTTTTATTATTATCGCACTTCCTCCTCTGGCACTCCTCCTCAATACACCCTATTTTCTGGGTGTATTGTATGGTATACTTGATAACCTCTAAATTTTATAAATAATTGTTTTGTAAAGTGTGTTTCGGATATGAGACGGAGATATCAATTTTTTGAATGTCCAATAATAGTTGCAATTCTTGCTGATGTTGCAATAACCCATTGGGATTCCATGCTAGTATTCTAATGTCGCTCGTCATGCTAAAATATGAGTGACAGGATCAGTCCTTTTTTCTAGTTTCGTTAGTCTTTGAATGAATGATCCAATACCTTTTCAAAATCGTTTTTCAATTCTGCTCCCCATTTAGCAACTTCAGCATATGAGATACCTGGAGCTTGAATTATTTGATAAGCAGGTTTTCTTATCTTTTCTATTTGATTTCTTGGCTCCTTTAATTTGCCTTTTGGTATATGTCCTTTTTGTTATTATTATTTTTTCTCATCTTCTGTAGTTCTCTGGCAACTATACATCCTTTATAATTTGCGGGGTGGGAATCTCCACAATTTACACGTTTGGCCGGAGCTTCTCTGGTTTTTGTACATTCTTTGGTGGAGGAATGATTGGCACTTTTAGCATTGTGGGAGCAATCTTGATTTTCGTAACGCTTCAATCTCCACCTTCATGTTGAGGATATCCCTTATTTGATAAATATTTTGTATGTCTTCATCTTTATCAAAAGTTAACATGAACAATGATAGCGCAGTTTTATCCTTTCTCTTCAACATTTGTGTAATCTCTTTTATTTTCAAATTTTTAGAAAGTAAATCTTCCGTTATTTCTTCTGGCTGGCAGGATGGGTGCAGCTTTTTTTGCCACATCTTTAATCGGCCTGGATCTTTTGTCCTCATAAGAGTACCATGTATTTCCCTTTTCATTAAGTGAAAGGGTCAGTTTTCTATAATTCTCCTCGTCTGGGACATTGACTTTAAGATCTCCACTACTGAGCATCGTTGTTTGGTATTGTATTTGGTTTGAATCCATCGTTTTTCGTATATCATTGTAGTTTTCAATGTTATTTACAATGACTGGTGTTGGTTTTTAGCTACGTTCTGCTCTACTATTCTTGATTTCTCTTCTGTTACAGCAGGTGTTAGAGCTTTTCTAAGTTCCTCATTTTCTTTTTTAAGTATCATGAAATCATTACTTAGCTTAGTTGTGATCTTTTCAAATTCGCATAGCTTTCTGCGTAGTTCAATATTTTCCTTTTCATATTCGTTACCGTATCTTGTTGGTGATCTTGTCAATTTGGAACTCTTTCCAAAAGGGTTAGTAACGGGGTTTTCTTCGGTAAAGTTCTCCAATGGTGATCTTTTCTTTAGCAATGGTTGGTTCCCCCCAGAATCCATGGAACCGGCCTTCTTCGAGAAGGGTGGAGTTTCCAAGTTAAAACCTGGATTACCACCTGGGGTAATATTTCCTTTCGTTGTTTCTATTTTCCTTTATGATTGGTCCCCGGGGAGTATTTTATTTTCTCCTTACCCTTCGCTACCCGTAGATACCGATGAGCACTCCTCTATCCGCCACCTGAGAACGCGCTCTCTAGCGGTTTACATACTCCGCCGAGAGAGAGAAAATATATGATTATAAAACATAACAAACAGGCAAACTATAAAATAAAGATTCCCAGTTGATAGACCCTATATCATTTTACAGTTTTGAATAACCAAGCCTAAAAAAATGGTTTGCTTACGCAGGATGGTGAATTTAATATGAGCAGTAAATGGTGGATGATAAGTGAACACATAGTCCGCCCTTCTGAGCATCAATATTAGAAAGAAAAAGAAAATATTGCTTGGAATATCAGTGTACCAGTGAATTGAAGATAGGTTGAAATCACCCACGACAATAAATTTGGAATTTGAGTTAGACGAATTTACAGTTATCTAAAAATAATTTGTAATCATTAAACGAAATACCAACATTAAAATACACAACACATATGATTAATGTCAAACCATTTTCCAGATTAATTTTTATCCATATACGTCATCTATGACATAACAGTTCTGTAAACCCATTAACCTAACAGCTTTTAAATTATTGTAAACAGCCACGAGAGAGGCACCTCCGTCTTTTTTTGTATGTTTTACAAAATTGCGATCAGTACGGAGTATGTTTAGTCAAATATAGTTCTGCCGAATCGATAGATCGCCGTTCAGTCATGTCTCTGTTAGACAGACTATATTGAAACAGTCAGCCAGTTTGAGTTCTGTTAGTGAACAAACAATGGCCTCATAGAGTCGTAATAAATGTGTATAAGTGTTAGAACAGAAATTGTGACCAGTTAAAACCAGTTGCCAATGCTTGCGGCACAAAAAGTCATCATTGTTACCGTCAACACCAACAGACGCTGTATTTAACTTCTCTTACGTACCAACAAAACCGATATCAATACTTTGAACATTATCACAGATAATAAGAAGATCCATCATACCATTGTCGCAACCTAATATTTAGCAAAACCAAACATGATCAAATTCTAAACCAAGTGTTACAACAACCATTATAGAAAACTCGTACTTCATTTAAATCTCAGTTTTAAAGTAATCTTTGCAAAATATGACAAAATTTATCTACTGCCAGTAGCGTAACTAGATAATTGCAGCACCAGTATAGCCGCAACGTATAGTATAGTGATTAAATGCTGTAGCGGCCTGTGGATCATAAATCAAATAGGACCACATTAAAATCGATATACATATATAGGGAGAAAAGTACCATCCCATTTATTTTGCTTTTAACTACTGCACAGTCGAATCGGTGGCTAATTTGAGGAGACTCAAATTATTAGTTGGTAAGAAATCTTGGACCGACTAAAACTTAAAGGTGACAGGTCATATGTGCACGAATTTTCGCATGGATGTTCCTTGCGGATACCTATAATTGAGCAGCACACCCCGTAGTGGACTCATATGGGGCTCGGATGCTTTCAGCCATAGGCTCAATATTCTCCAAAGACCAATGTTCGTGGTGCCTGTTCCCTGAGTAACAATAATTGATACATTATTGCTAGCATGCAATAAAATGATACTATACAGGTACATTTTAAAAACATATGTGGAATTAAAATTAACAAGTTATAAGCAAAACCAATGAATGGGTGATACCTAGCTGCCTACCCTGTACAACAATTTTCATTTCTTTTTTTAATTTACTGGCAAAACACATTACACTGTTGACCACTTTCAAAAATATTTCACAATTTTTTTGCTTTTAAAATTATCAATTTTATCAATCAATTTCTGTCTGTATAATATTGCCTGAGCAATACAGTAGCCAAAACGACATACAACAATGCAATCAAAACAATAATAATACAAAAATATATTCAAATATCGCGACACAAAATTTTAGTCGACCTTTGTAAGCACTCACATAGCACAAACACACAAAAAATAATCTTGCATCGGAGCCAGTCAAATTTTTATGCGTTTACCTTGTGGGAGCTGAGCATGGTCGACTAAAATTTGAGATCAAAATTTTGTAAATCAGACACAATATCTCCTCAAATGTATAAGGAGCCATTTCTCGTACTCTTCCGTCACTTCCATACATAACAACCGGACCACGATTTATAAGGATTAATGCTTTGTAATCCTTTGTAAGGATTCCAGCTTCACGGCACTTGATAGTTTAGATAACAGTGGCCTTAGAGGATACAAAGCACGACTGCCAGCTTCCAGCCACACTTTAATATCCTTAGCCACACTGTTATCGTGAATGATAAGAGAGTCCAAATATTTAAAACCCCTCATTCTCTCAAACGTGTAGTGGGCACTACTAACATCTGGTGTACCATTATCCCTATAACCAGAGATTATGTATATCATTTTGGACTCATAAATCTGGAGTCCAACGGAAACTAAAAACTCTACAGTGTTTCAATTTTACGAAAGATGATTAAAGAGTATCGAGGACAAAGCATCTCTCTGCCGAACACCCGAGTTAACGGCAAAAATTGTCGATAGCCTGTTCTCAACTTTAACACAGCATTGAGAATGCGTTACTGTCGGTACACACAATCGTACCAATTTCATTGCCATTCCTAGATATTCTAGAGCAGATCACAAACTCTCTCGATTGAACGAGTCATATACCTGCTGGAACTCCAGGAACACCTGATGTACCGAGATGGTAGTCCTCATGGGATGGATCCTCAGTGCAAATCTCCACAGTCTGTATTTGCGGTAGCTCAACTACAGTCTGTGACGCATGATGAACACCAAGCAGGTCGGTAAAGTGTCCTTTCCGGTAGCAGTTGACGCATGCTTGAAAGTCAGGTGCAATCCAGTAATTTCTTTAAAGAAACCACGCAAACTGCGCTCATTGCTGAGTTGTTGTCCTTTCATAACCTCGGCCTTCCACTATTCTCGTTTTTTTTCGTCCACAAATTCGCTTTGTGGCCCTCCTAGTAAGAGTATTCTTGTTTTTCCTGGCGATTGTGATACGTTGTTGCACTTCACTATGGACTATATTTTGTTGCTCAACTGCAAGACGACACTCGTTATGAAACCAATCATTATTGAGTCTGACGTTTGCGAGTCTGACCTAAAGTTTATTGAGCAGCACCGACAACCGAAGTGTTCAGTACCTCCTAGACAGACTTCACCAAGTCAGAGTGGTAATTAACTTCGTGAATGCTGTCACTGAAAAAATCCTGATATCGGTTCTTTTGATCTTCATTTATCAGACCTTCACAGTCGAAACGTTCCATGCGTTTCGCTTCATAGCTTTCCAGCACAGCTTTGCAGCGACCAGATAATGATCGCTGCCTACGTATTGTTGCTGACCGATATGTTCTGACACCCGGTTTCGTGTCGGGAGTAGGGACGTATGATTTCACACAAACCAGCCAGATTTCTGCCAGCTCTAGAATTAAAGTCCCCAATTATCATTCTATAATAACGTATTTCGGGTATAAGTTCATGCGCAAGCAAAGCTTACACAATCGGTTATTGACTGCTTGGGAAAACAAAACAGCCTTCTTTACCTGCAGCGTAAAAAAAAATCCAGCTCTAAAATTTCCGAGGTCATCTCCATTGTAAAGCAACGTATAGCTCTAGGACGCCTTCACTTTTAGGCCAGCGATTTTCTTGTAGAGCAACAGATTTCCAGACGATACTTATTCATGCATGTGGTTAGACCTTGCTCCTGGTTTCCTAAGTGACTGCACGACGTGCCGCTCCTAAATTTCCTGTCCGGTTTTTTTCGGATGCGGCTCGTCAGCCCAGCGATCCCCACCTGCGTGATGCGATAGTGTTCGCAGGTGTTATGCGATAGTGTCCCACCTGCCTGATGCGATAGTGTTCATATATATAGTTGCGTCCAACATAAACTATATATAGCAAATACGCCTTGTTTTAATACATTTTCAAAATGAAATAAAAAATCTCATAAAATTGTCTGTTTGTAATACATCTGCTGTACTGCTATATAAGTGATAGGGTAGTAAAACACTGCAATTTCTTAAACCAACAACAATTTGCCAATTTGGTATAACATCCGCATCAAAAGGATTTTTATGTTCAAAACAACACTATAAAAAGGAATTCCAGCTTGTACGAGCTCTTGTGACTGACATAACTACTCATAAGAAAGCTTTTAATCAATGATCATAAAGTTTTTGTTGTTGTAGTATTTCGTTTTATTCTATGTAATAGGTCCAGCCAGCGGAATATAGTTTTTTTTTGATAATGCTTTTTGAAACTTTTATGGTTTATAAAAATATTTTTGTAGAGTATTGCAGATTTTCGTTGTTTGTTATATACCGCGGACGAACGATTTTTTTTTTTAAATATACTGACGACAGCATAAAAAATCATAAATAACTATGTATATATGTAAAGGATTTAAAAATATATAATTTTTTTGTGGATTTATGTATATAACCCATTGTGGACGGAATACGAGAAAACAGTATATTCGTTAAATTGCGTCCATTTATTTTGGCCACCTATAAGTAGGGGTTCTCTAAACATTTTATCCAGCAAATCGATAAAATACAATTTTGTGATAATTAAATGGAATATGAAATTTATAAAACAGAAAGCTATAACTTTATTGTTTTCTCGTCCATTTATTGTTAAAATGGATGCTTATAGGATAATGTAGAGTTAACGAAAATATTTTGTTCCAATTTAAAATCCGCGTTTATCCATATACGAGTATATAGGATTATTATGTAAACCCAAATTTGTGGTGGTATATAGTAATAAATTGATCACATGTATGTCAGTTGGTGTATTCCTCTAGATACTAGAGGCTCCGACTCTGTGACTCGATGTTCTCATAAGAAGCGGCTGACCTACTCAACATGGATTCGCGTGAAATTTGTCCTAAATTACAAAAATAACAATTCGGACAAATTTTATACTTTACAAATTAAGACAAATTTCACGCGTCTGTTTAAGTGTAAAGTTTGTCCTAATACTAAATCCATTTGTTTGTATTAGTGACAATAATCAATAAAATTCGGATAAACCAATCAATTCTTTAAGGCTATTTGACTTTTTAGCAAATGTAGAAATATTACCAAATCTCAAAGACAAAAAGCATATTCCAATTTAAAAAAAAACTGTAGTGCTAAATTTCACTCAAGGGATGAACACGATTTTTTCATGATGAGGAAGATCCATTCTATCACACCACCAATACGGCGAATTGGCATAATCTCTAGGATTAGTTGCACAGAATTTTATGTTTTACCAAATTTGTAGTTTGGTATGGGATATGACTTGTGAACCAATTTGTAAAACCCTGACGATCCGCTAAAATGTTGGGGATACTTTTCATAATAGGAAAGATTCGTTCTATCACGCCATCAATATGGCCAATTGGTAAAATCTCTAGGATCAGCTTCACACAATTTTATGTTTGACCAAATTTGTAGTTTGGTATGGGATATGATTTGTGAACCAAGTTGTAAAACCCTGACGATCCGCTAAAATGTTGGGGATACTTTTCATAATAGGAAAGATTCATTCTATCACGCCATCAATATGGCCAATTGGCAAAACCTCTAGGATCAGCTTCACAGAATTTTATGTTTTACCAAATTTGTAGTTTGGTATGGGATATGATTTGTGAACCAAGTTGTAAAACCCTGACGATCCGCTAAAATGTTGGGGCTACTTTTCATAATTGGAAAGATTCATTCTATATCACGCCATCAATATGGCCAATTGGCAAAACCTCTAGGATCAGCTTCACAGAATTTTATGTTTTACCAAATTTGTAGTTTGGTATGGGATATGGTTTGTGAACAAAGCTGTAAAACCCTGACGATTCGCTAAAATATTGGGGATACTTTTCATAATAGGAAAGATTCATTCTATGACGCCATCAATATGGCCAATTGGTAAAATTTCTAAGATCAGCTTCACAGAATTTTATGTTTTACCAAATTTGTAGTTTGGTATGGGATATGATTTGTGAACCAAGTTGTAAAACCCTGACGATCCGCTAAAATGTTGGGGATACTTTTCATAATAGGAAAGATACATTCTATCACGCCATCAATATGGCCAATTGGTAAAATCTCTATGATCAGCTTCACAGAATTATATGTTATAGCAAATTTGTAGCTTGGTATGGGATATGATTTGTGAACCAAGTTGTAAAACCCTGACGATCCGCTAAAATGTTGGGGATATTTTTCATAATAGGAAAGATTTGTTCTATCACGCCATCAATATGGCAAATTGGTAAAATCTCTAGGATCAGCTTCCCACAATTTTATGTTTTACCAAATTTGTAGTTTGGTATGGGATATGATTTGTGAACCAAGTTGTAAAACCCTGACGATCCGCTAAAATGTTGGGGATACTTTTCATAATAGGAAAGATTCATTCTATCACGCCATCAATATGGCCAATTGGTAAAACCTCTAGGATCAGCTTCACAGAATTTTATGTTTTACCAAATTTGTAGTTTGGTATGGGATATGATTTGTGAACCAAGTTGTAAAACCCTGACGATCCGCTAAAATGTTGGGGATACTTTTCATAATAGGAAAGATTCATTCTATGACGCCATCAATATGGCAAATTGGTAAAATCTCTAGGATCAGCTTCACACAATTTTATGTTTTACCAAATTTGTAGTTTGGTATGGGATATGATTTGTGAACCAAGTTGTAAAACCCTGACGATCCGCTAAAATGTTGGGGATACTTTTCATAATAGGAAAGATTCATTCTATCACGCCATCAATATGGCCAATTGGCAAAACCTCTAGGATCAGCTTCACAGAATTTTATGTTTTACCAAATTTGTAGTTTGGTATGGGATATGATTTGTGAACCAAGTTGTAAAACCCTGACGATCCGCTAAAATGTTGGGGATACTTTTCATAATAGGAAAGATACATTCTATCACGCCATCAATATGGCCAATTGGTAAAATCTCTATGATCAGCTTCACAGAATTATATGTTATAGCAAATTTGTAGCTTGGTATGGGATATGATTTGTGAACCAAGTTGTAAAACCCTGACGATCCGCTAAAATGTTGGGGATATTTTTCATAATAGGAAAGATTCGTTCTATCACGCCATCAATATGGCAAATTGGTAAAATCTCTAGGATCAGCTTCACACAATTTTATGTTTTACCAAATTTGTAGTTTGGTATGGGATATGATTTGTGAACCAAGTTGTAAAACCCTGACGATCCGCTAAAATGTTGGGGATACTTTTCATAATAGGAAAGATTCATTCTATCACGCCATCAATATGGCCAATTGGCAAAACCTCTAGGATCAGCTTCACAGAATTTTATGTTTTACCAAATTTGTAGTTTGGTATGGGATATGATTTGTGAACCAAGTTGTAAAACCCTGACGATCCGCTAAAATGTTGGGGATACTTTTCATAATAGGAAAGATTCATTCTATCACGCCATCAATATGGCCAATTGGCAAAACCTCTAGGATCAGCTTCACAGAATTTTATGTTTTACCAAATTTGTAGTTTGGTATGGGATATGATTTGTGAACCAAGTTGTAAAACCCTGACGATCCGCTAAAATGTTGGGGATACTTTTCATAATAGGAAAGATTCATTCTATGACGCCATCAATATGGCAAATTGGTAAAATCTCTAGGATCAGCTTCACAGAATTTTATGTTTTACCAAATTTGTAGTTTGGTATGGGATATGATTTGTGAACCAAGTTGTAAAACCCTGACGATCCACTAAAATTTAAGGGGTATTTTTTCATGATGAGGATGATCCATTCTATCACGCCACCAATATGGCCAATTGGTAGAATCTCTAGGATCAGCTTCACACAGTACTGGTAATAAGCTGAATGGACGATAAGAGTTTACTTTTGTTTCGTTTTTGCCAGGTTTTGGTATCATTACGATTTTCAAAATTTTCCAGGTTTTAGGAAAGTGCCCAGTTTCGGGTGGGCCATCTGCTAGTCTTTTTTCTATTTGTAAGTAAACACATTTTGGGAGGTAAAGCCGATTTTTTTTTATTGATAATGAAAAGTGGTTCTATTCCATTTATGTATGAACATGGATCCAAACATAAAAAATGTCCGATGACTTTTTCCAATAAAAGCGGATCAATGACCTCAATTTCAGCTCGAACGTTTGTTTTAAAAGTTGTCGAATTGTTTGTTCAGCATAAACCTTTCCTTTCGAATAACCCCACAAAAATAATCAAGTGGTGTTAAATCTGGGCTTCTTGGTGGCCAAGGAACTTCACAATTTCTTGAAATTATGCGAACAGCAAATTTTGTTGACAATAAATGGACTGTTGCACAATTTTTTGGCATGTCGCTCCGTCTTGTTGAAATCAAAGATCGTTGACAAACCATTCATTCAATTTGGGCCACAATAAACCAGTTAACACGTTCCGATAACGTTCCCTATTTACTGTAAGGGCATTTTCATGTTTGTTTTTAAAGAAAACCGGCCCAATGATGCCACCAGCTCATAAACCACACCAAACAGTGACTCTTGGAGGATGAAGTTCTGCTTCGTGAATAACATGAGGACTCTCCGTTTGATGATATTTGATGAAAAACCTTCATTTCGTTCAAGCATCCAATTAATAAAACGACGACGATTTAAATGGTCTGGTGGCTTCAATTTTTGAATTACTGTCGTAATGTGGTTCGTCAAATGTTTAGTTCTTGTGAACGATGCCTGGTTGATGTGCTTTGTTCATTCCGAATACTTTCACTAACAGCTGCCATTGCGTTGTTGTGTTGTAGCAACTCCATGATGATAATTGACATATTTTTGACTTTTCATGTCAAATAATTTTTTAGAACTGATAACGTTTAGTACTAAAATTCTTTGATTGAGTAAAAGACCAACAGATGGCCTACTCTGTATTATAGCTTTAAAAATGTATCTTAATAATTTGATGCAATTTTCGGCAGTTCTCTGTATTTTACCACGTAACAATTCATGTTCGCATGTGCTGCTTTTGGATTTATATTTTCCTTAATTAGTTTTTGTACGTTGCGCCATTTGTATTTAATTGGTTCGATTTTTAGAAGTAAATTACTGAATTATTTAATGATGAAGTATCTTCTTCATCATGCAGTAACTCTTGATTTCCAACTTGTTCATTGAGTGTAAATACATTGCAGAGGTGTTTGTTGCAAAATTTGCTGCTTATCTACAACGTTTCTTGCCCAAGGCAAAACTTATATCCAGTTCTACGACCAGCGTCTTCGGTCTTTCTAGAATAGTACTGTTTGTCGTAAGCACTATCACAGCAATGACCGCAAACACGATCGTGTTTTTTTTGACACAGAACTTTGCTGTATGTTCCAACGACCCATGTCATTTATAACATCTACCTGGACAAAGTCTGTTACTCTACAAGGTGACCAGCTCAGATATAATCGGCGGTTCTTGACCAAGGTATTTCTAGCAGTAGTCAACAACTCGATGACCCAATAGACCATCATGCCATAGCTTCTTTTATATCGTCAATTTTTCCCGTTCTGTTAAACGTTTTTCTGGAAACGATGCTACACCACCCCAGAATATATGACAGATCTGCATTGGCTATGGAGGTAAATAATCAGGACCCCATCTTACATATTACTGACCTTTTTAACTGTTACATTAGCCACAGCTGGTTTGATAATTTGCCGCAGCTTTATCCTGACTTCCTTCCTATTAGTGAAAGAAGTGTCTGAATCAGCCATAGCTACTTACATTGACAAGTTTTGACGGTTGCCACTAGGTCTATTTGATTTTGTTTGTTGGCACTAGGGCATACGCATTTTTCTCAGATAATAGTGTTTCCACTATTACCGTACGTTCTGTTAGCCGACCCTTAAGGCCGACTACCTCTAGGCTCAGTACTATACGTTCAGGCTGTCTTGGAGTTTTTCTCTTTTCGCAATCCGTTTTTTTGAGATCAGTTTGATCTCTTGCTCCAAGGTCAAACTCTCATTTACAGCCTCGTCATCAGTACGTGCTCTCTTATGCGTCGTAACATATTTCTATTCTGTGTATGGCCGTATATAGTGGATTTTTATTGCACCCTTTATAGATGTGGCCACAAATTCCATTAACAATTTTTTATAAATAATAATAAAAATTTGTGTTGTACCAAATTTTAGTCGACTTTGCTAAACACTCGCATAATAAAATACACGAAAACGTGTCTCGCATCAGTGCTAGACAAATTAACGTGTGTTTTACTGTGTGATTGTTGGGCAAGGAGGACTAAAATTTGGTGTCGAGAATTTTGAATTATTATTTATGGTGGGCACAAAAAACTCATATATGATGGGTCCCGCCTCTAACGGACGCTTAACTTTTTATCTCGTATTATTCTCTATTCCTCGTTGCAACCCATCTGTTACGTATTCTGTTAAGATCGCAATTAAATTAAATTAAATGCGGTTACGCACTCGGCATCAAATTTAAACACAACACATTTGTTTAATTAAGTTATTGATTTGTAAGGGCGAGCGATACGCGAGAAATCTGAAGCAATTCGTCGAAAGTAAGAAAACAAACCGACATTAGCATTTGCTTAGCAAATAGCATGGAATATTTCGCATTGCTTTAATATGCACGACTTACTAGCTCTAATCCGATCGGCGGTTTAAGCTCATGTGATGCGATAATTATGTCATCGTTGTAAGCAATACTTTTCCCGCGCCAAATGAATGCACCCAAAGACAAGCATAATAATTCGGTGCATCAAATGACATAAAGCAAACTGAATCAGAATACTTTTAAAGCTTGAAACTCATAAATGAGCTTTATGAATTTTATTATTTCATTCTCAACAGATAGCGTTATACGAGGAATTGCTGTTATTGGAACTGAATAACATATTTTCAATTAAGCAAATTTTAATAGAAAACTGTGCAAGCACAAACATAATTTGCATGCACTATATCAATCGACAGCATAAAATTTATGATGCGTTAATATTGATAAAATCATGCGACAGTAAAACATAATATAATTGAATATGTCATGATGTTTGATTTAAAATTTATGTTCCAACAATATGTTGATGCTAATTGTTTGTTCATAAATCATACTAATTGTGATTGCAATACTTATTAATTGTAGTTTGGGGAATAATACGTATATCGTGTGGGGGGCAAACAATCAATTTTATTTAGGCCAATATTTAATGATAGTTTTCATTTTTTGTTTATATATATTTCTAGGTATCAATCGACACGCACACTGACACTTTGTACTGGTGTAAAATAATTAAAGCGCCGCTGCTACAAGATAAGCATCATATTATCGGATACGAACCACTATTAACCAAAGAAGCGAGTACCAAACAACCACTCGTCCATCACATGACACTGTTCGAATGTTCGATGTCCTCATACCCGGGCCTCGATCCGTCCTCGTGGGAGGTATGGGTCAAAAGTAATGGCGCCGTTTGTAATAGTAATCAGTTAACGCCGCGCGATTGGGATTCATGTGTCACACCGGTTGCGATGTGGGGTGTAGGCGCCTCCGGACAATTTTTCCCCGAACACATTGGTATCCCGATGGGCGGCCGGAGTGGTGCAAAATACTATATGCTTGAAATACATTACGATAATCCAAAATATAAACGGGTCACAGATCATTCGGGCTTCCGTATCCATTACACGCGGAATACACGACAAAATGATGCCGGTATGATGATCACCGGTGTATCAATATCGGACACCCAAATGATACCGCCCGGACAAAAATTATATCGTAACGTCGGAATTTGTGGCCCATCGTGTACCGGCGTTGTTTTCCCGGCGACGGGAATTAATATTGTGTCGGCGACATTACACTCGCATATTGCGGGGCGTAAAATAAAATTGCGACATGTTCGCGAGGGCAAAGAGCTGAATCGTATTGTCGAGGATGAGAATTACGATTATGATTTTCAACAGGTGCGCCAACTCGAGAACGAAACCACCATACTACCCGGCGATTATTTAATTACGGACTGTGCCTACGAGACGACGGGACGGCGAAGGCCTACGCTGGGCGGTTACTCGACCAAACAAGAAACTTGTCTATCATTTTTGACGTACTATCCGAGGATTGATTTAGCCGGATGCTATAGCATGATCCCGGTGAAAGAATTTTTCGAAACATTTGGCGTGTACCGATTCTACTCGATGAACATGACTGATGTGGAAAATTTATTTTTATATAACGGTAATCTGCTGGAGTTACTGCCAGCCACAGTATTTCCGAACTTTCCACCGGGTGGCGATATAGATGATGAAAATAATCGGAAAGCGATTGAAGCGCTCAAAAATGCTAAGGAGTTTAGTATCGTATCGAATGAAGAGGATCGATTGTATCAAGAATCGATTCTGGGCAAGTTGGTGATATCAGATCCTGCTGAATTTCACGATCGTACATTTTTATCGCATTTGGATCAGTTGCCGTGGTTGGAACCGCTATTCACCAAAAGAGTGGAGCATACGCTGCTGACGGGGAAACATATGACATTTTGTCGGGTGTCAAACGAATCAATATCGGTGGTAAGTTTTTTTAATTTTTATTTATTTCCAACCCTAAGCTTATAAATCATTTCCATGTCGAAAGTAAAGCTCCTAACATTAATGATAAAGACTGGAGGAAGAGTTGTCATTGGCGATATATTTTAATCAAATTACGGTTATTATTTGACCTAGATCTTTAGAATCTCTTACCAGACATTCTGAAATGTCAAATAGTGTGATCCGAAAGAGGTACATAGAGTTCCAAAGCTACAAGTATTGTATGGTACGCTCTAATCAAGTCAATCTTTGTAAAAACGTGCACCTTTGTAAATGTGCCGAAAAATTGGATATGTGCGGTATCGGATAGTCATCCGGTATCGTTATGGAATTTAATCTCCACATGGGCGCCAATCAGTACTATCTCTATTTTTAATTATGTGAAGCGGGGAAGATGACCTGGCTAATTCGACCATATGTGCGAATTCATAATATGCTTCCTTGTATTTTTTGGAATCTATAGTCGACATGATTTGAAGTTGACATTCTGAAGTTGACAACCCGCATCCGTAAAAATACAATTTCCCACTCAAGTAGCCAGACAAGAGAATTATGATCGGCGAAACATGTAATCACTTAGGAAACCAGGAGCGTTGGAAGGCCTAATGACGTGCATGAAGGCTGGACCTTGTTGCTCTTCAAGAAACTCGCTGGCCTAAAAGTGGAAAGTCCCAGTGCTATACGTTGCTCGACAGTGAAGATCACCTCAGAAATCTTGAAACTAAATTTCTTCTTGAACCGCAGGTAAAAAAGGCTGTTTTGGATTTCCAAGCAGTCAATAACCCATTGTGTAAGCATCGCTTGCGCAAGGAGTTAGCCAACCTATTGATAATTTGTGTGCACGCCTCGTTATAAGTCAGCCAGCCCCAAGCTATAGATTCATTTTGCAGTGACTTGGATACTCGAACTCGATGTTAGAATGATAATTTGGGACTTCAATGCTAGAGCTAGCAGAAATCAGGCCGGCTTGTGTGAAAACATAGGTCCGTAGACATATAGGTTCTGAAGGACTGGCTCGGGTTGGGAAGGATGTAAGAACTTATTGGCGAGCAACCAAATACGTAGGCAACGATATCGATCATTTGGCCGCTGCAAAGCTACGATGGAAGTTTTCATATAAGCCTGGGAGCACAAAAGATAATGAAGATCAAAAGAAACAATATCAGGATTTTGTCAGCGACAACAAGCTTATTACCAATGTGACGGTGTGAACTATGTCTGCTCAACAGACTTTAGGTATAGTGAAAGTCAGACCTAAGAATGATTGGTTTGATGACGAGTGTCGTCTTGCAGTCGATCAACAAAATATAGCCCATAATGATGTGTGCAACAAAGTCTGACACTCGCGAGGAAAAACAAATAAGGCTGATCTTGCTAGTAGGATAGCTAAGCGGATTGGTAGACGGAAATAGTGAGAATGGTGGAAGGCCGACGTTCTGAAAGTACAACAACTCAGCCATGAGCGCCGCTCGCATAATTTCTTTAAAGAAATTACTGGATTGATGAACCATACTTTCAGGCCGGCATGGAAACCTCTGTCAATTTCGAGACAGTACTCGATGCATGGAATGGACACTTGGGATGGACTGCATTAATTCGGAGCTCTTAATATTCGGAGGGGATACTTTGTGGAACTGTCTTTTCGACCTTATTCGATTAGTATAAGGTGAACCGAAGTTATGCATGACGAATGTCAAGTTGCCGCAATATGCCCCATCTTCAAGAAAGGAGACCGATTGAACTGTGAGAGTTATCGCGGTATAGCTCTCCTTTGCACAGCATACAAGTTACTTTCCTACATTTGATTGGACTGAATGACTCTTCTAGTGGAGGACTTTATTGGTGGCTACCAAGGATGATTTCGTCCGAATCGATCAGTCACTGATCAGGTGTTTTCGATGCGAATGATTCTATCTAAATATTATGAGATGTCCATCCCCGTACATCAGGTGTTCCTGGATTTCCGGCAGGCCTATCACTCGATCAATCGAGAGAGTTTGTGGTCTGCGTTGGAATACCCAGGAATGTCAACAAAATTGATACGATTGTGTAGAATAACAGTGACGTAGTCTCAACGATGTGTTAAAGTTAAAAACAGGCTATCGACAATGTTTGCAGTTAGCTCGAGTGTTTGGCAGAAAGATGCTTTGTTCCCGATACTCTTTAATCTCATGTTGAAGTACATCTTTCGAAAAACTGAAACACCTCAGCCCAATATATTATATCGCCAGATCAATCAGGTGCCTGCATATGCATATGAAATTTGCCTGATTGGACTAATAGCGACGGAGTGAACGAAATACTTGAGTGCTTGTAGAGTTTTCAGGTTCTCTTGGGCTCCAGATACATGAGTACAAAACAAAATACATGATCTCTGCTTATAAAGTCAATGGCCCATCAGATTTTAGTGGCCACTACACGCTTGGAGAGTGAGGAGGTTCAAATATTTGCGGCTGGCAGTCAACAGTTGTGCGTTGTATCTTCTAAGGCCACTGCTAAAATCCAAACACCTATCAAGTGAAGCTGAACGTTTACAAAACGTTGATTAGGCCCGTTATTATGTTTGGATGTGAAAGTTGAGCGCTGACGAATGAATACGACAGATGGCTCACATTTAAGAGAAGAACGTTAGGTTAGGTTAGGTTGTGTGGCTGCTACCACGGGATCTTATTTCCCTATTACCCTTATATGAACCATTTTGTGCTACTTATGTAGCTTGATATATCTCGCACCATACGGTTTTCAAGATCAGAGAAGCTGTCCATTAAGGATCTACCCATATATTTATGTCTTCTGTGTACTGAATGCTTCTGTTTCCGATAACGACCCGCTTATCCAGAGTTCTCTTGAAGGGCAGGTAGTTCGGAACCCTTTCTCGAAGCATAATGTTGGTGTAACGTAGTCTTGATTCGCCAATTCCTTCCTTAGCGATCTAATTATCTTCGAGTGTTCTGTGTGGAAACATTTCCACTGAGATATGGCTGTAGTCGGGTGGCCGTAATCGCCGCCATCTGCTTACTATAAATATCGAAGGGGAGAAGGTGAAACATAGCTACCATAGCGCGTGTTGGTGTTGTCCTCAGTACCCGGCTTATAAGTATACAGGCCGTTCTTTGGACTTTCTTGATCTCCTTCCTGTAGGTTACTTTATTAAAAGCTGGCCACCACACGCTCACGCCATACATAAGTATAGGTCTTACTACGGCAGTGAATATTCAGTGTACCACCTCCAGCTTCAGGCCCCATCGCTTATACCGATGGCGTTTCTGCATGAGTACATTGCTATATTAGCCTTGTTTACTCTTTCCAACATGTTAGGCTTCTAACTAAATCTACTGCCCAAGATTACGCCCAGAAATCTTGCCTTATCAGTAAAAGGTAGTCCTATGCCATTTAAGATAAGTGGATCTACTACTGCGATTTTATATTTCCTGGTAAAGAGTAGGCGAATATAGTTCGTTGTAGGCGACCATAGCTCCACGGAGTAGAGACCGACTTAGTTTCTTCAGACTGTCTAAGACAGTATGAACACCATGCTCAGGACCAAAGCCGTTCGAGCCACGTTGTTAACTCAGTGACGGGCCAGTAATGGCCTTAATATACTATTTATTATTACTATTTACAGAGATATAAGCCACAGTATTCACAAGAAAAAGGAAATTATTATGGACACCTGATTTCGGGGTTTAAACTCGCACGGTATTACACATTTCTTTGCTCGATTTCCCTACTTGTCTAAATCGAGGAGACCTTGAAAATCGT
Source organism: Tipula unca (assembly GCA_951394425.1). Classification (NCBI taxonomy): domain Eukaryota; kingdom Metazoa; phylum Arthropoda; class Insecta; order Diptera; family Tipulidae; genus Tipula; species Tipula unca. The sequence continues at coordinate 174,147,056 of OX596380.1, read as the reverse complement.
GGGCTCTTGGAGCGGTTACAAATATTAAATAAATTATTGATTAAAAGCTCACTATGATTCTTCCACCGTTAGCTTTCTATCCATGTGCATGCCTAAGTATTTGACCTTGGTTTGTTGAGGAATATTTATATCGTTTAATTCCACTGGTGGGCAAGTGCGTTTGTTTAGCGTGAATGTGACATGAGCTGATTTGTTTTCGTTCACTGAGCACAATATTGCCATAAAGTTAATATCTGAAACACACTTCACCAAAAATAACTGTTTCAAAATAAATGGGTACTCTGTTTATGACACGAAGCACCCAGATGGAAAAACACATGGAGGCACAGCTGTACTGGTAAAAACAAGATTAAAACACTGTGAATTATGAAATATGAGAACGAACATATCCAATCAACTAGCATCTGTCTGCACGAGTGGTCGGGAAACTGTGTCATATCAGCAGTGTACTGTCCTCCAAAACATGCTATAAAAAACAGTTCATGGATTATTTCAGCCAGCTAGGTAATAAATTTCTGGCGGGGGGTGATTTCAACGCCAAACACACTCACAAAGGTTCCAAATTAACATCGCCGAAAGACAAACAACACTATGAAGATATAGAAGAACAGTCCCTGGATTACTTATCTGCCGGTCACCCAACGTACTGGCCCACAGATAAAAAGAAAGTTCCTGATTTAATTGACTTTTATGTAACTAAAGGCATTCCACATACATATGATAAGGCCACCGATTGCTATGATCTAGGTTTTCTGATCACTCACCTGTAATTGTAAGAGTAAACACGGGCGTCCTAAGAATAGAAACAAAATCACCGTTGTTGAAATGGATATTAAATCGAGCTATTAAGACTCTAAGATTTGCATTGCGGGAAGAAGAAACCCAGAGCGTCCAGAAATATTTAAATGAACTCTTGGGGACCGAAAAAACAGATTATTCTTTGTTGAAGAATCTAATAACTTCGTGCTATACCCGACCAAATAGATGATACTTTGTCCTTCAAACCCATAAAATATAATTGGAAGAAAGTTAAGAATACAATTAAAAACTGTATAAGTCCAAAAAAGGCACCAGGACATGATCTTATTACTGGAAAAATGATAAGGGAATTGCCAGACAAATGCATAAAACTAATAACATTCATATTCAGCGCAATCATGCTGACTGGTTATATTCGTCAAAAATGGAAGATATCTTGGATTACAATGATACATAAAGCTAGAAAAAATTAAACACAGGGCAGCAGTATTAGAATTCCAGACCATCAATTTGGGTTCCGAACCCAACATGGTGCCACAGTATACACTAAATTGTAAATGCAATCAAAAACACCTTCGAGGAAAAGAAATATTATTCTGCTGCCTTCTTAGACATTGCACAATCCTTTGATAAAGTTTGGCATGATGGGCTAATATACAAAATTAAAGGACTTCTATAGCTAAGAAATTTCATTCTGTTCTGGGAAACTATCTGCCTTTGGGCAGTACATATGGTTAAACAAAATAATGCAACTAATAATGAACAGTTTTAAAGGCAATTACTGGCCCCTTACTGAATCAACTATTAGGCTTCAACGATTTCGATCCTGAGCATGGTCTTCATACTGTCTAAGACAATCTGAAGAGGCCAAGTCGTTCTCTACATCGTGGAGCCATTGTCGCCTGCAACGAACTCTGCGCCTACCATATGGTGGCTCTCCTTTCAGAGATCGCTGCACAATTCGTTCCGGATCAGCACGCAGAACGTGACCGAGCCACCGTACTCTCTGAGATCTTACTTCATCTCGAAATTGCACAGAACTCGGTATGTACCATCTATTTCGCGTTTTGGGCCGTAAATCACACGCATGATTCTTCTCTCAAATGTAAGTAGCCGTTTCTCGTACTCATCCGTCAGCGACCAACTTTCACATCCAAACATAACAACGTGCCTGATCAACGCTTTGTAAAGCTTCAGCTTCACGGCACTTGATAAATATTTAGATTTTAGCAGTGGCCTTAGAGGATACAAAGAACGACTGCCAGCTGCCAGCCGCGCTTTAATATCCTCACCCACACTGTTATCGTGAGTGATAAGAGAAGCTAAATATTTGAACCTCCTCACTCCCTCAAACGTGTGCCATTGTCCCTATAACCTGAGATCAGGTATTTCGTTTTGTACTCATTGATCTGAAGTCGAACTGAAGCTGAAAACTCTACAAGGATCAAGTATTTCTTTCACTATCTAATCAAGCATATATCATCTGCATATGCAAGCACCTGATTGGACTGGCGATATAAGAAGCAGCGCTGTGGTGTTTCAGTTTTACGAAAGATGTACTCCAACATGAGATTAAAGATTATCGGAGAAACGATGCAACTACTTGTTTAAATGATATCAACGCCGGTGTTCCACAAGGCAGCTATCTAGGTTCAATATTATACCTGCTGTACACAGCTGACTTACCTGTAACAAGGTAGTCATATCAAGTTTTCCCGATGATACGGCCGTCTTGGTGTTACACAAAAATCCCGAAACTGCCTCAAAGGAATTACAGAATCATCTAAATTAAATCGAGAACTGGCTGAAGACATGGCGCAACCCAATTATGAATCAAAACTTAATCCATTGAATAATTACATATAGAAGGTGACACTTCCAAATTGGCAGCGACATATGAGCATGGCGTCAACAATCTTTACTAAATTGTACTATGTAGTGTATACTCAAACCTTTAATTTCAATTTATCTAAGATACCTCTGCTGGCAGCGCTATAACAACGTGTCATTTCTATATGTAATTATTCAATGCTTAATCTGAACAAATGAAAGAAACAATTTTGGAAAATTATACGTAAAAGCTCAACAACATTCATTTTTCTCTTTAACCAAATTCAAATGATTTATCTACAACATTTGCAGTTTTCCAATTTCATCATTTCTCGATGGTCTCATGATCGAGTATTTTTAAACTTTCTCAAACCGTTTACCCAATATATTGACTTTTGATGTGGATTTGCCAGTCATAATTAATTGGGTTCTTACCTTCCAAATTTTCCAAGCAGCAATAATATTTTACGGTTATCGCTTTCCCAGGGATAATATTTCAAAGGGAAAAAATTAATTATATTATTAACTCTTCCACCGTCACAAGTATTTGTCAAAAGGAAAATAATTAGTTTTTCTTAAGAATTGTCTCATTTCCTTTGGGACATTGAAAAAATAATTTTAAAAAAAAAAAAAAAACTCGACGAATTCTTGTGCGTGTGACACAATGTCAAATATCACAGCTGTTAGCTACCCTACAACCATTGTAATCATCGAGTTATTAATTAAAGTTTTTTTTTTTATATTTTATCGTTACAGCCAACCGAAATTTTTAAATATCCAATTTTTACACAGTACGTCAAACCACCGGGCCACTGTCCATTCCAACTAATAATCGACACGGTTACATCGAAATCAACGAATTTATATCATCAGCGGCGACGGATAAAATTAAAAGAAATTTTTTTCATAAAAATCGTTTTCATTACATTAATTAATTTAAATTAATATTTTTATTTTAAAACTTTTAAATTAAATTATATAATTTTTAGTTTTTTAATTAATTAATAATTAAGTTATTTATTTTATGTTTGTTTGTTTTAATTTTCTGTTTTGTTTTTTTTTTTTTTTTGTATTAAATAATTAAGTGAATTAAAAAAATGTAAATAGAAATTCAAAAAGGCATACACACACGCTCACACACTACGTGACATATGTGCTAAACCTAATTAATTAAGTTAATATTGTAAGTAAGTTTTTATTTTTTTTTTTTGTATGTAATTTAAATAGTTTTTGTCTTAACGAAACAAAACAAAGTCATTCCTATATAAATATAAATCATAATGAATAGAATTAAATTAATTTAAAGAAAAAAAATGTTTTTGTTTATGTATGTATGTACGTTAGTTTTTCTATAAATTACCTCAATTTTAGAATTTAAGACGCAAGACACAAAATAGAATAAGGATAGAAAAATGATGTAATGGTTTTTCTTCATTTCTTTTTGTGGTATGTATAAATTATAAAAATGTTGTAAAAATAAAAATACAATTTTTAAAAATGTAAATTTTGTGGTTTTATTTTATTTTAATTTTTATAAATAATTGGAATAACCTCTAACCTAAATTTCAATTTGTCATTAAAAATTTTTTTTTTTTTTTTTTTTTTTTAACTCTTATCTCCAATTTAGGAGCATAGAGCGTCTACTAGGTGGGACCATCTAACTCTATTGGCTGTTACTGTTTTAATTTCCTTCCATGATTTGCCGAGATGTTTCGCTTCCGCTAGCACCGTTCGTTTCCACGTTACAGGTGGCCGTCCAACCTGCCTTTTCCCTTGAGGGTTCCATTCTAAGGCCATGCGTGTTACGTCACTTGCTGGTTTTCTTAGTGTATGTCCATCTCCACTTACGTTTCCTTATTTCATTTTCCATATTTACCTGATTAGTTACTCTATGGAGTTCCGCATTTGATATGGTATTGGGCCAGAAGCACTTTAGTATTCTTCTTAGACATTTGTTGACAAATACTTGTAGTTTGCTCGTAATCTGTTGATTTTGCTTCCACGTTTCGCAGCCATCTAGGAGTACTGATTTTACACACGAGTTGAACATTCGTATCTTGGTGTTACGGGAGAGGACAGATGCATTCCAGATTTTGTGTAACATGTTGTATGTCGTTCTGGCTTTGTTTATGCGCTTGTTAATGTCTTCCTCGGTTCCGCCTGGTGTACAACCTATAAGAATACGAATTCCTTTACATCTTCTATATTTTGTTGGTTGACGCTTATTGGTGTGGTTATCGTAGTATTTATCCTCATCGTCTTGGTTTTCGTAATGTTTATTTTGAGACCAACTTCTTTTGCTAAGTCCGATAGCTGTTCTATTTTCTGCTGCATGTCCGTGTATTTATGTGTTAGCAGGCATATATCATCAGCGTAATCCAAATCGTTAAGTTTTCCTGTTAGACCCCATTGGATGCCATTGGGCGATTTGTGGTCCATTTTCCGCATGAGACTATCTAATACTACTAGGAACAGTAGTGGGGAGAGGACGCATCCCTGTTTTACTCCATTGCTATTGTAATATGCATCACTTTGCTTGCTCTTGTATTGAACTCGGTTACCTGCATCATGGTACATCTCTTGTACTAGTTCGATAATCTTTCGCAGCAGTTTCGATATAGGCTTCTTCGATTTGCTTCCATCGGTCTTCTATACTGGTGGCACTGTTGGTTGCTAGATTGCATTCGAGCGCTTCACTGAAAATCTTCTTTGTATCGGGATCGTTTAGCCTTTCGATGTTGTTTTTTCGTCTATTCGTCTTAGTGCATCTCATAGCTACAGGCTTGATCTTAAACTGTGAAATTACCAAGTGATGGTCGCTGTGAATGTCTGCACCTCTCATTGCTCGGACGTCTTGTAATCATGTGAGAAATTTCTTGTTGATCATTACATGGTCTATTTGGTTTCTTGTTCTGCCAATCAGGTGATGTCCATGTATACTTGTGTGGAAATTTACTGCCTCCTATGAATTGTAACACAGAAGTCGATGAGTCTTTCTCCATTATTGCTTCGTACAGAGTTCAGTGCTTCTTTACCCATGACGGTTGTCAGGTCAGTATTGTCAGTGCCAATTTTGGCGTTAAAATCTCCTTGAATAATTTTCACGTCATTTCTGTGCGTTCTTGCTATTGTGGATTATAGTTGTTCGTAGAACTCACCTTTTCTTGCTTCATCTGCATCTTCTGTTGGGGCATAGCACTGGATGATGGTTGTGTTTCTTATTTTTGAGCGGATTCTTGCCACAATTACAATTATTCTACTATTGACTGGTATCCATTCCATTAATGCTTTCTTTGATTTCGCTGTTGTTAATATGCCCACGCCTTGTTCATGTGTATCATCTCGTCCAGAGAATATCAGGTAGTTGCCTTCGCTTGTGTTAATTTCGCCACTGTTTTTCCATCTAACTTCACTAAGTCCTAGAATTTCGATGTTGTAACGTTTCATTTCCTTCTCTACTTGTGCCAGCCTTGAGTTTCCGTTAGAGTTCTGATGTTCCAATTTCCAATTCGTGTCCGTGTACGATAGCCAACGGTCGATATTTGTGTTTTGTGGTTTGTGTTGTTTCTTCTTAGTGTTCGTTTCTGTAATCATTGTTAATTCAGATTAATGAATGATTGGTCCATTGAATCCTAGCCAGTTTCCAGGGCTGCTGGATAAGGCATACTGGTCTACCGCAGGGGGGAGGATTTTTGATTTTTTGTGTATTTTTTCTTTTTCTTCTGTGATGTTCCCAAGAGGTCACACCCATCCAAGTACTAACCCTGCACAATGTTGCTTGACTTCTGTGATGAAATCGCCTTCCGCTTAACTGTCTCTGTCACTCGCCCTCCATTAAAAATTATTTATGTTAATTATGGATTTTAAGAAAAACTAAATTATGTTATTTATTTGGCAGCCCAAACAAACATTTTTGATTCACATTACATGTACGGCAACATTTTTCAAACTTAAATCGTTCGTGTATAATCTAAACGATTTTTTCAATGTCGTCCGAATTTCTACGAACAAGCTATTTAATACAATTTATGGTAGCACGACACGGGTGTGAAACATTTCGTAAAACCTTCCTAAAATTGAAGCATGTCTCATTATAACGAAAAATTGAAAATAGAACAACTATTCAATTTTACCTTTGGGTGATTTTGGTAATATCTAACCCTGTTTGCTCCAACAGAAAATTTCAAAAAAATTCATAAGCCTTGATTGTACCCTGATTTTACTAAACGGCAAAGTCTGGCCAAAGCATTAAAAGCAGTTTAGTAAGTGCAAACATTGAATTATCGTTTTCGGTAAATTATCGTTTTCGGATAATTGTCGTGTCAGGTAAATTGTCGTTTTCGGTGAGGTGTCGTTTAGTGGCAGCTGGCAGTCGTTCTTTATATCCTCTAAGGCCACTGCTAAAATCTAAACACTTATCAAGTGCCGTGAGGCTGAAGCTTTACAAAGCGTTGATCAGGCCCGTTGTTATGTTTGGATGTGAAAGTTGGGCGCTGACGGATGAGTACGAGAGATGGCTCCTTACATTTGAGAGAAGAATCATGCGTGTGATTTAAGGCCCTAAACGCGAAATAGATGGTACATACCGAGCTCTGTACAATTTCGAGATCAGAGATCTGATGGAGATCCCCGATATTGTACATGAAGTTAGATCTCAGAGAGTAAACTGGGGGAGTATATTGCACCATTCTCTTATGGATTGAATCCGTGCTCAAGTCACGCATTGTGGAGTCTAAGTTGGATGGTGTATCAGTTTTCGTCAATATTACCAAAGGCTGACCCCACGGAGGTGTGCTCTCTCATCTACTGTGACTTTTGATAATTGACGACTTAATTATTCAGCCGCAATAATTTGGGGCATTGCACATAGCTGAAATATATATAAGGGCAATTTGGCCCCTGTGGTCGGGGTGTACGCACATGTCTCGTAAACCTAAATTGCACGAATCAGTTTTCCAAAAATACCACCACAGTATCCTTTGATTGTCGTCGGAGGCGATTAAACGATTGGATCGCTGGGCTGACGACCCGCATCCATAAAAAACAATCTCTCGCTGGGACGTGGCTCGTTACTCATCCATCACATATCCATCACATTCATGAAAGAGTATCGGCTGGAACTCGTTGCTCTTCAAGAAACTCGCTGGCCTTAAAATGGGCTATACGTTGTTATATAGTAGAGATGAAGACCTCGGAAATCTTGGAGCTAGATTTCTCCTACGGCCGCAGGAAAAGAAGGCTGTTTTGGATTTCCAAGCAGTCAATAGCCGATTGTGTAAGCTTTGCTTAAGCATGAATTTTGCCAACCTGTCGATAATTTGTGTACATGCGCCCACAGAAGTCAGCCAGCTCCAAGCAGCCAAATTGAGCACGTATTGATTTAAAAAGGTAGAGCTAAGCTTGTGCAGGGTGTGAGAACTTATCGGTCAGTAACTAAATACGTAGGCAGCGATTATTAGTTGGGCGCTCCAAAGCTACGATGAAAGTTTTTGCACAGGTCCGGGAATACAGCGAAACACATGGAACATTTCGACTGTGAAGGCCTGATAAAAGAAAATCAAAAGAAACGATATCAGGATCTTATTGTCAGCGACAACATTGAGGAAGCTAATTACCGGTCTTACTGTGTGAACTCTGTCTGGACGGTAGTGAAAATATCTAGTGTCAGTACTGCTCAACAGATTTTAGGTTTAGAGAGACCCAAAATTGATTGATTTGATAACGGGTATCGTTTTGCAGTTGAACACCAAAATAAAGCCCATAGTGAAGTGCAACAACGCCTCACAAGCGCGATGAAAAACAAGGCTACTCTTACTAGAAGGGCAGCTAAGCGGATTTGTAGACGGAAAAAGCGAGAATGGTGGAAGGACGAGTTTCTGAGAGTACAACAACTCAATAAAGAGCGCAATTCGCGTAATATCTTTAAGGGAATTACTAAATTGCACCATACTTTCAGGCATGCGTCAACCGTCGTTCGGGACCGGGATGGAAACCTCTGTGTCAACTCGACGCATGGAGTGGACACTACTTTAACGACCATCTTGGTGTTCATCATGCGTCACAGATTGTAGTTGAATCACCTCAAATACAGACAGCGGAGATTTGGATTGATGATCAATCCCATGAGGAATTTAATAGAGCTATGCATAGACTAAAACGAAACCGCTCACCTGGGGTGGACTGCATTAATTCGGAGCTCTTGATATTCGGAGGGGATATACTATGTGGAACTGACTTTTCGACCTTATCGGTTCACCATACTTACCTTTTCGTTTAGTATGGTGAACCGAAGTAATGCCAGAGGAATGAAAAGTGGCCGCGATGTGCCATATCTTCAAGAAAGAAGACCGCTTAAAGTGTGAGAATTATCGCGGTATAGCTCGTCTTTGGACAGAATATAGGTTACTACCCTGCATTATATTGGATAGAATCACTCCTTGTAGGTTATCTCAACGATTTGGCTTTTTAATAACTCGGTAGCACTTATAGGCTTCCTGAACTCGAAATCGTTTTACCATGGAGTATTAAATTTTATGGCACGGTCATAGTTAAGTTTCACCGGGTTATTTTTAATGAAGGTTATAACCATTTTGTAAATATCATGTAAAGATTTCTATCGTTGTTCAGCACCAATTTTTCATACGCCGATGGTCGAGTAAGCAGAGTCAATGCGCTTGAAATCGTGTACTCGAGTTCAAGACTCGTCAGCGCCAAAACTTTTTTAATTTAATTTCTGCTGTAAAATTGGTTCAACAAAGCTTCGTCCATTCCTGTTGCTAAAATTTTCATGTTTCTCTATTCAATTGGCAAATATAAAAGATTTGTGGGATATTATGTATATTCGGCGGTGGTGCAGTTAACAGAGTCATTGCTTTTGGATTTGTGGACTCGAGTTCAATTCTCGTCGGCGTCAATACTTTTTTTGATTTAATTTCATCGGCAAGTGTAAGAGCCATCTGTTGTGTATGACCGTAATGAAAATGTAACAGCCACCTCTTGCGTATGACCGTAATGAATTGTCCATTCCTGTTGCTAAAACTTTCAATTTTCTCTATTGAATTGGCAAATATAAAAGATTTGTATAGCACCAAATATATATAAGCTGGTGGTCCAGATAGCAGAGTCGTTGCATTTGGAATTGTAAACTTAAGTTCAAACCTCGGTGTGGCATTAAATAATTTTTAATTTAATTTATTTAATTTTTCCGTTCAATATATAAAGGATGAGTATAGCGGCAAATCTATATATGGAAATGGTGAAGTGGTAAAGTAAGCAGTGTCATAGGAATTGGATCGTGGATTCTGTGCAGTGTTCTCGAACCTCAGTTACGGGTAAAAAAAATTTTGAAATTTAGCAAGGCATCCACACATTTCTTTTTAAATTAAAAAAAATCACTTTTTTGATTTAAACATTATCAATTTGCAAGTAAATTTAAAATATATACATCTATAAACTAAGGTTTGAACCTCTCTCGTTTAAGAACCAATCAGACGGCTTATTTTACCACCGAGCCACCGCTATACATATAATTAGTGATATTTCTATCGTTTATAGCTGCCATTTAATAAAAAACTTAAAAATTTTAACAACGGCAATGGACTCTGCTTATTTGACCATCGCCGTACAATTAATTTCATTACCGCTCTATACCACATACCCATCTTTCATTCTTGCCACTTTTACATGGAGAATATTGAAGTTTTGAACAGAAGCTGAGTTGCATTAGATTTGAGTAATTTTATTTCACCATCACCAATTTGACAGGAGAAATACATCAAAAAATGTTTGGCTCGATCGAGAATCGAACCTAGATCCATAAATCCAAAGTCACTGCCTTAGCTTACTGGTCCACCGCCGCATATATAATTCATGCTATACAAATCTTTTATATCTGTCATTTGAATAGAAAATATTGAAAATTTTAGCAAAGGCAATACATAGACTCTGCGTTTATTTCACCATCGCTATATATAGTATATACCCATCTTGTATATATGCCACTACTTGAAAAATATAAAAATGTTTAACAGAAGCTGTGTGTTGAACCAATTTGAATACAGAAGAATTTAAATTAAAATAATACCGTCGCTTATGGGGCTCGAACCTACGACCACAAATCCAAAGTCAATCACTCTACTACCTCGGCCACCACCGTATATGTATTTCATGTTATGCAAATCTTTTATAATTTCCAATTGAATTCAAAAACTTGGTAAATTTTTTAACAGAAGCTGAGAAAACTTCCGTTCCAGTCAATGACGCTTCATGCTATTTTCTGGGCGGGCCACAATATTGACCACTGACCATATAAATTTTAAGTTTAAGTCAGTACATGAATTACGTCCAAATACAAAATTTCCCTACACAAGTAACTGAAAGTATAACAAATAGGTATAGCTGAGTTTAAGTCTCGATTAGGGCTAAAAACAAATTTAATTTAATTTCTTATAAATTAATTCAATTCAGATTCTGTTAAATTTTCATTTTTCTCTATTCAAATGGTGAGTATAAAAGATGGATTTATCAGTAATGAAATTATAAGGGAATGGTCAAATAAGCAAAGTAACGGGCGTTTGATTAGTGGACGTGAGTTTAAGCGGCATTCAAATCTTACAAATTAGGTCAACTCAGCTTCAAATTTTTCCAATTAATTGCCAAGTATAAAAGAGGGATGTAGCAGCAATGAAAATGTACGGCGCTGGTCAAATAAACAGAGTCCAGAAATACTTTTGGTTATAAAAAAAATCGGTCAGGTCAGGTATTTTTCCTGGGTCAGTTGGCCAATATGTTGGTTTTCCAGTTGAAATGGATTCACATCCATTTTCTTTAATGGCAATCAGTAATTATTTTCCTTTAATCTAGAACCCTAGTGAGTATTCTACGCATTGACGTCACTCAGAACTGTGAGTGTTGTTTGTTTTAATAGAATGTCTTGGTGGTAGGCACAATCCTGCCACAATAATAGGAAAGTTGTTGGTTTTTATATACATGAACAAGTGTTGGTTATCTGAACGATTTGGCTTTTTAATCACTCGGTAGCACTTATAGCCTTCCTGAACTCGAATTCGTTTTACCATGGAGTGAGGTGGGTTAAATTTTATGGCATAGTCATAGTTACAGTTCCGCGGATTATTTTTAATGAAAGTTATAAGTTTTTTGTCTGATTTTTTGTGAGCCGTTTTTTCCGAATTTTACGAGCTGTTCTATACCGTTCCACCGCTATAAAGAGGACCCCACCTTTATATAATGTTTATAATTAGAAAGGCTTTTGGGAAATCCTGGAGCCTAACTCAAAGATGGTGTGTTTCATATATAAATCGCTGGTCTCACCGATATTATTTTACACTTCGATTGTGTGGTGACCAGTGGTTAATCTAAAGACTTATATAGCCAAACTTAATAAACTACAAAATATTGCTTGTAGGGCTGTTACTAGAGCTATGTCCTCGACTCAACTACTTGCTATGGAATCCATTCTTTCCATACCTCAGTTGCGCACCTTTATTCTTGACCCTGCTTGCTCTGCAGCATTTCAATTGAGGTGCATTGGAGCTAGGAATGTTCTCGTTTCTATCGTGGCGGCTAGACAAAATTTTAAACATTTTATTTTATTTTTAACAGACATTGATTTGGTTAATGATGGATCCCTACCCGAATTTAACTTCTTTTTACCCTCGGTGGTTTATCCACCAAGGGATCTGTGAATTTAAGAGGATTTTCTCAAAAACTTGGACGAGTCCATAGTTTTTTTTTCAGATGGCTCTCACACTTACCTTAGTGCTGGATTTGGAATCTACTGTTCCCGGTCTGATCTCAGATTTTTTGGCAGTCTTGGTACGCTATGCATTTTTTATCAAGCGGAAATAATAGTGCTGACACATAGTGAGGCTTTGAATTTCACTGTTAAAGATCGAAATATTTTTCTGTGTACAGGTAGACAAGCTGTACTTTCAATAATAATGATAAGTTTCACTTATATAGAGTTTCCAAATAATTGACATATCGTTATGGCGATGCAAGGAAAAAAATCTATTAGCTAACCGTTCGATATAGTCATCTAAGGTCATACTAGACTTGGATTACAGGCCTCGCTTGGTATGGAATTTTTAATAGGTACATCTTCCTGATAAACTCAGAGTGATTTTTGATGCTGGCATGCGATCGATAATAACAATTTAGGTTTAACATTTACATAATATGTAAACCGACAACCGACTAAATTGCTAGGCTAGAATAAAGCACCGTTTTGAATTCGTTACAGAAATATCTTATTCGTGCTGATATTTAAAAAAAATCGTGACAGAAATATATTTTTGGGATCATATTAAAAAATAGCGCGATATTAGTATGTTAGTTTTGCCATCGTATTTTTTAGGGCTAACTTCACGCACAATAAATTACATCGCATTGTTATTATAGCAATACATATCTGCTGCCAATGTACAGTTTTTACCTGCAAGTTATTCAGTTCCAAACGAGCAACAAAATAATGAAAAACCAAGAAGTTTTCCCCATTCTGATATATGCACATGTATCTTTTGATTCCCCAATAGAATTTGCTTATATTACCTGGCAAAGCATGAACCTCTCATCAGATGAAATTAGTTTTGTATTAAGAGGTATCGCATTATCAGCATTTATTAATACTCCAATGTCACTTTCCTTATCCTGAGGATAGATTAGATAGAAACAAATATCATCTTATAGACAGATCGTTCACTAATGTTAATGATTTGGTTAAAATATGTAGTGTGTGGGAAAAACAATAGCATGTTTGAAAGGTATAGTTCCCACTACACCTCTTTATTAAAATCTGCTCTTTATGAAGTTAGTTTGTGTGAAGCAAACTATCACAATAATTCATTTTCACCAACAGAATTTAATTAATTTTAATATTTAAATTATAGCTAGTCCGTAAACAATTTTCCGAATTTTACTCAACACAACTTTACGCGCCTTCAACTAAAAACTGTCGATAAAGAGCCAATATGTTACAATTGTGGCGACATTGGTGATACGTTTAAGGAATGTTCATTTTCCCTAGGCTCATTCTGCTATCGTTGCTGATATAGAAAACACAAATTTATTCAACTGTCCTAGTTGTTTTAGGGAAACCCTACGAGAGGTTTACGGAGATCGGAAAACCCTGACCTCATGTTTTACACAAAAGTCAACCAGCTCAAACACTTAACTTTAACCGTTCTCATCCAGATTTAATAGAACAGAAGTAAATGATTTCGGTCAGAGTTCGATACTTTGGTTTTGAAATAAATGGCATCACAATGAACTCATTCAAAGGACTTCTTGACAGTGGTGCAACTATATCAGCATTCTGAGAGCCGGTTCGGACCGGCGAATATTACCTGCAATAATACAACACATAAATTACATTTGCATATTGTTCCAGGGTTGGAGCAATGTTTATACTTGAGCAAAGACTTTTGGAACCAATTTCAAAAAACCCCCAATATCAAAGGGCTAAGCAGTTTATCTTTAGAGCGTAGTGACCCAAGGTATTACGAAGTTACACCGCAACAAAATCAAACCTTTGAATAACTAATGCATAACTTTTTGTCTTCTAAAGAATTAGGGCTTGGCTAAACTACACTGTTATTGCACAGTTTGGGGCGGAGCTTCGAGCATAAAGATATATAGAGAGAGTGTAAAACTTAAAATGTATGAAAAGAGAATAAGAAAATCGTACTACAACTTCTGTCAAAAAAAATTTTTTTTTTTTGTTTATTTCATGTTTTGTGTTTGTGTGTTTTTACATCGAAATAAAATTAAAAATTATAAGTGAAAAATATAAGATGGCTAAATTAATTAATTGTTGTGTGACAAATTGCTCCAATACGAAGCAAATTAATACAAAAAAAAAACAATAATAAAAAGTGTTTAATTAACTTTTTTAGGTAAATGTTAAGTGCATATTTTTTCAAAAATGTTTTAATCCCTTCGATCGCAATTTAATTCACACGAATGAAAATTAAAAATAATTGTGCAGTTTTGAAGTGTATTTAATCCTTATTATGGCCACCCATTTTAGTTTAAATCAGTTTTAGTTTTCTATCAAAATAATTAAAACTAAACTGTTTGTATACCAAAAATAGAACAAAATTACGCGGCCATTTTGCTTTTTTTGATGTTTATATAAAAACGTTCATAGCCGGCGAAACTATTTTTTTTTTTGTAGGGTTTTTTTTTCTGTTGTAAAAATGCGTGAAAACTTTTATTTTAATTTATTTTAATTTTTATTTTAAAACTTTTATTCTTCTCGTGTAAACGGGATAAAAGATTAATCATCCCTTTAAAAAAATATTAAAATTAAATTATAATATCTAAAATAAAATGGGTGGAATTATTTTCTACAAGTATATTGTAATAAATATTTATCAATTTTGTATTGTGGTACATAATTATGTGCATTATACATGTTCATAAATTTCTAAAAATCCAATTTTTTTTAACCCTATGAAAAATTAAATAATTTTATGTACGACTGTGGCAATAAACAAAAAAAAAAAATGAGAAATAAAAAAAAAAAAATATGTTTTGACAGAAGTTGTAGTACGCTCAAAATATATTATCCTACCCGGTTGGGGCGGAGGCTATATCAAACAGCGATTTTACGTTGTTTGATACAAATGCTAACGTATGAAGAGTTGAACAGGATGATTTTGCATGATGTCATAGAGATTAGTTATAGCCCGTGAAATGAACAAGCTGACTGTCAAGGATATGCCTATCCCAGGTCTCTTTATCAGTGCTATCAATTTAAAGGATTGCCTTTTGGCAAATTCCCTTAGAGCAGCAATCCAACGATACGACTGCGTTTACGGTTCCTGAACGGCTCTTGTATCATTTCACCGGCATGCCATTTGGGCTGTGCAGTGCCGCACAGACCATGTGTCGCCTTATGGACCGGATGATTCCACCAAAGCTGCATGAAAAAATGTATACTTATCTAGATGATCTACTAATAACCTCGACTACCCTAAGGGAGCATTTTCAATTTCTTAGACAGTGTTGCTAACCTTTTGTAGTAAGCAGGTCTTACTGTGAATATAGATAAATGCACCTTTATTCTTAAACAAGTCATTTGGAATACATTGTTAAGTACTGTTGTTTAAAAGTGAATCCTGTAAAAGTTTAAGGAATATTACATTACACTAAACCGGCAACAGTGATGAAAATAAGGAGATTTTTGACTTATGCGGATGGTACCATAGATTTGTTGAAAATTTCGCTATTATCGCTGCTTCAATAACTGACTTACTGAAAAAGAAAAAAGAAATCATCTGAACTTCAGCTACTGATCAAGCAATTGAAAATAACTCGATCCACGGCGCCTGCTACCGCAAAGTCTGGCCGGTTTTACATTAAATGCGATGCCTGTTGTGTTGGCATCGAGGCTGTTATGTTTCAGGTAGATGATAATGGTTCAATGACATTTTTGCCACAAAAGTTTAACGCTGCCAAGAAAAACTATTCTGTTACAGAACTAGAATGTTTGGCAGCCGTAATTAGCGTTAAACAGTTCAGATATTATATAGAGGGATGTTAAATCACAATTTACACAGATCATGTATACACCAGTTTCACATCATTTTCCTTGTCTTGGTTGATGATCAAAAAAGACTTGTAGGCAGACTTGCACGATGCAGTTTAAAACTATAATCATACGATCATACGATTTTAAAATCAAATATCTCAAGGGCTCTGAAAATACTATGGCTGATTATTTGTCGAGAGCTTTCTGGGAGGCGCTCAACATAAATATTGAATTACGATTAATGACTTATGATGTTGAATCTTATATCCATTCGATAGTCAGTCCCAACAATGTGCCGCCTTTACACGTCGACCTAGATTCGCAAGCATCTTGTTCAGATGATTACCGAGCTAAAATTAAAAATGTTAAACAGTTATTTACACTGAATTGTAATTATTGTGTCAAGGATGAAAAATTTTTGGTTCAGTTGTCGTAAGGATCGAGATATTGTTACACGGATATATACGATTGGAAATTGAGTCCTCGATGAATCAGTGTATGGTTTAATTTCTAAGGTAAATTTAATGGTACCTCTTTCACTCATACATGGATTCATAAAACTGTAGAACGGCTGTAACATGTGAGAATATATTCTCAGTTGTGACCCCCACCCTCCTCATTTGCGGAGTTTTGTGGAGGATAGTGCGCAATCGTCGAACGTGCACGGACAAACACTTCTAGTTCTGTTAAGCTAGAGAAACAAAATACACACCAAAATTTAGAATAAAGGAAAAACTCAATTAGTTAGTTCCCAAAATAAATTTATATTACATTAAAAGGAGAAAATTATTCCATAATTTCAGTAGATCGCATATCTGAAAACGAGGACAAACCAATTTATCGGTCAAAACTGGTTGAGAAATCATATCAACAAAATCGCAGAAAATACATCAATAACACACTCTGATGATCTGATGCTATAAATTGAGCTTGCAACCTTATAACAGATGTTAATTCTCTTTTTCCAGATATTTGTTCTCCTTGAACCATAGTAACTGAGCCACTTATGTATGTAGCTGCCTTCACTGCACATGGAGTTTTTGGTTGTACATAGCGTGCGGTAGGTTTTACTTTCCTGACACATAATTAATTTTTTAAATTAATTATTACACGAAAGATAGTAAAGGAACATTGAAGCCGTATCTATAAAGATACATTTTCAGACGAGAATAGTAATATGAATACTGTACAGGGTGACATGGAGCTATGCAATGCGCAGGTGGTATACTGTACTTGTGTGAATGGGATGAATGGGTTGAATGAATGTGTGTGAATGTGGGTATTGCACCGTGGGCCCATTAGTGGCATTGAATGCGACGGTGCGGAGTAAAATCCGCCCAATTTAAAAAAAAAAAATAAAAATATGAATACAACTTAGCTTTCAAACGTTTTCAATTAAAATCTAAAATGGAATGGAGACAAATTTGATTCAAGTTCAATGTAAATTGTGATATTTACTTGTAAACTGACCAAGTTTGATATGCGTGAATATACGGAAATTGAGATGATGTTTAAGGTAGGTGTCCAAAATTAGAATTTTGTAAATGCAGCCGTAATATTTCAATTAACATGTTTAGAATTGGGACATAATTTAGAGTGTAATTTCCACCATTATGGTGACAGAAATACTCACCTGCTGATGATCAAAATCTGTTGAATCTTTTCGACAATAAGCTATACTAAAAAAAAAAATACATTTAATTTAGTTTTATTTAAGTAAATATAATAAAATAATATAAGATTTTGACTACTACAATTTACACAAAACAAAACAAAAACAGAAACTCAAAAATTGGTTTTATTATTTCATTCATAAGTTTTATATTAATATATTATATTATTTAGAGTTTAGAGGTTTAGGTTTACCATGTACGAATATATATATTGTATTTATATTGACCGGAGAAAAACACAATTTCCTTCCGTATCAAATACATAAGGCTCAATTGTTGATCATGTTATAAAAATACATTAAATTTCTAAACATAATTTTCGTCTATTTATGTCATGTATTTAACTAGGTCGTTATATAAAAAAAAACACCAAATAACTAAATATTTGTTTTTATTTAATCTAGCTTAAGTATAACCTAATTGAAAATTTAGAAAAGAAAGTACTAATAACCAAAACCAGTTTTTGAAAAATTGTATATCACAGTGATAGGTGATAATCAGCACGCGATGGGTATTTCGATAATGGCTTTTAAAAATGCACTCAATTATGATCTATTTGTATATAAATGTGAAAAACATCTTAGATAATATCATTATAATGGATACAAAAAAAAATTATAAAGGAAATAAATTCGATGAATAAACAAAACATATTCTCATTACATTTTGGCCAGCCACAAAGTTTACAAATTTAAATTTACAATTTTGCTGATATTCTGATCTTTTCCGGATAATTAATCATATTAACCGAATTCAAATATTCGTACAATGTTTCCATATATTCAGCCGTGTGTTTATGATAGTGACCAACGTGCGGTGAACGATCCCAACACTTCCAATTCACTTTAAGGCCTAATGATACCCAATTTTCACGCACACGATTATTTGATGACCATGCCCCAACCGGATCACTTTTCGATAAGAAAAATTGTGCTGGTGCTTTTACCAGGGTACTATGAAACATTTGACTAGACCGAATATAGTGTGATGTTGCTGGATCATGGAATGTATTCAAATGGTAGAGCATATAGGTTTTTAATGCACTTTGGAGTGTTTTATTTTTTGGAAAAATAGCCTTCGGTACACCGATTGGAATTTCGGTAATGTCCGCAACACTATCCCAAACTTGACCGGTAATACGGTCTAATAGTGGTTGATATTTATCAATTTCGCGAGCCATATGCACCATACATTCACCAAATTGGTAGCCACCCACCGAAAAGCCATGAAGCAATACTGGACTGTAACTTGAATTGTTTAACATGAAGGTAACAGCATCTTTAGCAATTATCTATAAAATAAATCGAATTAGAAATGTATTATCATTAAATTTAAGAATAGAAAAATAAATCAAACATACCTGAGTTCCTTTTACTGGCCACATTAATTGCCATGGTGTAAGCGATACGACAAGCACATCATATCCTTGGTCAATGTAAATTTTTGCATATTTGGCAATGTGTTTTTGCTTGGCGAGCAACCATGCAAACATCAACACAATCGGCTTATTGATTGGAGTTTTCAACCTAAGGGTAAGCAAAAAAATATAAAACGTAACGCGACAAAATAAAAACAAATTGCAAATTATACTTTAAGGTCACCGGATCTCGATCTACATTGATTGGGCTTTCCGAGAATAACTGAATGTTTTTGGTGATTTCATGAGTTGCTATCCGTCTTCTCTGGTTTCCCATTCCCGATGATAAAGTTGAAGCGTTATTCTGTAACCAAAATATAGATATTATTAGAATGTTGTACAACTACAGATATAGTCATAGTAGGAAGTAAAACGGTTTGTGGGTGCATTGCAGCAATCGGTATTAGGAGTATTTTATTGATTAATGTATCAGTGAATGTGGGAAAATACATGAAAATTACCAATTGTTGAAAATAATAATGAGAATAATAAACAGTGATTAAGAGCCATTACTGGCCCCTTACTGTGTCAATAATGTGGCTCCAACGGTTTCGATCCTGGACTAGGTCTTCATACTGTCTAAAACAACCTGAAGAGCAAAATCGCTGCACAATTCGTTCAGGATCAACACGCAGACCTTACTTCATGTACAATATCGGAGATCTTCATCATACCTCTGATCTCGATATGTGCCATCTACTTCCCGTTTTGGGCCGTAAATCACACGCAAGACAATTCTCCCAAATGTAAGGAGCCATCTCTCATACTCATTTAAGTCAGCACCCAACTTTCACATGAAACATAACAACGAGCCTGATCAATGCTTTGTAAAGCTTCAGCTTCTCGACACTTAGAGGTGTTTGGATTTTAACAGTGACTGTCTGCTGCCAGTCGCATTCTAATATCATCACCCACACCGGTATGGTGAGTGATAAGAGAGCCCAAATATTTGAACCACCTCACTCCCTCAAACGTGTAATCGCCACTACTAAAATCTGGTGTGCCATTGTCCCTATAACCAGAGATCATGTATTTCGTTTTGGACTCATTGATCTGGAGTCCAACAGAAGCTGAAAACTCTACCAAGCGGATCAAGTATTTCCTTCACTGCGTTGCTATTCAGTCCAATAACGCATATGTCATATGCATATGCAAGCACCTGATTGGACTGGCGATATAAGATGTTGCGCTAAGAGGTTTCAGTCTTACGACAAATACTTCAACATGAGATTAAAGAGTATCGGGGACAGAGCATTTCCCTGCCGAACACCCGAGTTAACTGCAAAAATTCTTGATAGCAGATGAGCGGTTTTGTTTTAGTCTCTGAATGGCCCTAGTGAATTCCTCAGTCTGTATTTGACGTGATTCAACTACAATCTGTGGTGCATGATGAACACCAAGCAGGTCGGTAAAGTGTCCATCCCATGTGTAGATGTTGACACAGAGGTTTCCATCCCGGTCCCGAATGGCAGTTAACGCAGGCCTGAAAGTATGGTGTAATCCAGTAATTCCTATTAAAAAAATTACGCGAACTGCGCTCATTGCTGAGTTGTTGTACTTTCAGAACCTCGGCGTTCCACCATTCTCGCTTTTACCGTCTACAAATCCACTTAGGTCCCCTACTTGTAAGAGTATTCTTGTTTTTCCTTGCGATTGTGAGACGTTGTTGCACTTCACTATGGGCTATATTTTGTTGCTCAACTGCAAGACGACACTCGTCACCAAACCAATCATTCTTGTGTCTGACTTTCACTACACCTACTGGTAATTAGCTTCCTCAAGGTTGTCGCAGATAAGATCCTGATATCGTTTCGTTAGGTCTTATTTATCAGACCTTCACAGTCGAAACGTTCCATTTGTTTCGGTGTGTTCCCGGACCTGTACGAAAACTTCCATCGTAGCTTTGCAGCGACCAAATAATGATCGCTGCCTACGTATTTGGTTGCTGACCGATAAGTTCTCGCAACCCGACCTTGTCGTTTTGAAATTAACATGTGGTCAATTTGGCTGTGGGAAATTTTGCGAGGATGTGTCCATGTTTCTAAATGTATCTGTTTGTGAGGGGGAAATGTGCTTACTACTCTAAGATCGTAGGCAATAGCAAAGTACATTATTCTCTCACCAATATCGGTTCCAGTTTCGGGTCGGGAGTACGGACCTTTTTTTTCACACAAGTCGGTTTGATTTCTGCCAGCTCTAGCATTAAAGTTCTCAATTACCATTCTAACATCGTGTTCGAGTATAGATCGTCCAAGTAATTGTAAAATGAATCTTTATCTTGGACTGGCTGACTTCTGTGGGCGCATGTATCAAATTATCGACAGCTTGGTTAAATTCATGCGCAAACGAAGCTTACACAGTTATTGACTTGAAAATGCAAAACAGCCTTCTTTATCTTCTCTTTCAGAGGCCACGGCCACTGTGTAACATCGTATAGGTCGGGGACACATGGTCTCCAGATTCCATTAATTAAGCCAGAGTTATAATTAAAAGCTATACCAATCAATGCCTACAAATTTACCAGCTGTAATTAAGGTTAATTGTTTTTAAATAATTTTTCAATATACAAATTTATTAAATCCATGACATGATCCATTAATGATTTATACATTTTATTTTGTTTCATTTAACTTAAAATAAGGTAGGCCTTATTGCACCTTATAAATTTAATATACACGCAACCCTCACTTTTGTAAAGGCCAATAATTCCATTATGTATCAAATTAAAATTCAAACTGAAGTTCTTTAAATTTGGTTGAGTATAGAATTTAATACGAGATCGGGAATTTTGAGAAATTGGATTTCTAAGAATCGTATGTGTATAAATTTAAGGGGAAATAAACTTGTAATTGTGATTTTAAATATTAAACCTCCGTTTGATTTTGATCTTAAATTAAAATGAAAAATTGACTAATGCTGAAGGTTAGATAAATGTGTAAATTCAAATTTTATTTAACACCTAATCTTCGGGTCACATAATTATTAATGATCCAATTTGGAAATATTCAGAACCGATAATTATTAAAAAACATTTAAATTAAAATAACGATAAGCTTATTTTTATACGTCACTCCACCACTCAACACATTATTTTTTAAACAAACACCCTATAAATACTTTAGTACGTTATAATTACATTTAAGCTATATACTAATCCTATATTTTAATTCATTCCACTAAGAACCGGATTATAAATAATTGCCGTTCACAAAAAGTCCAAAAATGACTACGATAAATTATATATTACTGCATTAATAATATTTTTGGAATATAATTTCTATTTCCGATCACCACACATATACGATCACGCACACAATACATAATTATATTACCCGAATAATTCGACACACTATAATTTTTTTCTGATATATTATTGCCAATATCGAGGGAGGGAAAGTATAAGTTTGTATAATAACTATACCTACATACTTATGTACGTTAACTTTAAGAATAAATAATGATTCCGCATTTACCGCATATGTAAAATATATAAACGTTTTATTTTGATTAGTCACTATGGCATGATGCTAGATTGAAAAGGGGAGATACAGTTCAATGTTTATAATTCGATGGTCTGAAGGCCAGTATAATTTGAAGTATATTTATGTAATCTTATCGTTAAATTCTATTTAAGAATATTCGAACGAGATTACACTATTCTATAATTTTACTTTGTTGAGAAGCCATGATAACAAATAATTATTAAATTATCGATAATATTTAAAAAAAAAATGATTGTAAAAAAACGATTAAAATTCTTATATTTCCAAAAATAAATTCATTTTAAATACAATATATTAATTACTATAAATTCCAAATGACTATTAATAGACGATAATAATGCCACCTGTTTTTTATCGCACCGATAAGGGAAAGTCTGTTCTTGATATAAACTAATGACAAATATAGATGACGAAACATTAAATAATAATTTACATGCATATGATAAACGAGCTGGCTATTTATACAATTACGTAAAATGTAAGCGAAATAAATTGGGCAAGCAACAAGCTAAGGCAAAGATAAGAAATATTATTTTAGGTTTGTGCGAATTTTTAGTTTGTTTATCACTACCTCAACTCTCAAGCGTATGTTAAGTTATATAAACAAACAAGAATTTAAATTCCAAAAATGCTAAATTGTATAATCAAGCCTACAACATTAATCATTCCACTATAAGAAATCATACAAATCATAAAATTAGTCTAGTCATGAAATTTTTAACGATCTTTAAATATAGAAACATATTAGTAAATAAACCGATTGTTATTATATACAATTAAAGTTGTAACATCATGCAATTACAATCTGACTATACATAGGTAATATAAATAAATATAACCTTGAAAATAAAACTATTATGTATTACGATATGTACATATAGGGTGATAAGTAGTATAAACTTCTTTATACTTTTGCCTATTTTTATATTATCTTAAAACGGAAATTTATATAATGTGACGATGCTACTGCTACTACGATGCATCTACTACTACGATGCATTACTCACATACAATATAATTGTAGATTTTCTAAGACCGACTGCAAATTTAGGGTCATAATTAAATACCAGAGATCTTAAATCTTCGGAAACAATCCCGAATAGTTTAACTAATTTTAATGAGATTGTAAACATAAAATTTTAATTGAACGTGAAATAAATTAAAATAAAATTGATTTGAAAAAATTAAATTCAGAGCTCAGCATATACCATCCACTTCGCGTTTTGGAGCCTAAATCACACGCATAACACTATGTAAGGAGCCATCTCTCGTACTCATCCGTCAGCGCCCAAATTTCACATCCAAACATAACAACGGGCCTGATCAACGGTTTATAAAGCTTCTGCTTCACAGCACTTGATAGGAGTTTAGATTTTAGCAGTGGCCTTAGAGGATACAAAGCACGATTGCCGACTGCCAGGCGCACTTTAATATCCCCACCCATACTGTTATCGTGAGTGATAAATATTTGAACCTCCTCACTTCCTCAAACGTGTAGTGGTCACTACTAAAATCTGATGTGCCATTGTCCCTATATCCAGAGATCATGTATTTTGTTTTGGACTCATTGATCTGGAGTCCAACAGAAGCTGAAAACTCTACAAGCAGATGTATTTCCTTCACTCCGTTGCTATTGAAGCACGTGATTGGAATGGCGATATAAGATGTACTCCAACATGAGATTGAAGAGTATCGGGGGCAAAGCATTCCACTGCTCCACACCCGAGTTAACTGCAAAAACTCTTGATAGCCTGTTTTCAACTTTAACACAGCATTGAGTCTGTGTCACTGTCATTCTACACAAGCGTACCAATTTTGTTGGCATTCCTAGATATTCCAGAGCAGACCACAAACTCTGACGATTGATCGAGTCATAGGCCTTAACTACATCTGTAATAACTAAAATAATAATAATAATGATTATAAATTAACTTAAATATAATGTTTAGTTATCATAAAACCCATATAATTATGGGAACAAAAATATTAAAATATTTTAATTTTTTTAAAATTATTAAATTTGTATTTATTAAAACTTTAAAAAAAATCAATGGTTTAAAATTTTTTAAAACTTTTAAAACTTTTAAAATTCTAAAATATTTAAACTATTGTGCGACGAAATTTGTATAAAATTAACTTTTCATAATTCTTAACCCAGTTAAAATTTTAAATGTTATTTAAAATGTTAGTTAAATTTATATTTAAACATTGTTAATAGAAGAAAAAGAGAAATTTAAAATAATTATAGAATTAAATTTAAATGTTATATTTTAAAATATTTTATTAAATTGAATTGTAAATTGTAAAATTTTTTTCAACTATCGAGAATTCTATATTCAACTCTAAAGTCTCAGCGAAGTTCAAAAAATTTTGAAATCCAATTATATTACAGGGATGTATATGATGTTAGAACTGATCAGTGAAACACATGGAACGTTTCGACTGTGAAGGACTGATGAATGAAGATCAAAGGAAATGATATCAGGATCTTGTCAGCGACAACATTGAGGAAGCTAATTGCCAGTCTGACTGCGTGAAGTCCTGGGAGGTCCTAAAAACTTCGGTTGTCGGTGCTGCTCAACAGACTGTAGGTATACTGAAAGTCAGACCCAAGAATAATTGGTTCTATGACGAGTGTCGTCTTGCAGTTGAGCAATAAAATACAAACGTTAGTGAAGTGCAACCACGTCTCACAATCCAAGAGGAAAAACAGGGCCGCTCTTACTAGAAGAGCAGCAAAGCGAATTTGTAGACGAAAAAAGCGGGCATGGTGGAAGACTGAGGTTCTAAAAGTACAACCACTTAGCAATGAGCCCAGTTCGTGTAATTTCTTTAAATGGATTACTGGATTGGACCATATTATCAGGCCTGCACCAACCGCCATTCGGGACCGGGATGGAAACATCTGTGTCAACATCGACCCAGTATTCATCATTCGTCACAGACTGCAGCTGAGTCAGCTCAAATACAGACTGCGGAGATTTGCATTGATGATCCATCCCATGAGGCACTAGGGCCATGCAGAGACTAAAATGAAACCGCTCACCTGGAGTGGACTGCATTAATTCGGAGCCCTTGATATTCGGACGGGATACTTTGTGCAACTGTCTTTTCGACCTTATTCGATTAGTATGCGAACCGAAGTAATGTCTGACGAATGGAAAGTGGCCGCGATGTGCAATATCTTCAAAAAGGGAAACCGCTTGAAGTATGAGAATTATCACGGTATAGCTCTCTTTTGCACATCATATAAGTTACTGTCCTACATTTTATTGGATAGAATCAATCCTAGAGCGGATGGCCTGGTTGGTGACTATCAAGGAGGATTTTGTCGAGAGTTTGTGTTCTGCTCTGGAACATATAAGAATGCCAAAAAATTGGTACGATTTTGTAGAATGACAGTGACACAATCTCAATGCTGCGTTAAAGTTGAGAACAAGCTATCAAGAATATTTGCAGTGAACTCGGGTGTGTGGCAGAGACCTGCACGGGCTCGGGCTAGGCCCTTGAGCCGATATTTTGTTATTTGATTCGGGTTCGGGTCAGGCTCGGGCTTAATTTTAAAAATTAGTGTTTTCAGCTTGTAGAGTTTTCATTCAGTTTCTGCATTGCAAAAATCTAAGTATCTGTCAAGTGCCGTAATGCTGAAGCTTTACAACGCGTAGATCAGGCCCGATGTTATGTTTGGATGTGAATGTTGGGCGCTGACGAATGAGTACGAGAGAAGGCTCCTTACATTTGAGAGAGAATTCCGTGGGTGATTTATGACCCAAAACGTGAGGTAGATAGTACATACCGGGCACTGTACAATGTCGAGATCAGAGATCTGATATATCCCCGACATTGCACAAGAAGTAAGATCTCAGCAGGTACGCTGGTTCCTTCATGTTCGTGCGTGCTGAACCGGAACAAATTGTGCAGCGCTCTTTATAATTTACTTCAGATATTTAAATTTTTTTAATTTTATACAGGGTGGGCCATTTGTTGGTCTTTTTTTCAATCAATAAATTTTAGTACTAAATCTTCTGTTCTAAAAAATTCCTTAACATATGAAAAATCAAAAATATGCCAGTTATCATCATGGAGTCGCTAACAACATAACAACGCATTTTGAGTTGGAATTGGCAAAATTATTAATCGTTTTGAAGAAACTGGTTCAATGGAAGGGCGTATACCATATCAACATGTTCATCCAGTTCGTACTGCTAATGCAATGGCATCTATTAGTGAAAGTGTTCGTAATGAACCAATCACATCAACCAGGCATCGTTCACAAGAACTAAACATTTCACGAACCACATTACGATGCATTTTGCATGTTGATCTTCATTTGCATCCATACAAAATTCAACTAACTCAAAAATTGAAGGCACTAGACCATTTAAATGGTCGTCGTTGTTTTGTTAATTGGATGCTTGAACGAAATGAAGGTTTTTCATCAAAAATCATCTTTTTGGGTGAAGCTCATTTTTATCTTAATGGGTACGTCAATAAGCAAAATTGTCGAATTTGGGGAGCGGAGAATCCTCATGTTATTCACGAAGCAGAACTTCATCCTCCAAAAATCACTGTTTGGTGTGATTTATGGGCTGGTGGCATCATTGGGCCGGTTTTCTTTGAAAACGAACAGGAAAATGCTGTACAGGGAACGTTATCGCAACATATTAACTGGTTTTTTGTGGCCCAAATTGAATAAATTGCTGGTCAACGACTTTTGGTTTGGCAACAAGACGGAGCGAGATGCTACGCAAATCGCGCAACAATCCATTTATTGTATCAAATTTGCTGACCGCATAATTTCAAAGAATTGTGAAGTTCCTTGGCCACCAAGAAGCCGGAATTTAACACCACTTGATTATTTTTTGGGGGGTTATTTGAAAGGTAAGGTTTATGCTAATCTTACACAAACAATTCAACAACTTAAAAACAACATTCGAGCTGAAATTGAGGTCATTGATCCGCTTTTATTAGAACGTCATCGGAAATGTTGTTGTTCGGATGCCGGCTTGTAGACGTAGCCATGGTGGACACATGAACGAATTGATTTTCATACATAAATGGCATAGAACCACCAATAAAAAAAATTAACTTTTCATCGCAAAATGTGTTTTATTTACAAATAGGAAAAATACTAATAGATGGTCCACCCTGTATAACATCTTTTCGTTAAAATGCAGGTCTGATAAACTTTTGATAAAAATCTAAACAAGAAAACTCGAAATATTGACATATCAATATAAATCTGCAAACAAAAAAATAATATAAAATTGGAATTTTATTTCACTCTTAAGAGTTTTGTGGAAATGGATTATAGAATAGAAAATTTTGTAAAAAATCATCTGAATCACCATGGATCAAATGTTTAATTTGGGTTATCTCATATGATATGTCAAATGAAGCGTATTTTAATAAGCAATCTAGTGGTACACATTTTTTGATCAATTATGAAAATTATTAATTAACTTTTAAATATTAATCTGCATAGTAAAAATTAAATTAAGATTAAGATTTTAACGAGATAATATAAAATGGCTTTTTGTACATCAGCATTTTTTTATATATAATTTCCTAAAATTATAAATCCGGAATTACTAAAATCACACTTTATGAATACAATAATTAAGATTCTTGAATTTCAGTATCTTAATTTTGTTTATAACTCTAAACTTCAAATTTCATTCAACATTCATTTCAACATTTTAAAAATTTGGACGTTACAAAACACGTTAAATTTCAATGAAGAATTTACATAAAGTTAATCGAAATTTTTGATTTTGATTCGAAATCTCCATAATTTAATTAGGTTTGTGTTTTAAACGTAAGTCTTTGCTTACCAGATTCAGTAGTTATTTAATTATTTAATCTTTAAATTAAATTTATTTAAAATTTCAAATTAAATAAAATTTTCGAGTTATTCCAAAGTTAAGAACTGGCATGGCAAATTAGGTATAAACAATTTTTTTACAAAATTTTAAAATCAACAATATTTTAATTTAAAAACTAATTCTTTGATCCTTCTGAATTTAATTGTTTATCATGGATAATTCGCCAATATTGATAATTTGTGAATCTCCAACTTGGACACAGGAAACAGTTAGTGTTGATTTGTATAAGATAATTAAAGTATTCCAATTAAAGATTACGTCCACCACTATTTAAATATCCCAAACTGCAGACAATTAGCTAATCCGGTTTATTTAACAGCGCAGAGGAAAAATAAGCAAAATTTACTTACAAAATATTCCACAAACAAAAATTTTTTGCGAACCACCCATTAATAAACAATATGTATAATAAATTTAATAAAAACGATTTACTACTCACATGAATATTATGTCCAACCGATAAGCTGCTATAGTTTCGTATCTGTTGACTACTACTATTAATAGTAGAATATTGTAATTGCTGATTTAGTGTTATTGATGATACGGTTCCATTAAAATTATTTAAATTATTTTTACTGTAATTTATCGTAATTAAATTTAATTCATTTAATTTATTATTATTCAGAAAACGCAACTTTGTTGTCAAACGAAACAAAGACATTTTGATTATGACTTTTTACTATTAATTGAAATTTAACTTTAAAATTATTTGAATTAATTAATTTTCTTCTTTTATTATGACTGTATTGATTTACCAACAATAATATTACTACAAACAGTTTCACTTTATTTTATATGACGATACCAAAGGTTATTTTAAGAAATAAAACTTAAAAAATAAACTTTAGTAGAGCAAATTTTTTTTTAAACCAAATAAAGTAAACGAAAAACTAAAAAGAAACAAAAAACAGTAGAAAATTAATTAATTTTTTTGATTTTAGTGATAACAATAAAACTTACAAACTACTTATCTATGAATTTAATTTATCAAAATAAAAAAGTAAATAGATTTAGTTTAAAATAGATATTAGTAAAACATTTCGGAACCGTGTATATAGTGTAACAAGAAGTTTACATTGTAATAATTTACACACAAAAAAAACTGAATAAAAACTATAAATAATATCACATTTAGCCTTGTAGCTTTATCAAAATATAATTGAAGAGAATACTAGACACTAACTAAACTCTATTTGAGAAAAGATTAGACGCTAGCTAATGCGCGTGTCGGTAGAATTAAAATTAGCTGTGCATGTGTATTGTGAGCGAACTTATTTCCATGTAAAGGGTGTTAAAAAACACTGAAGGTTTTATTTTATTAACAACTTGTTACATTTTTAAAAAATTTTGTATTTATTGTTTTTACAGAAAAGTTTCAAAAAATCGTCAAAGTAAACCTCAGAGAATTCGCATAGTGTTAGAGATCTGTTGAAAACAAACACCATATTCCAGGCACACGTGATTTTAAACTACACAAATTGATAGCGACGATGAATGGTGACTGTCCCTTTATTTCTGGATATTATGGTGTCACTTATCTACCCTATCGGCGATATTTACTTTCGAAGTAAAATTGAATAGTTTTAGTTCGTTGCCTAGCGCTTAATTATTTAGACATTTTCAAACTTCCAACTGTATAGATTAAAAAATATGAGAAATAAAACCTTCAACTATTTTTTGATCACCCTGTTACACCAATTGTTGAAAGTATTTATGTATGTATATAATTTTGGAATTCATATTGCGTTTATTTTGACACACTACTTATTCGCGTTTATACGGGGAATACTATATGGAGTTGGTTATAAATTTTAATTTAAAACGTAACAAATGACAATTACATATTATGTAGAGAAATCGCAGAATGAAAATAAAAAATGTATTTGTTAAGTACATACTTAATCTTAAATTTAATTTTTATAAATAAGCATAATGCTATAATACATTCAAACCAAAAATCATTGTCGCAGGGAATTCAATGCAGGCACAATCATTTGTGAAACTATATAACTTCTTACTATTATGACTGGCTATGTGTTAGGCTATTCTATAGCGGGATTCAAAACCAAGGAACAAACTAAATTTTCGAATGAATTTATTTACTAATCAAACAAAAATTTAATTTGCGTGAAGTTTTTATTAAATTTAGAGTTTTATTGATTTTTCATTCTAGCTAAATTTATCACTAAAACTCGAATCAAACTAAATATGCTGTATAGCAGTAAAAACATATTAATTTAAAAAATTAATTATAGTGATTCGTGTATCTAGATACTCTGAACCAAACGCCACAGCTTTGTTTTTTTTAGATAAATACCAACACATACATACATTAATTAGAGATTATTCGGCTAGTGGATTTATTATCCTCTGAAAACTGAACAGTATCCTTATTTTATACACGGCCATACAGATCCGTCTTTTAATTGGCCCACTGCATAGCTCCATGCTAGCATGAACTAACATGAACGATGGGTCGGTCCATGAGTTCCACATTATAACAGAGGATCAAGAGGGTTATGGATGTTTTCTAATTTAATCACCGATCTTAATCGGGAGATGAAAAATCTCTTTTACATCCCGCCTCTGTTGGGATTCGAAACCGGTACCTCCCTAAACGTCGCAGCTTTAGCCACTGCGTCATTATTTGCTCGGTAAAGCTGTGGTTAAGCCCATTATATTCGGTTAGTGAAAATTAAGAAAGCTTGAAAACGCTTGTTAATTTGAAATATTTAAATATAAATTGAGTTGTGTCTCAGATTTAATAACGTAGTCGAAATTATGAATATTTAGCGTAACAGTTTTGAAGAAAATAAATGGACTGTTTTGAACATCAAAAGAATGTGTTGAGTGACACACGAAAAATAAAAACAATCGTATCGAATCAAAAATGTTATGGGATACCATATTGGTTTAATTTCATTTTTTTCCTTTATATTTGACAACTCGATAATTCATTTGAATTTCATAATAGGAAAATACGAGTCAAATTTTCAATTTATCGAATTAATTATTCGATAAGTTTCATAATAGAGTTCCTGGAATCCTGTGGACGAATAAGGAAAAACATATCCTTAAAAAGTTCAAGGAAAGTGAACCGCAGGTATGCGGAAAATTCTGCATTCATTTAGA
Organism: Tipula unca; assembly: GCA_951394425.1. Lineage (NCBI taxonomy): Eukaryota > Metazoa > Arthropoda > Insecta > Diptera > Tipulidae > Tipula > Tipula unca. The sequence goes on along the minus strand of OX596380.1, from coordinate 174,115,305 downwards.
ACCAACCACGACAAATCAGCTTGTACTTACTTTATAAAGAAATAAGCATTGTAGACTTTATAAAATTTTAGAGATGGTTGGGAAAAGTACTACAGAGCCGATGACACTTTTCTCGAAGATACGAAAGATGTCTGTACTAAATTAGTACTTAAGAGAAAATTTAATTTTAGCGGAAAAGCTATCTGATATTATCGAATTAGCAATGTTTTTTATTGTTTAATATTTAGCAAGCTTTCGAGTTTAAAGACGAGTTTCTTTTGTTGAAAATTCCTTTAGTGTAACACTTTCACACGACAAATACCTACATGTACATTATATCGACTTGGTATTATTCGACTTGGCAGAGCGAACAGATAAAATTATCGAACTAGTATTTGATCTAATAAACAGTATTTAAAGGCCATTACTGTCCCCTTACTATGTCAGCAATCTGGCTCCAATGGTTTCGAACCTGGGCTTGGTCTTCATACTGTCTTAGATAAGCTGAAGAAGCCAAATCGTTCTCTACACCGTGAGCCATCATCGTCTGAAACAAACTCTACGCCTACCATATGATGGCCCTCCTTTCAGAGATCAGGACACAATTCGTTGTGGATCAGCACGTGACCGAGCCAGCGTACTCGCTGAGATCTTATTTTATGTACAATATCGGGGATCTTCATCAGGTCTCTGATCTCGATATTGTACAGAGCTCGGTACGTGCCATCTACTTCGCGTTTTGGGCCAAAAATCACACGCATGATTCTTCTCTCAAATGTAACGAGCCATCTCTCGTACTTATTCGTCAGCGCCCAACTTTCACATCCAAACAAAATAACGGGCCTGATCACCGCTTTATAAAGACTCAGCTTCACGGCACTTGATAGGAGTTTAGATTTTAGCAGTGACCTTAGAGGATACAAAGCAAGACTGCATGCTGCCAACCACACTTTAATATCCTCACGCACACTTTTATTGTGGGTGATATAATAGCACAAATATTTGAAACCTCCTCACTCCCTCAAAGGTGTAGTGGCCACTACAATGAATTTTGGACTCATTAATCTGGAGTGCAACAGAAGCTGAAAACTCTACAAGCGAATCAAGTATTTTCTTCACTCCGTTACTATTCAGTCCAATCACGCATATGTCATCTGCATATGCAAGCATCTAATAAGGACTGGCCATAAAAGACGTTGCGCTGAGGTGTTTCAGTTTTACGAAAGATGTACTCCAACATGAAATTAAAGAGTATCTGGGACAGAGTATCTCCCTGCCGAACACCCGAGTTAACTGCAAAAATTCTTGATAGCCTGTTCTCAACTTTAACAGAGCATTGAGACTATATCACTGCATACCTATGTAGGTATTCCAGCGCAAACCTAAAACTCTCTCGATTGATCGAGTCATAGGCCTACCGGAAATCCCGGAACACTTGATGTACCGGGATGGAAGCCTCATAATATTTGGATAGAATCATGCGCAGCGAAAAGACTTCATCACTAACTGATCGATTCGAACGAAATCCTCCTTGCTAGTCACCAACCAGGGGTGATTATATTCAATATAATGTAGGACGGTAACTTGTATGCTGTGCAAAGGAGAGTATATATACCGCGATAATTCTTACACTTCAAGCGGTCTCTCTTCTTGAAAGATAGATCAAAATTGATTTAAGTTGCAAACATCAAAAACCTAAAATTTAATAAAATACTAAATACATACATATTCAGAACAAATTTGAGTACAATAACAATTTAATCAAAAAATAATTGATAACATATTTCAATACAACTAAAATTATAATTATTTTATGTAACTACTCAATTCGCCGGTAGATTTTCGAATATATTTAAAACGAATTTGAGTAATCGATTTCTACAATTACTGTCAATAATATCTTAAACATTATTATACATTAAAAGACACAATTGACATCAAAATTAAACACCCAGAAATCAAAAGCATGAAGAGGTGCTAGCAAAAATAACAATTCTATTAAACTCAGATGTATTACTTACACTTACTAATTGATGAAAATTCAAACATAAAATAATTCCAGGATACTGCAAGACCTATAAAAATGGTAGTATACGCTGCAGCTATCCCTTGATACTATCAATAAACAAATAAAAAAATTGTAAAATATCGCAAAGTTCGCAATGTCTAGTAAATACTAGATAATGGCATCGATTCAATATCTATCTTTTCTTCTAATTTTCTTTCATTTCTAGACAACTCGATACGAAAACCAAATAACTAAATAAGTATGTGTGGGGATAGAAGATTAAAAGAAAAAAACAGATAGAAGTTTTACATTAAATCGCCATCATTATCTTTTATTTACTTGGTGAAGGTCAAGAATTTATTAATAAAAAATTCAAAAATTTGATTGTATGGCGAACGGACTTCGATAATAATATTTGGGTACGAAGGTTTATCAAAGTCTAACATTTTTAAATGAAGAATTAATCTAACACTGGTATACTGTGCCATGAATAGACTTAGCGAGATTTTATAAAATTAAAATATGTTCGTTATTTCGCACTTATATTTATCTTTTACTATGCAAAACGATTGTGATTAAAACCTTAGCAGATTGTAAACAAATGCCTTCTTTGCGTCAAAACATTATTTTATAATTTTAAATAATCTGGTACCGACGATGCGCATACCATTTAACCTCTTTAATACACACATGTGCGTGTAAACAATTTTGCTTTATATGTATATCAATTTATGATACATATATGTAAGTTCGTTTAAAAGAAAATGATTACGCATAAAATTTCAGAAGTTCACGTAAAAGGTGAAATAAAAAAACGCTCATGAGAATATTTTATTAAATTTACTTAATATTTACTTAGATGCGCACAAAAATTTATTAAATACATTATTATATTATGGATAAAATAGACAGAAAAGCCAAATGATTTTGCCACGTTTGGTGGTTTTGGTAACTCCACAAATTGAATTGAATACAACATAACAAAAAAGTTAAATTTTAAGTTCAACGACATTTAACATGTAAACCACATTTTGTTGAATTATAACAAATTGCTATATATTTAAAATCATGGCAATGCTGCAATTTGACAAGAAATTTTTGGACTTTATGTTAAATTTAAAAATTCGAATCGTATGCGAAACCAATTTCGTTTTAATTTTTCCAGAATAAAATATTAAAGTAAGAGTAGACAGATTTTTTTTAATTTCTTGAGTCCAACGAATTTATCATGCTTAAATTTCATTTTCAACTTTCTTCGTGTAAACCACTCTGATAATTTATTTAGAATGTCTAACCAAATTTGGAAGACAAATCGACAGCATATTCTAAATTTAACTATTACAAATTCCAATACTAAATCTATAGTCAAAAACAAAAATAAATTTTAATTCTTAAACTTTTCTCTTCCTTATCGAATATTCAAGTCAACTTCCTTATAAAATCTAATTTACGATCTTAAGTAAATTTATAAATTTTGAAAACAATTCATTTTTGTCCATTGGCTCTAAACAAAATCAAATACTATTACATATCACAGGCTTCATAGATGTACAAGGCCCGACGTCATCCTATCAAAACAAAATATTATAAATTTCAGCGATAAGATCTATTTACTGAGTATTTCCCAACCAACCGTTAAGTATATGAAAATAAAACCTACTCATTTGCATAATTCATTGGGTACATGGCTTAAATAGTTTCAATTGATAATGATCGAAAACGTAATAATAAATTAATTTACTTAATCGATTCAATATCTATTTCGGATGACAACCATCAATTATACGAATGAACCAACCAAACAAACCTGATGTAATTGCCAAATAGCAATTACAGTGTTGTCGAATTCCGGAATCAAAGTCAGTTCTATAAAAAATAAAAAAGATTTAGCTTCGATCGACACAAATTAATAATCAAGAATTCAAGATTATTTAGATTTTGTCAATACAGGATTAGCGAGTTTTAAAACTTGATAATCGTAATCTTGTTAAACCGCAGCCAGATGAATGCAAATGTAACCTTGATTGCATATTTGTCATTAGTTTTGTCTTGGTCGATTATTTGCAGTCGACTGGCTGCGGTTTTAAGCAATCACCAATCGAAGACAAATGACAAATATGTAATCCAGGCTACATTGGCTCTAGAAGCAATAAAAATAAAATAACTCATCAACATTGGTAGAACATGGTGGTATTATTAAAAGTAAATTTTTTAAATTATCCCAAGATAATAATTGGAATCTTCAATTTATGCACATGAAAGTTCAATTTATTTATGCTAAAAGCGATGCCCCATGCAAATGTGAAACCATCAAATCCGTCCGGATTTTCACTAAAATAATGAGCAAAAGAACACATATTGACGATTGGAACATCCCAGATTCCACCTTGCGGAAAAATAGAAATTAAGCTAGCTGTGTAAGTTGACGATTAATAATTCTGTTATTAAAACTTATTTGTTCCGAACCCTTTTTATGCCATTCATATTCATATCATTTATTACAATTTGGATACTTCTTGTTTTTATAGCGATAGGCGCTTACCTATTTTTACAATCGCCAATATTGATGACCGGTTGTATCAATAAAATGTTGTAAGAATATAATAGTTATAATTAATTCAAACTATTTTGAAATGTTGTACTGTTTTTTTTATCAAGACTTGTATTTTTTGGTTTTCAATGCCAGTTTGACGGCATCGCCTTAAGCTAAGTAAAATATTTGTAATACACGTTACGTTTTTGTAAAAATTTGCAAAAATCCGGTTTGTAGTATGTCAGAATGTCACCAAAATTTGACGGATGCGATCACAAAAATTAAACTTGAAATCATGATCAGATTATCACGATATTTATTGTCGGTCGATCACATGTATGATGTCGATCAAATGAAGATATAAAGTTTTTCTGTGGTGCGGAAATAACTACAAATACGAGTTGAAAACGTACAAAAAACATTTTTGCTTCGTTTTAAATCGAAACCTGTATAATATGTAGCTAGTTAAAAATATTTAGACATTAAGTAACATGTGAATTCATAAACGTGAATTCATATCTACATAAATAATAGGTGGTGTGAAATGATTGATTTTATCTACCTATCAGAATATCTAGATATAAAATGCAGATCCACCTTTGGACTGTATTGGCCACAATTTAAAATACAATTCTTATGTATGAGTTGCAATAAGAACAATCAAAATTACACATGATATAAGCTAGTACAAGAAATAATAAATCATCTTCCGCTTTATTATTAATAAAGAATTTATTATTACAATTTATTGGATAGCAACAAAAGCCATTGATTTCATTAAAAATACACGGCACGAAATCCAAAATAAAAATTTGACGTATTTGATGGGTGCCCCAAAAATGGAAGCAGAAAAATATAAACGCTCACCTTCTTTTATGTCATCGATTTCGAAATATCCATAATTTTGTTGCACGTATTTTAGAATCACAAAACACACTGAGTATTTAATATTTATTTCATTCGCCTAAAAATCACGGTAATTATTTAACAAAATTAACGCAATTCAAAATTAAGCAAAACAATTTACCGCAACCGAACACACACAAAACTCACAATCAATTCACAAAGAAAATATTTGATGAATGGAATGAAAAATTCTAATTTTTCGTGTTTTCGGAACGATTTGTAGCGCTAATGTTGGTACTCCCATATGTGGATGGATTCTGTATACGCAACAACTTTATTTTGGTAAAACATAGTCTAGCGGCTGGTATTAGAAGTATAGTTTGACAGATGGTTTAACAAAACAATAAACAAAAATGTTGGATCGACAAACGACAAAAGTTGTAAAAGAATTTATTTTATTGTACAAGTAAGTATTGTGCAATTTATTTATACAGCTATTATTTGAGCATTGCTACAAACGGTCCTCATTATATTAAAAATTCAGATCAAACTCGATTTTAAACAGGGCTCGTGTCATTTTTACCAAAAGTAGACTCAAAGTTCAGAACTCGTTTCTGTTTCGTTGAATCCATTATACATAACGTGATTGATCATACTGGAAATATCTGCTCGACTTTCGGATTTGATTTTGTCGCTGCTGTTTCTGAGTATATTACAATACAGTACAGTTGATTGTTGTAGAAAGGACAATTTAATCAGAACCTCTCACGGCATTTACCAGTTTGTTTAGTGAACTCTTTTTTGTACTACTACCTATGATTCTTCGAACGCCTTTAAAGTATTATTGCTAGAAGTGATCACTTACGACTACAATGGTGTATTTTCGATTCTTTGCTTATTATCAAGCTGGGAAATTATTAATTTGAATCGAAGACTTACAATTTGAAATATCGGAGCTTTTCCATTACTTAATTTGTTAAAATTGCTCTCAACGTTTGAATACATAAACATAAGGCAATAAAAATCGTATTCCTTTAAAAGCATTTTTCTATCTTTGGTTACAGGAGACATCCATGTTTATGGCAAATAAAATCGAAAGATTATGAAAATCGACAGTTAAAAGAAGAAGCGTACAAAGAATTAATCGAAAAATTGCGTGAAATTGACCCCGAAGCCGATCGTAATAGTGTCCGCAAAAAAATTCAAGTTCTACGAGCTTCTTTTCAACGCGAGCACAAACGTTTAGAGAGCAAAAACACAGATGATTCGTTCGACCATTCAAAACGAGTATGGTGCTATTATGATTTACTAACATTTACCGTAGATCAGGAGCATAGTGAAGACGATGACGAAGAAATGGATGAATGCGAAGAAGAGGATGAAATTGATATAAGCTTGATTGATGAACCGGCCATCAAGATTGAACCTGAGCTGATTGAGGGAGAAATAGTTAAGTCCGAAGCTGAAAAAGATCCATTTGAAAACGATGCAACTGAAACAATTGAACCAGTAGAAATTCCGGCACGTGTTGAATCTGTGCAGGAAAATTCGGAATATAATACAAAGCTAATCAAAGAGAAAATGGTTAACGGTAAACTAATGAAAGTAATTCCTTCGAGCCTATTTAAAAAAAATTGTGAAGATAAATTCGACTATTTTGGTAAACACATTGCATTTAGTTTACGTGAAATGGATGAATCACAAAGTGTTATTGCGCAAAAATTGATCTCCGAGATTATTTATCGCGGGCAAATGAAACAATTGGATTTGTCGAGTGTTCAAAATTTAACCGATGTTATGGGTACTGAATAAAATTAGTAAATATAAAAACGTTATTTTTACTTGTATCCTTCAATGTTGCTATTCAATTCATAAACGGATACCGGCATACCCATAAATCCCACTTTGATTATTGCGCTTGAGTGATTTTTAAAGAAAGCTTGGCGTGAGGTTCAATTATAATTTAAAGAAACTGGATGGTATTATTAAAATAATATTTGTAATATGATTTGAATATATTTGGCCGAAATAGAAATCATTCAATACATTGTTCCCAAATTTCATCTTTCCAATTTTACACAAACTCAATTCAAATTTAATTTATATCATCCAGAAACTAATAATTGTAATCTAAATTGATTTCAAAAATAGTTCTACAAATCATGGATTTATCAAAGAAAAATCCTTTAATCCTGCAAGTCGATAAAGCTAACAAAAAATCAGCTAATGTATTAAAGGTAATAAATGAAAAACATCATTCAATTGAATTAAGTTATGTTATAATACCTTAGACGTTCCTTAATTTTATATTCTTATATCCCATTTTTTGTGTTAGACCTAAAAAGTATTTGGAAATATTCAAAAGTATATAAATTTAAATTTCATATACATTTTTATTATAGATTTATTTATGACAATAAAATGTTTAAACATTTTGTTTGGATTCTCATTGTTTTATTTTTTTTTTTATTAAAAATAATATAATAATTTTATATAATTATAATATGTAATAATAAAAAGTTTTGTGTATAATACATAATTTTGTCAATTTTATTAATTATATAATTTATGTAATATTAATTTATTCTTAAATAACATTTTGTATATTTAAATTATTTTTAATTTTTTTATTTTAAATACATATTTTAATTCATATTAAATTTTTTTGACACAGGTACTGAAATTATATTATACGTGTAATAATAATATTTATTTAACATTATTTAGAAAATTTTGGTCTAAAAAATTTTATTTTATTTAATTTATTAATTATCTATATTTAATAAAAAATATTTCATTAATTTATTTTATAGTACGTGTCATTACTTATTTATAAAACAAAATATTATGATTAATTTTTAAATAAATAAAATTTGTTAAAATTATGTAATGTCAACAAATGGATTGGAATGAATATTTATTTGTATAATGAGATTAAAATATTAATACGAATCAATTTATTGCTTTGTTATCATATTATTTAGAGAAGAATGGCAGTACAAATATCGTGTCTGGATTTTATACAAATACATAATATTGAATTTTTTATTTAATTATATCGGACAACTGTATTAAATTTTTTTTTAAATTATAACATTTTAATTATCACAGAGCTTATACAAATTATTTATTTTATTTGTTTGTGCAAAATATATAAATATTTAATAATAGTTTTTATTCAAATTCAAGATTTTTATTTATGAAGAGATTATCCGGTTTATACGGTTGGTGGATAGAGAGAGATTCAGTTCTAAGTATTAGTATATATAAGTATTTATTTATAAATAATAGTAATAATTATTAAACATACATAATATTATAAATGTTAATTTAATAAAGTCTTTGAAATAAATAATAATTATTTGAAATTTGAAGATATACTAGCTACAAATTGTTTATTGCAAGGCAATTTTGTCAGTTCGAGAAAAAATAATTAAATAATCAGTACAGGGTGGTTTTCGGTTTTAAACTATTTAGTCTAAATAGTCCATCAAATTGTTGTTCAAATATTGCGAGTCTTGTTGAAGAGCAACGAATTTTTATATTATTATTATTATATATAGCAGATCGAGACAATTAAACTAATGAAAAAAATCAAATGAATTATTCATTAGAACTATCGAAACAATAAAAAAATGCAAGATACAATTTAAAAAATAATCACTGGATTTTTGAAGCATTTTAATTTTTTGAATATTATAAAACTTATTATACTGCTAGGCTATAAATTATTTTGGCTAGAATTATCCGCACATTCCTCGCCTTATCGCTCTATTCTATTCTAGTCTGGTTCAGATCCGTTTAGCACGATGAGATCTAATCTATTTTTATTGAAAAAATGAAACTTCATTAGATTGCAAAAACTAAATTAGCTCTTTCAATTTTCGCAGCACTTGGCCTGTTATTTAGATTGTAATTACCGCTGTTAAGTCAGTCAAAATTTATCATTAAAATCAATCGGTTAATTTTCTCCACACGAAAATGTTCGATGCTTTTATCATTTTTTATTTTTCAATGTTCTTCACTTCTACGGTTTCGATCATCTGTCAATAGATTTCTTTTAAATACGAATTACGGGTAAACGCCTGGCCAAAACCATAATACCATTCTATCAATCAAAACTTGACCATTTTAAAATAACATATTATTCGGTTCTTTAGAAATAAATAAAACTAACCCATTTCGCGACATAATCCATAAACATGTCCATTATTCAACTAATGTATCGTCTAACTATAATTTTAAACTTAATATTAAACCGTGTTAACTACATATTTCCAAAACCTATCGAAGTTCGAACATAAAATTACGCAAAACTTTGTTCTAATTCAATTATTCTATATCGTATCGTAAAAGTACGCACTTATCAAAAAAGTACCTGTATTCAAATAATCAACAGCCATGCTTTTACCACATTTTGTGTAAAATTATCAGGCAAGAGATGGCGCATACTACATTATCATTCGTATTTATATTCCGCTAGTATTTCGTATTTAAAAATTAGGTACTAAAAACAAAAAAATAATAGTTTAGTAAAAATAATAACATTAGAATATAATATAATTTCATTTCATCCTTAAACCTATCCTTAATATTATCTGATAAATCATAGTAGAGTATTATTTTAAAAAAGAGTGATATGGAAATATTTATATAGAAATAGTAATTTATGCTAATTATTAATTTAAATCGTGTATTGTAAATGTCATTTAGTTTAAATTGTTTACAAGTTATAGTGAGAAATAGAGATTTAAAATACATAGTATGTTTACTTTTACATTTTACTAATCATCTTGTTTAATTTTAATAAGCGTTTGATTTGTTTTTTGAACTTTTTGTTGTTGTATTATAATTTTTTTTTATTTAGACTCCCTTAGTGTTTTAAAATTTAGTATATTTAAAAAAAAAATGATGGATTTATAATTATTTTAAAAGTAATTTTAACATTGATTTTTTTTTTTTTAAATTACACCATAGAGAGTATCGAATTTTCATATATCCGGTTCAACAAATGACGCTGGAAATAAACCTACTTTACCTGTTCGCTGATGTGTACCTTTGTACCAGCCATTTTCACGTTTTTTATGTACGCAAACAATGTCGCCAACGTGTAATTCTAATTCATATTCACTATTTGGTGGATACGGAACAATACATCGAAATCTGAAATTAATAAAAATTTGATCTTTTAAAATGTTTGATCATTCAAGACAGACATAATAAAATAAATAATCTCACTACAAATCGTTTCAGTCATTTTGTTTCTGGTTTCAAGATCAATTAGCCCATCTATATTTAAATTTGATTCATTTTTTGAACATACATTTATTCCCTATTTTATGATCTTAGGTTATATGTTTAACCTAACAATAACCTGTATCAGAAAGAAAACAAAACAACAATCGGAGCCAAGAAACAACGATCACGGCTAGAGGAACTGTAACTAAGATTTGTTTAACGAATTTGCTGAATATGACTCTTTTAAAATTCTGCTTTACCTCAATAACACATTTAAATTCTAAAAATTAAGTTTTTAGATTGGTTCCAAAAAAAAAATGAAAATGGGGCTATCTGTTTTATTTTATTTACAAGTCAAACACCATATTTATATAAATAGGTATTTCCAATAATGACAATCCCAATTTGAGAATGTTTAAAATTTCGATAAACTTCTTATTAAGGAATACTAACATGTAGGTCATAAAAGTTAGTAGGTCGAGCACAGAAACACAATTGTCCACCGTTTAACTTAATTGATTTTTTAAGTTAATTTCTAATTCATCTGTAATATTTAAATAGGGTATCACAACTTAATTTGATTAGAGTTCCAAATAATTATAATTCAAATTGTTATAACTTTTTACGATCAAACGCCAAATTTGCCTTAAGCAAATTTCTATTTTATTCAAATTCTAAATAGTTTACATCTGGCTGAATAGATTGAATTCATTATCAAAAGTCACCAACAATGTCGCACAAAACTTTATGAGGAATTATGCAAAGCCTAATCCGTCTACCAAATCGAACTTCAAACAACAGTTAAATTAAAATTCCAATCAGGTTTACGTAATCTGCTATCACATTACAAAATTTATGATTATGTGCATACAACTTTCTCATTATAAAAAAAAAACCGTGCACATATAATTTGCATATTTTCAATGTCATTATACCTACTTAAATAAAACAAAAATCAAAGCTCAATAAATCAAATCACCATACCTTTCATTGCGATGGACTTTATTTTTCGATGGTGTCCCCCCATTAAGCTGTGATGATATTGTTGTTGCATCCAAACTTTGTGATTTACGATGATAGGATGATGGCATTTTACCGCTATGTACCGAACCACCTACATGTATTCCATTTTGATTTAGACCACTTATTGACGGACCTCCTACTGAATTATTTTTATTAACCAGACTTGCATCGGCCGTATTACTTCGTAACCTAAAACAAAGAAATCTACAATTAATAAAAAATAAAAGTTGAGCACAAATAATAATTTGTGCGTATTGAGAGCATACTCTTGTAATGATGGACGTTCTTTGTGTGGTTTGATACGTTTTGAACCGAACAGAAAACCTGATGATAGTGAATCTTTTTCTATGTTTGAATTGCTACTGGTATCTTTTGGTAAATTTTGTAATAATTGGCTCGGGCAAGAACCGGAACGCACATGAACCGGATGTGCGATTTGAATCGAATGCTTAGAAATCGACGATGGCGTCGTAACAATGGAAGGCATGGTGGATGGTGTATCTTCAAATACTGGATTATCCATAGAAAACGCAAGTGGATTGGTCGGAGATTTTGATCGTTTAATATTCGTCAGTCGCTTCATTAAGCTAACAGCTGACGAACATTCTCTTTTCTCCTTAACCGCAACAGTACTGTTATTATTCGATGCATGGTTTGTCGATCCAGTAGACTCGTTCGTTTTTGCATTGGCGGCTGAATTTTGACTAGACGGTGTTGTGCTGTTTTTAATTTGATTATTATTCGATGTTTGATTAGTTTTTCGATTGAACAGCGAATCAACCGATCCTAATGGTTTCATCCAAATTGAAGCTGAACTAGATGGTGAATTATTTCGTGGTGGAAGCTCGGGCGGAACATGACCAGTATTTGGATAGTTACTAATTAAACCGGGCACACTGCTCGGACCTGAATTGTTTGTTGTGGTCTGATTTTGTTGTAGTCGTTGTTGATGTTGAGACGAATGAATCTATAATAGAGTCAAATAATATTATAATATTAGTTTCAGTCAATTGATGACCAAAATAATACTTTTTTTATCATTTGCTTGTTTTTGTTTCCGAACAAATACTGAACATATAAAAATTCCAAAAGAGTATAGATAAGCTTATCAATATAGCTAAAGTTAAATGTTTGATATACTTACAATATTATTCTCTCGACTTCGACTTATCGGAACTACATAATTTCCAGGAAATACACCAACCTTTTTCGCTCGGTTATTTCCCTTCAGCCAACCATCTTTACACCGTTCAGTCACATAGTATATCGCTGAAATAATATTATATAGTTTAGCTATTGTATATAAAATATATTGACGTGTGCAAATTACTTACATCCTTTCTTCAATTCCAACTCATCCGAATTCTGAGGTTTATACGAATAAACCGCTTCACATGCTATTGGAAAATGTGAAAATTTTTGATGAATTAATTTTGCCCGTTGCTGCTGTGTTAACGTTGGTTTGGTAACTTGCTTACTTTCCGAGTGGACCCGTGATTGTTCGTTAACGGACGATGTTGGGGTGCTTAATATTTCGGCAGAATGTCGATTTGATGATTGTTGTATTAAATTCGATTGATTTGTGTGACTAATCAAGGCGGTTAACGAATGGCGTTTTTCTTTATTAGCATCACGGTTTTGAGCGGTTTGATTTAAATGGGCCGTTGGACTACTCGGCGCTGTGCTAGAATTAGAGCTTGTATTACTGGTTGAACTTGAATTCGGGCTTGTTGTAGCCGAACTTGATGTTGTATCACTGGATATATTTTCAAATGGTTTTGGTGGTACTATACGAGAACTATTATGTTGTACATGTTTTGCGGACGCATCCATTAATTGGCGGGCAGTTAAATTCATTTCAACAAATGCAATCGGAAATATACCGATCGATTCGCCTAATTTACCCTCTGCCCAATTTTGATCGACACGTCGCAGAACTTGTATAATCGCACCCTTTTTAAATATTAGACAACCTTCTTCTTCGTTTGGCCCCATTCGAAAATCATACAATGCTTTACATTGTGGCACTGGTAACGGGATTATTACTTCAACATGATTAATTGGAAACGCTCCTTCACGGCCATTTAGTTCACCAATACACCAATTATGATCTAAGATTTTACGCATCACGATTATATCACCCATTTTGAACGAAAGATCTCCCGCCTCTTTCGATGAAAAATCATATAAAGCTTTTGCATGTGGCACTCCACTTAATGGGTGTTTATTTGAGTATTTATTTCGCAATACGTCATTATTTCCATCGCTGCCACCAACACTTCCTCCTCCAATGCCGCCGCCTCCTCTCAATATATTATGATTATTTGTTATAATTTTGCTTGTATTATTACCTAACTGATTTAGACCAGCGTTATGATGTAAATTAATTAAATTTTTTGGTGATTTTATATTTCCAACATTTATTAAAACGCCACCACCGCCGCCACCGCCGACACCACCTCCAACACCGACACTAATTCCAATTCCACCAATTTGTTGTTGATTATGGATATTATGCTGTTGTATGGTATGCGAAGCTGAGTTTTTCATTCCTAAACAAAAAAACAACAATACATTTTTTTTTATATAATTTCCATTTATCATGAATTAATTTGAAATAATAAATTTCGTTTGGAATTTTACGATAAAACTCAATTAAGGAAAATATTGTTTTCAAGATAAACTTAAAATGGGTAATCGATTATGCTGTGTATGTGTCACTTACCTTCAAGTATTCGCATTAATAAAACATTTGGCGGCAGTTCATCGATTTTTAAATCGATTAAAATTCGACATTCTGGACATCGTAACTCTTGATGGCTTTGTACAATTACCTGAAGCATATAAGCAAACAATAGTGATTATATTTCTGTTGTAAGAAAATTTTAAGATTAATGTCGCAATTAGGCATCATGATATAATATCATAATGATGAATTTGGTCTTGGTTGGGTTACAAAACTAACCTTGTAACACAAATATGAGTGAAGTGTATTGGAAATATGATAAAATTTGAAGTCGTATCAGTTATCTCGTCGACCTGCGATATTTTCGGTGACTATTAATAATGGTGATTCGAATGCTTTTACCGAATGGGAAAATATAATTTGAGTAACAAACCTAAGAAGGGCCTATTATAAAATTTTCAAATAATTTCAGATGTTTACGATATCGAAAAATTTGTCCCATGAAACAAAAAAAATCCGAATTCCGGATTTATCCGAAAATAGATGTCCGTCGTATTCAATTGTTATTTATGACGAATTTCATATAATATGCGTAATCGTAGTTTTGCGTAAAAGATTGGCATAATATGATTTTTGTCCAGTTCTATTCACAACATATATCCCAAAATTTGAATAAAATTTGACGTCATAATTTCTCATTATGTTTAATTAGTTTCATTCAAAAGAAATTATGTCCTAAGGAATATTGTGTTTGCATATATTGTTGTACCATTATACGAATATTATTTTTAAATTAATTAAATAGAAAAACAAGTAGTAATTTTCTTAACGTTGACCTACAGTATCTTGATCGTTTGTTTGACTCATTGACAGAGATGCAAGATATGATTTCATTAAAAACTAACTATGCTGTACGCACTCCGCTTACATACAAAAATGTTTCTAATTAATTGACCGTTTACTCATTTTCTTAGAAATACGTAAGTGTAATCAATTAGCAGATCGACTTTTATCAACTAATTATCAATTAGCAGATCGACTTTTATCATCTATATAATTATCAACTCTTTTATCAGATTCTAAAACGTCTAAATCGGTACTAATCTTTTTAAAATCAAAATCAATCCAATATACAGCAGAATGGTATGGAAAATTAATTACATTTCAAAGGTGGCATCAATCTATTGCCTTTTTATAATTGTTGTAAATTAATCGGGTCACCACTCAAATTCACTAAATGGTACAAACTTGATGCTACATCGAGATGATAGGAAAAACCAACGGAATTCCAAATCTCATGATCTTTTAATTTATGGCCTATCTGGTTTGAAAACTGGAGACATGCCAAAGTTCTCAAAAAAACTTCAATAATCTGATCGAAAGACGAAACATCTTCCATAGCCATATTAAACAGCGAGATTATATACATACAGTTTTTAGTGAGAAATGTTACATCCAGCGCCTGAAATATGTGAGGTCTACTTATTTTTAGTGAGAGATCAATGTGCAAGATAGAGTTCTAGATTCTAACGTGTTTTACATTCGGAAAGACATTAAAAATGGTTTTCCTGAGTTTATAATTTAGTGTAATCAGCCACTGCTAGATGAATAACATGATTATAACACATATGTATGTCGGTATCATGTAATAATCGACCGTATTTCACCATCATACATGGATTGGATCAACTACTAATGTGTGTCCAAGTCCCAAATCAATAGCATCGTATATTACGTTTACTATTATAGCTAAAATAAATGTAATGCGACCGATGCACATAGAAATTAATGAACATGATTGTTGTAAATCATATGTCTTATATAAAAAGAAAATTGCACTGGATGATTACACCATAATTCTAATTTACACGCCTTTCGATTGCAATACGACCTCCACAAGGAACTACTTTCGAAAAATCTCTTTCATAACTACATATTATAATTTATAATACTACCTGCAATCCCATAAAGGTTAAAAATTTATGTACAATGTTAGGATACATTTGTTCCACATACATATAACAAACGATAACAATCTTTGCGTGAGACAATCGAAAAGGAAGAAAGAAAATATGTAGACATCGAAATTGCACACACAAGAAGAAAACTTGAACACAGTGCCGATGATAATTTTCTAAGCGAACTGTCAAATGAGGTAAGCAAAGCAAAAAATAAAAATAAAAAATTTGTAAGACAATCACCTGCAAACAGGTTTTATCATGTTCGCTGTAATTATGATGAATCAATCGAAATATAAATTTCTTAGGAATGTATCATATCAACCCCGTCATAGATTTTAAAATTGTTAATTAACCAAACTAAAATCAGTTATATACCCCACCTAATGAAATAATTAATTTACGTATCGAGTTCATCCCGATGGAGTCGAGTATCGTTTCCTTACCTCCAAGCATTTTCGACAGAATGTATGTTGACAAGGCAACACTTTAGACGATGTATCCAATCTTTCCAAACAAACCGAACATTCTAATAAATCATTCAATGTTTTCTCATCCATATTTACTTATTTAATTTATTAAATACACGAGTACTCCAATAAATTTAAATCACGAAATAGCCACAAAAATCAATTCTGTTCAAAACAGATCTATCTATAAACACATTTATTGCACAATTTATTTTATGTATTTTTATTAAATATACAAATTATAATTCACATTTTAATTAGAAAAACTAATTTTTTATTGAATTTTACACACAACAATTACATTTTCTTACACAAAATTAAATTGCATTTCGTATTGATATGATGATGGCGAAGCCATTAAAGTAAATTATGAACTGTGCACTGTGTAGTGTGTTGTGCGTAGAGAGAGGGAAGACAGAAAATACAATAAAAATAGAAAGTACAGTCACCCAAACTAACTATAAAATTTATTTGTATTAAAGTTGAGAATTTTAGATTATGGTTAAAAATACATTTATTTTAATTATTAAAGTATAATTACAAACAATGTTGGCATACATATTTTTTAATAAACTTGTTTTGTAGAAATATTTGATTGATTTTTATAATTGTATTTAAAAATCTTTTCGTTTTTATAAATATTCGGTTACTATAATAAATAAGTAGATTACAACTATTGTGAACTGTCATAATTGATTTGAATAATTTTATAGCACGTTACGTTAAATTCAAATAGGAATTGGGAAACTTGCAACGTGTTGTGTTTTAAATTGTCAATTTCCTTGCAGGTAATCACTGATTAGTTGTAGTGCGTTCTTTCTTGCATTTGGGGATCAATATTTCATTAGCTAATAGAATTATAATTTATAAAACCGTTCGCAATTATGAATCATTCCGTTGGAAAAAACTGAACTCCTTACTAAACTTTAATTTTGGATAAACGATGTAGACCGATGCGGGAAACTCCAGAATCCTCTTCTTCAATTTCCTACTGGTTCAATTTTTTCTTATAAGAAAATTTCATATTGTGAATTTCATTATTAAATTAACAATTATGAACTATCCTTTAATATAGTATCTGTCAAAAATAAAATTATTCGACGCTTCAAATTCTAAAGTATTTTTAATTAGACAAAATCATTTTTTATTTAAAAAAAAAAAGTAAAACGGAAAATTTGAATGAATTCCCCGAACTATAATTAAAAAATGAATTGCTTTACGTTGTGCCGATTGTGTTTAAGCTCAAATTATGATTTCTATAACATATTTAGTGAAAAATCGATGGGGGACAATCTAAATCAAAAACTATATAAATATTTAAGTCTAGAGGTTTGTGTGATTGTTATACTGTTATTCAATGGGCTAATGCATTATTTAATATGATTTTATATTTTATCGTGTCTAGGTAAAGGAAGAAGATACTTTGCCGCATATAATTTGTGTCAAGTGCTTCGAGAAAATTGAAAATTTTCATTCATTTTCTGAACAAGTGAGTAGTTTTTTGACATTACGCGCTGTATGGCAACCTTGTTTATTTTGTGTATATTTTGTTTTTGTTATTTTTTTATTGTAGGTTCATTCAAATCAAAGTGTTTTGATCTCGTTGGTGCAACCTGTCCTGAATGTTATCGAAAAGACTAATAATGCGAGACATTTGACGCCAAGTGACTATATAAAAATTGAAACGATTGATTTAAATAATGAGATTACGTATGAGGATGGAACAATCTATAAAATTGGCACAATTTATAAAGTAGAAGAGAATTCAAATGGATTAACAGTGGTTGAGACAAGTAATCAGAATCAAGTGGGAGCACCATCAACGTCTCTGATTGTTTTAAAAGCCGATCAAAGTAAGCCTAATTCAGAGGTGTGCAATACCGAAGACATGACTCTAATTGAAGAAACTGTGCAGAATCCGAAAAGGCGCTCAGTCCAAAGTTCTGAAAGCATTCCTGATGAGGCTGAATCGGATGCGCCTGAAGAAGAACAGGAAGAATTTGAATCTGATTCCGATGACAGCATATTCGACCAAGAAGAAACGCCCGAGCTTGACTTCGAGAAGTCGGGTAAAAATTTCCCTTCTGAAATAATTAAAGGATCGAGATTAGTAGTTCGGGGCAAACAGCTAATGGTATTAATGTCCAAATTTTACCGACTCGAATGTGATATGTGCCCCGAGAAAAACACAAATTTCGATAAATTACAAGATTTATGTGCACACTACAACGATATTCACTCGAAAAAGGGATATGTCACGTGCTGTGGCGTAAAACTTATAAAACCACGTGCCATGGCCATGCATATGTCGCGCCATATACAGCCGGATGCGTTTCGATGTCCAGAGTGTAACAAAATGATGACGTGTCCGAAAATTTTACAGTATCATATACAAAATCATTTGCCGGAAGAGAAACGGCCGCTTGCTTGTCCAGATTGTCCGCGCCGATTTAGCTACAGTTCGGCTCTAGTCGCACATTCCTTATCACATCAACCGGAAAACGAAAGAGCCGCACATATTTGTGAAGAATGTGGTAAATCATTTTTATCAGCCGGGCGGCTATCGACCCACATGAGTGTGGTGCACACAAAACACGAACAAGCCTATGTTTGCCATATATGCGCGAAAAAATTCAGCTGCAAAGGAAATCTTGCGTACCATCTTACAACACACCAGCCCAAATTGCATCAAGTCCAATGTGAACAGTGTGGCAAATGGTTAAAAAATAAACTATGTCTTCGGAAGCACATGATTCAGCATTCAAGTGTACGATATTCTTGTGACCTATGTACGTACTCAACGCTAAATTTGCAACGGCTGCGTAACCATAAAAAAATTCAACATTCAGACACGAAACCCTTTAGTTGTGAAACGTGTAGTAAAACTTTTAAGATCAAGAATAACCTGTTGAATCATATGGTCATGCATACGGGCGTTAAGAAATTTCAATGTGAGTTTTGTTCGCGAACGTTTGCGTCCAGTGGAAATTACTATTCGCATCGAAAGCGTATGCATCCCAACGAGTTGGCTATGGTTAAATTGAAAAAAGAGGAGGAAGATGAGAAATTACGAGAAGGCGTAAAACTTCTATCGAATTCTATGAAGAGTTCGGACAGCATTCCGATGATGGATTAATTTACGGGGATTTAGATGAATTTTAGCAATAAGCTGCAATTTAGTTTATAGTTGAATTGAATGTAACGGTTATTTATTAAATAATGTTTGATCTAGTTTTGTAACATTTAATGGATGTATTTATTATTTAACCGTATTTAAAAAGCAATACACCTCTTTATTCAGTTGAAATGTGCCACCATTATTCTGCAATATTTACCAATTAAAAATAATTCTAAATTCGATTTGGGATTCGAGTACTCAAATTTGTCCTGAAATTTTAACATCTAATTCTAACATTTAGCTAAACATTAATTCGGTGGGTTGGCTCCCGCCATTTAATCGAATCCATGCATTCGAATTTTTGATAATAGAATATGAATTTAAGATTTTCCTGCAGCCTTAATTATTTTTATATTAATCGTTATATTACGTTGCAAACATTATTTGATGATTAAAATTACGACGCTACTCTTGATGTCAGAGAATCTGATATCAGCGACTTGATTGCCGCCTGAATGTCCACATAAATAAAGATCCTCTTGAAGGGCACGTGGTTCGGAACCCTTTCTCGAAGCATAATGTTGGTTCTTTCCTTAGCAATCTAATTATCGTCGAGTGTCCAGTTTGAAGACATTTCCACAGAGATATGGCTGATAGTCTGGTGGCAATAAATGAATAGCTAGTGTACCAGCTCCGCTTCAGGCCCAATCTCTTTCCGATGGCGTTTCTACATGAGTATATAACTATATTAGCCTTGTTTACTCTTTCCAAGATGTTAGGCTTCCAACTAAGCTTACTGTCCATGATTGTTTGGACGAGCTGATTGCCAGTTCACTTCTGATAGCCTACCTAGTAATGATTAGGGGGGCATTTCGCAGTACCTACTTAACCGTGTTTAAATATTTTCCAGCGACAGCTATTGCTACGTGTTCTGCATAAGCAATCACTCCAATCTCTTCTATCTACAGCCCCAACAGCAACCCATTAATTGCTATGGTCCAGAGAAGAGGGGGCACGACTCCTCCTTCCCTTAACTCCCCGCCTCCTAATGGTGGATTCCTCTAGCTCCGAGTTAACCATACCAGCATATGATTGATTAACCCATTCACAGGGTAGTGCACCACAAGGTTTCATCCCTCCAGAATTGCCTCCGTCTTTACATTATTAAAGGCGCCCTCAATTACCAGGAACGATAAACTTTTGGGAGAATATTGATTTCTTAATCGTACGTACCAGGGCATGCAGAGCTGTGTCCACCGATTTACCTTTACAGTACGCATGTCGAGACTGTCCCCATTCACTAGGCTTTATTTTTGATCGTATACAAACATCTATCAGCCTTTCCAAGATTTTCAACAGAAAGGATGATAGAGTTATGGGTCTTAAGTCCTTTTGGGTAGCCATGTGAGGTTTTTCCCGCTTTAGGAATAAAGATCACCCTGACCTCTACCCATCTCTTTGGATTATAGATCAATTTTAAACACCCTTTGAAGATTACTTCCAGCCAGGGGAGAATACTAGTAGCCAGTATCTTTCTATGACGAGAGGTCTCGGAGACTTCCTCCATTTTATCACAGAAGAGTCCCCTCCTCTGTGCTTACTTGTACCTACTTCTTTTTTGTATAATTTTAAGTCCTCCTTATAGGAGTTCCAATCCTGAGTCTCTGGTACTTTTGGCTCTATTAAAGGCTTTCCTACAAGCCTTTCGGTAGTTCCCCAGTTCCTTGGACCACCATGTTGGTTTTTGTTTGTCCCTGGGCTTAACTATTGGGCAAGCAGCATTAAAGGACCAGTTGCATGCAAGTTCAGTTCCTCCACTGCTCAGGGGCCCTGGCGTTAATAAATCTTTTAGCATTTCCGTTTACTTGCTCGAGTTTGTCGTTCTGAGATTCCTATAGGGTTTCCGTGTAGCTGGGTAAACGTTAAGGCTGAATGTTACATATCAATGGTCAGAGAAAGAATATTTTCCCGCCACTATTTTATAAATTACCGCAATTTCTGGTAGTCATTCATCAAGTGAGATTGTGTCATTTATATATATCACTGGCGAAATGAGTCCCCCTAATTTACTCTATGCATACATAATTAAATCACCCAAATAAAATGTATAATGATAGTATCAACATAAAGCCGCTTATGCCATAAAAATATTAAAATACGCCTAAAAATAGATGAAGTTCCATCTACATAAATCAAGCAAACCCAGACCCTAATTTAAAATTTTGTTTACCATGGAATAAATCCAAAAGAAAAAAAATCAGTTTGATCGATTAAAAACTGAACCCATAAAATCTTGTCATAAATTATCCCGGAGGGTCAATCGCCTAAATTTGTAACACAATTTTATTTTTATTCTTTGCCGCTTTTGACGTCGTCTTAACCAAAAATATAATTGAGTAACAAAATTTGTCTCCATATTGCCCCCCTTCTCTGCGTTCAGTACCCAGTATAGTATATAGACATCCTCAGCATCTTTCATATTTTGTTTTATCGAATTGTTCCGTTAATACAAAATCAATCTCTACCTCATTTTAAATAAATTATTTTCCATTTTTTATTCAATTTTTTATGCAAATAAAAAAAAATAATACAATTTAATGGCACACGGCAAAAAGTTTACGACAGGAATAGGAAAAAAAACTCTATACATCTCGAGAGATGAAGAGGAAAACAGAAAAAGTCAGCATAAGATAAACAACATCCTTTTAATATTTGATGTACCGAAGGGATATCGTTATTTGTTAGACTTTTCTACAAAATAGAATTAAATTTAGTAAAATTTGTTTTACCTTCCGTGTCTAAATTTATTGTAAAAAACAAAATTAAATGTTCCGATGTGTACGAGTATGCATAAACTATTTTTATAATCTGTACGTCCGTTGAGTAATTTTCTAGTTAGACCTATCTAGATCAGTAATTATTAAAGCAGAATGCTGTTCATATTGAGAAATAATGCGATGTTTCGTCAGTAATTAATACACCATTCCAGATAAATCAATATTGGAAGTAATTTAGATTTAAATACAATTTCTTCAGATGAACTGACAATTGATGATGTTGATTCAATTTCGAGTATCAATTCTTCAAAAAAAAAACCTTGGTAATCTTGCATCATTACAACAGGCTATCTAGGTCATAGAAAGTATGGGTTGGTGTCGATATATTTGTTTTAAAATTCTTGATTTTTTTAAAAATAAAAATGCGGTGATTTGATCAAGAGTTTCCCGAGTAGTAATAATAGTTACTACTACGATAGTTTAGTAATAACAAATAATAATAATAATCTGCTACCTCGCTGAGTTAACAACTTGGCCGTAAATCACACGCATGATTCTTTTCTCAAATGTATAAGGAGCCATTTCTCGTACTCATCCGTCAGCGCCCATCTTTCACATTTAAACATAACAACGAGCCTGATCAACGCCTTGTAAAGCTTCAGCTTCACGGCATTTGATAGGTGTTTAGATTTTAGTAGTGGCCTTAGAGGATACAAAGTATGACTGCCGGCTGCCAGTCGCATTTTAATATCCTCACCCACACTGTTATCGTGAATGATAAGAGAGCCCAAATATTTGAACCTCCTCACTACCTCAAACGCGTAGTAGCCGGTGAAAACTCTACAAGCGGATCAAGTATTTCCTTCACTCCGTTGCTATTCAGTCCAATCACGCATATGTCATCTGCATAAGCAGGCACCTGATAGGACTGGCGATATAAGATGTTGTGCTGAGGTGTTTCAGTCTAACGAAAGATGTACTTCAACATGAGATTAAAGAGTATCGGGAACAGAGTATATCCCTGCCGAACACCCGAGTTAACCGCAAAAATTCTCGATAGCCTGTTCTCAACTTTAACACAGCATTGAGACTGCGTCACTGTCATTCTACACAATCCTACCACTTTTGCTGGCATTGGTAGGTATTCCAGCGCAGACAACAAACTCTCTCGATTGATCGAGTCATAGGCATACCGGAAATCCAGGAGCACCTGATTTACAGGGATAGAGGTCTCGTAATATTTAAATGGAATCATCATAAAAAAACTGATCGAATCGGACGAAATCCTCTTTGATAGTCACCAATACGGCTAGAGGGGTGATTCTATCTAATATAATGTAGGACAGTAACTTGTATGCTGTGCAAAGGAGAGCTATACTTCCCTTCTTGAAGGGATAATTTCGGTTCGCCATTCTAATCGAATGAGGTCGAAAAGACAGTTCCACAAAATATCCTTTCCGAATATGAAGAGCTCCAAATTAATGCAATTCACCCCAGTCCTGACGCAGGCCTGAAAGTATAGCGTCGATCAGTAATTCCTTTACTGAAATTATGCGCGAACTGCGCTCATTGCTGAGTTGTTGCGCTTTCAGAACCTCGGCCTTCCACCATTCTCGCTACTCCTATACCAATCCTCTTAGCTGCCCTCCAATAGTAAGAGCAGCCTTTTTTTCCTCGCGATTGTGAGAACACGTCACTATGAGCTATATTTTGTTGCTCGGCTGCACGACGACACTCGTTATCAAACCAATCATTCTTGTGTCTGAGTTTCACTATACCTAAAATCTGTTGAGCAGCACTGACAACCGAAGATTTCAGTACCTCGTAGACAGAGTTGACATAGTCAAACTGGTAGCTTCCTCAATGTTGTCGTTGACTAGATCCTGATATCGTTTCTTCTGATCTTAATTTATCAGACCTTCACAGTCAAAACGTCCTATGAGTTTCGCTGTATTCCCATACGTAAGAAAACTTCAATTGTACCTTTGCAGCGCAGCCTACATATTTGGTTGTTGATCGATTAGTTCATACATTCTGCACAACCCGAGCCCGCCCTTTAGAAACTAAAACGTGGTAAATTTGGCTGCGGGAAGTTTCGCGAGGACGGATCCATGTCTCTAGATGTATCTGTTTTTGAGGGAAGAACGTGCTTGCTACTCTAATATCGTGAGAAATTGCATAGTACATCATTCTCTCTTTGACTAATTTCGATACGCTCCCAAAAAACGTACTTGTCAAGGGTTCTCCAATAAGAGGTTTCATTTTGATATTAAAAAAAATCGAGTATTTTTTAAGAGAAACCAATGAATGTTTATTTCATTGTAAAGAGGAATGTATGCCATTAATATTTGAAAACGATATCAGCCAAATGGCCGCCACGACTACGCTGGCAGTACCATATCTTTTTCATGAAATTTTCCATGACCAATTCGCACATTTGTGGCTGTATGTCCTCGATAACTTCAAGAATTCCATCTTTAAGGTTTTGAATCGATTGTGGAGCATTGGCATAGACCTTACCATTCCCGTGGCCTCAAATAAAAAGTCTAAAGCTGTTAAATCCGATGATCTCGGTGGCCAATTGTGATCATCTCTTCGAGAAATAACACGGTCAGGAAACTTTTCTTGCAAAATTTCGATTGTTCCGTTGCTTGTGTAGCACGTAGCGCCATCTTGCTGAAAATAAACGTCGTCCACATCAATATCTTCCGATTCCGGCCATAAAAAATCATTAATCATAGCTCAGTAGCGCAATCCATTCACCGTAACAGTTGCACCTAAAATCCGTACCAAACAGTGACACGTTGATGATGAATCATTGACATGAATCAGACAATCATTCTTGGATTTTCTGAGCTCCAAATGCGACAATTCTGCTTATTAACGTAGCCTCCGAGGTGAAAATGGGCCTCATCACTCAATATGATTTTTCGATAAAAATTCGGATCATTTTGATGCATTTGAAGGACCCAATCTGAGAAGATACGTCGTTTATGGTGATCGAATGGCTTGTGTTCTATGTGTTAACTGAACTTTAAAAGCCTTTAGACCTAAGTCTTTATGCAAAATACGGTGTAATGTCGTTTGTGGAATGTCTAATTCCAAAGATCGACGAGGAATCGACAAACCTGGGTTTTCTTCAACACTACGGGCTACAGCAGCAATATTCTCAGTTCTTCTTGAGCGACGCACACGATTTCGATTCTTCACACCACTAACTTGTCCCAACAGCTCAAATTTTTCCACCAGTTTCACTATTACCATTTTTGTAGTGAATTTTTATCGTACCATTTTAAGTAATGGCGTAGTTTTTAATTGCCAAATGTCAAAAGAGCTTCAAAATTGACAGCTGCCAAATAGCAGGCTATTCAAAATGAAACCTGTTATTGGAAAACCCTATATGGTATATAGTTTTGATTTGGCTGACGATAGTGTAGTGTAAGGACACAAAAGTTATTAATTTATAATGTTTTATCAAATTGTATGAATATTTGGGAATTACCAGAGATCTCAAAGGTGTATGTCCTCGGAAAATTAGTATAGATGATGATCACCTCAGGTTATACGCACGCAGGATTAAATTTATTCATTAAAAATAGATTTTATATGAATCAGAATTTTTTTTTTCAGTTCTGTGAAATTCAATTTATTTGAAACAAAAAATTAATTAAATTCATGGGATTTTATAAATGTATAAACATCTTTTTTTGGGTTTTTTGTCGGCGCAAATATAAAACCATCATCACCCCAAAAAAAAAACAAACCAAATCTACCAAAAATCCTGCTGAAAATTCAATACCAAAGTGTTAAATTTAACAGCTTGTCTATAGTGAGAAATAACAGCAACAACACAACATGTTTGTTGGTATTCTTTCTTTTTACTTGCGAATGTTACAAATGAAATAAAATATATATATTTTTTACGGGCACCTAAATTTTCCACGAATTTGCAAAAAATAACTTTTCATATAAAAAATAATGATTTATGCACATAAAGTCCTTTGCAACGATATTAAATTGTTCAAATGCGAATATTTGTACCAAAAATTCTGCGAAAATTCACTGCTATATAAAAAGACAATAGATTACCAGATATACATAGATTTTCACAGAACTTATTATAACTGAATTTGAAAATTTATTTAGCGATTTAGTTACAGTTTCAAATGTCTAAGGATTTCTTAACAAACAAAATTGAAAAACTTTTGCGGACGAGGATTTCATATGTACGAGTATATTTCGTATGTACGAAGATATTTGTGAACAAACACAATTTTATAAGAACTTATATTCCTACTGTTTAGTGATTTCACTAATCATTTTAAAACTAGGCCGGATCCCTAATTATTTCAAAATTCTGCGATTAGAATTAAAATTTAAAATACTGAAAGCCAACTTTGGTATCAAAAATTTTTGAAATTGGAATATATTGAGCATTTTGTATTGCGGCCATTCGATTATAGTGTACGTTTCACGGAGCAGGCATTTGCATAAATACATTGTTTCTTCTGTCAATCGTACCTATCCTTTCAACTCTCTCTATAACCATATCTGTTGTGGCTAAAACGCTGTCATTTGACGACGAAGCTTAATGAAATTTTGATTGGACTCCCATACTATATATGGCCCAAAATACTGGTACTATTCCAATTTCAGCATTTTGATTTTGATTACACCAAAACTTGAAAAATTTGAATAATAAAAAAACACTTCACACGAAACTCAAAGGCGTTTTTAAATAAGTGCAGGATTCATGCCGATTGTTGGTTGAGTTCGTTGGAAAAGATCAGCATATGTCCTTCTGTGGATTAGGAAGTAGGATCGCTTCGTATAGTAGAACCTTGCAGCCCAGTGAAAATTTTGATGTTCTTCCAATCAGCCAATTCATAATTTGAATTTTATTTTTATTTAATTGCGCTTACCAAGATGTCAATTCAGTTTAAATGTGATGTGTGTTAATTCACTATCATCGGCCACATTCTTTGCCAATAATTCTCAATAAATGATAATAATTGTATAAATGATTTTGCAATTCTATGCCGTTTTAAAACTTTTGTGTTGCTAGGCGGACAACTATTGAGATCTGGGTAATTTGAATGCTATTTAAAAGCCACAAAAAGAGGTCTTTAAGCTCTCGGAATAAAGGCTGGAACAAGATATCCATGGTTGATTTACTTGTTGCTGAACAATTCCATATTCCCGGAGTTTCTCAAATTTTTTGCTCGAAGAATAAACACACTTAAGTCCATTGCCACTCCAATTCAAAATAAAAACATAACAGCTCATGTTGATGATATCAAATTCAAATGTGCTATGTGTACGGAAGTACATTCAGCAGAAGAAAGCTAATCAATCGGTATTCTTTGATGAGTATATGTGCATGCTGGTTATACGGACTTGTGGCTGTTTTATGCAAATGTATACAAAGGTTTTCCTTCTGGGAGATAAAAGTCAAATGCCGTACCATTAACAGATTACACCATGCCAATATGCAGTTTTCCGATGCAAATTTATTCTTAATAAACGTATAACCGTTAAATGTCACATATAGATGTTCTGCAGATGTTCGCTTGTTTTAAATGAATTTTATCATAATATCAGCACTAAAAAGCTACCTGTCTTAGTTAATAAATATTATCTAACTTTCACCAAGCCGGATAAACAATTAGATTCTCAACTCTCCATACCCTCATCTAGTAAAGTTATGACGATCCATGAAGCGCAAGGTTTAGCATCACCAAATGTGATCTGTGTATAAGAACAAATCCTAAACACACACGATCTTTTAAATAATTTTCCCCAGTTGAAAATGACAGACTACACTCACTTGTGGTGAAGGCTCTATCTTACACAATTATTTATGGCACGTTTCATCATCAAATGTAGTGTAAACCGATGCATCCAACTAGTAAAGAAAACATTAAACGGTAAATGTACAATCAAAATGTAAACAAAATGGCTTCTAAAGCTTCCTTATTTTACAACTTTGTTCTACTGAATATGCAGTACTGAATTTTTTGGAAAAAATTATGTCGTTTATAGATTTGATCTGCAGCAACTAGCTTAAAAAAATCAATCATAACCTACATACTACCCCAGTAGAGAAGTGACATTTATGCAAGATGTAGTGATGCCCAGGGATGGGCGTCATCTATTATTTTCTACATTGCCGTGTCGACAACCCGTAGATAACGTCAACAACGTAGACCCAACGTGGTTTTGTCAATTAGTTCTAAACTAAAAGGTGACCAAATTTCTTGACCAACAACTTTCCTATTATTGTGGCAGGATTGTATACTGTCCACCAAGACATTCTATTAAAAACTAACAATACTCATAGAATTCTTCAAGCGTTTGGGAAAAAGGTTCATACTACGTGGTGACGAAGAATAATCAATGCGAAGGATAATCAATGGGGTTCTAGATTAACTACAACTAAAGGAAAAGAATTACTGATTGCAATTAAAGAAAATGGATGTGAATCCATTTCAACTGAAAAACCAACATATTGGCCAACTGACCCAAGCAACACCTGATCTGATCGATTTTTTTATAACCAACAGTATTTCTGGACTCTACTTATTTGACCATCGCAGTACATTTTCATTGCTGCTACATCCCTCTTTTAAACTTGGCAGTTAATAGGAAAAATTTGAAAATTTTAATAGAAGCTGAGTTGAAGTAATATTTGTAAGATGAAATTAAATTAAAAAAACCTTAGGAGCCATCCCATGAAGAATTCACTAACGCCATGCAGAGATTGAAACGAAACCGTTCACCTGGAGTGGACTGCATTAATTCGGAGCTCTTGATATTCGGAGGGGATACTTTGTGGAACTGTCTTTTCGACCTTATTCGATTAGTATGGCGAACCGAAGTTATGCCTGACGAATGAAAAGTGGCCGCGTTATGCCCCATCTTCAAGAAGGGAGACCGCTTGAAGTGTGAGAATTATCGCGGTATAGCTCTCCTTTGCACAGCATACAAGTTACTGTCGTACATTGTATTGGATAGAATCACTCCTCTAGCGGAGGGCTTAGTTGGTGACTATCAAGGAAGATTTCGTCCGAACCGATCAGTCACCGATCAGGTCTTTTCGCTGCGGATGATTCTATCTAAATATTATGAGACATCCATCCCCGTACATCAGGTGTTCCTGGATTTCCGGCAGGCCTATGACTCGATCAATCGAGAGAGTTTGTGGTCTGCCCTAGAATACCTAGGAATACCAACAAAACTGGTACGACTATGTAGGATGACAGTGAAGCAGTCTCAATGCTGTGTTAAAGTTGGAACAGGCTATCGACAATTTTTGTAGTTAACTCGGGTGTTCGGCAGGGAGATGCTCTGTCCCCGATACTCTTTAATCTCATGTTGGAGTACATCTTTCATAAAACTGAAACACCGCAGCGCAACATCTTATTTCGCCAGTCCAATCAGGTGCTTGCATATGCAGATGACATATGCGTGATTGGACTGAATAGCAACGGAGTGAAAGAAATACTTGATCCGCTTGTAGAGTTTTCAGCTTCAGTTGATCTCTGGTTTTAGGGACAATGGCACACCAGAATTTAGTAGTGGCCACCACACGTTTGAGGGAGCGAGGAGGTTCAAATATTTGGGTTCTCTTATCACTCACGATAACAGTGTGGGTGAGGATATTAAAGTGCGGCTGGCAGCTGGCAGTTGTTCTTTGTATCCTCTAAGGCCGCTGCTAAAATCTAAACACTTATCAAGTGCCGTGAAGCTGAAGCTTTACAAAGCGTTGATCAGGCCCGTTGTTATGTTTGGATGTGAAATTTGGGCGCTGACGGATGAGTACGAGAGACGGCTCCAAACATTTGAGAGAAGAGTCATGCGTGTGATTTACGGCCCAAAACGCGAAATAGATGGTACCTACCGAGCTCTGTACAATATCGAGACCAAAGATCTGATGAAGATCCCCGATATTGTACATGAAATAAGATCTCAGTGAGTCCGCTGGCTCGGGCACGTTCTGCGTGCTGATCCGGAACGAATTGTGCAGCGATCTCTGAAAGGAGAGCCGCCATATGGTAGGCGCAGAGGTCGTTGCAGGCGACGATGGCTCCACAGTGTAGAGAACGACTTGGCGTCTTCAGATTGTCTTAGACAGTATAAAGACCATGCTCGGGATCGAAACCGCTGGAGCCAAATTGTTGACTCAGTAAGGGGCCAGTAATGGCCTTTAAAACTGTTTTAATTAATTAAAAAAAACCTTAGCCCGAATGCCGCTTGAACTCACGTTCAATACTTTGCTTACTTGACCACTGCCGTACAATTTCATTACTGATTTGTTATACTTTCAGTTTGTATAGGGAAATTTTGGCACAAACTTAAAACTTTTATGGTCAGTGGTCAATATTGTGGCCCGCCTAGAAAATCGCATCAAGAATCGTTGACTAGAACTGAAGTTTTATAATTTTTAAGAACATAAGGAGCAATAGCTTGTCAGATTTTTAACTTCTTCGAAATACACTGCTTGGAATGTTATCGCATTAAATGTGCAACATTTGGCATTATGCAGTTCAGTTAAGTTTCAAACGATATTAATGTTGGGACATTTTTGATTCAACTCAGCTTCTGTTAAAAAAAATCCTCCCCAAGTTTCTCAATTCAACACGGTTCAGCAGTAAAGTTTTAGCCATACAGCTCCTTCACACGACTCTAATTCCAACAGAAGCATTAAATTTGCACGAGATTAATCAAATCAATGTTATCTCAAAGAACCTTGTTATCTCAAACCTGTGGAGGAAAATTTTGGGGTATAGTGGAAAGAGTGCTGAAGTGCAAAAGTAACACCGGTAGTTATGCCAGAAATAGGAACCATCAAACAACATGTTCGTGATTTTATCCATAATAACGAAATCTATGGAGGTGGTTTGTGCAAAAATTAAAAAAACTCAAAAAATTCAATTTATTCGTATGGAAATTACTTTATTCCCATTCGAAACAACATTTCTTGCCATTAATTTTTTAAAGATTACTTCTTTCAAATGATGGCCACAACTGCAATGGTCGTTTCTCAAAATCCAATTTTTATTGACGCGTTCGAGAATATCGAATATGATATTTGGCGAATGACACGAGTAATGTTGGATTCCAATGCCTCAAATCTAGCTAGTTTATTCTCATAGACTTTGGACTTTGCGTAGCTCCAAAGAAAAGAGTCTAGAGGTATCATACGATTTAAATAGCCAATTCAACGATCCGAACGTGAAATTAATTGCTCGCCAACATGATTTTTCAATAAGTACATTGCTTCTCACGCTATATGGCAAATAGCACCGTATTCTTGGAACCAAATGTCGTCGAGATCGGGCTTCAATTTCAGGCAGCAAATATTCTGTTTTTATGGCGCAATAACCCGGTCCAACCCGGCCTCTTCTTTTTTGAAGATATATGGATGAATGATTTCCCACAGGTGCATAAACCACACCAAACCGTCTATTAAGTTGCGTATCATCCAACACTGTAAACTGGGATTCAAACTTTTCGATGTCAACCGTAACTTGGTCTAAGCGCACGAAACACATTCCTCACCAAACGCCGATTTTCGTATAAAGGTGAGCAATTTGTAGATGCTATGCCGGGCTCAGTCTTTCCATGATGAAATGGCAAGCAATACTGAATAAATAAAAACACGATGCCAGTTTCCCTGGTCGTAGGGGAAGGCCTGCCTAGATAACGCTGGCGAGACGACGTCGAGCAAGATCTAAGAATAATAGGATGTCGAAAATGGAAGGTACAAGCGATGATCCGAGAGAATTAGTGGATCACTATGCAGGCGGCAAAATCCCTTCATGAAATGTGAAACACTGATAGAGAGAGCGAGCTATTTTTTCATAACCGCCACACTTTTTCTAAAAAACGAGCCCTCTATCATAATTATCCGATAAATTATTATTTGACAGCTACAATTACTTACCATGACATAGTGAAGTAAACAAAAATCGACTGCCATAAAATGTTTCGTTAGTTTTGTTAGTCAAGTATTAACCAACAAAAAAAGAAAATCACCTAATTAAAATATGACTTCTACCTAAACTATTACTTCTGAAGATTAGTGTTGGTCTCACGATTGTTCACTTTTTATTAAGCCGGCGCCACACGATACTACGAACACCCTCCTATGTTGGACGCTTGCTATGGTTGGACACATCTTGTGGTCGAAACTCGAACTACGCGTGTCCAATGTGATGCGTTCAACGTTGGCGTTTAACGCATGTTCGCGCTATTGTCACGGGCAGTATTTTGACAGGAGCCAAAAGGATTTGTTTACCAACAATAAATGAAACTTGAGTGATATTTTATAAAATTCCAATTAGTTTACAAATAATGAGAAAAATAATGAAAATTTTGATCGACCAATCACTCACATACGGTAAAACAGACGGGAAATGGTCTTGCATCAGTGTTGGATCACTCGTATGTTTTATGCGAGTACTTCGCCCGGTCGACTAAAGTTTAGTTTTTTTAAATAAAATTTTATTTAATTTAACCAACTGATGAGACACATGAATGTCCTGTGTTTTTGATGGATGAGGAATACTATAATGAACAGAAATATTGATAATTCTGTGGGTTTATTCCTGGAGAACCCCAACACTTGTTCGATAAAATATGTGCCGGACTGTTGACAAAATTAGACCATTCCAAAAAATCTGTCACCATTTTATCGTGAAAATATACGCGAAGACATCAAAACCGCATCAGTTTCGTTCAAACAAAAAAGTCCATAGCTGAACAGTTTATGGTTGCTTTTAAATGTTAGCTTGTAACAGATATCGATCTCTTTTGTTTTTCTGTTTTACCGAATGAAGTCATTTGGAAACTGAAAATGATACGTTTATGTGTGGAATCACGAGGAAAGGAACATCGTATGAAGGGATTCTAACGAATACGAATACTTAAACCTTTCGGCCACTTGAGTACATACTCGAGGCTCATTTTTACTGCTTGTCTGTTTCGGAACATTAACTATATTGAATCGATCATAGCCCAGAACTATCTGGAATCTTTAAATGAGATGGCTGATCAGTTTAACATCCGCTTGACGTGGGTGCCAAGGCACTTCAATATCGTAGGGAATGTAAAGGTAGATGAGCTCGCGCGCAAGGGTACAGCACGCCTTATATCACAGAGCAGGCACATAAAGATATTGTTTGCTTCATGTTAACTGCTGCTTTTAACGCTAGTTTGCGTGTAATAACCAGGCAGATCTGGCCTGCCTTTGACCGGTCAACTGATATTGCTTCGACAGCACTATATTGGTATGGTCGCCGCAGCTGCGGTGATGATAAGGAGGAGGAAACTGTGCTCTATCTACTCTGCACCTGTCCTAGTCTAGCGTACAGCAGAACAAAATTTATGGGAATTTCTCCCTTGGACGATCTGACCGATCTTAGTAAGATCGATGTCAGGGACTTTCAACGCTTCTTGGTAAGCTCAGGATGGTTCAACGAGTGAAGAGGGGGTAACCGAATGTGATACAGCTACGGACAGCGCTTTTGGTTTATATACTTTAACAAACAGCCTTTTTGTTTTGTTATTGTTAAATTGGTTTCTTTAAATCAATAAATAAAAAAACGTCATCGGTATAAACCAGTACTTTAAAAATCGCATAACGATAAATTTGCATTGACGCGGTTTCCCATTTCGCCCATACAGACAGACTAATATATGTACTTACATATATAAGGACATAATTGGGCCACATTTGATGTATTGCTTCCCGAATTAAATGAAACATTCGTTCCACCGGTAGCAGATCCACATAATGCTCAAAAGTTGGAGGCCATCATTTGAGTCAAACGTTCACCACATCGTCTGGCGCCGGCTTTAACTTAATTTTTACAAATCATCACGAATTGCCCGAAAGTCTGATTCATTTTTGGTTGCAAGCAGCTAGAATTAAGCGAAACTTATGCGAAATTATTTTTGCCACTACAACTTTTAATGCTGTTAATAAAAAAATAATTGTCCTACCTTTTTCGTGACTAATTGACTTACCTTTTTCGTTGTTGCTGGTAATACATAACTTACTGAACATTTGGGTTCATTCGATAATTTTTAATAAAAACGACCAATTACTTTTATTATTTTTACCAATAGTTCATTTCAATTTACTAAAATGTCATCTTATCATCCTATATATAAAGATATACATAATAATTACAAGATAGGGACTTATAAGCATATATATATTTAGATTAATATATTAGTACATAATGCAAAATTTATAACCGAATAAAATTTAATTTGAAATTAAATTTCAAAGCCCCCACAAACTTCACGCGACCTTTATACAAATATTCCAGTGCAATTTAGATATATGTATAGTACATACGTAATGTAATAATTATTATTTATTTATAATATTTTATAATTATATAATTATTTAATTATTTATTTATATATAATTTTTATAGATTTAATTAAATCTTAAATAACAAGCATTTTAATTAATAATTGGGTCAAACGTAAAAAACAAAATAAAAAACTTAATATTTAAAAATGATTTAACAATTCAAATGGGAGATATCTACTTTTGTTTTTTTTTTTTTCAATTTTTTAAAACTTTCATTAAATTAATTAATTTTAATTGTGAAATTAATTAATTTTATTTATATTTATAAAATTAATTCATCGTAATGCGATGTACGTTTAATAAACAGAGTTGATCAATACAGATTTTAAGTTTGTTAAAAGGATTTTAATTTTAATTTTTTAAATTTTAAATGTACTCTGCTTAATTTTATGGTTTTACTAATTTTATTAAGTGAAAATGATTTTGTCTCGCTTAGCGCCGTTTCCTTCTGAATTTTAAAAAATTTATTGAAAATGTTTTAAAAAATAATAAAACATTTTTTTGTATATTATGTAATTGGGCTAACGCGGTCACGAAAGATAAGTTGGTTTTTTTAATTTTGGCGCGCAAGTATTCAATTTAGGCGAATGAAAAATTACTATTCACACCTTCATGCCAATGGAAAATAGTTTAAAAAGAAATGAAGGTATATCGACGTAAGTATATCGCTAGAAGTTTAAAATTGGCTTTGAGTTGCCACGTTTAAAAAAGTAGTTTAAAAGCCTTCAACTTATAGTGTGAGAAATGTAAATTAAGCCTTTCGCTTCATGCCAGATGTTTTGTGAAAATCCAATTTCGTTTCCCACTCGACGTGCATGTTTGGCCATCAGCTCTGGCTAATGTCTTGCTTAGCATGAAGTCCCCAGGATATCTAGAAAGTAAAACCTTGAGAAACGACTAGCATTGGCAGCAATAATTGTGATGTTTTTCCAACATATTCATTCCACTAAACCATACGAAGTCAAACGTATAAGATTCTTATTTTATTTTGAATAAGAATCGAACTAGAAATGTCCCCAGGTCATCTCTTTCTAAAGATCAGCTTTCTAAATTCTTTAGAGCGATCGACGTTTTCAACGTATTCGTTTCAATATCTCTGGTGTTTTGGGCGGTATAGGTAGTATTTGAGCATTAACATAATCCATACGCAAGCGAAAGGTGATCAGAGTGTGTTTTTATACATGATATTGCCTCGGAAAATTTTATTTTACATGGTTTGAAAATATTTCACCAGATGTTAGATACTTTGCGTTAATGGGTAATAAATATTTTTTGAAGTATCTACTGTATCTGAATCTTGATATCGTCCTGATATTTGGCGAGCTTCTACTCCTCTGACACTACAATCACGACGACATCGAAAACAAGGGATGGCGATCATCCAACTAATCCCATGAGATAATTTTCGATGAACTATTGAAAAATGTCAGGGGCGGATGTAATTTCATATTGTAGTCTCGTAACTCGTAATGCCATACTTAATGTGTGCATCGACAGATAAATAATGATTTTTCTGAATCAAGTTCTATTCAAACTTGACTTATAGTCACCACAGATCCTAATTGATCCGTACCTCTAGGCTTCTATTTTTTGGGTTGATGTAGCTTCTAAGCAAGTGGAATGAAGCGTCGTGGTAACATGTCTGTCGAATTCTTGTCGATCGCACTTTTTGATGGCGTCAACGATGGTTGATTTGGAAATCAACCAAGAGCAGTTCACTGAAATGAATAGTGATATTGGACAAAATGCATTGAATATTTCAGATGAGATGATTTTGTACAATTTATCTCGAAGTTGTACTGGGCCTTGTATGTATCTGCTCATTTTATTTTTTATTTATTTTGAGAAAAATTTTTAAATTTCTAATATAGGTGCATTTATTTTAATTTATTTCAGTATTATGCCCGTTCAATCCAGGAAGATACGGTGGTTATTGCTTCAGATTAAGGTGGTATGGCATATCGTGGTTTGTAATTCCAACCGTCTTTCCATGTTATGTAGCGTATCAACGTAATTTTTTAGATATTCTCAATGCTCCGGATATTTTCGTCGTAAAAATGTTTGGGCACCAGACATTGACGACATATTCAAGTTAGGATCTGACATATAGGCATAATACACGATCTTAATTATTTCGAGGTCATAAATTAGAAGATTAGATTCACACCAAACCGTTAGATTGTCTATATCTTCTTGCAGTTTGTTTGTATCCCCAAGAATTTCTATCGTTTTGTAGAATTTAAGATCATCTGCAAACATCAATACCTTAGAATGCTGTATTACTTCGGTAATGCCATTGTTGAATATTATAAAGATGGTAGCCATAAGTATTTCTTTTATTACCTTTGATTATTCTTTGTAATTAGCTGAAAGAATTATACGACAAGGAAGCTAGGGTAGGGTAATAAATAATTTTTTGAACGAAGGCTTTAAATATGCAACAAAATTGGCAAACTAAGAGTACACTTATTGTAAAATATATCTCTCTTTGTTTATATTAGTATTGTCAACAAATAAAACCAAAATGGCTGCTTTGGTACACATTTAAATCAGCTAAACTACTGAATCATTTCTTATCAAAGTGAGACCCCATAAAACTGTGCTATTCATCTGTTGAAATTTTTTCAAACTTTAGCCATATAAAATAACACTGCGTGCTCATATGGAATATTGGCGTCACTAACTGTAGCGGCACGCTCGGCACTTATGCCCAATTTTTTGAACGTGGGCTATGCAGCGTATTTCAAGCCTTTAAATTGGTAGCTAGGAACAACTAATTAAAAAAAATTCAATGACCAGTAATATAGATATTTGTTTTATATGGTATGGTAGTATTCGACTTCCGCTATTTTTAGTTAGTTTAGATTTGATATCTGTAAGGCCTGTATTCTACTAGGAATTACCGGAAAGGCTATTTTCGAAACCGTCATTTAAAACTTATTCACTTATTAGCCGTTTTCCCAACAACAAAATGTATACACCCAATTCTTTATAGAAACGTAAACTTTACGAATGGTTTTTTTTTCAAATGAAATACCAACTGCCGACTGGCACAGATATGAACGCGACCAAACCTGAGAGGTGTATTCCAGAACAGGACGAACAAATGACACATACAAAGATTTTAATGTTAAACGAATCAGTAAATTCGTAACAATTTCGCTTAAAACCTAGCATAAAGTAAGCTTTACAAATAGCAGAGTCAATGTGCCTAGTATATGTTCGATCCTAGGAGCACGTCACTCCAAGATGAGTCATGTAATGGACATCGGATTCTATAAAACGAAGGAGTCGAGTTGGAGAAAGTTGTTTAAATCACTTTGCAACATTAAGCTGTTTGATAAATTGGAAACTGGAACAAAAATTTTCATGTCTTCAGCTTAGAGCAGACATCTTGCAAATTTGAAACAGTTCACTATATTTTTTACGAAAATGTGAGTGAGAACAACAATGGTCTCAAGTGGCTGCCTTGAGGAACCCCGGATGTTGCACGGAAAAAACGAGAACAGGAATGGACAAATCGCCAACGATCTGATAGGTAAGAGTGCAATCATCTATCACTGGGATGAAGTTGGAGGTTAATTTCACTAGCTTGTCGATCAGAATTTAGTGATCAATTTTGTCAATGGACTTTGAAAAATCTCTAATCAGGATGGGAGGAAAACCATCATAACCTGCACTCTTATTGATGTTAATGTTGAATAAACAATTAAAGACTTCTTCTGAGGTAAACGATAGTTGAGTGAATTCCTGTTTATTTCCAAGATTAAATGGACGTCTAGCAGAGAAGTTCTGAAAGGTCATAGGAGAGGGGACAACCAACACTGACAACCTTCCTTCTAGTGTTGTTGAAATGCCAAAAACCTCGTGGGTTAGGAAACAACTCCACTTCAATCTGCAGAACGTAATTATGATATAGGAAACTAACTAAAATTTTAAATTCTTTACGAGCTTTAGCGAAAGCCGACTAATGACATGTAGCCTATATAGCTTGAGGAGCTTATTACAACGATTCTCAAGGCGTGTCAACTTAACATTACCATGGTTCTCGAAATCACGAGGAAGGAAGGAATGACGCATTCTTCGTGTGGTAGATGCTCAAGCCGGAAAAATGGTGGCATGCCAAAACTTCTGAGAGCCTACGGTTAGTTGTGAATAAAAGATCCAGAAATTTCCCTCGACTGTGGCACGTGCGGTAACTTGTGTAGCAGAAATGCTGGCGAAGTAATCCATCGTAGCCAAGGCATTGTCCTCGTCAGAAAATGCCATAAAAACACCATCGATATCCAACCAAATAGTGTACTCGGAAGATTAAAATCGCTAATAATCAGTAATTGTTCATCGCGTATATTCGTGGCTGCATCTTCAAATCGATGAACTTGAAGATCTCGAGGTAGAGTTTCAGGTTTGAGTCGAGGCTAGAGTGACACGCTATCATGTCGAGGGTAGGGTGCCACGCAAGTACCCCTTTCGGAATTGTATTTTTAACTGGGATCGTAACTTGCTTGCATAATCGAGAAATAAAAATCCATCGTAGCAGCTCAACAGTATGCACAGCAGAGTTCAAATTACCATTACCAATAAAGATTTTTTTAGGCGAGTCCAGATTATTGTCTAGCGATTGAGCAGTTGAGTGTTGTTTTTTTTTTAATTTTAAAGACGACGACTGTTGCGATGGTGTTGCTTTTAATAAACTTTCCACGCTAATATTAATGACGGATGATGTTTTATTTAGCAAGGACTAGAAGAAGAATGAAAATTATTTAAAAAAACCCGCACTTCTTTCTATTAATTTAAACTAAAAATAAATCTACGTTAGTAGA
This sequence comes from Tipula unca, assembly GCA_951394425.1. Lineage (NCBI taxonomy): Eukaryota > Metazoa > Arthropoda > Insecta > Diptera > Tipulidae > Tipula > Tipula unca. The sequence goes on along the minus strand of OX596380.1, from coordinate 174,075,458 downwards.
AACTGTTCGAAAAAATTACGTAAACACGTAAAAAACCATTATGGATTTGTACACAAATTCAATTCGTGTTAACCGTTCGCTAACATCACGCCAAATGGAGGAAAATTTGAAGACATATTTGTGTTACAAATATTACTTTTTCCGTCCGCCAAGGCTGTACGCTTGCGATGACTTTAGTACAGCGAAGTCTTCGTAAACCGTACGGTATGTTTGAAGGGCGCCATCATAAAAATAGCCCATAAAACTATTTGAAATAATGGTTTCACTTATTTTAATTATAAACGCCAATGTTACTAGACATACACCAAACATATTTCACAAATTTTGACATCAATTTAATTTTTTTTGCAAGAAAGAGACAGCAAATAATTTACCTCGCCTCGAGACTTATTTGAATAAGTTAGGTTCCACAGACAGTTAGGGTACAGACAATTTAATCTGTTTTTGTTAATTTTATTTTTATAGCAAAACGTTATGGTTACATTTTGACAGTTGTAAACATAACCAATAAAATCATAAATTATTACTTGTTCGTCAAAATTTGTGTACGAGTATACTTTGTAGTTGTTATATATTTATCGTTGACTGTCTCGTTCACACAACCATCGAATCTATATATTTATCCCGTTTTGGTTATACTACATAGAAAATATTTAACAGTTAAGTACAGGCATCATGCTCAGTGCTCACCCATAATTGTAATTCGTTAACGATACGAAAACGAGTGTAACCCTGGGCTAGACGATTAAATCTCGGATTAAATTTATAATGGAATAAAATGGAATGTCTGTTCGTCGCATGTGACCGAGCCCGTTACATACATATTTGTATATACAATAACAATAGAATGCCTTAACTTACTTTAATTTATTCTAATTATTATACAAAATAAAAATAATTGAAATAAGAAAAAAATAATCCGATCGTTGTCTTCTTTTTAAATTTAAATAATAAAAAATGGTTTTATTTTAAAATACAGTAAATTCGTTAATAATTTTTCTTTAATTAATTATAAGGCGATTAATTGGTATTTTTTTATTTATTTAGAATATAAATTTTTTTTATACTTCTTAATTAATTATATTAGGTAAGCTCATGAAATATAATAATAATTAAAATACAAAGAACCAAATAATGGGGGGAAAATAAACCCGCACATGCGGTGTTGCATGTCTCGTGCGGCGGGGAGGTTGGATAACGTATAGTGTATACATTAGGTAGGTATAAAAAAATGGGACTTGTACTGAAATTGGTAGTGTTCTAGCATAAGGTTAGTAGTAGGTATATTATATACCGAGTTGGTTTGGCACTTCTGTTTAAAAACTTTACTTTTTTAATGAACAAAATTTTTTTTTTATAAATGTCCTCCTATTGAGCAAATTATAAAACATCTCTCTAATTACTAGGATTTTACTGTATTTATATAGTTATTTGTGTATAACATTTTGTATATAAGTATATTATAGTATTTTGGTATATAAGTATTAATTCTTAAATAAGATTGTCCTTTAAAAGTTGATTCATATACATACATATTATCTATGGTATTTGTTTTATTAGTTAGTCTTAAGTTTAAAAACAATTAGTTTAGTTCTTGTTTAAATTTATTAATAATAAATTAAACAACGAATCGGATTTTATAGAACACAAAATAAGAAATTAATTAACAATTTACATTTAATATTCCTGTTTATTTAACGCATTTTATAATTGTTATCGGCCATCATCTTCTCCTTCGGATGAACTTCTAATTGTGTTATATTGTGAATTTCTACTTCTTAGCATGCGAAGAAAACTTCCGAACGCAAATATTGTACGACGATGGCGATGAAATATCCCTTGGTATAAGGCATCACGCAACGCTTTACGATCCTCGACAACTTCGATTTGGGAGGTAATTGATGATTGGGCAACAATACGGGCACCTGTAATTAAATAAAATAAATTTTTGATTATAATCAATTTTCTTTGGTTGTTACATACTGAGCAAGTATGGCACGAGTATATCTCCCGAGAAGAAACAGATCTCGGGGGATCAATTGCTCCAAAATCAGATGGAAATATACATATATACGATGTCTTGGGAATGTGAACATCTCAGAGGACTCAAGCGGAGCGAGAGAGTAATAATCAAGATAAAGAATAATTGTAGGGATGTTCCAACATCCCAATGAAAGATCCGACCGCTTGAATGGAAAGGTATCATGGAAATGTTAATGAGACCGTGGAGTGGCAAGAAGATCTTGAAACATAATGGAAGGGGAGTTATGAATTTGATCAATACGGATTTGAATATGATCGGATTATAGGTACTCCGGTACAGCGATACACATGGAACATTTCGATTGTCAAGACCTGATAAATATCAAGACAATATCAACATTGAGAAACCTAACTACCAGTGTGAACTCTATCTGGGAGGTACTGAAAATTTTGGTTATAAGTGCTGCTCAACAGACTTAAGATATAGTCAAAGTCAGACCCAAGAATGATTGGTTTGATGACGAGCGCCGAGCAAAATCTAGCTAATAGTGAAGTGCAACAATGTCTCACAATCTCGAGAAAAAACAAGGCTGCTCAAGCGGATTTGTAGACAGAAAAAGCGAGAATGGCGGAAGGCCGAGGTTCTGAAAGAACAACAACTCGAATTACCGGATTACACCATAATTTCAGGCCTGCCTCAACCGCCATTCGGGACCGGAATGGAAACCTCTGTGTCAACATTGATGCAGTACTCGACGTATGGAATGGATACTTTACCGGCCTGGTGCACACCAAGCATCAAGCATCACAGACTGTAGTTGAATAACCTCAAATAAATACGCTTGCTCGGTCACGTTGTGTGTGCTGATCAGGAACGATTTGTTCAGTGATCTCTGAAAGGAGAGCCACCATATGGTAAGCGCAGAGATCGTTGCAGACACGATGTTTCCACGGTGTAGAGAACGAGTTGGCTTCTTCAAGTTGTCCAAGACAGTATGAAGACAGGACTGTTGACTTAGTAAGCAGCCAGTACTGGCCTTTATAATCACTGTTTATTATTTTTAAGTACTCCAGACCCTCGGGCCAATTATGTCAGAATCCCACGTAAACATCGAATTTGCATGTTTTTCTTGAATTAGTTTTCTACTCGTTCTGGAGCTTAAGGTCCTCCCAAGTTTTTCGCTGTTTGCTTATTTGCGTCCTTCATTTACGGTGACGTACGGCTGTTTGATATTTATCGGATTTTAAAATTTAATTAAGAAATTTAAAAACTATACTGAGAACTGGTAAATCTCAAGAATTTTTACTTTTCAAAATCGAGATAAAATTCACAATTGTCATCTCAGATACTTCATATACTGTATAATAGCAAGATTCTGTTGAATACAACAATTTAAGTTTGAAAATTTTGATCGAAGTAAAAATTCTTGGTGATTCGTTTAACAATTTGTAAAATATCCAAAATTTTATTTCAAATTTTTATAATTCGAGTGGTATTTCGAAGTTCGAGAAAACATCTTAATTTCGATTTGAAAATATGTATCTCAAAATTACAGTAAAACTCTCATTAAATTTGTGAATTTCTAATATTACTAAAATTGGAGAATTACCCTAAAAATTCAAAAAATGTCCACGTTAATTTAAATTAAAGCTTTAAAAAATTTTGATTTTTCAAAACCGATTTGGAATTCAGAATGGTAAGCGTCAAATTGGCTTCAAATTTCGATTATAGTTCATCTCCTTCTCGTGCCTAATTAGGAATTTAGAATTTAGTATGTGAAAATGTCAAAATTTACAAAAGTTACTTTAATTTTTTGTTTCGAGTTTAAATTGTTGATTTCAGTGTTTAGTTCTTTCAATTGTTACAAACTTGTCTGCATAATGGTTGGGAAGTTTCTTTACAGTACAGAAAATGAGTCAATTTTTACTTTTGAATTTCTAGCTTATCTCCTTCGTCTGTTTTGATTGTTGAAACCTGTATTTTACGTCGTTTTAATCCCTGTATTGCTTTCCAGGGCGACTAATACGTATCCTTAGTGGCACGACTATTACCTTTTTTTTGTGCTTCTCGTTGTTTCTGCACTAGTTCTCTTATTTATAGTGGATATATCGAGTTTTTCAGTTTGACTTGACAGCTTTGAACTATGACTGTGAACGCATCCTTAAACTAAATAGCCAAACTGTCAGTGTCAAAACATTCAGTAAAGACAATATTTTGATCATGGTGAAGTATTTTTGGTTAAAAATGTGCTCATGTGCTCCAAAAAACACCACTTCATCCACAAAAAATAACTATATGGTATGGTTGGACCATCTTTTTTCGTTGATGAAAATCTACGTCACGTTACAGTCAATGGAGATCGCTACAAAGATATGTTGCATTAATAAGCTAGACATTAATGATATGTGGTTTGAACAAGACGGTGCGACATGTCACACATCGGGTCTAACAATCGACTTATTGAAATCTAAATTCGATGAACGTGTTATATCCAGAAATGGTCCTGTCGATTGGCCGCCTAGATCGTGTGATTTAAGAACTCTAGACTTTTTTTTTATGGGGCTACGTTAAATTATTGGTCTCTGCCAAGAAGCCGGCGTCGTTAGAGGAGCTCAGAGCCAATATCGAACGCGAGATAGCGGCCGTTTCCGTTGAAATGTTTGGCCGAGTCACCGAAAATTGGATTCAACGATTCGACACATGCAAACGTGCCCGTGGTGTATATATGAACAATGTCGAATTCCATACATAAATGTTTTGATTGTACTTCAAGCCTTTGCTAAGCAGCTGATTGTATGATATTTATGAGACAAAGTCAAATTCATCTTCTATTTTATTTTTGATTTTGATTGGTACATGGACTCGGGTATTTTCTTCCAATAGCTGGTTGAAATGTAACCAATTTCTTTTATTATTTGTTAGTTGTGGTGAGTCTCCTTTTTCTATTACGGTGAATAACCGGTGAATAATCAGATATTATACTATCATCGTTTGCTAAATAGATGTAGCTATCCGATAACCCATTTTTGGTAGTAGTTGTGTTAGTTGGTCAGTAGGTAGTTTAATACTTGTGCTGCTGCGAGAAGTTCTTTACCCTTAGAAGTAGTTAGTCTTGAACCTCAAAATGTATTTTTTGCATTTAAGACACCTCCACTAAAGATGCTACTTCCTATTGTTTTGAACAAATGCATGTGTTCTTCTTTTATTAGATTATATCGTGGGAGACAAAATGATATTTTACAGAAATCCAGTTGTGCCTTTACTGTAATAATTCTTGCGTGCTGCATTCTTTTATTTTTAAATCTTCGTGGTATTTAATGTTGTCCCTAATAAATAAAGTTAATCCTCCTCTTGCTCCTTCTGCTGGGTATAGAGCAACGTAACAGATATATCCACGAATTCTTGCATATGAGGTTCTAGTAAAGTGGGCTATTCTTCAAAACTTGATTCCTTCCATTTTCACTATAATTTTGAGTATGCCAGTTATATTGTATATCTTTTGAATATTTTCGGATTTATCAAATGTCAGCATAAAGAAGGGAAATGTAGGCATCTTGGTGGTTCCCTCCATTAAGTCTTATTTGATAATTATGTTTCTAGTATCCAGAATTTTGAATCCTTTATTTGATCAATTATATTAATGGTCTGTTTCTTTTTTCGATTTCTCCGAACGTCATCTTCTGAGTTTTCTATTGCTTTAGTTTCTAAATTCGCTTTGGATTTAGTTTTTTTCTTGTTTGAGTGCTATCAACTCATTGCGTTCATCCTGGATACTATAGATTCTATTTCTCGCATCTTCTGGTTTAATTGTCGGTTTTCTTTTTATAAGTTACATTGTCCTGTTTTTATGTTGCTAAAGGCGCCGATTAGGTGAAATAATAAGTTGCTTTCGCTTCTACCTTTTAGTTAAGTCGATCAAAATATATTTGGGTTCCTTTGAAACAGATTTGATGTTTCCTGACTATGCAATAGGTGGGAGGGCTCATAGTATCGATAGGGCCATTCTCTATTTAGGGATTTACCAATGATGACATTTCACCGGGAGTAGAGTTAACTCTTTTTGTTGTGTGCATCACATAAGATTGAATGACTATCCCCCGCACCGTTTCACTACTACGAGGGGGTTCAATTGACCTTTGGTTCTACAATGCATTGCCAAGTATGATAATTGCAGGCCGACATTTTATCTCAGGTGGCGTGATAATGTCATGTAAGCTATACAGATACAGTCAACCCAGAATCAATCATATTTCCTCAAATCCAAGAACATAGTCAGGTTGAACTGAAATTTATGGAATGCCTTTGATTTTATTAAAAGGGTAAATCAAGAATATAATTTAAGCTTACCTAAGTCTGATAGAGGACGACTCCCATAGCAGTATTTGAAAATTAGAACTTGGGGTACAGATGCGCGCAGTCCCTCATATACGCAACAGATATGGTTCGAATAAATATTAACGGAATGAAAATGATGGACTCACGTATGTAACACACGAAAACTATTCTTACATTAGACAATTTGTCCAGTATTTTAACTATGTGAGCACTTGGCAAGGTCGACTGCCTATTTACTACAATTTCGTAAATAAAAAAAAATTCTCGTTACCAAATTTACTCTTTCCTAGCACCCACATTTAGTACTAGACATAGGCGAGAGATTCTAGATGCATCGATCGGGCATTATAATTTAGTTAAAGAATGGAGTGTGGCGAAGGAACATAACTTCTCCTAAAAAAAACAAGCGGCTGCACGCTGTTCTTTAATTCAAGTTGGCCTATGGTAAACCTAAGATAAAGGTTAAAGCCACTGGAGACCTATTGGCAAGGTTGTAGAGGCACAGAGGAAGTCTTGATGACTCTTGTGTGATAAAATGAACGGAATTACTGAAACTTCTGCCGTGACTGATTGAAATCTAAAAAAATACTTGACAATCATCCTATGCCCTGACTTTAGGTAATTTTCAAATGGCATTTAAAGCTAGTCTATGTCGCCATGAAATGGATGGAAAGTAATAAAAACTCCCATGCGGACCAAAAGGACATAACATCTATATAACTCTATATCATCCTTTCTGTTGAAAAACGTTGGAAAAGCAGTTAGATGTTATTTTCACATGGAGTGTTGTAAGATAAATCTGGCCGAAATTGGACTTGGAGCACTCCAATAAATTAATCTCCCTGCGAAGATGTAAATTAAGAACGGTCGTAAGGTTACTTACAAGACAGTGCCTCCTTAGAGAATATCTGAGAAGGCAGGGTTTGGAAGCAAATGCCTTATATAAAAACTGTATATGAACGAAAGCATACAAGTTACTGTCATACATTATATTGGACAGAATCATTCTTCTAGCGGAGGGCTTGGTTGGAGACTATCAAGGAGGATTTCGTCCGAATCGATCAGTCATTAATCAGGTTTTTTCGCTTCGGATGATTCTATCTAAATATTATGAGACATCCATCCCCATACATCAGGTGTTCCTGGATTTTTCGGCAGGCCTATGACTCGATCAATCGAGAAAGTTTGTGGTCTGCCCTGGAATACCTATAGGAATGTCAACAAAATTGGTACGACTGTGTAGGATGACAGTGACGCAGTCTCAATGCTGTGTTAAAGTTGAGAACAGGCTATCGACAATGTTTGCAAAGTGTTGATCAGGCCCGTTGTTATGTTTGGATGTGAAAGTTGGGCGCTGACCGATGAGTACGAGAGATGGCCCGAAACGCGAAATTGATGGTACATACCGACCTCTGTACAATATTGAGATTAGAGATCTGATGAAGATCCCCGATATTGTACATGAAATAAGATCTCAGCGACTACGATGGCTCGATCACATTCAGCTGCATGCTGATCCGGATCGAATTGTGCAGCGATCTCTGAAAGGAGAGTCACCATATGGTTGGCTCCATGGTGTACAGAATGACATGGTCTTTTCAGATTGTCTGAGACAGTCTGAAGACAATGCTCAGAATCGAAACCGTTGGAGCCAAATAGTTGACTTAGTAAGGGGCCAGTAATGGCCTTTAAAACATGATTATTATTATTATCGAAATTATACTTTGTTTATACCATTGTTAATGCGCTGTAAAAATAAAAACTATCTACGAGTATATACACAGACTACGCTGTCTAGAGTACATTTTAATGTTAAAACGATACCATAATGCGCTTTGGGGCATTTTATTTTGTATTTTTCTAAATTTCTCGCAGATTTATGTTCAACATTTTTTCCCACAAATCCCTAATCACAAAACAAAAAATAAAATTTATGGTTTTTGTATAATTAACTATCTAAGAATAAAACTTTGGCTATGATGTTATATATACATACATACATATACACAACTAATTCAAAAGATATAAATTCTTATAAATTCCGATACATCTCAACTCAATGTACGAGTATATACAATTGAGGTCAAGTATGGTACAGCACATAATCAAGTTCGTGCTAACAATTAATAAATATAATTCAATTGTGTGTGTGTGTATATATAAAGGAGTTGGTTGCATGATTCTTTCGATATTTTTAAAGTTTTGTTTACCATCACACCATTAACTGAAAATGAACTAAAGTTGTTGAACACATGACGATTGATAAAGAAGCTAAAATCTATAAATGAAAATCTAATTGACACGCAAAGCATGTTTCTAAATTGGGATTATTAAATTAAGTTTAGATTTCCTTATTTCTACATAAATGTTGCTATAACGTTGAGCTTTTTTCAATTGAATAATACATTTATTGTAACGAATAAAAGTTTGAAGATATGTTTTTTTATAGAAACATTTTTTTTTTCAGTCGTAATAAGAAATTTTGATTGCTTCGGGTGGGTCTCATCCAATTTTTCCGTTGAAAATTAGACATTCACAACTCAAGGTTTGCTCCAGTTTACAGTTCTGAAAGAAACTCACAAAATAATGGACACAATTTAAATTTGGTGATAGGCTATAAATCCTAATTTAAAATTCTGTGTTCTGTATAGTCTTATAGTAAATTTCAGAATTTGTATTTAATTTCAAAACTTTGAATAAAGACGTAATTATAAATTATTCTTAATTTTTTAAACCAAAATATTTAATTCAGAAAAGTTAAATTCACATTTTTTTAACAAATTTTAGGGTCAAAAATGATAATTTTTTCAAATTCATCAAATTTCGGAGACTGTAAAATTTCGAGTAATGAAACTTTAAAGCACTATGGGAAAATTTTTAAGTGCTCAACAAATTGTATACAGATGGCTGTTTCAAAATATCAGAGATTCACCGAGAAGAGAGCTATGGAATCCAAACATTAAATCCTATTTAAGATTTAATTGTAGAAATTAAGGCTGCGCGCCAATTCACGAGTAATTTTATCACGAGTTATCCCAATGACCGGATGGTTCATGGACTACGTGTAGTGGGGAATTATTGGAGATACTATTAGAAACGCATCTCCCAGAGTGATCGGTACTAGCTCCGGAGAAACCCTTGATAAATATGGGTGTAGGCTTCGCAAGTCATACAGTAAATAGGCGGACATCCTATGGGCAATAAACAGCTTTAAGCCATACAAATCGGCAGGACCTGATGGCATTATTCCTGCGGATATCCAGTAAACTATTGACTCAAGCCCACCTTGGCTGGAAGTCGTCTTCAAAGGCAGCTTAGAACTTTGTGACACTCCTAGTAAATGGACTGAATTAAAAGTAATATTTATATCTAAGGCTGGAAAAAGCTCTCATTACTATCCCAAAGACATTAGGCCTATAAGCGTATTCCATTTTCTACTAAAATCACTAGAAAGACAAATAAAGGCTAACATCAAAGGCTAAAAAGCTGGCCGAGCTGCCCGAATCTCAACACGCGTACTGTAAGGGACGGGATGATATTGCTATTGCGGTCTTCGGTAAATATGCTTGCACGTTTAGTGAGCGAATGCAGTGCGCACTTGGCTATCTCTCTGAATGTGCCAGCAGCTGTGGAATGAACGCAAATCCACAGAAAACGGAGCTGGTCTTCTTTACCAGGAGGCACAAAGTTCCTCAGTGTGACTCGCCAATATTAAATGGTACTCGCTTGATCTTTACCGATAGAGTGAGATACTTCGGGCTACTTTTGGATAGCATGCTAAGCTAGAAACCGAACATCTTAGAAAAAGTAAAGAAAGCTATTGTAGCGCTTTACTCCTGCAAAACTGCCATTGGAAAGAGATGGGGTATGGAGCCCCACATAGTACACTGGCTTTACGTATCAGTGGTCGAACCTATATTACGGAGTTGTCGTTTGGTGGCCGACGTTAAACATTATGGCTAACCTTAAACTTTTGATGAAAGTTCAAAGAACTGTCGGCTTTTGTAAATAAGTGGTGCACTCAGGAGCACACCAACCCAAGCCTTGGAAATTTTCTGAAATCTCACCTCTTTGGATCTTGTGGTTTATCAACTTGTAATTTGCAGAGCTATTCGGCATAAATCCATACTACTGACTACGCTATCCCTTCGCCATCTTTCGAGATGAGGTTCCAAACTGAGTTTCCAACTAAAGAAGACTGGGAGAGTGAGAAATTTATGGACAGTGAGGCAATGAGCATCTTCACGGTTGGTCCAAAAAGGGATAGGGGATTCAGGGTATTCTGTGAGGCACTAAGGGTCAACCTCTGTTTTCCTCTCCTCGACTTTTGCAGTTTTTTTCAAGCTGAACTTATCGCGTTAATGGAAGTCATTTACTGTTTGAAGTATAATGTAATATCTACGAGGGATATTCGAATTTTTATGGACGTCAGGCTGCTATTAAGGCGCTACAATCCCACTTCCTGATGTCGAAGGTAGCCCAGAAGTATCTGGCATTTTTAAATGAGATGGCTGAATATAAAGATACGGATATAGATCAAGGTTCTTCAACGCTTCTTGGTAAGCTCAGGATGGTTCAACGAGTGAAGAGGAAGTCACTTAAATGTGGTACAGCTACGAATCAAATTGTGTATATGCTATAGTCCGTTAAGACGGCCACACTAACCTAACCTAACCTAATTCACGGGTAGAAGTCAACTTTTCTTAAATTTTAAAATATAAGTTCGTAGATTATACAGGGTGTTCCCAAACTGAACGATCAAAAGAAAGTAGGTAATTTTAAAATTAATTTTTTAGTGAAAAACTGGTATAATCGAAATTTAAAAATTTAAAATGTAGAACTTAAAATTCAAAATTCAGATATTCTAGATTTTTAACTTCCAAAATAAGTTTTGCGAATATTTAAAGTTCTAAAATTTCAGAGATGTTAGATGTATAATTTTAATGACAGTGAAGTTAGTTTTCCATTTGGAATTTTATTTATACGAAAATTTGAATTTGAGTTGTTTTGTAAATTTGCTCCGTCGAATCTATCAAAGCCATTCTATAGAGATTTTCATATGCTCTCGAATAGTAATTCGGATAGCTATTCGGATATACTAACTGCTATCTTGGTGTCCCTGGGAAAAAAATTAAGGTGGGCTGTTAAATTTTCACAGAATTTTAAAGTTTACCCGTAAATCATGCACACAAATTCTTATAGTTCAGAATTTTAGACCAACTAGAATTTTAGTGATAAAGCGTTCTAAATTCCCATGCACTTTATTATTTGATTTTAGGAATTACGTGATTTTAATTTTCTACCACAGATCCCAAAGAAGTACACGGGCGTCTATATTTTCAGATATTTTGGACCAACTAGAATCAAATTAAATTCTTTTCGGCTTTACTATTTTTCACATAATTCAGATGTTTTTACCGCCAATCCTAGAGAATTTAGAATTTCAGTGAATATGACTAATTTTTTATGTCATCCTATAAAGAAATCTACGATTCGTCTATGTGGTCTGGTAGCCTGTTCGAAATCCTATTATCATGGCGAACAAGATCTCAATTCTATTGGATTTTACGGAGTTTAAAATTTCTAAGTTTTCAACATGATTATTTCAATTCGATAAAATAGTGAAATTCTAAATTTTCTACATCTGAAAAGATGGATGCTGATCTTCATAAAGATAGGATTTTGGACAGGCTCTATAGACGAATATCCATGATAGGGCAAATCTTTATAAGATCGTCATATCATTCAAATTGACTTAAATTCTACATTTTGTAAATAAAACGTGACTTCCACCAGAATTTAGCATCATCCGTGGATATCTCTAGGACCGTCGGTACAAAATTTTAAAAAACGGTGAAAAACAAAATTAAGTAGCTTCCGTAGGTATTCCGTAAAACAAGTACTAAAGTTCATCAGAATTTAGTTCGCTTGACCACAGAAAATCTATTTCCTCTAAACTATCCGAATATGTAGCGGCTGCCTTGAAGCTGTACCAGCCAAATAAGCCGACCCACAATTTATTACATATTTGTTACAAATTATTACACCAGACCGCCAACATGTTTTGGAGAGTAATAGCCACTGTTTTCATTATATACGGTATACATATACCTTGTCAAACAGAGTAGTTTAATTATTTTGGGTAAAACCACACTTTAAGCTAACGAAAAACACCAAAATCTAGATTTTATATAAATGATACAAAATATTAAATTCGAAAAATGCTTGACTGAAGTCAATCAACTGAAACAGAAATTAAATGCTGTTGGTGCCAAAATGAGTGGAACTAAAGTAATCCAAGCCAACAGGTCTGTTGTTAAATAGTGCCTATATGGATATTAAGACCTAGGTTTTTCTCCATCGAAGAATATATTGAAATTCGCACTCACACAGAGGTATCTTGCAATGGCTAACTTCATCTATAATCATCAATTGGTCATCGGTCGTTGCAAAAGTATTTATGTCCGCGCCGCTTAGTTTTGAGAGATTTTCAAGCTGCTGAATAAAAATATTTCGATATGCGAGGATATCGATTATATTGAAACTCAAAAAATGGCATACCTTGAGAATGTTATAGTATTAACCAAATGCTGAGAATAACCGAATTGACCCAGCAGGATCCTAACATTACAAATTATGTAGCAAACTCATAGATTAATAGTATACCGCATCGCCGCCTTTGTCGTAACATAATGCGAACATTTTAGATTTTTAACGACCGTGATTACTGCTCAGAGCCATTGCAATACTATTGGTTATAGAATCTTTTAATAATGTCAAATCAAAAAAAATCAAGAGGATCAAAAAAACCCAGAGTACACAACAAATTATGGTATTAGGTGAGATCCTCCTTGACCACCGTATCAAAATGCCACAGTGCGATAAGGACCACCAAAACTTATAGTATTTTTGTAATGGGAAACCAATTATGTAATTGGTTATGTACTGGATTTTGTGACTTATGAATATACAAATTTCAGCATTATAATCAACTATTGCCCTATTTGACTGTGTCGACTCAGTTCTATCAAAAATACCAGTGGCGGTCTAGTGTAATAAATTACTTTAGGACAAGGCGTATGTATACCTTATTGCGTAAACAGTGGCCAGTTCTATTAAAAATATTGCGGCGGTCTGGTGTAATAAATAATTACAGGTGATAAAGTCTACTTTCTAGGAATTTTTCGTTGATTGAAATGGTTTTACACAAAATAATTAAATTACATCGGTTGACAAGGTGTATGTATACCGTATAGTGTACACAGTGGCCAGTTCTATCGAAAATATTATGGCGGTCAGATGTAATAAATAATTATAGGTGAAAAGCCGACTTTTTCAGTATTTGTCGTTGATTGAAATGGATTTTAAACCAAATAATTAAATTACACCGCTTGACAAGATGCATGTATACCGTATAGTGTAAACAATGGCCAGTTCTATTCAAAATATGGCGGCGGTCTTGTGTAATAAATTATTAGAGGTAATAAAGCCGAGTTTTCCGGTAGTTTTCGTTGGTTGAAATGGATTTTACACAAAATAATTAAAATACACCGCTTGACAAGGTGTATGTATACCGTATAGTATAAACCGTGGCTAGCTCTATCCAAAATTTGGTGGTGGTCTGGGGTATTAAATTATTACAGGTGATAAAGTCGACTTTTTCGGTATTTTCCGTTAACTTCAAATGGATTTTACACAAAATTATTAAATTACACCGGTTGACAAGATGTATGTATACCGTATAGTGTAAACAGTGGCCCTATCGAAAATATGGTGGCGGTCTAGTGTAATACATTTTTGTAGGTGCTAATGTCGGCTTTTTAGGAATTTTTCGTTGATTGAAATGGTTTTACACAAAATAATTAAATTACACCGGTTGATAAGATGTATGTATACCGTATAGTGTAAACAGTGGCCAATTCTATCCAAAATGGGTGGCGGTATAATAAATTATTGCAGGTGATAAAGTTAAGTTTTTACGTATTTTTCGTTGATTGAAATGGATTTTACACAAAATAATTAAATTACACCGCTTGACAAGATGTATGTATCGTATAGTGTACACAGTGGCCAGTTCTATTCAAAATATGGTGGTGGTCAGATGTAATAAATTATTATAGGTGATAAAGTCGACTTTTTTGGTATTATTCGATTAATTGAAATAGATTTTAAACAAAATAATTAAATAACACCGCTTAACAAGACATTTATTTATCTTATAGTGTAAGCAATGACCAGTTTTATTCAAAATAAGGCGGTCTGGTGTAATAAATTATTCCAGGTGATAAGGTCGACTTTTTCGGTATTTTTTGTTGAAAGAAATGGATTTTACACAAAATAATTAAACTACACCACTTGACATGGTGTATGTATACCGTATAGTGTAAATTGTAGCCAGTTCTATTCGAAATTTGGTGCCGGTCTGGTGTCATAAATTATTACATGTTATTTTAATCTACATTTTGGTATTTTCCTTTGAATTTCAGTATTTTTCTATTAAACTAAGTTTATTTTTACACAACATAATTACATTTTATTTTCGGCGTCTTACCATTGAACTGTTATTAATTTGTAATAAATTCTGGCCCAAGTTTTATCTCGATATCACAATTGCATCAAAAAATACGAAATGGCGATGTAGGTTTAATTTGAAGTTACACCACCCACGGTGTTCTCGTGAACGCCAAGTGTAATAAAATTGGGACCTGGTGTAATAAATTGTAATAAAATTGTAAAAAATTATGGGCTTGGTTTCGTTGTGGTGGGCTGATTTGCTGGTGCAGCTTCAAGGCACTACTTTACCTCTTTATAGACTCTAGAATTCTAATGGATAATTTAGAGAGTGTCGGAAACTTTTACATTATGTAGAATATATTTGCATTTAAATTTTTTGGCAGCAGTGCCATTTTCTAGAAGCCCTGTTTGAATTATTTTGCTTGAATACTATTTGTGTTTGTTGAATAATTATCCGACGGTTTTGGGTTTTTCTTAGATGGTAAAGACCCACTTTTCGTTTTAGTTTGCTAAATTGCTAAATTGTATAAACAAATTAAATTTACTATGATGAATGAGATAATAAATAAATTATAAATGTTGTTTTCAAACCTGTGCCTATTCTGAATTCATTAATTGGATAATCACTCTCTAGAAAGTGATTACTATACACATCTGTTGGGTGTATCAATAATTTTTTTCCCAATACGGAGAATTACCATTCATTATGGTTCTTTAATTCAACATCAGTTGGAAATTGGTGATTCATCATCAGTTTGGAACTATAAATAACTCTTGAATTTAAATATAAAATTTACAATTTTGTGGTTTGTTTATCTCCTGCGTCCAACTGGTGGTGAACTATCGAAGTAATTGAAAAATCCTCCTATAGTCAACATGTTATTTCAGCAAATTGGCGCTAAGTAACGCACAGCGTGCGTATAACATTACACTTATTGCTAGGCGACAAGGAGTATAGGCTTTTATATTTGATACAAATGTTGTTAATCAAGTTCGTCTAATGCAAAAAATCTTGACTTTATTTTTCTTATGTACGGCTTATCCGTTCAGCTTATTTCAGTAGGTATTACCTATCCAAATATTACAAAACCTTTATGGAATTATATTTTTATTATTGAAACATATATTACCAGGTCAATGGGAACAGACTCTAGAATTTCATAGCATGTTTATTATAGAGTTATAAACCCAACTTTCTATCCCTTTGTTAATATAAAATGTTAACAACAATTTAAAATAAATATCATATTTCAATTATCTATTTTACTGACTATAAATCCATATATATATATACAAGGATATATTTATGTATGTCTGTACATATATATCCAACAATATAATAATAAACTAATAAATTTCTAATGAACTTGAATTATTGATTTAAATTACGTTGACGTCACAAACATTATATTTTATATATACATACATACGAATACATAAAATAAAAAATAAAAATGGTGATGAAAATTATTAGAAAATACTCGTAATAATCATAATCATAAAAGAAAAAAACAAAATCCATCTCTATAAATTTATTATAACACGAATCTTCATCATTTTACGGAACCCGTAGCACCCCCTCAACAACAATTATTTTACATAAATAACTTGATACATCAAAAATGAATTTTTGTTGGTTTGGTTAAATACTTTGGGAATCAAACCAATAAACATAAAAAAAAACGCGATCGATCAACTGTAATTGGTTTGGGAGATAATTTTTTGGTACTCGATTAGATATAAGAGAAATTTCGACCTTTTACAAGGGCTGGTTATAATTATATCGTCCAGGATACTACATCCTGAGTTCAAGAATCAAAGCCTTTAATAGTCGAATATCATGAATTAACTTGATGTTCACGATAAAAGAGCTTTCTGCCATTTTATCGATTTAAAAGTTTCTAACAATTTTTTTTTTAAACTTTTACAATACCTAATAATAATTAACCCATCGAAAGCTATAGATCTAGATAAAGAGCTTTTTGTAAATTCAAAATTCAAAAGTGTTATGGAATTCCAAAACTACTTTCATAGAGCTTTTTGTTTTAAAATGTAATCAGCAAAACAATCAGATTAAAGAAAGCTCTCATTTTATTATTTCAAACAATTAAAACCGATAGAAAAGCTTTTTGTAAGCTTGAATATTGGAATTTTTATATTGGAATTTTTTAAAGTTCTCAGTTACTATGTATTTCAGATTTTTCTATAGTTTATAAACTTATGTTAAACATTTTAGTCGGAAACGGGAGCTGTTCATTTTGTAGAACAATAATTAAATTATGAAAGCTTACAAAGCTTTTTTTAAAGTAAAAAAGTGTTCGTGGCTGAAAGTTGGAATCTCTCATTTTATTAGTTCAGCGAAATTAAATGGATACAGATGTTGATGAAAAGCTTTCTATAAGCGCTAAATTTGTAAAATTTCTCAGTTAAACGACATATTTTGAAGTTTTTTAACAAATTTTACATTTTTAAATTATTTTGAAATATTAAATTAAAACTAAAACTTTTCATTCTATATCGTATAGTAGAAACTGTTCTAATATTGAAAGCGTAGGTTTCTGGTATTGAATTCAGATAATTGATATCCAGATGATGAGGATAAGCTCAAAATTAAAAATGTTTCCTGTTATTTTAAAATTTCTGAATTGAAATTATGGATTTTTCAATAGTTTTGAAGTTTTGATTTATATCTAACGAGACCTTTCCAATCGAGAGCTTTTTATTCAAATCGTTCAAAATGGATACAGTTTTATTTACTATGAAAAATAGTAAAGTTCATCAGAATAGTAAAGAATCGGCGGTACAACATTTTAAAAATCAATGAAAATCAAGTAACTTTTAAATTCAACTTTTAAGTTGGTCTAAGCTATCTGAAAATGTACTCGAGAGTATTTGATTATCTCTAGAATCGGCGGGCCAAAACTTACAAAACACCTCAAATACAAATTTTCGTATAAAAAAAATTCCAATTGGAAAAAAAAGGCAAATTTAACTTAAGTTTTGAAAATTTGGCCTGAGAATTATCAGCACAATAAAATTTGAAGCTCGAATCAATTATCAAGCACGGTTTTAAGTGGGCTATATATTCAAACGTCTTTCCTAGTCCTGGAGCCATTGGCCGTCAACTTGGAGTTGCAGAAAACTTTTTGAGAAGTATACTATTGTTAGATTTCAAATTTAAAACCAATGCATATTATAGTATCGATCGAACCAAATACGCTTGGAAAGTGTTGTCACGTCGTTGAAATATAGATGCTAGTATCTCTCTGTATAGCTAAGGCATTTTGGTTGAGGCGAACGAGATCCAAGGTCACTCATGCTATCCACGGTATCGAATTCATTCGAAAATAAAACTTATCGGTTTCTATAAGAGACGTATCGAGTAACCTTGTTGTTGGTCATGTTTAACAAGAAAAACTCCTTAATTTCTATCAAAAGTTGCAGTTATAAAAACTTTAAAAGAGGAGCTTTTCGCCATTTTATAGATGTAAAAGTTTCTAACAAATTTTTTTTCTTTTAACGTTTACAATACCTAATAGTAATTAGCCCGTCAAAAGCTAACAGTGATAGATCTAGATAAAGGGCTTTTTGTAAGTTGAAACTACTTTCAGAGAGCTTTTTGTTTAATAATGTAATTAGCGGAACAATCAGATGAGAATAGCGGAGAAAGATTCTAAATAAAATAAGCTTTCGGTGATTAAAACTAAAAGCTCTCGTTTTATTATTTCAAACCATATCATCAACTTTGTTTAATGCAGTAGCCTAAGATGAAATCACATATCTTATTAATAATACATAATCTTAATTCCCAAAGCTCTACTTTGTCCACCAAGCTGCCACATCTGATTTTAAATCACCATCGTTAACCATGCCCATACATTCGACGGAGATGTAAAGGATTGGCAATTGTTTTATGATATATTTTCGCCTACCGTGCATGAAAACGCGTGACTATCGCCAGCACAAAAATTTAAATACCTTAAAGGCCTTTTGAAAGCAAACGCTTACAATCTAGTGAGTCATTTACGGGTCGATGATACAGTACATCGAGGCAGTTCACTAGTAAAGCGATGATAAAAAAGGCCTATCATTGAAGAACGCACATAAAATCGTTAGCCAAAAGTTACTTAGGCAACCGTTAGTCAAGTTGTCGGATTTCACGATAACATAAACGAGGTGCGGTAAGAGCTCTAAAGGTTTTAGAGAAGGATGCAGAAGCGCGTGACCCTTGGCTTATTTTTATGGCAACGGATGCTGAGACGAGGAGGGCATGGCGATACCATACAGCTAATATTTTACTACGCTGCATTTACATTTTTTGTTAACCCGAGTTGATCCTCTTATTGAAATTAAATCTATAGCCAACAAACCAGATAATAAATCGCATCAATTGCCAAGGACATGTTGAGTTAACGTCACCACCTTGCATATTATGTAACATGGACCGTCATAGTCTGTATGAATGTTTGCGATTTAAGTCAATGACGGTGGCTGACCGAAGAAGCCCTCTTGCAAAAAAACAGCGGTGCTTCAATTGCTTTGGGGCAAATCATAGTGTATATCAATACAGAACTCGAAAAGCATGCCATTTTGTAGACGCCGATATTACACTCTGGTTCATTTACTTCCCGAAGATAACACAATTGATAGTAAGCCATCTTCAACTGATGTTACGCCACATAATTCTAAACTATAGCTATACTACCAACCCGCATGGTGTCCATACGAATGCAAGCCATAACTTAGCTGTGGTCAGTCATGTTGTCAGTGCAAATGCTATATTACCGACCAAGTTAGTAGAAGTGCATTTCATAAAAATAGGCAAGTTGGGTTCAGGCCCCACAAGGTCGTTCATAAAAGAATCATTCCCAAATTACTTGAACTTAAGCAAGTTCGTCGGACCAATTGACCATTTATTTGAAATTATGGAAGATGGCAAATTACTACTATCCATTCTTCTTTTGTTCGTTTACCAGATTGTACGGCAGCAACAAAACGGAGTTTACTCTCCGAATCATCCAGGGTTTACGGCCCGCTGGAATGGCTATCCCCCATTATGATAACTATTAAGATCATGTTCCAAGAATTATGGCTGGAGAAACTGGAGTGGGATGATGAGTTGCATGACTTATGTAGAACGAAGTGGATGAGGCTAAGGATGTATTCAGTGCAATTCTGGACATGGAAATCAAAAGATGGCTATATTCGACTGACACAATAGAAATCCATGAATTCACTGATGCGTCCAAGGATGCCTATATGCTGCAGTGCTGTATTTTCATGTAGTGGCTTTTTTTTTTTTTTTAAATGACTTGGCATAGACACTTTTTTGGTCCAAAGCCTTACCTTACATTCACACAACATTCCTTCAATCCATTCATTCATCCCATTCACACAAGTACAGTATACCACCTGCGCATTGCATAGCTCCATGTCACCCTGTACAGTGACATGGAAGATGGGGCCCATGAGGTCTACATTCCAACAGAGGGTCATAGATGTTTTCAATTTAATCACCAATCGTAATCGGGAGATGAAAAATTCCTTTTGAATCCCTCCTCTGTTGGGATTCGAACCCGGTAAGTTATCTTCAATGGGTGTTTAATATTGGTCTGTATTCCGAAGAGGAGAACGAAGGTCAAAGTGATGTCTATTCCGAAAGCGGGAAAAAGCTCACATGGCTACCCAAAGACCCATAAATCTATCATTCTTTCTGTTGAAAACCTTGGAAAGGAAGATAGATGTTTATATACAATCAAAAATAAAGCCTAGTGACTGGGCAGAGTCTCAACATGCGTACTGTAAAGGGAAATTGGTCGGCACAGCTCTGCATGCCCTGGTACGTACGATTGAATTTCGTGTGGTGGTGTTCCTTGATATTGAGGGCGCCTTTAACAATGTAATTCTGGAGGGCTTGTCCCTCCTTGGAGTGATTAGATCGGCAAGGAAGGAACTGGCGAATCTAGACTACGTTACACCAACATTATGCTTCGAGAAAGGGTTTCAAATCACGTGTCCTTCAAGAGGATCTTGGAGGAGTGGGTCACTATCGGAAACATAATTTAATGCTTCTAGGATTCTTCTGTGGAAGTAGATATATCAGTTCGTCTTCCTGACTACGCCAGGGTGTACCAAACAGAGGTGATAGCCATTGCGGAGGTCTTGACTTGGTTGAGACATAATAAGGTATCCTCGATTGATATCGCAATTTATGGGGACAGTCAGGCGGCAATCAAGTCGCTGGAATCAGTGTCTCTGACATCAAGAGGGGCGTTTGGTTGCCACTTGTCTCTAAATTAGATGAGTGAGCATGTCAACATTCAGATAGCCTGGGTCCCCGGTCACTCGGACGTCATGGCGAACTGCAGGGCGGACAAACTAGCTAGGCATGGTACAACTCTCTAACTACTACCGGAAAAGCAAATTTGGGTAGGCCTATTACGGCGCTCAAGGCAGGGCTTAAAAACGAGGCAGTAGCCTCAGCGAACGAAAGGTGGAGTAACACTCTCACATGTAGTGTAGCAAAACAAGTCTGGCCAAAGCTGAACTTGAAACACTCAAATACACTAATTTCCTTACGTAGAGGTGAATTAAACTCGAACGTGGGGATAAATTTAATATAAAAAAAGTAAAATTGGGCGGATTTTACTCCAGCACTCAATGCCACTAATGGGCCCACGGTGTGATACCCACATTCTCACTAACATTCATTCAACCCATTCATCCCATCCACACAAGTACAGTATACCACCTGCGCATTGCATAGCTCCATGTCACCCTGTACATTGACATGGAAGATGGGTCGGCCCATGAGTTCTACATTCCAACAGAGGGTCATAGATGTTTTCAATTTAATCACCGATCGTAATCGGGAGATGAAAAATCGGGGGATACTCACAGGATACTGCCTATTTAGAGAACATGCGAGGAGGCTAGGTCTAGAAGCAAATGATTTTTACAGAAGCTGGTTCGACAAGGTGGAGGAAGAGACTTTAGTTCAATTCCTATGCTCATGTCCGGCTCTAGCACACAGAAGGCATAAACATATGGGTAGGTTCTTAAATGGATGCAGCCTCTTTGATCTCGAAAATCGTTAAGTGCGAGATATATCACACTACATAAGTAGCACTAACTGGTTTAAATAAAAATAATAGGGAAGTAAGATCCTGTGGTATCACAATGGACCGTCACCGGTCTAATTGTGCCGTAGCAGCCACTCTTACTTAACCTTACCTAACCTAGGAGCACTGTATATAGCTAAGGAGTTTCTATCCACGGTATCAAATTCGTTCGAAAATAAAAATTATCGATTTCTACAAGCCATATGATAACTAAAATATGGTATTTCGAAGAAATCTCAAAATATTTAGCTGGGCGATCCTATTTCTAGTTCAAAATTCAATGATGTACTTCATTATAGTGTCAAAAAGTGTAAGTTTCTCGAAACAGAGATTGACTATCTGAGTATCAATTATTATCACTCATAAATCGAGATGGTATACGTTGATCTGACAAACAACTGAATTCGAATTGAAATCTATGCAAACCAATCGAAAATTTGTCGAAGGTATTAAAGCTGTTTCATTTTGCCGACTATAATTAGCGCCGATGCGTGTGACTGATGCTTCGGATTAGAGCGTCTTTAACCAACCCGATTTCGACCCACTATTTGTATAGACTATACGTATTCTGAACGTGAAAGAATACAATTAACCAAAATTTCAATTAACAAAAAAGAGTAGTAATGGCCACACATGAGGCTAGGCATTTTTTGTTGACCTTGAAAATTTTATGTTCACTATGTTGAGATCTTATTTCAACGGGTTTTATTAGATTACTAGGAGGTTAACGAAAATGTATTTTTCGGGGCGGAATGGAAGTTTTAATAATCATTGTAATAAAATTAACCCAAAAAACACTTACCTGAATTATTTAGTGGACTCTTCGGCGATTTAATCGATTTTTTGCCATCACCACCACTATTATCACTATTATCCTTACTACTACTACTATTATCTTTATTATTTTTGCTACTCATATTATTGTAACCACTATTTAAATCTAATTTCATAGTTTTTTTAGCTAAATTTTTGTCGATAACCTTTTGGTCATCGCCACCACTCGGTGGTGGCACTACAACTGATGCATTCGCTGCCGTTGTAGTTGTAGCCGCACAAATCGATTTACTCGTATCCAATACTTGAGCTTTGGATGGCTCAATATCCATAACCGACACCATTTCTTTTTTATTTAATCAATGGTGGTCTTGACTCATTGTTATTATTATTGTTATTACTATTTTTACTATTATGGTTGCTATTGTGTCCAATTAAATTATTCACTGATAGTAGATTAGGAGTTAGTTCATTTGTGGCGTTCACCCCGTTCGAATTATTACTACAATCGGATTCAGAAAAATCAGTTAAAATAATTTTTGGCAATTCTTGGCCGCTTGTAATATTTAAATTTTTTATTAAATTATTTAAATTATCGTTTTGTGTTAGTTTTGCTGCACTATCATTATTCGGATCCGTCTTGCTATTGAACGCACTACAATTTTGATGATTATTGTTATTATTATTATTATTTATAAGATAGTTACTACTTGTCATAATATAATTTTTTTTACCAAATAAAAACGAATTATTATTTAAATTATTGTTATTATTTATGTTCACACGAATATTGCATAATATCACTGAATTATCACTATCATTCGACTTTTTCGTAACACCACCAACACTATTATTTATCAATTCTTTAAAATTATTATTATTATTATTGCCGCTGTTAAAATTATTAATTTTTAATAATTTCTTTTTTAAATCAAATTGTTTTTTTAATTCGATCGATTTATTATTACAATAATTTAAATAATTCAAATAAATCAAATAATTATCATTGTAATACTCGGATGCAAAATTAATTAGAATATCGTTATTATTTGATGTAATATCCGTTTGATTGTTGCTATTATTTTTTAATTCGTTCGTTAACAAATTTTCATTTATATTTGAGGCGGCAAGTTGTTGGTGGAATTCATTTGATACTGAAAATAGAAGAAAAATATTGGAAAATGAATTGAATAAAAAGTTATAGGAAATGCGGTTGTTGAGTATATTTATTTAATTATTATTATTTTTATTTAGAAATGAATAGTTTTTTGTTACATAATTAGATTATTTATAATAGTATTGCTTTGTCACTGCATTTTATACAGTTTAACATTTAACATTCAAAATATAAATGTGACACTAATCGTCGATTACTTGTTTTCCGGGTTTCACAATATATACAACCCTTAGACAATAGTCGTGTAGACCATTAGGGGCTAGCACGACAGTTCACAGAAAACGACAGTTCACAGAAAACAACAAATTCACAGAAAACGACAATTCACCGAAAACGACAATTCACCAAAAAAGAAAATACATGGGAACTACTATACATGAGATTAAAGAGTATCCAACATGAGATTAAAGAGTATTGGGGACAGAGCATCTCCCTACCGAACACCCGAGCTAACTACAAAATCTCTCGATAGCCTGTTCTCAACTTTAATACAACAATGAGACTGTGTTACTGTCATTCTACAGACTTGTACCACTTTTGTTGGCATAACTAGATATTCCAGCGCTAACCACAAATCTCGTTTGATCGAGTTATAGGCCTTTCCTCGCGATTGTGAGGCGTTATTGCACTTCACTATGTGCTATTTTTTGTTGCTCAAATGCAAGACGACACTCGTCATCAAACCAATCATTGGATTTACCCCTACCTAATCCTGATTCGTCCCGAACAGGATCCAACTCACCTCCTCTGTAGAGTGCTAATAGCTCTAAGTGCACAACCTTCAGTTTTCCTCGCTGCCCTTTCCTAATCCGGTAGACCTCATCGTTTGTCTTTGTGATGATGGTGCACGGTCCTTCCCATGAAGGTTGCAGCTTCGGTGATAAACCCTTCTTCCGTTATGGTTGTAAAGCCGTACAAAATCTCCTTCTGTGAAACATGAATTGTTTGCTCGTATGTCATTTCAAGCCTTCATCCGGTCACTTGATACTCGTATCTTCGCTCGAACAACATAAAGCTGATGATGGAACAACTCCAAATTGTAGATCTCCGGGAAATCGCAGATTATTTCCAAAAAGGATTCTCGCTGGGATCATCCCCGTTGAGTCATGCATAGCTAATATATACGCCATCAGGTTGATCATTATCCACAACCTTTGCCAAATATTTTTCCAACGTCTCATTGAATTTTTTCACCATACCATCTGACTGTGGATGCACAGGCATTGTTCGTGTTTTATATATACCGAGCAACTGACAGACTTCCTGACATACAACTGATTCAAAATTTCTTCTTTGCTCCGTGTGAGTCTCCATCGGTACACCGAAACAACTAATCCAATTATTAACTACTGCGTCAGCTATCCTTGTTGACTCTTGATTGATACAATTTCTGGCACCGCTCCACTACAGATTGTCTAGATCCTGACCAGTAGTACGTGATGATTTCCATTTCATGGTTATTGCCAAATCCGGATCTGCTAACTGCTCTTCCCTGACCATTTCATCTGTCAATTCCTTACCCGGCATGTATCAAATGCTAAATCCTTATAACTATATATGATGTCGTCCAAATATACGAGGAATGTTTTCCAATGAAGTCCCTTTAACACGTGCTCCATTAGTCGTTCAAAAGTTGCCGCACGATTACATAATCCAAATAGCATCACGTTAAACTGCCATAACTAATTACCCACACCGAACGCCGCTTTTTCACGGTCTTGCTCTTGGACTTCCACCTGCCAATACCCGCTAACGGCTAACGTGTCATCTTATCCTTATTTTTCGTCACTGAATTAACCTTTCGCTAAACAGCGCAGAAATGCATTTTACCATCCTTTCTTTCACCAACACTATACCGGTTAATCACTCTAGGTGCCTGCATGTTTGTTACCATACGATTCACCTCCTCTTATTTTGCTAGTAATTTTTTCGGTGCTAGACGAGTAGGTGTCTCCGTTCTGGTATCAATTCGATGTTTTACCAGGGTAGCCCGTCCATTACTATCCGGTGAACTGCAGAATATCGACTTATACTGTTTGAATAATTGTCGTGCTGAATTTATCTAGTTCATGGTTAGATCCTCAGTCCATTTCTGCATGAGGTATTCTACTATTTCTTTCTGCCCTTGCGTATCGGTGTTTCTAATCGGATTCATCTGTTCGCATTTCATTATTATCAATTGATACCCTATAATCGTTATCAGATTTTACTAATGGCTCCCTATCATAATTCCTTTGGTCTCTTCTTCACTGGCTTCTACAACCCACAACCTGGGTGACCCAGAACCTCCCTCCAATCTTTCCCACACAATTATTTCCAACATCGGTGGCACTTTTTCCCGATAATCTATTATTACCCGCCTAATTGTTGTTTCTACATCGTCTATTCGCAGTGGTAACTCAAAACTATCACAGTCCAATACTCTACGTCCAACATCCACCACGAAGCCATTCGCCCTCATGAAGTCCATCTCCAAGATTACTTTTTGCGACTTCGTGTTGGAATTCAGTATTGCCTATCCTGATTCTCGCAATCTTCCTGCCTGTGGCTGTGCGTAATTTCAACCCATTGGCTGGTTGTACTCTTCCCTTGAGTAGATCCTCGCGGACAAACTTCCGCACCGCTCCTGTATCCAGGGTAATAACACAGATCTTCTCGTCAATACTTCCTTTAACGGTTAAGCAGTCACCGCGCCTCGTCCCAATCTCGAAATAGGGATGGAGGTTATGGGGCAATTGGTTGTGGGAGTTAGCTTTGGCCCCTTTAATCTGACTCGTTGAAGTTTTACGACTCCTTTCGCTCTTGGCCATCGTGTTCTTGTACGTCTCCATTTTACATCTCTATATACAGCCACTCGACATATGATCCATCTTGTTTTACGTATCTCCAGGTCCCGTATTCCATCAATGAATGCGTCCATCTTAATTCTCTACATGTAATCGGGAAACGTATTTGTATGTGGCAAATGCACTAGCCGTTTCACCTCTTAGAGCCACTATTAACGCAGTTCCATCATTTGCGTCATTCCAAACATTTTGATTGGTCATTGTTTAAAATTGAAATTTGCAAACCGACAACGATGTTGTACCATCAAATATCGGTGGTTTAAATTTCGTTGCGTACATTGGCTGAGCTACTAGTACTGCTGTTCCGTTAACTTCTGCCTAGAAACTTCTACCCGAAGGCCAGAACTTTATCTTGTAACTCTTCAATCTCTAACTGCAATTTCTGTTCAACCTATTGAACCGTTGATTGAATATGTTCTACTTCTCCATGTAGAGTGTTAAACATTTCATGGAATTTCTCGTACAGTTTGCTATTGATCTCGCCCACTGATCGAATGACAATTCAATTTTCAGATTTAACTGGACTATTTCGAATCATGCTTCATTTCCATAATAACAGCCATCAGTTGCGCCAAATCGATATTTCCCGATTGTGCTGGCACAGCCTAAACCATTGCACCTTCATTCATCTCTTCATCCTCTTCGTCCCCTTATGTGTGGTCGGAAAATGTTGATTCATCGAAATTATAACTAGCCGGATCAATACCATCTTTCTCCAACGCTTGTAATAATCGTTGCTTTAATACATTTGTCTGCGACCGGCCGTTGACAAACCACACCGACCTAACTCCTCCTTTAAATCGGAAATCTTTAACTCATCTACAATCATCTTCTAATTAACAGTCCCTTTTTAATAACACTGTATTTCACTTTATAAACACTTAACTTTCGCTTGTTTCTTTTTATTACTAATAGCACTATCACGGTTAAAACACAACTAATTCACTCTTAAAATTGTATCTCCTATTTATACCAAATGTTCTAGCCTTCTGGGATACTCCAGAATATTCTTGAATTGTCTAGACACATCTACTTTATAACAGTTTTACATTTACGGTAGTGTCTCTACTCAAATAGAGATGTCGCCAAGATCGTACCAATATGTACCCATCCACCTGCCACCTATTGAGTAATAGATTGACTATATAAATTGCAAAAATTAAATCTAATTGCCAATTATTCTTTTATTGAGCTACTTAATCACATCCCTCTCGCGCTGAACGAGAAAGTTTGTAACTATTCTATCGCTACTGTAATACTACTTGTTATATTATATCTAAGCCATTATAAGTATTCGTATATATTCATGTATATGTTTATGAAACGTCGATAGCATTTATTGTTTTTGTCATGGATCGCATGCAAGAAACTATAAAATTAGAAAAAGAGTACAATGCATTTTACTATTTATCGTCTTTCCTCAACCCAGCGCGCAATATATGCAACACCACAAAGACACGTTACAGAATTGATCACGTTTTAGGACCCAACATATGTACATGGTTTTATTTTTTATTTGTTAAATACATAATATTGTAAAATATTCATACTTACAACTATTATTTTTATCATAACCAAACACTTTTGTCGATGCAGCGGCGGCTACTTTTGTTGTTGTCGGCGACACACCAGTTGTTGTAAATGCGTTACGTTTTGATTTTTTTTTGTACGGTGAAAATGATTTGGTAGTCGTTGTTGGTAATGGCGTCGTCAAAATACGATTATAATCTGGATTAGCACTATTTGATTTTTTATTAAGATTTATACTACTATTATGTACACTATTCACTTTAACACTATTTTGTCGATTAAGATTGTGTTCACTGATGTGATTGTTAAAATTTTTTAACTTCTCTTCTAATTTAAATAGTTTTAGAAAATCAATTGTATTTTTTGCGTCACGAATTTTTTTTAGCTTATCATACAGTATTTCACTTTCGGATAGTTTGCAGGTTTTCAGTTGACGATGGCCACCACGCCACGAAAAATTATCTAATGATCTGAAACGAGAAAGTTTAGACAAAATAAAAATAAAAAACACAACAAAAATACAAAATGAGCAAATTTTATTTTATATTTTATTTGGTGTCGTGTTAAAATAAATTAAAAGATTATAGATTGCGTGAATTACGAGGTAGGGGCATTACAAACTATCTACATTCTACATCTATATTCGTCAAGAACATTTTTCAATGGCAAAATTGGCATGAATTGCGCAAAGTAACGGATTAGAATATTTTGATGAGCACAATCTTTTCATGCCCAAAGCTCGTACACGCTTGACATCGGAGATAGCAAGTATATATTGTTCGCAAGTTCCAAAATTGGGAAGGTAGTCACAGCTTACAATTACATTAAAATTTCTAATCACGCATGACAATATTTGATTACTGAGTTTTAGGAATTTTAAAAATTGGTTTCTTACTTCCTGAACATTTTTAAGTTAAGTTGTAAATTTACCAGCTTCTGGGACTTGCTATAGAGAATTATTAACTAACCCAATTTTCAGAGTTAGGCATGATTAGAGACCTAACCAAAATCAAGATTTGGAAGGTTGTCACGACCTGGACGAATAACAATTAAAATTTAAAATTGTTGGACAACTCAATTGTTGGAGTCAGTGAATAAGCCAATAACTTATGGCTGTAGTGTTAAATTTTACCAAAAGGTTCAGATATATTTGTTTATCTTTGTATATGAGCGTCCGCTTATTATCACATTTGTTAAATCCTGCAACATGATATCTGGTAGTATATAACGTAGAACGGTCGTTAAAAACTCCCTACACTCCATTTCGAATAACAACGGGTTAGACATCTCTCATTAAAATGTCAGTTAATTTTAAAAAAAAAGCAAAAAAAAACCAGGACTCCCCACAGGTCGGAAACATCGAGGGAGAACTGGAACCGTTAAGGTGGGAATCCCTCCAAAACACCAGAGAAGGGCGATTCCATGGCACCCAAGCCAGGAACAAGCGGAGCCCAAGGTAAACACAGCATTGCTGACGCAAGACCGGGTAACGTCGGCGTTCCCTCGGAGTTCGAGATTCTGGCCAGGTGAGCTGGAACCTCTGAGAGGCAACTCACAGCTGAGCAGAGAGAATCCGTGGTATGGGCCCAAAAAACTATCGGCTGCGACAGCTTGGAGAGGGACCATGTTGCGAAAAGACAGCGGTCTCAGGATGAGCTGGAAGTTCATGAGAATCCGCACAAGGTGCCTAAACCAAAGTCCTTTGACTCGGCTTTTCTCAAGGTTCTAGGAGATAATCCAGGACCCCGTCCATAGGGAAAGGTGAGGGAGGTTGTGAGCAGGAAAGAGATTCCTAGCAGGCCAAAAGCTCGCGTCTAGATACAAACAGAAGCTGCTAGCCCAGACGAGATCCTGAAAATAATTAGGATCAGCAATCCAAGTCTTCCAACTAATAACTGGAAGATAGTAAACCAAGAGAACGCCAACGGGGGTCTAGATGATCCACTATGGTAATCAACAAGGAGCCCTGGCTTCTCTTGCCGTGACTAAGGGAGTAATTCGCTTGGGTTACGGGTCAATTACTCTCAGAGCCTATAAAAAAAGACAAGGTTGAAACGCATACAGGGGAACCAGGAGAAGGCGGCAACCTGTCCACATAAGAGGCAGTTGTACCAAGAGGGAAGGCAATCCAACCAATGGAGCTTACCGATGTCTTTCAATGTCAGCCGCCTTTCCCTGGTGTCGGACGAGAATTAATTGTCAGACTCGGGGACAAGGGTGCTGCCAGCATCTCGGAACCAAGTATCAGGGGAGGTGAAACGGGCGACACCGGCGAATCCACTGGAACCAACAAACATTAGCCTGCGGCAGTGGGAAGTAAAAATGGTAAGTAGGTTCAACATGATAATACGAGTATGCTAAATATAATTCAAACCAGCCTGCCACATACAATGGCGGTGTCGGCCGTTTTACTCCTCAGACTGACTGGATCGGGAGAAAACGTGGTTCCTATTCAAGAACCTTGGATAAACAGTAATAGGATCTGTGCCTTAGAATGAAGGGGTATAACCTAATTTACTCAAGCACTGGGAAAATCAGATCCTGCAGTCTTGGAAAAAATAATTTATATATATTTCTACTCTCTTGTCTCGTCTACTTAGACGTGATTTATAATAACGATCTTGGGGATACTAACAGGACACTGTCTATTTGGAGAACATGCGAGGAGGCTAGGTCTAGAAGCAAATGGTTTTTTCAGAAGCTGTATGAACGAGGAGGTGGAAGAGACTTTAGTCCACTTCCTATATATGCTGATGTCCGGCTTTAGCACACAGAAGGCATAAACGTATGTGTAGGTTCTTAATGGACAGCCTCTCTGGTCTCGAATACTGTAGAGTTCGAGATATATCACGCTACATAAGTAGCGCTAATTGGTTCAAATAAAGGTAATAAGCAGCCACTCTAACCTAAGACTGTGATTCACAGCTGATAGGTCTCAGGCGTTTTCAACGGTCTTGAGGAACCTTCACACTTCTATAGAAGTTGCTTGCCAAACTGGTTTGGTAATCATAAATTAAGAAAAATGATCAAGAGCAATAAGTATTGTCCGAATAAATCAATATACACAGATGAAAGTGCCTAAAAGTTATGGAAAGTCAAACGAGTCGCAGTTTACAGGTTTGGTTAGGAATTTAAATTTATCACTAGCATAAATAAACAAGGGTACATCTGCCTTCATAGTATGCCATTAGTAATTTCGCTGGATAAGCTTACTTGTCCGGGAGGAATCGATTAAATAATATCCAAGTATTCGATACTCTGCATTAGGAACTGAATTCTGGGAACCTTTTTGGAATTCAATGTTAAACCCAAATACCTAGAATTTTAAGTTCCACTGTACAAATTTTCCAGTGATATCTTTAAGAGACATGAGCTACTTGAGACTGGTATGATCCGTTTTACCTATAATGGGCAGGCCGTCTACGTACAATCAGAATTACTTTATAATTTCCAGGGCTGCTGAATATTCTTGTGCTGTAACAGAATATTTCCACTGAATCGCTTTAAGTTCTTTAGACATATAGGCTCTGGGCCTTTTGTTACTCTCCTTATCCCTTCGAAAGAATGTCCCTGAAATAAGTAGATCTTGCATCACGCTGAATATAGAAGCATAAGTGAAAATTTGGAGTAATCATACACTGGTGCTGAAGGAAGTACGCATTTTAAGGCGTTGAAAGCATATTCAGAGCTTCATTGGACCACATGAATTTCTTGCTCTTTTTTAACAAGCCCATAACGTGGTCTTTGATCGGGATAGGTCCTAATTCTTGGTACAATGGTCGTCCCGGGATGGTAAACACGGTATTTTCTTTCTAGGATCCAAGAGTATCTGACAGAAAGGCGTCCTTCAAATATAGACTGGAAATATAACGGGTATGATCCAACATACTCAGTAATCCGTTGATCAGTGGCAAAGGAAAGCCACCCTTTTTAGTGATACTATACAGGTTTCGACCGTCAAGGCAAAGATTGCCATTAGAGAGCGTCCACTAATACTCTAGCCTATCCAATACAGCCTACAATCTTTAGCACTGATCTCCGGAGAGGTCACACTAGCTATGGTCGGGGGAGATAAGTGTTAGGTAGGGAAAATGGAGTAGAAGAAATGGATAAAATCAGAAAACGGTTTATTCTGAACGTTTATTCCCAGGAATCACAACCCAGACAAAGAATTTGCTGTAAGAGCATTCCAGCAAACCCTAAACTTACGTACCGTTGATGCGGTGATTACTGCATATAGGGACGATTACGCTCTAGGAAGTCGATCGAATTATAAAATGTTTTTTTTTTGGAGATATTACGACACATTTGTCGAAACTAGTTTATAACGCACAGATTCCGAGCTTTAAACAATTTATTTTGAAGTTTGCTAGGTTTTGGTAAGATTCTTAATTCTGGTCGAAGCTTTCGATTTTAGAATGTATACTAACTATCAAATGAAGTGTTTAGTACATTTAGTAGTACAAGTTGCTGGAGAGGCCCACATGAGCTTGAAGGCTCAATGTTGGGGAGCGGATGTGAAGTTAGAGGATGGAGAGCTACCATTATTAATAATATTCACTTTCAGTGTATGAACTCTTGGAGATTAAGGGCTTCTGGGTATTATCTGCTCGGGAATTAGTCCAACATTTCTCCAAATGTCTTCAACAGGTACTGGACTAGATCTGAAATTGTTGGTATGTACGGGTCGACCATTTGTTGGTTCTTCTGTCAATCAAGGAATTTTAGTACCCAATGTTATCTGTTCTAAAAAATTTCTTTGACACATGAAAAGTCAAAAATATGCCATTTATCATCATTGAGTCGCTAACAACACAACATCGCATTTTGATTGTTCAAATTTAGTATGAAAATAGTCGTTGAAAAACAACAAGATTTCGTAAATTACGTGAGAGTTTTGGTCGATATGGACGTCCTATACTGAGCAGGCCATTGGCAAAATTATTGATCGTTTTGTAGAAACTGGTTCAGTGGAAGGTCGAAAACCGTTGTTAGATTATTTGTTGATTAGTTGATTATCTTTTGTGGTGTTATTTAAAAGGTAAGGTTTATGCTAATCATCCACAAACAATTCAACAACTTAAAAACAACATTCGAGCTAAAATTGGGGTCACTGTCCACTTTTACTGGAAAAAGCCATCGTAAATTTTGATGTTAAATGGCCATCTTTCATTATCAATAAAAAATGTTGACTTTTCATCCAAAAATATGTGTTTTATTTACAAATAGAAAAAGGACTAACAGATGGCCCACTCGTTACCTTCTTGCAAGATGAACTTGCAATCGAGTAGGCAAATTTTGTTTACAGACCAATGGTGAGTATTATTGGTCTGTAAACAAAATTTGCAAATTTTTTTTTTTTTTTTTAATAGTGTTGATATGATGGTAGCTCGCTAGCCTCTGACTTTAAATTCGTTCTCCTTCATTGAGCCTTCAAGACCATTTTTTGGCTCCCCAGCAAATTGTTTTACACTTAAATAGACAACACAGGCCATTTAGAAGTCGATTCAAAGAACCATATTAGTTTTGGCCATATATTCTGCTCGCTATAAAAACTTATTAACTGCAAAATCCTGATGCAGACCATAAGAACGTTATCCTCTATTTACGTACAGATCTTACTCGCGACGTGGATACTTGAAACCTCCGGGTGACATGGAATATCAATTAGTAGTACTCCGCATCTATTGGGATTAGATTTTGTGATTTTTTGGGTTCGATTTGGTTGTGGATTCAGAACAAATATTGTCGTAGTGTTGGTTGATTAACGTAAATTGTGGGCGGTACTCAAATTTTCGTAGGATTAGCTAGTTCATATACATATGTATATACGCACTTAAATCAAAAAACAGGCAAAAATGTGAATTGGTATTCGAAATTTCCCGTTTAAAATAAATTTCATTAATCATTTCATAATTTGAGTTTTCCAGGTATACCATATATCCTTAGCATAATTTATACGAGTATATGAGTCATGAATATACATAATATGTAATTTATTCTAATCAATTCATATTTTTTATTATTAATTTTTTAAAAACATAAATTTAATTATGTTACTCAAATTCCATTCCACATAATCTAATTCCAACAAAACCAAAAAAAATGCGAAACAAAACGCTGAAATGGGATTGCCAGTTTACGTACGTAAATGTATATCGTATGAATATGTAAACAAAAAACATTAAATTGAAATATGTACAAAAAAAAACAAACCGGATTTGAATGACAACAAAAAGCTTTTCAATTCACAATCATTTTGCATAAAATATACAAAACAAACAAAAAAAGCTCCCGCGCACACAGAGGCAATCAAATTTTCATTACGATTTACAAACTGTTGTTACTTTCAATTGCGATATACATACTGTTTGTTTGGATTCGGAAATGGGTTGCGGGTTTATCGTAATGCATATAACAGTAAATGAACTATAAGATAATTGAATTTGTTTTTTGTGTCTGCACAATGGACCGATCTTGATTTAGTTTTTTGTTTGCCTCTATTTGTTTGTGTTGTTTAGTGCCGGATATCCTACACAAATTAGCTAAATTACATTTTGTTCAAATGCATTATTTTTTTAGAGACACTAAATGTTGAAATAAGCTTCTCGTACTGATCAGAAAAATAAAATATTTTCCTTATAAAACGAAACGCAGCCGCCTGGTGCCTAATAGCATAATTAAGCATCAATTTAGTAAGATCGTCGATTTAGTGTAAAATGTACATGCATACACAATTTTTTTTAAGTAATATAGTTCGGAAGGAAAGTTGGCTTTGATTTAAACTTAAATCAGAGAACAAATGAACTTTGAAGTTTAAAATGGCGAATAGAAATAATTTTTATTTTATGTAAACCTTAAATTGATTTCCACCAATTTATGTGTCCAATACGCTTTAAATTCGAATGGTCGAGACCCGTTCACCTCGATCTTGTATTCGAATATTTACGGTAGAAATATACAAAATCTTTAGAACATTATATCAGAGTATTAACTGGAGCCGAAGAATTATTACCCAATTAATTGACGTTTGGCGCACTCCACTGTATTTCACAAATTTATAAATTCGACCATTTGCACTATACTTTTCTGTTTACACACTTTACTTTGGTACACTATGTTCACTGGTTAAAATAAGACTGTTACTCTCTGCTATTGCGAATCTGTTGTGTTCGATTTATATCCATTCGCTACTGCGCTGCGCTCTCCATCTTGCAAAGAGTTACGTCATTCTCGAATTGTGTATAATATGTAAATAGACAATCGAGAAACAATTATGGTTAACACGGCTACATTTGGCATTCACAATAGTTTATAGGGATTCTAGTATTTATTCTAATTAATTACAGTGCTTGAAAAACTGAACGAATTTAAATTTAAATGTAACCGTTACACGTTACTACCGTTACTCTTTCCATACAATTTTTTCGTCTACTCGTAGTACGCGACTTAAATTTATTATTTTAAATTTTTTTTATTTAATTCAGTTATAAACATGGCGTTAACCGAAGAGCAGCCAAATTTTTATTTTTAAATTTTTGAAACATAAATATTTGTTTATGTAGTACGTGTAAAGTGCAGGAATGGGTGTCGAGACGTAAAACATTGCGTAGATTACTTGGCAAAGTTAATGGTCAACGTCGACAATTATGGCAATGCCGACAACCTATACGATGTTTTCGCGAGTTGAAATAAAATGCGCCGGTTCGCCCTATAACGCACATGTTGTGTGATTTGTGTGCTATAATACTAATGTTTGCCGTATTCCAATATAACTTTGAGTTGTTAGATTTTTGTATTTTGTAAACGACTACTGAAAAATTTGATTAAAGCTGAAATTTCAATCAAAATTGATTCAGCAGCGCGGCTTGGTTGGGCGCATGGTTGGATAAAACGCTCAGTTTATTCGCAATGGAAAAATTATAATGCGAACTTTAGACATGCTCGAGACTATTGATCGCCAAACTGTAAATTACCTAGAAAATACAATTATTATGACGTCATACACTCGTTTGACATAAAATTAGGCCAAATTTATTTAGGGACATCTGACATCGGGCGAAATATGTTAAAAGCGATGAAACTGCTAACAAACGAATTGGTTATTCCTGAGGTGGATGAAGATGAAGACGAAGATAGTAAATCCGACCTTTGACAAGACAATGGAGAGAAAGGGTTGAAAATGTTCACATTCAAATGTGAAAAGTTATTTTAAATACGTGGCTCATACTTGTTAGGTAGCAGTATCGAATACTCTTAGTTCATTTCTGCATTC
This sequence comes from Tipula unca, assembly GCA_951394425.1. Classification (NCBI taxonomy): domain Eukaryota; kingdom Metazoa; phylum Arthropoda; class Insecta; order Diptera; family Tipulidae; genus Tipula; species Tipula unca. The sequence continues at coordinate 174,038,902 of OX596380.1, read as the reverse complement.
ATAAAAAAGTCAATAGATAAATGCAGAATGGTATCAAAAAATTAACGAGCCTCTATCAGAGCTATATTAACAAGAAAACTTGAGTTAAAAAGCTATGCTTGACTGTCTAACTCGGTAGAATTCAACGTTTGACATGATTAATCGTTTATTGGAGTACGGAACATTCTGCACAGATGTCATGGAGCCAGAACTAAGTATAGATGAAAAGGTTTGGGAGTTTTGTTTGAATTTTGCCAACATTTTTGAGCCAGTCAAAATGTTGACCGTTGAATGATCAAATGCATCTCGGTGATTTTTATGGACTTTGGTTGAAATTTAAATTAGAAATGAAAACCTATAGTAAGAGTAAAATATTAGATGCGGACTTTATGCAAATGTTACCAGAGAATAATTTCATTATTAGATGTCAGCTTTATCTAGATGCCAGATTTCACTTAATGTTAACCAACGGCAATACATTCAACGCTCAGAAACATATTCTTCTTACGATAAAAATTTTGAAAAATCTGCAAATGGGAAGATAGGTATAAATCAAAGCAATACAATCGCAAGTTCATCGGAAAGTGAATCAGACATATGGTCGAACTGTTAAAGAGCGAACTACAGTTAATACACCATCAACATCAAATAATTTGGACAGCCGGAGTAGCTTTGAATTAAGTGTGCAACAGGAGAGTTTGCGGTTTATAAAACATTTCCACGAGTTACTAAGGTAAAAAATGTATTTCAGTGGTGGGAAGACAATAAAATGAAATTTCCATTTTTATATGAAGCTGCCCAAATTGTAATAGTGGTCCCTGCGTCAAAAGTCGTGTTGAGAGAGCATTTTCTTCACTAAAATAAAACCTGAATCCAAATTTGAACCCGAAAGTTTGTTGGTTCGAAGCCCTACTGAATGTAACATATAAAACTAATTTTGTGAACATTGAAATTCCATATTTCTAGAGATAAATTATGGAAATCTAATAAATTAAAAATTTTCTAACCTAAAATAACTTTCTTAGTAGGTAAGTATAAAAAAAAGAGAATAAAATGTGAATGTTCAGTTTTCTAAAAGACGAAATAACCGTTCATTTGGAAAATTATAGATTAAAATGCATTGACGGACATTCGATAAAACTATCTAAACCAGTAACGCATTGATCCTAACGAAATTTGTTCACCGTGGTTTAGAATTAATTTACAAAATCACTACGTGGTCGACGTTGTCTATAATCCACGTTGACGTAGAAAATCATTTAATATTTTCTTGAACGCTTTCGAAAGGTCTCTATCACATTAGCAAAAAAATAGAATTTTTTTTTTTGAATAGAAAACCCTTTCCAATAAGAGGCTTCATTTTGATATTTTAAAAAAACGAGTATTTCTTAAGAGAAATCAATGAATGTTGATTTCATTGTAAAGAGGAAGGTATGCCATTAACATTTGAAAACAATATCAGCCAATATAAAATTCATTAATCATAGCCATAAAAAATCATTAATCATAGCTCGGTAGGGCAATCCATTCACCGTAACAGTTGCACGGTCCAATCAGCTTAAGGAGGGAGAGGCTTTTCAACAATCACTCTTGGATTTTCTGAGCCCGAAATGCGACAATTCTGCTTAATATCGTAGCCTCCGAGGTGAAAATTGGCCTCATCACTGAATATAATTTTTCTATGAAAATCCGGATCATATTGATGCATTTGAAAGACCCAATCAGCGAAGATACGACGTTTATGGTGATCGACCGGCTTGAGTTCTTGTGTTAACTGAACTTTAAAACCCTTAAGACCTAAGTCTTTATGTAAAATACGGTGTAATGTCGTTTGTGGAAACAACACTACGGGCTACAGCAGCAATATTCTCAGTTGTTCTTGAGCGATGCACACGGTTTCGATTCTTCACATTACTAACTTATCCCAACAGCTTAAATTTTTCCACCAGTTTCACTATTGCCGGCCGAGAAATTGCTTCACGACGACTAAAAGGTGCTTTAGTTTTGCGAACTGTCACTGCAAATATTTCACCATAGTCCCAACAAAATATTATGTCAATGTCATCCAGCAGATAACTGCACAAAAGTTACTAGTTCACCAATCAGGTCTACGGGTAAGTAATAAGTAATTCAATGCAAACATCAAAAATCCAGATGGAACCGAACCAGCACCAAAAAGAAGGTACCATAAAATTGCCTGTTTTGTTTACTGAAAAATATCATGAATGGACAATATTCCACGACATATATGAACGTTTGATTCATAAAAATAATTTGCGAGTTATGCAGCTCAACTATATACTGCCATTTGGATATTAATTAAAGAAAGATACCTCAAGAAAAGAAAAATAATGAATAAAACTTCCGATCTCTCAACCAACACTTCTTGGAGGACTGAGCAGATTAAATGATCGGACAAAAAATGCTTATATGTCATATATAATCTGAGTACTATGATTAACAGCTGGACACATTTGGGTAGTTTTAATCACTCTTCAAAAATTGGATACAGAAAGCCAGAGGTTATAAAAGGCAACAATATTGCCTACGATGTTTAAGCCCGCATAAACGCAAATCCTTCAAAAGGGTTGATTGTGTTACTTGTAAAAGATATCCTCATGCACTACTGCATTCAGACCTGAAATTTGAAGATAACAAGCTGTACCGAATGGATAGCAATCATACTCGGGTTACACTAGACAAAAGATTGTGATTCTTGCTACTGTGTTGATAGCTGTCACGCACAGCATGAGAGAATAGCTGCTAGGGGTTCTCATCCATCCAGGGTCACAGGCATCATTCACCACCGAATATGCTGTGCAAAGGTTAAGATTGAAAAGAGATAAGATTCAAACCAAAATAGCAGGATTAGGATTAAGCGAGGCACGGGCGTCAACAAGCAAGGTTATGGTGGAAGTAAGGCTTAGGCACCAATCGTTGTTTAGAATATCGATTAATTATGTAGTTCTAAACAAATTAACAAATATTATTCCCGAAGCCAAACTTGATGGCGTTCATCTGGGACACCTAGAGGGTTCTTATCAGCCGATGGGCCGATATACATCAAAAGAGCAAGATGGGACACTTTGGGCTCAACACACCGAGCTTGGTTGTATTGTCTCCGGGCCATATATCCCTCGAATTCGACACGATGTTTCGTGTCGACTATTCTCAGAACAACGCTCCTTGGAATGGGTAATCTCAAAATTTCTCTATTTGACGTTTGGTTTACTCATTTTCTGTCTTTTCAAAATAATTTTTTAATTCCATGCATAGATTGATTACTACAGTTGCTCGATCGCTATTAAACCTGAAGTTCCAAAAATAGCCAATCGAAACCAAAGATATATTGGTTAGCTCACGTTACAACACTTTTTACAAACATTTCAGAGTGGTTCGATACCCATTTTCAAAAATTGTTTTATTTATAATTTTTATATAATACAATATAAAGTCAAGATAGTGCGCATGCTGAAGTGTGATAGCTTTTCAAGTATACGGCCTCGGGGTCGAATCCTGCTGATCACCTAATTTGTTCTTAAAATTATGATATGAACTTATAAAATCTTGTAAATGTAAATTACACGAACATGTTTTCCAAGAATACCACCGCAGTACTCTTTGTTTGTCGTAGGACGCGACAAAACGATTGGATCGCTGCGCATCCGTAAAATACAACTGTTTGTAATTTCAATACCGGACCCCCGCTCAAATACCCGGACATGAGATTTAGGATCGGCTCGTGGAATTTGCAATCACTTAGAAAACCAGGAGGTTTAACGCCTGGAATTCGTTTCTCTTCAGGAAGCTCTATAGCTGAAAAGTGGGGACCATGTGTCCCAGGGCTTTACGTTGTTATACATTGGAGATGATCTAGAAAATTTGAGAAATACATTTTTCATGGGCCGTGGTTAAGAAGGCTGCTTTGGATTTCCCAGCAATCATCTGTCTATAATTTATGTACCCGCGCCCACAGAAGTCAGCCAGCCTCAAGAAGACTTATTTAACAATGACTTTGACTAGCTGATGGCATCTATACCCGAACACCGTGTTAGACTGATAATTGGGGACTTTAATAAAATAAATTATATTCATTGGGGGAGCCAGTTGACTGTCTGGCTCATGCAACCCCATATCTACTATTAGAGCTGGTAGAAATCAGGCCGACTTGTATGAAAACATAACCTATAATTTGGAAACCTGGACACATCCTCGCAAAACTTTTTTCAAAAGTCTTTTCACTATTTTATAAGGCCCCTTGTATGGAGGAGTTAAGCCAACCTTAACTCTGTCCACTCTGACGAAAACATAGTTACAGTCCGTCAAGTCTTTATGTATAAAAATGTTGTTTTGAGGGGGGCTTCGAGTATTTTGAGGTACGACGTTGCGCATCGACTGTCTTAAACGATCGACCAGTGAAGTAAGATCCGTCGAATACGCAGAGGAGGAATGCATTACTAATTCTCCAGGGACCTTTAGTGATTGTCCGTAGACAAGATCGGCTGGATTGCATCCGAGTTCAGATTTGACCGAAGTTCTGATGCCAAGGAGAATAAATGGTAGCTCTGTGCTCCAGTTCAGGGTGTTTTCTCTTGCATACAAGGAGGCTTTAAGAGTACGATGGAATCGCTCCACCATACCATTTGATGATAAGTCGTAGTCCGTATTCTATGCGAATCTAACATCTTGTTAAATTCCTGAAAGAGGTTGCTTTCAAACTGACTGCCTTGGTCAGTTGTTATCTCAAGTGGTACACCAAATCTTGAGATGTACTGGTCTACGAATGCGTGCACTACTGTGGATGTTCTCATGTCTTTCAATGGAATGGCTTCCGGCCATCGAGTAAATCGGTCTATGATGGTTAATATGTACACATAGCCATTTGACGGGGATAGTGGACCAACCAAGTCTACGTGGATATGCTCAAACCTGCTGGAAGGAATATCGAACCGACCGTGTTCGGAACGTGTATGCCGATTTATCTTCGACTTCTGGCAAGCGAGACACGTTTTAGACCAATATCCCGTATCCACATTCATACTTGGCCAGAGTATTTCGAAGATACCAACTTACGCGAGGATCGTATTCCAGGATGTGATAAATTGTGAATTTTCTGGAATACTTGTAAACGTAACTCTAATGGTATGTACGGACGATTTTTTCCGGTTGATGTCTCACACCATATGTTTAAGTCTACGGCAGGATGGCGTATCAGTTCAAATTTTAATTTGGAACTAGACTCAGTTTTACTTCTAAGGGTCCTAAACTCCTCATCTGATGTTTGTAGCGAAACTAGTCTTTCCACATCCAGGCCTGTGTTACATATCGGTAGGACCTCGTGTTCGCTTGTTCTGGACAGGGTATCTGCTACCACGTTACTTACACCTTTTATATATCGAATATCTGAAGTGAATTGCGATATGTAATCTAATTGGCGAGGTTGTCGGGGACTTCACTCCGACTTCAACGCCATGGCAGTAGTCAAGGGTTTATGGTCAGTAAGGATAGTGAATATTCTACCTTCGACGAAACACCTGAAATGCTTGATAGCACAATAAATGGTAAGCAGTTCACAATCGAAGGTAGAATACTTACGTTCGGGTGGGGAAAGTTGTTTGGAAAAGAATCCCAATGGTTCCCAACATCTTTTGTTATACTGCTCCAATACAGCCCCGAGCGCGGTGTTGGAAGCGTCAGTGTTTATCCTGAACTCTGCATGCTCTAGGGGGTGGGCAAGAAGTGTTGCTTGAGCCGGGGCAGCTTTGGTTTTGTTTATAGCCGCTTGGCATTCAGGGAGCCAATTAAAATCCTTATTCTTGCTTTTATGAACAATCGAGAGTTGCATATGTATTGGAGCTAGTAGTTCGGCTAAGTGAGGAATGAATCGGTGATAGTAATTAACCATTCCGATAAAGCGCTCCACTTGCCGTATATGCTGGTTGGGAGAAATCGTTTATAGCCACGATCCTCTCTGAAGATGGGCGAATTCCATCTTTTGAGATTTCGTGACTAAGAAAATTTAGCGACTACCAACCAAAATATCATCGATGTATGAATAAACGAAATTCAACCCTTTTGTCACTTCGTCCATGAAACGCTGAAAAGTCTGTGCTGCATTTCGTAGACCGAATGGCATTCGCATGAACTCAAAAAGCCCAAAAGGAGTTGTAATTGCGGTCTTATATACATCGTCAGCAGCTACTGGTGTTTGATGGTAGGTTCGGACCAGGTCTATCTTTGAAAAGATAGTACAATCCTGCAAGTTTAAGGAAATGTTGTGAATATGGGGAAGAGGATATCTGTCTGGTACTGTTACTTTGTTCAGTCTTCGGTAATCCCCACAAGGTCGCCAATCGTTGCTGTCGCGCCAGGGAACCAAGTGTAAAGGTGAAGAAACTGATGATGCCGATTGTCTGCACAGTCCTAGAGAATTCATGTATTCGAACTCGCTCTTCGCTATCTTGTGTTTTTCTGGATCTAAACGACGCGGTCGTGAAAATGGTAATTGTCCTTCCGTCACGATTCTATGCACCACGCTGTGTTTCACTGGTAAGTCATATCTAGATTCTTGGGTAAGATTAGGAAAACGTCTAAGGAGTTCTCCAAATGGACCGTTGACCATGAAAAGTCGGATTGTCGGTAATGGATCGTCTATATCCATGGCATTGACAATCAATGACGTATTTGAGTCAAGAAGCCGCTTGTTTGCTAAGTGAACTACGATACCAAACTTAGTCAAAAAATCAGCACCTATGATAGGCCTGGTAACTGACGTCACTATAAATGGATGTTTGAAATCGCGGCGAAAACCTAAATCGATATTTAATAATCTTACACCGTAAGTTGTGATTGGAGAACCATTAGCAGCGAAGATAGTATTGCATGAATCGCGAGAAATATTTTTATATAAATTTGAAGGAACAACTGAAACATCAGCTCCCGTATCAATAAGAAAACTTAGATTGGTTTTGGGACATTTAATAAATAGGCGACGTGTTTGAGTCGTCCCAACGTTTGTCGCAATTACTTTGGGACGATCTAGTTTTCCGATTTATCGTTTGATTTCTTATTGTACTGACCAGTAAATGTACACGAACCACCTCCACATTTTTTGGCTGCGGCACCAAATCGAAAATGGTAATAACAGAAACTTCGCCTGGTCGAGGTAGAACTAGTAGTAGTAGAGTGTGATTTAGACTGCGAACGATTGCGCGATCGGTTACGAGAAAAATTTCGTGGTCTTGATCGATCTTGTTTAAAGATGTGTTGCCGTCGTTCGTTAATAGCTGTAGCTAGACTTTCTAAAGTTATTGTTCCAGTCGCCGAGCTTTCCTTTGAACTGAGGCACTATAGATCGCTGATGACGTTGATGGTCGATGGAATTCCCATATTTTGTCAGCTAGGGCAGTTAACTTGGTCATTGGTTCTGACTCTTGGACTAGAATAATCGAACGTGATTGCTCCGGCAATCTTTTTAGCCACAATGCTTTCAAAAGCTCTTCCGTAACTTCAGTCAAGGAACCCGCTAGCTGCTGTAATCGACGATAAAACGCAGATGGGTTTAAATCACCCATAGCTGTAGCGCCTATTAAACTTTCCAATCGTTGAGTCTCAGGTAAACTCAGTCGTTTTACCACTTCCAATTTAAGAATTATGCAGGATGTGATAACTTATTGGTCAGCAACCCATGTACGAATACATAGGAATGCCAACAAAATTGGTACGATTGTGTAGAATGACATTGACGCAATCTCAATGCTGTGTTAATGTTGAGACCAGGCATCAACAATTTTTGCAGTTAACTTGGGTGTTCCAGGGAGATGCTCCGTTCCCGAAACTCTTTAATCTCATGTTGGAGTATTCATCTTTTGTTAAATTGAAACAGGTGGTTGCATATACAGATGACATATGCGTGCGATTGCACTGAATAACAACAGAGTGAAGGAAATATTTGTTCCGCTTGTAGAGTTTTCAGCTTATGTTGAAAAAAAAATGATCTCTCGGTGATCTAGATGATCTCTATGGCACACCAGATTTTTATAGTGACCACTATATGTTTGAGAGATAGAGGAGGTTCAAATACGATAACAGTGTGTGTGCGTGAAGTATCAAGCTAAAATGTTCAAGTGACTCCGCAATTTATGCCCATAAGCTTTTTGAATTATTGTTTTCTGCGCTGCGCTGCAATCGATTTTATTTTCGTAATTCAAATGAAATCGTGCAGGTATACCCAACGCACATAAGAGCAATTAATAAGAAAGAAGAAAAAGACGAAAGAAATGAGTTGAATAAAAGGATTTTTGTTTGTTGGATGTCTCGTTACTGAACAGATTAATTGGATGGGATTATGTACGTTGACTATATATGTATGTATGTACATACGTACTTTATACAGAATGAGTGGTTGATGAAATATTTTTTTGTGACTTCAAAAAAATCTGTTTGTGTAAAAAACCTATTAGAATTATATGTTTTTAGGAGCTGATCAACAACATATAATTGAATTGAATATATCTGTGTATACATATTTGAAATCCGCCATATTGATGTATAAGCTTTGAAATTATTCTGTTTATTTAGATATATTCAGATATAAATTATTCTCGTGTTTTCCATTTTCATTCGCCTGATTATTCGAATACAGCAGCGGGGGTTAATTTCAAAGTTCAATCAACGTAAATTCTTATACCAAAATAATTGTCTCGCATCTCGTATAATTGTCAAGCGACACCTTATTTATACGTAAGCATATCGTATAGAAGAATATATGTACACGTATTAGATTCACAAAACACAGGTAACTCGTGTTCATTTAATAAAATACACTTTTTGCAAAATATCACATCATTAACGTGACAAAGTTAAATTCAACATAACAACAAATCTGTTTTTTTCTTTTTTATTCCATTTTCATTCTTGAAGTCATTTAACCTCTTTATCGCTCATCCCTATAGAATTCTGTTGTAATATATTTATCCATTCCATATAGAAAACAGTTTTTTGTTTATTCATCTTATATTCGAGTATATATCAATACGGTACACGTAGATTATACGAGTATATATGGAAAGTACATACAGGAACGAGATGTCGTCTATATATGCATCAAACTGAAATAATAAATTTATTATGTGTTTTTGGAAAGAAAGTTGTCGTGTCTATTATATACATATATGTATATAGTTAGAGAGTGTGGTGGAAGGTTGTTAAACTCTGTATAAGACATACACAAAATTTTGTCGAAACAGTATAGTGTATAAGCGTTCTTATATACATATATTGCCTCAAGCGATGAATTATCGGGATTTGATTTAGATAAACACAAAAACACTATATAGCGTGGATGCGAACGGAAAACAAATGGAAATGATAAATATTTACGATAGTAAGTTAATTAATTATAGGTAAAACTGAAAAGGCTAGAAATATGGACCAAATTCGGGACATGTTTCGTTCTACTCTTTACACCAAAATATACTCTTTTTGAGTTAATGGCATACAAACGAATACATGTAGCCAAACAAGGTATCATTGAAGATATTCTCATGGTTTTGAAGAAGTGTTATTATTTTAACAATCAAAAGAAACATTAACTAGTCTGGGCTTCCAATTTGAACTGGGGGTGGAACTGGAAAGCATTGAATATTCGTAATTGTATTCGTTAATTTATTAACAGCTGGAAATTCAAGCAAATAGCGCAGTGGTTAAAGCTGCGACGTTTGAATCGGGAGGTACCGGGTTCGAATCCCAACAGAGGCGGATTTTTCATCTATGACCCTCTGTTGAATGTAGAACTCATGGGCCGACCCATCTTCCATGTCACTGTACAGGGTGACATGGAGTTAAGTAATTCGGAGGTAGTATACTGTACTTGTGTGAATCGATGAATGGGTCGAATGAATGTTAGTGTGAATGTGGGTATTGCGCCGTGGGCCCATTAGTGGCAAGGAGTGCTGGAGTAAAATCCGCTCAATTTTAATTTTTTTTAACAGCAGCAACTCAGCACAATCAAGTCAATACCACTATATCAACAAAACTTGTAACACGGTAGTGAACAGTGCTGTGTTATAATCGTGGGGATGTCCCAAACCCGAGATAAGATTCATTAGGCCGGGCAATATTATATCATATGATAAGTTCCTAACAATTGTACCAATCTTAGCGCATAAAAAAATATTAAAAGGTTAAAAAAAAATCCGATTTCCGGGAAAGTGAGAAACATTATTTTGGCGGCCATTTTGAAAATGAGAAATTTAAAGACGGTGTCTTTGTAATAATTTCTTAATCCTTATTTCTTTATCTTTAAAACGAACTATATTTCGTATTTTTCGGATAAATACTGTTTTTTATATTTGCATAAATGCTTCACCATTTTCAACAAATTAACAAATATTTCACCCTCTGTAGCTTCAGCAACAACAACAATAACAAAAAATCCAGTTCAACAACAATTTTTTTACCTAGTACTACACATTCAAGACATAAAAATCGCAAAATTAAAACAAGACATTCCAAAAATTTGCGATTTCACGTATTTTTCAACCATAGTTTTACCAGCAAACTAATGTCCCAATTTATACAGCAAAATACGTTACAAGCTGGATAAGAGGTGGAGATGTGACATTGCCGCGAAGTTAGCAATAGATAAACTTTCATTAAAACAGCAATAATATTAGGAATAAAATTAGTGTAAATTATTTGAGCTCTATAATTCGATGTCTTCACGAGTTTTTGATGCCATTGAAATTGGTGGAATTACTAAAACCAATTACCAAGACCAAACTCAGGTTCGAAACCGTTGGAGCCAGATTGTTGACACAGTAAGGAGCCAGTAATGACGCTTGTGAAGTTTATCCTAAATTAGAATTAAACCAACAAAAACAACGTAATATGAATATGGATTAGTGAATATCGAAAATATATGACATTTAGGCGAACATTAAATTATTTGTATATAGCTATTGATTGAATCTATTACAGTATGTAAAAAATTGGATATCCAAACAGTTCTAAGTGCTAAATCATATATAAAACTAAAGGCTTAACACTAATAATCCAATCATGCCAAAACTTTTGAGAAGCTAATGGCTTTCACATGGTCAAATTGAGGTTTCAGTTAATTTACATTTTAGGATTTTCTTAAGAAAGTACCTTAAAATTGAAGTATTTTACATTTCAATATTACTATTATAATTATTAAGTTGAACTAGCTAATGTGAATTTAACAGTTTAGTTTAGAACAAAAATTATTAAATATGATTTTTCTGTCACTTATTGCCTAAAAAACACAAAAATATGTTTAAATCATAAAATATAAATATTTTTTGTGGTATGCTTAGTAGAATGTTACTAATTTCCATTTTAATACAATTCTGAAAAGAGAATTAAAGGAAAAACCGTGCTCAGTGAATTTTTGTTAAACAAAACAGTAAATTGCATTAACTTATAATGTGTAATGAATAATAATAGTGGAAGTAAGGATAACAATTAATAGACTAAAAGTAAAGTTAACTGAAAAGGATTTTATTATGAAAGTGAATTTGTGAAAATGTATAAAGTGTTAAGTGATAGTGTGTACGCATAATTCTTGTTTACAATGCGCCAATTACAAGAAAAATCAGTTAAAAAGACAGTAAATCATAAATTCAAAAAATTAAAGTGATACCAAACCAACCAGAATTTGAAAAAACTAGTCCAGATAACTTGTTGAAAGCATTGAGTGTTGTTTATCCAGATTTGAAGTTAAACAAACAAAAACAAAGAGAATTTGCTCTATTTTAAGAATCGAAAATTCCATTAAAAACCGAAAAAAATTTCAATATTTATGGATTCGCAAATTAAAGGATAGTAAGCAAATAAGTAAGGTAAGACCGAGCAAATAGCGCAGTGGTTAAAAGCTGCGACGTTTGGATCGGGAGGTACCGGGTTCGAATCCCAACAGAGGCGGGATGCAAAAGGGATTTTTCATCTCCCGATTTTGATCGGTGATTAAATTGAAAACATCTATGACCCTCTGTTGGAATGTAGAACTCATGGGCCGACCCATCTTCCATGACCGTAAAAGTGTCTATGCCAAGGCCTTTTTTAAAAAAAAAAAAAAAAAAAAAGGATAGTTTTATGACAGTTCAAAGTCAAATAACTCCAATATTGAATATTTCAAAACCTTCATCCAATACATTCTGCAATGATATGGATAACGGTACAGGAAAACTGTAATGGAAGACCTTCCCTTCATTTTTAAACAAGGTAACCCCAATGAATGGTTACATCGTTGTACTTTTAAAATTGAGATTGATTCGAATGAGTACAACCTTCAAAACCTTCGAGAAGGCATAAAAGATGCACTGACAGCTGCAAAAAATAATTGTGTCCTTACATTCAAAACAGCCAACTGGAATAGGAGTACCAATATTCATGTAGTATATGCTTTTTGCAAATACAAAAATCATTGTCAGAAATACAAATTTAAAATATCACAAAAAATATTTGTAGATATGTATATATACAATCGGTGACGACATAAAAGATTACGGCCCTATAAAGGAGTTTATTAAATTACGTGGAATCAGACGGCGAAACGTACAAAATCATTTGATGATTAAATGTCCTAACCTATATAATTTAGAGCAGCTAGAGAATGTGGATCCAAATCTTTTAAAAGCTGGAAACACACAAAAAATCATAAGAAAAGATGTATTACGAAAAGCCAAATCGGAACGGTTACACATCAATGATTTGGTGAAAGAATGCGAAATACATAATGCCATTAATAGACTGAAACATCAAAATTCGAGTGACAAATATATATATATATATATATATATATATATATATATATATATATATATATATATATATATATATATATATATATATATATATATATATATATATATATATATATATATATATATATATATATATTTGGCGTCTGATCATCTTCAAATTATTTTAATACACTATAATGTATTGACAATACCAACAGAATTGTTTACATTGATGCAACAGGAGGAGTTGTTCGTAATTCTAAATGTTGCTTAAATCATAATTTATCTCGCATATATTATTTACCAAAACTATTTGTAAACTATTATTATTAAAAAATTATCCCTATAGCTGAATAAATTTTATGCAGGCATTATTCGGCTGCTATTGGATCTTTTTTACAGTACTTACTACGAACTTGTCCATTCCAAACCCAAGGTTTCGTTACCAAAACTATTTGTAAGTGATTGGTCTTGGGTGTTTATTAATTCGATTTTAAAGCAAATCAACGAAGGGATCACAATTAAGCAATATTTGAATCTGTCTTACAAAGTAATTAATGGGTAAAAAATTACCGCTGTTCACATTTTGCTGCTATACTCATACGTCAAATTAAGCAAAAAATAAGTCTGTGCAAAAGGCAAACAAGGGAATTTATAATGTTTATTTTTCGCTAGAAGAAATTAGTAACAGCGTTGATTGAACAAAATGACCGGAATAATGAAGTCAACGAACTATATTGCTATGAGTTTGTTTTATTTTGTACAAAAAAATATTTTACATATCTACCTTTGTGGAGTACAATATTTTTACAACACTTCAAAGAAGAAATTAGAGTGTCAAATGCAATATGTGAAAATTGGTTCAATATCATTAAACATAATTTGATAAAAGAGCCAAATCAAAAGCTTGGGCGATTCATTGATGCGTTGCAAGAAACTAAATAATTCCGTTGAACTAGCACCACATTTAAAAGCGCGTTTGAAATCTAAAGGAAACAAGGAAAAACAGTATAAAACTACACCATTATAAACACTAAGAGTGCGACATGACGAAAGCGAGCCAATTGAATTAATTTTAGAAGAATTTTGGGGGAAAACCAAAACCAGGTAAAACAATATGCAGGGCGAACAGCTTTACTTAAATATATTACACATAGAATGCTCGAATTCGTCAATGAGAATTACTCCAAAAAATTTTTAAACGCATCCATACATATTGTTTATGTGTCTTTAAATTAAATATTAACGGGAAACATCGAACTATTTAACATCACATGCTATTTATGTATAGCGGCAAATATAATTTTGAAATTACCAAATGATATATGCATTGATCCTATTATAGGTATCAAAATTTTTGAAGACAATCAAAACAATTATATATCATCATCAAATTTAATCCAAAAAAATTGTCATGGTAAAAGGCGAATTTACTTCCCACGCTGCATTAATAATCATTAGGTATTGGTTATAAGAGACATGGAAAACTAAAACATTATAACTTATGACCCCATAACACCGGAGAAATGTAATCATATCTTAAATAGTTGAAACAAGCTAGTTGAAACAAGCTAGGAATGAACCAAATGAAATTTTTAAAACGGAACCCGCTTATTTATTACCTTTACAGCAAGATAATTATAACTGTGGGCCATTGATAATCTATGCAATGAACTTATTAACAAATAATAAATATCTGCCAAAAATACACGGACAAAATGAACACGAGTATTTAAATGAAGTTCAAATGTATAGATAATTTTTACTAAATAAAATTGCAGAGGAATCATTATCTATGCTACAACATTGCTTAGTTTGTTTTGGTGCTTTTAATGAAACTTCTTTAAGCAAAATATGCTTGGATTGTGAAAGACGCGTTCATCAAAACTGCAATATTCATTTTATTACATGCATTGAAAAGTATTTATTTTGTAAAGAATAAATTATAATATTAAAAATATCAAATAGTTTTATTTCTTCATCTTTAAATGTCATCTTTTTGATAAGAGTCAACTCTGTGTTCTAATTGCATTTGTTTTTAATTGAAACCTCAATTTGACCATGTGAAAGCCATTAGCTTTTCAAACGGTTAGGCATGATTGTAGTATTAGTTCAGTCTTGAAAATTTTAGTGAGATATAGTGAGATTTGTGGTAAATATTGAATCACTAGCTTTATTTATTTCATAAATTTTTATGATAAAAGGAAGTAAATTAATTATTCAATGTTACTTTTTAAATGTAATATTATTTGCCTAAATGATGGCTGTATTTTATAATATACTATTATTTGACTAATACATTCACAAATATTTAGTTTTAGTATAAACTTCACAAGTCATATATGGCGTGTTAAAACTATTTTTTAATTTTTTTTTAATTAGTTCTAATTTAGGTCTAACTTCACTCGCATCCAGTAATGGCCTTTCACTACAGTACAGTAGAGACCCACAAAATAAAAATACAAAGCAAAACTGACTAATTACTATCATGTCGACAGACTATATAACTGTCATGTGACACAAATTTATATCTATAATTTATACATCGTTTTAACATTACCTGTGCCATGTCAACAACAACTGTGTTAAATATAAATAACTGTACCTTTATCGCGCCACGGTTTATCAGTAAAATGGCAAAACATCATTCAACCGCAACTATACTTAGAAAAAAATGTTAAATCTGGGTCACAATCGTTTATTTAGCAACCCTACCACAAAAAAAAAATCATTAATTTGCAAATAATATGCCGTCTTGCGATTCATGGTGTACGTGTCGCATTAAAAAAATAAAAGGAAATAGTGAGAACAACTCTGAATACCAGATTGACACGCTACCATTAATTTTATAACCAACCTACCGTAACACACATTTCAGTTTTCATACATTTTAACTTGGATTTATTTGCTATATACAAACTATACAAAAACTATAATAACAACAATTGATATTATTTAATTGTTTGTTTATCAGTTTTGAGGTAGTATTATGTCGTTATAACAGCTGTAGCTTTTGAATTTTTCATTAACAGCATGTCACGCTAACATAAATTTGTTAGTTTTTCATTTTATTTATTTTTTTCATTCGCTTCATGGATCCAAAATTGAATGAACCGAATTTGATTTTGGATTTATTTATTTAACGCCGTGATAGTAATACTTATTAATTATTTAAATTGTACATGAATACCAAAATAACTTATTAAATTACCAAATTAAACAAAGTTTTGAAAAAGTTGTTGTTAAAGAACTGATTTTACTTGGCTGCGTGCTGAACTCGATTCTTGGCATTCCGGTACACACATTCATGCACGATTTTGGTTGGATTTATAATAAGCTTAACGATAGTCGAATGCTTCAACAGTTTTATATCAAGTAGGTGAAAGTCAAGATTGACATTTTTAAGAAATGGCTTTATAAAAATGTTACCTAAATTATCTAAAAAGCTCTGAAAGCTTATATAAGAACTGTAGACTTATTTAGATTATTATTAAGAGCTTTTATGGTAAAGACAAATTAGAATGCGAACCACTGGTGGTTTAATATTAAAATAAAATCGAGCTTTGACGCTAAAATAAATGTTTATTGATTTGTACCAAACCAAGCTGATAAAAGCTTGTATAACGTTGATCATAATGTGAGGTAACATGGTCAATGGACATTTCATTTACATTTTTAATAAATGGTAGGAGTTTGACGTTTATTCAGAAATTATATGCTCACCCAAAAAGCTTTAGTTGTTGAAATATTTTTCAGATGTTTATAAAGCTTATAATAAAGATAATAAAATATATGAAACCGCTGAGCTTTCCAGACGCTTTCAAAATAACAAATTTTGATTTCGGTTAGAATCTTATGTGGATAGTTGAAATCGTATGATTAAACTTTATTGCGCATGGCTTTTTTGGCCTTTCTGGGTGACTTCAAAGCTTTCATAAAAATTGGATCTATTGGTTTCTCGCATCAGGTTTATAAGTGATTTCTAGTTTGCAATAAAAAGCTTTGGAAATATGAATGCTTATGAAGCTGTTATTTTAAGCTTCAAGAAAGAGAGGAACATGAAAGAACGAACAAGAAAAATTCGATAAAGTAGGTTTTATAGAGTCAAAAAGGTCTTCTACAGCCCACAGGAGACGTAAAAGCGAATCAAACATTGGGAGCCATTTCGTGCTACGGAACAATTAACTTGGTTTGTTCTACTATACGTTACGGTTAAAAAAAATGTCCATACGTTATGGTAAAAAAAAAATGAAAACTTTAATATGGCCGAGATTTCAAAAAACTCGGGTACTCTTCTGACCCGATCGATTTTTTTAAACTGCTCCTGTAGGTGTGCTATGATTCCAGCAACCATAAAAACAGCATGACATATTGAATACATCGTGTTCCATTCGTTCCTACCACCCAGTTTGCACAAGGGCTTTGGATGCCAAAATCATCTCTACTTGTTTCTATTCCTGTTCTCAAAATCGTCTGTATACAATGCAAATATTTATCCTATGGTTAGGAAATGGATAGTGGTGGGAGAATATTCCTTCTCTGACCATCGATATGTAATATTCAGCTTTAACGTTTACCCTGCTACTCGGAAAACCTTTAGGAATTCTAGAAGGATAAACTGAAGCCAGTATAGGGAAATGCTATCTAAAAGATTTATTAACGCCGGGGCTCTCCAATCCGCCAGTGACACTGGAGCAACTGAACTGCATGGTGGATACTATCACTAGTGCATGCAACCGGACCTTAAATGCTGCTTGCCCTGCATGGTGTTAAGCCCAGGGGCAAGCAAAACCAGCATGGTGATCCAAGGGACTGGAAACTTGTAGGAAAGCCTTTATTAAAGCCAAAAGTACTAGTCAGGCTCAAGATTGACACTCCTATATATAAGGAGGACTTAAAATTATACAAAAAAGAAGTAAGGAAGGTAAAGAGGAGGTCGTGGAGACTCTTCTGTGATAAAATGAAGGAAGCCTTCGAGACCTCTCGCCTTAGAAAGATACTGTCTACTAATCCAACCACTTCCAGTTAACTAATTAAACCGGACGGATCTTGTACTGCTTCTAGTAATCTTTGTGGATTTTTATCGAAATTCACTTTCCAGGACGCTTTGATGACTCGGCAGAAACTAGTATCATCGAAAAACACATTCATTGCGCATAGAAGATATCATAATTAAAAAACGAATCCTATGAGCACTTGAAGGTTTCCAACCTCCTAAATTGGCTGGTACTGACCGAATTATACCAGCGGAAATTAAAAATCACTCATCAATTATTCTCCCCCTAAAATTGGTCTGTATTCCAAAGAGGTGGATATAAGTCAGGGTGATCTTTATTCCGAAATCGGAAAAAGCTCACATGGCTACCCAAAGGACTTAAGAACCATAACTCTATCATTTTTCCTGTTAAAAACCTTGGAAAGGCTGATATGATCAAAAATAAATCCTGATGAATGGGCACAATCTCACCATGCGTACTGTAAAGGGAAATCGGTGGACACACCTCTGAATGCCCTGGTAAGTACGATTGAGAAACCAATATTCTATCAAGAGTTTTATATGGGGGCGTTCCTTGATATTGGGGGCGCCTTTAACAATGTAAAGACGGAGCAATTCTGGTGGGATTGTCACTCCATGGGTGGGCTACTCTGTAAGTGGGTTACTCGGAGCTGCGGGAATCCTCCATTAGGAGGCGGGTGGTTAAGGGAACCCGCATGGAAGGTGTCCTGCCTTCTCTTCTCTAGAACATAGGAATTAACGGGTTGCTGTTGGAGCTGGACGGTGTGAGAATTAGAGTGATTGCCTATGCAGATGACGTAGCTCTGTCTCTAGCAAATATTTAAACACGTTTAAGGAGGTAATCCAAAATGTCCTCCTAATCAATACCAGGAAATTAAAATTCCGGTGTTATGTAAAGGATAAGTGTGTGGTGGCCAGCTCTTGAAAAAGTAATCTACAGAAATGGGATCGAGAAAGGAACA
Source organism: Tipula unca (assembly GCA_951394425.1). Classification (NCBI taxonomy): domain Eukaryota; kingdom Metazoa; phylum Arthropoda; class Insecta; order Diptera; family Tipulidae; genus Tipula; species Tipula unca. The sequence continues at coordinate 174,020,177 of OX596380.1, read as the reverse complement.
AGGAACGGCCTGTATGCTTATAAGCGGGGTGCTGAGGACCTTAGAGGTTATATTTCACCTTCTCCCAGTCGAATACGACCACCCAACTATCAGCCGTATCTCAGTAAAAATGTCTTCGGACTCTTTCTTTACGGATGGCTCTAAGCTACACGATAAGAGGTGGAGTCTTCTGTGATAAATTGAAAGTAGATATATCAGTTCGTCTCCCTGATTACTAAAGCGTTTACCAAGCAGAGATCGATTGATATCGCAATTTATGTGGATAGTCAGGCGGCAATCAAGTTGGTGGAATCTGTCAATTTCTTTGGCATCAAGACTGGCGTTGGGTTGCGATAAGTGAACATTTCAACATTCGAATAGTCTGGGTCCACCGGTTTAAGTGTGCCGTACTTCATTGTGAACCTAATCTGAGGCTTACATAGTTTCCTTTATCTTTGAAGATAGACCAACTGATAGTTTAAAATTACATTTACAAAGAATGGGACTTGTTCAAGATTCCTTGTGTGACAACTGTCTTGAAGATAACGATGACAACATTCACTTTGTTTGTGGTTGTCCCGCTTTCGAGGTAGTGTCCCGGTTTCTTAATCATAGATCTTTGAATGTAGGTCAATTGTCATCCCTATCCTGGTTTAAGCTGTTACTGTTTGCCAGAGCAGCCGAGCGCATTTGCGAACTGTGATAGAATCCTCGGTTTGCACCATGGGCCCAAAGTGGCATTGAGTGAGGAACCTGCTTGGGTTCCAGCCAACTTTAATAATAATAAAGTGTGCCGTAGCACCCACTCTAACCTAACCTAGGACAAACTACACATATACATACAGTATATGGTGTGTGGTTGAATGAATTTTTAGTTAACCCTAACTGAATTTTCTACAGTCAAAGATTGTAATTTTGGTTTGCGATCAAGCCAATGTTTTTTTAATTTATGTAGGTTGTTTTACATAAACTACATATGTAACAAACAAATTTCGACGAAGCCTTTATAGACTCATATATCAGTACCGTATATAGAGAAGGGTTAAAAGTTTCTTCTAAAACAAGTGTTTATAATTTTATATTCACATAATGATGAAAAAGCATAAAAGGGTAAATAATAAACCCACTTCATGAATATGATGTTTAAGTCTATAAAAAAAAATCATAATAATTAATTACTATAATAATGATTGTTATTTTGTATAAACTATATTCATACATACATATGCTACATTGCAAGCAAAGTTGATTTGAATATTAATGATGTTTTGATAATCTGAATTAGCATAAATATACGTATGAATATATGTTTTAATGAGATGATCCCATAATACAAAATACAAAAATGTGTACACATAGTGAGAATAGCTATACCTGTCATATGTATGTATAATGTAGGGATTTGTGACGTAATTAAATATACATAGTAAATTTATGTTGTATATGTAAGAAGGATGTTGAATGAGCTATACAACATATTTTCAAAATTTAAATATGAATTGTCTATCTATTTGTAAATGTTTTTGTATGTTGACGCAACCTCTAACGATTTAATTTAATAATTCTTAACTTAAGAGACACCAAAATTCTAAATTCAACACAAAAATTACAGAATTTTAATTAACAATTCAAATTTTTTGAATCCTTTCGAATAAGAAACCAAGTTTTAAAAATTTATTTTAAAGAGCTGTAGCAGTCCGAATTTCACGACTCACCGATTTAAATTAAGCGCTCACTAACCTCAACACACATCCAATAGCCGAACTAACAATTAGGTCGCGTTACCGCCGTTACCGCCGCCGATAATCTTCCGTCTCTTGTCCACTACATATATGGTCAAGAAGAGAGATCACGACTAGAGGCCATGTGGGGGGCTATCGGCGATTAAACAGGTTATCAGAACACTCCCGTAGTACCTGAAGACGTATTCAAAACTTCAATCACGACACCATTTGGCCTCTTAGAATACATCCGAAACGAGCATCCCAAAATGGGGGACAAACCAAACTCAATCTTGAAACACTATTCCAACAACTTGTCGAGTTTGATGTACTTATCAAAATCTCAAAATGCGTCTTCGGCGCGTCCACTCTTGATTTTCTCAGGCAAAAAGATCATCCCTAATGGTATTCTACCTTCACAAGAACGAATTAATGCCATTAAGGAATTCCCATTTGCCACTTCAATCAAGATTATTCAGCGCTTCATCGGCATGGTAAACTATGAATTGGCAAAAACAACACTCCTGTCACGACAACGACATGTGTTGGGAGCCCCTGGGATTCCTCTCAAAGAAGCTCTTGGATATATCTAGCAATCAAATACTTCAGATATTTTGTCGAGGATGAAGACTTCATCATCTAAACTGACCCCAAGCCTCTGACTAGAGCAATTCAGCCTAATACTGAATACAAGGCAAGCAAGCCACTTGGATTATATTAGTCAATTTACGACGGACATCCAGAATGTTCAAGGTACCGATAAAGTTGTCGCGAATACACTATCACGTACAAAATCAACATCTGAATTTACTTTATAGTTTTACATGTCACACTAGTTCATCAATGCAACTAGAACTTTTAAAAACACCTTGCCTTAAAATTGGCGAAATGTCTACTATGGTGCAAACCGCTCGTACATCGCAGAACCTGCACTACGTCGAACCATTTTCGACACGTTTGCTACTTTGGCTCAGCATAAACAAAGGCGTGACCCATTCATGGTTATCTATAATCATGTTTATCCTGCCAAAAATTAAAAGTCCAATGGCACACAAAAACGCCACTTGGTCAGTTCGAAATTCCACCTGGTCGATTCAAACATATTCATTTGGATATCGAATAGGATCACTTTCTCCATCTAATGTTGTACATATCTACTCATCTGTGTCGATCATTTCACTCGATAGCCAGAACCGTACTGCATGATCAACATGTCGGCAGCAACCATTGTCACCACATTCAAAGCCGTTCACAATTACGATTTGGTGTTTCTCGGAAACTCCTCGACTCACATCAGATACTCCTCGGCTTACATCGGATACGTACAACGGCTTACCATCCGTCAGGCAATGGCATGGTCGAATGCTTCCACCAAACCACATTTTTAGTATTGGCATTATGGATCTGTGTTCAAGACACCAGACCAAAGACGCCTTATTATTGGACAATATACGCCATCAGATGAAATCCGCTATCCTATAGCTAGCATAATTGCTGACGATACTGATGGATGCCGAAGTTTCTCTAACGAATAAACTTTTGTTATTAGATAGTGGTGTGATGATGAAATTGACCGCATGATTGATTTGGACTAATCGAAGAAAGTTATAGTTCATGGAGTAGTCCTATTACGATGATTCGAGGGCCAATTGGTCGACGGATAACACAGCTTTTGCTGTACCCGGACGAAATGAACCTCAACATCAGGTTTTTGTTTACCTACCTAGATGACCACTACACGTGCTCATCAAATGTGTGAGTTATAATGGATGAGTCCCATCTGAATCCACATGTAAATACTTAAAATCAGCCTCTAAACTCGTAATGTCTGGAGCCAACAACAACTGAACAATTTCAAATATTTTACGAATTTATAAAATTTGTTGGTACGAACTTGTAAAAATTTTCACAATATTCATGAATTTTATGAATTTTCAGAATATATCGAATCTTAAAATATTTTCTCAGTTTTAAGATGGCTTAAGAATTTTATAAACTTTCAGCAATTTAAGAATTTTAAGCAAGGGTTTATTTTAAGATTTTTAAGAAATTTCAAAATTTGTAAGAACCAAAGAATTTGAAATAATTCTTAATAATTTTAAAATTTCATAGGAATTTGTAAGAGATTGTAAAGAATTATAAAAATTTGAAGGATTTCTAGAATTCCAAGAATATTAAATCATGAAAAATCAACAATTTTTTGAATTGGAATTGAATTAAATTCAAGAATCAAAATAATAGTTCAAGGAATTTTGTAAAACTTATAAAAATATTTAACAATTTTCTAGAATTGTGTTGTAACACGAAATCTAAAATTTATAGAATTTTAAAGCATTTAAAAGTTTCAAGAAGTTTATAGGAACTTGCAAGAATTGATATTGATATCAATTTGCTAGAACTCGTAATGATTTTAAGATTTTATAAGAATTAATTAGAATTCATTAGGGTCTGTTAACATTTTAAGATTTCAAATATTTTAAGAATTTCAGATTTTTTAATTTTTAATTTATTAATAATTTCAAACCTTTACGAATTTTTATAATTTTAAAACTTTAGAAATATTAGGATAAGACTTTTAAAATTCGGATGAATATAAGAATTCTCAGAATTGCCAGACGATTTGAAAAAGTTTTGTTGGAATATGTATGAACTTAAGAATTTGTAGCAACTTATTGAAATTCTTAGAATTTTAAAAAATTAACCATTATAATAATTTGTAAAAGCTTTTAATTTTATATTAAATTTTGAAAATTGAAAAAGAAAAAATTGTAAGAACTCTTAAATTTTGTAAGAATTTTAAGAATTACAATTTGAAAAATGAAATGTTGCGAGAACTGAAAAATACCAAGAAATTGAAGAATTTCAAACATTTTAAAAATTGGTTGGTTCTAACTTGAAGGAATTTATAAACTTTTTTTTAGAATCAAAAATTTTAAGAGTTTCTAATATTCTAAATTTTAACACGTTTTTTAAAGATTAAAATTTTTAAGAAAATTTGAAAATTTCAGAATTTTCAGAATTAATTTTAAAAAAAATGTAAGAATTTGTATCTTAAGAATTTCATGAAGTTTAATAATTTGAAAAAAGTTCGTAAGAATTTTAAAAATTGTATTATTGTAATTGTATTTTTTATAATTTGGAAGTCAACAAAAATTAAATTGTTTTAAAAATTTGGAGAATTTTCATCATTCATCGTAACGATTTTCAGAATTTGTAAGAGTTTGGGCGAACTGGAAAGAATTTAAAATTTAAATAATCGGTAACAATTCAAAAAATTAAGAAATTAAGGATTTTAATAATTTATAAAATTTAAGAATATTACGAATTTTAAAACCAGTTAAAGTTTCCATCCGAAAAATATCGATAGTTTGTTTCAAGCATAGAACAATAGGGAAAGACTGAAACGAAATATATTTTCTCTTGCATTCGAATATAGTCGAGGAGATTTAAAGAAGATTTTTAACGCTTTAATGGATGAATTGAAATAGATTGCATTGTGTTTTGTGCATCTTTGGCAAAAATTGTTTTAAATGCTGGTGGAAATCGAAAAAATTCAATGAAAATATGATGATGTGAAAATTTGTATAAAATCTGTCTTTAGAAAAATAAAAAAAATTTTTTTAGTCCTAGTTTCATGTGGGGAGCCGGGGAAATTTTGATTTTCCAAACCCACATGTAAATAATTAATATCAGCCTCTAAACTGTTATATCTGGAGTTGGCTTGTTTTGAAGTGTGTTTCAATCAAGAATATGAAATTTTTTAAATATTTTACGAATTTATAAAAATATATAACGTCTTGTAAAAGTTTGTAAAATTTTTAAGAATTTGTAAGAATGGTAAGAACATAAAAAATCAACAATTTTAGAATTCGCTAATTCTTGAATTTTAATTCAAGATTTTTAAAAATTATAAATATTTTAAGAATTTCAAATATTTATAAAAATTGGTACAGAAATTTGTAAAAATATTGCCAGGCATGATTTTTTAATTTTTAAATTTTCTATTAATAATTTCTAAACTTTACGAATTTTTGGGTTTAGAAATATTAGAACTTAATTTCAAGGAAAAGACTTAAATTTGCATGAATTTAATTAATTAAACTTGAATTGCCAGAATTTTAAGAATTTGTTAGAAATTTTAACGATTTTAAAAAAATTGTCTTACTTAAGAATTTGTAGCAACTCATTGAAATTCTTAGAATTTTCAACAATTAACCATTGTAAAAAAATTATTTTTAATTTTCTAGATTTTTTAAAATTTCAACGATTTTTTATAAAAAGAACATAAATATTTTTGGTGTTTAGGAAATTTTATTGCAAACGTCGTATAACAGGCGTCATTTGAAAGTATTGTAAGATTGAAAGAAATCAATAATTTTATAATTTTTGTAAATTCTTACGAATTTTACAATCTTTAGTATTTAATTAAGAATTTGCAAGAAATGTAGACGTTTATACTATGAAAGGATTACAAAATTTTTAAATAATTTTATTAATTTGGAATAACAAAATACTTTCCAGTCTCTTTTCAAGAATTCATTTTGATTTTTAAAATTTCAAAACTTCATGAATTTTAGAGTTTATAGAATTAACATTTTATTAATTAAGGTAATTTTGTAACAGCATATGTTAAATACTGGTAGAAAATATTCTAAAAATTCGTGAGAATCTTAAATTTTGTAAGGATTTTAAAAATTTCAAAATAATTTTAAATATTAAGAATTTTTTATAATTGGCAACTCAACTAAAATTATGTAGTAGTCATAATTTGAAAGAATTTCAAGAATTTGAAAACAGAAATGTTGTGAGAATTGAAAAACACAAAGAAATTGAAAAATTTGAAACTTTTAAAAGAATTTTAACACTTTTTTTAAAAATTAAAAATATTAAGAAAATTTGAAATTTTTAGAATCTAAAGAATTTACAAAATAATTTTATTAGAATTTTATGAAATTCAAAATTTTTAAATTTGTAATAATTTTAAAATAATTCGTAAGAATTTTAAAAATTATAATATTTTCTCTTACTACCCTTTAGGCGAAAATAGTCGATAAAGAAAATTTTTAACGCTTAAATAGAAATTGCAATCTGTATTGTGTTTAGTGCATGTTTGAAAAAAATTGTTTCAAATGCTGGTGGAAAACGAGAAAGTTCCAGTTTCCAAAGCCAATATGCATAAGATGATGTTCATGCAAAATGAAAATTTGTATAAAATCTAGAAAAATAAGACATTTGTTTTAGTTCAAGTTTCATGTGTAGAGCACATGCAAAACTAAAATAGCAAGATTGTCATAGATCGAGTCATAGGCCTGCCAGAAATTCAAAAACACTTGATGTACGAGTGTGGAAGTCCCATAATATTTAGATAGAATCATCCGCAGCGAAAAAACCTGATCAGTGGCTGACCAATTCCGACGAAATTTTCCTAGATTGTCACCAACCAGATCCTCTGCTAAAGAGGTGAATAGTGATTCTATCCAATATAATGTATAGGACAGTAACATGTATGCTTTGCAAAGGAGTGCTATCACGAGATAATTCTCACACTTCAAGCGGTCTGGCTTCTAGAAGTGGGGCATACCGCCACTTTCCATTCGTCAGGCATTTCTTTGGTTCGCTATTCTAATCGAATAAGGTAGGAAAGATAACTCCACAAAGTATCCCTTCCGAATGTCAAGTGCTCCGAATTAATGCTAGTCAACCCCAGGTCAGCGGTTTCTTTTCAATATTTGCATGGCCTTAGTGAATTATTCATGGCATGAATCCTCAATGCAAATTGCCGCAGTCTGTATTTGAGACTCATCTGCAGTCTGTGACGTTGATAAACACTAAGTAGGTCAGAAAAGTGTCCTGTCCATGCGTCAAGTACTGCGTCGATGATGACACAACTAGTCCAATCCAGTAAATTTTTTAAAGAAATTTCGTGAACTGACCTCACTGCTGAGTTGTTGTACTTTCAGAACCTCAGCCTTCAACCATTCTCGCTTCTTCTGTCTACAAATCCACTTAGCAGAGCAGCCTTGTATTTTTTCGTGATTGTGAGACGTTGCTGCAGTTCACTAAGGGGTATTATTTGTTGCTCGACTGCAAGACGACACTCGTCATCAAACCAATATTCTTGTACTTTGACTGTACCAAAAGTCTGTTGGGCAGCACTGACAACTGCAGTTTTCAGCACCTCCCAGACATAATTTATAGAATTGTAAGGCAATTAAAAGTTTCAAGGAAGTTTATAAGAACTGATTGAATAAGAATTTATTTTGATATGAATTTGTAAGATCTCGTAAGGATTTTAAAATCTTATAAGAATTAATTGGAATCCGCTAGGGTCTGTAAAAATCCTAAGATTTCAAAATTTTATGAATTTTAAAATTCAAGATTTTCAAAAATTACAAATTCTTTTTAGAATTTCAAATATTTATAAGAATTGGTATAATACTTGTTTGAGTTTATAAAAATCGTAAGAATTTAATAAGAAATCATCATTCACCCGACATCAAAATTACTTATTTTTAGGAGTTCTAAAAATGTTAATAATTGAATTTCTAAAGTTTTCACGGATTTTTTAAAAATATTTACTACTTCAAATATTTGTAGTAATTCAATGTAAGAAATAAAGAATCCAAAAATTTAGAATTTTTTAAGAATTTTTAGACGTTCCATCATGAATATTGCGATTTATATACCCTTTGAAAGGGATGGGCTTCACTAAGATCAAATTCCTGTGCCAATTCATTTTGTATCGTTAATTATTCTTACCTAGGAAATGTAAACGTTGGAATTTGTAAAACTTCCCGACCACCAAAATCATCATACGCCTTATCACCATGAATAAAACCACCATCACTACCACTGAAACTGGCAGGTCCACTACATGGCTTATTAAAATTCCCAAACTCATCAAAATTAATTTTATCGCATACACCGTCCACACTAGCCTTACTACAACAAGCCGTCGCACTTTTCACAAGTTTACTTTTAATACTCGGTCGACTTGGTGGTGCTGCCACTTTCTGATTCGACTTTTTTGTACCGGCCAAAATTTTTCCGCTCTTATGATTTTTCACCGTTTTCACCGGTTTCACTTTACTATCGTTCGTTTTATTGATGATATTGTTATGCTCATCATAATAAATGTCACAACTGGTACTTCGAACGGTTTGATAAAATTTTTTTAAAACACTTTTTGGCGGTGATTTTACCCGTGGATTTGAACTTGCCGGACGTTGACACATTTCCATTGGTTTGGCCACCGGTGCCATCACTAATGGTATTTTTTTCATTTTTATTAACCGCGAAATAGTCTGTTGTCTGTATTTTGCGTTGCGTCTCAATGAAAATTCAAACTATATCTAATCCCAACAATTGAATTACAATCCTTTTCTTTATTTATATAAAGAAAAGTAAAAAATCTTTTTTATATTTTTGGTTATCGATAAAATTCTATCAGTCTAATATAAAAAATAAAAATAAATTTACGGTACAGTAGAACGTCGATAGTATTCAAATCTGATGTCTTAATACTCCCATGTTAAAACCCAATCATATATGCACATAAAAAAAGTTAACCCAGGCCATACGTATAGACGTATGGTTATCATATATATGTGTACATCAAAGTGGTCGAAATACATCATCATTACGTATGGCTATGCTTCCATCAAGCAACCAATACTGTCACTACACACGACTAATTCAAAATCCATCAAATCATATAATAAAATTTTCATTTTCATTTTCCATTCCAATGTATCATGATTTTCATATACAAGTAATATACGACGAGTACAACAAAAAGACAGCACATTAGACTCATTCCATACGATTTATGTCTGCTCGCAAAACAATAAATAAATAAATAAAATATGAATAAATGTTTGACAACACGACATGACAAAACAAAACAAGTATTTTTATTGGCAAACAGCAATAATAAAAAGAAAAGAAAATGAAAATGTAAAAAGGAAAAACTAAGCAGAAGTTTGTTGTTAAACTTAAATTGTTTGTGATGTACCTACATGTTCCATTGTTTCTAATAGTGTACATATAGTTTTTAAAAGAGCAAAGGTACATTAGAATACAGTTAGAAGTGCATTGTTAATCGCCAGAGATTCACTAACTGAACTCTAAAAACCGCAGTGCCGAAGGGTGTTCGGAAAACAAACCAGTCACAGCCATCAACGCACTTTCCCTCTATCGTACGCGTCATTCGTGCCATCCACATTTAAAACCAGAACTCACCGTACGACAGTAGTAATAGACCACAACACTGACAAAGCCTTTCACCGCAACCAAGTAAAATTGAGCAAATAATTCGAGAAAAATTTCATTTGCATTAACTTTGGCTCCTTGTGCGGGTTTTGCTATCGTTACTGTGGTTTCAAAATGACTTAAAACCCGTCATGGAGAGTAGTCTACCGCTGCTACGTGAAGAGTTCCCGTAAGAAACCGTCAGAAGTGTTAAGGACTATAAACATTACCACAGGTTAATATACGTTTGAACAGGATAATGATACTGTCAAAGCCAACCGGCTTCCCATTCCCCAAAACTTCCAAAGAATTTACCACCGCTATTCGTTGATCCGAACGCCTTATTTCACCCAGACTGTAGTCTGGCCACATCAGCGGCTATCACGGTGAACAGTTATCATTCTCTGGCATCTACTTGGGTCATCGACGAAATTTGAAACTCGGTGAACCCGAGTTTTCCGTTTATCCTGCAAGAATGTTGATTGGCACACGTGCCTCGTAAACATAAATTGCACGAACATGTTTTCCAAGAATACCATCACAGTATACTTTGCTTGTCGAAGGAGGCGACTAAACGGCTGGATCGCTAGGCTGACCACTCGCATCCGTAAAAAAAGTAAACTGTTTATGAAGTCAACAAAACGAAAAAGGGATACCGCCAGAACCAGACCCCCGCTCAAGTACCCGGACACGAGATTTAGGATCGGGGCGTGGAACGTGCAGTCACTTAAGGAACCAGTAGCGTTAGAGGGCCTAATCACATGCATGAAAGGAGTATCGGCTGGAACTCGTTGCTCTTCAAGAAACTCGCAGATCTTAAAGTGGAGACCATGAGTCCCAAAGCTATACGTTGTTATACAGTGGAGATGACCTAGGAAATCTTAGAGCTGGATTTCTTCTTGGGCGGCAGTTTAAAAAAGCTGTTTTGTATTTTCAAGCAGTCAATAACCGATTGTGTAAGATTCGCTTGCGCATGGTGTTAGCCGACCTGTTAGCCAACCCAAGTGAGCCAGCTCCAAGATAAAGACTTATTTTAAAATGACTTGGACGATCTAATGAAATCTATATCCGAACACGATGTTGGAATGGTAAATTGGGACTTTAATGTAATAGGGCTGGCAGGAATCAGGCCGACCTGTGGGAGAACATGGGCCCGTACTCCCGACACGAAACTGCAGCCGATAATGGTGAGAGAATGATGTACTTTGTAATTGCACACGATCTTAGAGTAGCAAGCACATTTTCTCCCCACAAACAGATACATTTGGAAACATGGTCACATCCTCGCAAAACTTCCCGCAGCCAAATTGACCACGTGTTAATTTACGTGTGAGAACTTGTCGGTTAGCAACTAAATACGTATAGGCAGCGATCACTATTTGGTCGCTGCAAAGATACAATGGAAGTTTTCATACAGGCCCGGGAACACAACGAAACGCATACAACGTGGCGACTGTGAAGGTCTGATAAATGAAGATCAAAAGAAACGATAACAGGATCTTGTCAGGACAACATTGCGGAAGCTAATTACCGAGGAGTGGTAATTAAGTGGAGTTCTTGATATTCGGAGGGGACCTTTTTGGAACTGTCTTTTCGATCTTATTCGATTAGTATGGCGAACCGAAGTAATGCCTGATGGAAAGTGACCGCGATGTGCCCTATCTTCAAGAAGGGAGACCGCTTGAAGTGTGTGAATTTTAGCGGTATAGCTCTCCTTTGCACAGCATACACGTTACTGTCCTATACATAATGTATTGGATAGAATCACCCCTCAAGCGTTTGCGCTGGAATATCTAGGAATGCCAACACAATTGGTGCGATTGTGTAGAATGACAATGACACAGTTTCAATGCTGTGTTAAAGTTGAGAACAGGCTATCGAGAATTTTTGCAGTTAACTCGGGTGTTGGGCATGGAGAAACTGTGTCCCCGATAATGTTTCGTTGACTGAGACATCTCAGCGCAACATCTTATATCGATAGTCCAGCAAATGACATATGCGTGATTGGACTGAATAGCAACGGAGTGAAGAAAATACTTGATCCGTTTATAGAGTTTTCAGTTTCTGTTTGACTCCAGATCAATAAGTCCAAAACGAAATACATGATCTCTGATTATAGGGACAATGGAACACCAGATTTTAGTATTGGCCACTACACATTTGAGAGAGTGAGGAGGTTCAAATATTTGGGCTCTCTTATCACTCACGATAACTGTGTGAGTGAGGCTATTAAAGTGCGGCTTACAGCAGGCAGTCGTGTTTTGTACCCTCAAAGGTCACTTCTAAAATTTAAACACCTATCAAGTGTCGTGAAGCTGAAGCTTTATAAAGTGTTGATCAGGCCCGTTGTTATGTTTGGATGTGAAATTTGAGTGCTGACTGATTGTGCGTGTGATTTACGGCCCAAAATGCGAAGTAAATGGCACATACCGAGCTCTGTATGCTGTCAAAGGGAGCTCACGCTAAAGACTGCATGCAGTATCCAGTTCGCCAACCTATGTATATCGGAAGCTCTAGCTACTATAGCAGACCAGTACACTTTATATTCCGACATCACCATAAAGATTGCCAGTTTAACGATCACAAACACAAAATGGATCTGTTATTGTATGTCTCTATCCGTAACGAGCTCTCAGCTCACATAGACGTCACCAACATTAAAGAAGTGCCAAAATGAGAAAAGGCGAGAGTACGAGATGACCGCAAACCTCCAATCTATAGGGACGGAGTATCGACAAGCCAACGAACAAGCCGAGAATGCGGATATCGTGCTAGAACAGCAACAGTGGATGTTAAACGCTGTGTTGATTGAGCATCAAAATCATTTCAATAAATTGATAAACACTGACATCCCTCACAAGATATTGCCGGAAATTTCGACCCCCTTTGGGGGAGTAATTTAGTATTTAATAGTTGGTTCGCGAGCTCGGATATTTACCCGAGATATTTACATCCGAGCTCTAAACCAATTCATCCATTTCCGCTTTTCAAGTTAAAATATGTTTACCTTATGGTCGATTCTTCTCTTAACGTAATCTGAATCAGCTGTCAAGTTATCCAACCACACTTTGGCCAGTGAATGCAAGCGAGAATATTTTCGAGCAGGCGATGTCACAATTGTCGAACAAACATGTAATGGTAAAGGGGATATATGCCCTGTTATATCAATAAGCATTTATAAGAAAATAAGCATTTATGCTTTTAAAGCTCATATTCAATCTTATAACAATGAAGCTGGAGAGTGAAATCTGTAGTCAATATAGAAAGCATGCTAAACGCACAGGACTGAGACTCTTATATTTGTTGTATTATCTCTCATGAGCTTGATAGGCTACTGACTAAGCTTTCCGTTACTTTATCCAACGAAATCACTATGCTATTAAGCGCCAAATTTAAGTTTAAATTGTTTTTGATTAACAAATAAAAAGCTTTCCGTATAGTTGTAAAATTGATTAAAACATTTGTTTAAAAAGGGCATCTTGGAAAGCTTAGAGAAGTTTAGAATTTTAGCTTTTATTCACTTTTTAAAAGTTGTAATCGAAATCTTTTAGCTCAGCCTAACTGCTTGAAGACTTGCACTCTTTCACAACACACGGGTTAGGTCAAAATAAAAGTTAGCATATGATAAGCTTGTTCGAGAGAGCCTTAACTTGATGGCCGACATATGAAGGTGTCATAAACTCGCGAACCTTCTGTGCATAATCTCAGTTCAGTTCACTGGTATTCTATTAATTCACCTGAAAATGAAGGCATAACAGATGAGGATGTTACACTGCAAGAGCGATATAATCAGCAGGAAGAGAATATTATCGAAGAATTTTGGACGTCAACTATAGTGGATATTTCAAATTTCAATTTCGATCAAATTGTAGAAGGATGCCGAATTTGTGAAAACTCGCCAAGAGAAGTGTTCGATAGTTTTTTTATTAATGCTAAAAATATGTATGGTGAAAGACTTTGCAATCAAGGGCACAAAACTCGATATTCGAAATCAGCAAAATTCAAATCAAAGGAAATTTTAAAATTTATTGGCTTTTGCCTTTTACAAGGAATCCACCTACAATTCGACAGCTTTTCTCAACACATCCCTTAAATCACCATCTGGTTTCCCCACACAATGTCCAGACGAAGATTTCAGCAAATTCTTAGATGCTTCAACCTCCTTCAGAATCCTTCAGAATCCAAGCATAATTCGTTGGTTTTACGTTTGATGAATCCGTACTTAGGAGAAAGATATACATTTTTTATGAACAATTTTTATAGCAGTGTGACATTGTTCAACATTATGCTAAACCATAAAACATACACTTGTGGAACACTCCGCAACAACCGTAAGGGGAATCCGAAACATTTAATAGGAAAAATATTTAAAAATCATCGCTCATTGATATGTTCACTTTTTAAATTCCAGAACTCTAGCCGAAGACTCAGTCTTCGAAATCCTGTAAACCAAGTGAATAATAAAACAATAGCACAACAAATTATAGCTACATCTATAGCCAACAAAAGTCCGTTCCCCAAAACTTGGAAAAGGAACACCTATTTTCCTATTTTAAACGAATTCAATATTTTGACCGATTGATTTACTGTTCGAGTCTTTCATCTTGCTGCTGACGTTATTATGAGACTTGACTTTTTTCAACTAATTAGACTACGTCTTGATTAAATAGATAATTTGCTGCATGTGACTTAATTGAAATTGTATCAGTTCTATTCCAAATCATTTGTTGCCAAATATATATTAGGTGAGGTTTATCACACGCGAAAACTAATTTATTATTACTATTTAGACGAGTTTTTTTGCGGCAGTCCAAGAATTGTTGCATAATTATTATAGTTGTTAAGTCTTCTTTACGTCGCTTCGGTGTACATTTGGTATCGAAATTTGTTCTCATCGATCCTTATCAAGATTCATTCATGACCTTGGATACTCCAACACCGCACTTTAAAGAATTCTCTATACTACATCTTCGCATATTTCAATACAACGAGAGGCAAGATGAGTAATTCGTAAGAAGAGCGATATCACGTGTAACTTGGCTATATCAGACCAATGCCAAGAACGATCACTCTTTTCTTGAATACCATCCCACTGCGTCTACCACATTCGATCTAGAAGTCAACGATATTATTCAAAATCACCTGTAGCAAAGGGAACATAAGCCCTGTAAAAGTTCAGACATAGAACGTATCACGACCTCATTTCTCATGCACGTCCAAAGCAGCAAACGCGTTTGGATCAAAACTATACAAGAGATAACTATACTTGGTCCGTACCGATGATACTGCTGGATAAATAATCTTTTATTGTTTTAAAAAAATTGACAGCTCATATTCAATTTTATAACAATGAAAAATGTCGGTTCTCTAAAAATGTCCACGTAGCATCTCGCATTGGCTCAATCAGAACAAAACGGCTATAATGATCAAGGATTACAAATAGGTAAATATTTCCCGACTTAGATCTGGGATAGGGTCCCATAAAATCAATATAAAGTCGTTGAAAATATCTTGACACTTCAAAGAACTTAGCCATTGAAGGACGTAACACAGTGTTTGTTGCTCTGCTAACCTTACATATCTGACAGTCGCCATCTTTGGTCAATGGCAATATCTCCGCAAGACCACTAATGGCTTTCTTACTCCCAAATGAGCAGCATTAGAAGGTGAATGGGCTCTTTCTAATCGATAGGGAATGAGTGGATTATGGATGCACATTTTCCAAGATGGAATTTCAGAGGAAAGATCCGAATCAGATTTAGGAAAAAGGAATATTTTACCATTTCTGATTTGAAGGTTAGATTTAATATGCGGTTTAGTTTGGATAAAGTTAATTTGGCTAATATAGTCAGGATCTTGAAAATGGATGAAATCGGGATCTAAGAGTAAAGGATAGTCACCGTTTTGCATACATTGAGGAGAAATGTCTCCGCCAGGCGAGAAAGCGCGTTCAGCGCGATGTTATCTTTGCCTTTGAGGTGATAATGGTGAAAGAGTATAGCCTTCTACATTCATATTGTCTAAACTTCTCAACACTTAAAATAGCTGCGTAACATTCCAGCTCGGTGTTGCAATAGTTTTCTGCTGTAGTTGGCTGACTTCAAAGATGACAGAGACAATTTCAACTCGTCAAAAGACTTCTATGCCATGTCATTCCACTCAAACGTACGATTTTTTAAAAAGATTTGTGAGTGGTGCAGCTATAGCTCTGAATATCGATGTATAAATCGTCGATACAATCTTGACATACCGAGGAACCTTCGAAGCTGACGGACGACTTTGCGGGTTGGATACGAAGTATAATAGCGGATATATCCTAGGTAATTCATTGTTTTCAGAAGAAATTTACTCTTATGTAAATTTATTGTTAAGTCGAGCATTACTCAATAACTCAGCCAGTCTGCTCAGTAATATCAGATGCGCGTCGAAGGTCTCAGTAGTTATTAATAATTCATCGAGGTATACAAAGATCTGAGTATGCAACTCGTGAGGTATCAGCCGATGCATGAGATGGTAGAGAGTCCGAAAGACATAACGGTAAACAAGTATAATGGCCGGCCTGGTACAGGGAAAGCTTATCCCTCACCCCTGGTGTGGTATTTGCCAAAAAGCGTCCTTCAAGTCAATGCTTGAAATAAACCTTCTATTGTTTAGACGCCCCAGCAAACCATCAATAAGAGGCAAAAGTTAAGTATCCTTCACTGTAAACAGGTTTACTTCTCTCGTATCCAAGCACAATCGATTATTGCCATTTCCTCGTCGGACAGCAGTGTTCGGAAAACTCCATGAGCTGGTACTGTCTTCTATGACCCCTGGCGAGAGCAAACGATCGAGTTCCTTGCCTATCTTATTCTCAACAGCCGAAGACACGCATTGCCAACATCAATAAAATGTTTCACTAAAAGCGTTTTACCTAAGCCAAGCACAGAGCAGGATGGAAATGTTTGCTTAACTGTTTCGAACTGTTGCTGCTGAGACGGTGCCAACCCGTGTAAAAGAAGAAATTTAGGCACAGTCGTTTCCACTACAACTTGTGCAGAAGAGCAATGTGAAGTAGGAGAAGAAAAATCTGAAATAGCAGTTACAACAGAGAGAAGGTACATTTCAAATCATTTTCAAATTTCGTGCGCAGGCGTGTAATAAGCGCATGCGCTCCTTTTGTTGCAAACTATGAATGATGTGAAGTTTACCACAAATGAAAACCAAGCTATTATTATTTAGTCGAGTTTTTTGTTTTTGCGGCAGTCCAAGAAGTTATGGATAATTACTGCAGTTATTAAGCCTTCGGTCTTCTTTACGTCGCTCCAGAAAGGAGATTTGTGCCATTTGTTGAAAATGAGAAATGCTTCGTTTGGATTGGATTTATTAACACATACTGATTTAAAATGGAGTTACAACTTAAATTATCAATTATCAAACTATTTTCCGAACCAAAGCTGTATACAAGAGAACTTGTTATTCTCGAAAAAAATTCTTTTTACCTTTGATAAGTTATATTTTCTTTATACAGAAATGAAAACTTAATATTTCTTTACGGTAGAATACCCAAAGAAAATGTTATCCATCAAAAACATTTTTCTACCTTTTTTGTACACATACATAGATATACAAACGTATGTATGTATGTATTAAATAAGTAAAAGCACAACGCAAGAGTACACACAAAAAAAAAATCAGCCAAATCTTAAATCATAAAATATAAAGTTTATTTGCCTTTTAAAGATTGTAAATTTCAACTTTTCAGTAAACACCAAACCAAAAATGATTTGTTGGTGTGTGGTGGGTAATAGGAATTTCAAAATATTTTAAGGTATGAGCTTTTTCGTGCTTTTCAATTCTATTTTATATTTTTGTGGTGATGATGATGATGTTGATAAGGATAGAAATTAATTTAATCATTTTTTTTATCATCGCTCTATGTAGTGGAAGAAATTAGTTTGTGTTTGTGTGTATGTGCGCGCTCAATTTTTAGTCATAGCAATAAACAACAACAGCAATCTAAATTACGCGGATATCGCTACCTAAAAAAAAAAAGTTTATTGCGGAAATTCAAAAATAAGATTGGAATCTTTTATGCCATTTACCGTATTTTGTTGGTGCGCGTATACAGAAATTTTATGTACAAGAGGTTTTATGAATATACGTACATATATTTATGCGGGTATGATACTTACAATTTTAGATTGATTACGGATAATGTGTCCGAGTAATTGGCATCCTTTCATTGTGCGGTTATCTGAAAAAATAAAACATAAAAAATTTAAGATTATTTATGTTGCGGAACTCAATGTCAAACAATTTCGTTTGGGACCAGAATTTTTTGAATTAATATTTATTCTTCTGCGAATAAAATCCTTATTGGAAAACCTAATTTCTTTAAAACACAAAACTGAAGGCAGAAAATTCGTAGAACTAATCAAAACATTAGAATTCAACCATATTTTTGCCATTATCGCTGTGAATTTCTATATACGTACTCCCCTGCGAGCAACAAATTTCTAAAGAGCAGCCGTGATTAAGTCAGACACAAGCTCAATATGAACTGCTTTCGTGGCCAAACAGACAAAAATACATATAACCTTGTGAAATGGTCCGAATAATTCTATTTTTGAGTTTGGAAGGTTGCCTATGACTTGATTCAGTTCCTTTGGATTGCACCTCACATAATTTAGACAGCACTATCTGTCCCTTAAGGGGCGGTGTGAAAGTTCATCAATAGTTAATAGTTTCTTACAAGTCATATAGTAAATAGACGGAAAATCCTGTGAGTTATTGCTCACAGGTTCAAGCCATATAACTCGGCAGGACCTTATGGCATTATTCCTGCGAATGTCCAGCAAACTACTGACTTAACCCTACCTTGACTGGAAGTCATTTTTAAAGGTAGCCTAGAACTATGTCACATTCCTAGTAAATGAAAAAGTAAAAGTCATAATTATACCTATAGGCGGGAAAAAACTCTTGTTGCTATCCCAAAAACTTTAGGCCTTTAGGCTTATCCCAAAAACTTTAGTGCATGCAGTGCGCACTTGATTATCTCTCTCAGCTATGGACTAAACGCAAATCCACAGAAAACAGAGCTGGTCTTCTTTACCACGAAACACAACTTTCCTTAGTGTGACCCACCAATACAAACTTTCGCTCTATTCCTAAAAATCAAGCGAGTACCTTCGCTTGATTTTTAGGAATAGAGCGAAAAATACCTTAGGCTTCGTTTGGACAGCAAACCAAACACCTTAGAAAGGTTAAATCTACTATAGCGCCTTACTCCTGTAAAAATGCCATTTTCTCACGAGCTCGCGATTACCGATGGGGAACAAAAATCACAGATAGATGTTTTTAATGTATGAGTATATGTGTTTGTCCGGGTATAACACCGTGGGCCCGTTAGTTGACATTGAGTGCCGGAGTAGTCCGCCAAATTTTATTATTATTTTTTTTTTTGGATAGCAAATCCATATCTATGTGGACTTGGAACACTCCACTATTTTGTGCACCAGGGGTATTCCTGATACTACTAAGTACGCTATCCCATCGCCATCTTTCAAAGAGAGGTTCGTTACTGAGTTTCCAGTAAAGAGAACTGGATGAGTGAGACGGTTATGGACAATGAGGCGCTGAGCTGCTTCACGGATGGCTCGAAAGGGATAGAGGGGTCGGGTTTGGGGTATTGTTTGAGGCACTGGAGGTCAACCTCTATTTTTGTCTTCCAAACTTTTGCAGTGTCTTTCAGGCTGAACTTACCACTATAATGAATGTCATGGACTTGTTGAGGTAATAACTACAAAGAATATTCGAATTTTTACGTACAACCAGGCTGTTATTAAAATGCTGCAGTCACACTTGCTGACGTCGAAGGTAGCCCAAAATTGCTTTGATATTCAAGGGTCTCGGGTTCGATTCCCGGTGGTGACCAAAAATCACGGTTAGTGGCATTGAGTGCTGAGTAATCTGCCCAATTTAATTTTTTTCTTTTAAATTCGATGGCTGATCAGTTCAACATTCGCTCGAAGTGGGTGCCAAGGTAGTTCGATATCGTAGGGAATGTAAAGGTAGATGAGCTTGCCCGTCTCACTTTATCTCACACAGCAGGCTGGATATCAAGATACCGCTTGCTTCCTGTAAACTGCTGCTTCAGGAGGAAGCCATGAAAGAAACTAACGATAAATGGTCTAACGCCAGATTGTGTGTAATAACCAGGCAAATCTGGCATAGATTTCACCGGTCCAGATCCGTCCAGCTAATATTGCTTCGACAGCACCATATTGGTATGGTAGTGGTAGCTATAATGGGACATTGTTAAGACCGACCTTAATTACGGTCGTAGCTGCGGTGATGAGGAGGAGGAAGGAACAGTGTTCCGCCTGCTCTGCACCTGTCCTCGTCTAGCATACAGCAGAATGAAATTTATTGGAACTCTCCATCTGGACGTCCTGATGATTCTTCATAAGCTCAGGTTGGTTCAACAAGCGAGTTGAAGGAAACTCAAATGTGGTGAGTACCAATTTGTAAGCTAGTTCATTCAGACGGCCACCCGAACCTAACCTAACCTATTGTTGATAAGTCGATATTCGTCCGAGATTAAGGCAAAATTCACGAGAATTGTACAAAAACCTTTCGATCCCGAAGTTCGATCACTTTGAGTTTTAATAGAAAGTGTTTTCCTCGGTAATCATTAAATTATAAGAATTCTGTATCTGGAAGTATTAGAACAACAAAAATTTGAATACGAAATTTCTAAATTTTATACGTTTTAATTCTCGAAATTTCGAAACTATAAGATTTTAGAAATTCGTGCTGACATTGTGAACCTGAAATAATTAAGCTTTGCTGGGAATATTGAAATCCCATTGAAAAATTAAAAGTTTCAGTATTTTAAAATTCTAATTTTATTAATAATATTTTTGAAATTTTTAAAATCACGCGATAACTACCCTCTTTGGGCTTTTCGAGTTCACCCGAATGCTTTCTGGTCCTCGCAATTCAGCTCAGACATTCTAGCGATTCCTTAGCATAGTTCTTTTTATCCTCATTGCGAGTCACTCAATCTCGAAAGATAGCATCCTCCCGTCAAAAGACAGAGTTGAAGCTATTTCAAATTTTTCAGAGCCAACATCAATCTGCCAAATACAGAGTTGTAAGTATGGTGAACTATTACCACCGGTGAACACATTGGCCATACTACTTAAGAAAGGCAAATACAGAAGAAATTTCTCTTGGCCCAAAGAATACACTGCATCTTTCAATGAGCTCAAGCGTTCTCTTGCCGCTGCCACTCTTTTAGCCAATCCGTTGAACGATACTGAGTTCAACACTGAGTTTTTATAGGCTTTTTGAGTTACCAAAAATCGATTCCAATCAGAAATGAGATTCGTAGTTTTGGCTTTATTTTTAATTTTACGCACACTCTTCCTTAACTTTTTAAGTTCAGAACACCAGAGGGGTTTATTAAGCTTCTTCTGGTTGTAAATAAAAGGGCACGACTTTTCAAAACCAGTCGGGATTGCTTTCGTTAGTACAGTTGCCTGCAAATCGAGGTCTGTGATAGATCTAATCTGATTAGGCAAATCTAGAAGTGAGACGAGCTCAGAGGAGAATGAATCCCAATTTATAAGTTTCCTATTACGATATGGTTTAACCGGTGGTCTTTTAAAGTTAATATTAAAAGAGATGCAGCTATGATCAGAGGTGAAAATATCATCCGTCACCCTCCAATTTAGAATCAAATCAACGATGGTCATAGAGCACAAATTAATATCAATCACTTCTTTACGAACCGAGTTGATAAAAGTTCGCTCACAACCAAAATTGAGAATCTCTAACTCAGAAGAATAAATATAATTGAACAGTGAGGATCCTCTATTGTTGGTATTCGAACTACCCCAAATGGTATGATGTGCATTAGCGTCACAACCAATTACAAGAGGTAGATTGTTGACCCTACACCACATTACAAGATTCACCAGTTCCTCTGAAAGAGAGGACGAGGTGGAATCATAGGGTAAATAGGCTGATGCAATGACAAGTTTAAAACATGAGTCAGTATACACGAGTTTGATTAGCACCGCCACTCAGTATAATAAGAGCGGCATCATTATCATTAGAAATATAAATGCACGCTCTGGTTTTAAGGACGGTGGACTTTAGAAAAATCCTGCCGAATTTCGAATATAAACCAGAAACCGCGCCATTAATGAGGTACGGGTCGGACTTCATCATGAAGACCAGCCGTGAACTAATAATATAATAATAATTAAAATCCTATGGCTCTGAAATAACCCTAAAACGGATTCTCTCTAGGAGGTATTGTAGCGACAATCCGGACCCAGTAATATGTTCGAAGGACTTCTGGGCAACCCTAAACACAATCGATTACCCGCTCGCTTGTATCGGATAACCTTCCATTCAATGGTCGATTGATTTGGATTCATTATCCCATAATGTTCATAATAACTACACTCGGATTCTCAGGTGGCCCAGGAATCTTCTGATAAAGTTTATCAAGACAATAATGGAAAATTTTTAAAAATCTTAGAATATTTGGCCGAATTTGATCCGGCTTTCATTTGATTAAAAGTTCAACAGGAATTGAATTAACTAAGGTAATCCTCAATTTATTAGAATCTTATAATTTGTTAATTGAAAACATAAGAGGCCAGAGTTACGATAAAGTCGCGAATATGAAAGGCGTTAGAAATTGTGTTCAAGCTCATATTCTATATAAAAACTGTCGTACTTTTTATATCCCATGCTGTAGTCATCCTTTAAATTTAGTAGTGGTTGATTCAGTGAAATGTAAAAATTGCAGAATTTTTTAAAACCATTAATCAGGTTTATAAGTTCTTCTCTGCGTCAACGGAAAGGTGAAATAGGATCGAATTGCACATACAATGGTTCTGTTAACTCTCTCCGAAGCGTTAGATTGCGGTGAATTTATAGTTGTACGAATATGATGGACCCCAAATTTATGTAATAATTCATTAAACTGTCTATATATAAGTTGCTTTCCGTTGTCAGTGATGACCGTCTCAGGACCCGATAAAAGATAGAAAACGTGATTTTCCACATACTCACACAAGGAATTGGCATTTGCTTCCCATAAAAGCTTTAAAGGACAAACTTGGAGAAATGATTCAACACAATGAGCAAATAACAGTTTCCTGCACTCTTGGATCTTGGGTAAGAACCTACGAAATCCAGATTTATGAAGTAAGATCTCAGCGAGTACGCTGGCTTGGTCACGTTCTGCGTACTGTTCCGGAACGAATTGTGCAGCGACCTCTGAAAGGAGAGCCACCATATGGTACGCGCAGAGGTCGCTGCAGGCGACGATTGATCCACGGTGTAGAGAACGAATTGGCCTCTTCAGATGTATGAAGACCAATCCCTGGATCGAAACCGTTGGAGCCAAATTGGTGACCCAGTAAGGGACTAGTAAGGAGAGGGTATTGAACTGGAAAGTGTCCGAAGACCATTCCCTTTCTAACCATTGCTATCTCCAATACGAAGTGGATACAAAACCCCCTAGCAAACCACCCTTCAGAAATAGGAGGAAAACTGATTGGGATTGTTTCAGAACCATTCTGGGTAACTTATTACCGGTATCGGTTCCAAAACCTCCTGCATCTACACAGTAGCTTGATGCTCTAGAAGCCAAGCTATCTGATGCTTTTAACAAGGCCATGTTAGGTGCATGTCCTATCAGTAGGCCCTTGTGTAAATCTCGGCCCCCCTGGTGGAATACAAATGCTGCTGCAGATTGGGACTCTTATAAGGAAGTTCTGAAAACCTATAAGTACGAGCTGAGAGCAACCAAAACGAGGGCCTGGAAGCTCTACTGTGGCAATATACAGGAGTCCTCGGAGGCGGCCAGGCTACGCAAAGTACTATGTTCTAGTCCTTCCATTCCGGGTTATCTACAACGACCGGATGGTTCATGGACTACATCTACAGCTCCGGAGAGACCTATGATAAATAGGGGTATAGACTCCGTAAGTCATATAGTAAAGAGGCGGAATATCATATGGGCAGTAAACAGCTTTAAGCCATACAAGTCGGCAGGACCTGATGGCATTATCCCTGCGGATATCCAGCGAACTACTGACTTAACCCTACCCTGGCTGGAAGTTATCTTCAACGGCAGCCTAGAACTCTGTCACATTCCTAGAAAGTGGACTGATATAAAAGTAATCTTTATAACTAAGGCGGGAAAAAGCTCTCACTGCTATCCCACAGACTTTATTCCTATACGCTTATCTTCTTTTCCGTTGAAAACACTGGAAAGACTAATAGAGGCTTACATTAAAGGCTGAATCAAGCCGGGCGAGCTGTCGGGATCACAACACGCATACTGGAAGGGACGATCGGTGGAAACAACTCTCCACTCCCTTATAGGCCCGATTGAGAAATCACTTGAATATAAGGAATTGTATTTCATTTATGCAATGCCTCAATACCTCATCCACTGAGCGACTCAAAGCTCAGCATAACTATACTGCTGCATCAAACACTGCTGTCGAAGCAGTCATGCAACAGTACAACGACACGTGTTGGGAGCCCCTGTAATTCTTCTCAAAGAAGCTCTCGGATGCCGAAAAGAAATACTCTGCATTCGATCGGGAATTACTCGCAATATATCTAGCAATCAAACACTTCAGATATTTTGTCGAGGGTCGGGACTTCACAATTTACACCGACCACAAACCTCTCACTCGAGCAATTCAGTCTAAAACTGAACGCAATCCAATGCAAGCACGCCACTTGGATTATATTAGTCAATTTACCACAGACATCCAGCATGTTCAAGGTACCGACAACGTTGTCGCGGATACACTTTCGCGCACAACAACAAACGAAACGGCTACAGTCGAAACTCACTTCGACTGCAATAAGATCGCACAAGCGCAAAAAGCAGACTTGGAACTTCAGAATTTACTTTCTGGTTCCGCTTGTCACGCCAGTTCATCACTGAAACTGGAACTTTTCAAACTACCTGGCCTCGAAATCTACTGCGAAACATCTACGGGTGCAAATCGCCCGTACATCGCAGAGCAACTACGTCGAACCATCTTCGACACACTACACGGTATCTCACATCCTGGTGTCCGCACAACTCGTAAATTGATTACTGCTCGACACTTTTGGCCAAGCATAAACAAAGACGTGACCCATTGGGCACAAGCATGCTTATCTTGCCAAAAATCGAAAGTCCAGTGTCACACAAAACCGCCTCTTGGTCAATTCGCAATTCCACCTGGTCGATTTTAGCACATTCATTTGGATATCGTAGGACCACTTCCTCCATCCAATGGATACTCATATCTACTCACCTGTGTCGATCGTTTCACTCGATGGCCAGAAGCGTACTGCATGAGCGACATGTCTGCAGCAACCATTGCCACCACATTCGTTCAAAACTACGTATCACGATTTGGCGTTCCACTTGGCATCACCACTGATCAAGGAACCCAATTCGAGTCGAAGCTTTTCTCGGAGTTAACGAAACTCCTCGGCTCACATCGGATACGTACAACGGCTTACCACCCGCAAGCCAATGGCATGGTCGAACGCTTCCACCGCCAGCTCAAAGCTGCTCTCAAGGCCCGAGGCAACACCATACACTGGAGCTCCGAAGTACCAATCGTTCTACTTGGTATTCGAGCAACGGTTAAAGAAGATTTGAAGTGCTCACCAGCTGAAATGGTTTACGGTCAAACCATCAAGCTATCCGGTGAGTTCTTCATCGAACATCCTCTACCGTCTCCATCCACAACCGACACAGTCATCGACCAACTCTGCACCACCATGCAAAATCTTATCCCCACGGCAACAAGACCAACGAATGAAAGCAACATATTTTTTTTTTTTTTTTTTTTTTTTTTTTATTTATTAGTGAACTCCTAATTTTTAAAAAAAAAAAATGTCACGGAGCCACGATTCATACATATAAAGTTAGAAAAAATAGAAATAAGACTTAAAATAAAAAATAAAAATAGAATTAGACAAAATCAAAATAAAATCAAAAATCAAAATATAAACACATTAAATAAAATAAAAATAAAATAAAATAAAAAATAACTATAAAAATAAAAATCATATAAAAGTAAATATGAATTACACACAACATACCACAACATGATAGAAATTGAGTAAAAATAGCTCAATTAAGCATATAATTAATAAAATAAAAATAAAAAAAAGAAAATAATAAAAATTTTTTGACAAACTACATAATCGTTTTAAACAGACTCTCAACATCAATGACTGTAAAGAGCCATTCTTTTAACAGCCTACAAAATTCAGTCAGCGTAACTGCGTTTAAAATGCCCATTGGTAATTGATTAACTAGCTTCGGTGTGATGTACAAAAAATTTCTTTTGAAATGTTCTTTGTTGGGACGAGGCACCCAGATCCTAGATTTGTTCCGTAACATATATGGTCCACTAATATCCACACCACGAAAACGATTTCCGCTCCTAATATAATGCATTTTAAGTACTTTGTAAACATACAGATGACGCAGAGGCATAATCTTATTATTTACAAAAATGGGAAACGATGGTGAAGTCCTGGGTAAATAATTTATGGACCTCAAAACAGCTTTTTGGATGATCATCAAAGGTTTGATATTGGTCAAAAAAATTCCACCCCAACATATTAAACCATATTGGAGGTGGGAATTAAATATTGCAAAATAAAGACATTTCAAAAGATCCCGGCTACATATTTTACGCAAAAAATAAAAGGATCTTAATACCTGGCACAGTTTCTTTTTTAAAATGCTCACATGTTCTTTAAAATTTAGTTGTGCATCAAGCATCACTCCTAAGTATTTAAAGGACTCCACAGTTTCAATACGCACGCAAAGATCATTACACCCAGACCGATTACAAACCAGAGAATGATAAACCAATGGTTGAGAATCTCGGATAGTACCTCCAACACTGAAAGACATCAATTTGGACTTAGCGCTGAGAATCATCTCATGCACATAACACCATTTTTTCAGCAAGCACATATCCTCATTAATTTTCTCTTCCAACGTAGCCACATCATTATTCGTAGTGTACAGAAACGCCATATCATCCGCAAACGCGATGATATCACCATTTACTCCAAGATCAAAAATCGAGTTACAGTAGATAATAAACAACAGCGGGCCCAAAACAGATCCTTGTGGAACCCCGACGTTCACAATTTTTTCATCACTATATGTATTATTAATAATTACACTTTGTACCCGATTTTGAAGATATGATCTAAAAAGAGAAAGTGCAACGCCTCTGACACCGACATACGATAACTTAGCCAATAATACCTCATGATTTACTGTATCAAAAGCTTTGGTGAAGTCAATGAAAACAGCAGAAACTTTGCAGTTATTATTAAGGCCTTGCAGCAGCGGTGTTAAAAAAGATGTTAGGGCTTTCTCAGTTGACGACTTTTCTACAAAACCAAACTGCCTCTTGTCAAGGAAATGTATTTTATCAAGGTAATTCAACAATCTATATTTGATAATTTTCTCAAAGATCTTCGAAAATGTGTTTAGTAATGTGATCGGACGATAATTATTCGGGTCATTTCGTGAATCTTTCTTAAAGAGAGGCTTGACAATGCCGAATTTTAATTTATCAGGGAAAACCCCCTCTGAAAAACACATATTAAAAATAAATACCAGAATATGGCAAATATTAGAAATAATATGTTTAACCAATTTGCTTGATATCCCATCAATACCACAGGAGTTGCTAGATTTTAAGGCATTAACAGCAGCCATTATTTCCGCTTCACTAACTGGGAAAAAGAATAAATTTGAACTAGAATACCTCGACAGTACCAAATCACATCTAACAGTATCGTCCAAAATCACATTTTCATAATTCTCAGTAATGATTGCGTGAGGTATTCGACCCCAAATCGCTCAACAATTGCGATTACGTCTTTGTCCGGGTTGATAAAGTTCGCACTGGATTACAATCTCCTTACGATGGGCCATACAAAGTTATACGCCGCTTACTCAAACAATTCATTGTCTCAATCAAAGACAAGCATCACTCAATCTCCATCGACAGATTGAAACCGGCCTACGGTATTCTCAACACGGCTGATCAAATATCAGCCAGCAAACGATTTAAAACCGTCCGGTTCAACGTATAACGTCTCAAAACGTATGGTTTCTCATCTGGAGAGGGGGTACTGTATCAGCTCGAATATTCCACTCACCGATATTCGATACTGCCACAACAAAACAAATTAGTGAAATTCAAATATAAATCAACTTATTTGAATTGAGAGTTCACTAACCCCATCACACATCCAATAGCCGAACAAAGTATCCAATTATTAAGTCGCCTTACCAATTCGACTAATAATACATTGCACTCAAAATACTAGTGCAATGTTGACCGTCGCCGGCGCATGTGTTGCCTCATCAAAAAACGAACACGAAAGCGACGTTATCACAATTACACATTCGCTTTACACAAGTAACAAACAAACAACGAAGGCGAGAACACGTACAAACTTTCGGCCATATTAAAATTAACATTGTTTTTTACTCCAGTATAAAAGTGGTGGTGTGAAACAAATAAATAAATTAATTAAATTAATTAATAAATAATAACATTATAAAATATAAACTCAATAAAAAATATAAATAAATAAAAATTAAATAAATGAAATACAAAATATAGTTATGTGTAGTGTATTTATTTATTGAGGGTCCGGATCGGACACACATAAATTAGGAGCACGCCCTCCAAAAGAATATTCAATGGAAACCTTCTTGGATATAGAGGGGGCCTTTAGCAACGTCAGACCGGGGGCAATCACTCGGGCCCTTGTGTATCTAGGGGGTAAACGGGTCACTCAGAGGCTTTATAGATCATATGCTTAGAGGCAGGATCGTGACAGCTTATCTGGGTGGGGACGTCTGCCGGCAGATACGTGAGTAGAGGGACACCTCAAGGTGGGGTTCTATCCCCCCTTCTTTGGAGCTTGGTCATAAATGACCTGTTACTAACCCAGGAAGGGCAAGGCTTCAAGGTGATTGCTTACGCGGATGACGTTGTTATTGCGGTCTTCGGTAAATATCCTAGTACGCTGAGTGAGCGAATGCAGTGCGCGCTTGGCTACCTCTCTGAGTGGGCACGCGGCCGTGGAATGAACGCAAACCCACAGAAAACGGAGCTGGTCCTCTTTACCTGGAGGCACAAACTTCCTCAGTGTGACTCCTCAACATTAAATGATAGAGCGATATACCTCGGACTACTTTTGGACAGCAAGCTAAGCTGGAAACCAAACATCGTAGAGAGAGTAAAGAAAGCTACTATAGCGCTCTACTCCTGCAAAAATGCCATTGGAAAGAGATGGAGTATGGAGCCCCACATACATATGGAGTACACTTGCTCTACGTCTCAGTGGTCAAACCTATACTGCTGTATGGGGTTGTCGTCTGGTGGCCAGCGTTAGAATTATGGCCAACCTTAAACTATTGATGAAAGTTCAAAGAACGGCCTGCTTGTGTATAAGTGGGGCTCTCAGGAGCACACCTACTCAAGCTCTTTAGATTCTTTTTCATCTTACTTCCTTGGATATTGCGGCCGTGCAGATTGCATCTTGCACAGCCATTCGGCTCAAATCCATATCTATGTGGACCTGTAACAATGCAGGGCACTCATCTATCCTATGCAACAGGGGTATTCCGGAAGCTACCGACTAACGTATTCCTTTGCCATCTGTTGAGATTCCAAACTGAGTTTCCAACTAGAGAGGACTGGGTGAACGAAACGGTTACGGACAATGAGGCGCTAAGCTTCTTCACGGATGGCTCAAAAAGGGATAGAGGGGTTAGCTGCGGGGTATTCTGTGAGGCACTAGGAGTTAACCTCTCTTTTCGTCTTCCCGACTTTTGCAGCGTTTTTCAAGCTGAACTGATCGCGATAATGGAAGTCAGGTACTGGTTGAAGTGTAATGTAATATCTACGAGGGATATTCGCATTTTAACGGACAGCCTGGCTACTATTAAAACGCTACAATCATACGTCGAAGGTAGCCCAGAACTGTCTGGCATCTTTAAATGAGATGGCTGATCAGTTCAACATCCGCTCAACGTGGGTGCCAGGGCATTTCAATATCGCAGGGAATGTAATGGCAGATGAGTTGGCCTGTAAGGGAACAGCACGCCTAATCAGCAGGCAGATCTGGTCTGGACTTGACCGGTCCAGATCTGGCCAACTGATATCGCTTCGACGGCACCATATTGGTATGGTCGTGGGAGCTACAACGGGACATTGTCTCATTGGGATACATGCGAGCAGACTGGGCGTCCCAGCCCACGATTTCTGCCGCAGCTGTGGTGGTGAGGAGGAGGAGGAAAATATGCTCCATGTGCTCTGCACCTGTCCTAGTCTAGCGTACAGCAGAACAAAATTTATGGGAAATTCCCCTTTGAACGACCTCACGGATCTTAGTAATATCGAGATCCGGGACTTTAAACGCTTCTTGGTAAGCTCAGGATGGTTTAGCGTGTTTGCTTTCAGATGTTTACGCGCAGTTACAACCAGTAGTGCGGTAATGGCTTCTCAATTTTACAGGGATTAACAAAACACGATTAACGGTTAATCAAATATGCAAAGTCAGTATAAACTGAATGTAATCTATATTGCTATATATACCATTGTGATTTAATCAAGAAATTGTTCTCCAACAATATGAGTAAACATAAAATAATCATATAAGAAAGTATATATCGGAAATTCTTGGAAATCTAAAATCGTATCTACCCTAGACTAAATAGCTATTCTGGTTTTATTATTTGTTTTGCAATTTTCCTAATTGTTATATTGAATTACTTCTTCTACTACATATTGTTATTATTATTTATACGCCATTGTCTATTTTAAAAGTTTCCGTAGCTGAACAACAAGGAAAATCTATATACATATAGTAGTTATTTTTGGGTGGATACCAACTACACCACTATCAAACTATTTATATATATTGATATGCTATCGTTCGACGTTAAGTATAATGACGATGTTGATAATAGTAATAATAATAATCATAGTTATGTCGTTTGGACAATTGTTTCTATTTTGCGGTATATAGTTTTTGTTCCATATACGAGTACATATGGGTATGTATATATAAGTATGGGTGTGGTTCTTTTCAACATATAATGCCTATATTGTTCTTCCTATTTATTAGATGATTTCATTTTCAATGTTCATGATAATGAATTTCATGATTATGGTCAATAACGTTTTCCATCCAACTTTGATTATGATATAATTACGGTACCGCATCAACTATTAGTTCAAACTTGTATATACAAATCCGCAGACATAATTCCGTCTATAGGTATAATTTTATCATATTGAAATTCAAATCAGTTTTTTTTCCACCTCCTGAAAATATAATAGTATCGGGAAGCTTCGGTACAAAATAGAAAATACCATAAATCAATATGGAAAGTAAGCGTACAGTAAATTTACATTATATACGAGTACATAGGTACGTACAGGTAAAATATAAAAAATTTATGGTATAGACTGAAAAAATTATATAAATATTTAAAAGCTTTATGCATTTACATACTTTTATTTTACATAATACAGAAATAATAAAAAAAGCTTCGCAGTTCACCGAAAGTAGTTTGGTATTTTTCTAAACAGTAAGGTACAAGTTGTGTAAGATTCAAGAAGGTTTAATGGAAATTGACGTGAGCGTGAAATATAAAAGGGAGGAATCAAAAAAAAATTGGTGAATACATTATTAAACGTATTAGACCTGTGATTTGCAACCGGTGATACGCGGAACCTTAATAAGAGTGATCGAATAGGAGGTACTTTTTCCAATTGGGATTCTCATTGGGATTTATAATATCTAAATAATAATAAATAATAATAAATTTCGAACCAATTTTTCATTATTGGATATTCATCACCCGACTAGAGTGCATACAAGTCGATCTAATGTGGATATTGTTGATATAGCTTAAAGTGTTCGTGAAGACAACAATCAATTCGTCGCAGTTCTCAAGCTCTGGGTCCCTCATATGGCACATTATGGCGTATTTTGAAGAGAGATCCGACTGTAGCCGAGTTGTAGTTTCAACAGGATGTTGCAACGTGCCACACAGCAGGCAAACCATCGATTTATTGAAACAAAATTTTAATGAGAACATCATATGAAGTAAGGGACCCGTGAATTGGCCTCCATGATCTTGTGGTCTAAGGCCGTTAGATTACTTTTTATGGAGGTATCTGAAATCACTCGTTTATGTCGATAAACCACAATCGATTCCTGCACTAGAAGCGAACATAACACGCGTAATTAACGGAATATCGGTCGAAATGCTCGAAAGCGTGCTCGAAATTTGGACGCATAGAATGGATTATCTAAGAGCCAGTCCCGGACAATATTTAAAAGAAATTATTTTCAAACATTAAATGTTATAAACCGAACTTACGTCCCAAATACAATTTTATTGGCATTCCTATGTATTCCAGGACAGACCACAAATTCTCTCGATTGATCGTGTTATGCGCCTATACCTGAAATCCAGGAACGTCTGATGTACCGAAACAGATCACTAATAATAATGTTGACACAGATGATTCCATTCCGGTCCCGAATGGCGGTTGTCCCAGGCCTGAAATGTCTTTAAAGAAATTGCGCAAACTACGCTCATTGCTGAGTTGTTGTACTTTCAGAACCTCAACTTTCGACCATTCTCTATTCTTCCGTCTACAACTCCGCTAGTCAACAAACCAATAATTCTTGGGTCTGACTTTCACTTTACATAAGGTCTGCTGAGCAGCTCTGACAACCGAAATTTTCAGTACCTCCCAGACAGAGTTCATACTGGTAAGTAGCTTCTTCAATGGTATCACTGACAATATCAGGATATTATCGCTGCCTTCGTATTTAGTTACTAACCGATAAATTCTCACATCCTGCACAACCCGAGCCCGCCCTTTTGAAATGTATCTGTTTGTGAGGGAAGAACGTGCTTGCTACACTTAGATCTTGAGCAATTGCATAGTACACGATTCTCTCACCATTATCGGTCGCAGTTTCGTGTCGGGAGTACGGACCTATGTTTTCACACAAGTCGTCCTGATTTCTGCCAGCTCTAGCATTAAAGTCCCCAATTACCATTCTAACATCGTGAACGGGTATAGATCCCATCAGATCGTTCAAGTCATTGTAAAATGAGTCTTTATCTTGGGGCTGGCTGACTTCTGTGGACGCATGTACACAAATTATCGACAGGTTAGCTAACTTCATGCGCAAGCGAAGCTTACACAATCGGTTATTGACTGCTTGGAAATCCAAAACAGCCTTCTTTACCTGCTGCCCAAGAAAAATGCAGTTCCAAGATTTACGGGGTCATCTCCACTGTAGAACAACGTATATCCAGTTTCAGTCGACACTCCTTAATGCATGTGAATAAACCTAAATCTTCTAAATCTTGTGGCTGGCTACTTAAGCGGGGGTCCGATATATAAAATAAATATGTATCGAATAAACTGTTGTGTAATCGTAAAAATGTGTAGAATTATGGCCTTACTAACATTGATAATACATTTTTTGCCAACTAAGAATAAATGGTTCAATACAAATTGTAACAATGTCTATCGAAAAAAAGAGCATATAGAGTAGACGAGGTGGATTTCTGCTTGCAATGGAGTTCATTAGCTATAAATGTGAAGAGGATGAAATTGATTATGGATTAACATAACTCGATCAGCAGCGACAAATATTAATCAACTCAATAACACGCCGGTAAAATCATCTGTAGCCACATCTCAAGCAAATTTAATTTTAATTTAAAATATGATTCCTAAACCTAAAGGAATGGCAGCCATTACAACCATATTTCCTCATACCGCATTGGTCTGAAAATGAATCTTTTTCTCAAATATTAAATTTCAAATCTTGGCCAATGGGGATCTTTCTTAAGGAGTTTGAATACAAAGAAAAAACACTTTTTTACTGAACACTAGGCCTACCAATATATAACATACAGATTGTTTCGTTCTACATTCAAACTGCTTGATTTATGTTATCGGCGAAAGTAATTTCAATCCTGCCACTCATGGTGCGATTGAAATTAACTAGTTCTACAAATTTCCGGTGATTGCGTATTTATAGCAGTCCACTCCAAACTACAGAGTGTTCCAATTACATTACTTCCATCAAGGTTTGAGCAGATTTGTATGAATATCTGCACTGCGTACATACCATCTCATATGCGTCATGCGTTGGCTAGATTGAGAAAGTCATGAGCAAATCAACTACATCTGATTTAGTTCTTGTACTGGGTGACTTCAATCTTCCAAATATCATCTGGAATTCCGATCCTGAACTGAATTGCATTTTACCATGCAATATAAAGTCAGATGCTGAATCTTTATTTGTTGATGCCATGCTCGGTTATAATTTAAACCAACTTAACACCATTGCCAATACGCTGGAGAGGTTTTTAGATCTTGTTTTCACCAATGATCCCATTTGTCGCAAATTATGTCAACCACAAACTGCTGGATATTGTATTCGACTCTACCTACTGTAAACCGAAAAGTTCAGAATGCTTATAACAATTCAATTACAACTTTAAAAATACAAAACACATTGGGCTGGGCAGGTTGCTTGGTTAGTTGATTACTGTGAATTGGGATGAAATTTTAAATGCAATTTTGGAGATATGAAGCTATGGATGATATGCCCTCTTCTATGTTAAAAATGTTTGGTAGTATTTTGGTACATCCATTGCAAATTGTGGTTGCACTTCTTAGCCACTGCTGTGTTTCCCGATAAATAAAAAATCTCAAAAATAACACCAATCGTTAAATCGGGCAAAGCTCATGAAATTCTAAGAGTAAACGAAATTACCTTTGTTGAAATGTCATTTTTAAGTTTAACAAACATCGAGAGCTTATAGTATTCCATGCTTTGCTTTGTTACACGATGGACAGGAGGTTTTCAGGATTTACATACTTTATGTACATTTTATTTGAGGGCTCAAGTGGAATAAGATGAGGTGGTCTGGAGGCCTTACTACGCTTTACACAATAAAAAAATCGAAAGATTCTTATACGATATGATTCGATATGATTCTTGTGGAAATAAGCAGTGAAAATTGTGGTAAACTCTTATTAGGTGCCATGTATATTCCACCGGATGTCAAATTTCCAAGAAGTATTAAAAATTATCTTGCAAGATGTGCCACCGAGTATAATGATATACTTATTCTTGGTGATTTTAACTGTAACTTAATGTCTATCTCGTTTTTGCGAGAAATTTCGGTCAAATTGATTTGAATTGCCTCTTAGAAGTAGCTGCATCATTAGATTGGGATCAAATTTATTTTTTAGTTGACATTAATGATAAACTGGAGCGTTTTAATCATCTTGTAGCATACCTACTAAACTAATTTGCTCCCTTAAAAAAATTTAAACCACGGAAGTTAGATGACTCCTCATGGTTTAGTTCTGATATTTTGCTGCATAAAAACATACGAGATTTTCTACACTCATGTTGGAAATCTGATAAATCTGAAGAAAACTGGCGCCGTTTTAAACAATATAGGAATAAAGTCAACAATATGGTGAAATCAGCCAAATATCTTAACTTTAAAAAAATGTTCAATGTTGATCTTCCATCTAGTATCCTATGGAACAATTTCACAAAAATTTGGGTTATCTAAAGGAAAATGTACAATAGTCACTGATTTCTCACCTTCTGACTTTAGTAGTTATTTTGAATCGGTCAACGCTCAGAATTCAACTCAGACTTTTATTTGTGCTAACAATACTGTTGATCAAAATCAGTTGTACTTTAGGAATATTTCTGAATTTGAAGTTTCTAGAACTGTTCATGAAATAAATTCCGAAGCAGTTGGGCCCGATGAAATTCCTATTCGTTTCATTAAATTATTGTTACCAATTATTCTTAATCATATAACCCACTTAATTAACATTTGTATAACGAAATCAGTTTTCCCCGACCTGTGGAAAATTGCATATGTCATTCCAGTGAGCAAAGTTTCGAAACCTAATCAATCAGCCGATTTCCGTCCTATTAGCATTCTGCCATGTCTGTCAAAAATTTTCGAAAAAATTGTGAAGAAACAAATATTAGATTTTGTAAATACAAACGAAATGATGAACATTTATCAATCCGGTTTTCGTGAGAAGCACAATACCACTTCTGCACTGATAAAAATTGTCGATGATCTAAATCATTCACTATCGCAAGGAAAGGTGTCCATTTTAGTATTATTGGATTTTTCTAAGGCATTTGACTCCGTTAATCATTGTATATTATTGAGTAAATTAAAAGCACAATTCAGTTTCTCTACTTCTGCACTAAAACTGTTAAAATCGTATCTTTGGAATAGAAAACAAATTATAAGACTAAACAATATGTATTCTGGTGAAAAAATATATAACTCTGGTATACCCCAAGGGTCTATATCGTAGGCCCTATTTTGTTTTCGCTTTTTATTAATGACATATGCGTGCCGAATAATATCAACTATATCACATATTTGCGGATGATCTACAAATCTATGATGCTGAATATTTTCTAAATTTTGATAGCTGTATGACAAGATTAAATCTTGCTCTCGAGCAAATATTTGATTGGGCAGTTCTTAATCAAATTAAAATCAATTCATCTAAATTACACGCTATTGTCATTACAAATAATAAAAGACATTTATTGAGCATTAAGCGTTCAAACCTGATGATTAATAACGATATTATACATTTTGTTGATAGCGTTAAGAACTTAGGCCTAATTATAAATACTTCGTTATCTTGGGAGGATCATATTAACCATATTTGTAAAAAAAAATATGCAACATTGGGCAACTTGTGGTCAACTTCAAGTTTCACCCCCACTGCTGCGAAGCTTAAGTTAATTAGGCCTTTAATCGTGCCTCATTTGTTATACTGTGCCTCTATATACGCAGGTTGTTCGGAAACGGCTTTCAGTAAATTGAATATTGCTTTTAATTCGTGTGCTCGATATATTTATAATGTATCTAGATATAAACACGTATCCCAATTTAGTAATCAAATTTTAAACTGTAGTTTGAGAAATTACTTGAAGTATGTTAGTGTGCTATTTATGTTCAAAATAATACAATTCAAGGAGTATGAATGTAATGAATTGTCAATGAATTAAATTCCTGGGATGACTGCATTCCTGGCAAGTCCAGAGCTAATTAGAAAAAAGTGTCGGAATAGCTCGGGTGTTTTTTAAGTTGGCATACTAACATCACTTTATCCTGTTTGTTTCAAAAAACTTCTACGGTCGTAAGCGAGCCAATTTCGCTTTTTTTAGCTAACCATTTCATACATTTTTCATTATTTTTAATTATTGCACCAGTCCCATCGTCTTCAGAGTCAATTAGGTAAAATTGTCGGACTAGCTCGGGTATTTTTTAAGTTTGAGATACTAACACCAATTTTTTTCTTAGAATTCAATCATATAAGTTATATAAAATATCAGTAATTGGAAACACTCTATAAAACACTGTATTATGTTTTGAAGATAATATCTTTCAAATGGTGCCCATTGTTTGCTTCGACCTGATCTGCTCCATATTAGACGTTTGGATACTGCAGTTAGTGGTTTTGGCGTATAATCCTAGACACAAGCATATGTAGGTATTTAGATGTTTGAGACCATCTATGTATATGTACACAATTATGTACAATTTTTACGAACATTTATAAACATTCACAAAGCGATTTGCTATCAAAGGTAGCTATGGATACATCTTTTAATTTGTTTAAAAAAATGTTCAGCCTACGCTGCGTATAACACATCAAACAAAAAATTCATAATCTATTTTATGTGGGAGCTATAGTATGGGGGAAAAAAATTAGAGCGTTGATTTCATTTCACCAATGGAGTAAAATATTTGCCAATTTGCTTAATTATGAATTCATATTTTTTTAAGTCACAGTAAATATTTAGTCTAAAACAACTAAATTAAAAAATAAATTTATTTTAAATATGTGTTGAAATTGAAAATATTCTTATCGTATATGGATTTCATTGTAACTAATACGGTAAAATAAAAATAACGATAAAAATGAAACAATATGATGATATTACAATTCTTATATAACTGCAGACTAAAATCTGAATTCAAAAAATAAAATAATTCAACAATTTTTAACTTTTTCGATTTCAAATGTTTATTTAAAACTATTAAACAGCATCTATTTAATAGTTTTAAATAAACATTTGAAATCGAAAAAGTTAAAAATTGTTGAATTATTTTATTTTTTGAATTCAGATTTTAGTCTGCAGTTATATAAGAATTGTAATATCATCATATTGTTTCATTTTTATCGTTATTTTTATTTTACCGTATTAGTTACAATGAAATCCAAAAAACGCCCTAATTTTTATTTTTATTCAATTTTAATTTATTTATTTTCATGGTAATATTCGAAACACCTTAACAATTGTACACACAAAATTTATTGTGTCGTTGCGCTTTCTAGAAGAAAAAACAACTGTGGGTCGAAGGAATTTTTTAGCAAAGAAGGGCCTCCAGTCAATTCGTTCCAGTGTATCCAGTGTAACTAACGAACGCATGATTCTTCTCTCAAATTTTAGGACTTCTCGTGCTCATCCATCAGCGCAAAACTTTCACATCCAAACATAACAACGGGCCTGATCAACGCATTGTAACGCTTCAGCTTCACTTCACTTGACAGGTGTTTAGATTTCAGCAGTGGCCTTAGAGAATACAAAGCGCGACTGCCGGCTGCCAGGGGCACTTTAATATACTCACCCACACTGTTATCGTGAGTGATAAGAGAGACCTGGACATTGATCTGGAGTCCAAGTGAAGATGAAAACTCTACAAGCGGATCAAGTATTTCCTCCACACCGTTGCTAATCAATCCAATCACGCATATATTACATATATGCAAGCACTTGGTTGGACTGGCGATATAAGATGTTGCGCTGAGGTGTTTCAGTTTTACAAAAGATATACTCCTACATAAGATTAAAGAGTATCGGGGACAAAGACTCACTAGTCACTGTCATTCTAGACAATCGTACCAATTTTGTTGGAATTAATAAATACTCTAGAGCAGACCACAAACTCTCTCAATCGGTCGAGACATATAGGCCTGCCGGAAATCCAGGAACATCTGATGTACAGGAATCGAAATCTCGTATTATTTAGACAGAATCATCCGCAGCGAAAAGAAACCTGATCAGTGACTGATCGATTCGGACGATATCCTCCTTGATAGTAACCAACCAGGCCATCCGCTAGAGAGGTCATTCTATCCAATATAATGAAGGATAGAAATTTCCATGTTGTGCCAAGGAGAGCTATACCGCGATAATTTTCACTCTTCAAGCGGTCTCCCTTCTTAAAGATAGGACACATCAAAGCCACTTTCCATTCGCCAGGTATTAATTCGGTTCGCCATACTACTCGAATTAGGTCGAAAGTAGTCCACTCTAGATTAACGGTTTCGTTTTAGTATCTATATGGCCCTAGTGAATCGCTCATGGGATGGATCTTCAATGCAAATCTCTGTAATCTGTATTTGAAGTGACTCACCTACAGTCTGTGACGCATGATGAACACCAAGCAGGTCGGTAAAGTGGCCATTCCATGCGTCGATGTTGAACGAGGGGTCCCGAATGGCAGTTGACGCAGACCTGAAAGTATGGTGCAATCCAGCAATTCCTTTAAAAAAATTACGCGAAATGCATTCATTGGTTAATATAAAAAAAAAAAAAATTCATTGGTTAATTGTTGTACTTTCGGAACCTCCTAGTAAGAAGGACCATGTTTTTCCTTTAGATTGTGAGACGTTGCTGCACTTCACTCCCAGACAGAGTTCACACAGTCAGACTGGTAATTAGCTCCCTCAATGTTGTCGCTGACAAGATCCTGATATCGTTTCTTTTGATCTTCATTTATCAGGCCTTCACAGACGAAACGTTCCATGCATTTCGCTGGGTTCCTGGACCAGTACAAAAACTTCCATCGTAATTTTGCAGCGACCAAATAAAGATTGCTGCCTACGTGGCTCTGATTTCTGCCAGCTCTAGCATGAAAGTCCCCATTTAACATTCTAACATCGTGTTCTGGTATAGATCCCATCAGATCGTCCAAGTCATTGTAGAATGAGTCTTTATCTTAGGGCTGGCTGACTTCGGTGAGCGAATGTACACAAATTATCAACAGGTTGACTAACTTCATGCACAAGCGAAGCTTACACAACTGGATATTAACATTGACTGCTTCGAAATCTAAAACAACCTTCTTTACTGTATAACTCCTATAACTTCTCCACTATATGTCGGGTGTTTCTTTTAAACTGAGACGATCAAATATCTCGAAAAATAGCCACTCTACGGAAAAAATGTCCATAATCAAAATTTAATCATACCGCGAGGGAAATACATTAATGCAAAAAAATAGTCCCCCACCCCCGCTTTGTAGGTGGGGCGGGGGTAACTTTTAAACTAAGATAGGAAGCCATATTTTTTATTGCAGATACGGATTCTACGACTAAAAGTACGTATGATTTGAATGAAATATTTTGTTCGGTTCATAATAGATGGCGTTGTAATCGACGAAATTCAATTCTCGATTCAACATTCGATTCTGCAATACGTTTGAAATAAAAAACATCACGTTTTCATTGGAAATACTAGAAATTCGTCATGAAAACAATTTATTCAGTTTTGTAAATCTAAAATAAGTGTTCAAAATGATGGCCTGCGACTTACATGCGGGGTTGGATGACTCTTTTTTTTCACTAATGTATTTCCCCCGCGG
Source organism: Tipula unca (assembly GCA_951394425.1). Taxonomy (NCBI): domain Eukaryota; kingdom Metazoa; phylum Arthropoda; class Insecta; order Diptera; family Tipulidae; genus Tipula; species Tipula unca. Next base: position 173,979,383 of record OX596380.1, on the reverse strand, counting down.
TATGATTAAATTTTGATTATGGACATTTTTTCCGTAGAGTGGCTATTTTCGAGATATTTGATCGTCTCAGTTTAAAAGAAACACCCGGTATAACAACGTCTAGATCTGGGACACATGGTCTCCACTTTTAGGCCAGCTAGTTCCTTAAAGAGCAACGAGTTCCATCCGATACTCCTTCATGCACGTGATTAGGCCTTCCAACGACTAGCGGGGCCCGTTATTGGTTTGGCGGTATCCATTATTTCTTTTGTTGATATTGCAAACAGTTGTCCAACCGTCCAAATTCTTTCGAGCGAGGTCGACACTGTTCACCAAAATATCGTAGTGATTGTAGACTCCATATAATGTAAGGGACTTTCCGACTGATCTATGTCTATATACTCTCGTAAGATAAATAAAAAATTGAATAAACTATTTAAGAGTATATACAAAACAATGACGATGAAAATCATGAAAATTTCTAAAAATTCACTTAAGTATTTTTAGCCCACAAGAAAACCCACTTCTCAATCGAATTGAGTTTTGTTTTTGTTTTTTGCTTGTATTAACGAAATTTAAGGACAAAGAAAATATTTTATTATGCTCGATTCATTTTATTTATTTTTTTGCCATTTTTCAAACACTAGAAAAATTCTATGAATGAATATACATACATAGATAGTAGAGTAGAGCCATTTCCATAAATCCACCTCAAATATCGTGCCAGTATAGTAACGAATAAGACAATACATCGAATATTTTTTTATTATCTTCTTTCGTATGTTGAATGAATCAGAGCTTACCATGAAAAGGAAAAATTCTCATGAATTTTATGTGTGCGGTTGAATGCTTTATGTAGACGAGTATAATTTGGTATAATACACATACAAAGGGAGCTCTGCTGCTGATGTTTTTATTTTTTAAGAATATTGTTCTTTGTTATGAGGATTGCAAGATAAAAGAAAGATAAAAAGTCAAGGTTATTAATTTTGTAAAGAACAATAGGTGGAATTTTCTTAAAGATAAAATTTTATATGCAACCTTACTTAAGACGAATAATTTAGGCCACTGTTATGTTTAATCCATTTCGCGTTCCACAATAAAATTTGAGATACATACATACATTTCTAACGACACTTTACTAATGATAGAATTATGTACGTCATTTCCGTATTCTATAATTAATATCTGAAAATATATTAGGAAATGAAATTAGTATCGATTTATGTTTGTACGTTAGAGCTGCCAGTCTATAGTTTGAATAGCAACTAAAGAATTTTATACTTATTGATTTTTGAGTTAGAGATCGCACAGACAAGGTTTTTCCTCAATTAATTTTGACAGATATTAATCAGCTGGTTTCTAATGGTGTAGGGCAAACCGATATTTTTGTGTTGTATGCTTTTAATGTGCTTTGAAATAATTTATTTTTAAATAATATCTCGAATTTTCACATTCCCAATTAGGGGGTTTCAAGGTGTGTACTATTAGTGTGGTAATCGTGATCTCGCCGATAATGTAGTTTTGTTCAGTCTGTCGTGTCTGTCAAGTGAAGCAATCCAATGAGGATTTACCAAATCATTAATTAAGCGATGGCTGGTGTTGAGAATTGTACCAGAGCTTACCCTTACTATGGCCAACTCAAAACATAAAGAATTATTCCCGGCCTCGGAGTTCTTAGGAGTTAGAATTTTTTTCATATTAAATATATAGGGCTGGTTGGCCGATCGTGCAAATTACACCATACGGCTGGTGTTGGGAATTTTACCAGAGCTTACCCTTACTATGGCCAACTCACAACATAAAGAGTGAACCACATCTCGGATTTCTTATGAACGCGCTCAAAGTATTTCATGTTCCTTTAAAACAATTTGAGGCAACGATGTTTTAAAAACTGAAGTTTATTCAATCAGCTAGTCGTTTAAATATTTGCGAACATCTTTTCGGAATAGCAGGAAATTCGTAATCTTTTAAAATTTTATTCCACGGCTCTTGCTTCCTCTCGATTGGTAATTACCCAAATAATAATTCAGAAGAATTTTATAATCTTAAAATGGAGAGCACAACGCCAGAAATTTTGTTTGAGGAAAACCCAAATATTTTTTATACTTGAATTTGATTGTGCCAATTTGTGCCTTTAGGTTAAAAAAATACGAAGGGTTATCTGACGTGATTAGCACATCAGAAATCCCATATACTTCCTTTAATATATTACTTACTTGTTTTAATATATTTCGGTTGTGCCACATTGTGAAAAACGAAATAAAACAACAAAACGAAATTATTTTGCTCCACACTCTACTATGACTAGAATAGGCCAAAATCACCTAACTGCGTAAACGCAATATTTCTTAACATTGATCCGATGATTAAGTCCTATAAAAGCCTTTCTAAAAGCCCAACATTTATCAATGAGAAATAAACTTTAACACACATTTTGGCCCAGTATTGAGCATTTTTTTTTTTTTTAGTTGGAACCCATACGGATTCCGCACTCATTGCCAGGACGGCCCATGGTGCCAACTCAGGATTTTTTCCTAATTCGCAGAAACGTACTGTAGCCCTAACAAACTGTACAAGTTTGAACCAAGGTATGGAGGACAACTGATCTAGATTAATAGAACTACAGCTGAAAACCTGAAGCCGAATAATATTGAAAGCTGGACAACTGCACACAAAGTGCATGCAGTCAACATCTTCCTCAAGACAGTCATCATCAAATAACATCCTGAGATAAACTCATTCGATGGAGATGCACCTTAAATCGACCATGACCCGTAAGAATCGCAACCAAGATTTTTAGCTGGGAGCCACGGGTTCAGATTCAATTATAATTAGTTGGGAACCGGATTTGGCTAAACAGTCCGCGATCTCATTCCCTTCGATGTCACAACGTGCAACCCATATTACCATAACAATATTGTTGGAGCAGCGAAGATTAATGAAGTGTTTGCAATCCTTGACAAGTTTCGAGACAATCAAGGGATTCTTCAATGAATTGAGCACAGCTTTGCTATCAGTACACAGAATAATGTTTTTGTTTTTAACAGCAAAGTTTAAAGCTTCCATAACACTATAAGTCAGCGCTATGAGTTCCGCTTGGAAAACAGTGTAAAGCGAATCAACACTGAAAAGAGATCTCTGATTGGACCAAGGACAGTAGATTCCAAATCCAGCACTGAGCCTAGAACGAGAGCGCCAACTGAAAAAATGAAGAAAATCCTCCGAAAACCACAAATCTCTTGAAGGATAAACCACCTTGAATAAGTTGGAGAAGTTGTATTCAGGTAGTCACTATCTATCATTAAACTTATCGATTTCTGGTAAAAATGAAGTGTAGTTTTTAAAAATTTGTCTATGTCCCACGATAGAACCGAGAACATTCCAGGCCCCAATGCATCTCAAGCGAAACGCTGCAGATGCCACGAATAGAGGTGTGTAACTGGGGCAAGGAAAGAATGGACTTCATAACAAGAAGTGGAGTCAAAGACATAGCTCCAGTAACAGTTCTACAAGCCGTGTTTTGCAGACTATTAAGTTCAGCAGTAGAAGCCTTTAGATTAACAACTGGCCACCACACAATAGAACCGTAGGATAATGTCGGTAAGATCAGCGATTTATAAATAAATAACAACATCCTGGGTGTTAGACCCCAGGATTTCCGAAAAGCCTTTCTACATTGCCAAAATATGGCAGTAGCTTTTTGAAGTTTGGAATCAAGATGAGGTTTCCAGGAAAGTTTGCTATCTAAGATAACACCAAGGTGCTTGACTTGGTTACATCTGGTAATCGGTCTCCCAAAAAGAGAAGAAGCGGATAGCTCCGGTCCGCTCCTACGCCTAGTAAAGACAATTAAATCTGTCTTAGACGGGTTGACGTGCAGACCCTTGTCAATGCACCATGCCTCCACAATATCTAAGTCCTGCTGCATTAAGTCGGATAAGATATTCAGGTGTTTGCCTGAAACTGTTAAGACAAGATCATCAGATTGCTGCAGCTTAGCCAGTAATCCGTCAATCAACAAAAGCCACAGCAGAGGCGAGAGCACACCCCCTGGGGACAGCCCTTGGTAACCTTGGCAGAGACTGAGACGCCATCCAGTTCCGCCTCTAGAGTCCAAGACTTGAGACTTGGATTCAATTCACATGACAATGGTGTGATTATTACCAAAATTATTACAGGCATTAGTAATCGTGATAAACGAGGTGCTATCAAAAGCTCCCGCTATATCGAGGAAAGTACCTATAAAGAACTCCTTATTATAGAGGGATCTTTCAATCCTAGTTACAAGTTCATGTAGGGGAGTTTCTTAGGTGCTTGTCTCTAATAAATCTGTCGACGATTCTTTCTAAATCTTTAAGAAAAGTTGAAGACAGACTATTAGGTCGAAAAACCTTGGGATCCGTATAATCGGATTTGCCGGCCTTCGGGATAAAAAACACTCTACTCCTGCTCCAGGATGAAGGAACAGCGCAGAAAGCAATTCACGGCTAGAAAAGGTTTATCAGATGGTCCTGAATGATATAGGAAGCCCGTGGTGTAATTCAGTCGGGAAAATACCGTCAGGCCCACCAGCTTTATAAGGGGCAAAGGAAAATGGACTCCAGCGCAGAACATCGAGATTGCGATCAACTTGTAAGCCATGTCCTAATCAGGAGCCACAGAAGGAACCTTATAGAGGATACGGTAGTAACATCATCTGAGTTTAAAATGGCACAACCAGGGAAATGAACAGATAGAAGCAACTCACCAACTTCTCTATGTAGACGAAGAGTATCAGGTCTACAAACACCATTCTTAGTCATGGCTTTATGTAGTTTAGCCAGCGAATTTCCTTAATCTTTTAAGATCAGAATTCCAAAAGGGTTTGTTATTAGACTTTTGGTTCATAATAAGTGGGCAAGAATTTTCAAAAGCAGTCGAAATTGCCGACTCAAGTAAAGACGTATGTACCTCAGTGTCGTTACTCGACCGGATTACTCTCGGTGGGGTAGGTTAGGTTAGGTTAGGTAAGGGTGGCCGTCCTAAAGGACTAGCAAAGACACAAAATTGGTCCGTAGCTGTACCACATTCGAGTTTTCTCCTCTTCACTCGCTGAACCATCGTGAGCTTACCAAGAAGCGTTTAAAGTCCCGGATCCCGATCTTACTAAGATCCGTGAGGTCGTTCAAAGGGGAAGTCCCCATAAATTTTGTTCTGCTGTACGCTAGACCAGGACAGGTGCAGAGCAGATGGAGCACATTTTCCTCCTCCTCCTCACCACCACAGCTGCAGCAGAAATCGTTGGCTGGGAGACCCAGTCTGCGCGCATGTATCCCAATGAGACAATGTCCCGTTATAGCTCCCACGACCATACCAATATGGAGTCGTCGAAGCGATATCAGTTGGTCTGATCTAGATCGGTTAAGACCAGGCCAGATCTGCCTGGTTATTACACACGAACTGGCGTTAGACCATCTGACGTTCGTTTCTTTTATAGCTTCTTCCAGAAGCAACAGTTTACATGAAGCAAGCGGTATCTTTATATCCCGCCTGCTTTGGGTTATTAGGCGTGCTGTACCCTTGCGGGCCAACTCATCTGCCATTACATTCCCTGCGATATTGAAATGCCCTGGCATCCACGTCAAGCGGATGTTGAACTGATCAGCCATCTCATTTAAAGATGCCAGACAGTTCTGGGCTACTTTCGACGTCAGGGCGTATGATTGTAGCGTTTTAATAGCAGCCATGCTGTCCGTAAAAATGCGAATATCCCTCGTAGATATTACATTATACTTCAACCAGTCCATGACTTCCATTATCGCGATCAGTTCAGCTTGAAAAACGCTGCAAAAGTCGGGAAGACGAAAAGAGAGGTTAACCCCTAGTGCCTCACAGAATACCCGCAGCCAACCCCTCTATCCCTTTTTGAGCCATCCGTGAAGAAGCTTAGCGCCTCATTGTCCATAACCGTTTCGTTCACCCAGTCCTCTCTGGTGGGAAACTCAGTTTGGAATCTCACCTCAGCAGATGGCAAGGGAATAGCGTAGTCGGTAGCTTCCGGAATACCCCTGTTGCATAGGATAGACGAGTGCCCTGCATTGTTACAGGTCCACATAGATATGGATTTGAGCCGAATGGCTGTGCAAGATGCAAGCTGCTCGGCCGCAATATCCAATGGAGTAAGATGAAAGAGAATCTCCAGAGCTTGAGTAGGTGTGCTCCTGAGAGCCCCACTTATACACAAGCAGGCCGTTCTTTGGACTTTCATCAATAGTTTAAGGTTGGCCATAATTTTTAACGCTGGCCACCAGATGACAACCCCATACAGCAGTATAGGTTTGACCACTGAAACGTAGAGCCAGTGTACTATGTGGGGCTCCATACCCCATCTCTTTCCAATGGCATTTTTGCAGGAGTAGAGCGCTATAGTAGCTTTCTTTACTCTCTCTACGATGTTTGGTTTCCAGCTTAGCTTGCTATCCAAAAGAAGTCCGAGGTATTTTGCTCTATCCGTAAAGATCAAGCGAGTACCATTTAATGTTGGCGGGTCACACTGAGGAAGCTTGTGCTTCCTGGTAAAGAGGACCAGCTCTGTTTTCTGTGGGTTTGCGTTCAGTCCGCAGCCGCGTGCCCACTCAGAGAGGTAGCCAAGCGCGCACTGCATTCGCTCACTCAGCGTACTAGGATATTTACCGAAGACCGCAATAGCAACGTCATCCGCGTAAGCAACCACCTTGAAGCCTTGCCCTTCCTGGTTTAGTAACAGGTCATTTATGACCAAGTTCCAAAGAAGGGGGGATAAAACCCCACCTTGAGGTGTCCCTCTGATCACGTATCTGGCGGCAGACGTCCCACCCAGATAAGCTGTCACGATCCTGCCTCTAAGCATATGATCTATCCAGCCTCTGAGTGACCCGTCTACCCCCAGACACGCAAGGGCCCCAGTGATTGCCACCGGTCTGACGTTGCTAAAGGCCCCCTCTATATCCAAGAAGGTTACCATTGAATATTCTTTATATTCAAGTGATTTCTCAATCGGGCCAATAAGGGAGTGGAGAGCTGTTTCCACCGATCGTCCCTTACGGTATGCGTGTTGAGATTCCGACAGCTCGCCCGGCTTGATTGAGCCTCTAATGTGAGCTATTAGTCTTTCCATTGTTTTCAACAGAAAAGAAGATAAGCTTAGAGGCCTAAAGTCTTTGGGATAGCAGTGAGAGCTTTTTCCCGCCTTAGGTATAAATATTACTTTTATTTCAGTCCACTTCCTAGGAATGTGACAGAGTTCCAGGCTGCCTTTCAAGATAACTTCCAGCCAGGGCAGGGTTAAGCCAATAGTTCGCTGGATATCCGCAGGGATAATGCCATCAGGCCCTGCCGACTTGTATGGCTTAAAGCTGTTTATTGCCCATATAGGATATTCCGCCTGCTTACTATATGGCTTACGGAGTTTACACCCCTATTTATCATGGGTCCCTCCGGAGCTAGTACCGAGCACTCCGGGAAGTGCGTTTCTAGTAATAGCTCCAGGGATTCCTCACTACATGTAGTCCATGAACCATCCGGTCGTTGTAGATAACTCGGGATGGAAGGACTAGAACAAAGTACTTTGCGTAGCCTGGCCGCCTCCGAGGACTCCTGTATATTGCCACAGTAGAGTTTCCAAGCCCTCGTTGTGGCTGCTCTCAGCTCGTACTTATAGGTTTTGAGGACTTCCTTGTAATAGTCCCAGTCTGCAGCAGCATTTGTGTTCTTCGCTTTCTTGAACAGTCTCCTGCATTTCATACGAGTACCTTGGAGTTCCTTCGACCACCAGGGTGGCCGAGATTTACCCAAGGGTCTACTGATAGGACATGCACCTAACATGGCCTTGTTAAAAGCATCAGATAGCTTGGCTTCTAGAGCATCAAGCTCCTGTGTAGATGCAGGAGGTTTTGGAACCGATACCGGTAATAAGTTACCCAGAATGGTTCTGAAACAATCCCAATCAGTTTTCCTCCTATTCCTGAAGGGTGGTTTGCTAGTGGGTTTTGTATCCACTTCGTACTGGAGATAACAATGGTCAGAAAAGGAATGGTCTTCGGACACTTTCCAGTTCAATACCCTCTCCTTAATAAAATCCGAGACAAGTGTGATATCCAGCACTTCTTGTCTATTTTTAGTAATAAAGGTTGGCTTGCACCCGATATTACATATATTTAGGTTAGTACTTAAAATAAAATCAAGGAGTAACTCACCTGTTGATATTTGTACTTCCCCAGATTGAGTGATGCGCATTAGCATCACTGCCCATGATGACTCCTACTTTTCGTTTTTGAGCCTCCATTATTGCACTAACCAACCTACCTGGTGGTATGTTTTCCTCCTCGTACGGTAGGTAGGCAGATATTAGCCAGAGATTTTGCCCATCCATCTCGATGCTAGCCACCACTACATCAGCGTTGCTGTAATTAAGTAGTATAAAAATATTCAGATTATTTCTAGCGAGAATGCAGGAGCGTATGTTACCTTCATTCTTCGCATGTAGTATTTTATATTTGGAAGTTCTGAGGCCCAGCACCCGGTCACCATTGACCCAAGGTTCCTGAACCAGAACAACATCAATGGACTCAGATTCCATTTTGAGCAGGAGGGTCGCCGAGGCGGCTTTAGAGTGATGGAGGTTGATCTGAAGGATCTTAAGCATTAAATATTGCTTACCTCCACCACTGTTGAATCAGAATCTTCTGACGTCGATTCGTCCGGTAGGAGCGCACAGCGTAGTCCCAATGATCTCGATATCTCCGAGTCCAGGGATAGTGTCTCCTGAGCGTCTTCCGGGATGCTTTGGACATCTGGGTCACCAGCAATAGGGGGGACACCACTAGTGGCTTCCCCACCTGCTGCAGTTGCCCCAGGTCTGTCAGCCTCATCGCGCTTATAGATTTTGAGCGTAATCGCTCCAAATCCATAGCTGACCAGGCCTCCAGATTTTGCCAAAGCACCCACGGATTCTCTGTCGATGATTATGACGGCCGATCTGTGATCTGTTTCCGCCTTTACCTCATCTAACCTGGCAATCTTTCAGGTGGCCGTTGGCAGATCCGGATTGCTGATTTTCAACATTTCCAGGATCTCCCTAGGATCACCCGGCTCCGCCGGAATCCAAGCTCGTGCCTTTGGCCTGCAGGGAATTTCTTTCCTAGTCACCACTGCTAGTTTGGCCCCCGGCCAGACTTCCCCCAGGCTGCCGATCGCCTTTTTATAGAGGGTCACAGACCTCTCATCGGCACAGGCAGTCAGTTTTACGTGACCCCGGTGCCACCCTCCGTCTCGGCAGGACGCAGCAGGTCCTGGGTTCTCCCTCATGATTTTTAGGAAGATGGCAGCTAAGGCCTTCTCCACCTTCCTCCAGTTAAGGGTCGTAATGCTCCCATCTTCTTGGGCCCTGTCAACGACTGCCATGATCAGGTGATCCTTTAGCACCTCGTTGAAGGGCCTGGTAACATTGTCCGGAACCCGTTTCTTTTTAGCCTCCGTAGGCGGTTCATCATCAGATCTCTGCCTTTTCGGCTGTGAGATCACAACGGAACCCTCCTGCTTTGGCTCAGTGATACGTCTTGACCACGCAAGCGTATCCTTGTCTCTATCCGTTCTCTGCTCCAACGGAATGTTACAGATCTTAGAGATCATGCGCCAGGCTCTCTTCCTGGTCTGATAGTTTGACACTGATGGAGGGCCAGCATTCGTGCCTTTGCCCTTTGGTTTCGAGGGGCCAGCCTCATTCGGTCTTATGCCCCTAATTGCACGTTGGAGACCGGGCCTAAAGGCCGATGTCTCCGCAGTACTAGATTCCGGTTTTTTAAGAGCACCGGTCTCTTCTTGTTTTTTATCTGGATCTTCCATAATAGGTCCCACGAGTAGCGGAGAAAGGAGGTCCACCTGTGCAGAGATCCGCAATACACAGGTAAGGCTACATGATCCGGAGTGCGCCAAGTATCCGGATACACCGTTAGAGACTGGGCTAGTTTTTAGACTGGGCCCCTAGCCTGGCCGGTTATTAGCACGGTACGATTAACACCTTAACCCGGCCCAGTTATTTAGCGCCGTGTTTTCGCCTAGTACACCACATGGTGTAATATAGTTGCCCGGTGGTCACCACGGGGAGGTAACACGCACACTTGTGGAAGCTGCAAGATACAACAAGTGCCAACTTGATTCCCCCAGACAGCTTCTCACCAGACCACCCTCGGTGGGGTAAGTAAAGAAGCTCGGTGGGGTAAGTAAAGAAGCCAGCTCGGGAGAGAAAAGTCCCCAATTGGTTAAATTCCTGTTACGATAAGGTTTTATGGGTGGTCGTTTAAGGTTAATATTAAACGAGATACAAGATAGACATAGAGCATAAACAGATGTCACACATCACCTCACGCCGATTGACAAACGTCGGCTCGCTGCCTATATTTAGAACTTCAAGTTCAGAAGAACTTAAATAGTTGAATAAAGAGATCCCCTCTGATTAATATTCGTACTACCCCAAATCGAGTGTTGAGCATTAGCCACACAACCGATTACAAGAGGGACTTTCGCTCCATGACACAAGGTTAGCCAGCACCTCTGAGGGTGGAGGAGGTAAGATAAGAAACTGATGCAAGATAGATAAACTGATGCAAGCACCAGCTTAGTGCAGGAATTATTGAATATTTAGTTTTACCGATAAAATTCTTATAGAAAAGTCTGCCATTATTACAATTCAATCCAGAAACCGCACCATCAAGAAGATACGGTTCCTGAATTAGGCAAATATCTGTATGCATTACAGAAAGCAGTTTCCTAAGGTCCAACGAAGCTGACTTACTATGTTGCAAATTAATCTGTTTTATTCTGAGCATGGCCAACATTTGAAGTTCAGCATATAAAAAATTAAAATAGTGAAACATTTACGGACCAGAGATGATCCTAAAAGAGATCCTGTCTAGCACGCATTGCAAAGATAAACCGGAACCCGCAATTTTCTGAGTGGAAATCTGGTCAACCCGAAAGACAATCGATTGGCGATTTGCCTCACGCTTGCACCGGACAACCTTCCATCCCTCAATCGAAATGTTCGGATTCATCAGGTTAAGGTTGGTTGTTACGACTCGGGAATCCTCTGGCGGACCGGGGATCCAAGTCAGTAAAAAAAGCGGCTTTGGGGGGTCACCAACTGATAGCTGGCAACCACCATCCGAGAGGTAGCACACAAGCATCTGCGGGATAAAACCCGATGATTTTGCCGAGTCAAGCACTCGATGACTCAATTCGAGACGGAAAATTCCAAATTTCTTCTCGTTCAGAGAAATTTCCGGGTTATTTTCCCGAACGCAAAATTTCTTAGTCGATGAGTCGGCGACTGCGTTTGCGTACGGCCTTTGTTTTGCCGCCATTTCCGGCGTAGTACCAGTTGTGGTACGACCATGCTTCGGCGCGCCGGAGGGGTCACTGGGCTGATCTGGAATCGTGCCCAGTGCTAGCCCAGTATGCTTGGGCATACTCTACATTGGCTAGAATCGGCCATAGAGTATCTAGAAAATATCAAATTTACGGTTTTCTGGAATAGTAGTATGGATGATTTCTGGAAAACCTAATTTTTATCAAGGAACTATTTGAAATCAACTATGATACACATATAGGCTCAGTATCGCGTTTGGGCATACTCTACATTTACTAAAATCGGCCATAGAGTATCCAGAAAATATCCAATTTACGGTTTTCTGGAATAGTTGTATGGATGATTTCTGGAAAACCTAATTTTTATCAAGGAACTATTTGAAATCAACTATAATACACATATAGGCTCAGTATCGCGTTTGGATACTCTATGGCCGATTCTAGCCAATATAGAGTATGCACAAACGCGATACTGGGCCAATATCTGTACTATCGTTTGTTACAATTAGTTCCTTGATAAAAATTAGGTTTTCCAGAAATCATCCATACAGTTATTCCAGAAAACCGTAAATTGGATATTTTCTGAATACTCTATGGCCGATTCTAGTAAATGTAGAGTATGGCCAAATGCGATACTGAGCCTATATGTGTAGTATAGTTGATTTCAAATAGTTCCTTGATAAAGATTAGGTTTTCCAGGAATCTTCCATACAACTATTCCAGAAACCCGTAAATTTGATATTTTCTAGATACTCTATGGCCGATTCTAGACAATGTAGAGTATGCACAAACGCGATACTGAGCCTTATTGTGTATTATAGTTTATTTCAATTAGTTCCTCGACAAAAATTGGAATAGTTGTATGGATGATTTCTGGAAAACCTAGTTTTTATCAAGGAACTAATTGAAACAAACTATAATACACATTAAAGCTCAGTATCGTGTTTGGGCATACTCTACATTGACTAGAATCGGCCATAGAGTATCCAGAAAATATCCAATTTACGGATTTCTGGAATAGTTGTATGGATGATTTCTCCCAATTTTTGTCAAGGAAGTAATTGAAACAAACTATAATACAGATATTGGCCCAGTATCGCGTTTGTGCATATACTCTATATTGGCATGAATCGGCCATAGAGTATCCAGAAAATATCAAATTTACGGTTTTCTGGAATATAGTTAATCATCCATACGATTTCTGGAAAACCCGTGATACACGGCCAAAATGTGTATAATAGTTTGTTTTAGTTAGTTTCTTGCTAAATATATTATCTTCGTATTTCTTAAAGTGTACTATGCACTAATTTTTTAGCTAAAATCACAAATTGGCCCAATCAACTCCAAGTATACAAAAAATATATGATGCTCGCCATAAATTAATACAAATTAAATAAACAACTGATGAGCCCCCATATACATATATACACTATACACACTATTATTGCGGGCTTACGGCTAATCCTATCTGAATATAAATATAACTCGTTAAAAAACCGACAAAAAAAAGTGTTATCAGCATTTCGTTATCAAAAGAATAATATTTTCGAAGAAGAAAAAAATATTTACGATTTTATCGGATTATAATTAAGTTAATTATTGTCATTTATAATTATGTAAATTAATTTAAACAGTGAAACAAAAAAATAAAAATAAATGTTTTCCTTTTAATTAGCTTATGACACAAATTATACAAATATGTATATGTGCTTTAAAAAAAAAAAGCTCTATTTCGTTGCTTGAATATTGTTCGCTCATACCTTGGGCGCGCGAGCATAATATTTTTGTAATTAGAGTTGATTAAAAAACAACAACAAAAAATATAAAATTAATAATAAGACAAAAATACCGCGACTTAATTACTTATTTTTTTTTGTTTTATAATTAAAATAAATAAATAAATTGTAATTGTCTGTTGCTAGGTTGATATATATGGTTAAATTCAAAGATGTGATCATAATCCGATTTACTTTGTATATATGAGTCTCATGTGAGTATTTAGTATTTCTAAAAAAAAATGCATTAAATTAATACACTTATGAAAATTTTTCACGCCATCATGCATACTCGTAAATCCGCGCTAAACAAAATTGAAATCAAATCAAACAATTTCGAGTCCTTTTTTCGAATCAAAATTCAATCCTTGTCACAAAAATTTATATAAAAAAAGGATTTAAGTATAAATCTGTCCCTGTCAGCCTACATCATCATAATTTTCAGTGAAACTTTTTTGGAAAAAAAATACATAAAGATTAGGATGGTAAGATTTATGTAAGTTTTATATATGCGGTTTTGTTGTCGGAACATGAAATATGGCAATTTCAAGATTGTTTATTGTCTTTTAAAGAAGGACAAAGAAACTATAGAGATGAAGATTATCTATGAATTTTAGCGTGGGATTACTCATATAGCCTAAAGCATTTCTAGCCACGTATTTGTTATCTCAAAATTCCTATAGTTTAGGAATTTCGATTGTCAATTTTTTATTCTGATGGTTAGCTAAGAAAATCTTATACTTTCAGAAGTTCTAATCCTCAAAATTGGCTGTTTCAAAACATCAATTCTTAAAATAGTATTCTGTTAAGGCCTACCTCAAACTCAGAAATGTTCAATTCTTAATATCCGTTCGTTTATAGTTTATGAAAAGTCGGGGTGGTATTGAAAACTTTGGTTGTCAGTGCTACTCAACAGACTCAAGGTATAGTGGAAGTCAGATCCAAGACTGATTGGTTTAATGCCGTCGTCTTGCAGTCAAACTACTGAAGTGAAATAACGCCTCACAATCGTGCGGATTTGTAGACGGAAGCAGCGAGAATGATGGACTCAGCAATGAGGGCAGTTCGCGGTACTTTCAGGCCTGCGTCAACCGCCATTCGGGACCGGAATGAGGAAAACCTCTGTATCAACATTGACGCAGTACTTGGAGTGGACATTTTACCGATCTGCTTGGTGTTCATCATATGCGTTACAAACTATAGTTGAGTCACCTCTAATACAGACTGCGGAGATTTGCATGGAGGATTCATCCCATGAGGAATTCACTAAGGCCATGCATAGATTGAAACGAAACCGCCCACCCTGGGGGGCGAACCGAAATAAAGCCTGACGAATGGAAAAAGAACCTGAAATGTCCCATCTTCAAGAAGGCAGAGTGTTTGAAATGTGAGAATTATCGCGGTATTGCTCCTTTTTGCACATCATACATGAGGGCTTAGTTGGTGACTATCAAGGAGGATTTCGTCCGAATCCATCAGCCACTGATCAGGTCTTTTCACTACGGTTGATTCTATCTAAATATTATGAGACGTCCATCCCCGTACATCAGGTGTTCCCGGATTTCGGGCAGACCAATGACTCGAGCAATCGAGAGAGATTGAGGTCAGCCCTGGAATACCTAGGAATGCTAACAAAATTGGTACGATTGTGTAGAATGACAGTGAGGTAGTCTTAATGCTGTGTTAAAAGAGAGAACAGGGTATCGAGAATTTTCGCAGTAAACTCTGGTGTTCGGCCAGGAGATACTTGATCAGCCTGTAGAATTTTCAGCTCCTGTTGGACTCAAGATCAATAAGTTCAACAAAATACATAATCTTTGGTATATAGAGACAGTGACACACCTGATTTTAGTAGTGGCCACTACATGTTTGAAGGAGTGAGGAATATATATTATAAATATTTGGCCTCTCTTATCACTTACGATAATCCTGAGGGTGAGGATATTAAAGTGCAGCTGTCGTGCTTTGTTTCTTCTAAGGTCACTGATAAACAAAGTGGTGAAAGTTGGGCGATTACGTTTGAGATAAGAATCATGCGTGCGTGATTTACGGCCCAAACGCGAAGTAGATAGTACATACCGAGGTCTATACAATATCGATGAAGATCCCTGATATTGTACATGAAACGAATTTTGCAGCGATCTCTGAAAGGAGAGCCACCATATGATATGCGCAGAGGTCGTTGCAGGCGACGATGGCTCCACGGAGTAGAGAATGACTTGGCTTCTTCTGGTTGTCTAGGACGAAGGTTGTCTAGTATGAAGACTAAGCCCAGGATCGAAACCGTTGGAGCCAGATTGTTGACGCAGTAAAAGGCCAGTAATGGCCTTTAAACACTGTTTATTATTTTTTAATAAAAGTTCGATAAACTTTCTCTGTGCAAATTTTTAATTAGAAAATATCAAATTTTTTAAAATTAAAAAATGTTCTAAACAAATTGTCCGAATGAATTTAAAATTTTCTGAAACTTTCATTCGAATTTCCCTCCGAATTTGTTAAAAATTGTAGTTCTTCAATTCAGATTCTTTAATTTCTTTTGAGTGTTTCCCCACATTTTTATGTATAAGCAATTAGAGACTTCCATTCAATTCCTCATTTACCCATCTTAATTCCGAAATTTTAATTTTTTTCTAAATTCCGAATTTCGATTTTCGCTTAATTTTAACAATTGGTATTTGAAACCTTTATGTAAAGGGTGTTTCATTTCGAGGCATAGAACTTCAAGTTGGCAACAATTTTTGGTTAGTTTGATTACTTACTGAATCGCCGCAACGTTACGCCGCAACGTTTGCAAATTCTTCAAATTTACTTTGACAAGAATGGTTCAGTTCGTGAAACTCATCGTGCGCTACGTTCATTTTATGGTTGGCATAATCGTCCATCAGAGCAGTTAATTCGACTAACCATGGCTCACTTTTGCACCACGTTTGTGGCAGTTGTAGTCCGTAGGGACTAATTCAAAAGGATAAGATAATGGATTCGTCGACGAGCACAACAATTGGGAGTTGATCCAACATATTTATGGCAAATTTGGTTTATATCATTACAAGATTGTGCAGGAGTTAAAACCAAACGGCCATTGTTCGCGCCGCCAATTCGTGAAAGCCAATATTGACATCGATACAAAATTTTCTTCAGTGATGATGGATTCATTGGACCACGTAAGTATACTTAAAAATGATACTGGTGAAAACATTACAGTCCACGGAGACCGGTATAGAGACATATGATTACTATATTTTTTGTGCCTCAATTGGATAGTATCGACATCGGAGACAATTGGTTCCACATGCGCCAAACAACGCGCGACATAATTAGTTTCCTGAAACAAACATTTTATGAACGATTAACATCGAGAAATAGACCTGACAACTGACCACAACGTTCGTGTGATTTAACACCGCTGGACTATTTTCTTTGGAGCTACGTGAAGAGTCTCGAAATGGAACACCCTTTACTTATAACCACTCCAATGGAGTTTTCTGTATTCCAAAGATGTGGTCAAGATGATCTTTATACCGAAATCGGGAAATTCTTCCAGTTAAAAATCTTGAAAAGGCATGTATAGGTATGTAGCTCTATACTTGCCCTGGTTCATACGATTTAGAAATCAAAGCGCGCTCCTCGATATTGAGGGGCAATTCTGGAAAAATGGTCGTTCTTTGGGGTGGACAAACCTGTAAGCAGATTAATCAAACATATGCTTGTGAGCGGGATGGTTAAATCGGGGCTGGGCAAGTTCACCGATAGGAGGCAGCTAATTAAGGAAACCCCGTAGGGAGGTGTCATGTCCCCGCTTCCCTGAAACTTAGCAATCAGTGGATTGCTGTTGGAATTGGAGAGAAAGAGAGAGAGTGTCTGGAAAATACATAAGCACGGTTAACGAGGTAATACAGAATGCCATTCTAATCATTACGAGATGGACCAGATGTGGACTGCCAATCAGCCCGCCCAAAACTGAGCAGATACTCTATATTAGGGAATACAAAATCCCGAAATAGCGAACCTCTAACTTCAACGGCATCAGACTAGATTTGATTGACAAAGCAAGAGTTCTGGGCGTAATCATAGCCGGCCGCAGTTAGCTCAGTTAAAAGACTAACATTTTGGAAAGAGTAAACAAGACTATAGATGGTTATGCATTCATGCAGAAACGCCATTGGAAAGAGATGGGTCCTGAAACCGGAGCTGATTCACTGGGTTTTCGCTGCAGTAGTAAGACCTATACGTATGTATGAAATTAGTATGTGGTGGCCAGCACTTGAGAAAGTAACTTGCTGGAATGGGATCGAGAAGGTGCAAAGACGGGCACGGGCCTGTATTTGCTTATATTCTTATAAGCCGAGCACCTAAGACGACACAGAAACGCGTCTTAGAGGTCATGGTTAAAAGGTGAACCCGGTCGATATTTTTGGTATTTAAGCAAGCAATGATATAAAATATATTGCTTCTATTCCAAAGCTGGGAAGCCCGATTATATGGACCCATAAGTTATTTCGGCATGTTAAAGAGTTTCTTGTGATACTATCTTTTGATAGAAGCTCGTTTGCTATACGATAAATAACGTCAGTACTAATTTTGTTATGCTCAATCCTCGATTTGTGGGGTCGAAGCTAGAAAATGCATCGTTTAAGTCAAAGTCATCAAAGGCTGTCCCCAGAAAGATACGTTTTCACCTCTGCGGTGCTTTTGGTCATTGCGATTATACTTGTGAAGCTGTAGCAATCTGGCTTCATTGTCACAGAGCTATGCTGATGGTCTTGTATTACCAGTTCCAGAGAAATATATACTGAGTAGTGTCTTTATTAGATATAAAGCAGCTTGCCTTAACTAAATTTGAGTGATGTAGAAGAGCTTTTGGGCTATCCTAAGTTATTGTATTCTATACAAATCACTGTTCGTATCGATATTGTCTTACTTGTCATTCTCTCGAATGTAAGGAGACATCTCTCGCACTCATCCGTTATCGCCTAGTTTTCACATCCAAACATAACAAGTATTTCCTTCACTCCGTTGCTATTCAGTCCAATCACGTATATGTCGTCTGCGTATCCCAGCACCTGATTGGACTGGCGATATAAGATGTTGCGCTGAGGTGATTCAGTTTTTTGAAAGATGTACTCCAACATGAGGATAAAGAGTATCGGAGACAGAGACTCTCCCTGCCGATCACCCGAGTTAACTACAAAAATGTATGATAGCCTGTTCTCAACTTTAGCACAGCATTGAGACTGTGTCACTGTCATTCTACATAATCGTACCAATTTTGTTGGCATTCCTAGGTATTCCAGCGCAGACCACAAACTCTCTCGATTGATCGATCATAGGCCTGCCGGAAATCTAGGAAGAGATGATGTACGGGGATGGACGTCTCATAATATTTAGATAAAATCATCGGCAGCGAAAAGATCAGTTACTCATCGATTCGGATGAAATCCTCCTTGAAAGTCACCAACCAAGCCAGAGGGGTGATTCTATCCAATATAATGTAGGATAGTAACATGTACGCTGCGTGCAAAAAGGAGCAATACCGCGATTATTCTCACATTTCAAGCAGTCTCTCTTCTTGAAGATGGGAAATTTCGCGGCCACTTTCCATTCGTCAGGCATAACTTCGGTTTGCCATACTAATCGAATAAAGTCGAAAAGACAGTTCCACAAAGAACTCCAGGTGAGCGGTTTCGTTTTAGTCTCTGCATGGATCTAGTGAATTCCTCATGGGATGGATCCTCAATGCAAATCTCCGCCGTGGTGACTCAATTACAGTCTGTAACGCATGATGAACACCAAGCAGGTCGGTAAAGTGTCCTTCCAATCGTCGAGTATTTTATTGATGTTGACGCATAGTGGTTTCCATTCCCATCCCGGCGGTGCAATCCGGTAATTCCTTTAAAGAAATCACGCGAACTGCGCTCATTGGCCTTCTACTATTCTCTCTTTCTCTACAAATCCGCTTAGCTGCCCTCCTAGTAAGAGTATAGCTATATGTTTTTTCTCGCGATTGTGAGTCGTTGTTGCACTTCACTATGGGCTATATTTGGTTGCTCAACTACCAGACGACACTTGTCATCAAACCAATCATTCTTGGGTCTGACTTTCACTATACCTAAACTCTGTTGAGCAGCACTGGCAACCGAAGTTTTCAGTACCTCTTGGACATAGCTTCCTCAATGCTGTCGCTGACAAGATCCTGATATCGTTTCATTTGATCTTCATGTATCAGATCTTCACAGTCGAAAGGTTCCATTCCATGTGTTTCGCTGTTTTATCGGACCTGTACGAAAACTTCCATCGTAGCTCTGCAGCGGCCAAATAATGGAATAATTCAGGCAATTCATGATATTGTCATTTACTAATACCGAAATATCAGTATACAATTGGCCTGTTCCTTAGCTAATTAATGTATCGTACTTTAATAACTGGTTTCAAACCACTCGCAATATAAGTTTAAAAAATTTAATTATTTTTATCTTTTTTTTTTTTGATGAACTTCTGAGTGCTAAGTATAAAATATCTGAAATAAAACAGAAATCTGGAAATACCGCACTCACCTTATCCATCTGGTAAATTTTTAATTATTCTGTAACGAAAATATAAAATAAAAAAAAAATTAATATTTTGCGGATTTACCGTAGATATAAAACCAACAAATTTTGTTGGTTTAACTTAATCTTTTTAAAATTTATTATCTCATGTACTCGCAGTGTGTATACCAGTGTTATGTACATAGCGCATATATCCATAGAAACATACATATAGCTACACAAAATTATCGAAATTGGCGCTCCAACAAAACAAAAACAATATCAGTACGCGGTTTGTTGTAAACTTTATTATGATTATAAGCAAATTAATCACTCCAACTGAAACCACCACCCCGCACCTTCACATTGAACAAGATGAGATTATATAACAAGAATAATTATTTGCTATCCATCTTTTGTTGCCGGCGAACCTACGTAATTGACTTTGAATTTTTTTTATATCCTTGGGAAATATATGGTTCGTCATTGAGATGGAGGATAAAAGCTTATTAGCTACAAATATATTAGAGGTATGCCTATATATACCTGCGGATTGTTATTAAACAAATTAATAATTTTGACAGTCATGTTGAATTTTTTTTATGATTTATATACCAAAAGGTAATACATATTTTATGATTTTATGTAAATAAATAAAAAAAATTATGTTTAGCGTTTTTATTAAATTTAAGATTAATCGAAATTTTTGTTGAGGGTTGCGACAAAATAAAAAAATTATGATTGAATTAAATTACAACTGTGTACCACCAGAATAAATAATAATTTGCTAAATTGTTCGATTGGAAATTGATTTTCAGTTTGCTCCACAAAATTATGTCTAAATTAAATATTACAATGAACCGGAAGAATCATTTTATTTAATTTTTGGTCTATTAAGCTTTAAACATAAATTGGGATTGAATATACAGAAATTTATTAAATATCGGTTTTGTTTACGACTAGCTAGACGCTAATCAGGTTAGTCACGTCTGTTTTTATTGACCATCAGCACTTTACTCAGCTCCATGACAAGCTGTAGCACTGATATGGAAGATGAGTTTTAAAAAAAAAAGTTGACGGACGAAGGTTCTTCGTTTTGCCTACATTTTTTTCAACATTTCTCGATTCACAAAACTATAGTTCATTTTAATTGAGACGAGAACGATGTTCGTAGTTATTGTTACTACAAACAGTTGTTAAAGGCCATTACTGGCCCCTTACTGTGGCAACAATGTGACTCCAGCGGTTTCGATCTTTAGCTTGGTCTTCATATTGTCCTTGACAACCTGAAGAAGCCAAGTCGTTCTCTACATCGTGGAGCCATCGTCGCCTGCAACGACCATATGGCATATGGTGACCGACAGCGTACTTGCTAAGATCTCACTTCGTATTTTGGGCCGTAAGTTACACGGCACTAAATTACACGGCGGATCAAGTATTTCCTTCACTGCGCTGCTATTCAGTCCAATCACGCATATGTCATCTGCATATGCTAGCACCTGTTTGGGCTTGCAATATAAGATGTTGCCCTGAGGTATTACGAAAAATGTACTCCAACATGAGATTAAACAGTATCGGGGTCCTAGCATTTCCCTGCCGACCACCCGAGTTAACTGCAAAAATTCTCGATAGCCTGATCTCAACTTTAACACAGCATTGAGTCTGCGTCACTGTCATTCTACGCAACCGTACTAATTTGGTTGGCATTTGGTAGTATAGGACAGACCACACGCTCTCTCGATTGATCGAATCATAGACCTGCCGGAAATCCAGGAACACCTGATCTACAGGACGTCTAGTATTCCTGATTCATCCCGAACAGGATCCAATGCACCTACCCTGTAGAGCGCTAATCGCTCTAACTGCACCACGTTCAGTTTTTCTCGCTGTCCTTTTCTAACCCTGTAAACCATGTCGTTTATATTTGTGATGATGGTGTATACGGTCCTTCCCATGAAGGTTGCAGCTTCGGTGATAAACCCTTCTTCCATTGTAAATTGTTACCCCATACTAAATCTTTTATTTTGAGATTTTAGTGAAACCACTATTATTTATTTGCACGTCACTCCGAGATTTCATCCGATCACCTAACACTCGTATTCTATCCCGTGCAACTGTTTCTGAGTTCGGTGGTTGCTTTTCCCGTTGATCCTCTACTACTCCCCTGATTGTTGCTTTGACATCATCTGTACGAAATGGTAACTCGTATCTACTGTAGACCAATATTCCTCATCCAATATCCATCACGAAGCCATTCGACCTCATGAAGTTCATGCCTAGGATGACTTCATCGACTATATTTGCTACCAGTATTTCGTGTTGGAACTCAGTAATCAGAATTGCCAATTCTTATTGTTGGTCCTGTATCCAGGGTTATAACACAGTTCGTCCCGTTAACATCACCTGTAATTATTAAACCGTCTCCGCCTCGTCACAATCTCGTTACAGGAATGGATGGAGTAACAGCCAACCCTCCTGTTCCTCCTTCTGGACCACAATTAATTAACGTTCACCGATACACCAGAGATCGCGATCCCGCCCGTCTCCATCATATTTCCTGACAGTTTTGTGATATACGACCCACTTTGTCATAAGTCTACCATAGTATGTTCCTAATATACCTTGGGTTCCTGTCCCTCCTGCTTGGGAAAAACTTGATCTTCGCTGCATAAGAGATAGCGATCTTGGCCGTCTACATCTTACTTCTCGGCAATCTCGTGAGATGTGACCCGTCCAACATCTTATTCTATTACCATCTTCTATGAATCTTGGTGCCGACCGCTCGTTGTTCGTTCTGATATCCATCTCAACCCGTCGCATTCCAAGTGAGTCGCGGTTTTATGATAGCGTTTACAGTCTCGTTTATAAAAGTACAAGCAAAAGTTTCGGCGAACGTTGCTTTAGATGACAACATTACCGCTTTACGTGTCTCCGGAGTCCCATATTCCATCAATGAATACATCCATCTTAATTCTCCTGATGAGTTCTCCTTATGGTCACTTCCGTACTTTCGAACCAGCGCCTTTTCTTTAATTCGTTATAACTATTTCAATCACGTTCCGGAATAGCCTGCAATGTTTCAGACGCTTCACCTTTAAGGACTACTATTAACGGTGTTGTTCGACGATTTGCATCGTTCCAACAATTTTGAATGACCGTTGTCTCAAATTGAAACTTAAAAACCGCCAATGTTGTTGAGCCATCAAATATCACGGTAGTTTAAATTTTATTGGTTGAGCTACTGGCGATGTTGTTCCGTTAGCTTCGATACTTAGAAGCTTCTTCTCGAAGCGTAGAATTTTTTCCTCTAAATTTTGCACTTGGACGCTTAATAAAGCAAGGCGTGAACAAAAACCATATAGAAGAAATGAGCAAAGACGCGGCAAATAAGAAGTGGGATTTTGAAATACACAACGTGGAATAACATTAACTCTTGCACAACTCAATAGCTAAGAGAAGAGTTGTAGCGTCAGGGATTATACCAATGGATGGCAATAAGACCAATCTAAATTTAAGGCTTCAAAAAGCGATTAAGCGTGACCAAGTGGACGCAGGTATTGAAGGAAGAGAGACCGTAGGACCGCGTCAGGTCATAGTATCACGATCATCATCGCCTGTATGTGGGACCCTGTCACAACTACCCTCGACGAACGATTCAGTAAATGCAACAACAAAATAAGAAGCTGGAGGATATGCAGAGGAGTTTGAGGCAGACACGGCAAGCAGCATAAATCAATTGGAGGGCAGGATAACGGTTGAAGCCCGCCAGGAAAACGCGCCTTCGCACCACAATGATACTCCGATACGAAGCAGAACAACAACATCAATAGATCCGCCTACTGGAGGCCACAAGGGGGTTTTTAAACCTTCATCGTTTGATGGCGAAACTCCTATCCAGAACTTCAAGGTGCAGTTTCAAGCAGCTGTGCAACATAACGGATGGGGTGCAGAAGGACGGCTTAATGCCTTCATCTTATCACTAAGAGGCAAGGCAGCTGATATGCTGCGAACAGTACCCGCATCGGAGATTTTGAAGGGATTGGACTTGAGGTACGGACAGAGCCATGTCCAAGAATTATGGAAAATCCAGCTGCATGTGACAACAACGAGAACGCTTTCAAGTTGTGCTCCGAGTGATGTCTTGAATGAACTTACATTGGATGTATTTATTAACATCGTAAGGAGCGACCAGCTGAAGCTTTACTTGAGGACAACAGCAAAAGCATGAACGAAATCTTAGGATCGGCATTAGAATATGAGGTAGCTATAGATCCAGCCTAACCACCGATTCCGTTAAACTGCGAAAGCTCGAGGTAGAAGATATAGCACAAATAAAGGCTACCAGAACAACAAGTGCCGGATATCAAGGCTTCCAGAACAACAAGTGCCGGAGATCTCGCTCGTAAGCAACCAGCTGCTGCGAAAACCGAGCAGATAGAAAGCCGCGATAAACAACCAGAAAGATTGCGACAGATAAGCACGCAGCAGCTAGGAAATTAGTGAGGAAGATGGCTTAATACGCTGCGAATCAAGAAAACTAAGTGGAAGAATGCCCTAGGGTCACTGTAAGGATTGCTCAACTGGGAAAGGATTGCAACAGCTTAGTTCTTAATGGCGCATTAGAGAAACAACCTTCATCTTTGATACCGCGGAGCTTCAAAATCCATTATATATCCTGATCTGGTGCCAGTAGAGCGTATGGAAAATGTGGTTCGTTACAACCTAAGGACAACTACTGGAGAGAGGCTGCAGCAGTGAAATGGGTATTCCCTATTAGTCACCGTCGGAGAGATACGGTTTGAACGTCGATTTAATGTTGCTGGCATAACGGACCAATATGCATCTTAGGCCTAGACTTTATTTCTCAGCGCACCAAATGTCACTGGATCTAAAGAACCAAGTATTGAAATCAGGCAATGTGGATAGGTTATAGAAAACCTGCAAATAGAAAACAATAAGCATTGGGGGTTACGAGTCATCAAGATAATAAGAGTAGATGCCGAGGATCGCTGGGCCAGAGAGCAATTGGAGGAAGACCAACGAACGATGATTCCATCGATCCGATGATGAAATGGATGGAGAAAAGTACCAAACCGCAGTGGCATAAAACCGCGACGGAAAGTGCAACCGTGAAAATATATTGGGCACAATGCGAGTCATTGAAATTCGACAATGGGTTGTGAATTAAACTTTGAGAATCGACCGACGGTAACAACACCCAAAAAATCGTGCTAACAGAAAACCGGATAAGAGAAGTCCTGCAGGAAGTTCACAATAGCAAATCTGGATCGTATTTGGGCATCAGAGAGGTGTGGAGGATTGGTGCAGGAAGTGTAAGGTTTGCGCTGCCAGTAAGGGACCACCAACAAAAACAAGAGGAAGTATGAAGCAATACAATGTTGGGGACCAGTTCGAGGGGATAGCTATGGATATCGCTGGTATGCATCGATTATTTCAGTAAATGGCTACAAGCATATCCGATTATGAATCAGGAAACCTGAACAGTTTCGAATGTATTTGTAAACAATTAGGTATGCAGATTTGAAGTACCGTTTGAGGTACATTCCGACCAAGACCGAAATTCCAAATCATCCGTGTTCCAAGAGTTGCATCAACATCAAGAAAATGAGTACTACATCATTGCATCCACAATCCGATGTCATTGTCGAGAGATTTAACAGAACGCTGGAAGAATATTTACGCAAAGAGGTCAACGGCAACCTGGACAATTGGGACCGGTGCCTTCCACTGTTCAGGAAGACTACGCTGCAGATTTGAGGCAAAGGATGACAAAAATTCACGCTTCAGTAAGGGACAAAATCGTGAAGGCCAGCGATCGAATGAAATTTTTCGATACATCGAAAACCTGTGGATTCTTTGAGATAACATTGATTTGAGTAATCTCGTGCAAATGTATTGCTTCTGTTGGAATCTAGTTCCAGTCGTGTGAACAAGCAATATGGCCAAATCTTAACTGCTGAATCGTGTTGAAGAATTAGCGGCAAAATACGTGGTTATGAACGTTATGTGACAAAAACCTGGCTCCACAACTGCACATTGCTGGTCAAATCATATATTTTTTGCAAATATGTATCTAACTTGAAGTGGTTCAAAACCAATTTCATGAATACGTTTCGTCATTCAGCGAATCACATCCAGTAAATTTTGTGAAAATTTTGCCATCAGTCATGTGACAGTTTTGTCATATGGCACATATTTTATCGAACAAGTGTTGGTTATCTGAACGATTTGGCTTTTTAATAACTCGATTGCACTCATAGCCTTTCTGAACTCGGAATCGTTTTACCATGGAGTGGGGTGTGTTAAATTTTATGGCACGGTCATAGTTAAAGTTCCCCCGATTATTTTTAATGAAAGTTATAACCTTTTTGTCTGATTTTTTGCGAGCTGTTCTATACCGTTCCATCGTTATAAAGAGGGCCTCACTCTATATAACGCTATATATCGTGGTTTTGGGTCAATTTAATAATTTTGTAATGGTTTATCCATTACAAAATTATTAAATTGACCCAAAACCACGATATATAGCGTTATATAGAGTGAGGCCCTCTTTATAACGATGGAACGGTATAGAACAGCTCGCAAAAAATCAGACAAAAAGGTTATAACTTTTATTGACGCTGAAGTAGATTCATGGTATTTGAGCACGATTAGTTTTAAATTCCCCTTTTTTTGAAAAGAGATTTAAATGCATTGACGGACTTTCTATAAAACTATCACCAATAACGCATTGTTCCTAAAGAAATTTGGTCACCCTTTAGTTTAGAACTAACTGACAAAACCTTGACAAAACTTATTTTCTACATTGACGTGTCGATAACCCGTATATAACGTCAACAACGTAGACAACGTCGATAATGTAGACAATTCCTAGAGTGGTTATCTCTAGGAATTGTCTACATTATCGACGTTGTCTACGTTGTTGACGTTATATACGGGTTATCGACACGTCAATGTAGAAAATAATCGATGACGCATAAACGCCCATTCCTGATGATAACAAAGTTAGCAATGCGATCGATCACACGGAATTAAATGCATCACCCAATGTAGTATACGACGCACTGGCGGCGGAATAATTTCAATTGACCAAAACCGCTCCGATTTCATTAAATTTAT
This sequence comes from Tipula unca, assembly GCA_951394425.1. NCBI lineage: Eukaryota > Metazoa > Arthropoda > Insecta > Diptera > Tipulidae > Tipula > Tipula unca. The sequence continues at coordinate 173,952,580 of OX596380.1, read as the reverse complement.
ATGTACCCTAAAATAAAAAATTAAATTCGAAATTTAAGCAAATCCAATTCAATTCAATTTATCAATAAACTATACAAATTACCTTACGAATATCTATTCATCACGATACGCAGTCATAATGTCGCATGTATCATCGACGATGAAATACGACATTTATGTATGCGGTTAAGTTAAATTTATGGAAATTTTTTCAAATCAAATCGTAATACAATTCTCAAATTGAATTACGACTATAACCGCATGTTGGTAAACAATTTTATTAATGAACTTGTGACATTAAAATTTAGAGCAAGTAGGTATCGCCGAGTTTTAATTTTTTTTTTTTCTTAATCAATTTCTGGTCACATATGGATTGTGACGAAATGAGGTTGAATCTACATTAATTATTCATTGGATACGAATATTTTATTGTTTTAAAGAATAAATAATAATAATAAGCAGTGTCTAAAGGCCATTACTGGCCCTTTACTGAGTCAACCATCTGGCTCAAACGGTTTCGATCCTGGGCGTGGTCTTCATACTGTCCTAGACAACCTGAAGAAGCCAAGTCATTCTCTACACCGTGGAGCCATGTAGATGGCACATACCGAGCTCAGTACAATATCGAAATCAGAGATCTGATGAAAATTTCCGATATTGTTCTGGCTCGGTCACGTTCTACGATGGCTCCACGATGTAGAGAATGACTTGACTTATTCAGATTGTCTGGAGACCGTTGGAGCCAAAATGTTGACTCAGTAAGGGGATATCGGATAAAATATTTAAAAACTAGAGCTGGTCATGCCCATATAAAATAAAATTTTCTTAGTCAAGTTCACATATAAAAAAATGTTGACCATCTACGGCTCATATGGATTACTTGCACCACTTGAGGCACTTTAAAAGAGAATATCAGAAGAATATTTCACATACTTCATTGGAATCAACTATTAGGCTATTTCTTGGCCGAACATGATTGAACTCGGCATATGGTGAATGCAAATGGGATTCTAAAATAACTGTTGGCAGAAGTTTTGGAATAAGGCCAACACAAACGGAACTATGCCGTTTCTTGAGCAATTACATTGAAATAAGATTATAAAATTATTTATGGGTGAAGTGCTGGAGTATGATCAACATGAACGGCTGCTTGAATAGATTATCAGATCAAGATAATCAGATCCACCCGTGCACACACTATATACTAATGTATCTACATTCCAACACAATAATAGTTGCAAATAAACCAAAATACATAAATTCTAATCGAAATCACTGATACGCTAGACATATAGAAATTTTCATATAGAATATTGAATTGGGATTCCCAATAAATAAATTCCTGTAAATCCCATTACATCACATCCCTCCGTTTAAATGGGTTTAATTCGTATTTTAATTTCACTTGTTCGAACCACTCAACATATACATACGATAAAACTGTTTAGAAAACCAATAGAATGCCGAACAAGATGCAAGATTCAAATTTTCATTCCGGTACACATAGGAGCCTGGGTGCTCCGGGTTTCAGATTTTCGAAATTTCTTCATAATCCTACTCTCCGATTTCAACAAAATAATGTTCAAAACAATATAAATAACAATAGATATTATTAGATAAGTATAAGAAGTGTGCTTTCATGCTGAAAAAGAACCATCCACTTTCGAATTCACACTCCCATCTAAAGTTAAGATTAGCTTATTTTCTTACGTACATTGTAGACTTGTAGTAATAAAATATTGCCAACATTAACTTATCAATGTAACATTGTCATGATGGAACACAACTCCCTTTCTGTTGGCCAATTCTGGTCGTTCTTTCTGGATTGCTTCGTTCAAACGGTCGAGTTGTGCACAGTACAGGACCGAATTGTTTTGCCACATTGAAGCAGCTCATAATGGACAATTCCCTTCCAATCACCCCCTTGAAGTTATCCCATGATTTCATCCCATGATTTTTTAAAATTACCTCTGGCAACACTAGTGTAAATAATCCATCCCATACATTTTAAAAATACCTCATATAAAATTTGTATAGTTGTTTCATCCCAGGATTTTTTACATTTTACTATCCCACACTTTTTCGTCTACAAAAAAAATATGTATGTATACAGTTAGTACCAAAATACTCCTCCCATACTTTTTTAATATGTAAAATTTATTTGGTGGAATATAAATTGTTAAGTGCAAGTCTTTTTAAGGACGGCTAATTTCTCATTGCGATAAGGTTCAAGACCCTGTTAGTAACCATTACGCCAGCTTTAATTATTTTGTGACCGTTGGAATTCCTGCAATATAAATAAATGTGGCGCCTTTGCCTACTTTTCAAAGTAAAGCAAAATCGAAAAAAAATTCGTTTGGCCAAACTTTTATAGGGTCGGCTTTTTTCTCATATTGATTGAGTTTGGGACCTTGTTGACCACCACTGTGCCAGCGTTGATGATTTTTTGACCGTCGGAAATTCCGCAATATAAATAAATGTGGCGCCATTGCCAACTTTTCAAAGCCGACCCTATAAAAGCTTGGCCATACGAATTTTTTTTCGATTTTGCTATACTTTGAAAAGTTGGCAAAGGCGCCACATTTATTTATATTGCGGAATTTATATAAGCTTGGCCAAACGTTTTTTTTTATTGTAGCTTTCTTAGAAAAGTTGGCAAAGGCGCCACATTTATTTATATTGCGGGAATTCCAACGGTCAAAACAATATCAACACTGGCACAGCGGTGGCCAGTAAGGTCTCAAACTCAATCGATATGAGAGAAAAGCCGACCCTATAAAAGATTGGCCATACGAATTTTTTTCGATTTTGCTTTACTTTGGAAAGTAGGCAAAGGCGCCACATTTATTTATATTGCAGGAATTCCAACGGTCACAAAATAATTAAAGCTGGCGTAATGGTGACTAACAGGGTCTTGAACCTTATCGCAATGAGAAATTAGCCGTCCTTAAAAAGACTTGCACATAAAAATTTATATTCCACCAAATAAATTTTACATATTAAAAAAGTATGGGAGGAGTATTTTGGTACTAACTGTATACATACATATTTTTTTTGTAGACGAAAAAGTGTGGGATAGTAAAATGTAAAAAATTCTGGGATGAAACAACTATACAAATTTTATATGAGGTATTTTTAAAAATCATGGGATGAAATCCCGGGATAACTTCAAGGGGGTTTCCAATCCCACCAAACACTCAACATAACCTTGTTTGACATCAATTCAGGCTTTGAAGTCGTTTGTGGAGGGTCACGAGCCTTTAACAATGAACGCTTACGTTTGATAGGTATTCTCGTATTTCACCCATTTTTCATCGCCTGTAATGATTCGCTTCAAAAATGGATTTCGTTGCGTTTCAGCAGAATTGCACTGAAGCTAATTCGGTTCATCAAATTTCCTTGCGTTAATTCATGTGACACCCAAACATTGAAATTCTACTAAATTAAGGGATTTATTTATAATCGGTCAAACAATAGCCTTGTTCCGTTCCAGTTGGCCTTATTGCAGAACTTTAATAAAAAACAGATTTATAATCCTATTCCATCCAACTTGTAAAAATAGTTTATCACAATGGCCATTTTCCAGAACTTCATTCCAAAGCCGTTTTAGAATCCCATTTCTTTCCAACATACCATGTTTCATTATAATCGGTCAAGGAATAGTTCAGGTCCGTTCTTGTTGGCCATATTCCAGAACTTCACTTAAAAATCATTTTATCATCCCTTTTCCGTTCCTATTAAACATATTCTAGAACTTCACCCAAAAATTATTTTATAATCCCATTTCCATCCAAAATGTCGAATTTCGTCATACGCGGTCAAGAAATGGCCTTGTTGGCCATGTTCCAGAACTTCTCCAAAAGTTATTTTAGAATCCCATTTCCATTCAAGATGCCGAGTTCAATAGAAAAATAGCCTAATAATTGATTCCATTGATACAACGCGAGTGATCCAAAAAGAGCTTCCGGAAGTTTTTTTGAAATAAAACGCATTAAAATCAAATCAAAAATTGTATATTTGTGACGTAAGTTTTGACATTTAATGTTTGAAAATAATTTCTTTTAAATACTGTTCGGGAAATACCTACCGATCCAAACGTCATGGTTTGGCCTGCCGTGTGGCACGTTGCACCATCCTGTTGAAACCACAAGTCGGCTACACCAATATCTTGAATTTTTGGCAATACAAATTCATTGATTCTTTTTTAAACTGCACCAAACAGTGCATTTTTCAGGATGCATTGGAAGCTCTTGAATCTCTGCTGGCTGTTCATCAGCCCAAATACGACAATTTTGTTCGTTGACGTATCCATCAATTCGATGACGAAAAGGAAGGTCAACCAGCTTCAATTCTTGAACAAGCTGTATTTTGTATGCTTTCAAAATACGCCACAATGTGCCATATGAGAGACCAAGAGCTTGAGAACGGCTACGAGTTGATTGATTGCGATCTTCACGTCATCACTCTAGTCGGGTGATGAATATCCAATAATGAAAAAGTGGTTCGAAATTGATTAATTCTTTCGCGAATAGTGCATTTAGTGAATTCCATTCAGTACCTCCTATTGGATCACTCTTTATTTGTAATATTCTTCTGATATTCGCCTTTCGGCAGGAGACCACCTATACCTTTACTTTAGTTTAAAAATATTTTACCAGATGTCAGATACTTTGCGTTAAAAGGCGAATTTTATTCCGACTCATATTTTTTGATTTTAATCTTTATTTCTTGCGTCCTTACCTTACGCCGTTGTTGCCAGCACAAAATCGAAGTCCGATTTATTTCATCATCTACACCTTTTTTAGCTCCATTCCAGCCAGCATTGATATGAATAGTTGCTCAGCCCATGCATCCTTCACTCTCAACAGAAGTGAAGGATGCATGGGCATCATCGAAATCAGGATGTAGAATCCCTTTTGCAATATCTCGCTTCTAGTGGGATTCGAACCCGGTACCTACCGATCCAAACGTCACAGCTTTAAGCACTGTTATATTTGCTAGATGACTCATATTGTTTTATACAGATGACTCATATTATTTCTAGTTTCACGGCACTTGATAGGTGTTTAGATTTTAGCAGTGGCCTTAGAGGATACATAGCATAGCTGCCAGCCGCAACTTTAATATCCTCACCTGTTATCGTGAGTAATATGAGAGCCCAAATATTTGAACCTCCTCACTCCTTCAAACGTGTAGTGGCCACTACTAAAATTTGGTGTGCCATTGTCCCTATAACCAGAGATCATGTATTTCGTTTTGGACTCATTGATCTGGAGTCCAACAGAAGCTGAAAACTCTACAAGCGGATCAAGTATTTCCTTCACTCCGTTGCTATTCAGTCCAATCACGCATACGTCATCTGCATATGCAAGCACCTGATTGGGCCGGCGATATAACATGTTGCGCTGAGGTGTTTCAATTTTACGAAAGATGTACTCCAACATGAGATTGAAGAGTATCGGGGACAGAGCATCTCCCTGCCGAACACCCGAGCTAACTTCAAAAATTCGTGATAGCCTGTTCTCAACATTAACACAGCATTGAGACTGTGTCACTGTCATTCTACACAATTGTACCATTTTTGTTGGCATACCAAGATATTCCAGCGCAGACCACAAACTCTCTCGATTGATCGAGACATAGGTCTGCTGGAAATCCAGGAACACCTGATGTACGAAGATGTAAGACTCATAATATTTAGATAGAATCATCCGCAGCTAAAAGACCTGATCAGTGACTGATCGATTCAGACGAAATTCTCCTTGATAGTCACCAATCAGGCCCTCCGCTAAGGAGTGACTCTATCCAATATAATGTAGGACCGTAACTTGTATGCTGTGCAAAAGAGATAATTCTGATACTTCAAGCAGTCTCTATTCTTGAAGATGGGGCATACCCAGGCCACTTTCCATTCGTCAGGCACAACTTCGGTTTGCCATACTAATCGAATAATGTCGAAAAGACAGTTCCACAAAGTATCCCCTCCAAATAACAAGAGCTCCGAATTAATGCAGTCCACTCCAAGTGAGCGGTTTCGCTTTAGTCTCTGCATGGCCTTAGTGAATTCTTCATGGGATGGATCCTCAATGCAAATCTCCGAAGTCTGTATTTGAGCTGAATCAACTACAGTCTGTGACGCATGATGAACACCAAGCAGGTCGGTAAAGTCTCCATTCCACGCGTCGAGTACTGCGTCGATGTTGACACAGAGGTTTCTATCCGGGTCCTGAATGGCAGTTGGCACAGGCTTGAAAGTATGGTGCAATTCAGAATTGCGCTCATTGCTGAGTTGTTGTACTTTCAGAACCTCGGCCTTCCACCATTCTCGCTGTTTGCGTCTACAAATCCGCTTAGCTGCCCTCCTAGTAAGACTAGCCTTGTTTTTCCTCGCGATTGTGAGACGTTGTTGCACTTCCTTGTGGGCTATATTTTGTTGCTCAACTGCAAGATGACTCTCGTCATCAAACCAAGCGTTTTGACTTTCATTATACCTAAAGTCTATTGAGCAGCACTGACAACCGCAGTTTTCAGTGCCTCCCAGACAGAGTTCACACAGTCAGACTGGTAATTAGCTCCCTCAATGTTGTCGCTGACAAGATCCTGATATTGTTTCATTTGATCTTCATTTATCAGACCTTCATAGTCGAAGCGTTCCATGCATTTCGCTGTGTTCCCGGACCTGTACGAAAACTTCCACCGTAGCTTTGCAGCGACCAAATAATGACCGCTACCTACGTATTTGGTTGCCATCGGTATTTAAATAATCTGTTTCTAAATTTGGTATTCAAAACGATTCCTCCCCAAAATACACCCAAAAAACCCAAAAACCATTTTATAATCAATTTTCCAACAAACAAATCGAATTTCATCAATAAATCCGATAAACTGTTATACGAAAATTGTCTATGCAGTAAATTGTTATAATGATAAAATATAAATAGTGTCTACGATAAATGATGTCCACGATAAATTGTAATACGGTAAATTGTTTACGATAAACTGACTGGAACCCCTGAAATCACGGCTCGATTCGTCAATAGATTATATTTTTTCTGTGATTATTGATATGGTTTATTAAAAATCAATTATAAAGTCAAATTTTAATAAGAAACGCATTCCGATTTGGTAAAATTTTAACTGTACTAATTTTTTTGATTTTTTTCAAATTCGGCTGAACGCGGCAAAAAAATTACATATTTCGATCGGAAATATTTCGAACTTAAAATACAGATGAGCCATTCGGTATAAAAAAAATCAAGATAATTTAATTTTAAAATCGTGAGCGACAAAAATGTTAGTCAGGCCCGTTACCGCCAATTTTATAAAGCTGATTTAATACAAAAGTACCGTCGATAGATTGGTGTGTAAAGAAATATATTTTACTGTGGTGTAAATGTACAGTAGGCAAAAAAACTTGTTTGAATTGTATTCAAGCTGAAGATAACTTTAATCGTTAATAATTGGATCCGAAAATAAAATTTTTAATTATTTAATTTAAACTAATTACATGTACTTTAATTCAATAAATTTTATCCATCGAATGCGAGCATGTTATTTAGGTTTCGCGTTTTCAAGGTACAAAAATCAAAAATAAATAAAATCGTGCTTGGCAGAATTTTGCATTGGAAAACACTAAATATAAATTGTACACTATAAAAACGTATATTGATGTTATGTATGTGTGTGTTGCTTTGTTGATATATAAATAATATACAAAACAAATACATACTGAAACTCAACAATATTGTATATAGAAAAATAACCATCTACACATACAAGCTGAATTGTAAATTTTATACGCAGATGTCGGTAAACGTTTTTTTGTTGTTGTAACAAAAATATATACATACATATATAAAAAGTAGATTGTTCGTTTTTTTAGTAGTGGTTATGTACATTAATTTATATTAATATTTTTATTATATTCAAGCAGCACATACATACTAGTGTGTTTACAAGTCGAGTTGTAGCAAAAGCAATGTGAACTTAGTTTATAAAACGACGCGTATGTGACGCGTTTAATAAATAGATTTTAACAAATATATACGATTATGTAATATAAAAGTGTTGGTTTTAAAATTATCAACAATAAAAGATTTTTTTTTTTACATTAGAGATTGTACGTTTCAAATCTTCGTATGAAATACTTAGAGATAGAAGAAAAGAGACAACAAATTGTTTTGGTTGGTGCAATTTATGTACCAACAAAATTAGTTACAAAAATAAAGAAACAAGTGATTTGTATTAGTATTTGCGTATAAAAATAACAATTCGACTTGTACTTGTACGTATGTATGTACATTTTTTATAGAAAAATTCTCAGTGTCAGTCGACAGTCAGTAGAAGTTTTTAATTTTCACAGACAGTAGTGGTTGAAATTATTTTGCCAAATTAAAAATTATTAAATCACAAACTAAAGGTAAGAAATATACATAATTGTTTTAAATTAAATAAATGTATGCATTATGTAATTACAAATCACAATTAGAAGAAATTTCTATATATGTACATACTTTTTATTGTTTTAGCGGTAACATTTTTATGCATACATGTGGTGAATAGGCAGTTATAAAGTGGCCATCATTTCAAACGGATTTCGGGATAAGAGGTATGTAAATCGTTGAATTTGAGGTTAAATCATTTATTTTAAACAATTGAATTAAAATTGTGTTGCGTTAATTTATTATATTACCATTAATTGTAATTCTCACTCGATTCCTTAGAAATATACTGTTTCCTTTAAAGTGGCGATTGAGCGCCAGATTATTTATTTTGATTTTCAAGATAGTTGTTCAAAATGCCTCGGCATTGCGTTGTTATGGGTTGTAAATCTAATTATAAGTCCCAACCAGCCAGTGTCCCCGTTTTTCAATTTCCAGCTGACAATGCAAAAAAATTACAATGGATGAATGCCATTGGTAGGCCTAATTGGCAACCCACAAAATATTCGACAGTATGTTTTAAACACTTTACCGAACAAGATTTTGCACGTCGCCCAAATCGTGTGTTTAAGCGTTATCAATTAACAGAGCAAGCTGTTCCCTCCATTTTTGATGGGCCACCGTCATCAGCTAAAATTATAAAAATTGACAAACCCACCAGACCAATTATCACACCGGATTACATCGGTAATTTTGAAATTTTTGTCAAACAATTCAAGGAAAAATTAAATACTTCCAACTATTTGATATTTCAGAATTCCGAAAAGGTGGTATTTTATAAATTGCAAAATTCGGACGATGTGGGATGCAACATTTCGACCCGTATTTGTATCACCAATAGTCTTTATGTAAAGGTAATTATTCAAAATATAGAAATTTTCAGCGCCGATCTAGAAATAGTGCCTCGAAATATGAAAATATCAAAATGGTCTCAAGTTTCACATGTACTATCGAAGTATCGTGACGAAACTGAAAGTGAAATTTCTGAAAATCGGGAGCATTTGTTCAATCGTGCTTTGGATTACCTAGGAAAGGTTCGACTTGTCGACAAAAATTACGCCCATTTGGGTAAATTGGACATCATAATTAATCAGATTGAACTTTTAAATAAAGTACGACCAAGATACGATATCGAATCCATTATATTCTCCTATTTAATTTATGCCAGTTCTGTAGCAACGTATAACATTTTAAAGAAATTTTTAATAATACCTCACTCGAGTTATTTAAAGCATATGTCAGCCCAATTCCACACCTCACCCGATCAAAATACATTGCATCGCAATGACGAGAGCTGCTTAAGTCATGTAGCAAAAAATATTTCTAATAACGAAAAATATGTCGCCCTTGTGTTAGACGAAGTTTATACTGAAAGAAACATGCAATATAAAAGTAATAAGATTGGTACGGTAATGGTATTTACGATAAAATCAATTTTTGGAAATTTTAAGAAAGTAGCTCGTCTGTTTTCAGTGTTACGTCCGACTGGTGAAAAAGTATACGATTTGACAAAATCTGTAATTCAATTCGTACAAACATTCGGATTTAGAGTATTAGTAATTATTACCGAAAACAGTCTAATCAATCAGAATATGTTTACAAGGTTTTGCGGAACAAATAACTATTCGATTAATCCTGATTTTCCCGATTTGAAAATATTTTATCAATACGATCCTGTTCATTTATTTAAGAAAATAAGAAATAATTGGATGAATTTAGGAAATTTGAATAAAACATTTTTTTATCCCGACTTTGATGATTATTCAATTAAGCAGGCCTCATTTTCTAATTTTGAATTATTATTGAATAAACCAAAGGATCCTTCAAATCGGATTGCAATGCCACACAAAGTGGATTTGATAACACTAAATCCCAGTAATGTAGAACAACATAATGTCACTTTAGTAGAAAATTTATTTCACGAATCTACTATTGCGGCATTGAATCAATATAATGGAATGAAAGAAACTGCCGATTTTTGTGTTATTTTACGGAAATGGTGGAATATTATTAATTCAATAGAACTCCCAATCAAATCGATTACGGACGACAATTTCATATATTTAGAAAAATTTATAATTTGGCTCGATGTTTGGAGTTCAAGTCCCGACAATACCGGCTGTTTACCAACTAATATATCAGATGCCGTAATGCTGACCACTCAAACCTTTCTTGATGTAATTAAATTTTCATTTTCGGATTGTAAGGTTGATCAGGTTTTGCTCGAGAAATTACAAATTGAAAATTTAGCAGGTAAATTTAGTTTATATCGTTCGTAAGCCGCTGGAATATTTCTCCCAGGGTTCATAAAACAACAATAATACTCGTTTTAATCGTCCTAATCCAAACAAATTATAAGAACAATTTAAATAAAATGTCTCGCGCCTAAATATGTCGCCTGTTCCCAAGTCAGTTAAGTTATATCACAAAATATTCTAGGCAATGTTGCATTTATGTAAGTTTTGAACTGACGACAAAAATATCTATTCCGACGTTAGGAATAACCAAATTATTTAAAAAATGCGTTGTAAGTTCTATAAAATTCTTAGCATTTCAATTATGTATATATTAACCCAAATATTTAAGTAACTAAAGTTAATGACAATCTGTCACGATCATAACATTTTCATAAAATTTTTAAATTTGGGGATATTTTAAAATTAAACAGCATTTTGCGATTTTTAGTGTCGTGCAATTTCAATTTTAATAGACTACCACCAAATCAGAACTAGATTCGTCGCGAGCCATCAATATTAGATTAGTCAATTTGAATAAGACTAATTGTGGCAATCAACGTGCGCAACTGTTTTAATAGAATCTATATAGCTCAAATTCACCAAAAACAAAACAAAAACGCGCAGAAACTTACAAAACTGATTTATTATAAAGCTTGGTTTTATGAATAATGGAACCAAAGAAGAAAATGTATAGTCAGCATATCCGTAGCATGCACAATGAATAAGGGTGCGTTCTCAAAACGTTTATTCATGATTACAGCACCTATGATACGCTTGCATTTGGCATATGAAAATGTCATTTTCTTGTTTCCAATTCCAACATTTTTTCGTCATTTGAATAATACGCAGGCTTCACGCAGCGTTTTCATTCAGCCACGTGGCAATGGCTTGGTGAACATATCAGCTACCATAGATTCGAAGGGGTACTAAATGCAAATCACGACTTCGTCCTACATGATCCTAAACAAAATGAAACTTCCGGTCATTATTCTTCGTTCTGGTTAATACGTTCTCTTTCTTCACAAATTTTAAGCAACTATGATTGTTTATCTAGATGACAATTGAAAGTTCTGCATTCCAATGAAGGTCCACTTTGCATCAATAGGCATAACAACCAAAACCTATGACCCTCTGTTGGAATGTAGAATACAGATGGCCAATTGAAAGACAGACCTGTAGCCATGTACAAAATAGGGATACTGTTCAGTTTTCAAAGGACAATAAATCTACTTGATATTTTTTTGACCGTTGCAATTTCCGAAATATAAATAAATGTGGCGCCTTTGCCAACTTTTCTAAGAAAGCTACAACCAAAAAATAACGTTTGGCCAAACTTTTATAGGGTCGGCTTTTTTCTCATATTGATTGAGTTTGGGACCTTGTTGACCACCACTGTGCCAGCGTTGATGATTTTTTGACCGTCGGAAATTCCGCAATATAAATAAATGTGGCGCCATTGCCAACTTTTCAAAGCCGACCCTATAAAAGCTTGGCCATACGAATTTTTTTTCGATTTTGCTTTACTTTGAAAAGTTGGCAATGGCGCCACATTTATTTATATTGCGGAATTTCCGACGGTCAAAAAATCATCAACGCTGGCGCAGTGGTGATCAACAAGGTCCTTAACTCAATCAAAATGAGAAAAGAGCCGACCCTATAAAAGCTTGGCCATACGAATTTTTTTTCGATTTTGCTTTACTTTGAAAAGTTGGCAATGGCGCCACATTTATTTATATTGCGGAATTTCCGACGGTCAAAAAATCATCAACGCTGGCACAGTGGTGGTCAACAAGGTCCTTAACTCAATCAAAATGAGAAAAGAGCCTACCCTATAAAAGCTTGGCCATACGAATTTATTTTCGATTTTGCTTTACTTTGAAAAGTTGGCAAAGGCGCCACATTTATTTAAATTGCGGAAATTCCAACGGTCACAAAAATATCAACGCTGGCACAGTGGTGGCCAGTAAGGTCTCAAACTCAATCGATATGAGAAAAAATCCGACCCTATAAAAGCTCGGCTAAACGTTTTTTTTATTGTAGCAATCATAGAAAAGTTGGCAAAGGCGCCACATTTATTTATATTGCGGGAATTCCAACGGTCACAAAATAATTAAAGCTGGCGTAATGGTTACTAACAGGGTCTTGAACCTTATCGCAATGAGAAATTAGCCGTCCTTAAAAAGACTTGCACATAAAAATGTATATTCCACCAAATAAATTTTACATATTAAAAAAGTATGGGAGGAGTATTTTGGTACTAACTGTATACATACATATTTTTTTTGTAGACGAAAAAGTGTGGGATAGTAAAATGTAAAAAATCCTGGGATGAAACAACTAAACAAATTTTATATGAGGTATTTTTAAAAATCATGGGATGAAATCATGGGATAACTTCAAGGGGGTTTCCAATCCCACCAAACACTCAACATAACCTTGTTTGACATCAATTCAAGCTTTGAAGTCGTTTGTGGAGGGTCACGAGCCTTTAACAATGAACGCTTACGTTTGATAGGTATTCTCGTATTTCACCCATTTTTCATCGCCTGTAATGATTCGCTTCAAAAATGGATTTCGTTGCGTTTCAGCAGAATTGCACTGAAGCTAATTCGGTTCATCAAATTTCCTTGCGTTAATTCATGTGACACCCAAACATTGAAATTCTACTAAATTAAGGGATTTATTTATAATCGGTCAAACAATAGCCTTGTTCCGTTCCAGTTGGCCTTATTGCAGAACTTTAATAAAAAACAGATTTATAATCCTATTCCATCCAACTTGTAAAAATAGTTTATCACAATGGCCATTTTCCAGAACTTCATTCCAAAGCCGTTTTAGAATCCCATTTCTTTCCAACATACCATGTTTCATTATAATCGGTCAAGGAATAGTTCAGGTCCGTTCTTGTTGGCCATATTCCAGAACTTCACTTAAAAATCATTTTATCATCCCTTTTCCGTTCCTATTAAACATATTCTAGAACTTCACCCAAAAATTATTTTATAATCCCATTTCCATCCAAAATGTCGAATTTCGTCATACGCGGTCAAGAAATGGCCTTGTTGGCCATGTTCCAGAACTTCTCCAAAAGTTATTTTAGAATCCCATTTCCATTCAAGATGCCGAGTTCAATAGAAAAATAGCCTAATAATTGATTCCATTGATACAACGCGGGTGATCCAAAAAGAGCTTCCGGAAGTTTTTTTGAAATAAAACGCATTAAAATCAAATCAAAAATTGTATATTTGTGACGTAAGTTATGACATTTAATGTTTGAAAATAATTTCTTTTAAATACTGTTCGGGAAATACCTACCGATCCAAACGTCATGGTTTGGCCTGCCGTGTGGCACGTTGCACCATCCTGTTGAAACCACAAGTCGGCTACACCAATATCTTGAATTTTTGGCAATACAAATTCATTGATTCTTTTTTAAACTGCACCAAACAGTGCATTTTTCAGGATGCATTGGAAGCTCTTGAATCTCTGCTGGCTGTTCATCAGCCCAAATACGACAATTTTGTTCGTTGACGTATCCATCAATTCGATGACGAAAAGGAAGGTCAACCAGCTTCAATTCTTGAACAAGCTGTATTTTGTATGCTTTCAAAATACGCCACAATGTGCCATATGAGAGACCAAGAGCTTGAGAACGGCTACGAGTTGATTGATTGCGATCTTCACGTCATCACTCTAGTCGGGTGATGAATATCCAATAATGAAAAAGTGGTTCGAAATTGATTAATTCTTTCGCGAATAGTGCATTTAGTGAATTCCATTCAGTACCTCCTATTGGATCACTCTTTATTTGTAATATTCTTCTGATATTCGCCTTTCGGCAGGAGACCACCTATACCTTTACTTTAGTTTAAAAATATTTTACCAGATGTCAGATACTTTGCGTTAAAAGGCGAATTTTATTCCGACTCATATTTTTTGATTTTAATCTTTATTTCTTGCGTCCTTACCTTACGCCGTTGTTGCCAGCACAAAATCGAAGTCCGATTTATTTCATCATCTACACCTTTTTTAGCTCCATTCCAGCCAGCATTGATATGAATAGTTGCTCAGCCCATGCATCCTTCACTCTCAACAGAAGTGAAGGATGCATGGGCATCATCGAAATCAGGATGTAGAATCCCTTTTGCAATATCTCGCTTCTAGTGGGATTCGAACCCGGTACCTACCGATCCAAACGTCACAGCTTTAAGCACTGTTATATTTGCTAGATGACTCATATTATTTTATACAGATGACTCATATTATTTTATACAGATGACTCATATTATTTTTAGTTTCACGGCACTTGATAGGTGTTTAGATTTTAGCAGTGGCCTTAGAGGATACATAGCATAGCTGCCAGCCGCAACTTTAATATCCTCACCCACACTGTTATCGTGAGTAATATGAGAGCCCAAATATTTGAACCTCCTCACTCCTTCAAACGTGTAGTGGCCACTACTAAAATTTGGTGTGCCATTGTCCCTATAACCAGAGATCATGTATTTCGTTTTGGACTCATTGATCTGGAGTCCAACAGAAGCTGAAAACTCTACAAGCGGATCAAGTATTTCCTTCACTCCGTTGCTATTCAGTCCAATCACGCATACGTCATCTGCATATGCAAGCACCTGATTGGGCCGGCGATATAACATGTTGCGCTGAGGTGTTTCAATTTTACGAAAGATGTACTCCAACATGAGATTGAAGAGTATCGGGGACAGAGCATCTCCCTGCCGAACACCCGAGCTAACTTCAAAAATTCGTGATAGCCTGTTCTCAACATTAACACAGCATTGAGACTGTGTCACTGTCATTCTACACAATTGTACCATTTTTGTTGGCATACCAAGATATTCCAGCGCAGACCACAAACTCTCTCGATTGATCGAGACATAGGTCTGCTGGAAATCCAGGAACACCTGATGTACGAAGATGTAAGACTCATAATATTTAGATAGAATCATCCGCAGCTAAAAGACCTGATCAGTGACTGATCGATTCAGACGAAATTCTCCTTGATAGTCACCAATCAGGCCCTCCGCTAAGGAGTGACTCTATCCAATATAATGTAGGACCGTAACTTGTATGCTGTGCAAAAGAGATAATTCTGATACTTCAAGCAGTCTCTATTCTTGAAGATGGGGCATACCCAGGCCACTTTCCATTCGTCAGGCACAACTTCGGTTTGCCATACTAATCGAATAATGTCGAAAAGACAGTTCCACAAAGTATCCCCTCCAAATATCAAGAGCTCCGAATTAATGCAGTCCACTCCATGTGAGCGGTTTCGCTTTAGTCTCTGCATGGCCTTAGTGAATTCTTCATGGGATGGATCCTCAATGCAAATCTCCGAAGTCTGTATTTGAGCTGAATCAACTACAGTCTGTGACGCATGATGAACACCAAGCAGGTCGGTAAAGTCTCCATTCCACGCGTCGAGTACTGCGTCGATGTTGACACAGAGGTTTCTATCCGGGTCCTGAATGGCAGTTGGCACAGGCTTGAAAGTATGGTGCAATTCAGTATTGCGCTCATTGCTGAGTTGTTGTACTTTCAGAACCTCGGCCTTCCACCATTCTCGCTGTTTGCGTCTACAAATCCGCTTAGCTGCCCTCCTAGTAAGACTAGCCTTGTTTTTCCTCGCGATTGTGAGACGTTGTTGCACTTCCTTGTGGGCTATATTTTGTTGCTCAACTGCAAGATGACTCTCGTCATCAAACCAAGCGTTTTGACTTTCATTATACCTAAAGTCTATTGAGCAGCACTGACAACCGCAGTTTTCAGTGCCTCCCAGACAGAGTTCACACAGTCAGACTGGTAATTAGCTCCCTCAATGTTGTCGCTGACAAGATCCTGATATTGTTTCATTTGATCTTCATTTATCAGACCTTCATAGTCGAAGCGTTCCATGCATTTCGCTGTGTTCCCGGACCTGTACGAAAACTTCCACCGTAGCTTTGCAGCGACCAAATAATGACCGCTACCTACGTATTTGGTTGCCATCGGTATTTAAATAATCTGTTTCTAAATTTGGTATTCAAAACGATTCCTCCCCAAAATACACCCAAAAAACCCAAAAACCATTTTATAATCAATTTTCCAACAAACAAATCGAATTTCATCAATAAATCCGATAAACTGTTATACGAAAATTGTCTATGCAGTAAATTGTTATAATGATAAAATATAAATAGTGTCTACGATAAATGATGTCCACGATAAATTGTAATACGGTAAATTATTTACGATAAACTGACTGGAACCCCTGAAATCACGGCTCGATTCGTCAATAGATTATATTTTTTCTGTGATTATTGATATGGTTTATTAAAAATCAATTATAAAGTCAAATTTTAATAAGAAACGCATTCCGATTTGGTAAAATTTTAACTGTACTAATTTTTTTGATTTTTTTCAAATTCGGCTGAACGCGGCAAAAAAATTACATATTTCGTTCGGAAATATTTCGAACTTAAAATACAAATGAGCCATTCGGTATAAAAAAAATCAAGATAATTTAATTTTAAAATCGTGAGCGACAAAAATGTTAGTCAGGCCCGTTACCGCCAATTTTATAAAGCTGATTTAATACAAAAGTACCGTCGATAGATTGGTGTGTAAAGAAATATATTTTACTGTGGTGTAAATGTACAGTAGGCAAAAAAACTTGTTTGAATTGTATTCAAGCTGAAGATAACTTTAATCGTTAATAATTGGATCCGAAAATAAAATTTTTAATTATTTAATTTAAACTAATTACATGTACTTTAATTCAATAAATTTTATCCATCGAATGCGAGCATGTTATTTAGGTTTCGCGTTTTCAAGGTACAAAAATCAAAAATAAATAAAATCGTGCTTGGCAGAATTTTGCATTGGAAAACACTAAATATAAATTGTACACTATAAAAACGTATATTGATGTTGTGTATGTGTGTGTTGCTCTGTTGATATATAAATAATATACAAAACAAATACATACTGAAACTCAACAATATTGTATATAGAAAAATAACCATCTACACATGCAAGCTGAATTGTAAATTTTATACGCAGATGTCGGTAAACGTTTTTTTGTTGTTGTAACAAAAATATATACATACATATATAAAAAGTAGATTGTTCGTTTTTTTAGTAGTGGTTATGTACATTAAATTTATATTAATATTTTTATTATATTCAAGCAGCACATACATACTAGTGTGTTTACAAGTCGAGTTGTAGCAAAAGCAATGTGAACTTAGTTTATAAAACGACGCGTATGTGACGCGTTTAATAAATAGATTTTAACAAATATATACGATTATGTAATATAAAAGTGTTGGTTTTAAAATTATCAACAATAAAAGATTTTTTTTTTTACATTAGAGATTGTACGTTTCAAATCTTCGTATGAAATACTTAGAGATAGAAGAAAAGAGACAACAAATTGTTTTGGTTGGTGCAATTTATGTACCAACAAAATTAGTTACAAAAATAAAGAAACAAGTGATTTGTATTAGTATTTGCGTATAAAAATAACAATTCGACTTGTACTTGTACGTATGTATGTACATTTTTTATAGAAAAATTCTCAGTGTCAGTCGACAGTCAGTAGAAGTTTTTAATTTTCACAGACAGTAGTGGTTGAAATTATTTTGCCAAATTAAAAATTATTAAATCACAAACTAAAGGTAAGAAATATACATAATTGTTTTAAATTAAATAAATGTATGCATTATGTAATTACAAATCACAATTAGAAGAAATTTCTATATACATACTTTTTATTGTTTTAGCGGTAACATTTTTATGCATACATGTGGTGAATTAGCAGTTATAAAGTGGCCATCATTTCAAACGGATTTCGGGATAAGAGGTATGTAAATCGTTGAATTTGAGGTTAAATCATTTATTTTAAACAATTGAATTAAAATTGTGTTGCGTTAATTTATTATATTACCATTAATAGTAATTCTCACTCGATTCCATAGAAATATACTGTTTCCTTTAAAGTGGCGATTGAGCGCCAGATTATTTATTTTGATTTTCAAGATAGTTGTTCAAAATGCCTCGGCATTGCGTTGTTATGGGTTGTAAATCTAATTATAGGTCCCAACCAGCCAGTGTCCCCGTTTTTCAATTTCCAGCTAACAATGCAAAAAAATTACAATGGATAAATGCCATTGGTAGGCCTAATTGGCAACCCACAAAATATTCGACAGTATGTTTTAAACATTTTACTGAATTAGATTTTGCTCGACGTCGAAACGAATTTTCTAAGCGTTATCAATTAACAGAGCAAGCTGTTCCCTCCATTTTTGATGGGCCACCGTCATCAGCTAAAATTATAAAAATTGACAAACCCACCAGACCAATTATCACACCGGATTACATCGGTAATTTTGAAATTTTTGTCAAACAATTCAAGGAAAAATTAAATACTTCCAACTATTTGATATTTCAGAATTCCGAAAAGGTGGTATTTTATAAATTGCAAAATTCGGACGATGTGGGATGCAACATTTCGACCCGTATTTGTATCACCAATAGTCTTTATGTAAAGGTAATTATTCAAAATATAGAAATTTTCAGCGCCGATCTAGAAATAGTGCCTCGAAATATGAAAATATCAAAATGGTCTCAAGTTTCACATGTACTATCGAAGTATCGTGACGAAACTGAAAGTGAAATTTCTGAAAATCGGGAGCATTTGTTCAATCGTGCTTTGGATTACCTAGGAAAGGTTCGACTTGTCGACAAAAATTACGCCCATTTGGGTAAATTGGACATCATAATTAATCAGATTGAACTTTTAAATAACGTACGACCAAGATACGATATCGAATCCATTATATTCTCCTATTTAATTTATGCCAGTTCTGTAGCAACGTATAACATTTTAAAGAAATTTTTAATAATACCTCACTCGAGTTATTTAAAGCATATGTCAGCCCAATTCCACACCTCACCCGATCAAAATACATTGCATCGCAATGACGAGAGCTGCTTAAGTCATGTAGCAAAAAATATTTCTAATAACGAAAAATATGTCGCCCTTGTATTAGACGAAGTTTATACTGAAAGAAACATGCAATATAAAAGTAATAAGATTGGTACGGTAATGGTATTTACGATAAAATCAATTTTTGGAAATTTTAAGAAAGTAGCTCGTCTGTTTTCAGTGTTACGTCCGACTGGTGAAAAAGTATACGATTTGACAAAATCTGTAATTCAATTCGTACAAACATTCGGATTTAGAGTATTAGTAATTATTACTGAAAACAGTCTAATCAATCAGAATATGTTTACAAGGTTTTGCGGAACAAATAACTATTCGATTAATCCTGATTTTCCCGATTTGAAAATATTTTATCAATACGATCCTGTTCATTTATTTAAGAAAATAAGAAATAATTGGATGAATTTAGGAAATTTGAATAAAACATTTGTTTATCCCGACTTTCATGATTATTCAATTAAACAGGCTTCATTTTCTAATTTTGAATTATTATTGAATAAACCAAAGGATCCTTCAAATCGGATTGCAATGCCACACAAAGTGGATTTGATAACACTAAATCCCAGTAATGTAGAACAACATAATGTCACTTTAGTAGAAAATTTATTTCACGAATCTACTATTGCGGCATTGAATCAATATAATGGAATGAAAGAAACTGCCGATTTTTGTGTTATTTTACGGAAATGGTGGAATATTATTAATTCAATAGAACTCCCAATCAAATCGATTACGGACGACAATTTCATATATTTAGAAAAATTTATAATTTGGCTCGATGTTTGGAGTTCAAGTCCCGACAATACCGGCTGTTTACCAACTAATATATCAGATGCCGTAATGCTGACCACTCAAACCTTTCTTGATGTAATTAAATTTTCATTTTCGGATTGTAAGGTTGATCAGGTTTTGCTCGAGAAATTACAAATTGAAAATTTAGCAGGTAAATTTAGTTTATATCGTTCGTAAGCCGCTGGAATATTTCTCCCAGGGTTCATAAAACAACAATAATACTCGTTTTAATCGTCCTAATCCAAACAAATTATAAGAACAATTTAAATAAAATGTCTCACGCCTAAATATGTCGCCTGTTCCCAAGTCAGTTAAGTTATATCACAAAATATTCTAGGCAATGTTGCATTTATGTAAGTTTTGAACTGACGACAAAAATATCTATTCCGACGTCAGGAATAACCAAATTATTTAAAAAATGCGTTGTAAGTTCTATAAAATTCTTAGCATTTCAATTATATATATATTAACCCAAATATTTAAGTAACTAAAGTTAATGACAATCTGTCACGATCATAACATTTTCATAAAATTTTTAAATTTGGGGATATTTTAAAATTAAACAGCATTTTGCGATTTTTAGTGTCGTGCAATTTCAATTTTAATAGACTACCACCAAATCAGAACTAGATTCGTCGCGAGCCATCAATATTAGATTAGTCAATTTGAATAAGACTAATTGTGGCAATCAACGTGCGCAACTGTTTTAATAGAATCTATATAGCTCAAATTCACCAAAAACAAAACAAAAACGCGCAGAAACTTACAAAACTGATTTATTATAAAGCTTGGTTTTATGAATAATGGAACCAAAGAAGAAAATGTATAGTCAGCATATCCGTAGCATGCACAATGAATAAGGGTGCGTTCTCAAAACGTTTATTCATGATTACAGCACCTATGATACGCTTGCATTTGGCATATGAAAATGTCATTTTCTTGTTTCCAATTCCAACATTTTTTCGTCATTTGAATAATACGCAGGCTTCACGCAGCGTTTTCATTCAGCCACGTGGCAATGGCTTGGTGAACATATCAGCTACCATAGATTCGAAGAGGCACTAAATGCAAATCACGACTTCGTCCTACATGATCCTAAACAAAATGAAACTTCCGGTCATTATTCTTCGTTCTGGTTAATACGTTCTCTTTCTTCACAAATTTTAAGCAACTATGATTGTCTATCTAGATGACAATTGAAAGTTCTGCATTCCAATGAAGGTCCACTTTGCATCAATAGGCATAACAACCAAAACCTATGACCCTCTGTTGGAATGTAGAATACAGATGGCCAATTGAAAGACAGACCTGTAGCCATGTACAAAATAGGGATACTGTTCAGTTTTCAAAGGACAATAAATCCACTAGCGGAACAGTCTCTAGTTAATGTATATGTTGGTATTTCAAAAAAAAAAATCAAACAATAATCATGATTGTCAGATAACAATGGTTTCTTCTCTCGACCTTTATGTTTGCTTAAATTCACGGATCATTTGGTCGAATTAGTTGAGCATAACAAATTATCGACATTCACCAACACATAGCCAATATCGTCTTGACGTTCGCGTCAATAAGCATGCCTGGCTATCCTTTCCTTTAACGATAAAACTAGGTGCCTGATTCATATAGAGAGTCTTCTTTAAATCACCATACAAAAAAGCTCTTTGTGCCGCTATTGAAAGCAATATTTGTATGAAGTGTTGTGATGAAACAGCGTAGCAAACACCTCATCATATTCGCATCCGTATTGCGCTTCTAGTCGAGCTATGAACCGACTTGGCATTCCTTTATCATCGGTTTTAATTTTAAATTAAACCTATTCGTTAACATATTTGGGTTCAGGCGGTAGCTCTTTGACACTATAGATCTCATCATCAAAACGCTTGGTGGAATACGATACAATTTCGATAATGACTTCACCACTTCATATCTCTCTAGGGCCTCATTTTGTGTAGAACATCACCCAATTTGATTGTGCTTCCTTTAACCTTTAACTTTCACATCAGCAGCCAGTCCTCTTGCGGTGAATATTTTATCTTGATATGTTCCATGCGAAATCAATGAATTTTTATCTGTCTGATGTGATATGTGAGGTTGCACTTGAACCAATTACCCATCCACGTATGATATTGTTTGTCTTGGTACTTGGCACACACAATTTTTCTTATAATCGGCATCTTACTGTGGACAATTCTTCATGAAATGACTACTATTTCCTTGCAGATGTAAATAGCATTGTTTATTGTTTCGGTTTGATTGATTAACCTTGCTTTTTCCAAAGTACATTCAAATAAGGATGCGTTCCCAAAACGTTCATTTATGGTGACTGCATCTATGCTACGCTTTCATTTGGGATACATGACACTACTAGTTTTCTTATTTCCAGTTCCAACATGGAACTATGCAGTTCTATTTCAAATTTTGAAATGTCCAATTGACATGAATCTCCAACTTTTAATCAATATTATTATTATTATTAAGATGGGTTGGAACCCACAAGGATTCCGCACGCAATAGCACAAGGTCCATGGTGCAAATCCAGTATTCTATGCCAATTTGCAAATTCGAATTGAATATTTAAAGCCGAACAGAACTGAAAGCGAGAACGCGGCTCACGAAGTCATCACTCTACTCAAGCCAGTCCTCGCATATAACACCGAGAGCTAAGCCCAAACGATGTAGATGATCGGCCATGTCCCGTAAGAATCGCTAACAAGATTCTTAACTTGTATTTCTTTTTTTTTTAAGAGAAAGCATACTTCGTTGAACGTTGACCTCAATCAAATTGCGCTCCTTAAAGAAGTACTTTGTTTTACGTCAGCTTAAGCCACTGAAACCTTAGGTCTTTCAGAACGTATAAAGGTTCATGACGCATTTAACTAAAAATCTATATAATAATAATCTAATCGTCATAGTTTTTCGGATATTTGTTTTTTTCTGTTTAAGTTTTTAATTTGGAAAGGGGACATTGAAGCCGCTCTCATGCAAATGAGTCTAAGGCTTATATGAGACGAAGTCAACATGACGGAGTTAAATTTTGTCCATCTCGTTATAAACATTTCGCCGTCGTACCAATTTATAGAGCAAATAGAGCAATAGCAAATAAAAAACTGCGAAATGTTTATAACGAGATGGACAAAATTTAACTCCGTCATGTTGACTTCGTCTCATATAAGCCTTAGACTCATTTGCATGAGAGCGGCTTCAATGTCGATTTATTGTCGTTTCTTGAATCGTGGGTACCCAGATTTTTTTGTTACGGTTGACTAAATAAAATTTTAAATAAAAAAGTATGAAGACATCAGCTAGACGAATCGATGAGGCAAGAATATTCAATTATCGACTAATCATCGCCCTGCGGCTAGGAAATGTGTAGAAAATTAGGAAGATTTGGCGGAAAGATCTTGGTTTACGAGCCTACAAGGTCCATCGTGTATATCGTACGTTCGGTGAATTTGCCGAAAACAAGATCGCTTTAGTCACTCATTTCATCACAAAATTTTATTCAGCTTTGAATGGCAACGTCAACAAACAAAACTGCTGCATTCAGGGTGAACAAATAATTGGAGCTGTGTTCATCCACTTTATGGAAGAGTTTGCGGAAAGATCTTGGTTTATGAGCCTACAAGGTCCATCGTGTACATCGTGCGTTCGGTGAATTTGCCGAATATAAGATCGCTTTAGTTACTCATTTTCATCACAAAATTTTAATCAGCTTTGAATGGCTACGTCAAACACGAAATTGTTGCATTTAGAGTGAACAAATTCCATTAACCATTATTGAGACACCTTTACTTCTTCCAAAATGATGCCGCCCAGAACGTTAAGTCAATGATTACCGATTTTTTTGTTCTACAAATGAATGACTTTAATGTGGATGAGTTGTGGTGTTGAAAAAGGCGGCGCTACATGTCACTCAGTGTAAGCGATTGTAATGTAATCGATTGTTTGAAGGAAAAGTTCGATGAGTGCATAATTTCCCGTAATGGACCTGTGAATTGGTCTCCAAGATCGTGTGATTTACGTCTATGCCGATAAACCAGCTGCTCTAAAAGTTGGCTTTCCTGGTTGCCCAAAACCATCGGGTCATTTAAGAACCAGAAAACTCGGTAACGTATGTAAATTGTTTTTGACAATTCAGTTGATTAAATTTTTAAAGAAACATTTTATTTAACTAATTTATAATGCTAATAATTTTCTACAATAATTTCATTTATTATTTTAGTTTATTGACAACCTTACTGAAGTTAGCAGAAAAATTTCAACAGAAAAAAAACTGTTAATTTGAATTTTTTTAAACTATTACTTATATTTCAACAAATTTTGAAATGTAAACAAAAGATTAATGGAAAATAATTCATTTTTTACTACCTATCACGAAATATCCCATATTCTAAAATTCGGGTAGCTGGCATTTTTTATTTTTCGTGTTACAGGGCTATTAATTTGGGTTATCTGATGTGATTATAGACTTAAATAAAAGGAAATATAACGCAAATAAAAATGACAAGCGTCCATACACTAGGTATTTATTTAAGAGACTAAAAAAGAACATAAGAAATAGAACACCACAAGCGGCTAGCATAGAAAACAAAATAAAGGCTCTCTCACACTTAATAACTCAACATTATCATTCTGATAAAATGATAACTGAGGTCTATGTGTTCTTACAGAATTTTCCATTTTTAGGTAACGCAATAGATCCTCTATTATCCTCGTAAATATTGACACTTTTGTTAATTGTCATTCCAATATCACTTAATACTCCTTTGATCGATAAAACTTCCTCAAAACAATCAGCTAATGCATAGTACTCGGCGTGAGTAGAACCTCGAGACACTATCTTTTGTTTCTGTGATTTCCATTGCACAATATTTCCAAATACTCGTAATCACAATTCCGATGGTAGATTATCTATCTATTATATCTGCTGCCTTATCAGCATCCAAATAAGTATCCATCACTTCATCGAACGATGCGCTGAAGGTTATCTTTGGTACATCTGGTCGTGTTCCATTTCTTATATGTAACACAGTCCCAATTAAATTTCTGTATTTCAGTTGCTTTTTCACTTGGTTCCAATTTTAAATTAATTTCAATTGGTGTTTCAAATTTTTTTGAGTCCGCAAACTTTATTTGGTTCAACATTATACCCATGTATAAATATGTACATACTTCAGTTTTTATGATCCCATTTAAAAAGGCAGTTTCTACATCCATTTGTTTAACTTTCCAACCATAAACACATGCGATAATAATATTTATAGAGTTGTCATTCATTCATGTAGATTAAATTTCTTTATTTTCACTATAGATTTGTTGTAATCCTTTGGCTACTGCACGTACCTTATACTTTCCATTCGTCTTTATTTTCGATTTATTTATTTACTTCGATTATTTTCTTATCTATCCGTTCATCCACTATATCCCACGTTTTATTTTTTCCTAGATTTCATCTCTTCATCCATTGCTTTTCTCCTTTTCTTAGCATCTGTACTATGTATTACTTTCCCGTAGTTTTCTGGTATACATGCATCACAAAAATTAACATAGACTATGTGGTCATCATATTTCCATGGCAATCTCC
Organism: Tipula unca; assembly: GCA_951394425.1. Taxonomy (NCBI): domain Eukaryota; kingdom Metazoa; phylum Arthropoda; class Insecta; order Diptera; family Tipulidae; genus Tipula; species Tipula unca. The sequence goes on along the minus strand of OX596380.1, from coordinate 173,926,540 downwards.
TGGTTCGTTGATGTCTTTCGCTCAGTTCTTCAATGTCTTCATTTCTTATATTTTCATGCTTATCTTTCTTCTCGTTGTTTGTCTCACTGTTTATTTCTTCTTTTTTCGTATCACAGTTTTCTTGATCAGTTTCATCGATAAACTTAATGTGTCTTTCGGATTTTTCCACAAATCTCATGACGACTTACGACGACTTTACTTTCCACTAAAACTCTATATCCCATATCTGTGTAACCGACAAGTAATCCTTTTAACAGCTTGAATGTTCTAACGTTTTCTATTCGCAAAAATATCCCTCATCGTTTGTGATATGATCGGAACAGCCACTGTCCAGTAATCAAGTCACTATTTTAGTATCCTTTGTATCTTTTTCATGCTGCGATTGTGACGTCATTACTTCTACATTGAATATGCTCATGTCATCTACGGTGATTTGGTCTTCCCCGACCTCTTGAAACATTCGATGTATTGTTGTTTCCTCTCCAGCTATAACTTCTGCTTTGTTCATTTTTATTCCGATTCGGGACTTGAGTTTTCTTTTTCTGGTAGTCCATCTCAAACATCGACGATATGTGAAAAACATTCAGGCAAGCAAAGCAAAAGATAAATTACCTTATCGGTAGGTTTATCGCTTTTGTTCATTTTGAAATCAAGTAGCTTTCTTTTACATATAGCAATTTGCTCGCACTACTTGTTGTTAAATAGGTACCATCGAACTTCTTTAACATGTTTTTGGCACTTTGTTCAGATATTATTAATTCAAGCTGTGAGTTATTCACAATGTAGTTCTGCGCCCTAACCACAACTCCATTTTACTCCATTCGGTTTCCAATATTTTTTCAGGTTTCTTTTCGTGTGTAATTACCTCGTAACAACTTTTCATCTCCAAATATAGTTTTAATCTGAATCTCCATTTATCATAATTGGTGCCATCAAATATTTGAAAAAAAAGTACGGTTTTTTATGCAACTACTCTCTGCTACCATGTTAATTAAAAGAATTTTATATTATTATATTTGTATTTTCTTTAATTGATAAATTTAATTCACAAATGTATAGCCCGGTAAAAGGACAAATCAAAAATACCAGCTACAGGAATTTTTTACTATGATTTTAATTATTTTTAATCTTATCCCACATAAAATATGACCTGAACAACCAAAGCATAGAAGTTCTCTAATAGGATGGTAATCCAAATTAATAGTACGACAAATCAAAAGAGTTGTTAGCCACCGGAATTTTTGAATATGGTCCATTTCATACGAACAAAATATGGATGGGGATTTTTATTTATGTATGTTCAACCTGATCCCACATAAAATATCACCTGATATGAAGCATAGAAATTCTCTAATTAAATGGTTATCCAAAATAGCCGAAAAATTTCTATTTTATGTCGATAATGTAGATTTTTTTCTGCTGTAGTTTTTCTGCTAACTTCAGAGTATTTATTGACATTACGAGTTTTTTAGTTTGCACTAAAAATGTTGCCCTCTGTATTTGTATTATTTTGATAACATACAAAGTTAAGTATGTACATACATACAAGATACAAATCCATTCTCGTGCTCTTTTAAGTTTGTTTTCTTTTTTTTTTTTCAATTTCTGTTCCCGCTTAAATTGATTTAATAAGTTTCCCAACAATTCGGTTTAGATTGTTAGTTCGTGTTTTAATAATAAGCCAGATTAATAATGTAGTTGTGACAGATACAACCAAAACCGTCTATAGATACAATATGCACGCATGAATAACATAAATTAATGAAGGTTTTAAATATTATCATTGAAACTAACACAAACGTCGTTATACACCGAATTTTGTGCTATACATAGAATTGGTGTGTGTCAACACACGTTGTATATAAAATATAATAGAAATGGATGGTACACCAATACTAATATAAGTTTTATATAAACAAAATATACATTTGTTTAAATTCAATTTACATTGTGTTGTACTAACTAGAACTACTACTAAGAATAATATAGTAGTGGTATCTGCGTATGGCCAATATTGGCCATATGTATCCGGTTTTGGCCGAAACAAAGAAACGATGTAAATTGAATAAAACCGAATATTCTCGCTCATATAAAATAATAAATTGAATCAGTATGGGGTACAATTTCTATATTCTTTCTTTTATATACGATATTTGTTTTGGCATATACATATACGACACATACTATCGCGTGTGTAGTCAAGAGATTTAACAGTATTGATTATGTTTTGGCTTGTGTCTGGTTTTTGTTGTCGCAGTACGAAGTTAGTTTATAAATCGACGCGCCTGTGAAACGTTTTAAAAAGAAAAATTATTTATTTTACATCACAGGTTAATTTCAAAAAGAGACATCAAATAATTTTGGTTAATATATGTGTGTACCAACAAAATCACTATTACCAAAATAAACTAACCAAGCGATTTGTAGTAGTATTTGCGTATTAAAAATAACAATTCGACTTGCATAAAAAATTTCTCCGTAGAAATTTCTATTTTTCATAGGCAGTATTGATTGGAATTGAACTATTTTGCGGAATGTTTTTAAATTACAAACTAAAGGTAAGAGATATAATCATTTGTTTTAACTTTTTTCTATATTTTTTTAATTTTATTTTAGCGGCAACAATTTTATGTATGTGTGTGGGTAAATTAGCAGTCTACTGTAATAGTATAGTGCAAGTCAAATCAAACTAAACGGATAAGATTTAGGGATTTAAAGAGGTACGTTAATCGTTAAAATTGTTTTTTTTATATATGCGATTGGGACATACTACGTTTAGCTTATTTACTTATTTTGATTTTAAGATAGTTGTTAATAATGTCTCGTTGCGCTGTTGTAGGTTGTAAATCTAAATCAGGCACTGCTACGCTTTTTCGTTTTCCATATGACAAAGCAAATAGACTAAAATGGACGAATGCTATTTGTAGACCAAATTGGCAGCCCACTAAATATTCGTCAGTATGTATCAAACATTTTATTGATTCAGATTTTGCTCAACGTCCAAGTGAAAAATATAAGCGTTATGACTTAACTTGGGAAGCTGTTCCCTCCATTTTTGAGAGACCGCCTCCCCCACCAATCCCCCCCATGAAAATAATTGACCAAGTCAGGGCAAGTATTGCACATGATTACATTGGCAATTTTGAAATTTTTGCCAATCAATTTAAGGAAAAATTAGATATTTCCAACTATTCGATATTTGAAAATTCCGAAAAGGTGGTATTTTACAAATTACAAAATTCGGAAGATATGGGATGCTATATTTCGACACGGATTTGTGTCACCAATTGTCTTTATGTGAAGGTTATTGTTCAAAATACCGAAATATTTAGCGCCGATTTAGAAATTTTACCTTGCAACATGAAAATATCAAAATGGTCTCAAATTTCATATATACTATCCAAGTATCGTGACGCATCTGATGATACTACTGAAAATCGGGAACATTTGTTAAACCGTGCTTTGCACTACCTAGTAAAAGTTCGAGATGTCGACGAAGAGTTCGACCATTTGGGTAAATTGGACATCATAATTAATCAAATTGAAGTTTTAAATAAAGTACGACCAAGATACAATACCGAAACTATTCTATTCTCGTATTTAGTTTATGCCAGTTCTGTAGCGACATACCACATTTTCAAGAAATTTTTAATAATGCCTCACTCACAATATGTGAAACAAATGTATGCCAAAATCACACCCGATCAAAATACATTGCGCAATGATGAGAGTGGCTTAAGTCATGTAGCAAAAAATATTACCAATAATGAAAAATATGTCGCCCTTGTATTAGACGAAATTTATATTGAAAGAAACATGCAATATAAAAGTAATAAGATTGGTACGGTAATTGTGTTTATGATAAAATCATTATTTGGAAATTTTAAGAAAATAGTTCGTCTGTTTTCAGTACTACGTCCTTCTGGTGAAAAAGTATACGATTTGACGAAATCTGTAATTCAACTCGTACAAACATTCGGATTTAGGGTATTAGTAATTATTACCGAAAACAGTCGGATCAATCAGAATATGTTTACACGGTTTTGCGGAACAAATAACTATTCGATTAATTCCGATTTTCCCGATTTGAAAATATTTTATCAATACGATCCGGTTCATTTGTTTAAGAAAATAAGAAATAATTGGATAAATTTAGAAAATTTGAATAAAACATTTGTTTATCCCGACTTTCATGATTATTCAATTAAACAGGCTTCATTTTCTAATTTTGAGTTATTATTGAATAAATCAAAGAATTCTTTAATTCCAATTGCAAAGCCACTCAAATTAAATCTGAAAACCATAAATCCCAGTAATGTAACAGAACAATATAATGTCGCTTTAGTAGAAAATTTATTTCACGATTCTACTATTGCGGCATTGAATCAATATGATGAAATGAAAGAGACTGCCGACTTTTGTGTTATTATACAGAAATGGTGGAATATTGTAAATAAAAAAGGACTCCCAATCAAATCGATTACGGACGACAATTTCATATTTTTAGAAAAATTTTTAGTTTGGCTTGATGTTTGGGGTTCCAGTTCTACTAATAATGGCTGTTTACTAAAAAATATTTCAGATGCCTTGAGGCTGACCACTCAAACTTATATTGATGTAATTAAATTTTCATTTTCGAATTGTAATGTTAATCAGGTTTTACTCGCAAAATTACAAATTGAAGATTTAGCAGGTAAATTTAATTTATATCGATCGTAAGCTGAGGCTGCTGTTATATTTATCCTAAAGGTATTATCATAATGTCTCATGCCAAAATTTGTCGGCGATCAGTTAAGTTATTATGTTTCAAATAATTGTTAAGTTTGTATGGATGTAGGTAAATCGAAAAATAATAAAAAATTTAACGAAAAAGAAGATTTTCATTGAATCATGTACGTTTTGAACTGCAAATAAAAATATTCTGGAGAGCAAAAAGAATTTCATTCAAAAATATTTCATTTCAAAAATTAGTTAAATTTCAACAATCAATAATAATGTCATTACTCTGTGCCATTACTTGTTGTTTATTCGTGTTAAGTAGATGAATTGAATAATGATGGTCGGTAATGATGAAAACCCGGATTTTTTTTTTTATTTCGAGAGCATCATTATCGATCGAATAATAAATAATGATACGAAGTAATGACGTTTATACTGATCGTGTAAAGTCTAGTTGCTAAGGGAAGGGTATAACATAACTAGAGCAAAGAAAATTACAGTATTTTATTTATGATTTGAAAATTTACATAAAATATAAAGCATACTGAAAATTGATATCCGATCATTTACAATGTTTTAGTCAAGTATTTTTAGTTTGCACTAAAAATGTTGCCTTCTGTATTTGTATTAAATTTCTTATTTAAGATCCAACTCTCGCGCTCTTTTAAGTTATTTTTCTTATTTTTTTTTGTCATGTTCGGTTCCCGCTTAATTTGATTTCTTTTCCAACAATTCGGGTTGAGTTGTTACTTAAGTATTGGTTTTCATAATAACCCCATAATAAACAGGTGAGAACATATACCATACAATACAACAAACATCACATGCAAACAGGCATAACATATTACAATGAAGGTTTTAAATTTTATCATTCAAACCAATACTAATGTTGGTATACACCGAATTGTTTATGTACTTAAAAAATCGATTTTGATTTTCTGTGTTGGTGTGACATTTGTGTATATATAAATATGAACGAAACAAAATGGGGAAAAAAAATAATTTGTGCACTACCACCAGTTTAGAAGGCAAAAGGTTGTGTTGGTATCTGTGTTTAAAAATTGAATCGTCGTTCGACAAAGGAAAAATTCCACATTTTCGTTACAACAACAGTAATACTGTTACAGAGACAGTCGAGTATGGATTTTTAATAGAATTAGGTGTGCGTTATTTTATCTGAACATTTTCTTGTGAAATTATGATTTTAAAGTAGTTCAATATCTAAATAATTTCACTATAATAGATTCATAAATTAGTTCAAAATTCAAACAATAAGTATAGTTTTAAAAGCTGGTGAAGGGGCACAATAACTATTAGTCGGAAAAATAAAAAACTTAAAAATAAGTTTATATTTGTCTTTAAAAATACATGTGCATGTACCGTTTATGTTTGTTAATACTAAATGTCATAAAAATAGAAAATTTAAATAATTTTCTGATTAAATAAAATTAAAGTTTTGTATTGCAAATAGAAATAAAATTACCATCGTATTGTAAGTCGGCGATATTCATCCGCTTTAGATCTATCTTGGACATAAGTAGATGGAAATTGAATTGAAATTCGTGGTTTAAATCGGTAAGTCGCTCAATTTCATTTTAGTATAAAATTTTTAAAACAATTTTCATATTTAGCTTAACGAATATTGTTGCATGTGCTAAAAATGCCTCGCCATTGCTCTGTTGTAGGCTGTACCTATAAAAATAAATTACACCAAATTTACGTTCCCACATTTAAATTTCCGGATTGTGAGGAAGTCAAATTACAATGGATAAATGCAATTGGTCGGAAAAATTGGACACCCACCAAATATTCGGGCATATGTGCCAATCATTTTAAAGATGAAGATTTTAATAATATCCAAATTGGCCCAATTAAGCGTCACAGGATAAGCAAGTGGGCTGTACCGTCTGTTTTTGAATGGAATCATAAACCAAATAAATCTATTAAACCTAAAAAAGTTGAACAAATTAACCCGGTTTCGGTTACTCCACCTGATTATATTGGTAATTTTGAAATTTTTCTCCGACAATTTAAGGAACGATTGGATAGTTCCAACTACCAGATATTTCAAAATGCTGAAAAGGTGGTATTTTATAAATTACAAAGTTCGGATGATGTAGGTTGCAATATTTCGGCTCGCATATGTATATCTAACAGTCTTTATGTGAAGGTTATTATTCAAAATATAGAAATATTTAGCGCCGATCTAGAAATGTTGCCCCGTAATATGAAAATATCAAAATGGTCTCAAATTTCATATATCCTATCGAAATATCGCGACGAATCTAGTCAATTTTCTGAAAATCGTGAACATTTACTAAATCGTGCTTTACACTACCTAGTAAAGGTACGAGATGTCGAAAAAGATTTCGCCCATTTCGGTAAATTAGAAATTATAATAAATCAGATTGAACTTTTAAATAAAACGAAACCCCGATATGAATCCGAGACCATTATATTCTCCTTTTTAATTTATGCCAGTTCGGTAGCGACATACCACATTTTAAAGAAATTTTTAATAATGCCTCATATGAGTTATTTGAAACATATGTCCGCCCAATGCCATAATTCATCCGATCAAAATACAGTGCGCAATGATGAGAGCTGCTTAAGTCATGTAGCAAAAAATATTACCAATAACGAAAAATATGTAGCTCTTGTATTAGACGAAATTTATATTGAAAGAAGCATGCAATATAAAAGTAATAAGATTGGTACGGTAATGGTATTTACGATAAAATCAATTTTTGGTAGTTTTAAAAAAATAGTTCGTCTGTTTCCTGTGCTACGTCCTACTGGCGAAAATTTATACGATTTGACGAAATCAGTAATTCAATTTGTACAAACATTCGGATTTAGAGTTTTGGTAATTATTACTGAACACAGTAGAATCAATCAGAATATGTTCACAAGATTTGGTCCAACAAATAACTATTCGACTAATCCCGATTTTGCTGATTTGAAAATTTTTCATCAATACGATCCTGTTCATTTGTATAAAAATATAAGAAATAATTGGCTGACTTTAGAAGATTTGAACAAAACATTCTATTTTCCTGACTTTGTTGATTATTCAATAAAACAGGCTTCATTTTCTAGTTTTGAGTTGCTACTGAAAAAATTAAATGTTTCTTCAATTCCAAACGTCAAGCCACATAAACTGGATCACAAAACTCTAAATCCGAATAGTTTGGAGCGACATGATATTACTTTAGTAGATAACTTATTCCATGAATCTACCATTGCTGTGTTAAATCAATACGATGAAATGAAAGAAACTGCCGACTTCTGTGCCATCGTAATGAAATGGTGGAATATTGTAAATAAAACAGGAATCCCAATCAAATCGATTACGGATGATAATTTCATATATTTAGAAAAGTTTCTAGTTTGGATCGACGTTTGGAGCTCTAGTTCTAATAAGAGTGGAAATTCAGCAACAGAAGTATTTGCTGTGTGTAACGCTCTCAAGGTTACCACTCAAACCTTCATCGATTTAATCAAATTTTCATTTTCTCATTGTAACGCAGATCAGGTTTTACTCGAAAGACTGCAAATTGACGATTTAGCTGGTAAATTTAGTTTATATCGGTCGTAAGCTGTTGTGGGAGCTATCGCTGTTAAGCACATCAGTTATAAAGAACCACCGCCAATATTGATACGCAAAACATATTATTTACATAATATGAAGCCTAATTTGTGAAATCGTTGCAAATTTCCTTACGTGGAAGGGGAACGTTAAAAAAAATCCCAAGTCCCGTAGGAAAATTTCCACCGATTTCTGACAAATACAAAATTATTTTTGATATGCATAAACGAAGAGAGTGCCGAATGGTTCTTATTCCTAAAATGAATTTTAATTCGAATACAAATGTGTTGCTATCATACGAATTTCACAAGAACCATTCTGCATTCGAAACAAAAAAAAATGAAACTACCAGCATTGAAACATACCTTAATGGCAGATAATTCGGAATCCTATACCAAAAATAATTTACGAGACAATTTTTCGTTATCATTAATTAAAAGCTATTAGAGAGTTCAATGTAATATTTTCATTATTTCAAATCAATAACCATGCAAGTCAAACTTTCAAGGTCTTTTGAATCAAACGGCTAATTAGAAAAAACTATATTTTGTAAAGCCAAATGAAATTATAAAACGAAATATTTTATTTAGATGAGTAAACAATAAATATTACAATTTAATAGAAAACCAATCTTCACTCTAGTGGGGTTATTCTAGAAATCAGGCAAAAATTATTACAATTATAACTAATTGAAATAAAATACTAAAGTTAAAATTGTAACAATTTTATGCTATTGTAATTATCAAAAATTAAGAATTTGATCTAATATTGTTATTGAATATATGTACATAAATCACTGTAAAATTCAAATAGGAATCTTAATGTTTCAATAAAGTAAATGATAAGTTGAAATTTTACACTAAAATAGAGCAAAATTATAAAAATAAACCTAGTACTAGTTCGGTTGATGCACAAACGATGGGATACTCTGGCAACAGAATCATGGAAATCGTAAACGATAATAAACAGGAACTTCGGATAAATGAACGAATTGGACTCAACACTTCAATACTATAGAAGATGCTGTGATTAGTACTACAGAATTAGAGATTATAAGAATAATAATTTACATCGAGTGAACAACAACATTTTTTCGATCGATGAACTAAAATATTTCTTTACTGAAAATTATCTCTATAGGAAGTATACACCATCAACCAAGCTGCCAATATAATATTACCGAATTGCTGTGAATGAATATATTCTAATGATTACACGATCATATAAAACTATCTACAACAGCATACCAAATCCAAACGAAAGCATAGGGATGTAAAATAATTGTTCGGGTAATATTATTAAAATTGTTTGATGGAAAGCGAAAATCAAATTTTAACAATACAATAATTGAACATTCATTTGAAATGTTTTAACTACAAATTGGAACTGCTTACTAACGAAATAAGCATTGGAATTCAAATAATTCAAAGTAGATGCAACACGAGATATACTAAAATACTAAAACTCGCTACCTAACATACACATGGAGATGCACATGTTTTCATGAAGCGTAGCTTTCTTAACGATTTGCATACTCGTGTAGCGCTACCCAAGCCACATGGCAGTGATTAAAGCGCAGTGTCTTCAAATTTGCTGATAAAGGGGCTAGTATGTGAGTGATATTCCAACAAAATATATTTTTTTCTAAAAAACAAAACATTGAAAGTATGAGCACAACCAGAACATCTGTATAATCACAACAACTCAACAATCAACGTTCAACTCACAAAACATTAAATCAACATGTTAGGGTGACCATCGGGTGCAACATGATTATTATTATAATAAACAGAAATTGTGTAAGGTTTCAACAAATCTATAACTAGGTTTAAATATTAGGTTGTTAAGTAAATAGTTTTAATTAGTCCGTTATTATAAGGAATCTGTAAAAAAAAATGTTAAATAAAATAATGATTTAATTGAATTAAGTAATCGTTAAAAACTAATATTGCAATCATAGTTTATTTTTTACTCTTGATATCAATATTATATTGTTGCTTTACTAACCTCAGCGTTACTACATAGTTAATCTTCAAAAAAAATTACAAGATTATTCACTATTCGCGATTAATCACTAACTAAACCCTAGTCTGGCATCGCTAAGCGTTTAAAATAGTTTTTAAAACACACGTAAAGACAATTGTTGGCAAATTAAGAAGACAACATACTCGTATACACGAAGGATCCATTTGATTACATTTGTTTAGATAATGAAAACTTACACATATTCTGAGGTAAACTTTTAATGCAACGACAAACGAAATGACAATGTTCCTCAAATTGTGATACATTATTTTTGTGGCATCTTAAAAAAAGTTACTTGATCAGCATCTATTTTTGCTAGAACTGAAGATTTTTGGGTACAATCAGAATCTACCCCTAGTCATGAGCATACAAATTATGTATTTTAGTAAAGGTAAGTTTACAGTTAATACAAATTTAACAAAGGTAAGTACATACATCCTCCTTGATTCTATTTCTATAAGCGAGCAATTCGATGATCAATATGCCATTACTTATTGCTGACCCGCGTTGGGTAGATGAAAATGATGGAGATAAACATCAAGTACTTATACAAAGTAATTGCATTTATATTATATTGATCGTGCAAAAAGTCTGCTATACATTCATTCGATAAAGGAACGCCAATTTTAATACAAATTTCTGATAACCAGCGAAATGAGAAAAGAGATAGTATGCAAATTTATACTAACCAGCTGAAATCGCCATAGAAAAAGCATAATTGAAAAACGCAATAGGTTACAATTTTGGTAGAAGTTCTGGAATATTGCCAACAGGAGCGAAACTAGGACATTTTTTCACAGATTGAAATATGATTATAGAATGAGTTTTGGTGGAAGTTCTGGAATATACTTCTTTTCCAGTTAGCCGTTACCAAAACTTTATCTAAAAAAAATTTTTAAATCACATTTCCACCCAAGATCGGTAAAGGAATAGACTATAGTCAATCAGTAAAAGAATAGCCTAGTTTCATTGCAGTTGGTTATTGTCTAGAATTTTATAAAAAAAATACATTTATAAAACCATTTTCATCTAACATACCAAGTTTCATCATAATAAATGAAGGAATGGCCTAGTTCCGTTCCTGTAGGCTATATTACCAAATTGCTGCCAAAAATCATTTTAGGATTAACATTTCTATCAACATAGTTTCATGATAATCGGTTTAGTAGTAGCCTGGTTCCAAAATGTCCATCGAATATTGCGGGTTTCATCATATTTGGTGATGGAATAGCAGCTAGTTCTGTTCTAGTTGGTCATATTTCAAAACATACACCCAAAATTATTTTAGAACCCAATTTATACTCTGCATGTTGAGTCTTATCATAATTAATGAAGAAATGGGCTAGTTCCGTTCCAGTTGGCCATATCCCTAAACTACTATCAGAAATTATGTTAGAATTCCATTTCCATTCAGCATAGTGAGTTTCATCATAATAGGTGTAAGAATGGCCATTATCCAAAACTTTATCTAATTTCTAACAAAAATCATTTTAGGATCCCATTTCCATCCAACATACCGAGTTTCATCAAAATCGGTCGAGCAATAGTCTAGTTCTGTTTTTATTCTAGATATTTCAGAACTCTAACAAAAAATCTTTTTAGAACTCCACCTACAGTCAAAAATCAGATAAGAATCTCATTTCCAGCCAACATACCGACATCAATAAAATCATCGGTCAAGGAATAGATCCGTTGGCATTATCCAGTACTTTATCTAAGTTCTACAAAAAATCATTTTATAATCCCATTTCCATTTTACAAACCGGGTTTCATCATAGCCAGCCATGGAATGGCCTAATTCCGCTCCTCTTGATCATATTCCAGAACTTCTGCTAAAAATCACTTTAGAATTCCATTGCCATCCAACATACCGAGTTGCATCATAAACAATGAAGGAATAGCCGTTACGTTCCAGTAGGCCATATTCCAGAACTTTATCCAATGAAATCCATACTTTGTTTTGAACCATTATCCAGAACTCCCGCTAACAATCAGTTTAGAATCTCATTTCCATTCAACAAACCGAGTTTCACTCGAGTTAGTTCCGTTCCATTTGGCCATATTCCTAAACTTGCGCCAAAAATTTTTTTAGAATACCACATCCATCCAATATAGCAAGTTTTATCTTAATCAGTCAAGGAATAGCCCCGTTTCTGTTGACCATTATCCAGGCTTTTATGTCAGTTTTACTAAAAATCATTTAAGAATCACATTTCCATCCAACAAACCGAGTTTCATAAAAATCGGTCAACGAATAGTCTAATTCTGTTCCTGTTTGCCATATTTCATCATTTTAGCGAGTTTCATCATAATCGGCGAAGGAATGGCCTAGTTCCGTTCCACTTGGTCATATTCTAAAACTTTTGTCAGAAATCATAGTTTAGAATCAGATTTCCATTCAACAAACCGAGTTTCATCATAATCGATACTGATATGGCCTAGTTCCATATGTTCCATTCCTTTAGACCATACTTCGGAACTTTATCCCAACTCAGTTTTGATCCATTTTCCAGAACTCCTTCTATGAATCAGTTTAGAACGCCATTTCCATTTAACATACCCGAGTATCAGTATAATCGGTAAAGGGTTAGTCTAGTTCCGTTCCAGTTGGCCATATTCCTAAACTTCTGCCATAAATCATTTTTGTGAATGTTACTTGTTTGCTTCCCTGTTAATTTGCTCGTGGTTGCTGTTGCCTTATCGGTGTTAATTTGTTTTAGGTGTTTCTCGTTTCCGATAAGCCAAGAACCATGCTAGGATAAAATATACAAGGTGTTACGATTAAAGGCAACCACATGACGCACTTAGTTTGAATACCGCAGCTCCACCTTGAAAGTCATAGTACTGTATGAACTTCAAAATCCAACCAGCATATTTACAAGCATGAATATTTTTTCTTCTGAAGACACTCTAGCCGTTGAATATGTACAAGTGTCACATAGTAACACGAACGCTTTTAGGGCAAATATTAAAGATTGGCTGTTTGTTGGTGTTTAGTTTGCTAGATAAAAATCGTGCATTTGGTTTGTAGGTAGCTGCATTATTCTCTTTATTTTCAAAATTTGAACAATGTCAAATTGTAGCTACGAATAAAAATTTTACTACTACTTGAATGGGCTGACAAAGTTCGAAATTAAAATCAATTACTTGTGTTAAAATGAATGAATCGCAGATGATAAGCAGGGATGTTAAAAATTTCCACAAATTTCTCAATACAATTGGAAAGTATAAAAAACTTGCATAACAGCAAATATATAAACAATGGTGGGCGAGGTAGTAGAGTTATTGGCTTTGGATTTTAGGGACTTAGGCTCGAACCCCATTAGCGACGGTCTTATTTTAATTTAATTTCTTGTGGTATTCAAATTGGTGTTTCATATTTTTCAAGAAGTGGCATGTATGCAAGATGGGTTTATAGCGATGGTGAAATAAACGCAGAGTCCATTGCCTTTACTAAAATTTTCAATATTTTCTATTCAAATGACAGATATAAAAGATTTGTATAGCATGAAATATATATACGGCAGTGGTTCAGCTAGCAACGTCTGTGACTTTGGATTTATGGGTCAAAGTTCGATTCTCGATCGAGACAAACATTTTTTGATTTAATTTCTCCTGTAAAATTACTCAAATCCAACTCAGCTTCTGTTCAAAATTTCAATATTCTCCATGTAGAAGTGGCAAGTATAAAAGATGGGTATGTGGTATAGGGCGGTAATGAAATTAATTGTACGGCGATGGTCAAATAAGCAGAGTCCATTGTCGTTGCTAAAATTTTCAATTTTTTTATTCAAAAGGCAGCTATAATAATAATAATAATTAACAGTGTTAAAGGCCATTACTGGCCCCTTACTGAATCAACAATTTGGCTCCAACGGTTTCGATCCTGAGCTTGGTCTTCATACTGTCTAAGACAATCAGAAGAGGCCAATTGTTCTCTACATCGTGGAGCCATCGTCGCCTGCAACGACCTCTGCGCCTACCATATGGTGGCTCTCCTTTCAGAGATCGCTGCACAATTCGTTCCGGATCAGCACGCAGAACGTGACCGAGCCAGCGCACTCGCTGGGATCTAACTTCATGTACAATATCGGGGATCTTCATCAGATCTCTGATCTCGAAATTGTATAGAGCTCGGTATGTACCATCTATTTCGCGTTTAGAGCCGTAAATCAAAAGGCAGCTATAAACATAGTAATATCACTACATATATGTATGGCGGAGGCTTGGTGGTAAAAGAAGCTGTGAAGTTGGATTGGTAATCATGACACTAGTTCAATGACCCCAATATAAATTTTTAATTTAATTGCAAATTGGGCATTTTTAAATCAAAAAGTGGTTTGTTAATTTATAGAAAAATGTGTGGATGCCCGCTAAATTTGTTTACCCTTAAATTGAGGTTCGAACACTACACAACACTTCGACAATTCCAAATCCTATGACACCGCTTACTTTACCACCTCATCATTTCGATATATAGATTTTCCGCTATACTCATCCTTTATATTTGCCTATTGAACGGAGAAATTAAATTAAAAATTATTTAATGGCAAACCGAGGCTTGAACTCAAAAGTTCACATTTCCAAATGCACTCTGCTTACTGGACCAGCGGCGTATATAAATTTGGTGCTATACAAATCTTTTATGTTTGCCAATGGGGCATGCTATACGACTTGTTTTTTATGTTAGTTCAATTCTTATTCGTAGGTGGCAATAGCGTAGTTTAAACACAAACAATTTAAGCAATCATAAGTTTTGTTCAATCGTGTTCAACTGTGTATGATTTAATTAGATTATTGTACCTTGGCGTAACGAGAAGTAAAAATGTAAGCAGATGGCACGAACGATATTGTAATCGGAATATAGAAATTGTAATGTTGGTGTTGTGCCTGTTTTCAGAACCGGAACATATCGGGTCCTCAGGACTCATAACAGGACAAACGTTTTCTAGTTCGTTTTCAAATATCATCAACGAGCAATTACAATATTTTACCGGATTGGACTCAGATCGATTTAATTTATTATTAAGTTTGATGGTGAAAGATCAAAGTGAATTAATTCATCCTGAAATCGTTATTAAAGATCAACTTTTAAAAACGCTTTTTAAGTATAGAGACTGCAATGATTTTCTATTCATTCAAAATATTTTTTTAATTTACAGAGATGTGATCAAAAATCATTAAAAATATGGCACAGATGGTTTACATCACTCAATCTCGATGGTGCTGCCACGAAAACAGCGGTAGGGATTGAACTACAAGCATGCCCATTGATGTAGATCAAAATGAATGTATTCTGAAAATTCCGAATGAATAAAAGAACAGACAAGAAAAACGAATGGCATGCATGAATTGAGTAAAAGAACGATTAATGTAGTTTTCGGAATGTTCGAAATATTCGGAATGAATTAACAACAACACTCGAAATGTGTAGAAATAATTGAGCCATCCAAATGTATCCTGGCACAGTATTTACACGCTCCGAGACCTTTTAATAGAGGTATATACCATCGTAATCGGATTTCTATTACGGATTTTGGATTTTTGGTCAAACTTCATGATGTTCAAGTGATTTTGAATAAATTTTATTTATACATAAAAATGTTCTGTTAAAATTATTATATTTCTGTATTCAAATTGTAAGTATTAAAGATGAGTGTAGCAAATTACATCATGCGGGGGTGATCAAGTGGTTAGAGTGATTGACTTTACAATCGTGGAGCTGAGTTCAAATCTCGGTCAGGTTTTTTAATTTAATTTCTACTTTCAAAATAAAATTTTCTATGTCTCCATTCAAATGTCAAGTATTAAAGAAGAATATAACCTGAATTTGTATATACAGCGATGGTGTAGTGGTTAGAGTGATGAGCTGTGGTTTCGTAGAGACAAGTTCAAGTCTAGGTTGGGGCAAAACTTTTTAAATTAATTTGCTCTTCCAAATTTCTGTTAAAATTTTAAAATGCAAGTACAGAATACAAAAAAAAAAATTGATTCATGTAAAAATTGAACGACGGTGGTCAAGAAATAGATTCATTGACTGATGTCGTCGTCCTATGCCCAAGCCTCGGTTAAGGGCCAAAAAATTGTTTGGTTCAACACAGCTATTGTTACCATTTTCAATTTTCTCTATTCAAATGGTATGTATGAGAGATCTATATCTGTTGTATACCACTTTTGCTATGTGTACCGGTGGTTAAGTGGTTAGAGTGATGAACTATGGTTTAATGGATCTAAGTTCGAATCTCGTTTCGGAACTCTTTTTCTTTTTTCACAAAATTCATTCGCTTCTGTAAAAAATTTCTGATATTGAACGAGAAACATGAAAATTTTATTTCAAGCTGAAAAGTTGAACAACAACTGATAGACATTTTTGTAAAATTTAGATCTTTTTTTGCACAGAATCAAGGATTGAACCTTGGCACACGAAACCAATAGCCATCACTCACAATGGATCGTTTCAGTGCTTACCAGTCTGAATACAGTATAAATGTATATTTTTTTCTTATTGAGTGTAATTTTTACACAGGCATGTTCGACTTGACAACATAAGCCAGTTGATATACTTCACTGGTAATTGAAGCGTTTGCGGCAATTAATACTCCTTCACCCGGTAATTTTTTGCGCGTTGATGAAGAGCGGTCACATCTGTAGACGACATAATAACTCGGGAAAAATTCTATGCTCTGAATTTTATTATTAAAATTTGTTTCCACAATAACATAGAATAAGAACAAGGTTTTCCGAACGAAATTCAGAAATTGATATGCTTTACTAGACATTTTGTTAACATTTTGCTGATGACGAAATGGTACTTATATTGTGTTGGTGCCTTCTGGTGTAATCTAAACAAATCGATTTCAGCAATACCCAATCGCGACGGTACTGCCAAGAAAACAGCGGCAATGATTGAACTATAAGCATGCTCCATTGAATAGAGAAAATTGAAAATTTTAGTAACAGGAATGGACAATTCATTACGGTCATACACAAGAGATGGCTCTTACATTTTCATTACGGTCATAAACAAGAGATGGCTCTTATATTGCCGAATAAATTAAATTAGAACAGTAAATACGCTGAAGAGAATTGAACTCGGGTCCACGAATGCAAAAAGCAATGACTCTGTTAACTGCACCATCATACAAAATTCTATACAAATCTTTTATATTTGCCAATTCAATAGAGAAAATTAAAAATTTTAGCAACAGGAATGGATTATTCTTATTTGACCATTACCGTATATTTTCATTACGGTCATACACAAGAGATGGCTCTTATACTTGCAGAAATTGAATGTAGATTTCAACAGAAGCTGTATTGAACCAATTTAACAGAAGATATTAAATTAAAAAAGTATTGGCGCTGACGAGTCTTGAACTAGAGTCCACGATTTCATGAGCATTGACTCTGCTTACTAGACCATCGGCGTATAAAAAATTGGTGCTGAACAACGATAGAGATCATTACAAAAAGGTTATAACCTTCATTAAAAATAATCCGGGGAAATTTTACTATGACCGTGCCATAAAATTTAACACACACCACTCCAAGGTAAATTAAATTCGAATTCAGGAAGACTATGAGTGCTACCGAGTTATTAAAAAGCCAAATCGTTGAGATAACAACGCTTGTTCGATAAAATATGTGCCAGTATGTGATGACAAAATCGAAACACTTCAAGTTAGATACATTTGCAAAAAAATGTATGATTTGACCAGCGATTTGCAGTTGTGGAACCAGGTTTTTGTCACATTTTCCATAACGACGTATTTTGCCGCTAATTCTTCAACACGATTCAGCAGTAAACTTTGGCCATATTGGACGTTCACACGACTCTAATTCCAATAGAAGCAATAAATTTGCACGAGATTAAACAAATCAATGTTATCTCAAAGAGTAGTTATGTCAGAAATAGGGAGCACCAAACAACGTGTGCGTGATTTTATCCGTAATAACCAAATCTATAGAGGTGTGCAAAAATTTAGAAAACTCAAAAAAAATAATTTAATCGTATGGAAACTTTATTATCATTCGAAAGAACATTTCTTGGCATTTATTTTTTAAAGATTACTTCTTTCGAATGATGGCCGCAACTGCGATGGTCCCTTCTCAAAGTCCAATTTTTGATGACGCGTTCGAGAATATCGAATGGTATTTGGCGAATGACACGAGTAATATTGGCTTCTACTGCCTCAAATCTAGCTGGGTTATTCACATAGACATTGGACTTTGCGTAGCCCCAAAGAGAAGAGTCTAGAGGTATTACACGAATTAATTGCTCGCCAACATGATTTTTCAATAAGTACATTGCTTCGCACGCTATATAGCATATAGCGAGCCAAATGTCGAGGTCGGGCTTCAATATCAGGCAGCAATAATTCCGTTATCATGGCGCAATAACGAGCACTATTCACAGGTACGTCCCGGCCGTTTTCTTTTTGAAGAAATATGTACGAATGATTTCACAGGCGCATAAACCACACCAAACCGTCTATTTAGTCGCGTATCATCCAATACTGTAAACTGGGATTGAAACTTTTCGATCTTATTCCAAATAGTGGTCTCGACAAGCTGATTTTTTCAACCATAACACGATGACAGTTTGACACTATTCATGCGTCATTTGTCAAAAAGAAACAAATTAAAAAATCACCTCTAGATGAACGCTTTTACAAAATACTCCCGCGAACTGGCGCATCCGATTTCAAATAGCTAAAATATCGTAGGTTGTTGACATTGTTTTAACTGTTGACGTTGACAAAAAACACACGGGCCAAGTAATCTACGTTATATTTTACGTGTCGACAACCGCGTACATTACTGTTGGACATTAGAAATACAAAAGTAAACGAATTGTATTTTTGTTGTTTTGCGCCAATTCGACAACGGTGATTTAATAGAAAGGTTTTAAAATAAAACAAACATGTGTACAGTAGACAAACAAAATATTTAAAATTTTATTTCACTTGCATTTGGTTAGGTACATTGTATATGTATGTATTGATTAGTGTTTTTATTACAATTTATATAATAATTTAATTTAAACCGATAAATTGTATTTCAAATCATTTACTAAAATTAATTTTATATTTTAACCTTGAATGCACGGTGCTATTTACGCTTAGTGTTTTCAAATATGAGTACATGAATAAAATGATAATAAACACTTGCATGCAGAGAATATTTTCGGTTTGGAAAACGCTAAATATAAATTGAGTACAATAAAATGATGTTTGTATGCGTAGTGTTGGTGTTTCTTTTGAATAATATAACAAAATAAAACTCATTTTCATATATGTATACGAATGTATATAACAAAAAATCTTTATACATATTATGTTTTTGGTATGTATTGGTTTTGTATATATCAAAATATGTTTTTTTTTCTCATGTTCAATGAAACACTCATGTGTACGTCTTCGTCTACAAGTCGACATGTATAGACGATTGTGAGCAATTTTTACTTCGTTTATAAACTGTGATGCGTGTTAAAATTACAAAATAATATTTTACCAGTGCTAACTGCTAAGTTTCAGTAATATAAATGTGTTGGTTTGGTTTTACGAAAATAACTTTACATAAGACGAGTGATTTGTGTATGTGTTAGTATCGTCGAATACAGGGTTGGATTTGTAATTTGACAATTATTTTGCGTATATACAAAATATTATGTATATAATACCAATACTATAATAATAATAAACAAATGATATATAGAACGTCTATGTATTGTCAAAGCGATTTGCGATAGTGTCTGCGTACAATTCGACTACTTGTACATTTAGAACGTTTTTTTTCAGTGCAAGATTTTAATTTTCACTCGTCGCCGACGGAAGTGGATTGTAATAATTTTCGTGAATAAATTAATTGATTTTATTAAATTACAAATTAACGGTAAGAAATTAAATTGTGAATAATTTGTGATGAGTTAGATTTAATAAAATAGATTGATATAACAAATGTTACGATTAGAAAAATTGTTAATACATAATTTTTCTTTTGTTTTTTTAGCGGTAAATTTTTTATATATTTACATCGTGCAGCGTGCTTTTGTGCATTAGGGGTTAACTGTACTACTGTCATATCAAACTGAATTTCGGGATTTGAACAGGTAAGTAAATCTAAATTTGATTTAATTGAAATTAATCGAATCTAGGCAATTCGAACATTGTTCACTTTCAACGGGCGTTTGCATTAGCTTTTTTACTTGTAATTTTAAGATAGTTCAAAATGCCTCGTCATTGCATTGTTGTAGGCTGTAAATCTAACTATAAGTCACAACCAACCAGTGTACCCGTTTTTCATTTTCCATCTGACCAGGAAAAAAAATTACAATGGATGAATGCCATTGGTAGGCCTAATTGGCAACCCACAAAATATTCGACAGTATGTGTCAAACACTTTACCGAAAAAGATTTTGCACGTCGCCCAAATGGTGTGTTTAAGCGTTATTTATTAGCTGAGAATGCAGTTCCATCCATTTTTATGTGCGCTCCCATACCAATTAAACCGGAAAAAATTGAAAAAGTCAGGCTAGTTGTCGCCGATGATTATATTGGTAATTTTGAAATTTTTCTCAGCAAATTCAAAGAAAAATTAGATCTTTCCAATTACCACATATTCCATAATGCCGAAAAAGTGGTATTTTTTAAATTACAAAGTTCGGACGACGTGGGATGCAATATTTCCACACGGATTTGTGTCACCAATAGTCTTTATGTTAAAGTTATTATTCAAAATATAGAAATATTTAGCGCCGATTTAGAGATGTTGCCACGAAACATGAAAATATCAAAATGGTCTCAAATTTCATATATAGTATCGAAGTACCGCGACGAATCTAGTGAAACCTCGGAAAATCGGGAGCATTTACTTAATCGTGCTTTACACTATTTAGTTAAGGTTCGGGAAGTCGGGCACGAAGATTTCGCCCATTTCGGCAAATTAGAAATTATAATAAATCAGATTGAACTTTTAAATAAAGTGCAACCAAGATACGATACCGAAATGATTGTATTTGCTTTTTTAATTTATGCCAGTTCTGTAGCAACGTACAATATTTTAAAGAAATTTTTAGCAATGCCTCATACGAGTCATTTGAAACAAATGTCAGCTCAATTTCACGTTGCGCCCGACCAGCAAAATATATCGCGCAATGAAAACAATACTTTAAGTCTGGTAGCAAAAACAATTACGAATAACGAAAAATATGTCGCCCTTGTTATAGATGAACTTTTTATTGAAAGAAACATGCAATATAAAAGTAATAAACTTGGTACGGTCATGGTATTTACGATAAAATCAATTTTTGGCAGTTTTAAAAAAATAATTCGTCTATTTTCAGTGTTACGTCCTACTGGTGAAAACTTATACGATTTAACTAAATCTGTAATTCAATTTGTACAAACCTTTGGTTTAAGAATATTAGTAATTATTACCGAAAACAATCGAATCACTCAGAATATGTTTACACGGTTTTGTCCAACAAATAATTTTTCGATTAATTCCGATTTTCCTGATTTGAAAGTTTTTCATCAATACGATCCTGCTCATCTATTCAGAACTGTAAGAAATAATTGGTTGAATTTGGAAGATTTAAATAAAACATTCCATTTCCCCGACTTTGTGGATTTTTCAATAAAACAGGCCTCGTTCTCTAATTTTGTGTCGTTATTGAATAAATCAAAGAGTTCTACAATGCCACACAAATTGGATGACAAAACTCTAAATCCCACTAGTTTAGACCGACACAATATCATCTTAGTAGAAAATTTATTTCACGATTCTACTATTGCAGCGTTGAATCAATATGATGAAATGAAAGAAACTGCCGACTTCTGTGCTATTATACGAAAATGGTGGAATATTGTAAATTCAAAAGCACTCCCAATTAAATCGATAACAGACGATAATTTCATATTTTTAGAAAAGTTTTTAGTTTGGCTCGATGTTTGGAGCACCAATTCTACTAGTAGTGATGATTTAACAACAAATACTTTAGCCGCCTTCAAGCTTACCACTCAGTCGTTGATTGATTTAATTAGATTTTCCTTTTTTCACTGTAAAGTAGATCATGTTTTACCCGAGAAATTACAAATTGAGGATTTGGCAGGTAGATTTAATTTACATCGTTCGTAAGGTGGGGTTGCAGCCTGCAGATATTGTACACAGAAATAAAAAATGATTATAGATGATTTTGACGACATCTTCCACCACATCCATCTACAAAACAATAATATTTAGCACATATACACTACCTAATCATTACAAAATGAAAAATTGTAGACTTGACAGATACATTTCGAAGTTAATATCTATTTGATTTATTTCTTTGAGGAATTCTTTAGCAAATAATTTCCTAATTTGCGCCATATTGTTTTGCTGAATTATTCTCCATTATGAATCGGCCGTTAGTTTTGTTTACCTGAAAAAAACAAACCAAAAAAATTTGATTACTAAAATAGTTATAATATGTATTTTAAAATCAGTCAACTAATTATGAGGCCACTTTGAACTATGAACGCATTTTACATGTGGAGATTCGTTAAAATTATCAAAAGTTGCTCAGAATCCCCACTGCCAATTCACGAAGTTACAGCAATTTATTCGATCAATATTCTATTCAATGAAGAGTAATTTTACAAATTTAATTCAAATTTTTGTTTTCGAAATTTCAAAACCATCTTGAAGGCATTCAATTTTAAGATTAAGTTTTCCAACTTATTTAGACAAATTCAATTTTTTTCGTACACGGTCATTCATTTTATACTTATTATATACTTAACTTTACATTTTAGTGCCATTATAATTGAGTTTTATTAGTTCAAGCCCAGATATCCTGCTTCGAACAAAGTTCCAAATTATGTAATTAGTAAAATTTACAAAGATCATTATGATTCATCAGTTTGGTAGTTCCAATATACGTAAAATCACCGCTGATTTGAAAACTGCAATCAGATCGCCAGCAAAATTACAGTTACAGTTATTTTTATTTCTTTGAAATGAATATGTATAGTAGCTCGTCACAAAATGTTGCAACACAACGCCAACTCTGTAAAGTAGAAGTCTCGACAATGGATACCACCATTCAAACAAACCAATATTAACATTATACTCTTATACATACAACAAATTTTAGCAATTTGTACCTAAAAAACGATGTTGCTGATATGTAGTGTTGGTGTAATTAGATTTTAACGGAACAAAGTGAACAAATATCGAATTGTTCATTTCTATTATATTTTAGTATTATCACTGCACATTTCTATTATATTTTAGTATTATCATCAGTTTAGTCTTCATTTACATGGTTGTTTTCGAGTGTTGTTTTCGACTTATCGTGGACAACAACAAAAACTTAACTGAGCGCTCTTCGGTTTTAGCATCCATATTTGTATATAATAGTATGACTAGTCTTTGCACAGTTGACTGCAATTTCTTGCTCAATTAATTCTAAATCGTCTTCAAAAGACTCATTTAGGAATTCAATTTCGGAATAATTTATGGAACTCATATTAGTATTTTTAAATGATTTAGCGGAACGTTATAATAATGCACCTCTATACAATTGAAAAATTATTATTATATTTGTACCACTGACAGGTCGCATTTGTAAACAAAAAAAATATCGATGTATCGATAAGTTACATTTAGTTATTACATAAAACTACAAAAAACAATTAAATATATATATTTAAATACATTTTTATTATTAAATATATCAATTTAAATTCATAATTGTAATAAATATAAAAAAAATTAAAAATATATTTAAACAATCGATAAGTTATTTTTCGAAAACAACCAAAAAGATGTATGGGGGACATATTTCTGTTGTTTTCGAGTGTTGTTTTGGGTACACTGTCAATGTACATATTCAATATTTTTACGGTGTAAACGATCAATTTTTCTATGGGAAAAACAACAAAAACAAACTGAAAAACAACACTCGAAAACAACGACGAAAACAACCATGTAAATGAAGACTTAGCAGGCAAAACGTTTTGTTGGGATCTGTGGTTTAAAAATTGGAATGAAGGAAAGAAACGAAGGAAAAAATATTAATTTACGTCCGAAATAGCTATACACCGGAGCTCTATAAACCAATAAGAGCACTAAAATAATTCATTCACTTCTGCTCTTTCAGGTTAAAATATTTTTATTTTACAGTCGGATGTGAATAGCTAGGGTCAATATCCGACCTCGCGAACTCACCTTAAGATTGGTTTGCGAGGTCGGATAATTACCCGAGCGATTTACATCTGCCCATAAGATAAAAATATTTTAACTTAAAAGAGAGGGATGGATGAATTGTTTTGGTTATGAATGGTGATTTTATTGGTTTAGAGCTCGAATATAACTAGCTAGGATATATATCCGACCTCGTGAACCAACCTTAAAATATTAATGTGAAAAGCTGTTCGTGAAATTTAATAATTAATTGTTATTAACCAATAAATTAACTTTAAAATGATTTAACAGTTTGACTACGATAGATTCGAAAAATATATTCGAAATTGAATAAATACATATATGTATGTAGGTATTACTATTTACATATTATCAAGCACGATTTAAAGAAAATGTATTAATATAAAACACAAATGTTTCGTGTTAAACTATCGTTCATGTTTATAAATATATTTAATTTTTTTAAATAAATTCAATACAAAACAAACTTCGTAAATAAGTCTGCCATATTTATGCGCTTGAACTTATTTTTGCTGAATATTTAAATTTAAATTTTTTTTTTTAGCGGGCACATTAGCTAAGCTGGCTGCCCCTTTGGATATAATAAACAAAAATTGGATCAAATTTCGTAATTTAAATCGGTAAGTAGTGAATCGCTCAACTTTATAAGATTTTTTCGTGATATCATTTTTGGATAATTTAATTAAAGTCTTTGAATGCTTTAATCAATTATTAGATTTACCGTCATTGTTGCATATATGACATATAGTTCAGCATGCCTCGTAATTGCGCCGTTATAGGTTGTACATATAGAACTAAATTAAAACAAAGTTTTATTCCCGCATTTACATTTCCGGTGTGTGAGGAGATTAAATTAAAATGGGTGACCGCTATTCGGAGGAAAAATTGGAAACCTACCAAATATTCGATCATATGTGGCGATCACTTTAAAGATGAAGATTTTATTAATAATCCAAATGGCACAGCTAAACGTCAAAGAATAAGCAAGTGGACGGTACCCTCTATTTTTGACTGGAATCGTAAACCAATTAATGTTAAAGTTAAAAAAGTGATGAAAGTAAGACAAATTGTCGCATCTGATCAGATTGGTAATTATGAAAATGTTGTCAAACAATTTAGGGAAAAATTAGATATTTCCGATTATTTAATATTCCAAAATACCGAAAAGGTGGTCTTTTATAAATTACAAAGTTCGGACGATGTCGGATGCCAGATTTCGACTCGAATATGCGTCACCAATAAACTTTACGTTAAGGTTATTATTCAAAATATAGAAATATTTAGAGCGGATTTAGATATTTTACCTCGAAACATGAAAATATCAAAATGGACTCAAATTTCAAATGTACTATCCAAGTATCGCGATGAATCTAATGATATTTCTGTAAATCGTGAACGTTTACTAAATCGTGCTTTGCTCTATTTAGTAAAGGTTCGAGATGTTGCACACGAAGAGTTCGCCCATTTCGGTAAATTAGAAATTATAATTAATCAGATTGAACTTTTAAATAAATTGGGATCAAAATATGAATGTGAGACTATTGTATTCGCTTTTTTAATTTATGCCAGTTCTGTAGCAACATATAACATTTTAAGAAAATTTTTGATAATGCCAAGCACGAATTATCTGAAACATATTTCAGCCCAATTAGACACTATACCCGAACAAACTATAATCATACGCAACGACGAGGATTGTTTAAGTCATGTAGCAAAAACGGTTTCTAATAACGAAAAATATGTCGCGCTTGTCATAGATGAAATTTATATTGAAAGAAGCATGCAATTGAAAAGTAATAAGATTGGTATGGTAATGGTTTATACGATAAAATCAATTTTTGGTAGTTTTAAAAAAATAGTTCGTCTATTCCCAGTATTACGTCCTACTGGTGAAAACTTATACGAGTTGACTAAGTCTGTAATTAAATTTGTACAATCATTTGATTTAAAAGTATTAGTAATTATTACCGAAAACAATAGAATCAATCAGAATATGTTTACCAGATTTTGCCCAACAAATAATTTTTCAACTAATTTCGATTTTCCTGATTTGAAACTTTTTCATCAATACGATCCTGTTCATCTGTTTAAAACTATAAGAAATAATTGGCTGAATTTAGAAGATGAGAATAAAACGTTCCATTTTCCTGACTTTGATGATCATTCAATGAAAAAAGCCTCATTTCATAATTTCAAGTTATTATTGAATAAGTCAAAGATTTCTGCAATTCAATTTGTTAAGCCATATAAATTGGATCATAAAACCGTAATTCCCAATACTTTAGAGAGACATGATGTTACCTTAGTAGAAAATTTATTTCACGATTCTACTATTGCTGCAATGAATCAATATGATGAAATGAAAGAAACTGCCGACTATTGTGTTATTATACGGAAATGGTGGAATATTGTAAATAAAACAGAACTCCCAATTAAATCGGTTACGGACGACAATTTCATATTTTTAGAAAAGTTTTTAGTTTGGCTTGATGTTTGGAGCTCCTGTTCCTATAATAGTGGTGATTTAACAGAAGTATTTACGGTATGCAATGCTTTCAAGCTTACCACTCAATCTTTTATTGACATAATAAAATTTTCATTTTCTCAGTGTAAGGTAGATTATGTTTCACTCGCGAAATTACGTAATGATGATTTAGCAGGTAAATTTAGTTTACATCGTTCGTAAACTGTAGTTGCAGTTATAAATGATTTACACGCCATCAGTATCAATCTACATTACAACAAGATAACGTAATACAATTGAACTCGTAATGATTTACATTTATGTGCGAGCCGTTTTTATTATTTAGTACAAAATGTGCATAATTCTTTTGCATAATTCTGTTGAAAAATGCTGCATGTTCCAAAGAAGTAAAGTTTCTATATAATTAAAAGTACGAATGAGATTCTCGGATATGTTTAAATTTAATAATAAAAAAAAACGAACTTGAGATTGGTTGCCGTCTGTGTATTCGGACAAGATCCACTCGGCAACTGAATTCAATATTAAGATGTTAGACTATTCAACATATATTCAAGACAATACCCAAGCTAAACCCTTTGTTCATTTCAAATGATACATATTGATACCAAAGGTTTAACTGATTATTTCTGACCTTAAACAAAAGTCAATTCGATTCAGAAAGTATATTTGAGTAAACTAAATTTCAAATATAAATATTTAGCTTCTTTTGAATGAAACAATCAGTTAGAAAAAACCATCCCATTGTAATCAAAAACGGCAACAAGAACAACCAAATCCCTAAATCCGAACGTCCCAACGTTGATATACAACTATGTCCGTAATCTTGGGAAAGAGATTTATTTATTAATTTTACTAAATTAAATCGTTTGAATTCATACAACAAACAAATATTATATTTAATTCTCTAAATATAATATTCGTTTCAATAAATAATTAATAAAAACAAAAAATATTTTAAAAGATTAAAGCTAAATTTATAAACATTTTTGAAATATCGTTAAATTAACAAAAATTATTAATTATCAAATATCAAATCATTTTTATTGTAATTCCTCAAAATTAGAAATTTAGAATTTGTATAAACGAATATTGTTAAGCACTGTAAAATTGGAATAGAAAACTTAATGTTTAATAATAATAATAATTACTAATCTAGAAATTATGACAGACATAATTAACAAATTTTTTGTCAATGAAGTAAATGCATAGTTGGGACTTTACACTTACGCAAAATTATAAAAATAATGGTGCACACATGATGGGATACTCTAGGCTCAACATGAAAATATGCAGCACAATCATCAGTATGCTCGAGATTGGCGCATAATGTCATCATAAACAAAGCATTAACATATATTTCGATGACCAACAATGTTATTAGACCTGATAACAAAAAATAACCAACATCGAGAGAATAAATGTTGTAATATCGAACAAAATCATGTCTTTAATGATCAGTTGGCTCGTCATTGTGATCAATAAAACTCTCAATAGTACAACAACACCTTATTAGAGCTATGGCAAAATAGTTAACAACTTGAAGCCACGATAAGCTTGGGATATAAAAAAATTGCGGAGATATAAAAAATATTAAACCTCTCATGATGGGAAGCATGAGTCATTTCTGAAGGCAAACAATTTCAATAAATAACGCAAGAAATGTAAATATTATCTTCAAATGCAAACCTAATAATCCAAAATATATGGAAATGTTTTAATTACATTTTGGAATAGCTGTCGACAGTAAAACAATTGTAATCCAACGAAATAAGAAGGGAAACTCAAGAAATTCAAAATAGAAGTAACCCAAGATATTGATATAACAAGAAACAACCCAAACACGTTGTTTTAGCAATTGTATTTTGCATTTATCAGTGATTGAGGCACATCATATTCAAACTTGCTGATATCGAGGGTAGTATTGAACCAAAAAATCAGGATTGCCCAAATCAAGTAATACATGATCACCACAAATAAACATAAACATAATGGAAGTATGAGCGCTCACTACCTGGACATCTGCATAATTTCATCTTACAACATAGCAGCAATCAATCATATTAGAGTAGCCCCCGGTGCATTTGGCCATTATATAAATAAATAGAAAAATGTGGTGTAAGGTTTCTACAAATTTTAACTAAGATTAAATACTAGGTATTTAAGAAAATAGTTTTAATTAGTCAGTTATTGTTATATTTGTAAAGTGTATTAAAAATTAAATGAATTATTAATTAATTTTGTTAAGCTAATCGTTAATACTGAATAATAAAATTAGAATTATTTTATTTTAATTGTTTTAATTTATTCATTTTTTGGTTTAATCTGTTTGTTGTGTGGACTGTCAACAATACATCACAAACCGTATTTTTGGTAAAGGTAAGTTTAGACGTACGTAAAACATGCCTATTCTGCAATTTGGATTGAAAATTTCCACTTGAAAAATTCCATTCCATTGGATTCTCAAGGTCATGATTCTCCCGCACCAAATCCAACCATTTTTGTTGTAGTTTATTTGTTGTTTTCTACTTAATAAACTTTTGGTAACAAAATAGCTGTATTACTACACTACTAAAGCTCAGTACATAACTGCGGGAGTCAGTCGAAAAAATAATCACACTTCACTCTCTACCAATCAAAGTACGACATTTTGACATAAGCTCCTTCTTTTTCATCACACTCGAGTTGAAAATTTTCTTACTCGGACTCCTGCACCCCCGCAGTTATGTACTGAGCTTGAGTTTAAAAACAATTAAGCAAATTTTAGCTAAAACAACCGAATTTGCAGAGTTTATTATATGTGTCAGCCGTAAATAGTCCAAAAAAATACTGTTGACCGGCCACCTCTTATTTTCAACGAATTACCCCAAATTAAAAAAAATTACGCTTACAAATTTGATAGCTTTGAATTTTTGTCATCTATTTTTACCCCGTCCAATTTTTGTGTATGTTGGCAAACATAAACAATATTGAAAGGGTTAAAAAGATGACAATAATGGAGAAAGCCATGATCAATAATATGGACTAGATTAATTCATTATGAGCAAATAACCGTCTAACCGTTTGGCGACACATTTTTATCGTATAAAATTAAATTCAGAGTTAAAATTCCGGCACGTTGGAATTTTTCCAACGAGACGAAATACAGAATAGCAAATTGTCGTGAGAAAATTTTTGAAAATGAGTTACAGAATAGGCAATGATATCAATTTAATAAAGTTAAGTGGTTCTATTCTTACATTCTCCTCATATTTCGAAAACCCTCATATTTAGCTTTTGGAATACGTCGATCATTAGAACCACGCGTTTTTATTTCAAACAAATGGAATTGGGAATGGAACAGGATATTTCCCTGCGGGGTTCCTTATGGTGGATTCACTCAGCTCCGAGTTAACCATCTTGCTCCCCAGGATATGATTGATTAGCCCACTTACATAGTAGTAAACCCACCAAGGAGCGACAATCCCTCCAGTATTGCCTCCGTCTTTACATTGTTAAAGACGCCTTCAATATCAAGGAACGCCACCACACAAAACTCTTGCGAGAATATTCATTTCTCAATTGTATGAACTTACCAGAGCATGCACAGCTGTGTCCACAGATTGCCCTTTACAGTAAGCATGTTGAGACTGTGGCTAGTAAAGATGTTTTATTTTTGATCGTATATAGTAGGCATCTATCTGTCTTTCCAAGGTTTTCAACAGAAAGGATGATAGAGTTTGGGCCTTAAGTCAATTTTAAATATCCTTTGGAGATTTTACTTCCAGTCAGGGGAGAATAATCGACGAGTTGTTTTGAATTTCCGCTGGTATAATTCGTTCAGGACCAGCCGATTTATAAGGTTTGAAACCTTCAAGTGCCCGTTTATATAGGATCCGTTTTTTAGTGATGATATCTTCTATACGCAATGAATGTGTTTCTCGATGAGTACTAGTTTCTCTCAAGTCTCCGAAGCTTCCTGGAAAGTGGTTTCGATGAAAAGTTTCAAAGATTCCTCACTAGAAGCAGTCAAAGATCCGTCCGGTTTAATATAACTGGGACTGGTTGGATCAGTAGACAGTGTCTTTCTAAGACGAGAGAATCGTGTACAGGAGAGTATTGAGGGAGAATCTAAAAACGTTCACAGAGGACTTTGAGAAACAGTTTAGCTAAATTAAACAAGTTTCCTTATAAAGTGCCACTAAATTAATAAAATTGTAGAAGCTCGAAGCAAATTCCGAAGAACAAACCTAATCTTCACAAACAAAACTTTATTCAGGTCAGAGCAATAGTATTTGTCCTCGTAAATATTGCGTCTGCACCCTCCGATATTTTACAATCTAGAATAAGACAAAGAATATTGAAATTTCTTAATACCAAATACATAACAAATTTTCTCATAAAATACGACTTTTCCGATAGTTTTTTTTTGTTTACTGGTGTCGATGGCTTTCTGTTATTTACAGATAACCTCAATTATGTATATACGGAATAGAAAAAATTTACGAAACAAATTATTTTCTATATTTAATGTAGGCCAAAGTGGAAAACTTAAGATAACAAATTTCAACGAAAACAAAAGAAAATAACGAAAATAACAAATTTGAGATTGGGTGTCGAACGAATAATATATTTGGATTAGGTAGGTATTCGAATAAATCGATTAATTTTCCCGTCTTCTTCGGAAACTTTCACGCAATTTTTGTTTTGTTATTGCAGAATTGTGCTGGGTAAAAAATTTTGGTAGCACACATACGTGTCTCAAATTGACAAGCCATGACTGAATGATTTATTAGGTATCTAGAACAAAATAAATGTTCCATCTTTTTTTGATTTAATATTGTTTACCATAAACATATTAGACATCAACGTTTCTATCAACTTTGATATTTATTTGAGGCCCTGGAGTATCCCGGTACTTTCCAAGTTTTACAAATTTAGAAATCCTGCCATTTTATAAATGTGATGCGAAGTCTCATCACCCAAGCGAGGTGAGTTACATCTTGATTTCATTCTAATTACTAACTAAAAGCAGGAGGTATTAGATGTCTCAAATTTTATGATGTATAAACTTTCAAACTAGAAAGTGTCGTAAGACCTTCCTTTTCTGATCTTTACTATCCCCCAAAAGTCTTATCAACAGGAACAGAAAGAAAACGGACTGGGAGTTTCAGTACGAAAATCTCCCGAGTCAACACAGGAACTTGATGCCTTAGTAGACAAACTGTCTTATGCTTTTAACAACGTGGTGTTAGGGTTTAGTCCTCTTAACAGGCCTAGTGGTAAATCTCGACCAATTTGGTGGTATAAGGTGATTCAAACCCGCCAAAAATTCAAGAACATGGAAATCAGTTCAGAGCAGATCCTGAGACTATACTCTGGGTAAATCCAGAAGTCTTCAAAGGTTTTAAGGCTGTGCAAAGTGCTTTCTACTGACCCTGCCATCCTACGCTATTTTCAGCGACCGGATGGTATATGGACCACTTCTAGTGCGGAATATTTGTAACTCCTGAACTGGCAGCTTATTTGGGAAGGAAAATTCTGTGGGGATAAATAGTTTCAAAATGGAACGTGTCCAGGACCTGATGGTATTATTTTCGCACATATCCAACAGACCATTGACCTAACTAGTCCATCGCAAGAAGTTATCTTTAAAGGTAGCTTAAAATTATGTCACATTCCCAATATATGAATCGAACTGAAAATAATTTTCATACGTAAAGCGGGACAACACTGACACTGTAGCCCCAAAGACCTTCGACCCATCAGCTTATCTTTCATCTTAAAAACACGGGACCGACAAATTGTTTACATCAGACGCATGATAGTGTCGGGAAATTTCGTCATGCGTATTCCAAAAGGAAATCTGTGGAGACAGCGATTTGGCTATGTAACGATAACCTTTTTAGATATAGAGGAGATCTTTAGTAAAGTGAAACCAGCGGCAATAACTCGAGCACTTACAGATCTAGGATCGACAAGCTAATATACTGGAAACAGTGAATATAGCTACGGTAGCGTTTTACTCGTGCAAAACTGCCATATGGACCACACCTTCGCTAGAGCTCCACTGGCTCTATACCACAGTAGTCACACCAATCCTATTGTATGAGGTTATAGTTTGGTGGCCTGCTCTGTGCAAAAGTGCCAACCAGAAGCTTCTGACGAAAGTTCAGAATAGAGATCAGCTTCCGAGTAGAATAATGGTATATTAAAGACCAGATCCACACAGGTACTGGAGACTGCTGCATCTAACTTTTTTTTAGATATATGTATTGGGGATAGATAAACACAGTTGGCAGCCTGTATTGCTATCAGACCCTGTGGTCAGCGGATTTGTAAACGGGAAAAGTGAGAATGGTGGAAGGCCGAGGTTCTGAAAATACAACAACTCAGCAATGAGCGCAGTTCGCATAATTTCTTTAAAGGAATTACAAGATTGCACTATACTTTCTGGCCTGCGTCAACTGCCATTCGGGATTGAGATGGAAACCACTGTGTTAACATCGACGCAGTACTCGACGCATGAAATAAAGACTATCGACCTGCTTGGTGTTCATCATGCGTCACAGACTGTAGTTGAGCATCCTCAAATACAGACTGCGGAGATTTGCATTGAGGATCCATCCCATGAGGTATTTACTGGCCATGCAGAGACTAAAACTAAACCCCTCGTAATGTCTGACGAATGGAAAGTGGCCACGATGTGCCGTATCTTCAAGAAAGGAGAAGTGTGAGAATTATTACGGTATAGCTATCCTATGCACAGCATACAAGTTACCGTCCTAAGCCATATTGGATAGAATCATCCCTCTAGTGGAGGGCCTGGTTGGTGACTATCTAGGAGGATTTCGTCCGAATCGATCGATCAGTCACTGATCAGGTCTTTTCGCTGCGAATTATTCTATCTATGTAAATGTTATGAGACTTCCATCACCGTAATCAGGTGTTCCTGGATTTCCGGCAGGCCTATGACTCGCTCAATCCAAAGAGTTTGTGGTTTGCTCTGGTATACCTAGGAATGTCAACAAAATTGGTACGATTGTGTAGAATGACAGTGACACAGTGTTGTGTCACAGTGCTGAATGACAGTCTCAATGCTGTGTTAAAGTTGATAACAAGTTATCGAGAATTTCTGCAGTTAACTCTGATGGAGGGACAATGGCACCCCACTGTAAGGCCACTGCTAAAATCAAAACACCTATCAAGTGCCGTGAAGCAGAAGCTTTACTAAGCGTTGATCAGGCTCGTTGTTATGTTTGGATGTGAAAGCTGGTCGCTGACGGATGAGTACGAGAGATGGCACCTTACATTTGAGAGAAGAATCATGTAGAATCAGAAGTAGATGGTAATACTGAGCGTAGTACAATTTCGAGATCAGAGATCTGATGAAGATTTCCGATATTGTAGGCGCAGAGGTCGACGATGGCTTGACGGTGTAGATGATGGCTTGGCGGTGTAGATAATAACTTGGCTTCTTCAAATTGTCTAAGACAGTATGAAGACCATGTCCAGGATCGAAACCGTTGGAGCCAGATTGTTGACACAATAATGGGCCAGTAATGGCCTTTAAACTTTGTTTATTATTATTATTGCTATCAGACTGAAATTCGCCTTCTTGTGGACCTGCAGTTCTGAATTCAGTAGTTGTGAACTACGTCTTGTTTAGTTCGAAAAAAAGGAGAAATTCTGTGACGGAGTATTCTGTGAGGAACTACTGATTAATCTTGCATTCCCTCGCTTCGACCACTGCAGCGTTTCTAAGTTGAAAGAAATGAGTTTAAGAAAGCCGTACAATCTCTCATCTCTTAACGAAATGGCAGATCAGTTCAACATAAATTTAATATGAGTGCCAAGATAGTGCAGAGAATATTAAAGCGGACGGGCTATCTCGACTTGGCACTGCAGATCATATCTCAAATAAAGAAAGGAATCTTTAAATGATTCTTGCATCATGAAAATTATTGCTCCAGGAGCAGCTACCAAGTTAATGAAAAAATGATGGTCAAAAAGTACATGCATATAAACCCGGCAGGCTTGGCCGGGTGTGAATTTGGCGGGATCTCAACAGCTAGTGTCAGGTCAGAAAGATTGTCGGAGTCATCACAGTGCGGTCTCATTGGCAGGCATGCGTGAGTTGAATTGGCTATTTTTCACATGACTACTGTTACGCAGCTGTGAGGATGAAGAGGTGGAAGGTACAGTATTATACAGGCTGAAATATCTATGGACACCCGTCTTAAATAATCTGACGGAACTTAGTAGGTCGGACGCCAGGTCTCTTTTGGACTACCACCAAAACCTCACCTAAGCATCGATTCAAACAAAAGGTTGTAGTATATTCTACAGAAGCACAAGTTGATGTTAATCAAGATTGAAAGATTTCAGAGTAACCATTAGAAAACAAAATATTGGAAGGATGGATGTGATGGACATGAGGAAAAAATGTCAGAAAGACGTCAGGCTATCACAAAACAGATTAAGGTATCATAGTAAAAAAGGTAATGAGAGATTTGTTCTATGCATCCAACGTTGATGGGCAAACGTGCGGTATGAGCAAAATACTAAATAATTGGCCCCAACGGGTTAAATTGTATATACAAATTTTTTTAATTTGAAATGGCAGACTGTATGTACGAGTTTATAAAGTACAATCGTCGATACACGTAAGGAGGTACTTAATTTAAATATTTATTCAATTGTAAACGATAACCGCACAATATATAGATTAGCGTCTTGATTTATTAAAGACATATTTTATTCTGTATTACATGCATAGAACGATTACATGTTTACTTTTCAATTCAAAGTATGTACAACCAATTTATATTCGCTTATATCAATAAATTGCATGCAATCGTATTATGATTTCGATTTTGATGTAAAAACCGCAAGAATGAAATAAAATCAATCTCATTTATTGCAAATACTATGTATTGAGTTTGAGGCCAATACTGGAGTGAGAATATTGGATACACAAAACCGAACATAATAAATCGAGGATGTATTTCAATATGCCATTATGTTTTATTTATGATATTCAAGTTATTTTTTTGTGCACCAGCATAGTTTTTCATAAATTGTCTTACGATGCGGAAATAATTTTGATTGACATGGATTTCAACATTTACAAGGATTCACTGTACGAGTATGTGTTTGTTTTGTGTACATTTATAGAGTTTGGCAGCACGACTCGGTTGTATACTCGTATGCAGAATTCATTATATTGGATTATTATTTAATTATGAATATAAACTATGTTAATTACCATAATGTATTTAAACACTTTGAGACATTTGATAACATTTCAATCAGTCACTACTCTATAGGAGAATACCATTTTTTAAATATGCATAATGGGGACTGGTTATGATTTTGTAAAGGGGGCACTACATGTCTCGTAAACATAAATTGCACCAACATGTTTTCTAAGAATACCACCACGGTATCCTTTGCTTGTCGTAGAAGGCGACTAAACGGTTTGATCAACTGTTTGTAATGTCAAAAAAAGAAAAAATTGCTCTTCAACGTTGCTCTTCAAGAAACTCGCTGGCCTTAAAGTGGAGACCATGTGTCCCAGGGCTATATGTTGCTGGACATTTTGGAGCTGGATTTCTTCTGGGGCCGTAGGTAAAGAAGGCGCTGTTGGATTTCCAAACAGTCAATAACCGATTGTGTAAGCGCCCACAAAAGTCACCACCGCTCATTAACATGCGCCCACAAAAGTCAGCCAGCCCCAAGATAAAGACTCATTTTACAATGACGTGGACGATCTGATGAGATCTATACCCGTTCGTCATACTATACGAATAAGGTTGAAAAGGCAGTTCCACAAAGTATCTCCTGCGCATATGAAGAACTCCGAATTGACGCAGTTCCCTCCAGGCGAGCGGTTTCGTTGTAATCTCTGTATGGCCTTAGTGAATTCTTCATGGGACTCTACAACAATCTGTGACGCCTGATGAACACTAAGCAGGTCGGTAAAGTGTCCACTCCATGCGTCGATGTTGACACAGAGGAGTTCATCCCGGTCGCGAATGGCGGTTGACGCAGGTCTCATTTTAATTTCCAATCAAATTATATGTGTGATGAGGCTATCTACTTGGATTTCATCTCAATATTGTATTTCTCGCATATTTAATACTATCGATTTTTGTTTAGGAATCTACAGGTACAAGAGCACATACTCTAATATGCTTTCAGGTGGTTGGTTATCAGCTACGATAGTTCATTTATTTATGGTTTGAACAATAATGATTTAGATTTAGCGTGCCACAAGAATATAAATTGTTTGTATTAGGTTTTCAATAACTTTCAGAGGTTAGTTAAACAAACAATTCGTTTAAAGAGACAAAGAACAAAACTATTAAAACCGTTCAGAGAAATTTTTATATTTAATTCGAATTTTCCTAAATAATTATTTTGATTTATCGTTTTATCTATAAGCCCATTAAATTTCTAATGGTCACGACTAATTTAAATCGAAAACTATAACAAAAAATTATTCACCCAAAAAAAGTCATTGTTCGTGAAAATACCCCAAACAAATTACCACCCTCAAAAAAAAAAAAAACTAAAAATACAAAACAAACCAAACCTTATACATACTCGTTTATGACTGAACTTTATACTGGTTCTTGTTTCGATCCCAAACTAACTAATCATTACTTTCATCAAGTCCCTTTTTTGCCATTTAAATCCTAAACTAACAAATTAAAAATGTTATCTATGGTGCGGTGTGGATGTGTGGACGACACAAAACATTAAAATATGTTTTTTTTTGTTGTGAATAAAAATGACCATTTGACCATTTAAAAATTACATATGTATGTGTATGCTTATATGTATTTATATGGATCTGGAATGGTTATAGTCGGGCCACACAATGTTAAACGAGTAATGTGTACAGAGACGGGGTTAACAACAACAAAACAAAAAATGGTTTGGTTGTTTGCTTGTGTACTTTTCATGTGTGGCCCATAAAATTTTATTGCTTAGAAAAACCATTTTTTTGTTGTTTCCACAAATTTATCGTCGCCTCGTTACAATACAGGAATACCTTGTATAGTGCTGTACGCACAGATACGCATTAGAAAATGGACAAACGATTAAACAAAATAAAAAATAAAAAAATTTAATTTGTAAGAGGATCCTGTAACTTCGGGGTCAGATCATTTTAAAAAAATCCTCTAGATCAAAATACACAGCAAGATACAAATATTCGGACAAATCTTTTTTATTTTTTTAAATTTTCAATGCCATCTCCTTGACCGCGGATTCGGCTCACTTTGAAAATTCAATGGATCAAAATGTCCATCGAAATGAGGCTACGTTTAACACTCTAGAAATTGTAAAAGTTTGTTAGAAAAAATCTGTTCTATAAGAAAAACCACGACTTATATATCGAACCATATCACATAACTGTGTAAAGTAAATATGGTCCCGAATGTGTAAACTGAACCGAGTGGTCGATCTTGATTTGGTAACCCCGATGGGACTCTCAACAATACAATACACAACTATTGAGTATTTCAGTCACCTTGTAGTAGACGCAATATCGACACTTTCGTGTTGAGATGGGTTCTGCTTAGCTTTGCAACAGGTGAGCAGGATACCTTGGAAAATGGCACAAATCATTCATAGTTGATTTCTGAACCAGACTCCGATCGATCTAACGATTTAAATGAAAATACCTGATTTGTGTGCTGCTCGATGTTAAAATTATCGCATCGTTCATTTGAACAAGTACTACTGATGAACTCCAAATAGTGTTAAATCGCGCTGAATAATTCAATCAAGCTGGCATTTCCGGAAATCGATCCGATTTTGTATTATCTAATGTTTTTCCCATGTGCCAGGGCACTGTTTATTCTAACATCGGTGTTATATTTCTACCCATCATGTTCCTTTAAATTCAGGGACATTTGGTGTTCGGACAACCGCGTCACCATTAGGTTAGGTTAGGTTAGGATGGCAGTCGTAACGGACTAGCATAGACACAAATGGGTCCATACCACATTTGCGAGTTTCCTTCTCATTACTCACCGAACCGTCTTGAGCTTACCAAGAAACGTTGAAAATCCCTGACATATATCTAACTAAGATCAACTAGGTCAACCAGATAAGGAATTCCCATAAATTTCATTGTGCTGGACGCTAGACGGGGACAGAGCAGATGGAGCACTATTTCTTCCTCCTCCTCATAACCGCAGCTACGGCAGAAAACCTATTAGCTGGCCGGATCTGGACTAGTCAATTCTAAGCAATTATTACACACGAACTGGTGTGTTCGACCATATGCCGTTCGTTTGTTTCATAGCTTCCTCCTGAAGCAGCAATTTACATGAAGCAATCGGTCGGTATCTTGATATCCAGCCTGCTTTGTGAGTTGAGCCGTGCTATGCCTTGATGGGAAAGCTCATGTGTCCTTATATTCCCTACAATATTAAAATGCCCCGGCACCCACGTCAATCAGATGTTGAAGCTAGCTTCAACTTCTGAGCTAACTATTACATTACACCTCAACCAGTCCATGACTTCTCGTATCGTGATAAGTTCATCACACCTTCGTTCTTCCTTTGAGCCATTCGTGAAGAAGCTCAGCGCCTCATTGTCCATAAACGTCCCACTCTCCCAGTCCTCTTTGGTGAACACTCAGTTTGGAACCTCACTTCGAAATATGGCAATAGGATAGCGTAGCCAGTAGTATCAGAAATACCGTAGATGAGTACCCTAAGTTGTGACAGGTTTACATAGATATGGATTTATGCCGAATGGCTGTGCAAGTTACAAGCTGCTTAGACACAAGATTCACAGGGGTGAGGTTACAAAGAATCTGCAAGGCTTGGATAGATGTGCTACTGAGTGCACCTCTTACATACACAAACTGGCAGTTCTTTGGACTTTCATGGGAAGTTTCAGATTAGCCATAATGTTTAACGCTGGCCCCCAGACGACAAACACATACAGTAGTATGGGTTTGAGACCTAGATCCAGTGTACTATTTGGGGCATCAAACCCCATACTTTCCCAATGGTATTCTCACAGGAGTAGAGCGCAATAGTAGCTTTCTTTACCCTTTCTAAGATGTTTGGTTTCTAGCTTAGCTTGGTTTTTCCAGCTTAGCTTGCTGTTTAAAAGTAGCCCAAGGTATTCTGCTCTATCCAAAAAGATCAAGCGTACCATTTACTATTGGAGATAGCCAAGTGCGCACTGTATGCGGTCACTCAGCGTACATTTTCAGAAGACCGCAATAGCAACATAATAATAATAATAAACAGTATTAAAGGCCATTACTGGCCCCTTACTGAGTCAACAACCCGGCTCCAACGGTTTCGATCCTGAGCATGGTCTTCATACTGTCTAAGACAATCTGAAGAGGCCAAGTCGTTCTCTACATCGTGGAGCCATCGTCGCCGGCAACGACCTCTGCGCCTACCATATGGTGGCTCTCCTTTCAGAGATCGCTGCACAATTCGTTCCGGATCAGCACGCAGAACGTGACCGAGCCAGCGTACTCGCTGAGATCTTATTTCATGTACAATATCGGGGATCTTCATCAGATCTCTGATCTCGATATTGTACAGAGCTCGGTAGGTACCATCTATTTCGCGTTTTGGGCCGTAGATCACACGCATGACTCTTCTCTCAAATGTTAGGAGCCATCTCTCGTATTCATCCGTCAGCGCCCAACTTTCACATCCAAACATAACAACGGGCCTGATCAACGCTTTGTAAAGCTTCAGCTTCACGGCACTTGATAAGTGTTTAGATTTTAGCAGTGGCCTTAGAGGATACAGAGAACGACTGCCAGCTGCCAGCCGCACTTTAATATCCTCACCCACACTATTATCGTGAGTGATAAGAGAACCCAAATATTTGAACCTCCTCACTCCCTCAAACGTGTGGTGGCCACTACTAAAATCTGTTGTGCCACTGTCCCTAAAACCTGAGATCAGGTATTTCGTTTTGGACTCATTGATCTGAAGTCCAACAGAAGCTGAAAACTCTACAAGCGGATCAAGTATTTCTTTCACTCCGTTGCTATTCAGTCCAATCACGCATATGTCATCTGCATATGCAAGCACCTGATTGGACTGGCGATATAAGATGTTACGCTGCGGTGTTTCAGTTTTACGAAAGATGTACTCCAACATGAGATTAAAGAGTATCGGGGACAGAGCATCTCCCTGCCGAACACCCGAGTTAACTACAAAACTTGGCGATAGCCTGTTCTCAACTTTAACACAGCATTGAGACTGCGTCACTGTCATCCTACATAGTCGTACCAGTTTTGTTGGCATTCCTAGGTATTCCAGGGCAGACCATAGACTCTCTCGATTGATCGAGTCATAGGCCTGCCGGAAATCCAGGAACACCTGATGTACGGGGATGGATGTCTCATAATATTTAGATAGAATCATCCGCAGCGAAAAGACCTGATCGGTGACTGATCGATTCGGACGAAATCCTCCTTGATAGTCACCAACCAAGCCCTCCGCCAGAGGAGTGATTCTATCCAATACAATGTATGACAGTAACTTGTAAGCTGTGCAAAGGAGAGCTATACCGCGATAATTCTCACACTTCAAGCAGTCTCCCTTCTTGAAGATGGGGCATATCGTGGCCACTTTCCATTCGTCAGGCATAACTTCGGTTCGCCATACTAATCGAATAAGGTCGAAAAGACAGTTCAACAAAGTATCCCCTCCGAATATCAAGAGCTCCGAATTAATGCAGTCCACTCCAGGTGCACGTTTTCGTTTCAATCTCTGCATGGCTTTAGTGAATTCCTCATGGGATGGCTCCTCAGTGCAAATCTCCGCAGTCTGTATTAGAGGTGGCTCAACAACAGTCTGTGACGCATGATGGACATCAAGCAGGTCAGTAAAGTGTCCACTCCATGCGTCAAGTACTGCGTCGATGTTGACACAGAGGTTTCCATCCCGGTCCCGAATGGCGGTTGACGTAGGCCTGAAAGTATGGTTCAGTCCAGTAATTCCTTTAAAGAGATTACGCGAACTGCGCTCATTACTGAGTTGTTGTACTTTCAGAACCTCGGCCTTCCACCATTCTCGCTTCTTCCGTCTACAAATCCGCTTAGCTGCCCTTCTTGCAAGAGCAGCCTTGTTTTTCCTCGCGATTGTGAGACGTTGTTGCACTTCATTATGGGCTATATTTTGTTGCTCAACTGCAAGACGACACTCGTCATCAAACCAATCATTCTTGGGTCTGACTTTCACTATACCTAAAGTCTGTTGAGCAGCACTGACAACCGAAGTTTTCAGTACCCCCCAGACAGAGTTCACGCAGTCAGACTGGTAATTAGCTTCATTAATGTTGTCGCTGACAAGATCCTGATATCGTTTCTTTTGATCTTCATTTATCAGACCTTCACAGTCGAAACGTACCATGCGTTTCGCTGTGTTCCCAGACTTGTACGAAAACTTCCATCGTAGTTTTGCAGCGACCAAATGATGATCGCTGCCTACGTATTTGGTTGCTGACCGATAAGTTCTCACATCCTGCACAACCTGAGCCCGTCCTTTAGAAACTAACACATGGTCAATTTGGCTGCGGGAAGTTCCGCGAGGATGTGTCCATGTCTCAAGATGTATGTGTTTGTGAGGGAAGAATGTGCTTGCTACTCTAAGATCATGAGCAACCGCAAAGTACATCATTCTCTCACCATTATCGGTCGCAGTTTCGTGTCGGGAGTACGGACCTATGTTTTCACACAAGTCGGTCTGATTTCTGCCAGCTCTAGCATTAAAGTCCCCAATTACCATTCTAACATCGTGTTCGGGTATAGATCCCATCAGATCGTCCAAGTCATTGTAAAATGAGTCTTTATCTTGGGGCTGGCTGACCTCTGTGGGCGCATGTACACAAATTATCGACAGGTTAGCTAACTTCATGCGCAAGCGAAGCTTACACAATCGGTTATTAACTGCTTGGAAATCCAAAACAGCGTTCTTTACCTGCGGCCCAAGAAGAAATCCAGCTCCAAGATTTCCGAGGTCATTTCCACTGTAGAACAACGTATAGCCCTGGTACACATGGTCTCCACTTTTAGGCCAGCGAGTTTCTTGAAGAGCAACGAGTTCCAGCCGATACTCCTTCATGCACGTGAT
Source organism: Tipula unca (assembly GCA_951394425.1). Classification (NCBI taxonomy): domain Eukaryota; kingdom Metazoa; phylum Arthropoda; class Insecta; order Diptera; family Tipulidae; genus Tipula; species Tipula unca. The sequence continues at coordinate 173,883,402 of OX596380.1, read as the reverse complement.
TAGGCCCTCTAACGCTCCTGGTTTCCTTAGTGATTGCACGTTCCACGTGCCGATCCTAAATCTCGTGTCCGGGTACTTGAGCGGGGGTCCGGTGTTGTTTTGGCGGTATCCATTTTTCTTTTTGTTGACTTTATAAACACTATATTTTTTTACGGATGCGGGTCGTCAGCCCAGCGATCCAACCGTTTAGTCGCCTCCTACGACAAGCAAAGGATACTGTGGTGGTATTCTTGGGAAACATGTTCGTGCAATTTTGATTTACGAGACATGTGAGTGCCCCCCGACCACAGGGGCCATAGCAACATCAATCACCCTAAAACCTTGCCCTACCGACAGATGTAACATCCAGATAAGCTGTCACGAACCTGCCTCTAAACATTTGATCTATCCAGTCTCTTATAGTGTGTCCCATCTACTCCCATTCATATAAGCATCCGAGGGATTGCCTCCGGTTTCACGTTGCTAAATGCCCCCTAAATGCACCATCCAAGAAAGTTACCATAGAACATTCCTTATATTCGAGAGACGTTTCAATAGGGCCAATAAGGTAGTGGGGGCTGTTTAAACTGATCGTCCCTTACGCATGTTGATTTTGACAGCTCGTTTGACTTGGGTGACCTTCTGATGTGAGCTTCTATTTACCTTTCTAGTGATTTTAATAGAAAAGAGGAATAGGCTTATAGGAATACGACTATGTAGGCTATAGTTCTAGGCTATATTTGAGATAACTTATCAGCCATGGTAGGGTTAAGCCAACAGCCCGCTCGACATCCAGGAAATAATGGAATAATGCGATCAGGTCCTGCCGGCTTATATGACTTAAACCTATTTATTACCCACTGCATTTTCCGCCTATTTACATATATTTAATAGCGCCACCAGTAGCATTATCATGTTTCATCGAAACACTTTCCTCCACTCGTCATCAGACCATTATCACTCCGGACTAACCTCATATCTTCTGATTTGACTTTTCGCAGTTTTATTAGATCCGTGTTCTAGCTGCTTTGTCATTCAAAGCTAAATTTCAGCATTATACAAAATAAGAAGACGCTTAACGTATCCTACCCAATGGAAGTAAAAGAGCTGGTAACAGAAAAACGACGGGCACGTAACAGTCTCAAATCCCTTCTTAAAGAAATTACAAATGGTGGACATCAACTGACCCTAAATGCAAGTGCCTCCGCTTAAAAAGGATGATGGGACCAGAGCGAGAGGTCCCAAAGGGAAGGCTGCTTTGTTTTTGGAGTATCTTCAGGAAACCTACCAACCACTTCCAAGACAAACTGCCAACGAAAATATAATGACAATTCATAAGCTAGATGAGTTTGATATACGCCCGCAGTAACTCTCAAAGAATTAAAAGATGAAGTGAAAATGAATGTTAAAAAAGCCCCATTTCGGTTAAAATATGTTCCGTGGCAATGAAACGTAGCAGTAGTAATCATGATAGCAAAATCTGATAAACCACCTAACGATACAAAATAATACAGGCCAATTTCTTTGTGTGACCCTCGATGCAAAGCTTAAGTGGAGAGAGCATGTCAAAAAGAAACAAAAAGAACTTAACATAAAATTCAGAAAAATGTATTGACTCATAGGTAGAAGATCCGAGCTAACAATTCACAACAAGCTGCTGCTATATCGGCAAACTATTGACTTAACCCTACCTTGGAAGGCAGCCTAGAACTCTGTCACATTCCTAGAAAATGGGCTGAAGTAAAAGTAATATTTATACCTAGGGCGGGAAAAAGCTCTCACTGCTATCCCAAAGACTTTAGGCCTATATAATCTTCTTTTCTGTTGAAAACACTGGAAAGACTAATAGAGGCTTATATTAGAGGCTCAATCAAGCCGGGCGATCTCAACACGCATACTGTAAGGGACGATCGGCGGAAACAGCTCTCCACTCCCTTATAGGCCCGATTGAGAAATCACTTGAATATAAGGAATATTCCATGGTATATAACCTTCTTGGATATAGAGGGGGCCTTTAGCAACGTCAAACAGGGGGCAATCACTCGGGCCCTTGCGTGTCCGGGGGTGGACGGGTCACTCAGAGGCTGGATAGATCATATGCTTAGAGGCAGGATCGTGGCAGCTTATCTGGGTGGGCCCTCTGCCAGCAGATACGTGAGCAGAGGGACACCTCAAAGTGGGGTTCTATCCCCCCTTCTTTGGAACTTGGTCATAAATGACCTGTTACTAAACCTGGAAGGGCAAGGCTTCAAGGAGGTTGCTTACGCGGATGACGTTGTATTGCGGTCTTCGGTAAATATCCTATTACGCTGAGTGCGTGCTTGGCTACCTTTCTGAGTGGGCACGTGGCTGCGGACTGAACGCAAACCCCCAGAAAACAGAGCTGGTCCTATTTACCAGGAAGAACAAACTTCCTCAGTGTGACCCGCCAACATTAAATGGTACTCGCTTGATCTTTACGGATAGAGCAAAATACCTCGGACTGCTTTTGGACAGCAAGTTATGCTGGAAACCAAACATCAAGAAAGCTACTATAGCGCTCTACTCCTACAAAAATGCCATTGGAAAGAGATGGGGTATGGAGCCCCACATAGTACACTGCCTCTACGTTTCAGTGGTCAAACCTATTCTGCTGTATGGGGTTGTCGTCTGGTGGCCAGCGTTAAAAATTATGGCCAACCGTAAACTATTGATGAAAGTCCGAAGAACGGCCTGCTTGTGTATAAGTGGGGGCTCTCAGGAGCACACCTACTCAAGCTCTGGAGATTCTCTTTCATCTTACTCCCTTGAATATTGCGGCCGAGCAGCTTGCATCTTGCACAGCCATCCGGCTCAAATCCATATCTATGTGGACCTGTAACAATGCAGGGCACTCATCTAACCTATGCAACAGGGGTATTCCGGAAGCTACCGACTACGCTATTCCTTTGTCATCTGTTGAGATGAGATTCCAAACTGAGTTTCCCACCAGAGAGGACTGGGTGAACGAAACGGTTATGGACAATGAGGATTGTGGCGCTAAGCTTCTTCACGGATGGCTCAAAAAGGAATAGAGGGGTTGGCTGCGGAGTATTCTGTATTCACTAGTGGTTAACCTCTCTTTTCGTCTTCCCGACTTTTGCAGCGTTTTTCAAGCTGAACTGATCGCGATAATGGAAGTCATGGACTAGTTGAAGTATAATGTAATATCTATGAGGCTATATGATATTGCTGTTATTAAAACGCTACAAACATACTCCCTGACGTCGAAGGTAGCCAAGAACTGTCTGGCATCTTTAAATGAGATGGCTGATCAGTTCAACATCCGCTTGACGTGGATGCCAGGACATTTCAATATCGCAGGGAATGTAAAGGCAGATGAGTTGGCCCGTAAGGGTACAGCACGCCTAATAACCCAAAGCAGGCGGGATATAAAGATACCGCTTGCTTCATGGAAACTGCTGCTTCAGGAAGAAGCTATAAAAGAAACAAACGTCAGATGGTCTAACGCCAGTTCGTGTGTAATAACCAGGCAGATCTGGCCTGGATTTAACCGGTCCAGATCAGGCTAACTGATATCGCCTCACGGATCTTAGTAAGATCGAGATCCGGGACTTTAAACGCTTCTTGGTATAAGCTCAGGATGGTTTAGCGAGTGAAGAGGAGGAAACTCGAATGTGGTACAGCTACGGACCAATTTTGTGTCTATGCTAGTCCTTTAGGACGACCACCTAACCTAACCTAAGTTCATTTACATTAATTTTTAGTTCACTTGAGATTAAATTACCTGGTAAAGTAATGTTTGATGCATTTGCGATTTGTTTTCGTTTTGGACTATGTTACACCTTTTTGTTAGTCACTATTGTGGTGGCATTTAGCGCCAAATCGCTTTCTACAGATTTGGCCCAGCCTTTTTTATTTGAGGTGGAGAATATTGGAACATCACGGTTTCACATATTTTCACATCAAAATTAATAAACTGGTGATTAAACTTTTCACACAAGTAATACGAGTAAGCAGATTATTTTTAATGTTTACTCGGCGGTAGCAGAATTGTTATGTGAAATAATTGAAATTTTATTGGGTAAAAAAGAACTTAGGCTTAGGTAAAGCTTATAATTAAAGGTTTTGTACCGGAAATTAAATTAAATTTTAAATTAGCACTCTATACCGGAAGTGTAGACCCAAATTTATTTTTAAGTATATTAAATGTTCCAATTTGCACTAACAATTTTGTTTTCTTACGAGTTTTCATCACCCCCTCCTCCCTTATTAGTCCTTGTTAGTTTTTCTTTTTAATGCATTGTCCATTGTGCTGGGAATTATGTCGTGTGTGTATGTATGTGCATATGCAAACATACAATGAATTATTAAATAATGTTGTTGTTGTAAATAGTGTAGTTGTTGTTGTTAAAACTAGTCCAAACTACATAACATATATGTACATACATTTTTAATGCTATTTAGAAATTACAACAAAACTATATAGTAGTTTTAAATATAGAGAGAGAGATGGTGTGGCATACGTAAATATTTCCGGATTACCATGTCGTCGAACCGATGTTTTGTTATACTATTATGTACTATATAGTTGTGTGCTCTAAATTACTATCCTTGCATACATACATAATACATCAGTTCAATGACATTTAACTATATATATGTAGTTAGAAGCAAACGGTTTTACGTTATGTTGTGAAAATGTATAAACAAGGCGGCATATAGAAAATGTTGGTGGAAAAACTTTAATTTTGACGACATGGAAATGACAATTAAAGTGCGTACTTTACTTTATTGAAGTGTTCATTTTATAGATTTTTTTTTTTGGTTTTTCAATTCATATATACATACATACATATACAATGTAGCTTTGTATGTATATATGTATATGTGATAATCTTTTAGTTTGGAAAATATCAAGATATTATTGATAGAAACAATATAGTTGTAAAAGTTTTCAAAATCGATTGATATAGTGGAACTGGTGTGAATTGGAAATCGTCATTTTTATATCGTTATGTTCAGTCTTCGAACAAATATTACAATATAATAATGATGTGGTGCAGTGCTGTTTAACTTGTAAGTGCGCGGGCCAAATTCGAAGCACAAATATGGTGCGCTCTCATCTCTGCTCTGGCTTCATCAACGACTGATTTAATTGTCTTTGCTAGGTGAAATCGATGAAGCACGATATTTTTCTTCGACACTAGTGTCGAATGCTGGAAATATCAGATTGCAAAATTCAAAAGAGCTACTGCCAAAGTTTGGCTATGTAAAAGATCCCAAGATTTTAAACTTTATCAAAGGCTGGTGCAATATCCAAGCAGACAGCAGAACAATATTTCTTTTCCTCCCAGGTGAGATCGATAGCATTTACAATTCTGCCCTCATGCCGGTTGCGCAAACCATTGCGCATTGATGGTTTCGGAGAAGATGTCGTTCTTCTGGATTTCTCAGCTTCTCCAAAATAATTGTAATAATAATCAGTTGTTAAAGGCCATTACTGGCCCTTTACTGTGCCAACAATTTGGCTCCAACGGTTTCGATCCTGAGCTTGGTCTTCATACTGCCCTAGACAACTTAAAGAAGCTAAGTCATTCTGCGCCTACCATATGGTGGCCCTCTTTTCAGGAACTTTTTGTAGTAGTGTAAGTAATATATATAGAAGCCTATCTATCAAGTCTGATCATTTTCATTAGATAAACTAGTAAAATTCCGAACTTTATATAAATTGCTAGAAGTTTAGGATTCATCTGTTTTCTCAATTGTGTGAATATTTAGATATTTGATCATATAGCTGAGATGACATCAATTATTCTCTTTATGAAATTCGCTCCTTTTATAAATTTCGCAGAAAATTTATGTTGAGAGATACATTTGGAGCTTTCAAAGATAAAAAAAGCTTATTATCTGGTAATTTTAAAATTTTTGAATAGTAAATATCTGAAGTTTTATTTAATTCTGAAAATATTTACCATTTAAATTAATTCACGGAACTTTTACGGAATAATAACATAGGTTAGTAAGTTTTTAAAGCTTTAATCAACTCTGGTGGTTGTTGAAATTGAATTAGTTATACTTTTCGGATGATAAAGCACTATGAATATTTAGAAAATTATACGTTAGTTCTTCTAAATTCAAAAAACATTGATTCAAGTTGAGTTAATAAATTCCTAGAGCTTTTAAGCTCAACTTTGAAAGTTTTATCTATATATGTATCTGAACTTTTTGAAAGCTAGATCCATAATATTTTTAAGAAAGTAAATTCGTAAATTTCCGAAGCTTTAGGATGGTCTTAGCGCTTTGTGAGCTCTTTTCTTTAAGTAGCCTTGGGAGCTTTTATCGAAATGAATTTTTAATATATTTGAATCTTTCATCAAATTTTGAGTAGCTGAATTCGAAAAATTCTAAGCTTTTAGATTCTCTAGAAATTTATAAAATTTGTAAATAATGAACAAGTCTTTGGGGCTTTTATCCAGATGTTTAATAAATGGAATTCCAAGAGGCTGGATTAGTTAGTTTCTAAATCATATCTGGACATTTGTAATCATCGAGTAAGTTATGTTTCTAGACTTTTAGTAGATATGGATAATTTTAGAGTTGGATTAGAAAGTTCCCAAAATCATTATGAAATCTTTAATTTTTAAACATTTTTAGAAGTTGGATTAGTTAATTTCTAGAATAACCAATAAGATTGTCCCTGGTAGAAATTGAAAGTTTTCGGAGCTATTACGTTCTCTAGCAATATAAATTCTTTTTAAAACCTGCATTAGTATAGGTTTCCAGAGCTTTTATTAATTCTTCGCGTATTAAGATGTTATAATAATTTTCCAGGGCTTTTTTTAAATTTCTGTTACTTTTAGAAGCAAGATTCGTTAATTGCCAGATTTTAAACGAAAGTTTGACTCGTACCATTCAGAAGCTTTTCTAACATTTGAGTGATATTAAGAGTTGGATTAGTACGTTTACGGTATTTTCAGAAGCAGTTTAGGGAAATTTTAAAGAGGATTAGTATAGCTTTCATTCGATATGGAAAAGTTTGGGAATTTAATTTATGAACATTCGAAGCTTTTATTATTTCTGAGAATTTTAAGAGATTAAGATTAATCAATTTACAGAGCTTTAATATTCACGGCAACCAATTTGGGAAGTTGGGAATTATGTGTTTCTGGAATTTGTTTGATTAAAAAAATTTAGGCAATTTTCAGATTTATAAATTTTCAGAGCTTTTATTCGGAAATTTTAGAAGTGTGTTGTATTAGTTTTCAAAGTTTTTATCATATCTCTGAAAATTTAGGATAAGAATCTGCAAATTTTCGAACATAAAAAAGCTTGGCTCTTGAAAATGTTAGAATTTTTGTGTTAGCTTTTATAACGTTGAGTAAAAGTTTCTGAAGCTTTTAATAAATAGTTTCTGATAATTTCCATTCAATGGATTCGTAAAATTTGGAGCATTTAGAAATTGGATTAGTCAGTTTCGGAACTGTTATATTGTTATAATTTCCAGGAATGATCAGAAATTAGAGTAATCGGTTTTCGGAGTTTACAGTCTAGTTTAGAGCAGACAGTCTTCGGATCTGTTATCAAATCATGGAAATCTTATGATTTTTTAGAATTTAGATTAATAAGTTTTTGAATGTTTTATCGACTCAGGAAATGTTGAATAATTAGATTCGTAAGCTTTGGAGTTTTTGTTAACTCTGCAAATTTTAAAGATGGATTCGTATTTTGACAAAGATTATTGATTCTTCGTAAATTATTAAAATTCTTGAATAATGAATAAGCTTTTGGAGCTTTTATGAATTTCTAGAATATTTAGATATTTGATTATGAAATGGGTTTCGGAACTTTGGTTGGCTCTGGACATGTCCAGAACATTTTATCAACTGGAAATTTTACGTGATTGGATAGTGGGAGAGATTATTTTTAGAGATTATATTAATTATTTAGAGGTTGGGATGGTATGTTTCTGAAGCTTTTAACAATTAGGGGAGTTTTTAGAAGTTAGAATGGTAACTATCCAGCACTGTTATAAAATTCGCAGAAACTGTATGTTGTGGGACACATTCATTTTCGGACCGTCCATCAATTTTAGGAAATTTTGAAAGTGAGATTGATAAGTTTTCAGAGCTTCTATATATCATATCTCTGGAATTTCAGAGATAAAAAAGCTTATTATCTGGGAGCTTTTAAATGTTTAATTAGTATATATCTGAAGTAATATTTAATTCAGAAAATATTTACAATTTTAATTATTTTCTGGAACTTATAACATTTCTAGGAATAATAAGATAGATTAGTAAGTTTCTGAAGCTTCGATCAACTCTGGGCGTTTTTGAAGTTGAATTAGTTAGTTTTCGGATGTAAAAGCACTTGGAATTCTTAGGAAATTATACAAAAAATTCCCAAGCTCTTTTAAATTCCAGAAACTTTTAGAAGTTGAGTAAGTAAATTCCACTTTTAGAAGTTGGGTTAGTCAGTTTCGATCCTAAATTTTTGTTAGATATTTTATTATTGGCTTGTCGAAGATTTTATTAATTCCAGGCATGATTCGATATTTGATAAGATGTTGGCTAAGTAAGTTATCGGAACTTTTATTAACTCTGGGAATTTTTAGAAGTTGGATTGTGGAGAATCACAGCTTTCAGAAACTCTGAGATAATTTAGAAATCGAACTAGCAAATAGAATAGTAAAGCTTTTTTGGAAAAATTTTCGACTTACGATTTAAACTTTTATTTTAGGAGTATGGGCTTGTTTCTGAAATGTTTAATTAAATTATGGAGAGTTTTACGAGTTTTTGGCGATGGATTAGTTAGTTTCTAAGGCTCTAATCAAATCTAGACATTTGTAAAACTTGACCTAAGTTATGTTTCCGAACTTTACTAGAAATGGGAAATTTTGGAAATTGGATTAGTAAGTTCCCAAACCTTTTATGAATTCTTTATTTTTAAAAAAATGTTAGAAGATGGAATAGTTAGTTTCTACAATGTCCAATAAGAATATCCTTGGCAGAAATTATAAGTTTGCTATTACTCTAGCAATATAAATTATTTTTTAAGGCTGAATTAGGTTTCTTAATTTTATAGGTTTCCAAAGCTTTTATTAATCCTTGGTGTATTAAGATGTTATAATACTTTTCCAAAACTTTTTCCAACTCCTGTAATTTTTAGAGTTGGATTAGTAGGTTTACAATATTTTCAGAAGCTTTTATCTAAATTTTAGAGAACTTTTAAAGCGGATTCTTAAGTTTCTAGAGCTGAGCTTTCATTCGATTTGGAAAAATTAAATTTATGAACGTTTGAAGCTTTGATTGTTACTGAGAATTTTTAGAGATTAAGATTGATCAATTTACAGAGGTTTAATGTACACTGCAAGCATTTTGGAAAGTTGGGTATGGTGTGTTTCTGGAATTTGTTTGATTAAAAAAATTTAGGAAATTTTATGATTTATTAGTTTTCAGAGCTTTTATCAGCTTTTGAAATTTTTAAAGTGTATTGATTTGTTTTCAAAGCTTTTATCATAGCTCTTAACTTTTTCTGCAAATTTTTAAACTTAAAAAAGCCTTGGAAGTTTTAGAATTTTGATTAGTAAATGTGGAGCTTTTGTTAACTCTGATAGGATTTCTTTTAAATTCTGGGATGTTTAAGGAGTTGTGTGTGTTTAATTTTCTGGAGCTTTTAACAAATCGTTTCTGATAATTTTCATTAGATGGATTTTTAAAATTTTGAACGTTTAAAAATTCAGTTTCGAAACTATTATATTGTTATCATTTCCAGGAATGATCAGCAATTAGAGTAGTCGGTTTTCGGAGTTTTCGTGAAATTTAGGGATTTAGAGTAGACAAAATTCGGATCTGTTATCAAATCATGAAAATCTGAGATTTTATAGAATTAAAAATTAATAAGTTTTGGAAAGTTTTATCGACTCTGGGGACTTTGAATAATTAGATTCGTAAGCGTTGCTTTTGCAGATTCTGAAAAATTTTAAAAGATGGCTTGTTTTGGATGAATAGGATTTAGAGCTTTAATTAATTTTGGTCACTTTGAAAGTATATTGCTAGGTGGATTATAACTTTGGGAATTTTTAGAGGTTCACTTTGTTAGATTTCAAAACTTTTGTTAACCGAAGTAAATTTTAGAAAATAGATTAGTACGTTTCTAAAATTTCTATCAACTTTGGTATTTAGTAAGTTTACGGAGCTTTTATCAACTCTGTGTATTTTTGGTATTTTTAGTAATAAGTTTCCAGAATTTAACATGCCGGAGCGTTGGCAAATCCTGGAGATTAAAAAAAAATAGAAATTGGTTAATTGGCTGTTAAGATTGGTAAGGATAGGTTTAGAGGTTTTGGGGTTTATAGAATTTGTTATAGATTTAATATCCCAGAGCTTTTTTTTGAAGTGAAGGAATCGTTAATTTTTGCTGTTTTATATGAAGTTTGAATAGAAGTAAGATTCATCGAATTTAACTACAGTTTTTGCCTTAGGGTTGTAGTCGATTTAACTTTAGGATAAAGACAAGCCTGGACAATTGGCACTTTGGGATTTTGTGAAGTTTGTTTTCATTCACCATTCATGTGTGAAATGTGGTAAAGATATGGAACTAAGAATTCATAATTAGAAATTAGATTAGTAAGTTCCCAAATTTGTATTAGTATAGGTTTCCAAAGCTCTTATTAATCCTTGGTATATTTTGGTGTTATTATACTTTTCCAGAGCTTTTCTCAACTTTTTTAAATTTTAGAAGCTTCGTTAATTGCCGTTTTTAAAACTCGTGGAATTTAGAAGGTGGAATATTAAGTTTTGTTATAGGAATTTCATTAGTAAGCTTCCGAGTCGTTTGTATAGTTCCTTACGAAAGTTTTTATAACATTTAACAGGTATTGAAAGTTGGATTAGTACGTTTACGGTATTTTCAGGAGCTTTTCTCAAATTTTTTGGGTGGTTTTAAAGTGGATTCGTATGATTCTGGAGCTGATCTTTCATTCAATATGGAAACGTTTGGAAATTGTATTTATGAACGTTCGAAGCTTTGATTGTTACTGAGAATTTATAGAGATTAGATTGATCAATTTACAGAGCTTTAATATAGACACTGCAGCCATTTTGGAAAGTTGGGAATTATGTGTTTCTGGAATTTGATTGATTAAAAAAATTTAGGAAATTTTATGATTTATTAGTTTTCAAAGCTTTTATCATATCTTTGAACTTTTAGGGACCGAATCTGCAAATTTTCGAACTTATAAAAGCTGGGGTCTTGGAAATTTTAGAATTTTGATTAGTAAATGTGGAGCTTTTGTTAACTCTGATAGAATTTCTTTTAAATTCTGGGATCTTTAAGGAGTTGAGTAAGTTTAATTTTCTGGAGCTTTTTTAGCAAATAGTTTCTGATAATTTTCAATAATTGAATTCCTAAAATTTTGAACCTTTAGAAATTGGATTAGTCAATTTTGGAACTGTTATATTGTTATCATTTCCGGAAATGATCAGAAATTAGAGTAGTCGGTTTCGGAGTTTAAGTGAAGTGTAGGAAGGTAGAGCAGACAATCTTCGAATCGGTCATCAAATCTTGCAAATTTTAGTATTTTTAGAATACTGATTAGTAAGATTTTGAAAGTTTTATCGACTTTGGGAATTTTGAATAAAGAAGTAACTCTGAAAATTTTAAAAGTTGCATTCATATTTTATAAAAAATTTTTGATTCTACGAAAATTTTTAAAATTCTTTAATAATAAATAGGACTTTGGAGCTTTTATGAATTATGGTAATTTTGAAAGTATATTTATAGGTGGTTTATAACTATGGGAATTTTTAGAGGTTGGCTTGGTTAGTGTCTGTCTCCAAATCTGTGAATTTTTGATATTTGCAGTAGTAAGCTTCCAGAATTTAATAAAGTCCGTGGCGTTTACAAATCCTGGGGATTACAAAAAATAGAAATTGCTTTAATTGGTTGTCAAAGTTTTTATTAATTGGAGGTTTTAAGAGATTGGACTGATAAGGTTACGGAACTTTTATTAACTAAATTTCCAGAGGTTTTATAACTCGCGTTTTTAGAATTTGTTGTAGATTTACAAACCCAGAGCTTTTTCAATTTTTGAAGTGAAGGAATCGTTAATTTCCGATGTACTATATGTTTGAATAGTAAGTTCTCGGAACTTTTACCAATTTGTATCTAGAAGTAAGATTCATCGGATTTAACGAAAGTTTTTGCCTTAGGATTGCAGTCAATTTAACCTTATGTTAAGACAAGCCTGGACAATTGGCAATCCGACATGTCGTAAAGATATGGAACTGAGAATTAATTTTAAATGTGAACAAATCCGTTAATCCTAAATCTAGTTATATGCTAAACTGAATTTCAAGATTTTCTAAATCACCTAATCTAACATACTCAAAGAACCTGCTGTGCGAAATGTATATATGTACAACGGGGTTACGAAATTCAAAGCTTGCCTGTACTACAATTCATACAACATTCGGTAAGAGAAAGCAATGTCACCAAACAAATATTAACGCAAATATAAATAAATTTACCAGGTTTTGCTAATATTTTTGCTGCCATTATACTCGTATACACACGATTATTTCACATCTTCCAGTAAATCTTTATTTTTCTTAAATGTACGTACATACAAACATATATTTTTGTTTTTGTACAAATATGGTCTGTTAAATTCACCTGTTATCAAAATCTTCTCATATACACATACATATATAGCAAATCGTCGAGCATATTCTAAAAACATACATCACATTACTTTATGTATTTTTTCAAATACTAACAACAATAATCAAAATTTTTATGGTTTTCAACATTTTCAGTTAATATTTGCTTTTCCAAGTGCCGATGTATATATGTAGCATACAAATTTTCTTTATTATTTTAATTAAAAACTTTATTATTTCGGTTCGAATATTTTTTTATTTTCAATATCCAACAAAAATTGTACATACAGACTTGTGTATATATGTATATACGAGTATGTATACTGACTGCTCTCGTCTTAAAAAAAAAAATTAAAATACAAAAATCGGAACACATTAAAAATCAATTTAAAAATTACAAAATAATAAAGAAAAGTATAAACATAAACGAAATATTTAATAAATTTTTTCCAAAATACTAAAAAGTGATTATTAAAAGAAAAACTTTTCGTACAAAATAAAATGAGAGCGCGTAGCCCCCCTGATATTTTATAACACACATAGTTTAGTTTGATTTAAACAATTAGCCCGCGTGTCCAATAAATATTCTAGTGGATCATAATCGCGGTATAGTAACAGAAATATATGTTCGCCACTATAACACTCCCCGTTGCAAATATAATCGAATCGGCCGCTGCTCACTACAAATTTAAACATTTTTTCTTTGCTTCGTTTATTTTTCCAAAGTTTTTAATTTTTTTTTTTTTTAATTGCTTAGCCCAAAGACAAAATTTTTCTTTGATCTATGGTGGAAATTTAATGTTTTTCTACGAAACATGGAATTCAAAGAACGGGTTGAAATACTTTCTTTGGATGTTGAACGTTTTGCTTTATTGAATTTCTGGCGATTAATTCAACTTTGGCAATAGCGGCGCCGCCGAAATTTATTATGTATTTTGATCTATGCAGCAAAAGCGATGAAATGAGAGATATTTTGGCACGTGGCAAAAAAAAAACACTATATCTCACGGTTGTCGCAGTAAAAACTTTTAGTAAAAACTGCAATACGAGTGTCGGCCAACTGACAAAGCTCCACGACAATTATGCTGATTTAGCATTCCCCGAATTCAAATGTCCTACAGAACAATAAATGGAAACAAATATTACTGCTATAAATCAATGTTAAAATTTATGTCTCAAATTGCTAGTCGCTGTTCTTCAGTGATAGCAAATAAAAGACAATATGCTGCAATGGAAGGTAATACAAATAGAATGACGACTAAACTGTGAACAATTTTTGTTATATCCCAGCAGTTGCATTTATTTTCGTGTGTAACTTAACAGAAGATATGCATTTGTATGATATGCTACAGTGTCCCCACGATAGACCAGAGTGAGACAAGCAATTAAAAATTATTTATTTAATGTTTTTGGATACATTTACTGAAACTAACCGTGACTTCAGCAGTTCAATCAATATTTAGGGTGACCAAATTCTCGAAACTAAGTGCATCTTCTTTGGACTGAATTCGTTATCAATACATTAAACGTATTGAATGAATGAATGACAAGAAGCGGGGCGATTAAGTTCGATACCCAATAGTTCAATACGAAACAGATATTGATCTCAACCGGATTGATTAGCTTGAAGAGTAGCAAATTCTTGTACTGGCAAATGAGTTTAATTTTCCAATCACCACTCCTTCAATAGCATTTCGAGCAATCTCATATTCTTGTTCCGGATGAAAACAAATTTAATTGGTCGGTTCCACAATTGAAATGCAGTATAAGATAGCAGAAAATTTTCAGCAGAAAAAATGTATTTTTTCTACTCACCACCAAGAGCAGCACTATAGATAAAGAGAATTTTTTCTGCTGTAATTTTATTAACTAGCAGAAAAATTATAAATTTGTGCGTTATTTTAGAAGAATTTTTGTAACAATAAATTAAACGTTAGCAGAAAATTTGTAAACTTTTAATAAATTATTTGTACCAAACAAAATATTTTATATATTGAACTACATGCCAATTATTTTATTAATAATTTCTCATTAAAAAACCAATATGTAACCAATATGTCGTGCTGTTTTTCTGGTAGCTGAGATCATGACACATCTACAAGGGCAGTTTAAGAAAAATCGTTTGAGTCAGAAGAGCTCCAGAATTTTTTGAAATCTCGGCCATATGAAATTTTTCAGTTTTTTGACCATAATGTATGGAAATACCCCCCTGTAACCAGTGTGCCATGCTGTTTTTATGGTAGCTGGGATCAAAACACATCTACAGGAGCAGTTTAAGAAAAATCGTTTGAGTCAGAAGAGCTCCAGAATTTTTTGAAATCTCGGCCATATGAAATTTTTCAGTTTTTTGACCAAATGTATGGAAATACTCCCCTGTAACCAGTGTGCCATGCTGTTTTTCTGGTAGCTGGGATCAAAACACATCTACAGGAGCAGTTTAAGAAAAATCGTTTGAGTCAGAAGAGTTCCAGAATTTTTTGAAATCTCGGCCATATGAAATTTTTCAGTTTTTTGACCATAATGTATGGAAATACCCCCCTGTAACCAGTATGCCATGCTGTTTTTCTGGTAGCTGGGATCAAAACACATCTACAGAAGCATTTTAAGAAAAATCGTTCGAGTCAGAAGAGCCCTAGAATTTTTTGAAATCTCGGCATATGAAATTTTTCAGTTTTTTGACCATAATGTATGGAAATACCCCCCTGTAACCAGTATGCCATGCTGTTTTTCTGGTAGCTGGGATCAAAACACATCTACAGGAGCAGTTTAAGAAAAATCGTTCAAGTCAGAAGAGTTCCAGAATTTTTTGAAATCTCGGCCTTTTGAAAT
This sequence comes from Tipula unca, assembly GCA_951394425.1. Taxonomy (NCBI): domain Eukaryota; kingdom Metazoa; phylum Arthropoda; class Insecta; order Diptera; family Tipulidae; genus Tipula; species Tipula unca. The sequence continues at coordinate 173,867,950 of OX596380.1, read as the reverse complement.
TTTTCAGTTTTTTGACCATAATGTATGGAAATACCCCCCTGTAACCAGTGTGCCATGCTGTTTTTCTGGTAGCTGGGATCAAAACACATCTACAGAAGCATTTTAAGAAAAATCGTTCGAGTCAGAAGAGCTCCAGAATTTTTTGAAATTTTGGCATATGAAATTTTTCAGTTTTTTGACCATAATGTATGGAAATACCCCCCTGTAACCAGTATGCCATGCTGTTTTTCTGGTAGCTGGGATCAAAACACATCTACAGGAGCAGTTTAAAAAAAATCGTTCGAGTCAGAAGAGCTCCAGAAGTTTTGGAAATCTCGGCCATATGAAATTTTTCAGTTTTTTGACCATAATGTAATACCCCCCTGTAACCAGTATGCCATGCTGTTTTTCTGGTAGCTGGGATCAAAACACATCTACAGAAGCAGTTTAAGAAAAATCGTTTGAGTCAGAAGAGCTCCAGAATTTTTTGAAATCTCGGCAATATGAAATTTTTCAGTTTTTTGACCATAATGTATGGAAATACCCCCCTGTAACCAGTATGCCATGCTGTTTTTCTGGTAGCTGAAATCAAAACACATCTACAGAAGCATTTTAAGAAAAATCGTTCGAGTCAGAAGAGCCCTAGAATTTTTTGAAATCTCGGCATATGAAATTTTTCAGTTTTTTGACCATAATGTATGGAAATACCCCCCTGTAACCAGTATGCCATGCTGTTTTTCTGGTAGCTGGGATCAAAACACATCTACAGGAGCAGTTTAAGAAAAATCGTTCGAGTCAGAAGAGTTCCAGAATTTTTTGAAATCTCGGCCATATGAAATTTTTCAGTTTTTTGACCATAATGTATGGAAATACCCCCCTGTAACCAGTGTGCCATGCTGTTTTTCTGGTAGCTGGGATCAAAATACATCTACAGGAGCAGTTTAAGAAAAATCGTTGGAGTCAGAAGAGCTCCAGAATTTTTTGAAATCTCGGCCATATGAATTTTTTCAGTTTTTTGATCATAATGTATGGAAATACCCCCCTGTAACCAGTGTGCCATGCTGTTTTTCTGGTAGCTGGGATCAAAACACATCTACAGAAGCAGTTTAAGAAAAATCGTTAGAGTCAGAAGAGCTCCAGAATTTTTTGAAATCTCGGCCATATGAAATTTTTCAGTTTTATGACCATAATGTATGGAAATACCCCCCTGTAACCACTGTGCCATGCTGTTTTTCTGGTAGCTGGGATCAAAACACATCTACAGGAGCAGTTTAAGAAAAATCGTTCGAGTCAGAAGAGCACCAGAATTTTTTGAAATCTCGGCCATATGAAATTTTTCAGTTTTTTGACCATAATGTATGGAAATACCCCTCTGTAACCAGTGTGCCATGCTATTTTTCGGGTAGCTGGTGTTCAAACACACACCTACAGGAGCCAAGAAAGTTATAAAGAACTGCTCTTGGAAAGTTCTAAGACTATAGTGGCTTGCTACATTCAGTTATCGTTTGGCGAAGAACTTCATTAGCGAGCGTAATTTGAAATGAACTAATAATGCTTTTTCTTTGAAAAAGGACCAAGTAAGAATTTTGTACGGTTCATGGTTGATTTAACGGGCATCTCCATCGAATGGGTTTATCTTAGGGTGTTATTTGTGAGGACTGTCTTGAGGAATATGATGACTACTTGCACTTTGTGTGCAGTTGTGCAACTTTAAATATTCTTCGGCTTCAGGTTTTCAGCTGTAGATCTATTAATGTAGATCAGTTGTCCTCCATACCTTGGTTCAAACTTGTACAGTTTGCTAAGGCTGCAGTGCGCTTCTGCGAACTATGATAGAATGCTGGGTTTGCACCATGGGCCGTCCCGGCATTGAGTGCGGAATCCGTATGAGTTTCAACCAATTAAAAAATAAAAATAAAAACTATTAGAATGAAGGAGAACGTCGATATATTTAGTTAGGTGAAGCCAAAAATGTAGAAAAGCTACTGCACATTCGAATATCGATTGGTAAATTATTAAAAATTATTGGCAAAACAATATTGAAAGTTGTTTCAAGACGGGTCCCACAGGTGTATCAAATCATTTAATTGCCGTTAAGATCGATACTCACACTGCATTTATTTAACATAAACCGTAGCGAATTTCGTTGCAAAAATGCTCGAACGATCAGATACTTGTGTCAGATATTTTTATAGCTTTATAGTTCCTTAAGAAATAGACACAACTGAATGCGAAAGGAGTCCAGATAAAATTTTTGACAAACATCTACAAATGTAGTATATTGATAACAAATCAATTTTTATATATCAATGAATCTCTTTTTTTACAAGTTCGAGTTCATTGGGTTTAATCTCTTAGTGTTTTCACGTAAGGTTTAACTCTCTATTCAGAGTTATTTTCAACTTTCCCTCTCGGTACATCTTCGCTATCAGTCTCATGGTTATATTAAGTCGTAGATGGAGTTTACCACCAACTTGGTGCTTAACACAACTCTCTAGAAATATCTTCTTATACAAGTTTATATTTACTACGGGTCTGACACCCTCTGTGGGTAAATGGCCCCATTTCAGATGACAGGCATTCCTTTACATTGAATTTCCATTCTACCAATAATCAGTAAAAGGATTTAATGCTGAGGTATTCCCATTCCGCTTGCTGCTACTAGGAATCTTAGTTAATCTATTTTTCTCTTTGAAAAGTTCGCAAAGGTGCCATATTTATTTATATTGCGGAAATTCCAAGGGTCACAAAATTATCAAAGCTCGCGTTATCGTTGCTAACAGGGTCCTTAACTTAATCACAAAGAGAAAATAACCATCCTTTTAACGACTTTCCCTGAAGAATTTATTTTCCACCAAATAAATTTTACATATTAAAAAAGTCTGGGATGGGTATTATGGTACTAACTGTACATTTTTGTGATAACGAAAAAGTCTGGGATATATAAATGTAAAAACATTCTGGGCTGAACCCACTGTACAAATTAAATAATTTTAAATAGTCTGGGATGGATTATTTACGCACATGTTGTCAGAGGAATTTTTAAAAAATCCCGATGAAATCCTGTGATTTCTTCAAGGAGGTCCCATAACGCAAAGTAGAAGGTATATATCGAGCTCTGTACAATTTCGAGATCAGTGAGCTGATGAAGATCCCCGATCTTGTACATGAAATAATCTCCTCTCATGAAAGAAGAGCCACAATGTAGAGAACGACTTGGTTTCTTCAGATTGTCTAAAACAATATGAAGACCAAGCTAAGGATCGAAACCGTAGGAGCCAAATTGTTGACACAGTAAGGAGCCAGTAATGCCAACAAACTATTATTATTAATATTGATAAAATAAATATGTACATACATATATGTACTCGTATATGTATGTATTTTGATAAATTTATATGTGCATTTCACTCAGTAACCTAATTTTCCATTTAAAACAATTTAAATACCTTTATGCTGCATAGGAAGAGATCATCATATTATTCGTCTTTTTAATACTTCACGTGAAAGCAAATGAAAACAATTAATCATTCTTGCGCATCCCTACAAATTTGAAATTAATTGTTCTATTCCTACATAGAATACAAAACTTTTAATAGCAAACCAAATTTTGTCTCCTCATTTCAATTACAGTTTTATTATCATGATCATTAAAAGAAAAAATAGTATACATATGCACAAAATAAATGGCCGCAATGTTTCTTATTCGCTTAAAGGGCATGTTCGTAATTATTTTTTAATTATATTATGATATGATCCCGTATAAAAGTTATCGGATATAGAAAGATAAACGAAAATATGTATAAGAAAAAAAACTATATAAAATTTCATATGGCCGAGATTTCAAAAAATTCTGGAGCTCTTCTGACTTCAACGATTTTTCTTAAACTGCTTCTGTAGATGTGTTTTGATCCCAGCTACCAGAAAAACAACATGGCACACTGGTTACAGGGGGGTATTTCCATACATTATGGTCAAAAAACTGAAAAATTTCATATGGCCGAGATTTCAAAAAATTCTGGAGCTCTTCTGACTCGAACGAATTTTCTTAAACTGCTCCTGTAGATGTATTTTGATCCCAGCTACCAGAAAAACAGCATGGCACACTGGTTACAGGGGGGTATTTCCATACATTATGGTCAAAAAACTGAAAAATTTCATATGTCCGAGATTTCAAAAAATTCTGGAGCTCTTCTGACTCAAACGATTTTTCTTAAACTGCCCTTGTAGATGTGTCATGATCTCAGCTACCAGAAAAACAGCACGACATATTGGTTACATATTGGTTTTTTTATGAGAAATTATTAATAAAATATTTGGCATGTAGTTCAAAATATAAAATATTTTGTTTGGTACAAATAATTTATTAAAAGTTTACAAATTTTCTGCTAACGTTTAATTAGTTGTTACAAAAATTCTTCTAAAATAACGCACAAATTTATAATTTTTCTGCTAGTTAATAAAATTACAGCAGAAAAAATTCTCTTTATCTATAGTGCTGCTCTTGGTGGTGAATAGAAAAAATACATTTTTTCTGCTGAAAATTTTCTGCTATCTTATACTGCATACAATTGAAGTGTCTGCAAAATTTTAAGAATGTTTCTGAAACATGACTATATCGCTGTGATATTGCTCAAGCTGCAAGAAAAGGAAAGTTTTATTTTTTTAATCGACCTATAGCGAAATTGTATACAAATAAATTTCTTGTGACTTTTGAAATAAAAATTAGGGCCTTATTTATATTTCATAATAACTGTTATGTAAATATGTGTTAAAAGTTATTGGGTGTAAATATACATATCCACACGAGGTTGTTAATTCTACTGTCGCTGTGTTCCCGGTCCTGTTCGAAAATTCCATCGTAGCTTTGCAGCGACCAAATAATGATCGATGCCTACGTATTTGGTCGTCAAGTATTCCAAAATTAATAAGTGACTTACTGCTAAAGTATCTATCTTTGATTTAACTGAATTATGCATAGTGGTGAGTTATTCAAACGTGTACACGGTGATACCCGCATCACGCGTTTAAGGTGGTATTTAAAGAATTTCATAACCGCTCCGCCAAATGTTGGTTCTGGAACCTTTACTTTATCAGAGAGTATTTATAGATATTTGTAGACCAATGCCAGCATTCGGATAATTTTTTGACACGAAGAGTATAGGAGATTTAATATCTCATTCAGTATACTATTTATTATTGCCGCTACATAACTCTTTTTCTTCAACAGTCAACATTTGATTTGGCCGTACTTTTCGTGGTTCACGTAACTTGTGTGAACCGTGCTACCACAAATCAAATTCAACTAGTTTTAACGGCATGATTCCCGGATTCTCTTGATGTTTTCACTATTATATATTGGCTGTTCGGTTTAACATCAGGAGCAGCCAAGCGGCTTCTCTCGTAGATTTACCCACTTGAAGTTATCCCAGGACTTTTTTAAAATACCTCTGACAACACAAGCGTAAATAATCAATCCCAAAATTTTAACATGTAAAATTTATTTGGTGGAAAATAAATATGACCGGACGGCTATATTTTCCCCTTGCGGTTAAGTTAAGGACCCTGTTAGCACCCATTACGCCAGCTTTGATACTTTTGAGTGCGTTGGAATTTCGTTGGAACTTCCTAATAGCCACAGATAGATTTTGTTTGGTTGATTAAAACAGAGATAGGCTAGATGAATACTCTCCATCTTTACCGTAGGTTATTGGGATTGACGCTGCGTTTATTACTTCTTCATTTCAAATTTTACGCCCAATTATTCCATCCTTAAATATTTTTTTGTGATAAGTTTGGTATCTTCCCCCTTCCAATATTTGGGGGAGGACTTGATATAAGACATTATGTACGTTTTTAGAGGGAAACTAACTTTTGCTACCGATTGAATCAAGCAATTTGAAAATAATTAGCTGAGACAGTCATCAAACATTTAGTAAGGTAGCATTTAACAACACAACAAATAATCGGTTTTATTCAGATCAGGGAGCCGCACAACTATAACTAAAATAAAATCCCAAACAGATCTAAATAAAGGTTTTGTGCTATATAACGACTCGATTGAACATTATTCACAAAATTTCGATTTATTTCACAAACACACATAGCACTTGTTGCGCACGTTTTATATATACAACAAAATAAAACGAAATTTTCAAATAATGAAGATTAATGATTACAAATTATTTTTATGTTTATCCAAATAAAACATGCAGAGTTGTTGAAAAAGAGCCTCAACAAGTGGTTATTTTAAGTATTTGTCATCGTGTTCCCATATACATAAACTAAAAGCTATTTATGCCAAGGTATTAAATTAAAGCACAAAAGTATAAAATGACAAGCGAAATATAAGTTGTTAGTAGACTAGGTGAATGTTGTAGCATACTGCTTAGCTCGTAAACATGACTTTAGTTCACAAAAGAGATATATGAAACTTTCATGTTGGATGGACTCGTGTGGAGACGCCGAACTCCCATCGAGTGCGCCCCAAGTGGGTAAAATGGAAATAAAATAATACCCGTGAACTAAATCTGGCTAGAGGAAGGTACTCCAATAATGCTACTGTGCAGGGATTAGGATACTCAGTACTACCAATTTCGGAAAATGGGCCGGCTTCCAGTCGTCGACAACCAGCGACTGCAATGATTTAGTTGTGGAAAGCTTAGCTACTACAGCTTATAGAAGTATAAGCCGTCTACCTCTAATATAGATTACAATAACACTCACTTATATTAGAGCAAAGATACCATCTGCAACAAGACGGCAATGAAATCACCTCAAAATTGATCTCGCTTGAGCACCAGAATAATGAACTAAGTATAAAATGCCAGCAATATGAGGTGCAATGTATATTATGGTAAATTATCAAAGCAGAATTGAAACACTAAAGAGACAAATGATACCTTCGTTGTCTACTAATGTTTGAAGCCAGAGCTTACAAATTCTCAACAATTAATATTCTACGTATGAAGAGGAGCTTGAGAAGGAAGTCACTCAACTCAGACAAAATAAGGTAAATGTAAATAAAACGCATGAACAAGGCATGGGCATATTAATCCATCATCCAGTGCTATGCCCCAACAGAAGATGCAGATGAAGCAAGGAAAGATGAGTTCTACGAACAACTACAATCCACAATAGCAAAAACGCACAGAAATGACGTGAAAATTATTCAAGGAGATTTTAACGCCAAACTTGGCACTGACAATACTGACCTGACACCTTCATGGGTAAAGAAGCACTGAACTCTGTACGAAACAATAATGGAGAAAGACTCATCGACTTCTGTGTCACAAACCAGCTATTCATAGGAGGCAGTAAATTTCCACACAAGAATATACACAAGTATACATGGACATCACCTGATGGCGGAACAAGAAACCAAATAGACCATGTAATGATCGACAAGAAATTTCTCACATCATTACAAGACGTCCGAGCAATGAGAGGTGCAGACATTCACAGCGACCATCATTTGGTAATTTCACAGTTCAAGATCAAGCCTGTAGAACAGACGAAAATTCAACATCGAAAGGCTAAACGATCCCAATACAAGGAAGATTTTCAGTGAAGCGCTCGAATGCAATCTAGCAACCAACAGTGCCACCAATATAGAAGACCGATGGAAGCAAATCTAAGAAGCCTATATCGAAACTGCTGCGAACACACTCGGGTACAAAGAATACAGTCGCAAACCATGGATAAGCGACAGCACATGGGAGAAAATTGAAGAACGTCGACAGCTTAAGCTGCAAATGAACCAGCAAAATACACCGGAGGTGAGAAGGAAATATGAAGACACGGCAAGACAAGTAAAAAAGATGGCAAGAAATGATCGTAGAAAATACACTGAAAATATTCTCGAGGATGCCGAAGAGGCAGCAGCAACCAGAAATATGCGCACTCTACACCAATGCGTACGAAAGTTCACAGGAAAATACACCAATATACCACCTATAAGAGATAAGAATGGTCAAATCCTAACAACAGATGAGGGACAGTTAAAGAGATGGTTAAAGAGATGGAAAGGATATTTCGGAGAGGAAATCGCAAACAGCACAGAAAACTTCGAATTACCCAATAATGCTCTTAAAGAAACAATCAACACCCATCCACTAACGGAACGGGAAGTTAGCAGTTTCATTGGGAAAATGAAGAATAACAAAGCCGCTGGAATAGATACCATACGATCCGGAATATTCAAAGGTGACGCATCTACAATTGTGAAGACTCTAACACCCATCATAACGGAAATATGGAATTCGGGTAAAATATCATATAAATGGAAAGAGGCATTAACCATAATGATTCCAAAGAAAGGAGACCTAAGAGAATGTAAAAATTGGCGAGGCATATCACTACTCAATACAACAATAAAGGTGTTAGCAATGATAATCCTCGACAGAATATCACCTACGATCAATTCGAAATTGTGGAAAGAACAAGCTGGCTTCAGACCGGGACGTAGTTGCACTGACCATATAAATACGATCCGCACCGTTGGAACTCCCCACTATACCTCCTCTTCGTGGACTTTGAGCGTGCATTCGATACAATACATATAGAAACGCAATATGGAAGACACTTTGTGAAATGGGCATCCCAAATAAGATTATCGAACTCGTACAAGAGATGTACCATGATGCAGGTAACCGAGTTCAATACAAGAGCAAGCAAAGTGATGCATATTACAATAGCAACGGAGTAGGACAGGGATGCGTACTCTCCCCACTACTGTTCCTAGTAGTATTAGATAGTCTCATGCGGAAAATGGACCACAAATCGCCCAATGGCATCCAATGGGGACTAACAGGAAAACTTAACGATTTGGATTACGCTGATGATATATGCCTGCTAACACATAAATACACGGACATGCAGCAGAAAATAGAACAGCTATCGGACTTAGCGAAAGAAGTTGGTCTAAAAATAAACATTACGAAAACCAAGACGATGAGGATAAATACTACGATAACCACACCAATAAGCGTCAACCAACAAAATATAGAAGATGTAAAGGAATTCGTATACTTAGGTTGTACACTAGCAGAAACAGACATTAACAAGCGCATAAACAAAGCCAGAACGACATACAACATGTTACACAAAATCTGAAATGCATCTATCTTCTCCCGTAACACCAAAATACGAATGTTCAACTCGTGTGTAAAATCAGTACTCCTATATGGCTGCGAAACGTGGAAGCAAAATCGGCAGATTACGAACAAACTACAAGTATTTGTCAACAAATGTCTAAGAAGAATACTAAAGTGCTTCTGGCCCAATACCATCAATACCATATCAAATGCGGAACTCCATAGAGTAACTAATCAGGTAAATATGGAAAATGAAATAAGGAAACGTAAGTGGAGATGGATCGAACATACACCGAAACTCTAAGAAAACTAAACTAAACTAAACTAAACACTAAGAAAACCAGCAAGTGACGTAACACGCATGGCCTTAGAATGGAACCCTCAAGGGAAAAGGAAGGTTGGACGTCCACCTGTAACGTGGAAAGAACGGTGCTAGCCAAAGCGAAACATCTCGGCAAATCATGGAAGGAAATTAAAACAATAGCAGCCAATAGAGTTAGATGGTCCCACCTAGTAGACGCCCTATGCTCCTAATTTGGAGATAAAGGTTAAAAAAAAAAAAATAAAATAAAAAAAAAAAAAAATAAAACGAACAGACTCTCCAAAACCGCATCCCCAAGGGTATCTTTACCGAAATCTAATGTAATACTAAAACAACCACAACCTGCTCCCCAAAAGGAATTATTACCACTACCAATCAATGTGAGCAATGTTAGAGACTTCAATATACTCAGAACTCAAGTATTGGCAGTGATAGAAACCTGCTCAGTTTAACGTAAATCTAATAATGACTATACCGTAAAATTAAAAAACTACTCAGCGATATAAAAGAAACTGAATCCAATAACAACGATAGTACACTAGTATCAGCTCAAAAGTGAAAAATGGTATCGAATCGTAATACGAGGTTTACTGTCTTCTACCGATCGCGAAGAGATCAAAAAGCTGCAATTGAGGGCCACGGTCATAAAGTAACCAACATTGTCAATATACATGAAAGGATGAACATATAATAATGAAACAATTTTTAGACACTTCCCTTTGTTTACGCAAATAGGCAAATCAAATATGTTAAATGTCCAGAGAATCATCAAACAAAACAATGTGAAAAGCCGCGAAATGTTATACCAACTTGTGCACTGTGCAGAGAAAAAGGTAGTATATCATATTGTTTGGTGTTGTGACCAACACCATAAATAACCATCAAAATCAAGAAATCAAGCCGAAACCTGTGCCCAACGAGCACCGAATTTAAGGCTGAAATAAGACACAATTTCAGGCAGCTCTCTATCAGGATGGAAAAACTGTAAGATAATTTCAAGTCACCAAACAAAATTCTAAAAAAAAGGTAAAAAGTAAATGACTGTAACGTTCCTACGTATAATAGCCGTATGGAACGCTAACGGGCTTAATGCAAGAGCCCAAGAACTAGATGTGTTTCTAAGAATCAATAAGCATATAGACATAGCTTTAATATCAGAGACGCACTTAACAGAGAAAAACTTTATCAAAATTATGGGATATAAAGCCTTTTGGATAATGCATCCCAGAGTCGTGCTCGAGGGGACATTTTTAATAAACTTAAACCAAGGTTTATTATAGGAGGTGGCTACAACGTGAAACACACTGCGCGGGGATCAGTATTGTCATATTGTGAATATCACTCATCGCGTAAGCCAACTTATTGGCCTAAGTTCCTGATTTGATTGACTTTTATACCGCCAAAATTAAAATTAAATTAAATTTTTGTTTAAATTTTGCCTCTAATTACATTAAAATTGAAGGTATTGAAGACCTTCTAATGACTCTGAGTACATTAGTCATTAAAAAGAACCAGAAACTTAACCTTACTAATAAATTCACAAATTGGGAATTATTTAGAGAGACAATCTAATTGAGTTAAACGCTTACGCGCCATCGAAGCAGAAATATTATTGACAAAAGAGCTTTTATTGAAAATTATCTGAAAGGACTAGGGTGTGAAGCTGACAAAAACTATTCTATTCGGAAAGCTACTGAAAGATATATGGCTAATAATCCAAGTGCCACCTACAAGGAATGATGCGACGTAATGATGAAAAAACCCAATTTTGTTTGCGCAACATCTGGCATCGGTATTTCAATCACACGATATACAATCTATAGGATTGATCCTTAACCAGTCTATAGATCTCCATTAAACATCAATAGTGTCAACCCCACTTGTATACAAAAATTTGTGTGCTAATGAGTTCTTTATCTTTGTAACTCTAATAGAATTTTTTTCCTATCATCCTCTCAGTAAAATTAGAAAACTCAGTAAAATTTTCCCATGGAATTAACGCTTAAACTTTCACTTATATGCAGGCCAAAACATTACAGCTAAAACGTGTCAAATAATCGCGTACAAATTCGACGTCATTGTGGAGGATGTGACCAAACCTGTTCTTGACTTCACACTTGCAAATCATAATTCTTTTAGCAAATTTATCTAATTTGAAGTGTTTATATTTAGCGGGAGCATTACCACGGTGTTTGGTGAGATACCATTTTTTAAGATACTGAATTTTATTAAAACTTGGTCATAAGCAGTCTGGTTTGGTTTTTAGTGAACAAGTTCTGGTTATCTTATCGATCTGGCCTTTCTCGGTATGCTCGTATAGTCCTTCCCTGAACATGAATTCGTTTTACAATGGAGCAGAATGTATTCAATATTATGGCGCGGTCTTAGTCAGAAATCCCCGGATTATTTTTACGGATTACAAGACAATGACACTCTTAGTTCGGTTCCATTCATATAAAAAACAAATGTATAGAATTGCTATATTGGCAACAAAAGTTGGATTACAAAAATTATACTTGACTGTCCAACATCTGTGGAATTTAAAGTTTGACATGATTAAGCGTATTTTGAAGTTCAGAACATTTTGTGCAGGTATCATGGATCCAAGATAACTAAGTATGAATAAAAAAGTTTGGGAGTTTTGTTTAAATTTTGCCTAAATTTTTGAGCCGGGCAAATGTTATTAAACGAAAAAATAATTTTATTGATAATGACTAATTCTTAAATGCCTTAATATAATATCTATAGATGCCAGAATTCGCTTAATGTTAATCAATGACAATAAAATCAACGCCAATACAATCAACGCTCAGGAGTAAATTCTCCATACGTTTAAAATTTAAAAAAAATCTACAAATGGGAACACATGCCGCTGCAGATTCTACTGATATTCCAATCGCAAGTTCATCGGAAGAATGAATGTCGACATAGTCGAACTGGTTTTAAAATATGAAGAGCGAACTACAATTGCAACACCATCAACATCAACCAATTTGGACAGTTGAAGTAGCTTTGAATTTACCGTGAAAATGGAGTTTGCGGTTTATGCAACATTTCCACGAGTCCCTAAGGTAAAGAATATTTTGGAGTGGTAGGAAAACTCCAAAATGGAATTCCTATTTTTTTCATGAAGCTGCCCAAATTATGGGAGCAGTCCCAGCGATACAAGTACCTCGAAGGGTGCATCTAAAGGTCACTTTTTGAAATTTGTTCATTAAAATACATTGAAGGAAATTCTATAAAATTGTCACCACTAGTTTATAATTAATTACAAAATCACTCTAGAAATCCTCTACATTATCAACGTTGACTACATTGCCGACGTTGTCTATGGTTTGTCAACAGGTCGACGTAATATTAGATGACGCGTAAGGCCCTGGTGAGCCACGATATAGTCCCGTAAAGTCCTGATGGAGTGGATTACCGGCTCAGATGAGTAAGGCATGATAGTGGACGGTTTAATGAGCCCATTACGCCAAATACAAACAGACGGCTGGTGTTCAACGATTTATCACAGCGAGTATGTACATCATGTCAAGTCGAAAATATAAGAAATTTTTCCGGCAATCTTGGTTCTCAAGAACCATTAGTTAAACTCCTAATTCTATGTATGGGGCCATATTCATATGACTTTCTGAGCCTATTAGGCCAATTACTTCGTACGATAAGAATATATAAGCGACACGTTGTTTTCAAATTTTTGAAATAATCATATCAAATTCTGGGATGATTTTCAAAATCTGGAGATGGAATGAGAATAGTATTGCCTGATGAACATTTTTAATTTTTATGGGACGGAATTCTGGGATAACTCCACGCATCTTCCACCAAAATAAAAAAATTCTAAAAAAAATTAAGTCTAGTTTTTTAAACCGTCCTATCATATGCCTAACTCATCTGAGCCGGCAAATGCTTTTTGAACTAAAATCCTAAAATCCTAAAACTAAGGTCCTGAACCAGCAAAGATCTGATTTATTCAAAATTGCTAGCAGCCTTGTTCGACCTTTAGGGTCGATAAAAGACCATATTGATGGATGAGCACCTCCAATAAGCGTAGCGAATTGTGGATCTTCGCCAGTCAACGGAACAACTCCAAAGGGTATGGGGAAACAGCGGATCAATTCATCCACCAAAATCCATGTTTTCTCAAAATATTCAAGAAATGTATCAAGTTCCGGTTGCTGGCTGATATTACTACGTCCAAGAAGATCAAATGACTCAAGAACAACTGGTATTGAAAATTGTCGTAGTTGTAATGCAAAATCAGGTTCAGTGTTATATCGATTCAAAATTACAGGATGTTGTTGTATATTTCTCCAAACACACTAAGACTGCGTCCGAATCGTGTGATAAAAAGTCGTGAATTAATTTTTTGATGTTTACTTGAAAATACCGCAAACACCCAAATTATTCGAGTCTATTACCATGATAATTTTTGACAGCTATCGAATAATTTGTGTACGCATGTGCAACTTGTGATTTATATATACATAATAATTTAATCTAAAATTATTAATACTTATAATAATAATAACGTGAGATTAAAAGTATTATCGGATCCATTATTTTAATATTAAATTTTTTAAATTTTCAGATTAACAGAGCATCATAAAAAATTCCATACAGTGGGTGATCTTAAGAATTTCGAAATCATTAGTGGAACAGGTGAAGTTAAAGCTGGTACAACTCGATACGGAGATATTATAGTGAAATTGTTTAAAACCAATGAATAAAATAAACACAATTTAAAATTTATGTTATTTTGTTAAAATCGATAAAGCTCTGTTGGAATTAATCCAACCAAACTTACACGTTTCTCTTGAACAAAACAATACTATTTTTGGTGCAAAAATCATATTGAATACCAACGTCTTCATTTAGATTAGATATTAAACCGCAGATAAACAATACACACAAAGAAAACTACTAGTTTTTATTACAAAAAAGAATGATTTAATTCAATAAAATATAAAAATGCAATAAAATATCCATCTAACTTTCAAAAGATACAACTAAGCAAAGATCTAAATGAGCATTGATATCACCTTGTTGATTACAAACAGGGCAAACAGTTCCCAAATTTGCAGCTCATCATTTGAATCATCCTCAATCACAGCGTCAATTTTAACTGTTTTATTTTTATAAAATGGTGATTTTCGTGGTACATTATATTTAACTGGTCTGACCTCGACTTTTATGCCCATACAGCCCTCGAGATGGATCGCTAAATCGTTACGTGATAGACGATCTTGGCATAATGGACAATGAATTATATTATTTTCCGTTAAACATATCAAATCAGTGTTTCGGGATGTTGACGTAGTTTGATGTCGATTCAAAAGTGTGTCCTCACCAAATAAATCGTCCTCACCAAATAAATAAAACTTCTTTATCGATTAGATCACATCGGTATCGTCTTCATCAGCGCTGAAATTATGTGCGGTTTTCTTTATGTCGTTTAATATCTCCTCTTGTCTTTGTTGGATCGTTTGGTCAGTGGGAGCTCTTATGGTGCCGCGTCTCTCGACTTCTTCATCACTGTCCAATAATTCGACAGTTGGGTGTTTTTCTTCAATTAGGATTAAATCATCCTCACTATTTTCTTCGACCAATCGAGGTCGTTTTAAATCTGGAACATCTTTCAAACCACTACTACCGTACCGTTTTGCCCACAGATCACGAACTGTATGATGAACATTTTCATTCGGTTTAGCGGGTGGAATATCAGAAAGCTATCTACCTCGGCCAGTCAATGGTTCAATTGATTTGTTATTGGAATGTAATGTGAGGGAGATTCGTCATCACTGATCGGTAAATCTTTAAATCCAACTACATTTGATAGGTTACCGCTTGGTCGATGAGAACTACTTGGATTTGTATGTTGGTTACCAAGATTTTCTATCGGACTGACTTGATTTGTTGGAAAGAACTTCCTTATATCTGGAACATTATTTGCTTTGATCTCACCTTTTGGCATAGCAGTTCTGCGTTTAACTCTTCCTCTAGACGAAATTGGATTATTGGGGTTAGTCTTCTCAGGTTCTCTAATTTTTTCAAAATTTCCGCAGCACATTCATGGTGAGTTTTCCACCACGTATCGCTTGAACTTGGTGCTCGGTTATATGTGCGCTTAAAATGTAACCAAAAAATGGGTAACGGTGCAGACATATACCATTGCAACGCCACCAATGAGTTTTATACAGATTAACTTCATCATAAAATGTGTGGTATACTGTAACGTTCGTTCCTGCTGCTCGATTAATTCCTTCCATCATTTTTTTAAAATTGGGTCCATGTCCCCCATTTTCTTCGCGGATTCCTCGAATAAACAAATATGCGTGTATCATTTCGTGCTGTAACACAAATTGTGGAGGTTAGTTGATATAAGGATATACAAAATCTAAAATATTCTACCAAAAGCGATTCAATCAAATTTTTCCGTGATCTCAATTTTAAAAGTGGTTCACTTAATCGTATCGTGCTCTGCATACCTATTCTCGCACAGTTGTACATGCGTTTATTCCGTTCCAATGCGACACACTCTATAGTTTCTCTTGAAAGAATTTCAAATCAAATGCACCAAACAACGTATGAATATCTGGCGTTGGATCGATTGTTTCCCAATCCGGATAGCTAAATTGTCCGTAATATTTAAATCTTTTAATTTAAATTTAAATTAAAATCCAATAACAATCCATTATTTTACAATTAAATTTTTTAAATTTTCTGTGCAATTTATTAGTTGTCACAGAAAATTTGAGGTTATGAAAACTAAAATTGACATATATGACGTGGGGAAAAACTTATCGGGTGGGGAGATTTATTACACATTTCGGACAGCATAATAAAAAATCGTGAATTTAGGGGAATAAATATCAAGGAAATGTCCAAAAATAAATTCACGATTTTTTATCACAGGATTCGGACACAGTCTAAGTAAATGAAAGAAGCAACCACGCTGAATTGCAGCGTTTTCGAAATCCGTTAAAATTGATGAAGGACTTAAATTATATCAATTATCTTCCACACAACGCTTCACAATGACGGGTGTGAAGTTTGTCCTAAAATTGTCCTAACTTTTTTATCTGAGAATGTTTTAGTAAAAATTAGAAATTCCTCGTTATTATGAATTGTTTCAAAAACTAGTATTAATTTTGCAATAAGAATAATTGAAAATGAAATATTTCCATAACTCTAACTCTAAAAAATTGAATAGAAATTCAAAACGTTAAAGTTAAGTGGCATAGGACAAGATTGCATTTTACAACCCTGTACTTTAGTGCAAATTCAAAATATTAAAAAAAATCGCCCTGCTGAACAGAGGAACGAACCTTATTAGAAATATACGAAAAAAATTTTTCTTACTCGTACATTTTTGGGTATCTGAGGACGATATCTAACTAAAAAATATTAAAGCTAGAAGATAAGTAGCTTAGGACACCACGTTTTACCAGGTTGTATATTAGTACAAAATTGAAATTTGAAAAAAATTCTACAAACCAGGGATGGTACCCAGGTAGCGATATACATTTTTGAGTAGCTGAAGTATATATCTAACTTAAAAATATTAAGGCTTTCTTAAATCTAGAAGATAAGTATCTTAGGACAGGGGTGTTTTACCACGTTGTATGTTAGTACAAAATATATGTTATGGTCTTCAGCTACTCAAAAATGTATATCGCTATCTGGGTACGATCCCTGGTTTAGTAGGAGAATTTTTTTAAAATATCAATTTCGTACTACCAAACAACGTGATAAAACACCCCTGTCCTAAGATACTTATCTTCTAGATTTAAGGAATCTTTAATATTTTTTAGTTAAATATAGTCCTCAGCTACCCAGAAATGTATATACGCTCTGTCATAAGTCATTTAACTACTGATAGAGGATTGTTACTATTAATCGGAACATTGAGGTTTCCGTTCATTTACTTTAAACAACTTCACGCTCGTGTTTATCCCTTTAGTAAAATTTTGCATAAGTTTTTATTTGAATTGGCATGAACTTTGTAGTTGAATATTATTGTATTTAGATTTCTTGTCTTTGAGCATTGCTAATTTTTCTATGTTTGCTGATAAGACAAATTGCTTTTAAAAATTGATCGGTTTATCCGAATTTTGTTTATTATTGTCACTAATACAAACAAATTTATTTAGTATTAGGACAAACTTCACTCTTCTAAATAGACACGTGACATTTGTCCTAAATTTGTCCTAATTGTTGTATTTGTAATTTAGGGAAATTTTGGACAAACTTCACGCGAATTCACAATGAATTTGAATGTTATATCGGTTAAATAGGTATTATATAGCAAAAGGATGCGAAGATTATTAATAGCTGAGAAGACAATAATAGACGGTCATCAGTCATATAAAAAAAATTCTTCGCCTGTACTCAGCTGCGTAAATTCTTCTGGAATGACTAACCCTCGCAAATTGTTCAGATTATCCACATCGTATAGCGCCGATTTCGCAATGATTTTTATAATTTGTGCATATTGTTATTAGTGCAGTTAACAATCTTCTATTCTATAAACGATCTATAAGGATATCAAAATACATTTACTCAAAACGCGGCCACTACAAAAATAACAAGAACTATAAATACTCGTAATTACTGTAATTAAAAACAACAAATGATTCAATTTTGTAATATTTCGTTCGACAATTATGTTTTGTTGACTTTGTATTTACATACATACACACAAATGGTGGAAGGAGAGTATTTACAAACTATATACATACATATTGAGCTGTGTACGACTATAATAATAATATAATGATAGAGCGGATAATATAGTTTTTTGTGTTATTAATACTCTTATTACACAGCCGATTATCATTGCCATATTATCTTGTCATATAATTTGCTGTATGCTTGATATTAGAATGATGTGATAGTAACACGATCATAAATTTAATTAGGCGAACAAACGGCACCACCAAATAACAATATTGTCGCCTATAAAGAACAATTTTTGATATCAACTATTTTAGTCGTTAGCGAGTTTCATTTTGGTATTTTTAGTTTATCATATACTTACACGTAGTAAGGATAAAGTATTGTTACGTTTTTGCCTTGTCAAATTCAAGGTTCGATCACTGGATTGTGAATAAAACAAACGATGTAAATTCTAGATCACACTAAATTTATTTATTCCGATTATTTACACTCAACACTAATTTAATTATTTCACTTATTTAACTTAATTATTTAACTTCACAATAATTATTTTACTACACTTTAACAACACTATATTACACTTTAATAACACTTCACTTTTTCCTTTTAATAACTATTAAAACTCACGGTTAAAAAACAACTGATTTACTCCCAAATGTTTGTCGCGTATTTATACCAAATATTCTAACCATTCTAGAAATCTCTACAATATTCGATTAGACACATCTATCTATTTTCTCTACTTTATAACAGTTTTACATTAACGATAGTCTCGCTACTCAAACAGAGATGTCGCCAAGATCGTAACAGTATTGTAATCGAAAAAAAATGTGTTTCTCAGATTTTACGTATCTCTATGGCCCCTGAATCCAAATTGACCATTTTTGAAGTGTGTCTGTGATAAATGTGCTACGGCACACTTAGACCAGTGACGAACCATTGGAATAAATCAGAGCTACAGCTACTTATGTATAGGGTGAGATATCCCGCACTTTGTATAGTATTCGAAATCCGAGAGGCTGTCCATTATGTACCTAAGTCTTTTGATCGACATCGTCCAGCTTCTGCAAAAGCCATTTCATTCAAAAAGTCAGTGTCCTCTGAGTATCCCATTTTTAATTCATGGCTACGTAGGGAGCTTAGAGTATTGGAGCGCTTCAAGTCCGCTCTGCAGTTCCCCATGAAGTTTGAGTGGTCGAGAACCCAGACTACCCGGATGTTGAAATACTCACTCATCTCATTAAGGAAAAAGGGGCAAGGACACGCTGCAAATACCCACATTCATTTTATCA
Source organism: Tipula unca (assembly GCA_951394425.1). Taxonomy (NCBI): domain Eukaryota; kingdom Metazoa; phylum Arthropoda; class Insecta; order Diptera; family Tipulidae; genus Tipula; species Tipula unca. The sequence goes on along the minus strand of OX596380.1, from coordinate 173,848,580 downwards.
TTTATCATTTTATCCGCTCCTCCAATAAGCATAAACGTTGGTGAAATGTAGTAGAGATTCACAAGTCCCTTCCTTAGCCTTAGGTGAAACATGGCCTCTATAAGCATATACAAGCCGTTCTTTACATTTTCTCGATCCCATTCCTGTAATTTGCTTTCTCAAGAACTGGCCACCACGCACTCACTCGATCCATAAATATAGGTCTTACTACGGCATTTCATTTGAGGTGTCGCTTTATAACGAAGAATGTGATCGTGGCCTTAACATATCCAACGCGGGCTTACAGTTCCTTAACATCTTACTACTATATCGAAATGCTTAGCCAGGTTCCCCTGTTACCGTTCCTGCCAACAAGAAGACGCATACTCATCTACTATTTACTAGCTTTAAAAATTTAACTTAAGATAGCATATATAAAGATTAAGATAACTTATATTTACCTACCGCTCAAGATGGTATCACAAAATTTCTTGAAAGAGTTGAGGTTGTTTGGCAGCATTAAAGTAAGCTTACTTGCTGGCCACTCAACTCTTGATTCTATAATAAGTTGATCTCTAGCTTCTTGAGCTAGATTACAGTCATAGAGGATGTGTTCTATGGTATATCCTCGCCCAGTCCACATTTACAGATACTTGAGTCCGCTAGACTCAGTCGATACATATAAGAAGCTGCTAAATGTTAACATCGCCTTCTACTATCAGGTTTCCGTAGCTCACCTCTTGTCCTTTTCATATCTTGTAGTTGGCAATTTTCTCATTTAAGAGTATATCAATAGGAATCATGCCGGCCAGGACAGGAACGGCATAAGTTGACACTGTTCTGTATGCCTTGGTAATTCCGAGCAAGATACTTCTTTGAGCACTTACTAGTGTACGCCGATGGAGACAGTTCATTCTGGCTATGTCCCATGCCGCACACGCGTCTGTCAATGAAGGGACTCGTTTCAGCACCGCAAAAACATTGTTACTTCTTATTGTTTTTTGACAAGTGAAGTTACTCCAAGTCGTTCATCGAAGTCAACTCCCAGCCATTCAACAGTTTTCACCATTTTAATTCTTTGGCCATTTATTGTCCAGTGAACCTTTAAGTTGGATCATAACTGTCTTTGTAGAGGAAAGCTCCATTTTGAAACTTCTGCACCAGTCTACCATCCTGTCTATGGCTAATTCCGCTTTTTCTTGAATACTTTGTCTTGAATTTCTAACAAAGAGAATTACGTTATTGTTGAATGCTACTTCTTGGTTCATGATCCTGTTGAAGACAATATCCCAAAGATGTGGACCAATGATGGAACCTTGCGGACATCCTGTTAGTTTCGGCTCCAACTATGTGTTTTTATCCGGCCCGTATTTTTCTCAAGAATGATTTACACGTACACATAACACATAATATTTATTTATTTAAATTGTTTTTATTTGTATACATTTATTTATTTTATTTATCTATGATTTTTAATTTATGATAATTCACCACCACTTAAATATTATAAGGCGTAAAATATGGCTGCCTTACGTTGCGTAAAAAAATGTGTGTTGCTTTTTTGCTTGTTTGTGTTCTTGTGTGTTGTGATGATGACGTCGCCTTCGTGTCCAAATATACATGTCGTATATTGGAGAGGGAACAGATGCGCCGGCGACGGTCGACATTGCACTTATGTTAAGTGCAGTGGATTATTATTGCATCACCGAACATTGTTGTTCGTGGTGATGTTGTTAGATGGCGATGGTTTTACTATAAATGTTTTATAGTAATGGTTCGGTTATTAGATAGTGTTGGTTGGATAGATGGATATGTGATGGGGTTAGTGAACGCTTAATTCAAATAAGTTGGTTTATATTTGAATTTCACTAATTGTTTTGTATGTGGCAGAATCGAATATCGGTGAGTCGTATATTCGAGCTGCTACAATCCTTTATTGACAATTTTCCGAAGTGTGCCATGACTTGAAATAACAGTGGCTTTTCTTTCAAAGAAATAGTTGTTAATGATGTGATATAGAGATTGCATGAGCAATTGAATCTCTTTAGCTCCAACATTATGCTAGGCCACCACATGTTGTCGAACGCGCCAGACACATCTAAGAAAACTCCAAAATTGTGCATAACCTGACCGAAATTAATTTTTAAAATAATTTACCTAGGATAGGCAACAGCAAGTTGAGTCTATAGGATTTGGGATCGGTTTGACACCTATCTCCGGTTTTCCTAATGATAACTAATTTACCACTTTTCCAAGCTTTGGGAAATACTCCTTTGTAAAGACAAGTATTCATAAAGTTGGCGATACAGGGCCCTATAACAGGCCAAGCACGTTGTATATCACCTCGACCTTAATATTGTCTAGGCCTGGCGCTTTACCAGCTTTCATAGGCATGATAGCCAAAGTAGCCTTTTCATCACTGAAGTGGCTCACGTTTAGTGTAGTTGGTGAAGAGTTACGACTGGCGCCGATTTCAATTTGCTTCACAAAGTCATTTTCCTCAGAGTCGTCTGGTAGTAAGGTATTGAGCAAGCATTTTGTAGTGTCCTCCCAAAAAATAGTTGTTTGTTCACCACTGCTCACCAGAGTACTAAGTACCTCATTTGTTTTCAATTTACCTGTGCTGAACTAATAGTCAAAGACCCACGGTTCACCATTAACATGCTCCGTTATAAACTCTTTTAAGTTCATTTGGCTTTTGTCTCTAATACTTTTAAAATACGCTCTTTAGTGTACCACATAGTTAAGCTTTTTGCTTTCCCGACTTTCGGTTAACCTTGATTCGGTTAAGTTCGGAGACCACCAAGACAAGTTAGATTTGCGAGAACGTTTACGTGGTATAGTAGCGCTACAGACTTTGATAATTCTTGTTATCATTTGTCCAAAATGATCATTATCGCTATCGATCGATACCTTCAGGTCTTTAGCCAGGCTTTGCCAGATGTTACTTAGTTGGCTGTCGAAACACTCCCAATTGGCATGCCTTAAGGCATACCGAGGAGCTTTCTTTTAGATCAAGACAATAGCACTGTGGTCATTTGATGCCCAATTTTCATGGACGGACCAACTTAAAATTTTTCTTAATAGACTGCCCGTCACGAGAGTGAGATCAATAGAATAGATTACTTCTTGCTATAAATTCATCAACGAGGACTCTTCTCTCGTTTGTGTCCTTATAGTGCCAAAGTTTAGACATAGCATTGAAGTCGCTGGTAATGATAATAGGATGGTCTTTAAGATCATCCATGATTTTATCAAGTTTACTTACATATTCCACTGGATCGACTGAATATTGGAAGTAGATACTGACCAGATAGAAACTTCCTAAGTTAGATCTCACCTCTACACACACAGTGTGTGTCGCAGTACTGTGAAATTTTAAGAACGTCAAGAACGATTATTCTTGTGGGCGTGGTCACTTCGCATATTTAGTTTGGCGATCCTCAATCGATAATTATTTTTAGTTTTAACTGTCATAGATAGTTCTCTTCATCCTTGAACCTAATCAAATCCGTTTTGCATGAGGTACAAACTTTACTGCGTGACGAATGGTCGAAAGCCCGGTTTGTTGCGGCAAGAAGCGCATTTAGCATCTTCCGTCTTTTTTGAACATGATTTTTGGTCACAAATGTGGTGTTGTTCCTTACAGAACTTGGCAATGTGTCCAAATTTGTAGCATTTTGTCAATCTGACGAAGTCTGAGACTCTACATGAGGACCAGCGGTGCTACCAGCTCAGCTTTAAAAATCGCCTTACTGGCTAGGAAGAAATCGTGATCTTCCTTTCTTCCTATTTCGATTAGAACGCCATCCTTAATGTTTGTGACTTTCCTAACCGAACCGTTAACCACTGCCGGGTTTATAATTTCCCGCAGTTTATTTTTAACCTCCTCCTTGTCAGTGAAAACCTTAGATTGTTGCCACTATGGGTTTTTCTTTTTGTTCCTGTTACTAGGACAGGGACTTGAGGTACCCCATTTTTCAAAGTCTGCGCGTAAGAGACCTTTTTCTCAGTTTTAGGTGTTTCCATTATCTCTGATCTTTCAAGAAGTCGACCTTTAATGCCGGCTATCTCAAGGCTCATCCAATGGCCTGCGTCTACAATGGCACTTAGGAAATCTTCAAGTTTTGCCCTTTCTCCATTGTTAATCTTGGATATCTCTTTAATCTCCAGTTCTAATGCCTTCACAGCCTCCTTTAGTGCACCGACTTAGTCAGCGCCTACAAACTGTGTGGTGGATTGTTGAGATCCAACCGCTTGTTGCGGTTCGAAACTGATGAAATAAGTGAACTCTTGACCCCCATTTTTCCCAACACCCTCCAAGAATGATTGTTGAAAAGCCTCTCCATCCTCAACGTGTCGCTGTTTGGTGCGGTTTTTGGGGTGGCGGAACGGATTGCGCTTCCGAGCTATGATTAATGATTTTTTATGGCCGGAATTGGAAGATATTGATGTGGACAACGTTTATTTTCAGCAAGACGGCGCTACGTGCCACAGAAGCAACGAAACAATCGCAATTTTGCAAGAAAAGTTTCTTGACCGTGTTATTTCTCAGAGGTGATCACAATCGGCCACGAGATCTTGTGATTTAACACTTTTAGACTATTTTCTTTGGGACCACGTGACATATATAAGGTCTATGCCACTGCTCCACAATCGATTCAAGACCTTAAAGATAGAATTCGTCAAGTTATCGAGGACATACAGCCGCAAATGTGCGAATGGCTCATGAAAATTTCATGAAAAGGATATGGTGTTGCAAGCGTAGCCGTGGCGGCCATTTGGCTGATATTGTTTTCAAGTGTTAATGGCATACCTTCCTCTTTATACAATGAAAAAAACATTTATTGATTTCTCTTAAAAAATACTCGTTATTTTAAATATCAATATGAAACCCCATATTGTAAAACCCTTTACTATCGGGATTTTGTATTTTATAGTAAAAAATACCAGCTCAGTTTTGGACATTCTGATTGCCAGTCAACATTTGTTGGCCTATCTCGTAATAATTAGGAGCATATTCTGGATTACCTTCTTAACCGTGCTAATGCAGTTTCCCGAGACAGCTATCACTACACGATTTGCATAAGCAATTACCCCAATCCTCTTCTCCCCAGTTCCAACAGTAATCCATTGATTGCCATCTTCCAGAGAAGAGAGGACAGGACACATCAAAAGAAAAGAAAATTTTTAGATTGTAATTTCATTTCACAAACGTATTCCACGAGTTTTGTAGAAATGGATTAGAGGATAGAAAGTTTTATAATAAATCATCTGGACCCCAGATGTGACTTATTAAATCCGTTTATAAAGGCCATTACTGGCCCCTTACTGACCCAACTATTGGCTCCAACTGTTTTGATCGTGACGGGTTTTCATACTATCGAAGATAATCTGAAGAGGCCAAGTCGTTCTCTAGATCGTGGAGCCATCGTCGCCTGCAACGACCTATGCGTCTGATCTCGATATTGTATAGAGCTCGGTATGTCCCATCCACTTCGCATTATGGGCCGTAAATCACACGCATATTTCTTTCTCAAGTGTAAGGAGCCATCTCTCGTACTCATCCGTCAGTGCCCAAGTTAAATAACGGGCCTGTACAACGCTTTGTAAAGCTTCAGCTTCACGGCACTTGATATAGGTGTTTAGATTTTCGCAGTGGCCTTAGAGGATACAAAGTACGAATGCCGCCTGCCAGGTTGCAATCTAATATCGTCACCCACACTGGTATCGTGAGTGATAGAGAGCCAAAATATTTTAACCTTTTCACTCCCTCAAACGTGTAGTGGCCACTACTAAAATCTGTGAATATATTTCGTTTTAGATTCTTTGATTTGGAGTCCAACAGAAGTTGAAAACTCTACAGGCGGATCAAGCATTTCTTTCACTCTTTTCCTATTCAGTCCAATCACGCATATGTCATGTGCATATGCAAGTATCTGATTGGACTGGACATATAAAATGTTGAGCTGAGGTATTTCAGTTTTGTGATCTTGCGGTTTGAGGATAAATGTCGGACAGCTTACATACCAGAAAAAATATTCATATTTTGTCTGGCAGTTCACAATAATTATACACCGTACAACATTTAGAACAATTATAGTTTTGTGCAATTAAATATTTAACATTTTAGAAAAATGTATACTTTTTATACACATACGCCGCACGCTATCAATTATAGGCCATCGGTTGTGTCACAAAAACATAAATATTATTGTTTACATGATAAGCGCCCGTCTTTACTGCATATGACGCACTTACATATACTCGATATGAACACAACGTAATCAATTATTGTTAAGGTTGTAAGGTCGATTAAAAACGAAATTAAAAAAATTCTACTTAATTGCACGCGTTCCATTCCATTTATATAGAATAAATTGTCACAATATCAGATTAAGCAATATTTGACTATATATCTGCGTAACAGACAAATTGAGACAAACAATTATAATTAATTATAGAATTTAACATATTGTGTCGTAGTTTGTTAATTTTTCAATAAAATCGGTAATCGGAAATTTATTGATGGTTAATGCGATGAATGGTCGATAACAGAAGTTACATGTAGCGAAATTAAAATTTTGCTGCGGTAATGACTAAAACTTGTCCTCATGAGTTTCATTAAAAGTGTTTTCCTCGTAACTATATACTCCCATATACAAGGTTCAAATTTTCTATACTATGTAGTTAAGCGGTTGTCAAAATGTTGAGGCGACTATCGACGCCATTTTGAAATCAACAAAAACCTAGTTTTAACTCAACTTAACTGCAACCTCGATCATGGAAACCCATAACATGGTTTCAAGCAGTTCGCAAAACTAAAGCACTTTTTGGTCGTCGCACCTTCTCGGCCGGCAATAGTGAAACTGGTGGAAAAATTTGAGCTCTTGCGGGACAAATTAGTGATGTGAAGAATCGAAACCGTGTGCGTCGCTCAAGAACAACTATAATGATATGATAATATTGCTAAACCCACGTTTGTCGATTCCTCGTCGATCTTTGGAATTAGACATTCCACAAACGACATTACACCGTATTTTGCATAAAGACTTAGGTCTTAAGGTTTTTAAAGTTCAGTTAACACAAGAACTCAAGCCGGTCGATCACCATAAACGCTGTATCTTCGCTGATTGGGTCCTTCAAATGCATCAAAATGATCCGAATTTTCATCGAAAAATCATTCCATTTTCACCTCGGAGGCTACGTTAATAAGCAGAATTGTCGCATTTGGGGCTCAGAAAATCCAAGAATGATTGTTGAAAAGCCTCTCCATCCTCAACGGGTCACTGTTTGGTGCAGTTTTCGGGCTGGTGGTGTGATTTGACCTTACTTTTTCGAAAATGAGGCTGGTGCATCTGTTATGGTGAATGGATTGCGCTACCGAGCTATGATTGCTGTACAACCCTGAACCAAGTACAATAACAAATAAATACTATCGTAAAATAAAAATACTATAACCTAATAAAATTGTAACCTAAATTAGTAATAACGTAAAATAGTAACCTAAATTTGCGAATGGTCATGGAAAATTTCATGAAAAGGATATGGTGCTGCAAGCGTAGCCGTGGCCGCTATTTGGTTGATATTAGTTTTTTTTAAATATCAAAATGATACCGCTTATTGGAAAACCCTTTACATATAAAGGGTGTCCCAAAAATAACGCAAGATTTGAATTTGCCGCCATTTGTGCAGTAAAGTGTTGGCAACCCAAAAAAAAAAAATTATTTGATAGCTGAGAGGTTAGGGTTAGTAAAAATGTGGCATTACACGAAAGAACAAAGTATTTTCATTATTGAAGAATATCTTAGAAATAATGAAAGTTTGGCAGCCGCAGTTCGAAAATTTCATACAAAATATGGTCGGAATAGTGTTTTAACTTCGTCAATTGTTAAAAGATTAATTGAAAAACTCAAGGAGACTGGATCAGTTGGAGACTCACTCAATCAGTGTCACTGTTTGGTGCGGACTTCAATTACTGCATGAGACATTTCCTAGTCGTGTGCCCTCCCGTTTTGGTGATCAGAATTGGCCCCCTAGATCTTGTGATTTAACACCATTAGATTTCTTTTTATGGAGTTATTTGAAGTCAAAGATCTATGTCAACAAGCCCACAACCACCCGTGCGTTAATTTTGGGACACCCTTTATAACACAGTTAATTTAATAGAAAAGCTTATGCTATGAAAATTTTAAAATATATCTATCATGTTACCTTGTACATAATTCTGAATATCAAAATGCTCCTTCGTGTGTTAGTTTAGTCCTTTATTACCTGAAAAGAAAACAATTAGTATTAAAGATATTTTTATTGACAATACAATTCGTCTTAACATCAGCAATTCAATTGTTCTTCAACCGTGTTAAAAAAAAATATAGTTGTCCTACACTAAAATTATTAGCAGTGGATAATTTTACCTATAGCCCTGTAGGCGAATAATATAGTTCTATAGCCTATATAAGCGCTTCGTTGCAAGAGAGTGATTGTTATTTTCATCTGCCAATTCATCACATACAGAAAAACTTAAGCCAATATAAAGTGGACACAATTGTGAACCTGATAAGGCAAAAATGTGAATTTTATGATAGGTAATTCCCCAAGGCCAACCACCTCTGGCCAAGCAAACCATATGGGGATTTAAGTGCTAGTGCATCAAATTTTGATAAAAATAAAACAAAGGAAAGCTATACCGCGATAATTCTCATACTTCAAGCGGTCACCCTTCTTGAAGATATGTTTTCCATTCCTCATGCATAGCTGCGGATCGCCATTTTAATCGAATAAGGTCGAAAAGACCAGTTCCATAAAGTATCTTCTCCGAATATCAAGAGATCCGAATTAATGCAGTCCACCCAGGTGAGCGGTTTCGTTTTAGTCTCTGCATGGCTCTACTGAATTCCTCATGGAATGGATCTGTATGTGAGATGACTGAACTACAGTCTGTGACGCATGATGAACACCAAGCAGGTCGGTAAAGTGTCCATTCCATGTGTAGAGTACTGCACCGATTTGTATACAGAGGTTTCCATCCCGGTCCCGAATGGCAATTGATGCCGGCCTAAAAGTATGGTGCAATCCAGTACTTCTTTTTGTTATATCTCTTTTCCATATTTAATGTAGAATGCACTAAAGTTTATAATTATGTAATAATTAGTCTCTTCAAAAGGCGCTGATTACAATTAACCGATCTCTTCTACCGTGATGAACGCTCATAGTCGGCTTAATAAATAAAAGTAAATAAAATCATTATAATTGTGTTTCAATTATAAAAGTGGCGACGACGAAGGGATAATCCTTGGTTTAAAATAACGAGGCTCAGCGTCAGGTTTTAACTTAATCTCAGCTTTATACGATGAACATTTCCCCAATGTATTTTCAAATAGCAATTGATGGTTCTGGCAGATTTTGGTGATTTTGCGTTTCAACTCGCCTTCAATATTGTCTATATATCAACAGCATATATATCATTGTCTCCATGAACTATTTTGAAATTAAGTGTTTCAAACCAATCTAGACCGATAATATTAGAAGTATTTTCTTGTTCCACTACAATTAATGGCAAATTACAGTTATATTGTTTGCATACAACGTCTACAAAGCATACACCTTTGACTTTGATTATGTTGCCTTCATATGCTTGAAAAATCTTCGATGTGGTTTTACAAACAGGACTTCCTAGCTGTCGGTAGACACTTAAACCAACCATAGAACATGTTGCGCCGGTGTCCATTTGATATTTTATTACGAGTGTCATTAATTGAATACACAGACGGTGAATTCGATCCCTGGCTGGACTTGGACTTGAACTAGAACGGTAACGATGGTTGATAAAATGGCGGTCTCTTTTGTAATTTGATCTAGAACCGTAACGCCTACCGTTAGATTGACCTCGTGAGCGAAAACGTGATCGCCTTCTCGAAAATGACCGATCCTTTGAACGCGACATGCATACACTTGCTATTTGACCTTTTTTTCGTCACCGATCACAAATAGCTTTAGAAAATCGGGATTGTCGACGATCCTGTTCTTCAATACAATCAGGGCACCAACGGTAAAAATTTGAACAAGAACCAGATTGTTCACGATTCCGGCTTCGAAAACGACTGGCATTGCTAACAATTTCACCACAACTAGATTCCCCTTTAATTGTCGAACACGTTTTGGTGGTTGTTTCATAAATCTTGGCGGTTTCCAACACTTCTTCTAGCTACGCCACGGAGATCTGCGACCCACTATGTGTAACTTTGATTTGGTTTCATAAAGCGCCGCCAATATATGCGTTTTCGATACAAAATATTTTGTTAAAGTACCACTTAAATCATTAAACGTTTTACTTACCACGTCCCCATTACACAATTTTTCCAAAATATTGAAGATGAAATACCCGACAGATGATAAGAAAAAGGTACGCTTTTGATTGTCGTTTTCAACACCGCTTGCCAAAAAATACTGATTCAGCTTCTCCAAATATATAGGCCATTGATGCTTTTGCTCTTCAAACGGTGCAAAAGGTGGAATTACCGCGTTTGTTTCAATGCGATTTTAATGCATCACCCATCCATTTTTGTTGGTTTACCATCATTGTATTGATGAATTGATGCTGCTTGTGCAATACCTGTACCAACGCCGCCTTATCCACTTATCCATCGTTGAGAATAAATTTTTATCCTCGTCGCCACTTTTATAATTGAGCAGCATTCGCAATTGCTTCTTTTAGTTGATTGAAAGAGTTTTCTTGAGGAACCACCAGGTGGAGAAAAGGTCACATATCGAAATGTGTCGGCAAACGTTTGTATTTACTAAAAACCAACAGAGGAATATGGAAGCGACATCAGAATCAGATTCGAACAAGAGTCGCAGTACCAGATGATTCTAAATACAAACCGATTGTTCCTGTCGATCATTATACAACATCTTCATCAAATCCAATTCCGGGATTACCCAAACAGCATGTTGCCGTTGATAGTTTCTGGAAGTGAGTCAACCAAAATGATTCCAAACGAAGCACCAGCATCAACAGCGTCGATCTCTTCTACCGTGATGGACGCTCATAGTCGGCTTAATAAATAAAACTAAATCAAATCATTATAATTGTGTTTTTATTATAAAACTTTTAAAGAAATTAGGCGAACTGTGCTCATTGCTGAGTTGTTGTACTTTCAGAACCTCGGCCTTCCACCATTCTTGCTTTTTCCGTCTACAAACCCGCTTAGCTGCCCTCTTAGTCAGAGTATCCTTATTTTTCCTCGCAATTATTAGATACTGTGGCACTTTATTATGGGCTATGTATTGTTGCTCAACTGCAAGACGACTATCGTCATCAAATTAATCATTTTTGCGTCTGGCTTGCACTATATCTAAAGTTGTTTTCAGTTCCTCCCAGACTGAGTTCACACAGTCAGACTGACAATTAGCTTACTCAATTTTGTCGCTGACAAGATCCTGCTATCATTTCGATCCTGCGATCTTCGTTTATCAGGCCTTCACAGTCGAAATATTCCTTGCGTTTCGCTGCGTTGCCGGACCTGTACGTAAACTTCGATCGTAGCTTTGGTTGCTTACCGTTAAGTTCTCACATCCTGCACAACCCGAGCTCGCCCTTTTGGAATTAATACGTGGTCAATTCGGCTGCGGGAACTTTTGCGAGGATGTGTCCATGTTTCTAAATGTTTGTGAGGGGAAAATGTGCTTATTACTCTAAGGTCGTGAGCAATTGCAAAGTACCCCATTCTCTCACCATTATCGTTCGACGTTTCGTGTCGGGAGTACGTATGTTTTCATACAAGTCAGCCTAATATCTGCCAGCTCTAGCATTAAACTCCCCAATTACCATTCTAACATCGTTTTCGGGTATAGATCCGATCAGATCGTCCAAGTCACTGTAAAATGAGTTTTCATCTTGGAGCTGGCTGGCTTTTGTAAAAATTCCCAGTCAGTGTTTTCAAGAGCATACTACCACAGCATACTACATGCTTGTCGTGGGAGGCGACTAAACGGGTCAGCCCAGCTGACATATACACATCAGCCCAGCATTCCAAACGTTTATCCGCCTCTCACACGAAACAAATGACACTCATGTTCGTGCAATTTAGGTTTACGAGACATGTGTGCCCCCACGAACACAGAGGGGATAAAGTTGTTGAATGAAGTGAATTTAACAAAAACATTGGAATAATTTAAAAAATAAGATACTAGTGCTATCTATGCGCGACTAAATAAACTAATCAACCATTTAGAAAAGTTGGCGATCAATAAAATAAATTATCATTAGATTCTTAAATTCAAAATATTTAAATATTAGTTTTTGTTGTGCAACCTAAACAAAATGGACAACTAAATCGAAAAGCAACCTCACAAGGAGGCTAAATTAATTAACCAACTGGTGGTTAATAGCATAACAGAAAATATCGAATCGTATTAATCGAAACTATCTGCTTTGCCTAGCACAGTACAAAGCGAAAATAATTGAGCTTCACTAACAATAAGTATGTATAACTCCCAAAGAGCTATATTAACAAAATCTGTGATCTGTAAGTAACAAATCTCGCCTGCGCTAAAATCAATTCGAATTGCAGATCTCAGAATAAAACCAGCGAACGTTTTTTTTAAATCTGGCTTTAATCTTTTTTTAATAAAACTAACTATCATTCCTGCATATATAAGACTTGTACACGTCTATACACACATCGCAATATCTATTCAAAGTGATAAGAACTCAGCAGGATGAAAATATGAAAATTACAAACCGAACAATAGAAATATTAAAGGGAGGGAAAAACAAACAAAAAACGCAAAGAAAATTATCGATTTTCATACAAATTTTCATTTTTTTTTTGTATATGTTGTGTCGTTTGTTTTTGTTGAGCTTCAACAAGTTGAAATATTTTTTTATTAGAGCTTTTCTTTTATTGTTGTTGTCGTTTATATATTTTTATCCGTATTATGTATGTATGTATGCATGTATGTACATATATAGGATATTGGGTGAAATATACTTGTATACATAGAAATGTCATCTCTCCCAAACTATTATATAGCTTTTGGGGGTGTGTAATATATGTATAGATACGGTTATAAATAGAATGTCTACTCGATGTGTACATACCAAACATATAAAATGTATATAAAGGTAAGATGTGATGAGTGGAATGTGATTGATATGTACTTGAACGTGTATATATACTCGTATATAGCAAAATTGTGGAACGTAATCCAAAATTATGTTTCTCGATTTACTGTTTTTTTCGTAAATATCTTATAGAGCGCATTGTCATTGTTGTAAATAAGAGGTTACTGATTGTACTGAAGATTTAAGTACTTTAGAAAAATTTAGAGCAAGTGGGATACAACTAAATAATTTTCTTATGTATAATTGCGTGTATATTTGCGTAGGAACAGCGGATTTGGTTGCTTCTTAGGTTACAATGAAAGATGTTCAATTCTCAAATTTCCCCATTGTAAATCCGGCCACAGGATGCCTTCATCAGTGATAGCTGCACTCACTAATCCATTGTGGTCGATTTGAATAATCTTCTATAAGAATAATCTTCATTAAGGTAAGTCTGAGAGCTGCGAGTGATAGCTACTCTCGAGATTAATCTCCAGGGATGGGCGAGGTAGATTACACCGTGTAATCTACGCGCTTGTCGACACGTAAAATATTACGTAAATTACTTGGCAATAACTTTTGTCCAAATTAAGACAATTAAGAAAATGTCAACAACCTACGATATTTAAGCGCTATGATATAAAATGCGATATTTTGTAAAAGGGCGATTCCGTTAAGCCGTAAGAAGAGATTAAAGAAAATGTTCAAATTAAATCGGGAAACACATACCATACAATAACTTTGGTAATATATGTTGAAATAAAACAACCAAAAGCACTAATTAAATAAAGTTTAGGAACTAAACGTTCCGATTGGTCTAAATTTTGTTTATAACGGATAAAGCCAAGCAAATGTTGTTCAATGCTCCCTATGAGATTCTACACAACTTCTGATGTGATTTAGCCAGCAATATTGTTCCATTTAGAACGTTAGTTATCACCACAATGTTCTGATATTTGGACTACTAGATGAGGATAAGGCTATTTCTTGATCGATTATGATAAATCTCAACATATTGGATAGAAATGCGACTTGAAAAAATTGATTTTTGAATAAAGTTCTGGATGGCTAATTTTGATGAAACACAGCATGTTGAAGGTCCATGGGATTATAAAATGATTTTAGAATGAAGTTCGGGATACCTAAACTGAAACTTAACTGAGCTATTTCTTAACCGATTCTGATGAGTTGAAGAAAATTGATCTTAATCAGTGAAAACCACATCCCAAAACTTATCTCAAATATATCATGTTAGAATTTTCGTTTCAACTGAACATGTCGAATTACATCGTAATTGGTTATCGAATAATCTCAAAATTAATTTTTAAATCCTGTTTCTATCGAACAGATAAAGTTTCGTCATAATCGGCCAATAAATGGATTCTTAATACTAGTTGGCCATATTCAAGAATTGTATTCAAAAATTATTTAATCCCACTTTTTTCAAATCAAAAATCACTTAAAAATCCTATTTCCATCGAACATGTCGAGTATCATTATAATCGGTCAAGGATTAGCCTAGTTCTATTCAAGTTGGTCATTTTCCATAATATAGTCAAGAAACAACTTTGTTCGATGCCCCAGTTTCTATTCAACATGTCGAATTTGATAATAATTTAATAATTAATTGCTGCGCTGAATTACAATCACGATTCGCAATGAATTGCTTGCGATGAATTCCTGTCGCGATGAATTGTAATCGCGTTGAATTGATTGCGATGAATTGCTTACAATCAATTTCATACAAATCATCCGGTTAAACTTTACTGGTGAATCGTCAAATTATAATCCAAAATACGTTTCTGTAGCCGTTCTTTTATGTATACACATTCAACCAGTGATGGGCATTTACGCGACATCTATTAATTTCTACGTCCACGTGTCGACCACTCGTTGATAATGACAAAAATATAGACAATGTCGATAATGTAGAAAACCTCTAGAATGGTGATTTATTGAACTATCTATAGTGATCCAATTTTTGTAGTGTGAATTTGAAACTTTGATGGAACTGTAAAAATTATATGTAGAATAAATGTTTCGAATTTATGAGTAATATCGGAAAATATCGAGAAGCTGTTAGATGCTTTATTCAACAATATATGAATCAATAAAATTGTACAAATCCAAATCTTTCCTATAGTGGTATATCTGAAAATGCCAACTTATGATTAAAATCTCACATAGGGTTCGTATTGAGTCCCCGGATACTCTCACTTCTGGTTTTATAAGTACCCGAATACCCGGGTAATTAGGACGGGTATTTCTGAAACGTGTTTTTAAATTGAACAGCTTTTAATACGTTTATATCCGAGTCAAAATATTGTAATAAAGGAATGACCGCGGACAACACAAAATTTTCTGATGGTTAAATTAACCATCATTCAAACTTCGAATAGAATACTTTGGGCCCATGGTGAAAACCGAGGATTCCATCATAATTCGCAAATGCGCTCGGCTGCTCTGGCAAACTGTAACAGCTTAAACCGGGGTAGGGATGTTGACCTACATTTAAAGATCTATAATTAAGAAATCGGGACCTAACTACCTCGAAAGCGGGACAGCCACAGACAAAGTGAATGCTGTCATCGTCATCTTCAAGACAGCTGTCACACAAGAAATCTTGGAAAGTCCCACTCTGTTTAAATGGAGTTTAAAACGACCATGGCCGGTCAGAATAGCGACCATGAACTCTCAGTTGGTCTTTCTTCAAAGATAGAGCAAACTTTGCCTCAGATTAGGTTCACAAATGAAGTACTTAGCCACTCGGCAAGTAGTACAAGCTAGCCAATTACGCTTAGCCTGCAAAAACATGTAGTTCTTAATAGCTTCCTTACCACAATTAAAGGTCAGGGGCACTGCCGGTTCAGGTCCAATGAATTTCATCCTTGAACCTGTTTTAGCTAAAACATCAGCTATCTGATTACCTTCAATGCCACAATGAGCCGGAACCCACATAACTCTGACACGATTATTAGAGCAAAGGACGTTAATAAAATGTTTACAGTCCTTGACCAGTTTGGAAGTGATCATAGGATTTCGTAATGAATTGAGTACAGGTTTACTATCACTGCATAGAATAATGTCTTTTCCGGGAACAGCGAGGTTAGAAGCGTCAATCGCACAACGTGTGAGTGCAATCAGCTCCGCTTGAAATACAGTGCAGTTCCGGCCTAGACTCCCACATGATTGTAGGTCATGTTCAGGACAATAGGTTCCAAAACCTGCACCAAAATTAGAGTGAGACCCGTCAGCGAGAAACACGAGCGAGTGAGCCACCCAGTCCTTAAATTCTTGAGACGACCACGAGTTCCTCGTTGGATAAACCGCACCGAGAAAGAGAAATCAAAGCAGAATTCTGGCAACAATTTGTCATTAACCATATTAATTTCTGGTATATATGAGCTGAATAAATTGTAGATTAGTCTATGCCCTGTGATCAGGCCGAGAGCGTTCCACGCACCAATACACCGCAGGCGAAAGGCAGCGGAGCATGCTGTGCCTAGGATGACCGACTGCAGTGGGGGCAGAAATAAAATTGCCTGTAAAGCAAGTATAGAAGAAGAGGACATAGCACCCGTAATAGCTCGACAAGCCATACCTTGTAAATAGGATAGGTAAAGCTAGAGATTTGTAAATAAACATCAGCATTTTGGGGGTCAGACCACAGGACTTCCCAAATGCTCTTCTACACTGCCAGAAAATGAAAGTGACCTTTTGCAGTTTTATTTCAATTTGAGATTTCCAGGAGAGTTTACTGTCAAGAATGACACCCAGATGCTTTACTGTGTCGGATCTAGCGATCGTTTCTCCTAAAAGAGAAGAAGTAGACAGCTCTCTTGTATTCCTACGTCTGGTGAAGACTATCAGACTAGTTTTCGATGCATTAACGTACAGCCCCCAGGTGTCTAGACACCAGATTTCTACAACTTGGAGAGCGCGTTGCGTTAAGACTTATATTACATTAAGGTATTTACCCTGAACCAGAACGACTAAGTCATCAGCATAACTCTGAGCAGTGAAGCCGGATTGCTGTAGTTTTACAAGTAATTCGTCGATAACTAAGAGATTTGACACAGGAGAGGTGACAGAACACCTCCCTGGGGGCTTAATACTAATCGATCTTTCAATCCTCGTAACAAGTTCATGCAGCGCAGTTTCACATGATCTCGCAACTCTGTAAGCATGTTGAGTGCTACCAAAAACGATACATATAAAGACATAAAGCGCCATATTTTGATTTCGTATATGGCATTGTTAGTGTAAAATTATCAATACCCACTGCATGTATGCGTGTTTCGAAATACAATACCCAGATATATGCATTTTAAAAAAATGAGAGAATAAACTATATACTATACAAACGTGCGTGATATAATACAAACACAATACTATATCTATAATACTAGACCAAATGAAAAAAATTTAATAAAATCATAAACGAAACGATATACCTATATCCTTCAAGCAGCGTACATAACATCGGGAGAATTTACCATAGTATAATTCCCGGTCTCTCGATCAATCAAATCGCTTAAAATGATATAAGCCCCTCCTACTTTTGCCATACTCGAGTTAAAAAAATTCTATCTTTGAGCAAAATGGGCCGCAGGGTTACCAACTAAAACACAATTATTTTTTAAATTATGAGCAATTTTTTGAATATTGACAAAAGAGCAAACTGTAATACGCAGTGTAACATAAATGTACTGCATATTATAGTTTGCTCTTTTTGAATTTTGACGTCTTATTTGATTTGATTTTTCGATTCCGTGTCACCGATAATTTTTGTGTATATTGTTTTAATTATATTTCGTGTAGATATTTAAGTTTATTATAAAATTATATAATATTATAATAAAATTAGATTTTTATATAATATAATTAATACATAATGTCAATTAAAATAAATGATTTTCAGTAGGTATTGTGCATTTGTGAATATCCGAAATAAACCGTAGCAGAGATAATAATCCGTCATAGAAATGAGAATCGTTTAGTATGACGGTATACCGATCTACCAGAAATCACCTGTCGTCATTTGATTAAAATTAATTATTAATGTTGATTCTTTGTCAGTAAAAAGTACAATATAGTCCCAAAATGTCTCCGTTTAATTTGGAATTGTGTTTTGTTGTTTAGTCGGTAAATCAGTCCATATATGATTTGTATATTTTGCTCCATTACATTCAATTTATCTGTTATTTAAAATCACCGCTAGAAATAATAAATTAAAAAATCTAAAATAAGACATGTTATCTCAAAACGCACAATAATAAAAAATTTGGTATTGACACAGCCAATCTCAAATTGATAATGAAATGTTTAGCAAATCTAACAAAATGGACTACATTTTGAGCGAAAACAACAGCGCCTAACTTCAACTCAATACTATGGTAAATTCTCCCGATGTTATGTACGCTGCTTCAAGCAGCGTACATAACATCGGGAAAATTTACCATAGTATAATTCCCGGTCTCTCGATCAATCAAATCGCTTAAAATGATATAAGCCCCTCCTACTTTTGCCATACTCGAGTTAAAAAAATTCTATCTTTGAGCAAAATGGGCCGCAGGGTTACCAACTAAAACATAATTATTTTTTAAATTATGAGCAATTTTTTGAATATTGACAAAAGAAAAAACTGTAATACGCAGTGTAACATAAATGAACTGCATATTGTAGTTTGCTCTTTTTGAAATTTGACGTCTTATTTGATTTGATTTTTCTATTCCGTGTCACCGATAATTTTTGTGTATATTGTTTTAATTATATTTCGTGTAGATATTTAAGTTTATTATAAAATTATGAATATTATAATAAAATTAGATTTTTATCTAATATAATTATTACATATTATGAATTAAAAAATGATTTTCAGTAGGTATTGTGAATTTGTGAATATGCAAAATAAAGCGTAGTAAAGATAATAATCCGTCATAGAGATAAGAATCGTTTTGTTCGACGGTATACCGATCTAATCTTAATTATTATATTGATTGTGGTTAGTAAAAAGTGCAATACAGTTCCAAAATGTCTCCGTATAATCAGTAAATCAGTTTAGTAAATCAGTCCCAATAAGGCAATATCCATATTTTGCTCCATTTCGTTGAATTTATTTGTTATTTAAATTCACCGCTAGAACCAATATTTTGAAAAAAAAATAATTATATGCGACATTCATTTTAACGAGAGCGATAAAGGGAAGCGAAAATTAAAAAAGAATGTCGTACCTCAATTACACTTGATTGATTCTAGCATTGGCGAAGCTCCCGTTTCATTGAACGATACACTCCAACCGAATACTAGCGAAACTGAACGTCCAGCTAGATATGACAATATTCGGACGTACGAACGAACGGACACGGAGCAATCTGAAATGACAATTTTTGATTTTGAAAATATTCAATCGCCTAAGAGATTCAAGAAAAATGTGCAATCAGATTTTAATGAATGTTGCAGTCATTGTATTAAAAATATTCAAAATTGTAATTTTTATAAAAGAAAATATTGTTTCATAAAAAAAAGGTACGATCTTTTAAAAAATAAGTGTCAGACCATCAAAAGTAGTAATTTAAATCTTAAAAGAAGAACTAAAGGAAAACTCTTACCAAGGACTAAGAATGAATCAAGAAAATTAATTAATAATGAAATTAATAAAATAAATATAAGTGCAAATGCTAGAGAATTCTCAAAAATGTTGTTGTTGAGATATTCGAAAACATTAAAATACCCCGAGAATCAGCGGCAAATCGCTCAAAATACATATTTTATACCTCCAGCTTGTTACCGATTTTTGCGTAATAATTTAGAATTTAATCTGCCATCTAAAAACTCAATTTTGAACTGGATGCCCGTTAAAAATCTATCTCCGGGAAGAAATATAAATATTTTAGAAAATTTAAGAAAAAAAGCAAATGTGTTAACAATGGAGAACCGAAACGTGATCTTGTTATTTGATGAAATGCATATCCGTAGAGAACTAGAATATGACGGCAAAAAAGATATTGTTCAAGGTTATGCGGACAATGGTAAAATGAGAGAACCTGAACTTGCCAAATGTATTTTAGTTTTCATGATTAGAGGCCTTTTTTGTCAATATAAATATATATCTAGTTATTATACGTCTGCAAAAGGATTAACTGGCAAAGAGTTAGTGGAACTAATTGAGGATAACGTTACTTTCCTAAGCGACGTCGGATTTCGTATTGTAGCCACGGTTTGTGACCAGGGTTCAAATAACAGAAACGCATACAAAATTTTGGGAGTTTCAGTAGAAAAACCATATTTTTATTTAAAGGATAAAGGAACAAAAATATTTGCACTATTTGATACGCCACATTTATTTAAATCGGTCAGAAATAATTTAATAAAATCAGACATTGATACGCCTGATGGTCCGGTTAGCTGGGGTGTTATTAAAGATTTATATGAAGCAGAAAAAAATAATGCAACTAAATTATGTCCCAAAATTACATACCGCCATGTATATCCTAATACATTTGAAAAAATGAGAGTTGCTTTGGCAACTCAGGTTTTCAGTAGGACTGTTGTTGCGGGTATAAGAACAATGCATGAGTTGGACAAATTTTCCAATAAAAACAGTAGTTTCGTGCTTGCAACTGCAAATTTTTTTGAGAAAATGGACAAATTATTTGACAACCTAAATAGTAAGACATTATATTCAAAAAATAATAATAGAAGTGCCCTAAAACCTAGTAATCACATTGTCGATAATTTAGTAATTATGAAAACCTACGTTGAACAGCTGAAATGTAAAAGCACCACAATCAACTATTGTTTTAAAGGGCTTTTGATAACTATTAACGGCATTCTCCAATTATCCAATAGTTAATTTAAAGAAACACCTAGTATCGAATATGTCATTACAAGTAGGTTGAATCAAGATCCACTGGAAAATACATTTTCTATTGTTAGAGGAAAGGGTGGACATTGCAAAAATCCATCTGTATTAGAATTTAGTAGAATTGTAGCACAAATTAAGTGTATAAAATTCTTAAAAAATACTAACCTATCCAACTGCGAGTATGATGACGAAGAAATGATAAGCAGCCTAAACCAAATTGATGGCATGCAAGACTACCCAAATAATGAATTTGAAAAACATGATACAGAAATTGAAATTAATGAAGATTCGTCAGAATTGTTAGTAGAAGAAAATAGTTTCAAAATTGAAGATTTTTTACTGCAAAGTCAAACTGATGAAAATTTAGATCTACGTTTAAAATTTAGGTACGTTTTTTTCAAGTGCAATAAAAATATAAAATGCGAACTTTGCAAAAAACTTCTTACTAAACAAGAAAAAACAATTAGTTTGAAAAACGAGTATTTTATTTACTTTAAAAATTATACTCAGAATACAGATTTTGGAAGCTTGCAAGCTCCATCTGAAATATATTTTAAGTTGTCCATATATTGTTCCGAAATATTTCACAAAATATTTGGTAAAAGTCCCCATCTACCAAATATTAAAAAATATATAACAGACCAATGTAAAGAAATCATTAGACTACAACCGGAATTTAATGAATTTTTGGATCCTAATAACCAATGTTATGACCAATACGATCATAGATTTCATGATTTTAGTTTTAATCAGAAAACATTGTAAATGGTCTACAAAAAAAACTATTTCACATTCAAAATTGGGAATTTTAAAAGCATAAGCGATGCAATTCATTTCTGGATTTTCTTCAAATAATTAAAATTTGTCATAGAAATTCATACTCATACCAATACAAACCGACGAAAGAATAAATGTATAGTTAAAATTTGCATACAGTTGAAACCTACCATTTCATTCATATAAAATTTTGATACAGTAAAATAAATATTAATTTTTCGGAAACTAAGCAATGTATACTGTATAGCGATTATATTCATTTGAGAGTATATTCATTTTTCTTTTTGATTTTGCTTGAGAGAAGCAAAGAGAATGAAATGTTATAGATCCGCACTAATACAATCAGTGGGTATTAATAAGCAATTTTACAACAACAAATAATTTTATTCAACTCTTACTATATTACACTATGGCTTTGTATGGCTTTATATGGTTTGTTTATGGTGCTACTGAGTGGGATGACAGATAATTGATGATCCCTAATATATCTGTCAACAATTCTTTCCAGAGTTTTGAGAAAAGTTGAAGAAACACTAATAGGGCCAAATGCCTTGGGAACGGTATACTCCGTCTTTCCAGCTTTCGGAATGAACACAACTCTACTCCTGCTCCAGGACTGTGGAACATGTCCAAACGCAAAGCACGCTTGGCAGAGTCGAAGTAAATGTTCCTGAATTAGGGGAAACCCATGCTGTAATTCAGCAGGAAAAACTCCATCTGGACCACCTGATTTATAAGGTAAGAAGGAGAAAACGCTGCAGCGCAAGGTGTTGAGAGTGACTAGCCTACAGGCTAAGTCCCAGTCAGGTGAATAATCAGTACCATTAGGCTGGGCGTCAGCAACATAGTCATGATTGATAACATTGCACCCAGCGAAATGAACAGAAAGTAGTAGTACGACAATTTCCTTCCTATGGAAGCGGTTAATCTGCAATCAGGAAGTTGCAGCACCTCGAGTCGGCAGGAATCATTTCTAACCAAGGACCTATTAAGTATGGCGATTCCAGAGATACTATTAATTTCTTCGAAGTATAGTTTTATTAACTCATTAACTCAGTTTTTATTAACTCATGTAACGTTAAACGCAAATGCGTCTAAATTTCTAACTTCTTTGCGATTTCTTTGCGCACAACGCGAGTAGAATTTGATTGACAACGCCAACAATTGATTGATAACGCTTCTAAAACTCGATGGAAATCTATTGTAATGCAAGACCAAAAAAACATGTCATGAATGTTATGCCGAGTATATAGTAAAGTTAATTTTTGACGAAAAATTTCTAAATGCGAACTCAAGTAACGTGTTCATTACATACGCAGCTGATTTGCGGTTGTCATTGTCAATGAATATGCCTGACAAATCAAAAAATACGAAGACGTGTTAAAAATTCTGATGTGTGCATCATATGACTTTATCACCCAAACCTGTTGTCGGAGGTTAATTTTTCGTGCTCACCAAATATTTCAGAATTTTCAAGAAACAATTCCTCTCTGTCAATTGCGAATTTTTTAGAGCTGTTAAAACTAACAATCTGGATGTAATTTATACAAAGTCCTTTTATATTATTTCGTTCAAATCCTTTTTAAAATCTTACGCTTAATTCAATTTTATATAATAAAAACACTATGCAAATGATTATTTAACTAATAATTTTCATAATTGTTTAAAAAATGTGTAAAAGATTGGAGGAAAGAAAGTTCTGGATAAAACCGCTGGGACCATAGATGGGTCAACATTTCGATTATATCATGTGACATATCAAATGAAACGTATTTTTATAACCAATCTAGTGGTATATAGATTTATTGACCAATTAAGATTAAGATTTTAACGATATAATATAAAACAGCCTTTTCTAAATTACGTCCAGGTGGTTTTTAAGAAATTTAAATTGTTCTGGTTGGAAAATTAAATATTGCCAGGTAATTTACGTAATACTTTACGTGTCGACAACTGCGTAGATGACTTGGCATAGTCTACTTCGCCCATACCGGCATTTGACGCTACTGTGGAGAATCTCACAAACACCTGGCAAAGACCATGAGTCGATAACTGTAAATCGCTTGCCATCTTAACTCTTTTTGCAAATTTATCTAAGTGAAAGTGCTTATATTTAGCGGGAGCGCATTTCCACATTCACGCACGTCTGGATTTTTGCGGAACCGAGTAATCCTAAGGAAATCTGGGGAAATGTTACAAATCAGCAATCCAGATCTGCCAATAGCCACTAGGAGGATTGCCAAATTGAGGGAAGTTAAAGCGGAAGCAGATCACAGATCGGCCGTTGCAGTCCTCAACAGAGACTCCTTGGTTGCTCTGGTAACATATCAAGGTCTACAAGCATGATGAAGCCGACAGATCAGGGGCATCTGCAGCAGATGTAGATATACTACTTGTGGAGTCCCGCCTGCTGTTGGGGGCCAGAGCGTCTCTGAAGACGGTCAGGAGACATTATCCATCGATTCGGATATATCGAGATCTATGGTGCTACATCATAAGTACTACATAAGCACTATCTAATGCATATGATCGTTCAGATTAACCTCCACTAGTGTAAGGCTGCCTCGGCGGGAGCTCTGCTCAAAATAGCATCTCAGTCCATTGAGGTGGTTCTGGTTCAGGAACCTTGGGTCAGTGGTCAGCGCGTACTGCGGCTCAGAACTACCAACTAAATAGAATCAGAACTCCCAACTAAATAACTCAGAACTCCCTTCAATAAAATACTACATGCGACAAATTAATGTAAAACTCGTTCCTGCATTCTTGCTAGAAATAATTTGAATATTTTTAGGAGGAAAGTATACCACCAGGTAGGTTGAGCAGTGCAATAACGGATGCTCAACGACGAAAAGTAGGTTTCATTATGGGCAATGATGATAATACGCATCACTCAATTTGGGGAAGTACAAATATCAACCGGGGAGGTGAGTTACTTCTTGATTTTGTTTTAAGTACTAACCTAAACATAGCTGCCGTACTTTGAATCCTCTAAGGACACTGCTAAAATCTAAACACCTGTCAAGTGCCGCATTACAAATCATTGATCAGGCCCATTGTTTCAGTTTTCAGTTTTTAACCAATGAATACTCTTGCAATAAAATTGAGCGCTAGGCAATTTCACAGCCATAATCGCAAATCACAAAACTTTAGGCTTGTACTAAAATATTTAAAGACATCATAAAAATGTATTTATTTCTCAAACGTGTGGGATGAACGTGGATTACAAACAACCATACTGCTTATACCTTTATCGATTCACGAATTTCATATATGCACAGACATACCTTACATATAATTTCAATTGTAAAGCAACAAAAAAGTAATTTTTTCTCCATTCAACAGTTAATTACAATCCATCAAATTTTATGTTTGCATGTACCGGGTGAGTATATGCAGGGAACATTATTATCAGACAGTATACAGCAAATAAGTATACGGATGGGTGGTGCAAAGTATATCCAGATGCCTACCCCCTACAAATACAACGCAGATTTCAAGATAATATTTCAACTTTGATTATTTTATATATGTATATATGTATGTATAGTTGTATACCAAACAAAAGAAGCTAGCATCCATGTATGTATTACTCCTGAATATTTTATAATGATCACAATTCACAAGAACGCAACACCAGAAAAATTGTTAAGGATTTCAATAATAAATACGTGAGAAACCACCGTGGGTTCATATTTCACATAATAACTAAAATAAAAATAATATTCACGTTTATGAAATATATAATGCATGTAATATTTATGTATGTACGAGTATATGTTTATATGTGCGGGTGTATGTACTCACCGGTATATATTGCATACATTATTCGTTCAACATACATACATAAATATATAACGAAAAGTCCTTAACGTATATATACTCGTAAGAAGAGCGCAATCACAAATCTTTCCGTTGTTCGTTTACGTGGACGTCTACGTACATCTATCTATACATACACATATATGTACGTATATTAAATGTAAATTTAATTTAAAAATCTGTCAGGGAAATATACTTCGGATACCTTTGTCATCAACCATCACATCATCTTCACAAAATCCATCTTCTTCTCTGTATTACAAGCAGTATTTTTTTATTGAGAGGATAGGAACGCCTCGATTAACTGCTGTACGCTATTTCTGCAAATGCTTCATTATTGTAAGCCCAGCCGCCTCATCTCCCTAATACCCAAATCAAACAACCTAGCGCTCAAATCAAGATTTATGTGTATAGGCCAGAGGCAGAACCATGTCCATGTACCCATCATAACAAAGGGTTGAACATTTTGTGCTTTTAGGCGTGCTGAGTTTTTAATTTCGACACTCAATACAAAAAGGAACGCAAATTCCTTGATGCAATTAACGCTGCTCTCAATAATTCGACTGTTAAATCTCAAGGGTCCCACCGCTAGGCAATTTCTCTTACGCTGCTGATTCAAGGAATAATTTATTGACGT
This sequence comes from Tipula unca, assembly GCA_951394425.1. Lineage (NCBI taxonomy): Eukaryota > Metazoa > Arthropoda > Insecta > Diptera > Tipulidae > Tipula > Tipula unca. Next base: position 173,822,393 of record OX596380.1, on the reverse strand, counting down.
CAACTTCCGATATATTTGGCGCATGAGGACGTCTTGTCTCTTGAACAATTTGGTGTTGTTGTTTCCTTCTGTCTTTGCTGCTTGATGGACCTCAATTGGACTACTCATCAGCCTTTGTTGTTATTGATTTGCCGCTGAGTTACCTTGGTTGATTTCCTTTTTTTTTGGATTCGATTGATGAGCTTTATATGGCATCCACCCGAATTGATGGCGTTGGTTTATAGCATGGCCTCTAACAGCTTATTGTAAACATCTGTCATTTCGATAGAGGTGGGACCATTCCTAGAATTTTGTCATCGTTGCCAACGAATTCGTTATATAAGCCTTTTAGACTCGCTATTTTTGTGCTAAGTAAGTCTTCATCGTCTTTTCGATAGTTATTCTCTAGCTGAACTATCTTTCTACCTATTACCTCTTGGATTTGAAGTAAGCCATCCATCTTGTTGTTGTTTGGTTTACTTGTGGTGGTATTGATGCTTGTTGTTGCTTAGCTCCTCCCTTGACGTTAATTTTGTGAAGTTATATGCCAATTATTGCTTAACTGCTGTTGTCGTCACCCTCGACGACGTTACAAAGTGTCCGTCTGTACTGATATTTGGCAGTTGTTTTAGTGGTCGAAGGAACAATGTTAAGTGTCGCCAGTTCTTGAGAATGTTAAGTTTAGCCTCAGCTTGAATCCGATGTTAAATTTAGTATTAGCTTGAATCTACTTTTCGTTTAGTTTATTTAACGCTAAGCCCACTGCTGGTGGGGGCTAATACCGCAGTGAAATGAAATAACGTTGAGTATGGTTTAATAGATAATGATTTTCCGTATGGAGGACCATGCCAACGATAGTACATGGTCCTTCATCCGGCACATCATCCGGCTCGATGATTAATTATTAGATTATCTCGGATGGAGTTTACGAGCACAAACTTCATCTCAAAGAGTTATTTGAGAGATTAGTCAAATATTGAATTAACATCCCAGTTTCAAAATGCGAATTGATGCCATATTACCATCGCCACGGCGAGAGAAATTTCCTGCTCCAACATCCATAAGGCAAATTCAGCGATTTGTGGGAATGGTCAACTATTATCATAGATTCATTCCCAAGCTAGCCGGATAGCTGTCTCCGATTTATTTAACATCTGTAACAATAAAAATTTCAATTGGCCTGACGACGCTAACGAGTCGTTCGTCAAAATAAAAGGTGCACTTGCTAACGTAATAATGTCAGCCCATCCCTTTACTAACACAAAGTTTAGTATTGCCACAGATGCTTCAAACATTGCGGTAGGAGCAGGTTTACAACAGATTAGTGAAGGATGTAGCCAACTTTTAGGGCGCTTTTCCCGCAAACTCTCTACAGCGGAAAGTCAATATTCAGCCTTTGACAGAGAACTGCTTGCTATTTATCTAGCAATAAAACATTTTAGGTATTTCATAGAAGGCAGGCAATTTTCCGTCTACACGGATAAAAATCCACTTACCACGTCAATCACATCACTGAGTGAAAAGAGTCCACGGCAGACTCGTCGCATCTTGACTTCATTGCTCAGTTTACGACGGACGTGCAACATATCACGCAAGCACAACGTGGTCGCTGACACTTTGTCATGATCATGTGACCACGTTGATTTCGAAACTTAGCTAAGGCTCAAGAGTCTGATGATGAATTGAAGGAAGTACTTGATAATTCATCTCGTTCTGCGGGTTCTAAGTTTAAAATAGAGCTCACCATCCTCTCCGATTTGAATATATATTGTGAAACATCGACGAGAGTTCATTAACCATTTGTTCTAGCGGCGCAAAGACAAGTAGTTTTCAGCACACTACAAGGTCTCTCTCAAATTTGAACAGCAACATTACGAATTGGGTTCGTAGTTGTATCGGATGCCAACTATAAGCAAAGTACAAAGGCATACGAAGTCGCAACCGGGAAATTTTGATCTTCCAGCAGCAAGGTTCGAACATATACATAGGGATGTAGTGAGACCACTCCCACCGTCCAAAGGTAATATTTATATTTTAACAATAGTTTGGTCGATTCACTCGATGGCCTGAGGCATGGGGTTCGAGAAAGTACCGCTGTCACTATTGCTAAGACTTTTATCGAGCAATATATTTCATGGTTTGGAATACCACTTGAAATTACAACTGACCGAGGCAGCCCATTTGAGTCAAAACTCTTCTCTGAGTTAACGCGTTTACTATAGGCGCACATAGGATTTGTACCACCGCCTACCATCCACAGGCAAACGGTATGGTCGAACGTTTCAACCGACAACTGAAATCATCACTCAAAGCTCGTGATAACGTAATTCATTGGAGTACTGAGCTCCCCCTCGTCTTATTGGGGGTACGAGCAGCAGTCAAAGACGAACTGCATTGCTCACCAGCAGAGCTAGTATATATGGACAAGTCCTCAAACTTCCAGGAGATTTTTTTGTAACCAGCTCTTCGGATCCAAATCCCGATCCATCTGACTTTGTTGGCAAACTTCGTGCAAATATGCGCAAGATTATTCTTGTTGACACTCGCAAGTCAACTTTCACGCCAATTTATATCCCGAAAACACTGGAAAGTTGCGAGTTCGTTTTTGTTCGTATTGGAAACATTTCTGTGGTCGAAATGTAAATGTTTCCATTGACAAACTAAAGCCGGCGCATGGTATCCTCAGCTTAGCAAAATTTAACCAAACTAATCCAACAAGAAAAGTCCGATTCCAAATTCCTTAACTTCGTTTTCCTAACGCTTACTTTATTTTTTGTTATTTCTTTTTTTACAGTTTACGAGAGGAATCTACTTGCAGGGGGTTTACCCTTTATGTAAATTTGTAGAGGTGTAGAGTCGCTACAGGTCTGATAGTTAGAGTTAATAATGTTGAGTGGTTAAATTATTCTTTAATTAGGTTGTTCTCATTCTAATTATTAGACCCGACTCGAGATAATCTAATAATTAGTCTACAGTTTAAATTTGCACTCACTTCAACAATTGGAATCATTGATAAAGAGTAATTCCACCATAATAGACAACACAATTAAGCTATAGTAAAGCTATATTTCAAATCTCACCATGGAATCGTTAAACAACCTGATATAGAGCAACAGAGAAGGCTGAATGCTGCAATGGAATTATTAAATGAATACGCCATCAGAGAAGAACAAATTCGCTCGATATTAACCTCAACAATTGAATTGATGTTAATTTTAAAAATTTCTGAAGTCACCCAGCAAACCTTACATGATGTCATTAATTGCCCCCGCTCAATTAGAACAAGAGCTCGAATTAATCAAACGACACATACTAATAACCATAATCATACCTGGGCATGGCATCTCCTTCACATATATCACGCAGCATGAAATTACGTAGTAGAGTCACCCGGCGCACCATCATAATAAAAATCACCATGACTTACAAAAGAAGAAGTGAAACAATGCCAACTGCATGTAACATTAGGTTAGTTAAGATATCAAACCATTGGATTAAGCACCATTCGACGAATCATTGGTTATACTCCATTCCAAATGAAACAACATTCGATGTAGTATGCAGCCATAGCATTAAATCATTTGGTCTCCAACGATGGGAGGGGCAATAGAAATCTAGGATGCGTGCTGCTGATAGAAAGCTGGATGCGTGCTGCGTGACACAAATGTATACGTCGTTGCCATCGGTTCAGCTTCCAACCACATCAACGAATCGTTCCGCAGACCACTCAACACTTTAAATGGAGCCAGTAACTTATGCTGCTCTTAATGCTTCAGCAAGACTTACATGGACTACGAAATCATATACTAGAACATAAGTCCTATACATTTCTCCAAAAACAAATATTTGAAAACGTGCCTACTGAAATAATTGTTCTTCAAACAAATCCAAATCTATTTTGTTCAATCAGTTGGTATAGATCAACTTTGAAACATAACATAGGTATAATGACCAATTCAGCAATGTATATAATGTTCCAAATTTTGGTAAATTCAAAAATTTGTTGCCATCGTCAATTTATGTTCCACAATTTATTCGGCCTAAAAGATACCAACAAGTCTTCCACAATTATTTGTCGCTGTACATAAAACAAAAGTCACACACTTAACGATTTCATTCGATTGATTTGCTTAAAATTCTGCAAATATATTCCACAAACCAGCAAAACCCGGGAATTTGCCGTTTGTGTTTGTGAAAAAGTAAAAACAAAAAATACGTTCCACAAATAAAAAAAACTATAGCAGAATGGGATTTGAAAACTGTTTACACAATACGACTTTGGAGGAATTATAAGATATTGTTATATATAAATCAAATATGAGAAAATAAAAGGAACAGCATTACAAGCAAACAACGTATAGTGAGACGTAGCGTCATACGAAGTATACCTGTAATATACTATGTACTTATATATGTACGTAAATATATTTACATTGATCGTCAGTTGAAGAAAGTTGGCAAACAAACAAGTAAATTGACAAAAAGCTTTTATATATAAAGACAAAACATGTCAAAATGAACGGAAGAGAGCTTAAGGAGAAGAAAAAGTAAAAATAAAAACCTATATGGGAATTTTGATTTGTTTCCATTAATAAAATAAGGATGTTTCGTATATACAACATACCCTCATATACCGTATCTATACGTTTGTCATATTAGTTATTTCGTCATATGCTATACGATGGTTTAAATTTTTAATTTTATTTTTTTCAGAATGTTTGTCTGGGCACAGTGCTCGGGTATACTTGAAGTGTAGCACTAACTTTCTTTGTACCAAAACTTTCATCGTTTAGCGAAGTTCTGATCTTTGTATAGTGGTTTATTCTCATCAAGAAAAAACTTGTTCGGATTCCCCGTTGACAGGTGGATGAATCCACACTCACTGTGGTATTGAATTTAGTTGTCAAAGAATCTCTCGAGGTTTTCTCCACGGCTACCTTCAACTTCAAAAATTGCCAACTCTTGATTATTTTTGCGACATCCTGCCGTGTCCGTTGTTTATTAGGAATAATTTTAGAATTGGTTTCCGTTTCGATAGCATTTGCGAGATTTTCTGCCAAATGCGAGTTTTATTGGTCAAGGACTTCATTTTCCGACTCTAACTCCGGCGTCCGATGCGTCATCGTCATTTAACTTTGCTATATTAATAACCATATGGCAAAATTCGCTGCCTGGTTCAAACATATAAACTTTAATGATGAGTCTAAGTTCAAACTAGCATACTCTTGGTTTCTCTTGTATAAGTATTGTAACAAACTTGATGCATTCATTCGTCGCTCGTTAATTCTACGAGAAAGTCAATATTTTAGGTTGATGATAAACTCACTGGTGTCTATATTGGTCAATGTGAATGAAACCATTGTATCAGCGGAAAGTAGGGTTGTTTCGCGATGACATAGCGAGTCTACGGCGAATTTCACCGACTCAAGCGTTCAATTGAATTTGTTTTCCAAACTGAAAAGCACATCCAAAACTGCACCACATGAAAGAAACAAACTTATTGCTCACAAGAAAATAATTTTGTAACTTTTTGCATCACAGAGCACCATCTGTTGCAGCTATTTGCCGGCAATGATCATTGTACACGGTCAACCCCAAATCCCAAAAGTGCATTACGTAAGCGTGCACGGTCAAATACCGCCGGTTTGTGGTTGGTGTCCCCTCATTGAAAGGAACACTGAATCGCTTGCCTTTGTAATTCAATTTTGATGCTGTCATACGAGATAATACAGCTTCCAATGAGTTATCATCTCCAATAAAGTTGTTTTTGTTTAATGACTTAGAAGTAGTGCGTTTTGCAGGAAATTCTGTGCTTTTAGAAGCAAGCCTCTTTACTGGATTCGTTACGGTAGTGTAGCGATTTCATGTGCTTGTGACCCGCCAGATGTTTTCAACACTTTTCAACATATATATTGCACTGTTCAGACTCGTCAGATACTATGCGTTAGAAATGTTCCCACACTATGGTTTCCTTGATTAGATTTTGTTTGCACACTTCGAACTTCGACATGAATGGTTATTTCTGTTTTTTTTTTTAATAATATCAAATTCAAAGTGTTTTGAGACCTTATCAGAACTGGGCTTCGGTTTTCTGAAAAATTTGGGTTAAAGAACTGGTTATATCATTGATTGCTATCCCTTAAAAGCCCTGGGCTTGAATTTTAGTTGTGGATAAGGGATTAAAATTTGCATTTGATGGTTCCAGGACAAAATTTGCCGACTAGCCGCCCCTCTAGAATTCTGAAGTTATTGCGTGCACGATGTACAAGCGCCGATTATATGGTCGTTGCATTAACCACATTTTGGCTTGGTATTGTAATGCTTCATAGCGTGTAACCGCGGAACCTACATCTCATCATACTTGCCATGTATTAGGCCTATGTTCATAAATGTAACCTTGGTGATCTCCGTTGATCCATATATAAGACTTAAGCTTCTATACATATGTAATTGGCATTGTTTACTGTAAAATTACAAATTACCAGTGACTCCTTAAAATATATTCAAATTTTTTGTGATTTAGACGGTTGACATTTAGATGGGTTTGATGGTTCATTTAATTTAGTTATAGCTGTAATTTTAAATAGCCATATGGCACTATTGAAGTGTTTGTGTAGACTATCTAGTCACCATTTGTATATTTTAAAAATGGTTTCATACAATTCTTAGTCAGTACTCAACGCCACAAAGAGGCCACTACTGTACTACCCGGAAAAACACCATAGTCCCCATATTTCTAGATGACATCTTTGAAAGGATCCCACCCGTTTTCTATAAAATCAACATATTATATTTCGTATGATTCGTATTCTGTGCAATATTAAATTCAATTATTGAAATATATTCCATTTTCTATACATTCATTTGAAAAACCTACAAGCCTCAGTTTCAATTCTTGACACAAGCGCATGGGCATCACAGATGGGTTATTCAGATATATTTTCTTTATAATTTATTTGTTTACACCTTAACGAAATTAATTTCCTAGTAAATCAAGGAAGGTATAATTCGTTATAATTCTATACTAACGCCTTGGAACATGAATATCAAATCCTACACATAAACCTTCGTACAATTATGAATGTTCACTAAACATCAGAATCTTCAAAAATTATGGAACTAATCTATATATTTCCAAATACGGTTTAGTTAACAATTTAAAATTATTTTATAAATCAGAACTCATATCATGGCTTCAACAAACCTAAACCAATTAATATCACCAAGTACTATTGGACGAAGATGCAAAACCTAAGACCGCTTTTAATACAAGTGATGGGCGTTTCCATATCATTCGTATGCCTTTTTAGTTTGAACGGAGCTCCAGCTAATTCTCAAAACGTAATGAATACAGCTCTATCTAGTCTCAACGGTTTAAAATGCCTAGTGCATCTAGATGACATAGTCATATGTATGGACAGCACTTAAATGAATTACATAATAGAAGACTTAAAGAAGTACTTGTCTCCGAAAGGATAATTTAAAATTAAATCCATAAAAAAGGCTAGTTTCTACGACAAGAATTAACTTACCTAAGACATTGTACCGATGGTGTAAAACCTGATCCAGCTAAGATTCATTCAATCGTAAACTGTCCAGAACCAAAAAATCAACGTGACGTAAGAGCGCTCCTGGGTTTCCTGGATAATATAGGCGATTTGTGAAAAATTTCCATAAGACCACATTACCCTTAACTATATAATCTTTTAAAAAAAGGATCTTTATGAAACAGTTTTCGTGTGGAGACCACATGTCAATATGATTTTGAAACCACATAAGCCTGGAGCACTCAATAAAAATGCAGACGCACTTAATCGAATATCGACAATTCGAAACTTTTAAAAAATATCTCATCAATTATTCCTGACTCTTGTACCAATAATACATCTTTTCTTTCGATTTTTTTTAAATAATCAGGAATCAAATAATTCAAATTCAAATTCATTAACATGTAATTTTAAATATATTAATGCAGTTACACGTTCGCAAAGTAAAGATCAAAATGAAACATCTTCAGATAACCAGGTTAACTTATCTCTTAATAATCAAATTCAAAATTCTTCAACAAATACAGAAAAACCTATCACTACAAAACAAAACCAGTGTAATTTGGGTTAGTTCCACGAGAAAAATGCCGATGTCAATAACCACTTCATCTGCTAAGCCTTTTGAAAAAGTTTCTTAGACATTGAGCTTTAGAACGTTCATATCGCACGCCTTCACTTTGTCGCCTTCGTTGGCACAGTAAGTAGCGTCCTTGCTGGCAAATTACCTTTTGTGGGCTTTTGTAAGGCGATTTGATCTATATAGCCTGATAAAAACTTACTCACTTTTATCCAGCGTTTTTGGAATAACAGTGGGCGATGAAAATATGCAACCATATCGTTTAATTCCAGGTGATAAGGTTCGAATTGCTAGATGTGTGCTAGAAGCTTCGTAAATTTTGAGAACAGCTTAGATTGAAATTGGCGTTTGTTTTCCACAAAAGTGCGGCAGTAATATCCTACATAAGGTAAGCTTCTGGCCATCCAGTGAAACGATCTACAACAGTTAAAATGTAGCATATCCATTTGATAGAGGAAGTGGTCCAACGATGTCCAAATGAATGTGTTCAAAACGACCAAAAGGCGGTTTAAATTCTCCTAATTCTAATTTTGTGTGGTTAACGTATTTGTTCATGTTAGGCCAAAAGCAAAGATCCGTTTTTAATTTTAAAATTGTGCGGACACTAGGATGTGAAATGTTATGCAGAGCGTCAAAAGCGATTTTCCAGTTTCACTATAAATATATAAACCTGAAAGTGAGAAGCACTTAAGTTTGTAAGATGAACGTAGTATAGTTCAATGTAGATGTTTCTCATCAGGCTTCTGTAATTCCGTAGTTGTAGACTATCGACAAACAGTAATAATACTGAACACTGCATCATCTAAAGGATGACCCAACAAATGTTGGCGATAAAACACGGTGATAAAAATTCAGCCAGTTTTGGTACAAAGCGATGGTAATAATGAACCATGTCGAATGGATCTAGGCACTGGAAGTTCCGATATCGCTTCAACTCTTTCCTCGGATGGGAATTTTCCCTGAAGGATAATTTTGTAACTTAAAAAGTTAAGAGAATTAACACCAAAAACGCATTTTGAAGGTTTGATATTGATACCAAAATCTGGAAGCCTTTTAAACAGTATAGTTGCAAATGCGATGTGTGCTCTTCTTCTGGTTTCGAAGCTACAAAAATATCGTCGATGTTTGCGCAAACACGAAGACCTTTGAAATGTCTGAACAGCGTTGCGTAAACCAAATATAATTCGCGTGAGTTCAAATCAACCAAAAGTGATGGTAATTGCTGTCTTAGCAATATCTTCTATACCAACAGTTATTAAATGATATGCCCTGCCTAGAACAATTTTAGAGAATATAGTACAACGGGTCTAGTTCATAGAGAAATTTTGTTTGTGCAGTATAGGGTAACGGTTAGAAATGGTGACGGTGTATATATCTCTTATATAATCCCCACAAGGTCTCAAATCAAGTTGATCCTTTTTTCTTTCTATCCATATATTCAAAGGACTAGACACTGGAGAACACAATGGTTGGCATATTCTCTATTCTACCACAGCTCCTTTCAGACAACACTGAATAGATCAGTTTCGAACCAATTATTGTGAACTAGTTAAATCAGTAAAGGAATTCTGTTTATAGAATGCAATTTTTTTACAAAATAAAAATTAAAATACTCTTTCCATGACGATTGTTTGATTGGGCATTCAACACCAATTTTTAAATTAATCTAAATCTGGCGAAATCATAATTCTTTTTGCAAATTTATCTAACTTGAAGTGTTTTTATTTAGCGGAAGCATTGCCACAATTTTTAGGAAGATATAATTTATGACCTCCTTCAATACTGTCAAAACTTGGTCATAAAGCAGTCTGACATGTTTTTTAGACTGTTTATCTGACGATTTGGCTTTTTAATAACTCGTTAGCTCTGTTTTGTACCAAAACCGCCAAAAAAACACCGGACGTAGAACGTGCAGTCACTTAGAAAACCAGGAGCGTTGGAGGGCCTAATATTGTGCATGAAGGAGTATCGGCTGGAACTCGTTGGCTGTTTTGGATTTCCAAGCAGTCAATAACCGATTGTGTAATCGTTGCTTGCGCATGAAGTTAGCCAACCTGTCGATAATTTGTGTACATGCGCTCATAGAAGTCAGCAAGCTCCAAGATAAAAACTTATTTTACAATGAATCATGATCTTGTCAGCGATAGCGTTGAGGAAGCTAATTACCAGTCTGGCTGTGTGAACTCTGTCTGGGAATAACTGAAAACTTTGGTTGTCAGTGCTGCTCAACAGACTTTAGGTATAGTGAAAGTCAGACCCAAGAATGATTGGTTTGATGACGATTGTTACCATATAGTCGAGCAGCAGAATATAGCCCATAGTAAAGTACATAAACGTCTCACAATCGCGAGGAAAAACAGGGTTGCTCTTGCTATAGGAGGGCAGCTAAGCGGATTTGTAGATGGAAGCTTAATTCGGAGCTCTTGATATTCGGAGGAAATACTTTGTGGAACTGTCGTAGTATAGTAGTATAGCGAACTAATGTAATGCCTGATGAATGGAAAGTGGCCTCGATCTGCACCATCTTCAAGAACGGAAAACGCGAAGTGTGAATATTATTGCGGTATAGCTCTCCTTTGCACAGCATACAAGTTACTGTCCTACATTATATTGGATAAAATCACAAGGGCTTGGTTGGTGACTATCAAGGAGGATTTCGTCCGAATCGATCACTCACTGATCAGGTCTTTTCGTTGCGGATGATTCTATCTAAATAATATGAGACTTCCATCCCCGTACATCAGGTGTTTCTAAATTTCCGGCAGGCCTATGACTCGATTAATCGAGAGAGTATTTGGTCTGCACTGGAATATCTAGGAATACCAACAAAATTGGTACGACTATGTGTAGGATGACAGTGACGCAGTCTCAAATGCTGTGTTAAAGTTGAGAACAGACTATCTAAAAATTTTTGCAGTTAGCTTGTTCAGCAGAGAGATGCTCTTTCCCCGATACTCTTTAATCTCATGTTGGAGTACATCTTTCGAAAAACTGAAACACCTCAGCGTAACATGTTATATCGCCAGTCCAATGAGATGCTTATCATTTGCAGATGACATATGCGTGATAAGGAAATACTTGATCCGCTTGTAGAGTTTTCAACTTCTGTTCGACTTCAGATCAATGAGTCAAAATGAAATACATGATCTCTGGTTATAGGGACAATATCACACCAGATTTTAGTAGCGACCACTACTCGTGAGTAGGTTGAAATATTTGGGCTCCCTTATCACTCACGATAACAGTGTATAGGTTATTAATGGCTCCTAACATTTGAGAGAGGGATCATGCGTGTGATTTACGGCTTAAAACGCGAAGAAGATGGTACATACCGAGCTTTGTACAATATCCAATTCAGAGATCTGATGAAAACCCCCGATATTGTACATAAGTAAGATCTCAGCATCATTGGCAGGCAATGCAGAGTAAAAATATTTTTTTTTAAAAGAGTAGTTCTTTCTCTTTCTTTACGTTGTTGACGTTCTCTACGCATCCCTGATACTATAATTATGGCTGCAGAAAAGCCATAAATATTTGCGATTGTATTGCCGGATAGACCATTTTACTAATCAGACGCTACAATCGTTTATACAATACTATTTAAGCAAACGAAATTTAATAATCAAAAATGAGAGTGGCTTAAGAAATTATACAAAAATACAAAATGTGTTTAGTGACTAAATTAAAAAAAAAAAAACAAATTAGTTAAAATAAAATTGTTTTCTTTAAAATGGACTTCCTATGCAAACAACCATTGGTAATACACAACAAGCCTACGCATACATCGCAAATGTCATTACTTAACTTAGTTGCACTGAAACATTTTAAGCAAAACAACTAAGTTGATTATATATGTGTATAAGTTATGCGATGTTCAATGTCAATTTTCCTAGAACACGAACAATTCTATTCTTTGGTCATAATAATACATAATTCTATATCTTAATCATATAATCTTACAATGTATAGTTTGACATAATATGTATGTACATATACATATATACTGGATTGTATACACAACAAACCTAATCTAAAACAGTGCCCAACAACGTCAATGGTACACAAAACAATAACCTTTATAGTGAAGTCAAGGTGATATTTTCTAATTACATCGGTTTTGTTATTAATAGTTTTAAATGTAATATAAATCAATATTAGAAAATAAAATCTATTAGTCTCGTACCTCCATTTTCCATATACATATATGTATGTACATTTATATGACAATGAACGAAACATGCAGACCAAAATAAATTGTAATTTGTGTACACAACAACAATCAACATAAATTGATCTAGATACAATTTCAATTGTACATATATGTGTCATTTAATCAATTTAATCAATTAAACTTGTGCAGAATTGAATGAACACAAGTGTTTTTGTATCACGTATATAGATACCATACATATATGACACTGATATAGAATATCAAAAGATATAAATAGGACGCAAGCATCACGCCAGAAATCCCATTTTAGAAAACCCAAATATTTAATATTTTCTATAAAGGGTGTTTTTTAAACCTCTACACAAGTTTGAGTTGGCAACACTGCTTTATTTGACATCCCATTTAACAGCTGATAATTGCTTTTTGTTTAGTGTGATTTGACATTTCATTATGGATAATAATAACAGTGTTAAAGGCCATTACTGGCCCCTTACTGAATCAACAATCTGGCTCCAACGGTTTCGATCCTGAGCTTGGTCTTCATACTGTCTAAGACAATCTAAAGAGGCCAAGTCGTTCTCTACATCGTGGAGCCATCGTCGCCTGCAACGACCTCTGCGCCTACCATATGGTGGCTCTCCTTTCAGAGATCGCTGCACAATTCGTTCCGGATCAGCACGCAGAACGTGACCGAGCCAGCGTACTCGCTGAGATCTAACTTCATGTACAATATCGGGGATCTTCATCAGATCTCTGATCTCGAAATTGTACAGAGCTCGGTATGTACCATCTATTTCGCGTTTAGGGCCGTAAATCACACGCATGATTCTTCTCTCAAATGTAAGGAGCCATCTCTCGTACTCATCCGTCAGCGCCCAACTTTCACATCCAAACATAACAACGGGCCTGATCAACGCTTTGTAAAGCTTCAGCTTCACGGCACTTGATAAGTGTTTAGATTTTAGCAGTGGCCTTAGAGGATATAAAGAACGACTGCCAGCTGCCAGCCGCACTTTAATATCCTCACCCACACTGTTATCGTGAGTGATAAGAGAGCCCAAATATTTGAACCTCCTCACTCCCTCAAACGTGTGGTGGCCACTACTAAAATCTGGTGTGCCATTGTCTCTAAAACCAGAGATCAGGTATTTCGTTTTGGACTCATTGATCTGGAGTCCAACAGAAGCTGAAAACTCTACAAGCGGATCAAGAATTTCTTTCACTCCGTTGCTATTCAGTCCAATCACGCATATGTCATCTGCATATGCAAGCACTTGATTGGACTGGCGATATAAGATGTTGCGCTGAGGAGTTTCAGTTTTACGAAAGATGTACTCCAACATGAGATTAAAGAGTATCGGGGACAGAGCATCTCCCTGCCGAACACCCGAGTTAACTGCAAAAATTGTCGATAGCCTGTTCTCAACTTTAACACAGCATTGAGACTGCGTCACTGTCATCCTACACAGTCGTACCAATTTTGTTGTCATTCCTAGGTATTCCAGGGCAGACCACAAACTCCCTCGATTGATCGAGTCGTAGGCCTGCCGGAAATCCAGGAAAACCTGATGTACGGAGATGGATGTCTCATAATATTTAGATAGAATCATCCGCAGCGAAAAGACCTGATCAGTGACTGATCGATTCGGACGAAATCCTCCCTGATAGTCACCAACCAAGCCCTCCGCCAGAGGAGTGATTCTATCCAATAAAATGTATGACAGTAACTTGTATGCTGTGCAAAGGAGAGCTATACCGCGATAATTCTCACACTTCAAGCGGTCTCCCTTCTTGAAGATGGGGCATATCGCGGCCACTTTCCATTCATCAGGCATAACTTCGGTTCGCCATACTAATCGAATAAGGTCGAAAAGACAGTTCCACAAAGTATCCCCTCCGAATATCAAGAGCTCCGAATTAATGCAGTCCACTCCAGGTGAGCGGTTTCGTTTCATTCTCTGCATGGCCTTAGTGAATTCCTCATGGGATGGCTCCTCAGTGCAAATCTCCGCAGACTGTTTTAGAGGTGGCTCAACAACAGTCTGTGACGCATGATGAACATCAAGCAGCTCAGTAAAGTGTCCACTCCATGCGTCAAGTACTGCGTCGATGTTGACACAGAGGTTTCCATCCCGGTCCCGAATGGCGGTTGACGAAGGCCTTAAAGTATGGTGCAATCCAGTAATTCCTTTAAAGAAATTACGTGAACTACGCTCATTGCTGAGTTGTTGTACTTTCAGAACCTCGGCCTTCCACCATTCTCGCTTCTTCCGTCTACAAATCCGCTTAGCTACCCTTCTTGCAAGAGCTGCCTTGTTTTTCCTTGCGATTGTGAGACGTTGTTGCACTTCATTATGGGCTATATTTTGTTGCTCAACTGCAAGACGACACTCGTCATTAAACCAATCATTCTTGGGTCTGACTTTCACTATACCTAAAGTCTGTTGAGCAGCACTGACAATTGAAGTTTTCAGTACCTCCCAGACAGAGTTCACGCAGTCAGACTGGTAATTAGCTCCCTCAATGTTGTCGCTGACAAGATCCTGATATCGTTTCTTTTGATCTTCATTTATCAGACCTTCACAGTCGAAACGTTCCATCCGTTTCGCTGTGTTCCCCGACCTGTACGAAAACTTCCACCGTAGCTTTGCAGCGACCAAATAATGATCGCTGCCTACGTATTTGGTTGCTGACCGATAAGTTCTCACATCCTGCACAACCCGAGCTCGCCCTTTTGAAATTAACACGTGGTCAATTTGGCTCCGGGATGTTTTGCGAGGATGTGTCCATGTCTCTAGGTGTATCTGTTTGTGAGAAAAGAATGTGCTTGCTACTCTAAGATCATGAGCAATTGCAAAGTACATCATTCTCTCACCATTATCGGTCGCAGTTTCGTGTCGGGAGTACGGACCTATGTTTTCACACAAGTCGGCCTGATTTCTGCCAGCTCTAGCATTAAAGTCCCCAATTACCATTCTAACATCGTGTTCGGGTATAGATCCCATCAGATCGTCCAAGTCATTGTAAAATGAGTCTTTATCTTGGGGCTGGCTGACTTCTGTGGGCGCATGTACACAAATTATCGACAGGTTGGCTAACTTCATGCGCAGGCGAAGCATACACAATCGGTTATTGACTGCTTGAAAATCCAAAACAGCCTTCTTTACCTGCGGCCCAAGAAGAAATCCAGCTCCAAGATTTCCGAGGTCATCTCCACTGTAGAACAACGTATAGCCCTGGGACACATGGTCTCCACTTTGAGGCCAGCGAGTTTCTTGAAGAGCAACGAGTTCCAGCCGATACTCTTTCATGCACGTGATTAGACCCTCCAACGCTCCTGGTTTTCTAAGTGATTGCACGTTCCACGTGCCGATCCTAAATCTCGTATCCGGGTACTTGAGCGGGGGTCCGGTGTTGTTTTGGCGGTATCCATTTTTCTTTTTGTTGATTTTATAAACAGTTGATTTTTTTTACGGATGCGGGTCGTCAGCCCAGCGATCCAACCGTTTAGTCGCCTCCTACGACAAGCAAAGGATACTGTGGTGGTATTCTTAGGAAACATGTTCGTGCAATTTAGATTTACGAGACATGTGAGTGCATGGATAGACTTACTTAAATTATTGAAATTTTAAATCAAAATAATGGTTCTGTTCGTGTAACTTATCGTGTACTTCGTCCTTTTTGTGGCGTACATAATCGTTCTTCAGAGCGACTAATTCGAATAACAATAGATCGTTTTCGGACCACGTTTACTCTTAATGATAATGTGCATCCCGTGAGACGCCGAACAGTGCGCACTGAAGAAGCTGTAGCCGCTGTTCAGGAAAGCATTCAAGAAGATCCAAATCAATCAATTCGTCATCGTTCTCCGCAACTGGTGTTGTGTCCTTCCACTTTATGGAACATTTTACGAAAGGATCTTGGCTTAAAAGCTTTCAAGGTTCAACTTGTGGCTGAAACACAAATTGATATTAATGTTGAATTTCCATTCAAAATTATGTTCTCCGATGAAGCCCATTTTTGGTTGAATGGGTACGTAAATAAGCAGAATTTTCGCATTTGGAGTGAGGATAAACCACAAGCTTTTGTCGAAACACCATTACATCCACAGAAAATTACTGTTTGGTGCGTTTTATGGGCTGGCGGAGTCATTGGTCCATAAGTCTTCAAAAACGACGATGGTCAGAATGTTACTGTCAATGGTGAGCGGTATAGGGTCATGATTAGAAAGTTTGGCATACCTCGATTAGCTGCCTTTCGCTAAAAAATTTGTGCATAGTATACTTTGAAGAAATACGAGGGGTTGCTGACGTGATTATCACTCCAGAAAACCTCTATACATATTTCCTTTAATATAGGGTTTTCCAATAGGAATGATATAATTTAAAATGGTTATAATGGCAACACTGCGTATTATTTTTTGACATTTCTTATGTCATTTGTGTTCAGTGGGTTGTGCCATTTAAGCATGAAAAGAAATACGCTTCAACACGTTTGGAAATTATTAAATTGTTTTATCAAAATCAGTGCGCTTGAAAATGATGAACATTTTTATCGAAAAATTTTATTCACTGATGAAGCTCATTTTTGGTTAAATGGTTATGTAAACAAACAGAATTTCAGAACTTGGAGTGATGAAAATCCACATGAAACTGTTCCGACACCATTACATCTAGATTCATGCTGGTGGAGTGATTAGTCCATATTTCTTTGAAGAAAATGATCGAAGAGTAACAGTCAATGAAGAACGATACAGAACAATGTTAAATGATTTTTTTTCCTGCTGTTGTTGAGAATAATCTGAAAGATATGTGGTTTCAACAAGACGGTCCCACTTACACCACAGCCACCTAAACAATCGATTTATGGAAAACAAGATTTGGTGATGAAATTATCTCAAGAATTGGCCCAGTTAAAGATCCTCCCAGGTCGTGTCATTTAATACCTTGTGGTTTCTTTCTTTGAGGATATTTTAAGTCGCAAGTTTATTCTGATAATCCAAGAACAATTGAGGAATTAAAAATCAATATTGAATGTGCTATTGATGAAAAACAGCCAAATTTATGTGAAAAAGTGATGATAAATTGGGCTCACAGAATGCAGTGGTGGTCTTGAATGATGTTATTGTCCATACATAATGGCATAATGTAATCTTCCAAATAAAAAAAAATGTTGGTCTCACTGAATAATTTATGAGTTTTTTTTTAATTTTTAAATTGTATCATACCTATTGCGAAACCCTTTATATTACTTACACTTTTTAATATATTTCGGTTGTGCCACATTGTGCATCACTAAATAATTTTGCCACACACTCTACAATGAGTGTTAGTTGATAGAAGAGGCCAAAATCGGTCAAATGTTAACGCAATATACTTCAATATAAATGTTATATGATCAAAACACAGAAAAATTTTCAGAAAGCCCAACTTTTATCAAGGAACTAATTCAAACAAACTATGATACACAATTTGGCCCAGTATCGCGTTTGTGCATATAAATGTAATTGGTCTGTTTCCATTTCTTAGCTATTTGGAGAGCTCGCTATATTTGATTCACAATGGTAGAGAGAATCTTTATTTCGAACCATCTATTACTAGTGATTAAAAGAATTTTTTAATACTTTGCCGCTTTGGAGAGGTGTTACGGTTCCAATGTTTAAATCTCCATACGTGGATGCCACCTCTTCAGATGTGGAAAGTGGTTTTAATATTTTAAAATTTTTTTTTTTAAATTATCAAATATTTGGGTTTTCTAAAATGGGATTTCTGGCGTGATGCTTGGAAGTAAGACCGCTCACACGGTCATATCAAATTGATTGAATTATATTAAATTGAATGAGTGCGTACTTTACGTCATATTTGTGTACATTGCATTTGTTTTAATGTCAAACTAATTAATTTCGTTAACATCGAATCTCAAAATCAATTTTGTGTTTCAAATGATGATTCGCAGATAAGAAGTTTTTTTTTTGTGTTTTGTGTTTAAACATTAACAAATTTGTGTACAACAGCAGATAATAATGGTTGGCTTGATATTTGAATGATAGGTAAATCGAATTTTGTTTACATTACGTTTACAGATTAGATGTACATCGTATATAAGTTGACTGAATTTAAGGTATGACAATTGATAAGCTTATTGACATTTTTATTTTTTATATACTGAGTAGATAGGGGGAGGGGGAGAGGAGGGAGGACTTATTTTATAACGTTGGATGGTCTTTTTGATTGAAGACATATAAATAGCACACAGGTATGAATCCAATGTTTAAAAGTCCTGATACTTTATGCTTTTAACGTTTAATGGGTCGATCTTCATACCTTTTACCGTTAAATTGGGCTGGAGTACTGACGGTAGGACCTGAGAGGTCCAAATCTCTTGATTTGTAAATGTCAGATTGTCAACTCTTATGATTTTGTTGGTATATTGTGTTAAGAAGTTTCCTTCCAGATGATATTTATTGGTGTTGTTGTTACTAATCGATCCGTTAAAGTTGCTTAGATAGCTTATGTTGTCGTTCGAAGCCTCGATTATTTGGTTTTTTGCTAAATTGATAGTCTGATGAATGCAGTGATCGCTCTTTATTTCTTTCAGCTAATATGAATTGAATATGAAACGGATTCTATTGCCATGTCCTAGGTGTCGGTAGGCAGTGTGAACGGCTGCTTGTAAAATTAGGAAAGATTAATATTTCAGTAGATGACAATAGATCTTTGATTTGTAGGAATGCGCGGAGTTTCTTCTCGGTTAGAGTGATTTTATCTTTTTTCGATTGATTGGCTTTAATTTGGGCATTTTCAGCTCTAGTAAGGTTTGTCAAAGGTTTGGCGAGTTTTTCTCGTAATCTTATATGAAACGCCTAAATAAGAAATGAGTCCAAGAAATGATTTCAAGTCCCTTAAGTTTTCTCTGCTCTTCCTTTTTCGAATAGCAAAAACCTTTTTCTCATCTGGTTTGATGCCCTGATTAGTTATATAACTTAGCCAAGGAATTCTGTTTCATGGTTTAGGAATTCTGTTACTATCTCGAACTGATTATGGTCCCGTGGTCATAATCAGCACTCTCACTTCACTTTTAACTACTTGCACTTTTTGTTAACTATAATATGGCTGTCCCTGTTTCGGCGCCAGTTACGAATTTTAATTCGGAGAGATTAAAAAAAATGAAATGTATTTTAAAGTTTATTGTTACAATTCCAAACTAAAATTAAACTTAAATTTAACAAAAATTTAGATTTCTCATGAAAAATGTCTGCACATTTTATAATTGTGTGGCACGTTGTTGAATTATTGTCACGTTGTTTAGAGTTAACTTCAATAAAACATATATCTAGAGCAGTGATGACCAACCAATAGCTCACGAGCTATTGGTAGCCCATACAGCTATTTTAAGGTGCCCGCGAACCTATGCATATCAAATACCCCTATTATATACTATTTCTGTTCTGATAATGAACGCATCTTTTTTTAAACTCACCTCAAAAGCTATAACACAATCCATTATTAAAATGTTTATATGTATACGCGTTTTCGCAATTGCAAATAAAATTATGTCAAATAAGAATATTTTATGAAGAACATTAAAAATGGATGAAGATAAAAATTGGGACGTTGTTTTTATTTTATAAAATAATAAAAAGTGTATTGACTTAAATTCAATAACAAACCAGGCAGACACATCTATTGATATTTTCAAGACATATTGAAATATTATTAAATAATAAATTAAAAACAAAAATAAATATGTTTGGTTTGGTACGTATCCTATAAGTATGTAATTCATTTTTATTATGCAAAATAAAAACAACACCATAAACCCCTAATTATTGTAATTTCTTAAAAAATAAAATATATCACCAAAATAAAAAAAACATTAGTCTAAATGGTTTTAATTAGGTATATGTAGGCGCGGCTCGCAACATCGGGCAAGGTGGCAATGCTGACAGGATTAATTTAATAGTGCCCACACCATTTCACCATAAAAAAAATGTATAAAAACATAAATCCATCAACAATAAACATTGTTGTTTATAAATTATTGTATGTAAATGGCATTATATAAAAAATAAAATTTCGACCTAAAGTTTAGTCGACCTTGCCAAGCACTCACATAGTAAAACACACGAAAATTCGTCTAGCACTTATTCAAGAATATTTTTCGTGTGTGTTACTATGTGAGTGCTTGAAAATGTCGGCTTAAATTTGGTATCGAGAAATTAATATTGTTAATGAATAATAGTAAATAAAATAAAAAGTCTAACACACACGAAAAAATTTCTACCACTGATACAAGTAAATTAAAGGAATAAAATTTAATTTTAAATATTTCTACAAATGAATAACCACACTATCTCGCTTAGACGATATTGCTTTGTTTACTGCGATCTCAGTCAGTTAGTAAATTTATGCACTATCACATTTACGCCATCTCACAAGTGACACAATAAAACGCAAACCATTTGAGATATCTCGAAAATTTTATTATTGGCTTGAAGTACAATCAAAACATTTATGTATGGAATCCGACATCGTTCATATGTCCACCACTGGGACGCTTGCAGGTTTCTTTATAATTTTCAACGACTCCGCCACACATTTCTTGGCGCCGGCTTGTTGGCATAGACCAATTATTTAACGTACCCCCATAAAAAAAAGTCTAGAGGTGTTAAATCACACGATCTAGGCGGCCAATCGACGGGGCCATTTTTGGATATAACACGTTCATCAAATTTAGATTTCAATAAGTCGATTGTTAGACCCGCTAACAGTATACTCGCACCGTCTTACTGAAACCACATGCTCATGCAATTGGCCAAAGAAATAACGTTACAACATGTCTCTGTAGTGATCTCCATTGACATGAGGGTTTTCAACATGACCAATAACGCATATTTTGTTTGTTGACGAAGCCGTTTAGTCAAAAATGCGCATGACCAAAAATTGCAATTAACGCTCTTGAAGTTTATTTGTAACCATTGTTCGTTCGTGTACTTCACTTACTGAATGTTTTAACACTGACAGTTGGGTTACTTGTTTAGGGGTGCGTTTACAGTGAAAGTTCAAACTTCTCAAGTCCCAAATGGAAAACCCGATAATTAGCCCAGGAGAGCTAACCACCTTCGAGAAAATCTTTGAGAGACCAGCAGAAACCATTTACAAGAAAGAGAGGTATTTGCGGCATTGTAACTCGCACAGTCGCTAAATTGCGCACCCACATTATGCCTCCCAAATGTTTTCGCCAACCAACGATTTTTAAAATTCTTGTCAACTTACGGCGGCTTTTAAACTTTACAAATGCTTTGGTGAAAAAATAAAAACAAGAATAAGGAAACTCACCAATGCCAAGCAAATTTGATCTCGGGCCCTTTTCTATTCAGGCCTCTCCGCAGTTGCCGTGTGTTGTGGGTATGAAGTTCCGTCATTGCCGGTCCTGCAGAGACGTAACGGCCTATTTAAAATGATGAGCCACCGCTGTTAGACCTTCTGTAATAGGATAGTGCCACCTAAAAAAAACCTTTCAATATACTTGGTGTGCTGAGAGATCGTTTTATTAGCAAGCTTTGTAAGGCGGAAGAAGGGACGGTATCCTGTACCGTATGTAAGTGCCGGAGAATTACGTACTATTTCTGAGTTTCTAAAATACCAGACATAGAAAGGCAGATACAATAAACCGATTGATCGCAGTTCCAACGGCAATGACTCACTAATCCCTATCTATGACATCAACCCATGTGTGAGTAAATTAAAGGCCATTACTCCAGAGTACATTTATCAATAGAATTCAACGTCATACGTAAGATAATTTTTCCGGGTTATAATGGATGTTGATTACAATTCATGTCTTTCAACTGCCTCCATTAGAGTTATTTTATTTTTCGTGAAATCTGTTAATCGGATTTTCATAAAGAGGAACAGTTCGCTTATGTTTATGTGATTATGGTCCACGTTATAGCACTGTTACATTTTTAATAACCCCGCTTCATATTTTTTATTATTCTGTTAATCTATCTAAGTTCAGATCCTGGATTGTTCTCTGGCCAACTCATATCATAGCAATGGTTTTATTCCCAAGAAAACTTTGAGAGACCATTGCGATATGAGGAATTAATGTTTATCTAAATTAATCCTGAACTTTGTTCTGAGGTCTGCGAGTATTTAGTTGGCATAACCCTCACCAGTTAATAAATTTTGCTTTCTCTGTTTTATTCCATAAACTCTAAAACTGCAATTCCAAATCTTTAATACCAAATTGCTCACAAAATTATGATCCAAACGTCATACTTAAAGGGTTAGTGGAAAATTTCTAAATGAAATCAAAAAACTATGGCAAAACATTAGATTAGAGAAAAGAATACCGGTCAGCGTTGAATAAGTTGCAAAAACCAAAGATCTAAAATAACAGAACAAAATCAAATTAGATAACAAAAATTTCGGGAGTTAAATATTCAAAATATAATCTGTTAACAATCTGGCTGAACTCCAGTTATATATGATATTACCATTCATGATCTTAACCTTAAAGAATGCATACATACATTAAAAGAATTAACCGTACATTTGGATGATGCGTGAAGTAAAATGAGGTTATGTGCGTTGTGCGTAACACATTTTCTAGCTGTGTACTGGGATTTTGCACAAAAGACGAGAAGCGAGCATACGTCACTATTTCTACGAATGAATTGCTTTTTTTGTTGCGATCTCAGTTAATCAGAATAAATTTATGTACTATATCACATTTACTTTATCTCGCAACGTAAAATAGTCGTGAGTGAAACAAACAAAATAATACAAACGTATTCAAATTTAATCATAGAAACAGAAACAGCCAGCCCTGTACACAATATTTTTGATTTTCTACCACACAATGAAATTCTTATATATGTACATATATACATAACATAATATAAACATTAATAAATATTTATTCGTTTAAATGAATTAATTATTAATTAAAATTAATTAATGAACTTATACATGAAGCGAGCGCAGACGAATGTCAAACGAAATATGTTAAATTTGAAATGAGGCCAGTTTTACATGAACATAGATGCAGTTAAATGAAACATTTGTAGATGGCGATTGATACGTTTAAGCGAATAATATTTTGTAAGTCGATATACATGCGATATTTTGTGTGTATGTGAAAATTTAATTGAAATATTTTAATATTTTTCTTTATTTTGTTATCGGCTTATCTCTTAAGACAACCAAAATAATTTTTGCCTTACACATAAATAAGAAATCTACTAAAACAAATAAAAAAAAACAGCTCCGGTTAAGATTATATGTTTATATTGGACACGTGCGTTGCATGAAAGAAGGTTACAAAAGCATCATTTCATCCAGCTTTTTCAGAGTGAGTATTGATTATTCTTATAGCAGCACATAACCAATCTACTATGTAAATCATTATAGGATTAATCTATATGAAGGATATACTTCTATAGCAAACCGGAAGCAGTAATTATGGATTTTCATGGATTGGTTAGTCATCGTTGGAACATCATCTTATCATATACAAACTATGCATAAAAAATTGCCTGCGCGACATGATTCCAATACATCATTGTGTATAATCAAATTCATTATAACTCAAAAAGATTAACAAAATAAGTTTAAACCGTATTATCTCCATATGGCACAAATTATATTTAATAGCAGAGTTCAATTTGAGGTCAACCTATTGATATCGGTACTGATGCACATAATATTAAGGAAACAACTCAATATATTAGTCCTCAGGTCGCGGATAGGGGAATGTCCAACCCGGAACGCCGGCGGGAAGATGGAAATAAAATACCATCCGTGGACAGAAACTGATAGGGGGAGGTTACTCTGAATAAGAAACCAATGAGGAGTATAAAAAATGAAATTTCGTATAGGAACGGGAGGTATAAGTCAGTTTGTACTTTCAAAGCGAGGAACACCTATGTATGTGGCAGGTAGCGGGAACATAAACCCGTTTAGGTAAAGCCATATGTTCCAAAGATCGCCCCCCAATATCCAAAGGAACATTTCCCTGTCGTTTTCTGACCTTGCAGGGCCAGAGGAAAATATCGATCGCCTTCGAAGTTCTGTCCAAGGTCTGTAGACGATGAAGTGTCTGATTCACTATCGCATATTTATGAGCCTGATCCTGGAATGGGTAACAAAATTGATCGCCCATACGAGTACATCAGAGGAAGGAATAACGTGCACCATGAAATAAAGAAGCTGGCCACGTCAATCAAAAAACTGTATGACAAACACTCACAAAAGCGTGGGAACAAGAACAAGAATCAGACAACGCAGACAATTGCAAAGTTAGCTAAGCAAATGTGCTGTGTCTCAGACCACGCCAACCATCTTAAATCCGAGAAAGATAGAGAAAAATAGAGTCGTTGGAAAACCAAAATGGCACCCAACAGTAAAAGGAGAAGATCGAATGAACAAAATTCGACTGCTGGACATGCCCAGAAGAAAACGAAAAAGAGATCTGATGACCCAAGATCTAGAAGCTAAAGTGCATATGAAAACACTGATGAACCGAGCAAGCCAGGCACTAAAGTGATCTCAAACTGGCAGTTGGTAAAAAACAAACAAAGAACAAAACATAGAAGGACCCGCGTCCTTGATGCTTTAAGATTCATGAAATGAAGTATGACTTAAGAAGATGAAAGGTGATTTAAACTTGAATGACCTCTCTGAAAAGGTAACTCGCATACGTAGGACAGCAAAAGGTAACCTCCTACTTGAGTTAAGGGATGATATATACGCAAAGCAACTTGCGGATTCCAAACTGCGTTAGAAAACTCTCTTGGTGCAGATGCGACTATTCAAACGCTAGCACGGAGTGATGGGGTTATGGTCGAAATTAAAGACATTGATGAGGCTACAACTGCACAAATTGTGGTACATAAGGCGATTACAGACAAGTTTATGGAGGCGAAAGACCTACCGATGAACTGTGCCAAACTCGATAGCTAAAGTGACGAACGTGGAAGGCAAGATACGAATTGGGTGGGTAATCTGCCGAATTCGTAAAAAAAAGATGCCCTTGTGTTTCAAGCGCTGGCAGTATGGACATATAACTAAATTTGAAAGGTGTAATGTGGATCGCTCCCGCCTTTGCTACAAATGCGGAAGAGAGGGTCATGGAGTAAACGAATGCAAGAAAGAAGCAAATTGTATGCTTTGCCAGACCAAGAAAAACCGGAATCATATAGCAGGGAGTGGTCAGTGCATGGCGTATATAGAGACATTGAAGAAGGCAAAGTGGCTATGAAGTTCCTCCAGCTCAACTTAAACCATTGTGAGGTTACACAGTACGTATTTGTCCAATCTGTGCATGAAGCTAGAGTTCATCTTGCCATTCTGTGCCAGCCTTACAAAAATATGGAAAGGTGTAATTGGGCAACAGACGCAACAGGTAAAGCCGCCACATGGACCTGTGGCTGACGGATCATTGAGGAGGCGGCTAATATAACGAACGTGGGATTGAAAATTGTTGGTTTGCATATCGACAGCTGCTATGCACTACCAAATTCCACAATAGAAGAGTTTAAGCACTACCTGGATCGATTGATTGCTGATGCCCGATTGCGAAATCCTTTTGTCATTGCTGGTGACTTTATAACGCCTGGGCAACAGAATGCGGAAGAAAAAATACGAATAGAAGAGGAACGGCACTATTAAAGACATTCTTCTCGATAGACGTTGTGCTACTCAATACTGGGGAGACACCGACTTTATGTAGAGGTGGTACTTGATGCGGTTGATGACTACATGGAAAGTTAGTGAACTTTACACGCATAGTGACCACCAAGCCATACTTTTTGGAATAAAACTGGCAGAGGAAGATTGAAGTACAAAAGTTGTAAGGAAACTGGTGGGTTGGATTGCAAGTACGTCCGAGGAAGATTTATTTAATCCCTTGCTTAAAGAGCCGAACCCATCGGGGACTGCCAATGCAAAAGCGGCACAGTAGATGAGTGTGATCACTGATGCCTGCTGTAAAGGTCTATGGTAGAAAAACAACTAGATAGTTTTCGTCGACCAGCATACTGGTGCACTGAGCAAAAATAATTGGATGCTCGAAACCAGTTTAAGTAAGTAAGCTTCAATGCTGGGAAAAGCTGTGCAGTGAAGTGGACCATGACCCAGGCTCAGAAATCGAAATGCAGCATTCCCACCTGCGCCCAGTGATACTAAACATCATTTGAACTCCAACTGGCCGACCATAATACCGAATCAGTCTTAATTACCAGTAGGAAGGTGGTAGAAACTATAAATATTGATGTTTTTTTTTTTTTTTTTTTGACGGGATCTTAATCCCCTCTCAGCCTTCACTACGATACCTTGGTGTCGAAATTGATGTTCGCCTTAATTTCAAGTAGCACCTAAGGATAGGGAGCAGAAAAGCTGCCAAAGTATCTGCAGCCCTCTCTCGCATTATGCCCAACACTAGAGGGTCTAGACAGAGTCGTAGGATGCTATTGGGAAATATGGTAATATCCATTATAATATTATATGGATCACCTATATGGAGCGATGCGATGGACGTGAAATCGAACGGATGCAGCTTGGCATCGGTGTACCGCTTAGGTGCCTTAATTGTGATATGTGTCTTTCCCACAATATCCGATGACGCGACACTCGTAATTTCAGGGATGATTCCCATCGAACTACTTGCAAGGGAAAGGAAGAAATGGTATCTACATCAAGAACAACCAGGAAGCAGAGCATCAGAACGCGTTGCAACTATAACAGAATGGCATACCTTTACAGATTTAAACATGCTGACAATCCAGAATGTCGCAAGAGGACATGGAACACATTTTCTTTCGTTGACAATGGTTCGAAACAAGTTGGCGGGAACAGTCCGAGGGCCTCGAGCAGCACTTAAAATCTTAAAGTATATTAGATGTAATACTGAATAAAAGTGGAATGCTGTAAGACACATGGCAGCAATGGTACTAACGGAGCAGAGATGCTTAGAGCGTGCCAGAGAAGAGAATCATATTGGGAGTAGATAGCAGTGGCAATCTCAATCTTAGGTTGAGACGCCGAAGAAAATTTAGAGTTTAAGGACTTAGTCACCTCCATGCGAAGTAATGTCTAACGATAGTTCCGCATGGGGGATGGATGGAAGGGTGTGTGGTTTTAGATGGTAAAAATCCATCACTGTTATTGAGATGTTTGCCCAAAAAAAACTTACTATACGAAGTTGAAGTCTAGACGCCCGGAGGACATAGACACATCAAAAATGATACAAAACACCTGTGGATATCGAAAGCTATATAAATAAAATTAAGGATACATTTTATTGTCGCAAAAATTCAAAATTTATTGGCAAAGCATAAATATAAATCAGCAACAAGTGTTTCGGTTCGTATATATACAAATTTATTTTAGGCATTTGTTCCAATGACCTATAAAAGCTCGAAATAAATCAAACATAAATATACGTACGGCAACTAGGAAAGGCTTATTCACTAGAACAACTCGAACAATGGCACACCCCTGTAATAAATTTTCAAAGTAAGTATACATAGTAACAGTATAATTTGCCATTCCTTCGAACATTGGATGTGTATTTGGTATATAAGCCCCCTTTCCCTTCCTTCCATAACCCAACACAAAGTAAGATAAACAACAACAACAAAACTACGGAAAATTGGGAGAATTAAAATACTTACACATAAAATGTATGATTGAAAAATCAAATTTTTTGTTATCATTTTTATCAATGGCAAAAAAAAAGGAAAAGCCTTTACCTACTACTTATGTACGAATTTTCCCAAAACTAAATAAAAATAATTTTATTACCTTTTAGTTTGCTGGTTTATTTTATTTATTTTCCCATTTTCATTTTTATTATGGTTTAACACTAATAGAACAAAAACGAAAAACACAAAACGAGCTTTTATTTTTATACTTTTTCGCGTTCTTTTCACATTTGTTGTTGTTTTTTGTTACATTTTCACTGTATATACATAAATTGTTTCATAACCTCAATTATAAAATATACAAGGAACTAACAAAAAAGAAAATTAGGAAAAACGGATAAATTAAATTAAATTTATCACGAAACAACGAAAACAAAAATTGATTTAAACTTTTATATAAATAAACAACAAATTCACTGTAACCAACACACTGTACACTACACCAAAAAGAAAAATATATTTTCTATAGAAAAATTTATTTTTTCCCAAAATCACTTCTCAAATACAAAAAAAAACAAACATGAAAAGCACAAAACTATTTTCACTCATATAAAATGAGCTTTTTCCCGATTTTCTATTAATAATTTTTTTTTTTTTCGTTCCAATAGGATTCATTCATCAAAACAACGAAAAAGCTTTATTGTTTTGTTCGAAAGTAAATTTTTTTTTTACTACGCTCGTTTTCTTTTCTGCGGTAACTACAATACTATTGTCAACGGATTAATTGTAACGCAACAATCAAACTGCATTGATTTAATATTTTACGATTTGAAATTTAAATAATTTTAATTCATCTTTAGTTGAAACCGTAATCGACGACAACGACGACAAACCAAACCAAAAAAAATAAAAAGAAGTTGAGACACATATTAGTCTCACATACACGAGAGAAATATTTGAAGTGATAAATAATTATACGGAGAAAATAAAAATCCAATAAGAATTGATTCAAATCTAGTACTGCTATACGTTTTATATTCTAGTACAGAATTGTTTAAGGGTGACATCTATCGGCCGGATATCATATATTCAATACTCAAACCTCTTAATGTTTGAATTTAAATAAATAACTATTGCGAATAAAAATACATACTAGACTTATTTATGTATAATTTACATTTATTTTCTAATTATCATACAAATATAATATATATTCATAGGATAAATTATTCCTCGGGTTTAACAAATTTACCACCATAGAATGGGGCATACTGTAACACAGCTTTCCAGTCTGTGAAATAGAGAACTGTCAAGCCAGTGGCTGCGCCAAATGTGCCAGCTGAGTAGAGCCTAAAACAAACGATAACATTAAATAAAATTCACAATATAAAAATTCTTGAAATCCTTGGTTATGTAATGACGAAATGGTTAAGACGGAAGATTTCCTCGTCCGTAAACGGTATGTAAACTTACCAGTGGGTTGCTTGCTCAAGTTGGCGTTTACCAAATGGTCCAAATCTCATTTTTATTAATTTATGTTTTTTAATTAAATCGATTTAAATAGAAAATTAAAATTTATCAGATTTTTACACCGAACGAAGAATAGACTGAAAATTTTTTGACAGCTCAAATTAAAATGAAGTTAGTTATGATTTTAATGTAAATAGATTCTAGTAGTTGGGAAAAAATCAAAATTTATTTATTTGGTACACTGTTATAAATGAATGTACCCAATGCAGACAACGCATTCCTTATTTTTAAAATATTTCTGCCGTTTAATGAAATGATGAACATTGAGTTGCAATGCAATCTTGGTTGTATTTTAAGTTCATCGTGATCTTTCTCGTTTAATGAGAATACCCATTGGATAGCCCAATCTTAATACAAACTTTTTATCAATTTCATAGTCAAATATAGAAAGCTATATAAGCCACACAGCTAGGAAATATGCTGGATGCTGAATTATTGGGAGGTTTGGCCGGTGTTGACAGGGCTGAAGTATAGTTCCGTAAGTGATTTTGATCATTTTCTGTACCAACTGTCTCATCTAATGTTTTGTATCTGTCGAGGTAGTTGTTGCTGGTCTTGGATCAGGTAAGAGCGGATGTAGAGGGTGTCGGATCGCAAACGTTTCGTTATATAAAAATGTACGATAGTAGGACTGGAGGTCCAGAGATGTGAATCCATTACGAAAAGAAGTCGTGGAAAAGAGTAAACTTCGATTTTGAACGTTTGATCATTTACAGGATCGATGAAACTTATGCAAGTGTGTTACAAAATTGATAATCTTGGCTCGGAACACAAATAGTAAAATGAGAAAAACTCTGATGCAATTGAAAGTCGGATTTGAACAATGCTGGCCCCTGTGGACAGGGAGGACTCATATGTCTCGTAAACCTAAATTGCACGAACATGTTTTCCTAGAATACCACCACAGTATCCTTTGCTTGTCGTAGGAGGCGACTAAACGGTTGGATCGCTGTTGTGACGACCCGCATCAGTAAAAAATAACCTATTTATAAAGTCAACAAAGAGAAAATTGGATAAACCCAAAAAAACATCGGACCTCCGCTCAAGTACTCGGACACGAGAATTAGGATCGGTACGTGGAATATGCAGTCACTTAGAAAACCAGGAGCGTTGGAGGGCCTAATCACGTGCATGAAGGAGTATCGGCTGGAACTCGTTTCCCTTCAAGCAACTCGCTGGATTAAAAGTGGAGACCATGCGCCCCAGGGCTATACGTTGCTCTACAGTGGGGATGATCTCGGAAATCTTGCAGCTGGATTTCTTTTTGGGCCACAGGTAAAGATGTCTGGTTTTGGATTTCCAAGCAGTCAATAACCGATTGTGCCACCTGTCGATAATTTGAGTACACGCGCCCACCGAAATTAGCCAGCCTCAAGATAAAGACTCATTTTACAATGCCATGGATGATCTGATGGGATCTATACCCAAACACGATGTTAGATTGGTAATTGGTGACCTTAATGCTAGGTAGAGCTGGCAGAAATCAGGCCGACTTGTATGAAAACATAGGTCCGTACTCACGACCCGAAACTGCGACCGATAATGGTGAGAGAATAATATACTTTGAAATTGAGTAGTAAGCACGTTCTTCCCAGACACACAAAAACATTTAGAAACATGAATCCATTCTCGCATAACTTCACGCAGCCAAACTGTGTTAATTTAAAAATGGTGGACTCGGGGTAGGCAGGATGTGATAGGTTATCGGTCAGCAGCCAAATACGTAGCGATCATCATTTGGTTGCTGCAAAGCTATGATGGACGTTTTCCTACAAGTCTGGAAACACAGCGAAACGTATGGAACGTTTCGACTGTGAAGGTTTTTATAAATGAAGATCAAAAGAAACGATATGAGGATCTGTTAGCGACAGCATTGAGGAAACTAATTGCTATAGTCTGACTGTGTAAACTCTGTTTGGGAGGTACTGAAAACTTTGGATATCAGTGCTCCGAAACAGATTTTAGGTATAGTCAAAGCCAGACCCAAGAATGATTGGTTTGATGATGAGTGTCGTCTTGCAGTCGAGCACCAAAATATAGCGCGAAGTGAAGTGGAACAACATCCAACAATCGCGAGGAATTGTAGACGGAAGAAGCGTGAATGGTGGAAGTCCGAGGTTCTGAAAGTACAACCAGTCTGCAATAAGCGCAGTTCGCGTAATTTCTTTAAGGGAATTACCGGATTGCACCATAGTTTCAGACCTACGTCAACCGCCATTCGGAACTGGGATGGAAAGCTCTGTGTCAACATCGATGCAGTACTCGACGCATGGAGTGGGCACTTTACCGTGCTGCTTGGTGTACATCATGGGTCACAGACTGTAGCTGAGTCACCTGAGGTTGGCATTGAAGATCCATTCCATGAGGAATTCAATAGGGCCAAGCAGAGACTAAAACGAAAGCGCCCATCTGGTGGGGACTGCATTAATTCGGAGCTCTTGATATTCGGAGGAACTACATACTTTGTGGAACTGTCTTTTCGATTAGTATGATGAACCGAAGAAATGTCTGATGAATGGAAAGTGGCCCCGGTATGCCCCATATTCAAGAAGAGAGACTGCTTGAAGTGTGAGAATTATTGCGGTATATCCCTCCTTTGCACAGCATATAAGTTACTGTCCTATTATATTGGATAGAATCACCCCTGTAGTGTAGGGTTTGGTTGGTGACTATCAAGTAGGATTTCGTCAGGCCTATGACTCAATCAATCGAGAGAGTTTGTAGTCTGCTCTGGAATATCTGGGAATGCCAACAAAATTGGTACGACTGTCTCAATGCTTAGTTAACGTTGATGCTCTGCCCCCCATACTCTTTAATCTCATGTTGGAGTACATCTTTAGTAAAACTGAAACATCTCAGCGCAACATCTTATATCGCCAGTCCAATCAGGTGTTTGCATATGCAGATGACATATGCGTGATTGGACTGAATAGCAACGGAGTGAAGGAAATACTTGATCCACTTGTAGAGTTTTCAGCTTCTGGCGGACTCTAGATCAATGAGTTCAATACAAAATACATGATCTCTGGTCATAGGGCCAATGGCACAGCAGGTGTTAGTAGTGAATAATGGCACTACACGTTTAAGGGAGTGAGGAGGTTCAAATATTTGGGCCGGTCTTATCACTCACGATAACAGTGTCGGTGATGATATTAAAGTGCGGCTAGCCGCTGGTAGTCGTGCTTTTTATCCTCTAAGGCCACTGCTAAAATCTAAACACTTATCAAGTGCCGTTAAGCTAAAGCTTTACAAAGCGTTGATCAGGTCCGTTGTTATGTTTGGATGTGAAGGTTGGGCGCTGACGGATGAGTACTAGAGATGGCTCCTTACATTTGTGAGAAGCGAGTGATTTAGGGGTTCAAAACGTGAAGTAAATGGTATATATCGAGCCTTGTATACAATGTCGAGATCAGAGATCTGAGGAGGATCCTCGATATTGTACAGGAAGTAGAATCACAGCGATCTCTGGAAGGAGATTCACCATAAGGCAGGCGCAGAGCTTGCTTCACGGTGTAGAGATCGACATGGTTTTTTCATACTGTTAAGACAGTATGAAGACCATGCTCAGGATCGAAACCGTTGGAGCTAAATTGTTGATACAGTAAGGGGCCAGTAATAACCTTTAAAAACTGTTATTATTATTATACAATGCTGTGGCCACTATCGAACAGTATGACGAAGAAAGCAAATACACATTTTATAGCAGCCAGTAACACAACTGCAGAAAAAAACTTGGAGTTCATTCAAGATCACCAAATGTCTTGGTTGCATGAAAGTACATTGAGGAAAGAAGAGTCACTAAGCCATAGCGTAACCATCCCCGGTGAAGGAAAAAATTGGGCGGGATTTTTATAAGGCGCAACTGATCCATTCATGGAGGAACACATGGAGGAGCTAATACCTGTCGTCAAGGGTGTCACGCATGCGTACTTTCACATGTCTTCGATTTGAATGTTTTAGATAGTGAGATACGGCAATCGAACACCGATGCTCTAAATGAATCAAAGACATCCATTTTAAATGTAAAACAACCTCGAATAAATTGTTGACAAAACTAGAGTTACTATAAGATTAAGATGACTAAGACTTGAATAGATATGGAACAAAATTCCTGATTCAAACTTCAATTAACGAAGAAGGCCATCGATCCATAGATGAAGTAGTCAGGTTCTCTTACCTATGTAGCGCTAGGATTATGATAATTTTATTTATTTCAATAATCTATTTTCAATAAATTATTTTATTTCAATAATTTAAATGGAAATCATTCACCCACATAACCATTTTACGGTTTGTCAGAACCGAAAGGATTGTACTAAACTGGCAAAGTCCATGCTGGAAAGTGTTGCAAAGCAGAGACTACAAGAGAAAAATTAAATTTTCATACTTACTAGTACGTTACTTGCATTCCAACGCATCGCTAAGCGTTGAATGTACGAGAATTCCACTAGGCATAGTCTAATCTTCCAAATATCGAGAAAAAATAAAAACTATATGTTACGTGCAGCACTCGATTTTTAATTTAATATTATCATAATGTTTAAGTTAAATTGCAAAAATTATTTTAAATCACTAATACCATCTTGGCAAAGGTGTCGAAACGGGTACCTTCTTCGGCACGGACAATGTATTGCACGGTTTTTGTTGACGCCAAAATTCTTGTCGCACATTTAAATACTGTACCGCCTCCTTCGCATGATTCGATATATTTTCCGAATCGGTATCGGCCCGTTTTAAATTCGGATTTTTCAGCAAATTCTCCAAGTACTCTTTGTCGACGCACAGTTCGCCCAACAATCGGCGAGACGTTCGCTTCTCAATTTTCTCCATATCTGCTTTTGATAATCGGGTCGCCGTTTTTGGTCGCGATTCGACAACCGTTTGTGTTGTGGATGGCCGTGATAGGTTTGTGCTCGATTTAGATTTTTCGGATTTTTGCGCTGATTTCGGGCCACTCGATTTTTGTGTTTTTGGTGCTTCGCCAATTGTATTCTCGATGGCCTCTTGAGTTTTTTGTATGCCCAAGCGGAACGATGCTAATTCGGGGCGCAAACGATGACCACGATGAAAAAACATAAGGCTGTGCTCAAACTGGCCGAGATAGTATAAAGCTTCAGCTTTTTGGTAAATTGCACGAATATTTGCTTTGTCCACGATTAATGCTGTCTCGGCATCCTAAACAAAATTCACTATTAACAAATTATTCTGAACTATAAATGGCTGTAGTATTAGCAAACCTGTAACGCCTTAGCTGGTTCGCCTAAAAGCAGATAACATTTACTACGCGCGACTAATGCATTTTGATCGTTTGGATTCATGTCCAGTGCCTGAAATGAATAAATAAACAAAAACATTTGTATTCAACAAAACTCGATATAACCAAATCGTAAAACTCGAAAGCTCAATTATCAACACAAATATTGCCTTGGTTATAAATGAGGCAGCAATTTCATTGTTCCCATTTTTAAATTCCCGCATGCCCAAAGCCAAAATAGCACCCGGGTCAGCTTCTTCGGGTAATTGTAATGCAGCGCTACGATCCTTTTGCCGTTTTAAATGCAAACTTTGTTTTATATCGTAGCTACCAATGCTAACGGCTGCCGCACGATCCTTATCCGTATACACTTCATCGTAATACTGAACTTGGCCACGCTTCTTTTTTTTCTTATCACCACCCATTGACCTGGAAGCACAATTTTGTTTTAATTATCTAGATTTTGTGTTGCTCTCACTATTGTTTGTGGTATTCACTTTGACCGTGCTCTAGGTGTTTGTTCCGATTTTCCATCCAAATTTTGTTTCGCTAAATTCGGATTATTGTACAAAGTTCTTTTTTGTTCTTCCTCATCTTCAGCCTTTAAACCAATACGCACAAAACTTTGTAATAATTCTTGGTCCTTGTCCGTGCCCAAGATATCGGCTGCACGATTTTGAGTCATTTTAAAAAAAAACTTCGAAGCTCAAATTTAAAAAACAAATATTTTTAAGTAATTTTTGTTTGTTCAAAATTAAAGAGGTTTCAAAATGAACACTTGCAAGTGCTATTATATCCATGACAACAAAACAATGATAATCAATGCTGGTTATATATTTGCTATCAATTCTAATTTAAATGATTGGTATTTTGTTGATTTTTTGTCTCGTTTTTTGTTGTGTTTGGTGGTGAAAATGGTGTTCTATGAAAATCCATTGAATTTACATAAAATGTTAATTTATTCAAGCAGCGAATTTTTTTGGTGGTGGTGGTGGTGCCAATATATACAAATACAACTGAATAGGGCGGAATTGGTATAGCGAGGATTTAAACCGTGTGATTTCGATTGTCAGCACATAAAAGGTGCTAAAATGAGCTTACGTAGTAATTTTTTTTGTTGTTGTTGCGAAAATAATCAATTTTGTACTTACAGCATTATAGGCTATTAAGCCTTTAGGATAGTTTCTCACTTTCATGTGATTTGATGCTTCGTCACATAGCAAACGGCTTTGGTTGTCTGTTTCGTTGATAATTTTCTTTGGCTTCTTTCGTGACATGGCTGAATGTGGTAGAATTTATTTTCTGAAATTAAAAAATTATTGTAAAAACTATAAATTATGATTTGGCGCAACAGACAAATATATGCAAATTAAATTTTAATGCATGTCTACTTTAGTAAGTTTGGTCCCTAGACAAAAACTATTTCCGAATCGATCCTAACGCATGACGATTTCATTTCAACAGAAAAAATATAGAATCGAAACTGATGAATGTTAAAGCCAAACTTTTGAATCGAATTTTGAATTAAATTAAATGATTTCTCACAAACCTTGGATAAATTATTTTAAATGTGAAACAAGTGAAACATACACAAACTGCATTGAAATGACCCACGAAATTTACAATCCTACCAGGCCGAATGATTGCTTTGTGGTATTGGGGGATTTTAACCTTACCAAAATGAACTGGTCTTATGTCGAGGATCTTAAATGCGTGCTTCCATTGTTTTTACATTGATCTAAAACAAATAAATCATCTTTGCGAAAGCTAACATTGAAGGACTTAAAAGCTTCCTAAATAATAAAACTTGGGACGAGGAAATAAGTGAATTAACTGATATTAACACTAATATTGGCAATTGCTATTATTCAATGGATTCGAACTGGTTTCCAGAAAATGGGAGACCTATACGACCGTTCCACTTTTATTTTCTGCTTGAACAAAAAGTAGGTGATTCTACTTTGGTAAACGCAGGTTTACGCAAAAATCTCTGGCTAAAACGATTGCCAGATAACTTACGAGGAATAACTCCCTCAATTGCTGAATTCAAACAGCAATCGTCCTTTGGCAAGGCAACTGCTGACTATGAATCGGACCTTGCTAGAATGCAAGAACAACTGGATCAGACGCAACTACAATTAGCTGATCTTCAGGAACATTATCCAACGTGAGCTTTGGATGTCGTGGAAGATCACCAAACAGATCAAATTTTCCAAAGAGACCCAGATAACGAACGAGATAATCTTCTCTCTCCGGATTCTGTTATTACCACCGTCGCTTCGGCTCACGCGCACTCATGGTGAAGCTATGTCAAAATTGTCTAGGTCTTCGGAAAATAGATATATTAGCAGCTGTTTCTACGGCAAACAGTGGGATTGGTTTATCTCCCCGTCTTTTCATCACCGATCATGAAAATCATTTAAAATTTCTGATCGATTTGGAGTCTGAAGTATCTGTGTTTTCCGTTAAAAAGATGATAATTTCCCCGACAAGTAAAACACATCGTTTGCATTCTTACCGCACCAAATAGTATAAGGTGTTTGTTCGCCCATCCTTTTATAATTGCGGCAGTACACAGACCTATTTTGGGTGCTAAATTTATGTCTTAATATGGCCTCGACGTCGATTTAAAAAAATTAAGACTTTCCGATTCGCTTACAACCCTTGTCGTGAACGGAACCATCGCTTAGGTTGATAACCCAACTTTAAAACATTTCAGCGTTTACAATTCATACGACGCAAATTAAAATTTGCCAGTGAGGCACAATGTAGTTCACTATATCGATACACCATCGATAAATTATATTTAAACAGCTTTCCGCATTTGGAATTATTATTAAAGCATCATGCGTTTTCGGCATAAAGTCACTCTACTTCTTGAGCCACACACAATCTCGAAAGATGTCATTTCAAATTTTCCAGAGCCAACACCAATCCACCAAATACAGCAGTTCGTAGGTATGGTGAACTATTACCACCGCATTATACCACGTTTAGCCGAACTGTTATCGCCTATTCACAGGCATTGTGCCATACTACTTAAGAAAGGCAAACACAGAAGAAATTTCTCTTCGCCCGAAGAACGCACTGCTTCTTTCACAAAGATGAAGCGTTCTCTTGATGCTGCCACTCTTTTGGCACATCCGTTGAACGACACCGAATTCAACATTACTGCCGACGCTTCCAGTATAGCAATTGGACAACGCAATAATGGATGTTGGGAGCCACTTGCGTTCTTTTCAAAGAAACTTTCTCCAGCGGAAGTCAAATACTCTACATTTGATAGAGAACTTCTTGTTATATATCTCTTGTAATAAAACATTTTCGCCATTTCGTCGAAGGCCGAAATTTTGCCATATTTACCGACAACAAATTTCTCCCTACAGCAATTGCGTTAAAATCGGAACGTAGTCCCCGGCAATTACGGCTTCTTGATTATATTGCACAATTTACGACCGAAATTCAACACATCAAAGGTGAACAAAATGTTGTGAGCGACTGTTTGTCTCGATCGGATGAGACGTTTTCACCAGAAATCAGCGTCTCCTCTTTTGAAATGAAAGAATTACTCCAACAGCTACAAGGTGACGACGATTTGCAGATATTGATTTCAATTCGGAATTCGAAATCAAGAGTCAACCTGCATCAAGTTGTCCTACCAGACAACAATTTTCGATAGTCTTCATGGCTTATCACATCCTGGCATACGTGCCACGAAAAAATTAATTGCTACAAAATACTTCCGGTCAAGAATCAATACTGATCTTGTATCCAATGCCAAAAATCCAAAGTTCACCGCCACACTAAATGAGAACTTGGTAAATTCGCGCAAGTCCGCCATCATTGTCTGAAACCCCTCCTCCAATATCCGCAAAAACACAAAGACCCAAAACTCCTTCAGCCTTCCTTCAAGCAATTCCTGGCCCATCCACATCCCGTACAGTTTCTACACCGGCTTCTTCACCATTGTCCATGCCAGAATCATCGCAAGGCATTCCATATCCATTGCAGTTGTATCCCTCAACATAACAGAAACCCCCACCGATTCAGACGATCTTACCGAACCAAGTCACCCGAGGAATAAGAGGTCTTCACAACAATTGATTGCTCAAGAACTATTTGCACGATTAGTTTAGATTAATAATAATAATAAAACAGTGTTGAAAGGCCATTACTGGCCCCTTACTGCATCAACAATCTGGCACCAATGGTTTCGATCCTGGGCTTGGTCTTCATACTGTCCTAGACAACCAGAAGAAGCCAAGTCATTCTCTACACCGTGGAGCCATCGCGCCTGCAACGACCTCTGCGCCTACCATATGGTGGCTCTCCTTTCAGAGATCGCTGCACAGTTTAGATTTGAGTAGGTAAAGGTATGATGGCCTAAACGTATAATCTATTTTAATTTTTTATAAATAATTTTATCATATAAACCAAATGTTGTTGTTCTAATTTTGCGTGTCTTGTTGAAACAACATAATACATATAAATTGCATGAAACTAAAACATAACGATATATTATTGCTAATAATGATAATAAAATATATCAATAATGAATGATAAATGTTTTATGTCTATATGGGGTTTCTACATATACATATATAGTTAATGGTCTATCAAATTTAATTCAAACTATCATAATTTATTTACTTTTAGAGTTCCAATAATTTGAATCGCTAGCTAGGTCATGTTCGTCGAAATTCTGGTTTTAGAATATTACTTTATGCGCGAACAAGGTTGAGTAATAGCATAAACGTTTGAAACAGATTCTTATAGTTTGTCATGTGGGCTGCGGACGAATACTCGGATAAAAGTCGACTCTAACTATAAATGTCCGGTAATTTGAAAACTGATTGAATTGAAAACATTTATGACCCTCTATGTTGGAATGTAGAACTCATGGGCCGACCCATCGTTCATGTTAGTACAGGCTAGCATGGAGCTATGCAGTGTGCAGATGGCCAGTTAAAAAACTAACCTGTAGCCGTGTACAAAATAGGGATACTGTTTAGCTTTTAAAGGACAATAAATCCACTAGCCGAACAGCCTCTAATTAATGTGGTGTATTTATTTAAAAATAAAAATAAAAAAATTAATTTGCCCTGTCAAAAAGAAGGATACAGAGCGAGTACACAAAAGTAAATGTTTGATGTTTGGGTTGTACATTTCTTATTGATCTTCGGATTGAGTAAGTTTTAAATAAACATGTCTTCTCTAGTAGAAACGACAGATCAGCTGGTGGAATTGCTTTCTTCATCAGACAAAACATGCATTTCAACGTCCAAAGTACTGAGGATAACACTTAGCCATTTCAATACAAATGCGTTCAACTTATGGATTTTAATCAAACTAATATATGTGGGATTTATAGGACACCGTGCTCCGATTTTGATTGTTTTTTTGTTGGTGCTATTTTAGGGCATTTGCTTTGTAGTAATAAGGCTACTTCAGATTCAATTGTTGTTGGAGATTTGAATAAAAACCGTTAACAAAGACACGAAACTAGTTTCAGACTATAAATCTACCTAACTCAGTCATGGCATGATTGTTACGAATACCTTTGCTACTACACCTAAGAGTAATAATATTCTGGAACAAGCCATTTCCAGTTTCAACATAGGCCATGTTTTAAACTGAACAATTGAAAATTAGCAAAGAAAATAATATAATAGAGATAGTTTAATCAGTTCAAAATATAAAAACTAATCTAGGGTACCCCCATTCATACCGAAGGGAGCCCCCAGTTTAAATAAAATTTTCTACAAAAATATCAACATACAATAAAATTCTGCTTTGAAGGAGTCACCTCATTATATTATTATCTTTGATATTAGTGACTACAGCTTCGCTGTTTCTTAATTCATATACAAACAGAAATACATCAGTAGAAATTTAGAAACAAATATTGTCAAGTTTATAACAAAGTTAGCTCCCGTGCTTGGGGTTGGCCCCTGTAGTCAGGGGGCACTTACATGTCTCGTAAAACACTCAACTATTTGTAATGTCAACAACAGAAAAATGGATACCGCCAAACCAATACCTGATCTACGCTCAAGTACCCAAATTTAGGATCGGCTTGTGGAACATGCAGCCACTTAGGAAACCAACTTTAGAAAGTTTAATCATGTGAATGAAAGAGTATCGGCTGGAACTAGTTGCTCTTCAAAAAACTCGCCAGCCTAAAAGAGGAGACCATTGCTCAACAGTGAAGATGACCTCGGAAATCTTGGAGTTGGATTTCTTCTTGGCCTGACGGAAGAGAATGTTGTTTTTGATTTTCAAGCAGTCACTAACCGATTGTGTAAGTTTCGCATCGATATCAGTGGTCTATAAAAGGGAAGCCATATTCCTTTAAGTTTAATGCGATAAGGGCGGTGACCGATTAGTATCTCTAAACATTTAGGATTACATTGTAATCTGAATGTTCAAAAAATTAGTATTATCTGTTGGACATTATTTCACAACTATAGGGAAGATAAAATAAAAACTAAACCAATCAATTTTTGAATTCACTTGAATCGTGACCTAAATCTGTCCTAGAAAAATCAAAAATGTAGAATTTCTTTTAGGAAATTTGTCTTAAATCCTAATTTAACGGACTTATGTGACTTTTTCCTGCCAAGGCATAGGCCTACCAAATAAATAAATTTCCAAATTTTTTTGGGATAAGTTTACATTGGGGTCTAACCTACCCGAAAAATATTTCAATTTTTAGAAAACAAGGAATTGGGAGGTTTAGGACAACTAATTTTGATATGACCGTATCTATTTCGATTATATGACTTTTCCGAATTGTTGCCCTAAACCTCCTACTTTTCTACAAACTGATGTAATTTCCGGATAGCTTAGACTCAATAACTTCACGGTATGTATGTGATTGTGATGTTAGTTTCCAGGATTTTCTGTATAGAAAATTTGAACAAACATATAATCGACATTAAGACTTGGTTGTCTAATAAAACCCCTCTAATTCCATACTGTTTCCAAAGTAAAAATATTTTTCGTTAGCGTAGCGTAGATCTAAGGATATCTTGTTATATACGTCATTATGGCGTTAACTGCTCCTATAGGATTTACCAAAAAAATCCGGAAAAATCATATATTTGACATATATGCGCGCATTCTAATCTCCTATCCTTTCCAAAACTGAATAATACGTACTATATCGAGACATTCTGATTTACACACTAACGCATGGTATAAGGAAATTGTTTTTATTGCTTTTTAGGCAAGATTTAGGACAAATTTCACATACATGTCAAATTATTAATTTGTCATACAGCTTAACTGAATCGCTATAGTCACTAAGAGCTTCGCAACCTCTTCGGCATTTAAATAGTGTAACTTAAAGTATCTTCTAACAATAACTTTAAAGCCAGAATCCGATATTTTATCGCATTTGGCGACTGATAAATATCTTAAAGTAGCACCTAATTTAGCTAGTTCATAAAGTTCAAAATCCGGTATATTCGATCAATCAGATACACTTAATTCACGTGGAGGAACACAGAAATGTTGCTTCAGGCCTGTGATTTGAATGCATCGCCTTAAGTAGATGAAAACCAATTACGGTCAATTTTTAATAATTACTTTTAATCCATTATCAATGACCACCGTGCAATCGGCTAAACCTATAGATACGGATATAAAAAATCGGGATATAACGAAGTCTTATTATAAGATACTTATATAGAACTCCCGAACCCCGAGAACTAAAAATCTAGGTAAAATGATTTCGTTTTGGGAATCTCGATATTACGTAGGTTAGGTTGAGTGGCTGCTACGGCACACTTAGACCGATGACGGTCCGTTGTGATACCATAGGATCCTCCTCCTCCTCGGCCATACAGCTTCTGTAAAAATCATTT
Organism: Tipula unca; assembly: GCA_951394425.1. Classification (NCBI taxonomy): domain Eukaryota; kingdom Metazoa; phylum Arthropoda; class Insecta; order Diptera; family Tipulidae; genus Tipula; species Tipula unca. The sequence goes on along the minus strand of OX596380.1, from coordinate 173,779,818 downwards.
GCTTCTAGACCTAGCCTCCTCGTATGTTCTCCAAGTAGGCAATGTCCTGTGAGTATCCCCACGATCGTTTTTAATTCACGTCTACGTAGGGAGATCAGTATCTTTGAGCGTTTCAAGTCCAGCTTTGGCCAGATTGTCTTGCTACACTACATGAGAGAGTTTTGGTCCACCTTTTTTATTCGCTGAGGCTACTGCCTCCTTTTTAAGCACTGTTTTGAGTGCCTTAATAGGTCTCCCCAAATTTGCCCTTTCCGGTAGCAGTTGGAGAGTTGTACCATGCCTAGCTAGTTCGTCCGCCGTGCAGTTCCCCATGACGTTCAAGTGGCCGTGGACCCAGACTATCTGAATGTTGAAATGCTCACTCATCTCATTCAGAGACAAGTGGCAACCCAACGCCACCCTAGATGTCAGAGAAACTTAATCCAGCGACTTGATTGCCGCCTGACTGGCCACATAAATTGCGATATCAATCGAGTATACCACATTATGTTCTCAAGCAATTCAAGACCTCCTCAATCGCTATCACCTCTCCTTGGTACACGCTGCAGTGATCAGGGAGACGAACTGATATATCTACTTCCAATTTATCACAGAAGACTCCAGCTCCTACTTTACCGTGTAGCTTGGAGCCATCCGTAAAGAACTGTATTACTCCTGTTTCCGATAAAATATTCTCTTGATTTACAGGTAGTTCAGAACCCTTTCTCGAAGCATAATGTTGGTCCAAGATCCATAAACACGAAGGTTCTCTTGAGGTTCGTTATAAACAAATTCGACTATATATTGAAGTTACAGTCCTCTATCTGTAATTTCAACATTCCAAAAAATCGTAGGCTGTTAACGTTATCTTAACTGTCGACGTTGATAAAAAATATTGTCAAGTAATCTATACGTAATACTCTACGTGTCGACAATCAGGTAGATTACATGACGTAATCTACCTCGCCCATCCCATTGATCTATTGAAATTTTAAAGCGATCCAACCTCAGACTCATCTAACAGAACAATGAGACAATAAAAAATTAGTATCAAAAGTGATGGTATGTATTTGGTTGCACTACTCTGGAGATGAGATTTAGAAATATTTATTTTTGTGGCAAAAAGTTGGATTGATTCATCATTATTAATAGTGATTGATTTTGGCTCATTTGGCCTTCCTTAACAATCTTTTCGACTTTCGTGTTTCACTTAATTTATAATCGATAGTTTTAGAAGAAAGCTGAAAAAATTATAAAATTTATTATAGTCTCGGCATCCAAAATATTTGGGTGATTTTCAAATTGATCTTAAGTAACATTTATTGCTATTTTCAGATAGGAAAATGGTCAAAAATGCAAATGTAAATATAGCTTAACTTAATTTAAGCTAGCTCATCAAAATAAAAGCGAGAATCATAATAACAAATTTGAATTCACGTGGCTTGACGGGAGGTGAGTCCCTCGGTGAGGGGAAAACCATAATAAGGATATTAAACTGTATTCTATCTAGGTGTCTGGATATGTACATATGTAGATATACCGTACTTTAGTAAGCCCGATAACTTGGTTGGGAAGAGATGTTTAGATATTATATAAAAAAGAATGATTCTACAAAAAAGAACGGTTACAGAATTATTAATTTTACAATATTATGTCTGTAAACCGCTTAAAGCCTTCGAGTATTATCCTAAGATACCGATATGCAGGTGACAAATAAAATCACTAAGACTGTAATGGTTTCGTATCACTATGGTCGACGTTCGATTGGCACAGATTGCCACATCATACAGTTAATGCACATTTAACACACAAAACGTTTTAAATAATTCACAATTGGTAAACTTTAGTTTAAATTTCTATTGTAAACAAAGTATCAACAACTTAAATATTTTCCGATTATCGTTCAGTTTTTTTTTTTTGTATATTACAAAATCTAATTTCCAACAAAAACCGGAAAATTAAATTAATTTAATTCAAAGACAAAAAAAAATACAAAAAACATGCAACATTTATCATGTCGTGTATTTAGTTTTGGCTTTGTTTGGCATTTAAACATTATTAACAATAATAATAATAAATTAATTCAAAAAATAAAAAATAAACAAAACTCGGAAAATTTGTGAAAACTTTTATTTTTTGGCATAACATAAAGCTGAAACCATTTATTATGGTATATATGTTGACAATTTTATTTTGCACATTTTATTGATTTTAGTATATTTTAAAATAGCCGAAAGGCCACATATCCACACATAATATTACCTGAACTTTAAGGAATATTACTTTTATCCAATCACAATTTTTCAGTTTCACTCTATAACATATTTTATGTAAACATAATATTTAAAATAGTTGCTGTTTATTTTCGATTATCGATTAATTAAATTTTCCACCACAACACTTCTATATACACCAATGTAAAAATTTAATTACTATTCAATAAACATAATAAAAAAATATGTATAGTAACAATAGTTGTAGTAGTATATAGTAAACACAAAACTATTGTATAGGGACGTAAATAAAAATAATTTTTATAACGCACAAAAGTAATCCGCGGCGTTTGTATTTCGGTCTTGACTACGAGGAAACGCAATTGAAACTAAAGGAAAATATAAAGGGAAAACGAAAAACTCGAAACATGTATAAGAAAATTGTTTGTGAGTTTTCAAAACAGTTCTTTGATAAATTTATAGTGCATTCAACAGTTTAAGAGATTCGGTGGATACCTATATATAGAATCTGCATACCAAACTATAGATGTTCTAAAAACTTCCTTTGGAGCTTGTCCAGAAACTCGCTCAACTATACTTGCCGAGATATTGGACATAAGGCTTCTTAAAAAAATTAATTTGCCTTAAAGCCTGTCCATTTTGAGTTTATATTTTTAAAATTTCCCACAGCAGGTCTCATTCTGGTAAGTTCGATAAAGCCCGACTACACGATTTCCATCAATCATGATTCTATCAATATAGGCCTCAGTGCCTGTTTTACTGGAGGGTACCGATATCAATTTTGGAATATGACTCGAATTACAGAAAATGAAAACTAATTTTTGAAGATTTTACAAATATCCGTGAATTTTCAAAACCCTAGTTATCAATAATTTTGTGCCAATCAAGTTTAATCGGATTTTCTAAAATTCTCCAAAGATTTTAGATTTAATTTTATAAATTTACAAATTTTGGAATTTAATTCTAGAGTTTGTGCCATATCTAGAAATCTCCCGATATTTAATTAGTTTACATACAATTTACTGCTTCAATTTATTCAGATATAAAACAAACACTTTCATAAGAAATTGGAAAAGAATTAGTTTTTAAGCAAGTTATTGAATATTTTCAGAGGATCCTTATTCAATTATTCAAATGATTACTCAAAATTATAATGAGACAGTTACTTACATGTGTCAACAATCTGGCTCCAACGGTTTCGATCTTGAGCTTGGTCTTCAAACTGTCTTAGACAATCTGAAGAAGCCAAGTCGTTCTCTATGCCGTAGAGCCATTGTCGCCTGCAACGACATCTGCGCCTGCCATATGGTGGCTCTCCTTTCAGAGAATGCAGCACAATACGTTCCAGATCAGCACGCAGAACGTGACTGAGCCAGCGTACTCGCTCAGATCTTATTTCATGTACAATATCGGAGATCTTCATCAGATCTCTGATCTCGACATTGTACAGAGCTCGGTATGTACCATCTATTTCGCGTTTTGGCTCGTAAATCACCCGCATGATTCTTTTCTTAAATTTAAGCCGACATTTTTCGTACTCAGCCGTCAGCGCCCTACTTTCACATCGAAACAAAGCAACAGGCACTTGATAGGTTTTCAGATTTTAGCAGTGGCCTTAGAGGATACAAAGCACGACTGCTAGCTACCAGCGGCATACTTTAATATCCTCACCCACACTGTTATCGTGAGTGGTAAGAGAGCCCAAATATTTGAACATCCTCACTCCGTCAAACGTATAGTGGCCACTACTAAAATCTGGTGTGCCACTGTCCCTATAACCAGAGATTATCTATTTCGTTTTGAACTCAATGATCTGAAGTCCAACAGAAGCTGAAAAGTCTACAAGCGGATCATCTGCATATGCAAGCACCTGCTTGAACTGGCGAAAGATGTTTTTATTTTTATGAATTTTATTTAAATATTTTAAATAAACAATTATTACAATCTAGTCACCTGGACTAATGAGCAATTTTATTCTAACCTAGTTTACTATGTTGTATTAATCTATGGCTTCTTCCCACTGGTGTTCCATAGTGTCTGATAAACTAGTACTCCAACATGACATTAAAGAATATCGAGGACAGATCATCTTCCTGCACAACACATCCGAGTTAACTGCAAAAATTGTCAATAGCCTGTTTTCAACTTTAACACAGCATTGAAACTGTCTTACTGACATTCTACACAATCGTACCAATTTTGTTGGCATACCTAGGTATTCCAGAGCAGACCACAAACTCCATGGGCCAATTATAAATCTCGTGTCCGAGGGTCGTTTTGGTAATCATTTTTCATTTTGTTGACTTTATAAACAGTTCATTTTGTACGAATGGAGGTCGTCAGCCCAGCGATCCGACCGTTTAGTCGCCTCTTATACTTTACAAGTAAAGGATACTCTGGTGGTATTCTTGGAAAACATGTTCGTGCAATTTAGTTTTGCACGAAATGTGAGTGCCCCCCGATCACAGAGCACAAATGTAAACTATAAATGCAAAGCTACCTAGTTTCCATAAAGAAAGATGATGTTTCATTGCTAAACAAAATGAAAATGAATCTGGATTTATTGTGATTTTAAAACAGCAAAACCTATAGTTTCGATTTCGCATCTTTCTAAAAACAATGACCAACATGGGAGCCTTATGGAACACCGGAGGAAACTTGAATTGTTTCTAATCTTTTACCTCCTAGCTCAACATACTGTAAGCGATTACTTAAGTATGATTTAAACCAAGCTACGAATTGGCTGGAAAACCCAAATTTATAAATGTGTTCCAAAGTTTTACAGTGACTTGTGGAATCGACGGCTTTTGCAAAGTCGGTGTAGATCACGACAACTTGTTTTTGGTCTTCTATTTATTTAATCGAATAGCTGGTAAATTCGATAAGGTTGGCCGATGTTGATCTTTTGGGCAAAAATCCATGTTGATTCTGAGGCACATACCGTGGTACTAAATCTCTGAGTGACCTGCATACTACCAGTTCAAAAGAATTGTTTTTTACCATGAGATATCACTTCTAGTTCTACTTTTGAAAATCAACAGTACTCTTGTTATTATCCATTTCCTTGGAAATGTTGCCAATCGCAATGATTGACTAAATAGCATACATACTTAGTGGATTGCGGAATTTTTCAAAAATGAACCAGGAATACCGTCCGGGCCACATCCTTCTCCAAAACCATCCAATGCAGGCTGAATGTCCTCGATGTTTGGGGTAAATATTGATGCACTATAATCCGTAATAGTATTGGATCTCTGTAGTGTTTATATCTTCTGGTTTAAAACTGACTGGAAGATCTTAGCAAACATATTGGATATGATCAGTGGGTGGCAGGATTTCTGTTCATTAAATGTCATCCAGCTGGATAACCATCAAGTTCGCATTTGGTTCTATAAAAGCCCCAAAAGTGTTTGAGATCTATGTTTATTTTCTCATTTAAGTCGCTAATATAGCGCTTGTATTTTAATAAAATAGGACTCAAAATCTTGGTTCACATAGTGAATTTCAATTTGCTATCCCAGGAACAGAATTTCAGGTTTTCTTTATAAGCCTTGTCTTTCTTGTTTTTAAGATTGACAAGTTGGCCATCATACCACGGAGAGTGTTTGTTTGGTCTGCTCAGAATTACATATGAATGAATCAATGCCTTTAAATAGTGTTTTGTCTAATTTTCCCAAGGTTTCCGGCTGATGAAGTTGAACATCATTAATTACGAACGGTGTTGGTGATTCATCCATTTTAAATAAGGATGGACCATTAGTAAAAATTAAGTCTAATATTCGATCTGTTGATTTATTAAGTCACAAATTTGGCGTAGATTTGAATCAATGACGGCGTCGATGTACAGTTACCCATTATCCGAGCTCACATTTAGATGCATAATCTCGTTTATTTCTTCGTCATATGTCCATCTTATATCTGACAGATTAAAATCCCCAGTAACTAAAATTATGTCTGATGGATCAGCTGCATTGGTTATTTCCATAATAATGTACAGTGACTTTTTATTTTAATTCATTTGGTATTGATGTGTCGACCTCGACAGCTATGAGCACACCTCCACCAGATTTTTTCTTGCTATATAGATAGTGGTTACATCTATAAACCACACAATTGCTAGGAAAGAACTTAGAATTTAGAATCACATTTTTGAATGATGTTTCACAGATAATGTAAACCGGGAAAATTATGAAATTGCGCTGCCTTCGAAGACATTTTGGAATTAAAACGTATGTTTTCTAGTGTAACCAACAATAATAAGGATTCATGATTTCGTTTCGAAGTCTCCTCAGTGATGATATTACCAGATTTTACAGTGATTGGGCGGAGGTTTTTCTCATAACCTGTTAATGTTATTCGAATCATCATAGAATTATTCGAATGATCTGCTTGTTGTAAATTTGCCGTCGCATTAGTTGTTGTATTTGACGTTACTGGAAAAACGCTTTCTTTTGACACCAATCAAATTCCTTTACTAATAATCTAACGGACAAAAAGCCATCTTCTAAATTGTGCAACACGAAACGAACACTCGTCGTTTGTATGGGATCAGATTTTGAGACTTCACTTTCAGTATGGTTTAGTCGATTTAGTTGTTGAGTTAGTAATACCATTATTCCTCGATGGATTTGGATGGTCTATTTGTTTTTCATGTTGGATGGATGCTAGTGATGTTAGTAAAGAGTCGTCTGTTTTAGGTTTTTTTTCAGTTTGTGATTTGACCTGGGCGATTCCTTAGGTCATAGCTCTTGTAACTCTACGTCCTTCCGGTGATACAGAAGAAGGGGGCAAAGGATGGGCCAATGTTTTTAATGACTCTTCTAGTTGGTCAATTCGCTTAAGAACATTATCCATTTGTATATCATCAGATTTTACAATTCTAGTAAGCGATTCAGCGATGTTATTTACTCCTTTCGTACAATCAGTGCAGAACCACGCCATTCATCACTAATTTCACCCCTTTCCTTATACATCATTTGGAAATTTTTTGAGCAGACAGTCATTTTCTATAAGCTATTGTGTACTAATTTTTTTTTTAAATAAATGTAGAACAATACTAAAACGTGGCTAATCGCGTATTATATACATAACCAATTTGTCGAACAACATGTAAAAGCCGGCAATAAATAATGTTCTAACTTTCTCGTAACGAAAAAATAAATAAATTTTACGATTATGATTCTAATAAATAAAAACAATTAACAATTAAATAAAATTTTCCATGTAGCCCACAAAATTCCAAAAAGTAGTAAATTTTAATTAAATTTTTATAGTCAATATCATAAAGTTCCCCGGCTTACTATACTATGGTTTAATTATACCATGTATATGGTTAATTGGTAAACAAAACTAACTACTAATAACTGTTGTCATGTAAACATAAAATTAATTATTTTGTTAATAATTATTAGTTACAATCGAAAATTACTTCTGATTTACAGTCACGAGTATGAGTACATGACACGATATTTTCCGTATATATTACGATACATACATATATGTGTATGTACACAGCTATTAACCACAAAAATTAATAAAATAGGTTTTAATTTATTGATTTTACTATTATGTGCTAGTAGTTGTCGTATGGTGTCAGAAAATGTGTGCTACCTCCAAAATGATATTTCACTATTAATGACAATTGATACTTATTTCACACTGTGCGTCGAATCGATTGATTTAACTTGCTATACAATTAGAAAATTGAAAACATGATTAAATCTTAATAGAGTACAAGGTGGTAGGGTGGTAGACAACAATGCCGAACGAATGGTTTATAATAATACAGGGTGAGCCATCTGTTATAGTCTTTTTTCTATTTGTAGATAAAACATCATGGCTTCGTCTACAGTGGTCTTCAAGTTGTTGAATTGTTTTTGGATGATTATTGCATAAACCTTACCTTTCAAATAACCCCACCAAAAGTAATCAAGAGGTGTTAGTTGGCGCTTCTTGGTGGCCTTCACAAGTTCTTGAATTTATTTGGTTGACAATAAATGGATAGTTGTACGATTTGCTTGGCAGAGGTCATTGACACGCAATTCATTCAATTTGGGCCACAAAAAACCAGTTAACATGTAGCGATAACGTTCCCCATTCACTGTAAGTGAACCAGCCCATTAACCACACCAAACTATAGTGACTCTTGGAGGATGAACTTCTGCTTCCTGAATAACATGAGGACTCTCCGCTCCCCAAATTTGACAATCTCGCTTATTGACGCATCCATTTTTGAGTTAGTTGAATTTTGTATGGATGTAAATGAACATCAACAAGCAAAATGGAAAAAGGACCAACAGATGGCTCACCCTGTATTCATAACCCTTATTATTTAAAACACTGTTCCCCATCATCACCGCAGCGACTAGTTAAGTGGCGTTGGACCACCTGTCGGCCGTTTCTTTCATAGGTTTCTATTGAAGCAGCAGTTTACATGAAGCAAGCGGTATCTTGATATCCAGACTGATTTGTGAGACTTGGCGTGCTGTACCCTGACGGGCAAGTTCATCTGCCCTTACATTTCTTACAATTTAGAAATGCCTTGGCACTCACGTTAAGCATCTGTTGAACTGATCAGCCATATCATTTAAAGATGCCAGACAAATCTGGGCTATACCTTCGACGACAGCAAGTATGATTGTAGCGTTTTAATAGCAGCCTCACTGTCCGTAAAAATGCGAATATTCTTTTTAGATATTAACCTCAACCAGTCCATGACTTCCATTATCGCAGTAAGTTCAGCCTAAGAGACACTGCAAAAGGCGGGAAGGCAAAAAGAGAAATTGATTGTGCATCACAGAATTTTCCGCACCCGACCACTCCATCCCATCCCGTTTTGAGCCATCCGTGAAAAAGCTAATCGCGTCCATAACCATATCATTTACCCAGTCCTCTTTGGTGGGGAACTCAGTTTGGAACCTCATCTCGAAAGATGGCGATGGGAAAGCGTATAGTCAGTACTATCAGAAATAGCTCTTGTTACGGATGAGATTTGCTCATCTTAAATTTAATAAGCAAATTCTACATTTCCCTTATAATTGTTACGTTTTCGGTCAATGACCTATATATACCATGACCTATATTAACAAATTTGCAGTAAGTTTTTTTTTTCTATCATGGGGAAACAATTATTGTATACGTCACCACTCATTATGTACATATACCTATATACAATAGAATAAATGCTAACCGATCACTAAACAATTATGTATATGTAAATACAAGAGATCCCACCACTTCTATGCATTTGGTACTATATACAAATAACATAGGCTATCTTATCGATAAAATTATGTATTTCATCAGTATAATTGAGGCCTCGTTACAAGTCGTCTCTAATTTTTATTATACGTAGTGCAAAGTTGTGCAGTGAATCGGTGATAAAAAAAAATAATAATTAATAAATTATTAATCTTAATTATTTATCTGTGATAAATTATATATTTAATCACATAAATATAGTTTTGTAAAGTTTATATTAGTGTTGAATCCACATATATCACATACAACAGAAAAGTAGCAAGGTTGCATAGACTTTGCGGTGCTTTATATTTTTTTGGCAGTATAAGAGCAGTGATTACCGCGTCGGCTTATACCGACCTTCAATACAAATACAATACAAATAGGTAAATCTGCATTAATCTCGTCATCTATTTTAAATTTATTCTACCAAATTCTTATTCAATCTATATAGGCGATTTGTCACATATAATTGGCATCTTTGATGTTTTAATTTGAGGCCTCATAAAAAAAAAAATCAATAAAAAAAAATAATATCAATAATTAAACAAAAATTACAACAACCAAAAATTACAATTGGAGAACAATCTACAAACAAGAGATCCCCGAATTGACGTCATCATTGTGTATGAGTAATATAAATTTGTTTATATAGTGCATCAGTAAACTGTATTTTGAATTCGGTGATATTATTAATCCGCCTAATAAGTTTTCTGTAACTTTGTAAAAGTGATGTTTATATTTGTTTTTATATATTTATAAATCTAAATAGTAGTAATGATAAAAAAAAAGTAATATATATGTATATATATATAAATTGATAAATTGTGTCAGTGTTTAGTTCAAAAATTTAATAGTTGATTTTCGCATTCGGTATTTTGGATCGCCGGAAAATCCCGTAATATATAAAAGTTGATTTCAGTAAATCCACGCACCTGAAGAGCGCTCATCAGTCTAACTGGATATACCTATGTTGGTTAAACCGTAAGCGATTTTATAATTCTAAACTAAATATATGCATGCAATTATTCTTTTTATATAAACTATATATTTAAAATGCTCTAATAAACTTTCTTTAAACTTTTTATCTCTACATACATTTATATAAAAATCTATTTTTAATTTCGTTTCTCTTAATATTATTTAAATTATTAATTGTTATTTAATATGTTAATTTAGTTTTATGTTACTATTTTAATTAATTTAAAACAAATGATTCTATTTTCAAAATAATTATATATATTTAATATGAAATAGTGTTTTTTTATTATAAGGTGATGATGTGTTTGGTGGAACAATCCGATTTTTCTTAATTATATTATCTTAGAATTTTTTGTATACACGTATGAATAAGTAGATCGCAATATCTACGATGACAATCAACCCCCCTATATACCACTGTAGCCTATCCTATAAAACTATTTAGAAAACGTGTAGTCATCGTAGCGGTCGTAACAAAATGGCGCCGAAACAGGGACCAAAACATCGTATGGTGTGGTTCTTAAAAAACATGTCAATGTACATGTATATAGCGGTATAATCGAAATCCAGTTTTCGATACCCGTTTAACAACATCTATTAAGAAAATGCTTTCCTAGTGTAATGATTCAGTTATATCTGTTCAAAGGTTGACCTAATAAGTTATCCATGCGGCTTTTCCGTTCATCATATTTAACCGATGGTACCGCTTAATATCTTTTACTTGCGGGAGGTGAAATATTTTGCAATGTGATGACTTCTTATACAGCTTGATGTCATCATACACTTTCAATAACAATAGTTTTAAACATTATTTGATGTTTGAATGGTGATTGAATTCGTTATAGGAGCATTGGTAGTTGAGTATTCAGTGATTCTGTTTTATCCTTCTAATCCCTACTATCGATATCTTACTATTTAGTTTCATTTAAATTTTGTTTTTTACAGTATATATGATGGAGTAAATGATGATAGAGTTCGTTCAGAATATTGGTGGTTGAGTGAGCAGTGATTCTGTTTTTCCCATTGATATCTAACGATATCTCATCGTGAAATTCTATCATAATATTGTTTTCAATTTTCAGTTCCATAACATTACATTAGATGTGCTATAAAAATTCAGATTTGTTCGAAACCATTCATTTTCATCATCATCACCTAATTACAATTTGATTTGAATTAAATTTATTAAATACAACTAAATTTATTATTATTATTATTTTTGTTCTTAATATAATAAGTTATTTGGATGAAAAAGAATATTTTTTTATTTTTTCATAATTTAATTCGTTTATCTTATTAGGAAATAAGGTAATTGCTTCAGTTGTACTAGCTAACTAGTATTGGTAAAAATTTGTTATAATTAGTGAAATTTCATATAAGTTACATGAAATTTTAATTCTTTTCCAAGTAATAGAAATTTAGAAGTTTTGCAATATTATTGTTTTTTTTTGTATAGTTAAAATTGTATCGAATCACAATATGAATCCACAAATTTATTTAAATAATCTCTTACCTGAAGAACGGGAAGTAGAGTACGCTTCTAGAGGACTAACCACTAGAGCGACAGATGCCGCTAGAATTTTAGTAGAAAGCATTCGTGCTGAAAATTCCGATGCGACATTGAAACCAAAACATACACATGCAAGGGAAATGCCAGAAGAGGAAATTAATGTATGCCTCTTGCAATATGGCGAATTATCAAAGATAGCTCAACAAAAAGGTACTACTCCTTCATTTGAGTTTGTCACCATGGCACTCGCCAGGGTAATTCATTATAAAGAACGTGTCGATAGGTTAATTTTCAGTTTTGGTAACATCTCAAATCTAGCAGGTTTATCTAGTAACCTGCGTCGTGCTTATAATTGGTATTTTAAACTTTATAAAGATGGAATCGAGTTAAATGATGCTCATATTCATAGGACTACAGCATTATACACTGAGAGAACTCCATCCTCTAGCCCAATCATGAATAATGAACCCAAACAACAAAACTTGATTACAACAGAAGCTATGCCTACTACAAACCAAAGTGCTACACAGATCAAAGCAAGGGAATCAGAAAACCAGGATGTTATTACACAGGCTAAGGAGATGAAAGATTCTGTAGCAGATTTCTTCTCTCAGATGGAACTCCGAAAAACTAGACTCGAACCAAATGCATCTATTTTCGCCGATGTATCATTTAAGCAAACCGAACCACCTTCATTTACATCTAGACGCACAAATATTCCCATAATTGATTTAAATTCAAATCCGGAAATATCTTCTAAACCTATTTCTCATCCTCATACACAGTTTCGGATTGATCATAGAATAAAACAAAGATGGAATCTATCGTTTGATGGCACTGATTCAACGAATGTCCAAGATTTTATTTCTCGATTGGAGCAAATGGCCCACGATGATGACATTCCAGAACAAAATTTAACTAAAATACTTCATTTATTTCTGTCTAAGCGAGCAGAAGATTGGTACTGGGTATATAAACTCGACCATACCCACGTTTCATGGCAGACAATGAAATCCTCGATGTTATCATTTTTTAGCTCATACGATGTGGAAGAAGAAACACGCGAAAAGATTCTACATAAATATCAACATTCAAAAGAATCATTCTCAGATTTTGTTCTTGGCATGCAAAAATTAAATTCAAGACTTCAACACAGATTTTCTGAGAAAGAGCTAATTCCCCGCTTATGCCAGAATATGAATCCTGCATTGAAGAATGTAACTATGCCTTATCAAGCAACAGCTCAAACTATTGATGAATTGCGAATTCTCTGTCAGAGATATGAACGGATGTGGGACCAGACCGGATATGATCCACGAAGATTTTCTGATGTTTCTACAAGACGAAGAACCTTAATCAATGAACTAGAAACAGACATGAGCAATATGAACTTCTCTCAAATACCTTCTGCAATTGACGTTCGTAGCCCAAGCACGACACACAAACAGAAGCATATCAGTAACGTGCAATATAATCGTCACCAGGATATTACTGAGCCAGCGGATTTTATCCAACAGCAATATCCAAATCAGGATTATATGATAGAAGCATTCCAAAAAAAATTTACGAAACAAAATTCAAACAATGATTCATTATTGATTTGCTGGAATTGCAAGGACATTGGTCACCGATATCAAGACTGTGGAGAATTTATAAATATATTTTGTTTTGGATGTGGAGCTGCCAATGTAAGAAAACCTTTCTGCCAGAATTGTAAGGTTAATTCAGCAAAAAACTTGAGAGCGAGTGTGAGAGTTTCCAGGGATCCACACTCTATTCCCAATGCAAACCATGTACTGGAACCAAATCTTCTAAACAATCAGAATTCCATGAAGAAGCGAGATCAGTAAGAAGCTCAACCGATCAACAAACAACTGATATGACATCAAATTCAAATGAGACACCAAAATATAAAATAAATCGTTCTATAGCATACTTCAAGGACAGACGTTGTTTTTTAACACGCTGCGTCTCATCAATAATTTATTATTCGTTAAATGATCCTCGTCCTCATGCAAATGTCATAATTGCCTCCCGGAAATTAAATGGTCTCCTTGATAGTGGAGCATCAGTCAGTGTGCTAGGTAAAGACTCACTATCTTTTCTTAAAGAATGCAATATTAAATTTCATAAACTAGCTTCTTATATACACACGGCCGATGGAGCACGTAATAAAATTGAAGGCTTTGTATGGTTACCAGTGACATTCGGAAATAAAACTGTAAATATCAAATTTAGCATAGTGCCAACATTACAATCGAGCCTATATCTGGGAATAGATTTCTGGCAAAAGTTTAATCTTCTTCCAAAAATTAACATAGACGAGATTTCCGAACCAATGACGCCCGTAAATGATAATGTTCATGATTTAAGCTCATCAGAAAAATTAGAGCTGGATAGAATTCGAGCATTATTTCCATCATTCGAAATAAACGGACTTGGTAAAACTACTCTTCATCAGCACGAGATCGAAGTAATAAAAGACTGCAAACCAATCAAGCAGCGATATTATCCCATATCGCCCGCTAAACAGAAGGAGTTATATACTGAAATCGATCGAATGCTTGATTTAGGAGTAATAGAAATCAGCAAAAGTGCTTGGAGTTCACCCATTGCAATGGTAACAAGAGCGAATGGTAAGAGTCGAATATGTTTAGACGCAAGAAAATTAAATTCAGTCACTGTGAAAGATGCGTATCCTCTTCCCCTCATTGACGGTTTGTTAGGACGACTGTCCGAGACTAAATATATCACAGGACTGGACCTCAAAGATGCATTTTGGCAAATACCTCTAGCAGAAGCCTCACGTGATAAAACTGCATTCACAATACCAGGTCGCCCCCTCTATCAATTCAAAGTGATGCCGTTTGGGTTGTGTAATGCAGCCCAATCAATGTGCCGGTTGATGCATAAAGTTATCCCACACGAGCTGCATGATCGGATATTTGTTTATCTCGACGACTTGCTTATCATCACCGGTACATTAAAGGAGCACTTTGATTTGTTAGAGTTGGTGGCGAACCTTCTACGGACAGCTGGTCTAACTATAAATGTCCAGAAAAGTAATTTTGTTATGCGAGAGATTCGTTACTTAGGTTATCTGGTAGGAGAAAAAGGTTTAAGGCCCGATCCACAAAAAATTGAAGCAATTATAAACCTACCGGTGCCAAATAATGTCAAACAGACTAGACGTTTGCTTGGCATGGCAGGTTGGTACCGTAGATTTATCTTAAATTATGCTGCAATAACCGCTCCTATTACAGATTGCCTTAAAAAAGGAAAATTCCAATGGTCAGAAAAAGCTCAAGAATCACTTGATGAATTGAAACGTTTATTAACATCGTCACCTGTGCTTATTACTCCCTCTTATAATGAGCCTTTCTTTATTAGATGTGATGCAAGCACGGAAGGAGTAGGAGCAGTATTATACCAGAAAGATCAGGATGGCTATGAGCGACCAATATCGTTCATGTCACAAAAATTAAATAAAGCTCAAAAGAATTATACTGTGACGGAGTTAGAATGTCTCGCCGCAATACTTGCAGTAAAAAAGTTTCGTGCATATGTTGAAGGGCACGACTTCACTCTAATAACGGACCACGCAAGCTTGAAGTGGCTAATGAGCCAAAAAGATCTCAGTGGAAGATTAGCCAGATGGAGCCTTAAACTTCAAGGTTTTAGATTCACCATAGAACACCAGAAGGGGAAAGATAATGTGGTACCAGACACACTTTCTCGCGTTTTCTGTGACAGTTTCGAAGAGTTTAATGATGCTTTACAAAAAAATGTGGAAATCATTGATTATAAATCTGTTCATTTCGAAGATACAGAGTACCAGGAATTATTAAACAAAGTTATAAACGACCCGAATAATTATCCAAGTTTCAAACTGCACAATAATCGAATATATATCCGATTGGAACCAAAACCAAATCATGATTTGTCTGACTTGTCTGTTTGGAAACTATGGATTCCAGTTGGTCTCAGACATGAAATTTTGGAGAATGAACACAATGAACCACTATCAGCTCATGGAGGAGTAAGTAAAACATTGGAGAAAATTAGAAGATATTATTTTTGGCCAGGTATGGTTAAGCAGGTACATAAATACATCAGTACATGTGAAACATGTAAAATGATGAAAGCTCCAAACAGAATATGTAGGCCACCGATGGGAAAATCATTTGTAGTAGAAAGGCCATGGCAAAGGATATATGCTGACTTGTTAGGACCTTATCCTCGTAGCAGCAACGGAAAAACCATGATCCTGATTGTGTTAGATCATCTTACTAAGTTCGTACTATTAAAACCATTATCCAAAGGAACATCACAGCAGATAGTTGAATTTCTAAAGAATGATGTGTTCTGCATGTTTGGTGTGCCTGAGGTTATACATACTGATAATGGAACGCAATTTCGGAGTCAGGAATATGTGAAGCTATTGAAAGATTTCAATGTGACCGACTATAAAACAGCAATTTATTCGCCACAATCGAATCAATCTGAAAGGGTCAATCGGTCAATAATAGCAGCCATTCGGTCATATATCAGTTCCAAACACTCAACATGGGATAAACACCTTAGTGAAATCGCCTCTGCACTAAGAAATGGAGTACATGAAACGGTGAAGAACTCTCCCCATTTCTTATTATTCGGTTACCACAAAATCAACCATGGAAGTGACTACCAAGTTTTAAAAGAGCTAGGAGAGATTTCAGAGGGAGAAATTCCGCTACCACTTCCTACACGATTAGCTATCTTACACGATCAAGTAAAGCGAGATATCTCTGAAGCACACGAAAAGAGTGCCAAACGATATAATTTGCGAGCCCGTTCTATTCAGTATAACGTCGGTCAAACGGTTTACGTCCGTACCCATCCACAGAGCGACGCTGCCAAGAAATTTTGTTCGAAATTCGCACCTAAATTTATTAAAGCAACAATTTCAAAGAAAATTGGCAATACAAATTATGAGGTGATAGACGAGTCGAAAAAAATCCTTGGAATCTATCATTGTAAAGATATTCGTCTGTAATGATAAACAAAAAAATAAAAAGGCTTAAAATATGAGGAGTTTGTGAAACGAGACAATTGGAACAATAATATTGCGAAACTATCTGAGCTTAACATCCGATTTTTCAGCTTTGTCCAACCATGCTATCTTCAGGTTAGACAAACCTGCCCTGTTACGGATGAGATTTGCTCATCTTAAATTTAATAAGCAAATTCTACATTTCCCTTATAATTGTTACGTTTTCGGTCAATGACCTATATATACCATGACCTATATTAACAAATTTGCAGTAAGTTTTTTTTTTCTATCATGGGGAAACAATTATTGTATACGTCACCACTCATTATGTACATATACCTATATACAATAGAATAAATGCTAACCGATCACTAAACAATTATGTATATGTAAATACAAGAGATCCCACCACTTCTATGCATTTGGTACTATATACAAATAACATAGGCTATCTTATCGATAAAATTATGTATTTCATCAGTATAATTGAGGCCTCGTTACAAGTCGTCTCTAATTTTTATTATACGTAGTGCAAAGTTGTGCAGTGAATCGGTGATAAAAAAAAATAATAATTAATAAATTATTAATCTTAATTATTTATCTGTGATAAATTATATATTTAATCACATAAATATAGTTTTGTAAAGTTTATATTAGTGTTGAATCCACATATATCACATACAACAGAAAAGTAGCAAGGTTGCATAGACTTTGCGGTGCTTTATATTTTTTTGGCAGTATAAGAGCAGTGATTACCGCGTCGGCTTATACCGACCTTCAATACAAATACAATACAAATAGGTAAATCTGCATTAATCTCGTCATCTATTTTAAATTTATTCTACCAAATTCTTATTCAATCTATATAGGCGATTTGTCACATATAATTGGCATCTTTGATGTTTTAATTTGAGGCCTCATAAAAAAAAAAATCAATAAAAAAAAATAATATCAATAATTAAACAAAAATTACAACAACCAAAAATTACAATTGGAGAACAATCTACAAACAAGAGATCCCCGAATTGACGTCATCATTGTGTATGAGTAATATAAATTTGTTTATATAGTGCATCAGTAAACTGTATTTTGAATTCGGTGATATTATTAATCCGCCTAATAAGTTTTCTGTAACTTTGTAAAAGTGATGTTTATATTTGTTTTTATATATTTATAAATCTAAATAGTAGTAATGATAAAAAAAAAGTAATATATATGTATATATATATAAATTGATAAATTGTGTCAGTGTTTAGTTCAAAAATTTAATAGTTGATTTTCGCATTCGGTATTTTGGATCGCCGGAAAATCCCGTAATATATAAAAGTTGATTTCAGTAAATCCACGCACCTGAAGAGCGCTCATCAGTCTAACTGGATATACCTATGTTGGTTAAACCGTAAGCGATTTTATAATTCTAAACTAAATATATGCATGCAATTATTCTTTTTATATAAACTATATATTTAAAATGCTCTAATAAACTTTCTTTAAACTTTTTATCTCTACATACATTTATATAAAAATCTATTTTTAATTTCGTTTCTCTTAATATTATTTAAATTATTAATTGTTATTTAATATGTTAATTTAGTTTTATGTTACTATTTTAATTAATTTAAAACAAATGATTCTATTTTCAAAATAATTATATATATTTAATATGAAATAGTGTTTTTTTATTATAAGGTGATGATGTGTTTGGTGGAACAATCCGATTTTTCTTAATTATATTATCTTAGAATTTTTTGTATACACGTATGAATAAGTAGATCGCAATATCTACGATGACAATCAACCCCCCTATATACCACTGTAGCCTATCCTATAAAACTATTTAGAAAACGTGTAGTCATCGTAGCGGTCGTAACACTCTGTTGCACAAAATAGATTAGTTCCCTATGTTGTTACAAGTCCACATAGATATGGATTTGGGCCAAATGGCTGTGCAAGTTGCTTCGCCACCAGATAACAACCTCATACAGTAGTATGGGTTTAACCTTAGAGCAAGTGTACTATGTGGTGCTCTAAGTCACATCTTAACCCAACGATATTTTTACAGGAGTAGAGCGCTATATAATAGCTTTATTTTCACTTTCTAAGATGATTGGTTTCCAGCTTAGCTTGCTGCCAAAAGTGGCCCAAGGTATTTTAGTCTATCCGCAAAGTATATTAATAAGAGACTTCATCCTCGAAACCTGGTCGAGCAAGAAGCTAACATATGCAGCAAACCGTAATCCGTATTTCAAAAGTATAAGTGAAAAAAGCTAAACAGTGAGGAAAATGACTCGGATGTGATAATCCTCGCGCATCATAACATTGTAGCAGATATGCCCAATTTGAGCCAGTTTGCATATTTATGAAAATAAACAAAGCGCCAGGCCTAGACAAGATCGAAATGCAAGTGATACAACGTGCTTGCCGCATTTGATAATTTTTAGTGGCCAAATGTAATATTGGGGTTAAAGAAAATAAATCACAATCAAATTTATTCCCAACCTCATAAACGATTATTTTTCTGAAATTACAGCCACTGTAACTACAAGTTACGGTACACTCCAAAACAGTGTAAATAATAAGTGCCCACAAGGCTCCATTCTAGGCCCAAATCTACGGAATATTGTCTTCAACAGTAGTACGAACCACGAAGTCCAAGAGGTAGTATTCGCGGATTAGTATATTCAAGAGAAAGCGCAACTGGCCATAGACACGATAGTAGACTGGTGCGATGGTTACAGTATGAAGTTCTCCTCCGAGAAAACAGTTATGATCCAATCACTTGACATCAGAAGACCTACAATGATCTCAATAAACGGTCAACGAATGAAGATGGTAAAAACTGTGAAATGGCTTGAATTGGACATCGACGAAATACTCGGAGGCATCGCACTTTTTAAAAGGGTTTCGGAGAATAGCAGGAAAGTTTTCGCCGTGCTAAATAGACTAGCCAGAGAAATATGCGACATCAAGCAAGGTACCTTGTCTACTATAAATTAATGCCTCATGGTTTCCTCGATGACTTACGTAAGCGCTGAATGGGCTGACTGAAATGTAGAGTTTCTGGGCAATCAGATGCGGCCGAACCACTTGAGATTACTCAAAAGGCAAATAAGAAAAGCGTTAATAGCCCTATGGCAAAATAGGTGGTCGAATTCAATGGGTGGTATAGAGTAAGCTACGGTTACCTACCAAACTTTAAAGAAAGACTTGAGAGAAAGATAGGTGTAAGTACGTGGTTCACGCAAATGCTAACAGGGGATGAAAGAATGGCATCCTTTCGGGCATTCACCGACTGAGTCTAGCACAAACCAGTCCTGTGGATAAGGCTTAAGAATTGAGTGACCAGCAAGATACCGTATTGAGCGGTAGGTAGTAAAACGGCTTCAACTTTGACGTATTAGTATAAAATAAGTGAGTAATAAATAATTATATTGTAATAAAATAAGTCTAGTAATTGTAACCGAGTATGCGCCTCCACGTGGCAGGGGTGGAAACATGGAAATCTGGCAAAGCATACCGATTTGTAAATAAATGAAAAGCGATCTGAGAAGTTGTGGGCATGGATCTAGGCCTTGTCTGGGTGCCATCCACCCTACACATACCATTCCATCAAATAAAGAAGGGTATCCGCAAAGATCAAGCAAGTATCATTTAGTATTTGCGGGTCACACTGAGCAAAATGTTGTTTGTTTCTTGGTAAAAAAAAAACAGCTTCGTTTTCTGCATGCTCTCACTCTGCGTACAAGGATATTTTCCGAATCACGAAATAGCAACATCATTGCAGCCCTTTCTGGTTTAGTAACAGGTCATTAATGACCAAATTCCAAAGGACGAGGAATAAAACACCATCTTGCGGTGTGGCGCTACTCACAAATCTACTGGCAGACCCAGATTAGCTGTTAGGATCCTGCCTCTAAGCATTTGAACTATCCGGTCTCTAAGTGACCCGTCTACTCAAAGACATGCAAGCACCTAAGTGATTGCTCCCGGCCTGATGTTGCTAAAGGCTCCCGCTATGTTCAAGAAAGTTACCATAGGATATTCCTGATATTCAAGAGATTTCTCAAAAGAGCCTCTGATGTGAGCTTCAACTTGTTTTTCTAGTGATTTTAATAGAATGGGATAGCAATGAAGGCTTTTTCCCGCCTTAGGTATGAATATTACTTTTAGTTTAGTCCATTTACTAGGACTGTGACAAAGTATACTAGGCTATGTTTGAAGATAACTTCCAACCAAGGTATGGTTAAGTCAATTGTCCGCTGGACGGACATCCACAGAAATTGCCATCAGATCCTGCCGAGTTATATGGCTTAAAGCTATTTATTGCCCACAGAATTCAACTTATTTTTATTAGATAGGAAGTTAGATAAAATGCATTGGAGGTTGATTCACGAGGCATATTTACCCTAGCTATATCCGACCAAAAGCAGGCGGAGTGTGTTATAGTGGGCAAGATGAGCAGTGCCACATATAGTGCTAAATCGTTCATTTCATGCACTGATATAAGTCAAGTTTTTGGAGTATGTTACTAGATGAGTGCTTAGAGTGGAGGACTAAAACTTGCAATTAAAATTTCTTTTTTTAAATAATAATAAATGGAATTTAAACAGAAAATACTTCAATCGCACCCACATACTAAAATATACGAAGACTTGTTTAGTGCTGATGCAAGATATGTTTGCGTGGGTTTTACTATAGGTAAGAGAGAGAGAGAGATATCGAATAAAATTCAGCATCAAGAATTTTTCTTTCTTAAATATAGTAATTCAAATTTTGTATTAAAATAAAATTTCGATACCAAATTTTTGTTGACTGTGCCAAGCACTCACATAGTGATACTCACGAAAAATTGTCTAGTACTAACGCAAGACAATTTTTTGTGTGTTTTACTAAGTAATTGCTCGAAAAGGTAGACTAAAATTTAGTATATATCGACATTTTAATATTTTCATTAAATTTAATAACAAATCGATTTTGACACACAATATCAAACTGTTGCTTACTAAGGACCGCTACTGACCATAATATAAAAATATTTTATTGTTTGGGCTATTTGAAGGGATTTTATTACGTCCACGTAGAAAATAGTAGATGACGCGCAAATGCTCATTCCTGGTTGGCTTTCTTGTTTAGCTACCTCGACACACAAATGGAATTTACTTCTTAATATATATTTCTTAAACAGGTGCCCGCTTTTGCAAGCCTTTCATTGACGACAACCGACCATTTGGTCGCATTTTTTATTTGAAAATCTGTTCGATACATGGTAAAATATTTGTCTTCCTCGTAGCATAATATTACGAATTCAGACTACTTTTTATAAAAAAAAATATAAACTAATTTTCTTTTTATTATGTATATACATAGTTTATATTATTACTATTATTATTATTATTATTATTATAACATCAAAACTATATTTATATAAATAATAATAATAAATAAATAATTTTTCATTTTCATTTTTTATTCTGCTTCAACTTTATAAGTAAACCAAAATATAAAACAATTTTCTTTGATTCTATTTATTGTCAAGCGACATCACATAATGGTATAATTTAAACAATGTACGGGAAAAAGAGAAAAACTAAAAGAAAAACTATGGAAATTATGTTATGAGTTCTATATATATATATATATATATATATATATACGTATATGTATGTATGTATGCGAGTAATGTATATAAAAAGAAAATTGTTTATGAAATAATCTAAGGTTATCATATATTATTATGAAAATTTGTATAGAGCTAAAAGTTTAATTAAATTAAATTAGAAAAAAAATAATTTTCTTTTTGGTTTTTTGCCTAAAATATTGTATACCAATTAAGATATCAACAGTTTGTTTGCTGGTTTACTTCGTGCAATCACTATAACAAAGAAAACGACTAATTTTTATTATTGAATATATATTCAGGGTAGGGTTTGAAATTTTTGTAAAAATATTTTCGATATGCTTTTCGCAATTAACGGTTAATATAATACTACATGAAAATGTTAGGGTCTAATATCACTTAATTTCCGGTCTATATTATTACTCTGAAAAGGAAAGTGTTGACTCTAAAAACTATTATGGTACACAGTATTGGCTCTCGACATTTTCCTAATATCTGAAAGCCATTTAGTTAAATCTTTGTTTGTTAAAATCCGGGGTTATTACTTATATCATTCCATTCATCCAGCGGAAAGAGCAAGAGGTAGAAACCACCATGTAGAAACAAAAATCGAAAAGAAACAATGCAAGTGACTACTGTAAAGGTCCACATTAATCACAGACCGCTTGCTGTCTCTGCAATATACTGTTCATCCCGCCATAAATTGAAAAGAGAGGACTACATTAAACTATTTAAATAGCTAGGACGCAATTTTATTATTAAAGCTGACTTTAATGCGAAAAATACCTATTGGTGATCTAGACTTACGACGTCAAATGGTAAAGGATTGCTTCAAGCATGGCAGACACCAAAATGTTAATTTTATTCTGGTGGTTCCCCAACATACTGGCCCAATGACGAAGCTAAAATTCCGGACCTAATACATTTTTATGTAGTAAGAATTATATCTCAGAACTACATCCATATTGAAAACAGCAATTTTCTATAGTATTGTGCAAACAGCAATTTTCTATAGGAAAGTGCACCCAAATTAACCAATTTAAAAACAAACTTGGAATTCTTTCGTGAATTAATGGAGGAAAAATCAATCTTCAGGTACCGAAATTCTCACTAGTTGAAAGACGAATTGGAACAACTTAATAAAACTATGCTGCTTTGGCAAGCACTCCCATTATACAAAATAAGAAGACGCTTAACATATCCTACCCCATGGAAGGTAGAGAGCTGGTAACAGAAAAATGACGGGAACGTAAAACCTGGCAAATTAATCGAACACCGTAGAACAAAACAATTTATGTAACAGTCTCAAATGCCTTCTTAAAGAAACTAAAAATAAATCAATCAACAAATATCTAGTTAGAAAACAATTCTAATCCCTCACTATGGAAGGCGACGAAAGGACTCAAAAGATCCAAAATGCATTACCTCCTCTTAAAAAGGATGATGGGACCTAGGCAAGTATCTCCAAGAAACTTTCCAACGACTACCAAGACAAACTGCTAACGAAATTATAATGTCAATTCACAACCAAGATGAGTTTGACATACTCTCAGTAACTCTAAAATAAGGTGGTCTGGTGAGAAGCTGTCTGGGGGAATCAAGATGGCACTTGTTGCCAGCTCCGTATCTTGCAGCTTCCACAAGTGTGCGTGTTACCTCCCCGTGGTGACCACCGGGCAACTATTACACCATGTGGTGTACTAGGCGAAAACACGGCGCTAAATAACTGGGCCGGGTTAAGGTGTTAATCGTACCGTGCTAATAACCGGCCAGCCTGGGGGCCCAGTCTAAAAACTAGCCCAGTCTCTAACGGTGTATCCGGATACTTGGCGCCCTCCGGATCATTTAGCCTAACCTGTGTATTGCGGATCTCTGCACAGGTGGACCTCCTTTCTCCGCTACTCGTGGGACCTATTATGGAAGATCCAGATAAAAAACAAGAAGAGACCGGTGCTCTTAAAAAACCGGAATCTAGTACTGCGGAGACATCGGCCTTTAGGCCCGGTCTCCAACGTGCAATTAGAGGCATAAGACCGAATGAGGCTGGCCCCTCGAAACCAAAGGGCAAAGGCACGAATGCTGGCCCTCCATCAGTGTCAAACTATCAGACCAGGAAGAGAGCCTGCCGCATGATCTCTAAGATCTGTAACATTCCCTTGGAGCAGAAAACGGATAGAGACAAGGATACGCTTGCGTGGGCAAGACGTATCACTGAGCCAAAGCAGGAGGGTTCCGTTGTGATCTCACAGCCGAAAAGGCAGAGATCTGATGATGAACCGCCTACGGAGGCTAAAAAGAAACGGGTTCCGGACAATGTTACCAGGCCCTTCAACGAGGTGCTAAAGGATCACCTGATCATGGCAGTCGTTGACAGGGCACAAGAAGATGGGAGCATTACGACCCTTAACTGGAGGAAGGTGGAGAAGGCCTTAGCCGCCATCTTCCTAAAAATCATGAGGGAGAACCCAAGACCTGCTCCGTCCTGCCGAGACGGAGGGTGGCACGGTTGTTGAAAATCAGCAATCCGGATCTGCCAACGGAAGATTGCCAGGTTAGATGAGGTAAAGGCGGAAACAGATCACAGATCGGGCGTCATAATCATCGACAGAAAATCCGTGGGTGCTTTGGCAAAATCTGGAGGCCTGGTCAGCTATGGATTTGGAGCGATTACACTCAAAATCTATAAGCGCGATGAGGCTGACAGACCTGGGGCCACTGCAGCAGGTGGGGAAGCCACTAGTGGTGTCCCGCCTATCGCTGGTGACCCAGATGTCCAAAGCATCCCGGAAGACGCTCAGGAGACACTATCCCTGGACTCGGAGATATCGAGATCATTGGGACTACGCTGTGCGCTCCTACCGGACGAATCGACGTCAGAAGATTCTGATTCAACAGTGGTGGAGGTAAGCAATATCTAATGCTTAAGATCCTTCAGATCAACCTCCATCACTCTAAAGCCGCCTCGGATGCCCTCCTGCTCAAAATGGAATCTGAGTCCATTGATGTTGTTCTGGTTCAGGAACCTTGGGTCAATGGTGACCGGGTGCTGGGCCTCAGAACTTCCAAATATAAAATACTACATGCGAAGAATGAAGGTAAGATACGTTCCTGCATTCTCGCTAGAAATAATCTGAATATTTTTATACTACTTAATTACAGCAACGCTGATGTAGTGGTGGCTAGCATCGAGATGGATGGGCAAAATCTCTGGCTAATATCGGCCTACCTACCGTACGAGGAGGAAAACATACCACCAGGTAGGTTGGTTAGTGCAATAATGGAGGCTCAAAAACGAAAAGTAGGAGTCATCATGGGCTAATGCGCATCACTCAATCTGGGGAAGTACAAATATCAACAGGCGAGGTGAGTTACTCCTTGATTTTATTTTAAGTACTAACCTAAATATATGTAATATCGGGTGCAAGCCAACCTTTATTACTAAAAATAGACAAGAAGTGCTGAATATCACACTTGTCTCGGATTTTATTAAGGGGAGGGAATTGAACTGGAAAGTGTCCGAAGACCATTCCTTTTCTGACCATTGTTATCTCCAGTACGAAGTGGATACAAAACCCACTAGCAAACCACCCTTCAGGAATAGGAGGAAAACTGATTGGGATTGTTTCAGAACCATTCTGGGTAACTTATTACCGGTATCGGTTCCAAAACCTCCTGCATCTACACAGGAGCTTGATGCTCTAGAAGCCAAGCTATCTGATGCTTTTAACAAGGCCATGTTAGGTGCATGTCCTATCAGTAGACCCTTGGGTAAATCTCGGCCACCCTGGTGGTCGAAGGAACTCCAAGGTACTCGTATGAAATGCAGGAGACTGTTCAAGAAATCGAAGAACACAAATGCTGCTGCAGACTGGGACTGTTACAAGGAAGTCCTCAAAACCTATAAGTACGAGCTGAGAGCAGCCAAAACGAGGGTTTGGAAACTCTACTGTGGCAATATACAGGAGTCCTCGGAGGCGGCCAGGCTACGCAAAGTACTTTGTTCTAGTCCTTCCATCCCGAGTTATCTACAACGACCGGATGGTTCATGGACTACATGTAGTGAGGAATCCCTGGAGCTATTACTAGAAACGCGCTTCCCGGAGTGCTCGGTACTAGCTCCGGAGGGACCCATGATAAATAGGGGTGTAAACTCCGTAAGCCATATAGTAAGCAGGCGGAATATCCTATGGGCAATAAACAGCTTTAAGCCATACAAGTCGGCAGGGCCTGATGGCATTATCCCTGCGGATATCTAGCGAACTATTGACTTAACCCTGCCCTGGCTGGAAGTTATCTTCAAAGGCAGCCTGGAACTCTGTCACATTCCTAGGAAGTGGACTGAAATAAAAGTAATATATATACCTAAGGCGGGAAAAAGCTCTCACTGCTATCCCAAAGACTTTAGGCCTATAAGCTTATCTTCTTTTCTGTTGAAAACACTGGAAAGACTAATAGAGGCTCACATTAGAGGCTCAATCAAGCCGGGCGAGCTGTCGGAATCTCAACACGCATACCGTAAGGGACGATAGGTGGAAACAGCTCTCCACTCCCTTATTGGCCCGATTGAAAAATCACTTGAATATAAAGAATATTCAATGGTAACCTTCTTGGATATAGAGGGGGCCTTTAGCAACGTCAGACCGGGGGCAATTACTCGGGCCCTTGCGTGTCTGGGGGTAGACGGGTCACTAAGAGGCTGGATAGATCATATGCTTAGAGGCAGGATCGTGACGGCTTATATGGGTGGGACGTCTGCCGCCAGATACGTGAGCAGAGGGACACCTTAAGGTGGGGTTTTATCCCCCCTTCTTTGGAACTTGGTCATAAATGACCTGTTACTAAACCTGGAAGGGCAAGGCTTCATAGTGGTTGCTTACGCGGATGACGTTGCTATTGCGGTCTTCGGTAAATATCCTAGTACGCTGAGTGAGCGCATGCAGTGCGCGCTTGGCTATCTCTCTGAGTGGGCACGCGGCTGCGGATTGAACGCAAACCCACAGAAAACAGAGCTGGTCCTCTTTACCAGGAAGCACAAGCTTCCTCAGTGTGACCCGCCAACATTGAATGGTACTCTCTTGATCTTTACGGATAGAGCAAAATAACTCGGACTTCTTTTGGATAGCAAGCTAACCTGGAAACCAAACATCGTAGAGAGAGTAAAGAAAGCACTATAGCGCTCTACTCCTGCAAAAATGCCATTGGAAAGAGATGGGGTATGGAGCCCCACATAGTACACTGGCTCTACGTCTCAGTGGTCAAACCTATACTGCTGTATGGGGTTGTCGTCTGGTGGCCAGCGTTAAAAATTATGGCCAACCTTAAACTATTGATGAAAGGCCAAAGAATGGCCTGCTTGTGTATAAGTGGGGCTCTCAGGATCACACCTATTCAAGCTCTGGAGATTCTCTTTCATCTTACTCCATTGGATATTGCGGCCGAGCAGCTTGCATCTTGCACAGCCATTCGGCTCAAATCCATATCTATGTGGACCTGTAACAATGCAGGGCACTCGTCTATCCTATGCAACAGGCGTATTCCGGAAGCTACCGACTACGCTATTCCCTTGCCATCTGCTGAGGTGAGATTCCAAACTGAGTTTCCCACCAGAGAGGACTGGGTGAACGAAACGGTTATGGACAATGAGGCGCTAAGCTTCTTCACGAATGGCTCAAAAAGGGATAGAGGGGTTGGCTGCGGGGTATTCTGTGAGGCACTAGGGGTTAACCTCTCTTTTCGTCTTCCCGACTTTTGCAGCGTTTTTCAAGCTGAACTGACCGCGATAATGGAAGTCATGGACTGGTTGAAGTATAATGTAATATCTACGAGGGATATTCGCATTTTTACGGACAGCATGGCTGCTATTAAAACGCTACAATCATACTCCCTGACGTCGAAAGTAGCCCAGAACTGTCTGGCATCTTTAAATGAGATGGCTGATCAGTTCAACATCCGCTTGACGTGGGTGCCAGGGCATTTCAATATCGCAGGGAATGTAAAGGCAGATGAGTTGGCCCGCAAGGGTACAGCACGCCTAATAACCCAAAGCAGGCGGGATATAAAGATACCGCTTGCTTCATGTAAACCTGTTGCTTCCGGAAGAAGCTATAAAAGAAACGAACGTCAGATGGTCTAACGCCAGTTCGTGTGTAATAACCAGGCAGATCTGGCCTGGTCTTGACCGGTCTAGATCAGACCAACTGATATCGCTTCGACGACACCATATTGGTATGGTCGTGGGAGCTATAACGGGACATTGTCTCATTGGGATACATGCGCGCAAACTGGGTGTCCCAGCCCACGATTTCTGCCGCAGCTGTGGTGATGAGGAGGAGGAGGAAAATGTGCTCCATCTGCTCTGCACCTGTCCTGGTCTAGCGTACAGCAGAACAAAATTTATGGGGACTTCGCCTTTGAACGACCTCACGGATCTTAGTAAGATCGGGATCCGGGACTTTAAACGCTTCTTGGTAAGCTCACGATGGTTCAGCGAGTGAAGAGGAGAAAACTCGAATGTGGTACAGCTACGGACCAATTTTGTGTCTATGCTAGTCCTTTAGGACGGCCACCCTTACCTAACCTAACCTAACCTAACTCTAAAATAATTAAAAGAAGAAGTGAAAAGTATAATTTTTTTTTTTTTTTTTTTTTTTTAAACACCTTTATTGGTATGGCTACTACAATCTTAAACATTATTAATTCGTTTAATTCATTAGTACGGTTGACATTAGTACTTATGAGATAAGCATAAACTTGTGTAGGTTTGCTGCACCAGCGTCCAGTTCCCCTGAGGTATGATGATATTCACTCGGTTAACTCATGTGGTTTGGTTCGTTTGAGCCGCCTTACTTCGTTTGTAGTATCCAGTAGTTGTACGGCTTCAACGTTGGTGTGGATGGGAAGTCTCTTTTCATGTTTGATGGCACATTCGCGGATGACGTCATCTATAAGTTGTATTTGTAAATCATTGTGTATTTCCCTGTTAGTCACAAATCGGTAGGCATTGGTGATCATTCGAAGAAATTTATTTTGACTACGTTGGATAATGTCTCTATTGGACTTATGTGTACAACCCCATATCTGCGCACCATACATCCATATTGGCTTGAAGATGGTCTGGTAAATTAATCTTTTGCAATACAGGTTCATTTTGGAATGATGCCCAATTAACCAGTACATTTGACGTTGTTTTAATCGTATCTGTTCAGCTTTTTGTCTCACGTGATGTTTCCAGTTTAGCCTTGAGTCTAGATGCAGACCAAGGTATTTGGCAGATTCAGCCTGCGGCACTTGTACCCCGTTGATGTATATGTGCTGGTTGATATTTTTGGGTCGGAGCGTAAATGTCACATGGGTTGATTTACGCTCATTAAGCGCGATTTTCCAATCAATCGTCCATTTAGTAACGTTGTTCATTGCTCGTTGAAGATTTTTCACTGCCCTTTGTTGAGATTCGTCTATTGTCATAATAACAGTGTCGTCAGCAAACGTACCGATGAATGTTTTGTTCGTTGTAGGTATGTCTGTAGTGTAGAGAAGGTAGAGGAGGGGTCCTAATACGCTTCCCTGCGGAACTCCCGCTAGCGTCGGATAAAATTCAGAACATGTTTCTTCATGGATGACTCTGAATTTGCGATCAGAGAGGTATGATTCAAGCAGCTCGCAATAATTTTGTGGTAACATTTTGCTCATCTTAAATGTTAATCCCTCGTGCCAAACCCTATCAAACGCCTGGGATACGTCCAGAAATACAGCGGGGCAGTATTTCTTTTCTTCTAACGCTTGTTCTATCACCGTAGTGATTCGATGGACTTGATCTATTGTAGAGTGGTTACTCCTGAATCCAAATTGAAAATCAGGAACGTTTACCATTGGCTTGAGACGTTTCAGAAGTAGTTTTTCAAATAGCTTTGATAAGGTCGGGAGCAGTGAGATTGGTCTGTACGATGTTACTTCTTCATCTGGTTTGCCTGGTTTCTTCAGCATAATTATTTGGGCCGTTTTGAAGCATTTGGGTACATACTTCAACCTCATACAGGCATTAAATAAGTATGTGATCATGATGATTGCTTTACGTGGTAGTTCCTTGAATAGACCCGGTGATATTTCATCAATTCCTGGTGCCTTTTTTTGGTTAAGATTTTTGTCGATTTCTTCGGCAATTTCCATTGGCGTGACCCTTTTAAAATCCTGACTTGGTTGATAACCAGGTGTTACGTCGATGTTGGATTGAATGTCATGGGGTTGAAATACTGTTGCTAGGTGTTGAGCAAAGAGTTCCACTTTTTCCTTGTCTTGTCGAACCCAACTGCCTTGAGCATTTCTTATGGGTGGTATCCGAGCTACAGATCGTTTAAATTTTCTGGTGGCTTTCCATAACGAGTGGTCTTTATCTATTTCTGGACCTAGCCCGCTTAAGAAGTTGTCTAAGCAATCTTGTTTAAAGATTTTGATTAGCCTATTGACTTTGTTACTTATCCGATTGAAGGTTGTTTTGTCAATGGGATTTCTGGTGAGATGCCATATTCTTCTTGCCTTTCTTCTTTCCTTGATTTGTTCCCTGATCTCAGCAGGGTATTTGACTTCCATGTTCGCTTTTTCCTTTAATTCTGGAGTAGCGAGGCTGGCGGCCTTTCGAGTGTATTCAATGAAATTCTGTGTTTGATGTTCCAATTCCTCATTACTTTTGATACTCACTTTTAATTCAACTAGCTCTTCTAACTTTTCTCTGAAGAGATTCCAATCCGTAAATTTATTAGTAAGGTTTCGCTTTTTTTGTTTTTTGATTACTATAGCGCTTACTGACAACAGTACAGGAATGTGATCAGATGTTAAGTCGTTAATCCCTTCGGCTCTAGTGTAACTGGATGAAATACCCTTTATGTTAAAGAAATCAAGTAGATCTGGTATTTTGCCTGGATCCGTTGGCCAATACGTTGGCCCTCCTGGAGACAGATATTCACATTTATTTTCATGAATGGCATTGAACAGAGCATTTCCTTTTCCAGGAGAAATTATCCTGGAACCCCAAGCTGTATGTTTTATATTGTAGTCCCCTCCAATAATAAATCTTTGACCTAGTTTATTGAAGACGTTATTAAATTGTAACTTCGTTGGTGTATGCCGTGGAGGACAGTATGCTGCCGCAATATTTAGTACTGCGCCATTATATTGGATTGAGATAACCGTTGCTTGCATATAGCTTTCCTGAATATCCTCTTCTTGATTATGTTTAATATTATTTTTGATTAATACAGCTGAACCACCTCTAGCTCTTTCACTAGGATGGGTTGTCTATATTGTTTGTATAGAGAAATATTTCCAGTTCCTGGGCTCGTTGGTTGAGCCCATTGGCGTTCCAAGTTACAACGCGTAGGAACGAGTTAATCATTTTTGTGTATGCTGACTTTTTTACTTGATGGATAGAAATTAATTTCCAGTTTTGCCACCCTTTCTGCTAAGTGACCAAGTGTCTGTTGAATTTGACTGAGCATTTTAAAGATTTCAATGTTATTAAACTCGTTATTAACTTCTGGGTGTTTGTTGTTTTGGTTTAATTCATTAGCTGATTTCATGATTTGCGCATAAGATAATCCAACTGTGGATGGTGTAATTGTTGTTTGAGGTTTATCTGCTTTGGTTTGTAATCGATGTACTACGCTTGTTCTATTACTCTGTTGGCTTTTAATTTTGTTCTGATATACAGGGCATCCTTTATAATTTGCAGTATGTCCTTCTTGATGACAAAGAGCACATGAAGGTTCGCTATCTGGTTGTTTTTTGCATTTTGTTGTGTGGTGATCTTCAGCACATTTCACGCATTTGGTTTGACGATAGCAAAAACTCTTGGTATGTCCGAGTTGTTGACAATTTGTACATTGTGGAAAGCCCCTTGTCTTGTTACGTGGCTCAATTTTAACTGTACAGTATGCAAGTTTCTTGATGTTGAATACTTCTTTATTGTTGTCTTTTTGTTTTAAATCGATGTAAAACAATGGAAAGTGTTTCCTGACTTTTATACCATCAATTGTGACCATTTTGAATATGTTGGTAACACCTGCGACTTCATGTCCCATTTTTTCTAAGTCTGCTTTAATTTCATCATGACTAATGGATGATGGTAGGCCTCTGATAACCACTCTATAAGCCTTTTCACTCTTCAGCTGATAGGTGTGATATTCGATATTTTTTAGTTGGTTGCTGGGTTCATTTTTTAATTCTTCCAATAGTTTTTTGACATTTCTGTAGTCATTTTCATTTTGAACGGTAATTTTAATGTCGCTGTTTGAAAGCGCTTTAAAATTAGTTGGTTCACTAGCGGTTTTTATTATTTTTTGTCGAAAAAGTTCGAAATTGTTGATGTTGCTCACGTTAATGGGTGGAGGCAATGGTATTTTTTTGTTTTCCTGTTCAGTGTTATTGTTCACACTTTGTGTAGTATGTTTTGGAGGCGTTTTCGTTTTTGTGCGCCTACGTTTTTTGGTATTTCTGTTAAAAGTACTGCCAACTTCGTTTTCCAGATCTTCCTCATCCGTGCAATATTCCTCTTGACTCAGAGCATTGAATCTATTATTCTGTTGAAGAACTGGAAATTTCCGCAGCAACCAGTTGGAATTATTTGAATGATCAAGTTGAACGGTTGATGGCTGATTTTGGTTAGAAGAGGGATTTTTAACTCGTGCTGAATCCTCAGCTTTGTTATTTATAACCTTATCTTTTAGTGTAGAGTTTTCTCTCTTAAGCTCAGCAACTTCGTTGCTCAACTGCGCAATTATTTTCTCCATTTTTTTAAATTTATTCAACAGCTCCTCGCTGTTTATAATATTTGCTGATGTACACGCAATTTGTTCTGACACTGATGTTTTTTTTTCAGTGGAGGCTGCGTCTTTTGCAAATATGATATTTTTCATTGGAGATCTGAGCGTCCTAGAGCTCCTTTGGAATGAAAATTGTTCAGCATTAATCATTTGACCGACCGGATTTGATGTTACCTGGTTATGCACCAGATTATCCTCCTCAGAATCCATACAGGCCAATCTGCGTGGATTTACCAATGTTGAAATTGGTGTACCACCTTAATTTAAATTGTAAAACAACTCATCGACCCAATAATTTTGGCCGGGAGTGAATGTTAAATAATTTAAAAAAGCTAGCACTGCATTTTTAATTTTTTCACAATATGTAACACTATTTTGGTTTCGCAATTATATAAGTATGTATATAGAACAAACACTTATGAGAACACTATAGTGGTTTCATAATATATATATAACACTTAAATGACTAATCATCAAAAGAAAATTTAATAAAATAATTACACAAATTTGCAAAAAATTTAAAAAATTAACAAGACAATAAAACACGTCCGAAATGAACGACTGTTGAAAGTGAACTTGATTACGACTTGATTACTTGCCAAATTATCAAGGCTCTACCTGATAAAGGATTTCGTAAGCTATTACACATTATCAATGCGCCCTTTCGGTTAAAATATGTTCCTTGGCAATAAACCACTAATTCCTCCACATCAATTTGGATTCAGAGAAAACCCCTCTACAATTGAACAGGTTCATAGAATCACAAACATAATTGAAAGAACGTTAGAACGTAAAAAAGTATGCTCACAGTGGTCTGGAATACAAGCTGCAGTTCTATGCCATACTATAAGATCTTATTTATCCAATAGACATTTTCGTGTGAAATATGACGATGAATTCTCCGAACTAAAGAAAATATCTGCCGGTGTCCCACAAGGGAGTGTGTTTAGGACCAATCCTGTATTTAACATACAAGTGATTTACCAACCACAAAAGATGAAATAATAGCCACCTTTGCAGATGACACAGCAATTATAGCGATTGGAAGTAATGTCGCCGATGGAACGAGCAAACTCCAAAAGATTACCAATACGGGAGAGAGCATGTCAAAAAGAACAAAGAAGAACTTAACATAAAATCAGAAAAATGGATTGGCTCATAGGTAGAGGCTCTGAGCTTACAAATCCAAGCTGCTGCTAGATCGGTAAATACTGATCCAACTCTGGGGATGTACCAAGCAAATAACCGCCAAAATGATACAGACGTTTCAAAACAAAGTTCGTTGTAGCATCGTAAATGCTCCGTGGTACACAAGAAATGAAAACCTTCACAGCGACCTACGGATGGAATACATCAAAGATGCAAGTAAATTGCATGCCGCCAATATATTTTCATCGACCCATATGTATTGATTTTGCCGATTGCGCACATAGACAAGACGGTAGATTGGTAAAGAAAGGTTACAAGATGGAGTTACGTTCCATCCATTTAAAAGTATACTCCATATAGGAGACCACAATTTTGGAGTAGACTTAGATGAAAGTCTCGATGTGTGGCCATAAAAAAGATACACTTTACCAACCGCATACATCGTACAAACAACCTGAACTGAATTGAATAGTTGAGAATAGCAACTAACGTAAATATTTAAGTATGATATACGTTACACAGGGTTAAGGAGATAGAGATGCCTTCACCAAAGCTACGACGACAACAGCCCAGTCGGAAAATAAAGCACACACAAAGTTATGGCACAATCCACAAGCGAGTGCTACTGTACATATGCATGCTGCTATGCCCGTCTTATTAACCTGGTTGATAGCAAACCTTGACTGAATGCAGACTACATTCAACCTGACGCAACTGTTACTGTCAAAGGATGGAATAATTCAGGCATCTACTTTGACAAAATCGCCAATGTCGAATTAGTAGCGACAAAATGAAATTTTACAATCCAATGCATCATCCTATTTATTGGCAACACCTGTTGATTGTCAGTCTCCACACTAACTAACACTATTGGAAAAGGCCTCCATCGACGCAAAGTCTATGAATTGTGACCTCCTAATAAAACAACTACGGTGAGGTGGATAACAAATTTCTGATTTCCAAGGATTGGCATCACCATAGAATAATAACCGCCCGACATCTGACAGAGTCCAATTACATCATAATCGGTTAATGAATAATCTCAAAATTCCTTTTTAAATCCGTTTCTATCGAACAGATAAAATTTCGTCAAAATCGGTCGAAATATGACCAGCTCTATTCTAGTTGGCCATATTCTAGAATTGTATTCAAAAAATATTTAATCCCGATTTTTTCAAATCAAAAATCACTTGAAAATCCTCTTTCCGTCCAACATGTCGAGTTTCATTATTATTTTTTTTTTTTTTTATTAAAACGGTTGGAACCTACTAAGGTCCCGCACTCAATGCCACAATGGGCCCATGGTGCAAACCAAGAGGGTCTATCCTAATTCGCAAGAGCGTACTGCAATCTTAGCAAACTGTAAAAGTTTGAACCAAGGAATGGATACTAGCTGATCTACGTTCAAAGATCCGGAAGAGAACACTTGGGATCTAGCTCCGACAAAGGCGGGACAGCTGCAGAGGTAGTGTAAGCAGTCGTCCACATCCTCTAGGCAGTCGTCACAAAGAGCGTCCTGTGCTAGTCCCATGCGTTGAAGATGAACCTTGAAACGTCCATGGCCGGTTATAAGTGCGACCAGAATTCTGAGTTGGTTCTTTTTTAGGGATAATGCATAATTAGTGAATACCTCAGAATGGGTTCAATAATGAAATTTTTTGACAACTAGGAGTAGAACGCCACTTCCGTCCCAGCTCAAGTAGAGCGAACTTCTTAATAGCGTCTTTGCGTCCGTTGAAGGATAGAGGAATTGCTGGTTCGGGGCCAACAAAATTACTACGCGAGCCAGCTTTCGCTAGCAAGTCAGCAACCTCATTTCCCTCAACGCCACAATGAGCAGACACCCACATTATCTTTACTCTCGTTTTAGAGCAAAGGAGATTAATGTAGTGCTTGCAATCTTTGACTAGTTTGGACCTAGTCAAAGGATTAATGAGGGTATTAAGCGCGGCTTTACTATCTGAGCAGATAGTAATATCCCTCCCTAAAACGTTAAATTTCAACGCTTCAATCGCACAATGGGTAAGTGCAATTAATTCAGCTTGAAAAACCGTGCAGTGTTTTCCCAGACTACCCGAGCATCTTAGCTCATATTGAGGACAGTAAAATCCAAACCCTGCACTGACTTCCGAACGAGAGCCATCCGCAAAAAAAACTATCAACTCCGACAACTGTCTAGAGAAATCGTGAGATAGCCACCATTCTCTCGCAGGAAAAACTACGGAGAATGAGTTGCTGAAGTTAAATTCAGGCAAAAGCCTGTCATTCACCATTTCCAGCTCAGGAATAAGTGATTTATACTTATTGAGAATCTGTCTATGCCGCGTACAAGTCCCGAACACATTCCATGCCCCAATGCACTTTAGTCGATAAGCAGCAGCACACGCTGTACTCAGAATGTGGGACTGCAATTCGGGCATATGTAGAATAGGCTCCATGGCAAGAAGTGGAGCAGATGACATAGCCCCGGTTATAGCCCTACAGGCTGTCCTCTGCAATCCATCCAGTCTTGCTACCGAAGACGTCAGTTCCACAACCGGCCACCAAACAACTGAACCATACGACAGTAAGGGTAAAACCAGTGATTTATAGATGAAACACATCATTTTGGGGGTCAGACCCCAAGAATTGCCAAAGGCCCTTCTGCATTGCCAAAAAATAGCAATGGCCTTTTGCAGCTTATAATCAAGGTGAAACTTCCAGGAGAGTTTACCATCTAGAATGACACCTAGGTGTTTAACTTGCTCTGTCCTTGTAATCGCTCTACCAAAGAGAGTGGGAACAGACAAGTTAGCAATGTCTCTGCGCCTCGTAAAGAGGACCAGATCAGTCTTTGAGGGGTTGACGTACAGCCCCTTTTCAAGACACCAAGCTTCTACCATATTAAGGGCGTTCTGCGTCAGATCAGATAAGACGTTCAGGTGTTTACCAGAAACTGTCAAAACAAGATCATCCGCGTAGCTTTGCACGAAAAACCCAGATCGCTGCAATTTAACAAGTAGTTCATCGATAACCATGAGCCACAGCAAGGGTGAGAGAACCCCTCCTTGCGGGCAGCCCTTGGCTACTTTGACGGACACTGCTGAGCCATCCAGCTCCATCTCAATTATCCGAGACTTAAGCATGGAATCGATGAATTTAATAATGGTTTGGTCAATATTAAAATTGGTACAAGCACTTGTGATCGTGGAAAACGAAGTGCTATCAAAAGCTCCCGCAATGTCCAGGAAGGTACCTACTAGAAACTCTTTGTATTTAAGTGATCTTTCAATCCTAGTTACGAGTTCATGTAGAGCAGTTTCGCAGGACTTGCCAGCTCTGTAGGCATGTTGCATGTTACTGAGAGGGGAGATAGTTAAATAATTGTCTCTAATAAATCTGTCGATGATCCTCTCTAAAGCTTTTAGAAAAGTGGAGGTCAGACTAATGGGCCTAAAAGCCTTTGGGTCGGTATAATCCGACTTGCCAGCTTTAGGTATGAATACTACTCTACTCCTGCTCCAGGCGCGCGGAACCGTGCTAAAAGCAACGCAGGCCAGACTGAGTAGGTAATTGCTGATGTGTAGAAAACCATGCTGTAATTCAGCTGGGAAAACTCCGTCCGGACCGCTCGATTTGAAAGGTGCAAACGAGAAAATACTCCAGCGTAAGACATCCGTGGTGATCAGCCTACGGGCCAAGTTCCAATCCGGCGTACCGATAAAAATGTCCGTTGGCTCGGAGGCAACCATATCCGAATCAACAATGTCACACCCAGGAAAGTGGACAGACATTAGTAGCTCACCGACTTCTCGCCTGCACGAGGTTAGTTTACCGGAGGGTAGACGAAGATTATCGAGTCTACACGTATCATTCTTAGCCAGAGTTTTATTAAGTCTGGCGACGGCAGATAAGCTGTCAATTTCTTCACAAAAGTTTCTCCACGCAGTCCTGTGCGCGGATCTTAAGCTTTTTTTATAAGCCTTTTGAGCTAATAAAAATAGATTCCAATCCGAAATGAGATTCGTTGTTTTAGCTTTATTTTTAATTTTACGCACACTCTTTCTTAACTGTTTAAGTTCAGAACACCAGAAGGGTTTGTTACGCTTCTTCTGGTTTGCAATAAGAGGGCATGACTTTTCAAAAGCAGTCGAGATCGCTTTCGTTAGTGCAGTTGCCTGAAAATCAAGATCTGCGATTGACCTAATCTGGTTAGGCAGATCTAGGAGTGACACGAGCTCAAGGGAGAAAGTATCCCAATTCGTAAGTTTCCTATTGCGATAAGGTTTAACCGGTGGTCTTTTAAAGTTAATATTAAAAGAGATGCACCTGTGATCAGAGGTGAGAATATCATCCGTCACTCTCCAGTTTAGAACGAGGTCAACGATGAACATAGAGCACAAACTAATGTCAATCACTTCTTTGCGAACCGAGTTGACAACCGTTGGCTCACACCCAACATTGAGAACCTCTAACTCAGAGGAGTAAATGTAATTGAACAGTGAGGATCCTCTAATATTAGTATTGGAACTGCCCCAAATGGTATGGTGAGCGTTAGCATCACAACCAATCACAAGAGGTAGTTTGTTGACCCTACACCACCTTATAAGATTCACCATTTCCCCTGAAGGAGGGGGTGAGGTGGAATCATAGGGTAGATATGCTGATGCAATGACAAGTTTGAAACGTGAGTCAGCACACACGAGAGTGATCAGCACTGCCGTAAGATCAGCAGTGCTACATTCATTAATTAGAGTGGCATCAATAGCATTAGAAATATAAATGCACGCCCTAGTTTTAAGGACAGCGGACTTATAGAAGATCCTGCCAAGCTTTGAGTTCAAACCAGAAACCGCAACATCAATAAGATACGGTTCCTGGATTAGACAAAAATCTGTATGCGATCTAGCAAGCAGTCCACTAGTTTCATTATAATCGGTCAAGGATTTGCCTAGTTCCGTTCAAGTTGGTCATTTTTCATATATGTACCTTTAAAATCTCATTTATATCCAACATGTCGAGTTCCATCATAGTCAAGAAATAATCATGTTCCGTGCCCTAGTTTCCATCCAGCATGTCGAATTTGATAATAAAATTACTGCCGCGATGAATTATTATCACATTGAATTGATTGTGATGAATTGCTTATAATGAATTTCATAAGATAAATTGCTTGCGATAAATCGGCCGGTTATACCAACACTTTAACGCGATGGATCGTGTTAACGAATTATAGTCAAAATACGTTTCTGTAGCTATTATTTTATCTACACATTCGACATTGCTGTGGAAATGACAAAAAAGACCTGGCAAAGACCATGAGTAGGCAACTGTAAATCGCTTGCCATCTTAACGGTTATTACAAATTTATCTAGGTTGAAGTGTTTATATTTAACGGGAGCGCATTGCCACTATTTTTGGCAAGATACATATTTTGACCTGCTAAGCTGTTTCCAAATCCAATTTCAAGTACGTTTCGTCATCCATCAAAACACGTCCATTAATAATTTAGTCGTAGAGCAGTTTGGCACCTTAAGCGGACACAGCTATGTTTATCTGAACGATTTGATTTTTTAATAACTCGGTAGCTCGGTGGCTTCCTGAACATAACTTTCTAAGTTATAATCTTCTTCTTCTTCTTCGCTGGCGCTACATCCCATGGAGGGATTTGGCCGCCTCAACGCCTCATGCTCTGCGAGTGTTATCAGGTCCCCCTCGACGTCGTCCATACACCGGGTAGGTGGTCTCCCGCGAGATCCTACTTTCGTTGGTGCCGACTCTAAGGCCTGTTTGGTGGTCCGATTTTGGAACGAAGAACGTGTCGGTGCCGTAAGCCTTGCTGATTTTATGAATCCGATGATGTCAACTTTATCGCGATCATTTCTGATCTCGTGATTCATACGCATCCTGTAGGTGGCTCCCTCTTGAATGGGACCGAGAATTATACGAATTATTTTACGCTCAGCTGTTAGTGTTCATGACTCGCAACCAAAGGTGATAACTGGCCTTATCAGCGCTTTGTAGATGTTCAGTTTTATTTTGCGCGATATGTGGGGAGACTTGAAGATCTTAAAAAGGTCTTGGCGTAAAATGCTCGGTAGACTGCTACAATCCTCGATGTGATGTCGACAAAAACGGAGTTTTCCTCACTGATCAAGGATCCTAGATATTTGAACTCTTCAACTTTTTCATACTGTGTGTCTCCAGAAATAAAATCCGTACGTGGCTACCTTCTGGCAATCACCAAACATTTGGTCTTCGCTTCATTGATCTGAAGGCCAATTTGTTGGGCTGTCATTTCCAACGGAAGGAGGACTTCTTTTAGGGAGATGATATTGCGACCAAGAATGCATATATCATTAGCGTACTCTAATAACTGGGATGATTTGTATAATATAGGCAGCTGCGCTGCGCTATATTAAGCTGACGAATGACATATTCTAATGATAAGTTGAAGACAATCTGTACCTTCTATTTGCACCCTACATATTGAGCAATCCATCAAAACCTGATACAAAGAAACCAATTTTGACGGTATGCCCAATTAGGACAAGACGTCCCTTAACGTATTCCTCTTAATACTGTCGTACTCCTGCTGGAAGTCTACGAATAGACTGCACACTAGGGATGTCCTTTTCGCAGCATTTTTCTACCACCACCCTCAGAGTGAAAGTTTAACCGGCCTCCCTTTTTATGAAGTGGACACATAAGAGCTGTCCTCCACTCTTTTGGGATCTCTTCTGTAGACCAAATTATTGATAAGAGCTCAATCATGCGGTAAAAAAATAATTCTCTCCATATTTGAGCATTTTGTTGCAGATACCATCCTCACCAGGTCTCTTGTAATTGTTCATCTGCGATATCACTTTCCCCGCACTTTGTCATATGTTGGAGGCGGCGGTGGAGTCATCTCGACGTTAAAATAGTGTTAAAGTAAGAGAGGTTGTTGCTTGGAAGATGGTGCCTGTTTGTTTAGAAGTGAGGAAAAATGCGTCCGCCACATTTCTAGGACGGTTTTAGTATCCATCAATAACTCACTGGATTCGCTGCGAATAGCGCTGTTACGCGGATGAAAGTTGGTAGTTAGTTCTCTTATGCAGCGATATCTATCTCTCAGGCTAGAATTTTGGATGTTGAGCGCTTGTTGTTCATGCAATTCTCGTTTCTTTCGTCTGCATAGCAGATTGGACATTTTCCTTGAATTATGTAGGCGTTGTGAGATTGTCTGGTTCTTTGAGATAAATTTCGTTGACGTGCGCGATCTTTTTCCCGAATAGCACCTACCTAGACAATCATCGTCCAACCAAAGATTTTTAGGTCTAATTGGAGTTCGGCGTATAATGGATGGTGAGGTTTCGGTTACCGCCGTTTTGATGATGTCCCATTGTTCTTGAACGTAATCAGGAAGTGGTTTATCCTCCAAGATTTCATATAAAGTAGTCTCGAAGGCGGTCCTGATAACTTCGTTGTTCAATGTCACTGTGTTCCAATGAGTGGTACGCTGAAAACGATGATTGTACGTGGTGGAGAGGCGAAATTTTAATTCAGCAACTACCAGGAAGTGATCCGAGTCGATATTAGCTCCACTTTTGGTTCTGATGTCATCGAGGCTAGAAAAATGCCTTTTGGACAAGAGTAAGTGGTCGATTTGGTTGACTGTAGTCCCGTCGTTAGATTGCCATGTGGCTTTATGGATGCGTTTATGTGGGAAGTATGTGCTGGCGACCACCAAGATGTAGAGCAAAGCTACTCCATGGTGCGAGTCCCGTTATTGTTTGAGGTAGGTTGCAAAGAGTTTGGGCCGATGGTGTAACGATAAGTGCTGCGCGCACTGCCAATTTGAGCATTGAAGTCGCCCAAAACAATTTTAATGTCGTGCTGCGGAATTTTTCTCAAAATGGTTTCAAGCTCGTCGTAGAAAGCGCTTTCGCAAATGTAACGTTCGCAAATGTAATGTTAAAGTGACGCCCATGAAACATCAGTGTGCAAATCCGATTGTTGACAGGGATGAAATCAGTCACGAATTGACGAAATCGGTTGCTAATCAAGAAACCACCGCCGAATTCATGTTTATTCATGTTATTGCTGCGGCAGAGAGTTAGTCCGTAGCGACAGTAATCGGCGATGCTGTTGCCGATTAGTCTTGTTTCCTGCAGCGCTATGAGTTCGAGCTTATACTCAGATGCTTGTCCGGAGAGTTGATCGAGGCTGTCCGGTCGATTTAGGCTAAGTACGTTCCATCCAAATCTAAAATCGTTGTCCTTATATCGTGTCGGAGGTCGTTGTTATGAATCCAAAAATATCCGAGGCTCATGAGGTTTCATAACAATAAAATTTGACAGGTTGGGCTTTTAACCCAACGCTAACCCCCTATAGGAGGAGCACAGCCCTCACGCTTTAGCCTACTCCTGTAACAGATTAGTTTCTAGCGGTCTATAATAATCTTGTAATTTTGTTTATCATAACTATGCCAGGTTTCCGATTTTTATGAGATGCTTTTCTCACTTAAATCATCATTATACTATTTTAAAACAATTTATATCGTTGTTTTTGCATTGATCCTAAAGAAATGTTGTCATCGTAATTTAGATCTAATTTACAAAATCACTCTAAGAACTGTCTACATTATTGACGTTGTCTACGGGTTGTCGACACGTTGACGTAGAAAATAATAGCTGACGGGTAAACCCCATCTCTGGAGATGAGTCCAAGGTGGATAGTCTGTGGGAATTTGAGGTATATAACCGGAAAAAATTCTGGTCATTCGTTGAATGTAATAAAAGAAGCTGATATCAATTATTGAAATGTGAT
Organism: Tipula unca; assembly: GCA_951394425.1. Taxonomy (NCBI): domain Eukaryota; kingdom Metazoa; phylum Arthropoda; class Insecta; order Diptera; family Tipulidae; genus Tipula; species Tipula unca. Next base: position 173,736,473 of record OX596380.1, on the reverse strand, counting down.
AAATAGTAAAAATATACCACGGACGATATATGGCAGAAAATTAACAAGTGAGACGTCGTCAAAGGAATTAAAGTTATTTCCAAAACAGGTCCGTAAAGATAGTACAGCATCTCCGACTGCGCCATATTAATTGCTATTTTTTGTTTGAATTTTAGAGTATTTCACGAAGAGATCAAAAATGCATTAAAGACTTTTTTCGGTCGTTTATTCTATTCTCATATATTCAAGCGGGCATTTTGTTTCAAACTTCTCAAAAACTCATCAGGGGTGCGCGCTTCATAGATTGCAGAGCACTATTTTATATCAACTTGCTCATTCAAATATTATTGTTTGGAAAATTTGATGACTAAACCTTCAAAACCGCACATACTAATATTGTGGTTTGATTACAAAATTCCCCCATCAAAATATTGCTTAGAGTCATAAAATCCATTACTCTTCATATTCGTATACAAACTACGTATTAGTGCGTACTTTCACTGATTTTAAATTACCATTTTCAAATGAATTGCAAAATTTGACTAGAAATTGTTGGCTAGATTTCATAATTTTAGAAATGTGCATTATAGGTATAAATAGGCAAATCGATTAATCGGTATATGTGTCGTAACCAATTCCATTGAATTCTAATTATTGTCTAAAACAATGATAATAAAATTAGAAACTACTTGCCTTTGTTCTTCTGAGTACTCGTACATATATGCTGTTTCTCATGTTATGTATGTTAGATGCGTGTTCAAAACCAATTACTATTAGTATTTTTTATTGTTGTTGTTTTTGAATAGATTTGTATAAATAGTTATTAGAATAAAAAAAAAATCCAAATAATTTATTTGATTTGTAAATTATATCCCAAATCAACATTTTTATTGTTTTAGCGATTAGATTATGTATAATATGTGAATGTGGCAGGGTGTATGCCAGCTAGACTAGATACATATGTATGCTAAAGTTGTGTTATTTATTTGCTTATAAGTTTATTAAAGCGTGTTCGAGTTTTACTCGATTATAAATGAATGTGCCTATAATTTGATTATATATATGTATGCGGGATTTTTTATTAATATTCGTTTATAGATTATTTATAAAGGCTGGGTAATCAGCCACACGATTTTGATTTACTTAATCAGTGTTGGGACTAATTACCAAATTCCACTTTTCGCCGTGATTAAATAATTAGTAGATTGCGATCAACATTAAATAATTATATCATTCCAAAAAGTTTATACAACGGAGAGTCCGTTGAAATCTTCTGTAGCAGCGTGCACATTAGATTTAGAGATACGAATTGTATGTAATATTGCTACTCTCATCTTTTATTCGTCTTTGAATTGGTAATAGAAAAAGTGACAATTTGGTGATTGGTCTCTTGATGCAAGAATTATCGGCGGTTTTTAGTGTAACTCCGTAATTCTTCCTATAATTTCTACCGCGTTGGTGATTCTAATGTACCCCGCAATAGTACGATGTTTCCTTGTTGGAGATTTGGTTTCTCTTGTTGCCACTTGGGTCGTTGTTGCAAGCATTGTAGATATCCATACACGAACAAATTTAATTTTTTTTTGATAAGAATGATAAGTAACGCGGGATTGTAATAAATTAGCGAAATATATCCAATGCAAAATTTGTTGTGAAAAAAGTGAAAATTGATTATCTCCGCCGTGGAATCCATTTCCTATACTGATAATGTTGCTTAAATTCAATAATGATTAATTAAGATACTCCCTGTTTGAGAAGATCATTGAAAATCTATAACCTATGTATATGTAATAAATTATCGGTTACGCCAATTGACATACATTAATCAGGCAGCACTAAAAAAGGATATAATATAATGGCCAGTGAAGTATTAAAGAGGTCAATCTACACGGCTTCTTAAAACCTTCAAAAGCTAAAAGTATGTATAAGTATCAAAAATTTAATGATGCTCAGAGAAAAAGAAAAAATAAGAAATCGATAGATTGCCACATTTGATGTTCTTTGATTTAAAACTTTTTATATTGTGTCAAGAATGAAAAGACGTTATAACGTTGATACCCATGCCAATATGTGGAAACCAAAATATACAAGCACGTCTACTTAGACCACTATCTTGAGTTGCGAGAGCCACAACTATTGCTGGACAAATCAGAAAAACTTGCATATCAAGGCCTTGGTGTGCAAAACAGATGGCGTGAAAATAACCCAACTTTCATTTCTGCCGAGCATAGAGCACCGTACTCGCCAGACTTGAACTCTCAACTTCAGACTATATGAAAGATTTGTAGGCTTTCTCAAAACCGCTAGTCCCTAATCAAAACAAACGTTAAATTTCGTCGTTATAATTAAATCAAATTCTTTCAAAAAAAATATTGGCCTATGAACATCAACTCACTCGTTGTTTAGCAATGAAACACTACAGAATGAATCAGGGCAAGCCGAAGTTGTCAAAAATAAATACTACGATCTCTAAATGATTTCCATTGTGCTGTAAAATTCAGAGACTAAACGGCATTTTGTTCTTCGACTTTACCCCATGATTAAACCATGCATATAATTTTATTAAAGCTCGAAATCCTCGAGCTCGAAGCGTACATTAAATCGCTGGTTGGCATTGACAGAAATTGGGATTCGAGGTCGGTACCTCCCGATTCAAACACCACAAGCCTTAACATCTTCGCTATTTTATCGGTAACGGCTTAAATTGAAATCAATTTGGACACCACGTTTGACGTATCATCATTCATAAACCACAAAGTCAAACCTTCAAAACCCTTGACATTTGTCTCTTGAAGTCTGTGGTTTAAGCCACATAAAGAGACGACAAGTCAATGGAAATTTAAAATATCGTGCCAACATTTTTTATTAAATTTCAGGCTTCCAGTAGACTAATTAGATTTCCTTACATCAGCTATTTTCACATCTTTTAAATCGAGAGGTATAGTAAATATAAAAATACTCTTTCGTATAATTTATACAATTTACGCAGTATTGATATATAACAAAGCAATGCTTACTCATACAGTCATACTCATCCTCCGCTTTCACACCTTACAATAGTAAAATTAAGTTCATTTGTTTAAATTTTCTTCTAATTTCTTATTCTAATTTTTCTTTTTTTGTGTTTGACGTTGTTTTGCCAACAACCTTGAAAACGTATTCATGAAACTAAATAAAATTTACCTTGATTGATTTAAATTGAAAAACTTTGAACTAAAAACTGACGATACGTTATGTAAAATTTTTATTTAGAATGTGATAGGGTGACTCTTTACGTTTTTCTTGACTTGAAGATTCATTATTCTAAAACCATTGAAAATGTTGGAAGTGCCAATTTCACATGGAGTGGCGTTACTAGAAATCATGGGCTCTCGGCAAACATTTTGTATGTGCCCAGTCCCACCTACAAATATAAAAAACTATATACTATATACAAACCAGCACTTCGTGTTGGAACTCAGTGTTGAACTGTGACCGTTCGTAATTCCAACTCATCAACTGGTTGTATTCTTCTTTTAATTAGATCTTGTCGTACAAACGTTCCAGCTGCTGCTGTATCTAGGTTTATAAAACAATTCTTTCCGTCAACATCACCTTTAACTGTTAAACCGTCTCCGCCTCGTCCCACTCTCGTTACAGAGATAGAGTAACAGCTGACTTTTCGTATAGTCCAACTGTATCTTCATGCTTCTGTTCCTCCTTCTGGGCCACAATTCCCTCGTTACCCGATTCTCAATGCACCAGATATCGCGATCTCGCTCGTCTCCAACTTATTTCCCGACAGTCTCGTGATAAGTGACACGTTTTGTCATATGCCCAACATCGTATATCCTAGTACTTTGGTTTTTTGTCTGTTCTCCTTGGCCTTTCGCTTGATGTTCGCTGCATAGGACATCGCGATATTGATCGTCTTCATCTTACTTCACGGCAATCTCGTGAGATTTGACCCTTCCTGCCACATGGCCCATCACCTTATTCTGCTGCCACCTTCCCTGAATCTTGGTGCCGACCACATGCAATAGTCTTTATGGTCGAGTTTTTAGTATCGACTCTTCAGCCCCATTCGAAAACGTAGCCTCCTATCTGGAACATGAATTGAGATGCTTTCGGTGATGTACAGTGAATCAATATTACCGAGAAGAACGTTTCCTATAAAGCCAGCGTCCAAAAAAAACTCTTCTACTTTCAAGGGTGCAGATTTTGTAGTCTTGGCACCTTTTCTTATAAGGTAAGCGTGCCACATTTTCGTGATAAGGTATATCATAGTCGTAATCCTTATTGGTTTTCTTTAATCTCCGAGGAATCTATTTTGGACACTTTCAATTCTTTTGTGATGAATTGAATATTAGCGCCTACAGACAGTTGTCCCATACTCTACTTGTGATCTTACGTAGGCGAAATGCAGCGTCATAATAATATTGATTTGTCATGGAATTCACTGGTCTATCGTTTGATAAACCCAAACATTGAGTTCGCTTTGGCTACTTTGTTATCTATATGCCTGTTAAACGTCATGGTTTGGATAAATGTGACACCCAGCTCTATAGTTTCACAAACACGCTGCTATTCGGCGCCCTTGATTTTATATTTATTGATTATCGGATTTTTCTTCCTGTGAATCTTGCATTTTTTGGTATTTAAATGCAACGAGTTGCGGTCACACTACTCACTAAGCCCATTAATATCTTGCAATCGGTCAGTATCGCTTCTTTCTTTGATGGTATGGAAAATTTTAATACATCAACTTCGTTGGTGAAAAAAACTTCGCGTTTCATACTCGAGGCAACCATTTACCAGATAAGAAGCAATCGTTTTGTAGTTACCTTTAACTTTGTTGAAATTCATATTTTCTTTAACACAACTTTGTTTATAATCCAGGTAGATTTACCACCACAACCAGAAACTCCTTGAACATTTGTAAGAGTTGGTATCATAATGTTTACATTTTTGAACATTAAATGGTTATTGTTTGTCGAATACAAATATATTTATCGACCGCAATGAAGAAGCTGCATAAGGCAATAGGTGGATATGATTGTTGTAATATTTATGCAGGTGGGTTTTTATAAGATTGCTTGAATCCTTCAAATAATACATTATTTCGATTATTGAGTTTTGTAGTAGTATTCGGCAGATGAATCCTTATAGAATGTCGGAGATGCTACCGGAAGCTCATCCATAGAATTAGATTTTAAAAATTTGGAAGGTTCGCCAGTTATCCAACGTGAGGATAGAAACCTTTCATCATATTGCGGTGCCATATTGAATGGAATATTTAAGATCCATTTGGTGTTACTGCATGGACAGTGTGTGATATAATCTAAACCCACGTGATGGTAAAATATTTAATCCGATGTTGTAAGTAAGACGTTAAGGTGTTAAACGCATAAATTAGATCACTGCAATTCGTTTTAGCTTGATTTACCATCACCATTACAAACTTATCCTCAATCTGATAAACTTTGGTGGCAGTGTTTATAGATTTCATGTAGAAATTGCTTAGGTTTGCACCCTTAATCGAAAGGAATTCTTTTATATTGCATTCATCTAATTTATTCAGCATAGCCACACAAATTATGATTGATGATTTAGGTAGATATTTGCCATTTATCCAGGTTGAGATCTGAGGTTCAGCATACATAATCTGTTGAATTGGAATAAGCTTCAGAGTAATCACCGCCAAAGCCACTCTATTACAACAGATTTTAAAGATGAGATGAATGACTGGTAACCCTGTTCCGTTAGTTTCAATACCTAGAGCTTTTCTCAAAGCCCACTACTTTCTCCTCTAAATTTTGCACTTTTTCACTCCTGTCGAGAACTTTGCAACTCTTGAATGTCTGTCGGTTTGTAGTTTCTGCTGAACCAGTTGAACCGCCGAAATGTGTTTAAAAGAATCAGCAATGACCCGACACGTGTTTAAAAGCATTAAAGGCAACCTATCCTCCCGCTACTATCGAGTTTTAAATTTCTATATACCGATGGTTATCTTTCTAATTAGGGAGCGACGACGCACGTTAAAAGTATTAAACGCAACCGGCCCTATCGATTTTAAATTTCTATATACAATCGATAGTTATTTTTCTAATTAGGAAGCAAAGTAACGAGAGCGAAGCGACCCGACACGTGCTTAATATAATAAACGTCGCGTAGTCGTGGTCTTTACGAGAATATACCACTAACATTCTTATTTTTTCCTCAAATAATTGCAATCAAGAACAATTTGCCAAACTTTTATTAAATTTGGAATTTTATATTCACGTCTTTGATAATTTGTCAATTATATAAATTTAAATGTGATTTAATTCAAAAGCAAGTTAACATTTTTTTATCAAGTTCAAAATTGATAAGAAAACACAAATAAAATAAATAATTAAACGAGATAACATCGCGATACAAACATTTTTGTAGGTATTCGGCCGTTATTGAAAATAAAGTATTTCATTTTTAGGTAACTTATATTTTTGTGTATGGCTTATAATATCGCTAAGTAAAACAAATTAAATTTAATTCTTGAACAATTTATTTAGGTAAATTACATAATATTATATAATATAATTAGCACATTTAGTCAGTTGGTAATTTAAAAAATATTTCAAATAAATTAACGGTCGTCTCTGTCAACGTGACTAATTTAGATGGTCCAGAGATGATATAATTTATATTTGGTTTTCGACAAAACATTGCAACATTTTTATTCTCGGTTATAAACTTCATTTCAATCGTGTAGTCAACATTTGGTTTGACTTTAATTGATTCGCCTAGGTTGATCGTAAAATAACGTTCATTCTTTTCCAAGAGTTTAAAGCTCAAATCATCTGTGACATTTGTTGTACGATCTTTTCCAGAAATACAAATTTTATAATCAGCATTAATACTCCCGTATCTTAAACCGCGTAGTATTAAATTATCGGAAACTGTGAATTTGGTTTGCCACTTACGGTTAGATGAAACCACTTTACTTTCACCTGGGTATGAAAATTCTAAACGAGGTTTCGAAATCCATTCCTGATTTGCACAAAGTGCTCCAAGTGTAATTTTTTGGCAAATTACTGAAATGTCTTCGCTTGTAAATAAATTTGGATTTTCTTTCACACATTGAGTAAATTCATCGTTGGTCATAATTGGAAATCGGATTAGCCGTATTAATTTGTCGAACAATGATCGTCGTTGCGAAATTGGAGTTTGGTTTTTTCTACATGATCGATCCATCCAACTAACGAGTGCATTAAATAGTTTGATTTCGGTCATTCCAGAAGCCATATAATCGTACTTCAATAATTCTATCATAACATTTGAAGGAATATTAAGAAATGTTTCCAGACACATAAGAGATTCCACTTTACTGATTAGATATTCAAAAAAACCATAGAAGTCCAATTCATGGTTATTCGCCATAATAAATTCAAGTAATATTAAAGGGGTCTTATAGCTCATTTCCATATTCGAAATTTTATTCTGTAGCTTCACTATTTTATATTTCACGGCCAATTTATACAAGTCACATATCACACGTTCCGTGATGTAACATTTATCGGTGTAAATAAAACGCAAAAATTGATAAAACACTTCGTAGGTAGTATCTACAATTGGTATCAGCTTGTTTTCACCTAAATTTCCACGAAATTGTTCACGAAACACAATACTCCGCTTCATGAGCTCCCAAGAGTGAGCAAACAACACTTTTCCTCCGACTCGAAACTGTATGTCCGACATGAATTCGTTGTTGAAAAGTTGTTGTGTTATTTCGTCCATCGACAAATCGGGGGAATTACTCAGGTCTACCTTATCCATTTTATTGATCACTGCTTAACGGTAACTATATTTCACTTAATCACTATATTCCTCGATTTAAACTATCGAACTACTTATTTAAATACAATACTTGAATAGACATTTTGTATTCGGCCAAAACCGTCATAAGATACAAGCCAAATGGACTATTTCCTACGCAGATACTAGCTTAATTTCACCTCCTATTTCTTTTAGTGTTAGTGAAAATTATGAAAAAACAAGAGAATATATAATAGAAACAAAATGAGAAAATATATATATTGTTTTATTTACAATATACATGCAGGGTGTTTCCAATTACTGGTGTTATAATAACATTGCATGTACAGAAATAAATTCTAAGAAATTGTTTAAGTAACTTTTAAATTCCTTATCGTTAAACCGTTATAACGGATTAAATCGAAAATTATTTTCACGATAAGTAAATTTAATTCTGAGTAGAACAGTGAAAAGTAAAATCAATTATGTCAAATCAAAGGTTATGAGGGGTAAAAATTACCAGTAATTGGAAACACCCTGTATAGATATTATAGAAACAAAATAAATAATATATTGCACCTGCACGTTAAAAAATTTAATTCCCAACAACAAATTTTAATTTTATATATAATTATTTTCTATTTCTCTTCTCTAAATATTTTGTTATTGTGCAGCAGATTTTTTGCGTTTGGTTTCTTCACTTGTTACTCAATATTGTATATTTTATCCTACTCTTTTTTCTATACACAAAATGATATGACACCAATACCTACAAAATAGATTTTTTCCGTTTTTTGAGTTTATTTTATATCGTGTATGTACACTGCTATAGGAGGGTAAACAAATCATAGTAATGTTAAATGAATTTGGCTTGTATCTTATGACGGTTTTGATTCGGCTTATATACATACAAGCCACGATATCGATTTTTTTTCACTTCATATTGATAATGTTATCAGTTGGGGAAAGGATTATTTAAAATATTGTAATCATATTATATCTTATGCCTTTGTAGGTGTAAGATAAGAATTTATTGTTCTTTTTAAAGTTCTATCTGTACTTTATATTCTACGTGTATACATAAATAATTTAGAGATATTGAAAATAGATTCCTTTTAAATAGAACTTTCCTTCGCTTTTCAGAATACCCGGGTATATTCTTTAATTTTAATGGCCACAATTTTATTGATTTAGGTATCGTATCGACATGAATACTTCAGTAGCTTAACAATTATTCTGAATGGAATTTCATGAAAAGTTTTTCGAAAACTCGATTATATAAATAATTTTTGGGATAGTTTGTTTCGAATAACCAAATAAATCTTAACACTAAATGAAAATTAAAAACTAATAAATTAGAAAGTTTCATATGAGTTACTTTCACGGATCGATTTTCTCTTATAGAACAGAGGTGGCTTGAGTCATTGTTATTTGCGGTTTCTTGGTACGTTTACTAATTTCAGGCAGAACTAACTGCTCGTATAATTGTTGCAAAATATATAAACTATATGTGCTGCTAAAGCCTCCACATCCAAAATGTTATAAAGAAATGCCAGTGGCCTGCGATTCATCCTTCTCTTGCCCAACATTTTGTTCATATAGGTTCATTGTTGGTTTATTGGCCGATCCTTGTGTTTCCTTATCATAATTCATAGTGGATAAAATCACCACAGCTTTGTTCGTTTTGGAATACATATACGAACACATTGTGAGGTTCTTTTAAAATCCGAAAATAGGCGATTCAACAGGTTTAGATTTGTCTTTTACGACTATAGGAATTCCGCCGGAACGAATCGCCGTATTTTATTGACTGTCCCATCAAACTGTGGCTAGTAAAAAAATTGTCACACGTAATATTTCGACAACTTCCACGAAAAGAACTTCCACGAAAAGAGTACAGCATGAATATTTACCAACACGTTCTCTTTGGTTTCTTTCTCTTTGTGAGTTTGCAGCCATTCCAGTATAGATTTGCCCTTTCAATGGATACGAGGTAGTGGAGTCTCACACCCACCATACTTTAATTCCATATCTGACCGGTTTTGAAGGAATGTATACTGTGTGAAACGTGTACCATCTCGAAACGGAAACAATTGCTCAGCAACCGCGTAACGTTTACAAATGATGAAGATTTAATTATATTAGCGTAAAATTCAATTTTATAAGAAAATTTCACACAAAACGAAAATAAATCATGCATACTTACCCGGGTATGTTGGTTGTAAAAACGAAAATAAAAAATCGGTTGTAAACACAAGGGTTAAATTGCACACGTAATAAATTTCTAAAGAAAAGTGTCGTTTGTCAAGTGCAATGACCGGCATCGCCACTTCGATCATTAAATTCGATATATAAATGAGTCATACTCATACAAGCAATATCTTATCAAGGTTTAGCAGGAAATTACTCAATTCGAAAAGTAGCCAACAACCATAAAAAAATGGAGGATAGATTCCAGTTCTTATGGAATAGGCTTTCGAGAGAATTGAAAGTCTATATAGTAGCTGAAAGTCAACATCTAAAAACTAAATGCAGAAAATTGGAAAACAAATATGGCAATACAATAAAGCTGTTGAAGTCAAAAAGGGCCAACGTAATAACGTTTTAATAAGTCCTCAATAATTTTTTTTATAAAAGATTCAAGAATTTCATAACTTATGAAGCTGAAATCGACTATGCTTTCTCCGAAAAAGAATATCTGATAGAATGCCATTAAATATTATTTATGTTACAGTCAGCATGCAAAATATAAAATATTGAATGTAAAAAGGAATAATAGTCGCTTATTAGCTGCAAGATCACTTCTAATTGTTTAATATATTACATACATGCCATGACTAGAACATGCTATGACTATGTGTCTTCGCTTTCGTATACAAATTAACCCCATTTTGCATACTGTTTTGGGGAAAACCCTAGATAAAACCTCTATCTGAGCTATAGTCTTTAAAAATAAGTACATTCATCCTTCAAATAATGATATTAAGCCTATCTCCGTATCATGGAGCTAAAGGTGTCATCTAGGGTCATTTCTACTAATCATTTCAATAAGTCTTGTAAGCGAATTATATGAAGTCTTTATAATTTTTTGAAGAATGAATGTACCTAATTTTAAAGACCATAGCCGGGAAGGGGTTATCTCTGGGTTTGCCCCTAAAAAGTATACATTTTGGAGTTGAGTCTTATATTGTATATGGACACTGAAATACTAAAAAGGACTCTATTGTTCTAAACATTTCGACAGTTTTTCCGGCAGATTTTACTTTTCCTTTAATATCGAAAAGGACTTTTACTGGTTGGGTTTTCGGGCTAACTTCACATACATTACTATGACGACAATTATATCTAGGTGCTAACACTAAACCATTAAGTAGCAAAAGGATATTAATATCTTTGGCTCCGAAACTCAAACCTGATTGGACTTGCGATATAAGATATTGCGCTGAGGTATTTCAGTTTTACGAAAGATGTACTCCAACATAAGATTAAAGGGTATCGGGGACAGATTACCTCCTCGAGTTAACTGCAAAAATTATAGATAGACCGTTCTCAACTTTAACACAGCATTGAGACTATGAACCTAGGTATTCCAGCACAGACCAAAAACTCTCTTGATTGGTAAAATCATAGGCCTGCCGGAAATCCAGGAACACGTGATGTACGGGGATGGACGTCTCCTATTATTTATATAACATCATCCGCAGCGAAAAGACCTGATCAGTGACTGATCGATTCGGACGGAATCCTCCTCGATAGTCATCAATAAGGCGAGGGGTGATTCTATCCAATGTAGACCAGTAACATGTATGCGGTGCAAAGGAGAGCTATACGGCGATAATTCACACACCTCAAGCGGTCTCCTTTCTTGAAGATGGGCATATCGCTTCTAGTTTGGCCCTAGTGAATTCCTCTTGAGATGGATCCTCAATGTAAATTCCCGCAGTCTATATTTAAGGTGACTCAACTACAGTCTCTGACAACACCAAGCAGGTCTGGAACAGTCCACTTCATGTCTCGAATTCTGCGTCGATGTTGACAACGAGATTTCCATCCCAATCCCGATTGGCGGTTGACGCTGGCCTGAAAGTATGAAGCAATCCATAAAGTTGTTGCACTTCACTATGGGCTATATATTTTTGCTCGACTGCAAGACGTCACTCGTCATCAAATCAATCATTCTTGGGTCTCACTTTGACTATACCTAAATTATGTTGTGCAGCACTGGCAACTGAAGTTTTCAGTACCTCCCACACAGAGTTCACATAGTCAAACTGGTAATTAGCTTGATCTGTTTGTGTGGGAAGAATGTGCTTGCTACTCTAAGATCGTGAGCGATTACAAAGCTCATCATTCTCTCACCTTTATCGGTGGCAGTTTCGTGTCGGAAGTACGGACCTATAATTTTACACAAGTCGGCCTGATTTCTGCCAGCTCTATCATTAAAGTCCCCAATTAAAATTCTAAAACAATGTTCGAAAATAGATCCCATCGGCTCACAGATAACGACTCATCTTACAATGACATGAACGATCTAAGTCCTTGTAAGATGTGTCTCTACCTTGCGGCTGGCTGACTTCTGTGGGCTCGTGTACACAAACCATCGATAGATTGACTAACTTCATGAGCAAAGCAAAGCTTATACAATCGGTTATTAACTGCTGGGAAATCCAAAACAGCCTTCCTTATCTACGGCTTAAGATGAAATCCACCTCCAAGGTTTCCGAGGTCATCTGCATTGTAGAACAACGTATAGCCCTCGAACACATGGCCTCCACTTTTATGCCAACGAGTTTCTTGAAGTGCAAAGAGTTCCAGTCGACACTCCTTCATGCATGTGATTAGGCCTTCCAACGCTCCTGGTTTCCTTAGTGACTGCACATTTCACGTGACGATCCTGGTACCGGGTACTGGAGCGAGGGTCCGGTGTTTTTTTTGGCAGTATCCATTTTTCCTTTTGTTGACATTATAAGTATATTTTTGTTTAAGAATGCGGGTGGTGGGCCAAGCGATACAACCGTTTAGTCGCCTCCTACGAGAGGCAAAAGATGCTGTAGTGGTATTCTTGAAAAATATGTTTGGCCTATTTTCATTTACGATACATGTAAGTGCTGCCCGATCACAGGGGCATTCATTAGTAATAATGATAATAAATATTTTTATATTGACTTGAAGAGGTATACGAGTGCCTTGAAGCTGCGCCACCCAAATCAGCCTGCCACAATGAAACCTAATTCATAATTTATTACAATTTATTATACTAGGTCCCAATTTTATTATACCTGCCGTGCGCGAAAGAAGCGTGGGCGTTGTAACTTTTAATTGAACCTGCACCACCACTTTATAACCTTTGTTAGTCTGTAATAATTTATAACATCATACCGCCATCAATGATATGTGTTTAACGATGTGTTATAATCAAACATATGTGTTTAACGTACCACACAACGATAGCTTTGTGATCTACTAGCAGTTCTTGTGAACGTGTTCTAAAGCAAACACATAATATAAATTCCATCATACTCAGATACAAATCGTACGAAAATAAATAAACATACAATCGGAACTTTCTTGGCGATCACATTTTGGTTGATCTTGGCTTCACAGCCTTGTGTTACACAAATAGTAGTGCCTTCAAGAGACAGGCTGTTCTCTTAAGTGGCCTTGATTGAAACTGGATCTTAATCGCATCGATCAAATTCAGAAAACTCTAAAACGACGTATTAGAGCTAGAAATCCCACTCCAAAATCGATGGCAAAGTTACAGCGTAAAAAATGATAACGTTTCCTATTGGGCCCTATAATAATAAAAAGTAATAAATAAAAAATCGAATCGTATATTTAATTTTTGGTTGCTTTATTTAGATAAATTACATAATATACTTTTAGTCGATTGGTAATTGAAAAAATATTTCAAATAAGTTATCGCTCGCCTCTGTCAACGTAACTAAGTCAGATGGCCCGGAGACGATATAATTTATATTTGGTTTTCGAAAAGACATTTTAATATTTGTATTCTTGGTTATAAGTTTGATGTCAATCGTATATTCAATATTTGGTTTGAGTTTAATTGATTCGCCTAGATTGATCGTAGAATAGTATACATTCGTTTCCACGAATTTAAAACTCAACACATCTGTAACGTTTGTTGTATGACATTTTCCAGAAATACAAATTTTATAATCAGCATGGATACACCCGTATCTTAAGCCACGTAGTATTAAATCATTCGAAACTGTGAATTTCGTTTCCCACTTACGATTAGATGCCACCATTTTCCTTTCAATTGGGTATGAAAACGGTAAACGAGGTTTTGAAATCCATTCCTGATTAGCACATAGTGGTCCAAGTGTAATTTTTTGGCAAATTATTGAAATATCTTCGCTTGTAAATAAATTCGGATTATTTTTTACACATCGAGTAAATTCATCGGTGGTCATAAGTGGAAATCGGATTAGCCGTATTAATTTATCGAACAATGATCGTCGTTGCGAAATTGGAGTTTGGTTTATTCTACATGATCTATCCATCCAACTAACGAGTGCATTAAACAGTTTGATTTCGGTCATTCCAGAAGGCATATAATCATACTTTAACAATTCCTCCACAACATTTGAATGTATATTAAAAAATGATTCCAGTTGTACAACAGAATCCGCTCCGCAAATTAAACAATCTAACAAATGATTGTAGTCCATTTCATAATTATTCGTCATAATAAATTCGGCTAATTTTAAATCAGCGTCAATACTCGAAACCATATTCGACACTTTATTCTGAAGCTTCACAATTTTATATTTCACGGCCAATTTATACAAGTCACTTACCATATGGTCCCTGATGTGACATGTATCGGTGTAAATAAAACGCAAAAATTGATAAAACACTTCGTAGGTAGTATCTACAATTGGTATCAGCTTGTTTTCACCTAAATTTCCACGAAATTGTTCACGAAACACAATACTCCGCTTCATGAGCTCCCAAGAGTGAGCAAACAGCACTTTTCCTTCGACTCGAAACTGTATGTCCGACATGAATTCGTTGTTGAAAAGTTGTTGTGTTATTTCGTCCATCGACAAATCGGGGGAATTATTCAGGTCTACCTTATCCATTTTATTGATCACTGCTTAACGGTAACTATATTTCACTTAATCACTTTATTGCTCGATTTTAACTGGTGAACTAATTAGAATGCAATGCCTGAGTAGGGATTTTGTATTCGGCTTATACAGATCCGCATACATACAAGTCTCGATTTTTTTTATTTTCAGTGTTATAAACTTAATGTTGATATTGTTATCAGTTGTTATGCAAACATAACCGACTAATCAAAATACTGAAATCTATAAGGTATATAGAGCTAAATTGTAAAATTTCGAAACTGTACAATTTCACTGTTATGTATAAATAATTTGCCAAAGAATTACTTAATTTATTGTAACCATATTATATCTTATGTGTATATATGTTGTTGTGAGATAAGGATTTATTGTACTTCTTTTAAAAGTTCTATCCGTAATTATTATCTACGTGACGTACTTAAATAATTTAGAGATATTTTAAGTAGAATTTTTCTTCAATTTTCAGCATACACAAGTAAATTATATTTTTGTGGGTAACTGCATGAAGATTTTCTAGCATGTTGAATTACAGTTCCATTTCAGTTGGCTTTATTCCAAAAATTTGTATCGAATCCCATTTTAATCGAATTTATTATATTCGTTCAATGGCCGTTCTCGGTGTATCTTCATTGAATTGTTGTTTTCGATGAGTTGCGTGTTCGGCAAATTGTGTTTATCGATGAATTGCTTGTTAGTGAATTGTCGTGTAACCGCATCATTCAAACTTAATAAATTTCAAAAGAAAAATGTTGGGTTACAAGTGTAATGTGACAATACAAAGAGAGTTGTAAAAGATCATTTTCGTTATGGTATATGACAGACTGAAATCGTTCAATTCAAAAAGTTTTCAGCAGACAAAAAAATTCGAGGGTAGGGTTCCATTTATTATGGAAAAGGCTTTCGAGGAAATGAATCGAAGTCTATAGTTGCTGCCAAAAATTTTGTAAAAATACGGCAACACGAAAAGGTATGTAAAATTAACATTTTTTGATCAGATGCTACCTTCTAACTATAACTCTATTTTTTTTTACGGTCTAACTAGATTGTATATACTACAAAAAATCACACCCCAATCCCTGAGCTTTAGCCAGCCAAAGTATGACCGTTCAGTAGTTTCATTTCATCCGTCATGATATTTTCTTGCTCAGCTACTTTGTATATCTCGCACTTACCACATCTATCCGATTTTGGACTGTGAAAGCCAATATCAAATTTGGTTCAACGGGTCTTTAGTAAATTGTTTGTTCAGGTCGTACATTTTACAGATGTTTAAACTGGGTTCCAATATTGCCGACTTGTTGTAGCTCTGCAATAATGGGACGCAACCTTAGGATAGGAGTTGATGTGTGCGATTACATCAGGTACTTTTTCCTGTGGCGTTTTTTGGATATTTTTTGTCCTCGTAAATCTACCAGTGCTGTCCCAGTTTATTCATTCTTATGGTTGTGTGCGGTGTAAACAGGGCGTTGGGAAATGTTATACGTTTCCAAATAGAAATTTTTATATACCATACAGCTGTACAACCGGCGACATGTGTCATTTGGTATAGTTTTCCTCGCTGCGAGAGTGCGAATTGTATTCTTTAGAATAAAATCACGCTTTCGGTGAGCATCTATTTTATAATATGCCTCAAACTGATCCTGGCGTTCTATGTCGGTCATTTTTTTGACACGAAACTATTTACACTGGGTCATAGAGTTATTTTTTGTAGTTACCTTTTTCGCTGCTACACATTTTCCTCTAACATATTAACGTACTGTTCATCTGCTTGACACTTTATTTTACGAACTGCACTTTTCCAAATCGCAGGATTACGTTTGCGTCTCAAGGGATGGGTCAAGGAATTGATTAAATTGAACCTAACCTACCATTATGGAGCACTGATTTACTAGCTAGATTTAGAAACAGGATGTTTTTCTCTTATGTATATCGAACATGAAATAAGAATTACGTACATATATTGAGAGTTAAAGAAAAGTTAAGCAATCGTCTTCCAAAAGGTAAATAATTGATATTTCTATTAAATACATAAAAAAAACTTGAGATGTTGGCTTGTACCGTGGGCCCGTTTGTGGCATTGAGTGCTGGAGTGATCCGCCCAACTTTAATTTTTGTTTAGAGGTTGCACTTGAATACTGTTTTTACTGTTAACTAATTTTTTTAATTTTATAAAGCCGGTCGCATCTACAAATCATTAATAGAAATGACTGCGGTAAATGAAGTTAATTAAATTTTATGAAGAGCATAATTTATTGGAGTCAAGAGAGGGGAACTCTTGTTTTGTTCAGCTGTAGTTGATTCTGAGAGAAGAAATGTAACCTACCAACTAAGAAATATAAGCTTTAGTCGAATGAATTGTTTTATGTTTCCCTAGTAAGTATACTAGAAACGTAATAAGAATTATTTATGTACATTGACATTAAATTTAGTAAACATAAACATAATTTTGAATAAAACATAAAAATTAAATTTTGCGTTTTAGTTGAATTTTTATCATTTATTTGGGCGCATTACTAATTCAGGTTGTTGAAGTATTTACAAAACATATTCGTTAAATTAACCAAGATTATTGTTTTATGCATATATGAGGAGGTGCCACGCAAAACCATCTTTATCACATTTTTTTTAAAATCGAGATATCAGTTGATTATCAATTCTTATCTTCAAAGCTATTAGAAAACCATTAAAAAGTAGTGCAAAACTTGATTTATACCTTTGAATTTATACCTATGAAACAACTAAAAAATTTCGCGCTGCTATAAATTTTGTTGTGTTTTCTTCTATAGTCGGAGGACAGTTACATGTCTTGCAAATCTAGGGGACGACTAAACGGTTGAATTGCTGTGCTGACGGCCCGCATCCGTATAAGAAATTAGCTTATAATGTCAACAAAAGAATAAATAGAGACCGCTCATTTAATACTGGACCCTCGCTAAGTACCTGGACACTAGATGTAGGATCGGCACGTCGAACGTGCTGTTAATTGGAAACCAGGAGCGTGAGAAGGCCAAATCACATGATTGAAGTAGTGTCTAAAGGCTAAAACGTTGCCGTTCAAGAAACAACGCTGGTCGTATGTGTTGCTCTACAGTAGTGTTGACCTTGAAATTCATGGAACTGGATTTATTCTTAGGCCGCAGCTAACGAAGGCTCTTTTGGATTTACAAGCAGTCAATAATTGATTGTACAAGCTTCGCTAGCGCATGAAATTAGCCAACCTGTCGATAATTAGTCGACACACGCTCACGAAAATTGAGCAGTCCCAAGATATGCGTGATTGGGAAGATTAGCAACGGAGTGAAGGAAATACTTGGTCCGCTTAAAGTTTCCAGCTCCTGTTAGACTCCAGGATCCATGAGTTTAATACATGATCTCTGATTAAGGGATAATGGCCAGATTTTAGTAGTGGGCAGTACACATTCGAAGGAGTTGTGCTTTGTATCCTCTAAGGCCTTAATGGATGGCTCCGTCTCGCAAAATAAATACAAATCAAATTTAATTCTTGAACAATTTATTTAAGTACATTACATAATATATAATACGATTAGTATACAAAACACTTTTAGACTGTGTTTGTATACTCTAATTATTTTCGTATCATATTTTTTGACATTTAAAAGATAAAATTTTACCTTCTTATACAGTTATCGAAGAAAATCGAAGAATATGGGCGCTCTCGATTGTACAGTTTAGCCAGCTTACACATACCAATTGTTAAGTGTTTGAGCGAAAATATAAAAAGAATATAAGAGAATATTATATTTTCAATTACGATACGAAAATAATTACGATGTGTTTCGGTCACAGTAGTTAATCGGTTGGTAATTTAAAAAATATTTCAAATAAATTATCGCTCGCCTCTGTCAACGTGACTAAATTAGCTGGCCCAGAGATGATATGATTTATATTTGGTTTTCGACAAGACATTTGAATATTTGTATTCTTTGGTATAAGTTTAATGTCAATCGTATAGTCAACATTTGGTTTGAGTTTAATTAATTCGCCTAGATTGATCGTAGAATAGTATACATTCGTTTCCACGAATTTAAAACTCAAAACATCTGTCACATTTGTTGTACGATCTTTTCCAGAAATACAAATTTTATAATCAGCAGCGATACACCCGTATCTTAAGCCACGTAGTATTAAATCATTCGAAACTGTGAATTTCGTTTCCCACTTACGATTAGATGGCACCATTTTCCTTTCAACTGGGAATGAAAACGGTAAACGAGGTTTTGAAATCCATTCCTGATTAGCACATAGTGGTCCAAGTGTAATTTTTTGGCAAATTATTGAAATATCTTCGCTTGTAAATAAATTCGGATTATTTTTTACACATCGAGTAAATTCATCGGTGGTCATAAGTGGAAATCGGATTAGCCGTATTAATTTATCGAACAATGATCGTCGTTGCGAAATTGGAGTTTGGTTTATTCTACATGATCTATCCATCCAACTAACGAGTGCATTAAACAGTTTGATTTCGGTCATTCCAGAAGGCATATAATCGTACTTTAACAATTCTCCCACAACATTTAAATGTATATTAAAAAATGATTCCAGTTGTACAACAGAATCCGCTTCGCAAATTAAATAATCCAACAAATCATTGTAGTCCATTTCATAATTATTCGTCATAATAAATTCAAACGATTTTAAATCAGCGTCAATACTCGAAACCATATTCGACACTTTATTCTGAAGCTTCACAATTTTATATTTCACGGCCAATTTATACAAGTCACTTACCATATGGTCCCTGATGTGACATGTATCGGTGTAAATAAAACGCAGAAATTCTTGAAACACTTCGTATGTAGTATCTTCAATTGGTATCAGCTTGTTTTCACCTAAATTTCCGCGAAATTGTTCACGAAACACAATACTTCGCTTCATGAGCTCCCAAGAGTGAGCAAACAGCACTTTTCCTCCGACTCGAAACTGTATGTCCGAAATGAATTCGTTGTTGAAAAGTTGTTGTGTTATTTCGTCCATCGACAAATCAGGGGAATTATTCAGGTCTACCTTATTCATTTTATTGATCACTACTTAACGGTAACTATATTTCACTTAATCACTTTATTATTCGATTTTAACTATCGAACTACTTATTTAAATACAATACTTGAATAGAAATTTTGTATTCGGCTAATACATACATGCATATACGACTATATACAAACCGGTAGTACATTTTGTGTGGATTTTCGGAATATTTGAAACTTAATATTGATAATGTTATCAGTAAGTTGTTATGCAAACATAAGCGGCTAATCAAAACATTAGTCACACCGTACAATTGTATCTTACTGTAAAGCTAATACTTTTGATTAAATTATGATCAACTGTACAATTTCACTGAACTGATCAAACTGCTATGTAAATAATAGGCCAAAGAATTATTTATTGTCTATATAATCTGAGATCGCCAACGCCTAGGAATTGGGAGATAATCTTCTTACAAGTAATTCATATAGTTAAAACTATATTATTTCTTATATGTAGTTAGAAGATAAGTGTTTATCACTCTTCTTTAAAACATTTTGGCTGCCAATGTTATTATTAGCAGTGAATGCACAATTAATGAATATTGTCGTGCACATATATTACAAAAAATTAATTACCCCCGGTAATTTGAATCGGTTTCGATCCTGAACTTGATCTTCATACTGTCCTAGGCAACCTGAAGAAGCCAAGTCGTTTTTAACACCATGAAGCCATCGTCGCCTGCAACGACCTCTGCGCCTACCATATGGTGGCTCTGTTTTCAGAGATCGCTGCACAATTCGTTCTCATCAGATCACAGAACGCGTCCAAGCTTGCGTACTCACTGAGATCTTACTTGATCTACAATGCCGGGGGTTTACATCAGATCTCCGATCTCGACATTGTACAGGCCTGAGTATGTACCATCTACTGCGCGTTTTGGGCCATAAATCACATGCATGATTCTTCTCTCAAATGTAAGGAGCCATCACTTGTACTCATCCGTCATAGCCTACATAACAACGGGCTTGATCTACGATTTGTAAAGCTTCAGCTTCAGGACACTTGAAAGCTGTTTAACAGTGTCCTTAGAGGACACAAAGCACGGCTGCTAGCTGCCAGCCGCATTTTAATTCCTTACCCATACTATTATCTTGAGTGATAACATAGCCCAAATATTTGAACCTCCTCACTCTCCCAAATGTGTAGTAGCCACTACTAAAATCTGGCGTGCGTTTGTCCCACCTATAGTAAAAGTAGCCTAGGTTAACGATTGTGAGACGTTGTTGCATTTCACTATGGGCTAAATTTTGTTGCTCAACTGCAAGACGACACTTGTCATCAAACCAATCATTCTTGGGTCTGACTTTCATAAAGTCGTACCTAAATTTTGTTGAGCAGCACATACATCCGAAGAGTTCACGCAGTTAGACTGGTAATTAGCTTTCTCAATGTTGTCGCTGACAAGATCCTGATATCGTTTCTTTTGATCTTCATCGAACGTCGAAACGTTCCATGCGTGGAAAGAGAAAAATGTACTAACAAAATACATCATTCTCTCACCATTTCGTGTCAGGTTTTCGAACCTATGTTTTCGCACAAGTCAGCCTAATTCCTCCCAGCTCTAGCATTAAAGTCCTCAATTACCATTCTAGTAACGTGTTTGGGTATAAATACTATGTCCAAGTCATTGTAAAATGAGTCTTTATCTAACTTTTGTGGTACACAAATTATCGACAAGTTGGCTAACTTCATGCGCAAGCGAAGCCTTCACAATCGGTTATTGACTGCTTGGAAATCCAAAAACAGGCTTCTTTCACAGTCAAGAGGGAAGGTCCAAGAAGAAATCCAGCTCCAAGATGCGGGAGTCTGGTATTGTTTTGGTGGTACCCATTTTTCATTTTGTTGACTTTATAAACAGATTATCTTTTTTATTTTTTTTAAGCGAGTCGTCAGCCCCGCGATCCAACCGGTTAGCCGCCTCCTACGACAAGCAAAGTCTACTGCGATGGTATTCTTGGAAAATATGTTCGTGCAATTTAGGTGAGAGACGAGACATGTGAGTGCTTACCAACCACAGGGGCAGGTCACTTTAATTAGGTTAGGGGTTTCGGTTCCATTTGACC
Source organism: Tipula unca (assembly GCA_951394425.1). Classification (NCBI taxonomy): domain Eukaryota; kingdom Metazoa; phylum Arthropoda; class Insecta; order Diptera; family Tipulidae; genus Tipula; species Tipula unca. The sequence goes on along the minus strand of OX596380.1, from coordinate 173,714,488 downwards.
CATATTGTACGCGACTAGACAAATATGAGTTGAACTATTATAATAAAGTTCAATTAAAAGCAAAAGTTACAAAGACTTTCTAAAGTCTTGTGATGGCTGTTGGAGTTAAATGCTTAACTGAATTCAGTAAACACTACTTCTACTTGCGGTTGCGGTTTTTAATTTCTCTGATAAATTTGTAAATTCAACAAGGTTAGTAGATTTAGATCTTCTAGGTATAAACCAAACATAAACTAGCAGAAAAGTGGAAATAACAACACAACGTGAGAGACGACGAGTCAATTAAACTCGTAGACATGCTTATCTGGTGTAGCAATACTACACCAAGAATGTGGATTAAATAAAACTCATTAACTGACGCCGAAACAAATCGGGACTTATAAAAATAAATTAAAGTGAGAAAAGCAAAAATTAATTGTGCAAAACACCGTACTATATATACTTGGTAGATATACGCTCGCCTTTCACAAAATACCTTAAACGAATTCCGTACCATCAGTAGGCTGATAGCAAGTATAAACGCTTACGGCTAAACTGGAGAATAACGAATCACCAAGAATATATCTGTCCTAAGTGTACACTGCCCGCAGTGCACTTTCACAAAAAAAACATTGAAGTAACTCTAATCCCACGATTCACCTTTAAAAAATAGAAAAAATTCTCGCCGAATGCGGCTTATAATACTGTAAGTGAATATAATTAAATTAAATTGGATAAACCACTAGAGTTAATACAAGAAGCGATAAAGCAAAGCGATAGAGCAAAGACTTCAGAAAATAAAAAATCCAGTAAAACCAGCAATACAAACAGCATGAAACTTGACAACACCAAAAGACACAATTACTGTTCTCATCGAAACGTATCGAAACCGAGCCCTTGATGTCTTTATCAGAGGACTAAACGGCGATTTGCCTTGTTGCCTGGAGATCCAAAATTTGAACTATAGAAATTTCGCAATTCATAAGAAAAATACCAACAATTCATTTACTGATCCAATAAACCAATTGTTTCGCGAACAAATCCACTAAATTTTCATAAAAATCATAACCAAATAACGTTATACCACAAAGGTACATTGCATATAACATTCAGCAACAAAACATCAAGGCCAACATATACCATGCAAACCACCAGAACCAATGCATATTGAAGCATCGCTATACAGAGCAGGAAAATCAACTACATGAACCGTCCGCCGCAACAAAGCCAACAAAGTCAACAAGCGTTTACACTTGAAAATCAACAAAACTCGTAGACGCGCTTATCTGGTGTAGCAATACTACACCAAAAATGTGAATTAAATAAAACTCATTAACTGACTCCGATTTACAACATTCGATGGCATAATTGACGATAACAAACTGAAACAACCGAAAGTCGTCATTGATCGAAAAATCAACGTCCTAAATACAAAACACCAGTAAATAATATAACACCGACCGATACTACGGTAAGGGCCGAAAGCAGAACAACTACGGAGGAGGCAATCTACACAAAATCCTATCCATATTTAATCAATATGAGGAATGAAGTAGAGGAGCAAATTGACAAACTCCTAAAGTGTGGGATCATACGGTCTTCGAGGAGCCCATATAATTCACCGATCGGGATAGGAAAAAAAATGATTCCGGACATCTCTAATACGATCGTGAATGTTGGAAATTCTAAGTTCTTCACCTCGATCGATCTTGCATCTTGCCAAATTCGCCTTCCCTTTTCGCAAAGCCTTCGTAAAAACCAAGATAGAAACTTTGATGGCTTGGGACATTTAAAACCGTGGTTGCACACATATTTTTGTTTTGTTTTTATAGAGTAGCTCTATTCAGTCGGGACGATTCCGGTTATAATTGACCCAAGCCATCCAAGTTACAACGTACAACATTGAATAGCTTACAAACTATAACTACTAACTTGATTTTTACAGCTCATGAGGAATATAGATAATCCCTGAAAGGCCGTCAATCTTTTATACAACAACTTGCTAATAAATTGTATCGTTTAATAAACGGTATTATCTTCTTTTCGTGAAAGTATTTATGTATCCCTTCCTTTATTTATAATCTTAAAATGTTAAGGTTACAACAATCCTTCCCACTAAATAAACTATTTACTTAAATACAATTACTGTCTGCACAGATATAAACCAAAGAAATCTGTGCATTATTCCATATATACAATTCAATTGTGCACCTTGTTCACCTTCGATTACATAAATTTCATAAATCGCGGTTAATACACAACAAAAATTGAAGATTCCATTTATGGATTAACTTCTGCATTTTACTTTTCTTTTAAATTAGCTGTTTATTAATTTTAAGCACACACCATAAAAAAGCCGTCCACTTTACGCATAAATAAAATAAAAAACGTCATCGGCATAAACCAGTACTTTAAAAATCGCATAACCATAAATTTGCATTGACGCGGTTTTCCATTTCGCCCATGTACATATACAGGCTTTACATATGCACACACATAAGTTCAATGAAATTGTAAATTTCAGGTACTTCAAGATTAACATCTTTCATTTTAGTAAATAATTTACCAATATGTCGCGCGAAAAGTGAAATAGAAATACAATAACAACAATCAAAGAAGTTTCATTAATTACATATGCCACCTACCAATCTGATTACCAATTCACCAGAAATCTACATACAATTCATCAAAACTAGTTTTTCAAGCCAAAATTAAAACAACAGACCATTTTTTTTCTTTGCTAACGGGAAGTAGTGTAGTTCTCTGAGGTTTCGGCACACTAATTGTGGGACAGTTTTAACCGAATAATCTTTTAGAATTTTCTAGTTCGCCTTCTGGATATACGGTATTGAATGAAATTAGAAAGCAGACCGATAAGCATCGAGATAATATTTTGTTAAATACTTATCAACTGTAGTACACAAAAACAATAAAATAAAAAATTAAATTCATAATCGATAATTCAACATTTTACTTACTTATATGTAGCAAATAATTAGTATCCCCCTCCTACCCTTTTTGATGGGTATATATAGTAAATGTTTTATACAGTTTTTGTGTTAGTTTGACAAAAAAGATTTTCGAACAGTATTATCATCGCATCGTAAATAATTAATTTCGAAAGTGAACAAAAATGTTTTTGAAACTATTAGTGTGTTGCGTTGTGTTGTTTGGTGTTGCACTCGGACAATTCATTCCAAATCGTGTGAGTTAAAATTGTGTACATCGCAAATTTTATATATTTCTAATAATATGTTCTATATTTTTTAGCCACTTCCCAAATCAATATTCCGACAACAGCAGCAACAAGAAAATCTTCAAGCAAAAATTCAAATCCCCGTCGACCATGAAGAACGTTACCAACAACAAGAACAATTAGATCGTGCCGCCTACAAAACCCAATCACATCCCGATTCGTTTGTGCCACAAATTCCAAAAACCCCAGAAGTTCGGAAACGTATTCGTGACGAGGAAGAAGATCTAGACTATCAATTGGAACAAGCAAAACATGCCCAATACTCATTCGGTTCGGATATCAAAGACGAAATCAATGATGGTGCGATTTCGCATCAAGAGACGCGTGATGGTTTAGCATTGAAGGGTAGATATGCGTACAGTGATGGTTTCTTTAAACGGACGGTACACTATGAGGCTGATGAGAATGGTTATCGTGTGGTGAAAGAGGAAATTCAACCAATTGGTGACGGACCAAAATTCAATCCACACGGTAAGGCCGATGTACAATCATCGTTGGCCGGCAGTTACTCGATAACCGGGGACGATATTCGTGATGTTAGAGATCGTGACTATTATTCGAATAAACAGAAAGTTTACCGACAAGAATAAAGAGTTGCTGATTACCTGATAAATAAATATAAGACTTTTTTTTAAACAAGTGTTTTCATAGAAATTGTGCCTTCAAAATTAGAAAAATGTGAATGAATATTCGCGTACTTTTAATAAAAGTAAAATTACAATAATATCATCGAAGAGCACGATTGCTATCAAAGTTAATTGTTAAATACTAGTTTGTGGTTCCAAAAATTAAATAACATGATGATTTTCATTTGGCTAGCATTAACGAATCACAGCGAATAAAAATAGAAAATTTACATCCAACAGAATAAAATTCAATTAAACGTTATTCTCAACGTCGAAATTTGATTGTTTCATGTTACTTCTTCTAGTTTTGCTCATGTTTAGGAAACATCTGGTCCTCTTAAAACTAATTCGACTATATTCGGATTCGAATAATTTTGTAGAGTGAATGAAAATTGGATGCGGTGTTAATCGTACTCAACTATAGCACAGATATCAAGCATTCGATCAATTTATAAAATGGTGCGGTCGAAGTTTTGATTGAGATTTTTTTAACGTATGGAATTCGTCATTTAGTAAATCTCAGGCGAAAATTACTAATTGAAACTCGAAACTGCACCTTCAACCAACATAGGCTCAATGTTTTTCCTGCTAGTTGATTTTACAGTAGTGACATGCACATGATCAATACCAAGATCGTATTTAACAGCGTTCTAGATTAGTACTGTATATCTTGATTAAACTATAGTACTCCCATTCGAAATGAAATGGTGTGTTGAACCTGCAGTGGGGTGTATAATACCTCTCGTTCTAGAACGTCTTAGTCGCTTGTTGATATTTTCGGGAAAATATTAACCAAGAAATAAGAACTTTTTGACTGAATACACCAGTATTGTCTCACGACCATACTTATATACTTACATACATATGTAAATTTTTCAGCAATTGCCAATTGCATTATTCGCCCGCGTAAAATCCATCAAATATTATGAATTCCAGAATTGTTTACTATACTTCTGCTATTGACGTATTGTGCAACTTCAAGTCAAATACTGTGAATTGGCCTATATAAATCGTGATAAAGAAAACCCATCATTATCGCTTGAACAGCAATATCTTTGGAGTTTTGATATCAATTTTGCCATACTATTCAAATGCCACTTCCTAGAAAACATGGCCAAATTAACAATCAGTGATCATAAACTTTGCACTGACTTAAATCTGGCTTACTGATATAAGGTTTGTGCACAGATTCGTAACCTTCATTATATTCACATCTATATGCTATCGCTTAATAGTCGTAGCGAATTTTTTTACTATTTTATTATTATTTATCAAACACATTTGATTTATTTAATAGAACAAACGAATGTTGTTCTGTCAATTTGAATTTTACTAGTTGATGTATTCTACTACTCTTATTAACAGGATTGATATTATTATTGTAGGTTAGACATAGTGCATACTTAATTTTTGATGAATTGGAAACTAATCTGAATAGTTTATAAATTTTGTAGGGTGACGCAGAATTATTATTCTCTAGTATGTAATAAAATTCGGCGGTTTTCAACATTTTTTTTTTTTAGTTTTCGATGAAATATAGGATTTAGTTGAGAACTGTAATTATGTCGCTTACCTTCCTTACCTTGTGGTTTCGGCCAGATCGATTTTAGTCGCAATATAAATTGAAACCATTAACTATTGTATATAGAATAGTGTCGTAAATAAAGTTTTACAAATTAATATTTATTGCATAAAATTGTACATAACAAAGCTTTACATAATTACATTTTACATATATAGATTTACAACTACTTGAAATATTGTTTATGTTTGCGTTTTCATATTCTAAGATCTAACACATTTTTGACGTTTTGTCGTACGATCCAATTCACATTTCTCATACGAATTACATTTAACATTGCCACAATATGAACCGCCACTGCCTCCTGATGAATATTTATTATTATTGGCTGCATCGTTCCCACGGGGTAATACACAGGATTTATAGTTGCATAAATTTGGACAACACTTACCACCCATTGTGGCACATTCAGTATCTTGTATACACTTTGGTGAACATTGTGTCACCTTGGAAGATGGTGGACACTGTTGGTAAGCTGTGAGTGAAATGTTAGTTAATATTTAAGAAATATGTATATATTTATTTAGTGTGGTGACGTGGTGTGTACTTACATAAGTTGACGCAGACGGTCAATATGACCAAGGCAAGTAAAATTGTTGATTTTGCTGCAATAAAATAAATTGATAAATATTAGTCAGAGATTAGGTCTTCCAGCTAATTAGTAAAATGAAATATCAGCTGCTTGTTATAAATTTGTGGAATGTCTAGCATTGAGAAAGTCTAACAGACTTGAGATTCCATAGAAACGCCCAATTACAGTATTTTGAAACTAAATGTATCCTGAATAAATTTTAATTTTATTTTGAACTAGGAGTAGAAAGAACTTAGAAAGCATTTCTTCTTACGCATTAACAAGCATCTGTCTGTCTGACAAACGTATGGCAACTGACATAGCATATTTCTAAGGAAACGTCGATGTCAGATCATATAGGCGCAAACGCTTTGATATTCGAGTTATTCAAACCAAAACAAGACGATTTAGAAATCCCAAATTTACTAACTGTAATCTTTAGATGATACCTTATACTTCTTCAGTATACAAATAGGGATCTAAAACAAGACAATCTGCATCACTAACTGTATCATTTAAAATTTATATTTCCAGCAGAGGACACACTTGTAAGAACTAATAATAATAATAATCAACAGTGTTTAAAGGCCATTACTGGCCCCTTACTGTATCAACAATTTCGCCCCAACGGTTTCGATCCTGGGCTTGGCCTTCATACTGTCTTAGACAACCTGAAGAAACCAAGTCGTTCTCTACACAGTGGAGCCATCGTCGCCTTCAACGACCTCTCCGCCTACCATACAGCGTACTCGTTGAGATCTTATTTCATGTACGTAACCACCTTATATATGTATACGTCAATATCCAGCTACTTACCGTGGCTGCTAGTAAGGCCCCGACCAATCGACAGGCAAATCGGGAATCATATAAATTACGAGGAAAAGAATCCGTAAGCACAGATGACCCAAGGTCAAGAGGCAAAAGCAAAAGATCGCAAAGACGGCCAAATTTTGAGAGTTATCGTGAAATGCATAGATGATCCAAATAAAAAACTTGATGAGTAGGCTGAGACCAATAAACTCATATTTGAATATTTGAAAAACGATTCGAATGGGCTGATCCAACACATCCCCGAGCTGGAAATATTTCTATTTGAACAAAAAATTGATGAATGTCTAATCTCTGAAACCCATTGCACTAACTCCTCATATATATCAGAATACGTGAGTACAGATTTTGCTATACCATCCATCCAACAGAGAGAGAGAGAGAGAGAGAGAGAGAGAGAGCAAGAGGCGGATCTGCCATTCTTATTACAGAGGATTTAAAACAAAACAAAGAATTAAAAATTGAAAGAGAATTTATGCAAGTTACAACTATCAGCAATATACTGTCCATCGCGACATAATCTGAAAAGACACGATTATGAAGAACTTTTTAACACCATGGGAGGTTGTTTTATCATTGGTGGCGACTTCAATACGAAAAACAAATACTGGGGCTCCAGAGTTACTACACCAAAAGGGAGAGAGTTGTTTGATGCAGGAAAAAAAAATTAAAATGTGACTTTCAATCTGGTGGTTCACCAACTTACTGGCCAACAGCGTTAAACTAAACACCGGACTTTATAGACTTTTATCTAACAAAAGTTATATCAGGATAACTATATGGGTTTGGAAAATAATGAAGAGCTTGCTTCGATCCACTCCCCTGTTATTATGACGGTCAGAGAAACAATGATTAAAAAAGAAATCACAGCGAGACTGTCTAATTAGATTACCAATTGGAAAATTTTTCGAGAATTATTAGAACAGCATCAATCTTCAAGTACCAATAAGGAACATTATACAAGTCGAAGAGGAAGTAGAAAGGCTAATAGAAAACATACAACAAGCATATCCACTTAAAGTAAGACAGCTTGTGGCAAAGAAACGTAAAGCTCGAGAGTCTTTGCAAATAAATCGAAGCAAAGAAAATAAAACCGCCCTTAATAAGTAGATATTTGTCGTCACTTACTAGCCAAAAAGATACGGAATATTCCTTATGGAAAGCAACGAAAGTGCTTAAGAGACCAACAAATTCGACGGCACCAATTAGAAATGAGGATGGAAGCTGGGCCTTGTTTGCGAGACACCTAGAAGAAACGTTTCAACCATTACCCAGGCAAACTGCGGACTAAAATGTTAACCTATACTGAAACAATCTGAGAAGCTTGAAATACAAAGAGCATCTCTATAAGAACCCATAATGATGGACAGAAATCTCATTCCTAACCACCAGTTTGGATTCAGAGAATACCACTCGACTATAGAACAAGTCCATAGAATCACAGATATATACAGCAACTATACCAACATATAGAACGTACACTAGAAACTAAAAAAAATATGTTCAAGCGTTTTCCTGGATGTAGCGCAAGCATTTGACCGAGTTTGGTACAAAGAATTGGTGTTCAAGCTCAAGCGGGACCTTCCCAAATCCTACATAACTGATAGATGATTCCGTGTAAAATATGAAGACGATTACTCGAACCTAAAGAAAATTTCAGCTGGACTACCGCACAAGGTAGCGTATTGGGCCCTGTCTTGTACCTTCTGTATACTCGGGATATACCACCAATGGAAGAGGCAACTATACCAACATATGCTGATGACATTGCGATTTTGGCAGTTGGGAACAATGTAGAAGAAGCACTAACCAATTGCAAAAGTCGACAAATTCAGTCAACAAAAATGGAGAATAGGACTAAACGAAACTAACTCTGTGCATGTGAACTTTACTAATCAAAATATTTCTAATAGAATCCCAATCATAATCAACTCTAAACAATATGTATTTAGCCGCCCTCGTTGGCACAGTAAGTAGCGTACTTGCTTTGTTATTCGAGGGTCTTGGGTTCGATTCCCGGTGGTAACCAAAAATCACGGTTGAGTGTTTTTAATGTGTAAGTATATATGTGTTTGTCCGGGTATTGCACCGTGGGCCCATTAGTCGCATTGAGTGCTGGAATAATCCGCCCAACTTTAATTAAAATTAAGCAAATGTCTATACAAAAGAAAAGGGAAGAGCTGAACATGAAGTATCCCAAGTAACAATTCAAGTCGGTTTTACGTTCCGGGCACTCCAAAATATTACTTTGATGTGTTTTGGCACAGTGCCTGGTACGTACCAGGCACTATGCCAGGGACCTATTTGGGGAATGATTTTTGGTAGGAATGCACGTGCCTACAACGTAGCATAAACGTTTTAGGAACGGACATTGGAACGTTCCAACATCGTTTTAGTTACGTTCCAATAACCACCTAATAATAAAACTAACACATACTTAAAACGAAAATAAGTATTTGGAACAAGCCTTATATATATCACATCAGATATTAGTATTGGTAAATATTATAACATTGTGTGTTTCTAAAATATATTATGTTAAAATATTTTGGAAAAGAAATAATTTAATGAAACAAATTAATATAAAAAATATATATTTCAAACACATTATAATACAATAGTATTTAGAATTTCAATGCGACGAAAATATTACTGATAAATATATTAATTTTGCTTCGAAAAAGAACAAAGCCCTATTATTAAATTCATTATTATAAGATTCGCATAATTGTAAAAAAAAATTTACCTCATCAACCATATACAAAAATGTTAAAAATTGAATAGATTTTATTATTTTACTTTTTTTATTCGAATTGCATATGGCTGAACTGTATCTTTTCACTTTGTAGTAGAAAATACTCATTTAATATACTTTAATGTAACAGTTACTTCGTCGTAAGTAAGGGTTACTGTAATAAGTGTATATAAATATACTTGCTACTATAAATTGGTAGTTTATACTTCAAAGTAGCAATCATCGATTCACTTTGAAGTTACGGATACTTTAAAGTGGTAATTTTTACGAATATTTTACTTAGTAGTAGCCTCGAAAAAATTGAAAATCGAATAAATTGAAAATAATATTGGCAAAAGTTCTAATCCAGAACTTTTATATGGTGGGATACCATCAATATTAAATAATAAACTGATTGAAATTGGATGTTTCAAATCTAAAAATGCGTTTTTTATGCAATTTCTTAATCCATTGTACCAAAAATGTCCATTCTCCATAGGAACGACATTAATAAACTTTGGAGTACGAAGCTAGGTTATGTTTTTTGAATTATTCAATACTGATAGAAGTTGATTAAGAGAGCTGATGTTTTATTTTACAATTCAATGCCCATGTACGTAATTCTTCCAAAGGAATAGAATTATCCGTGTCTTCACTAGCTTCTTCTGAACTTTCTAACACATTTTCCTCTAAAGCATTATCTACATATTGACATTCTTCAGAAGAATCCTGATTTATTTCTTGTGTTATAGAAAGTTCACATGGAAACGGATTGTTTCCGCTTGGTGTTTCTCTGTTTTGTACATCATCAATATCATTTAAAAATGTTTAGTTTGTATTCAATCTTTTATTATGACATGACGGGTTACGAACAACGATTCTACTAAATTATAACATCAAAGTAATTTCAGAATGTTTGTTGTAAAGTAAATGCTACTTATTGGTAAAAATTGCATGTAAATATTACTGCAAAATTTTGATTTTTGATAAATAAGCTCTATCTAACTTTGCAGTATATATTCTTAGTAGTGGAGACGATAGTTTTACCTCATGAAACTACTTTAAAGTTATAGTTTTTATAGTGAAGTTAAAGGTATTTAATACGTCGGGAAAACATCACCATTCTCTCTTGAAGTACCGGTGACTTTAAAATGAAAAATGGATGACATTTTGACGTTCCCGATCATTCAATAAATACCTTAAAGTTTTTGTAACTTTAAAGTAATATTTAAAAGTTATTACGACGTCTCCGCAATTTTTTAGTTACTTTCAATGTCACGAAAACTTTAGAGTAGCACAATCAGTAGCCTTTACTTTTCCGTTACTAAATTTATTACTGCAAGCACAAAATGTATATACAGTGACAAAAATAAGTAGCTAGTACGTGAAACTGACCTCCTCGAAGTTCCCATACCCTCATTTGCTGTAGTCCCAACTTTGATTGTTGCTTGGGATAGGAAGATATATTGGCTCTTATGTAGACATTCTGAACTATCCATAAACAATAAATTGCTTTTATACCGGCAAATACAGCTTTTGGGTTGCACCAAGAAAATGAACATCAAGATGTTACAGACGTGCCAAAACAAAGTTCTTGGGAATATTGTAAATGTTCCATGGTACATTAGAAATAAAGACCTCCTCCGAGATTTAAAGATGGAATACATCGATCTAGTTATTACGTATCATGCTGCGACAGCACAGAAATATCGAGATATGCCGTATGCGGAACAGCCCGTTGGCAGTAAGACGTCTCCAAAGGACCAAACCAATTGATCTAGTGAATGGAACATAAAATTACTATTATAGGAAATATTTATATAAATAAATAATTTTAATTTCTGGGACTAGCCATTGGGCTATTTCCCAACAAATGTTAATATAATTATGATAGGAAAGTTACTAGAAGTAATTTTTTTGTTATTTGCTTTAGTATTAACTTCACTGTCATCTAGTTGTCTTTAAAAGCCAGTATCCAGAAGGTGTCTTTTATGTCTTTACCCCGATCTATTTTACTCTTTCCTTCTTTTTTTAATGTTATTTTTTATTCTTTTTTTTTTAGAAACCTGGGGCCATACTATCGTTTTATATTGGCTGTCGTTTTATAATGGAAAGGGAGAAACACGAAAACAATATTATAAATAGTAAAGTAGGACCTCAGAATATCTGAGACGGAAACTTCAGAATTTTGCTAAAATTAAAGCTGCCAGACGTTCTTTTGACAAGAACAGTCCTTCTTTGGATCAATTTGTCTTCCCCGTAAATATTGTCCTTTTCTGTGCTTTTTTAAATCATTTGAAAACAAAACTACTTTAATTAAAAAACTACAAGACGTATTACTTTTGAAAATAAATTCCCAAAAACCATAAAAACAAATTTCGTACAACAAACAACTATTGAATTGTTTAACTGAAAAAAGCAGAAATATTAAAACTAGTTCAGAGAACCATTTAGGATATTTTACCCGTAAAAAGATTAAACACGAGAAATTAATTTTTTGAGCCGATTACCGTTATGTAAACCTAGTAATTCCCCTCGCAACTCCAGAGAATTTTCACTTTTTGAAGCAGTACTCATATGGAAACCCAGCAAATGAAAATTCTTTGGATTAAATTGAACTTCTACTAAGCGTTCGCACATAGCCTAGAAATACAGAGATATTTTGTTATTTGAAGCAATTTGCATTAGTTCTGAAAAGAGCAGGCAACCCACGAAATGGGAACAAAAAATTAAATTTATTGGTTTCATTTGAAATTATCATTAAATCCTTCGTACATTTCCATTTTCTTGTGCAAAAAAGCGTTAGCAGTCCATAGAGGAATACAAGTAGAAGTAAATTGAAATTTTAATAACCTTCGAATTTGAAATAACCTTCGTATAATTTATTGGAAACCCAGAAAATCCAGTTTTCCTGAATTTCGTTGAAATTTTAACTAATCTCTTGCAACCTTCCAAAATCGTCAGTATACGCAGGCCTTATTGTGGCTCTGCAAGGCTCTGTATGTTTGTAAAATTTTAAGTATTTTTTTAATAATTTTTTGGATATAACAAATAACAAACGTACTTATTTACTGGGCCTACTGTCATCTAATTATATGAAGTGAGATTTTATCAATGGATAAAAACAAATTCACTGAACGTCTCATAAGCGGATAGATTGTAAAATAAAGAAAACAACAAAAAAAAAAAAGATGAACCACAAACACAAATAAAATAAAATAATATCAATCACAATAAACTTGTTTAAGTTTCAATTTATTTACTTGTCCATATATTATCTGAACTCTAAGAGTCTTGTGATATGGTTTAAACCAAACATACATTTTTTTAAATATCAATTATATTTACCCAGTTAAGATCAAAAATCGCACCGCACCCTTCAGCGCTGTGCGGCCAATGACAGTTTAAGCACTGAAATGATCTCATGATATATAATGTGTGTGTGTATATATACCGGCGACATTATATCTTGAGAAGGTTAAAATAGCAGTAATAACGTAGATAATTAATTAAATTTAATTATTTTATTGACATAATCAAGATTATACTCATAACAAAAACAATTATTATGTACATACTCAACATACGAAACGAATAAACAAACATAGCAGTTTAAGAAATGAAATAAATAACCGCAATTCAATGTCAAAGAACGTAATATAAAATTTTAGTAAACAAGAAAAGAGAAACCAAGGAATTGTTAACCTTCTTCACGTACATCGTATTGTAAGTACGATGTAATTGCATTTTCGTGTCACATGTATAAGTAGTTACGCTGGATTATAACACACATAAGAGCACCAACTGATTTCATAATTACATACATTACATTCACCAATAATCATGCATAAAATTTGTTAATCGTATATTTTAATAAACACAATTATTTAATTACCCATTATAAATCACTTGTTATTTTTGTTAATTAAATTAATTATTCACTGGGTATAGTCAAAACGAATATTCAAATATAACTGAAGTCTTATACAATCGTTATTAGCCTTTTTGTATAGTTTGGTGCTTAGAAAAAAAAAATTATTTGTTAAACGATTTCCCACTCTACCAACGCCATCAGCCAGTATTTTTGAGCACAGAGTCGAGTCGTCATACTATCGAGAGTTATCAATTTTTTGCTAAGTTGTTATCAGTTTTTATAGTCCATGATTGTATGAACTCGGATAGAACGTTCTATTATGTACTAAATTGTAGTTCATTAAATTGGACCAACAAAAAAGAGATAACGAGTTAAGCCAGATTATAATTCTAACACGATTCGGCTCTGCGCATCTATACGAACTAGTAATGAGATTAAAATTAATTTATATTTAGTAGTACATTATCATGATTTTGTTGTATAAATAGCTCGGTTCTTATAGAATGTACTAAAAATTTCTTAAAATATTAAAAATCTCTAATCCAATAAATAATTGTTATGTGATAGTGACCGCCGCTCCTATAATTAATGCATAATATATAGATAATATGCAAATTATCTGTGTTGTGTGCAAAGAGTTTGAGGAGCTGGACAAACAAGTTTATTGTCGCTCTCAAACAATATTTTATTATGTATGTACTTTACATATAGTTCTAAGAATTAAATTATATATTGCCGTTAATTTTATAGCCTGAGATCATCAGTAAATATTATTATTATTGCAATTATTAGATTAAATCTAATTGGTATAAAATTATTGACGCATCTAGTTATTCATATCGTTATTTTGTGCCGAGTACCCCAAGAACGAAATTACCATACTCGTATATTAGTACATATGGGATATACATATAAATATGTAGTTCAGCTAGATCAAACAGACGAGCAATACAATTTAATTTGCTTAATAATTATGTTCGCAATATACATTCCACACGAAGATGTTTTAGCATGCTAATAGCCCTAAAGTATTTATAAGTTCAATCATATGTGCAATTAATACATAATATATGCAGACCTTCATTGTGGCGTCATTTTTATTTTGTCTTTCAATTTTATTAAATGGTAATAACATGATACACATATTATGGAAGTTTCAATTTTGCAAATATGTAATTCGTAATTACATTGAATTCAGACACATGACCTATTATATGAATAAAATTGACTTGCTAATCGGTTTGGAATTTTGGACGGCGCTGGGGGGCTCGGATATCAATTTTGGAATATCAAATAAAATTTTGAATATTTAAATACAAATTTTTAAAAAAAAAACTTTCACATATCAATCAAGTTTCATAGGATTTTCAAAAATTCCTTTATTGGTATGGCTACAACAATCACAACACCTCTATAGGTAAGGTTGACATTAGTACTTATGAGATAAGCATAAACTTGTGTGGGTTTGCTGCACCAGTGTCCCTCCCCTGAGGTATGATATTCATTCGGTTAGCTCATGTGGTGTGGTTCGTTTGAGCCGCCTTACTTCGTTTATACTATCGTTTGTACTAGCCTCCTCTCATGTTTGATGGCACATTCGCGGATGACGACATCTATCAATTGTATATTTGTAAATCATTGTGTATTTCCTTGTTAGTCACAAATCGGTATAAGCATTTTTGACCATTCGAATATATTTATTTTGGCTACATTGGATAATGTCTCTATTGGATTTATAAGTACAACCCCATAGCTGCGCACCTTACATCCATATTGGTTTGAAGATAGTCTGGTAAATTAGTCTTTTGCAATACAGGTTCGTTTTGGAATGATGCCCAATTAACCAGTACATTTGACGTAGCTTTTTGTCTCACATGATATTTCCAGTTTAGCCTTGAGTCTAAATGCAGACCAAGGTATTTGGCCGATTCAGCCTGCGGCACTTGCACCCCGTTGATGTATATGGGCTGGCTGGTTGACATTTTTGGGTCGGCGCGTAAATGTCACATGGGTTGATTTAAGCTCATTAAGCGCGTTGTTCATTGCTCGTTGAAAATTTTCCACTGCCCTTTGTTGAGATTCGTCTATTGCCATAATAACAGTGTCGTCAGCAAACGTACCGATGAATATTTTGTTCATTGTATGTATGTCTGCAGTATAGAGGAGGTAGAGGGGGTCCTAATACGCTCCCCTGCCGAACTCCCGCTAGGGTCTGATAAAAGTCAGAAAATGTTTCTTCATGGGTGACTCTGAATTTGCGATTTGCGATAATTTTGTGGTAGCATTTTGCTCATCTTGAATGTCAATCCTTCTTGCCAAACACTATCAAAGACCTGGGATACATCCAGAAATACAGCGGGGCAATATTTATTTTCTTCTAACGCTTGCTCTTTCACCGTAGTGATTCGATGGACTTGATCTATTGTGGAGTGGTTACTCCTGAATCCAAATCGAAAATCAGGAACGTTTACCATTGGCTTGAAATGTTTCAGAAGTAGTTTTTCAAACAGCTTTGATAAGGTCGGAAACTGTGAAATTAATCTGTACGAAGTTACTTCTGGTTTGCCTGGTTTCTTCAGCATAATTATTTGGGCCGTTTTGAAGCATTTGGGTATACATACTTCAATCTCATACAAGCATTAAATAAATATGTGATCATGATGATTGCTTTACGGGGTAGTTCCTTGAATAGACCCGGTGATACTTCATCAATTCGTGGTGTCTTTTTTAAGTTAAGTTTTCATCGATTTCTTTAGCAATTTCCACTGGCGTAAACCCTTTTAAAATCCTGACTTGGTTGATAAACTGTTGCTAGGTGTTAAGCAAAGAGTTCCGCTTTTTCTTTGTCTTGCCGAATCCAACTACCTTGAGCATTTTTTATGGGTGGTATCCGAGCTACAGGTCGTTTAAATTTTCTGGTGGCTTTCCATAACGAGTAGTCCTTATCCATTTCGGAACCTAGCCCGATTAAGTAGTTGTCGAAGAAATTTTGTTTAAAGCTTTTGATACGTTGGTATATGCCACCGAGTATGCTGCCGGAATATCTTGTTGATTATGTTTGATTTTATTGTTAATTAGTACAGCTGAACCTCTTCTTTCACTAGGATGGCTGGTTGGTTGAGCCCATTGGCTTTCCAATCTACAATGCGCAGGAACGGTTTAATCATATTTGTGTATGTTGACTTTTTGGCTTGGCGGATAGAAACTAATTTCCAGCTTTGCCACCATTTCTGCTAAGTGACCAAGCCTCTGTTGAATTTGAGTGAGCATTTCATTTTAATGATTTCATTGTGTTATTAGACTCGTTATTAACTTCGGTGTGTTTGTTGTTTTGGTTTAATTCATCAGCTGATTTGGTGATTTGCGCATAAGATAATCCAACTGTTTTAGGTTTAGCTCCTTTGGTTTGTAATCGCTGTACTACGCTTGTTCGATTACTCTGTTGACTTCTAACAGTTGTCATAAAGTTCGAAGGTTTAACCGAATGTTGAATTTACAAACTCAAATTAATCCTACCTAAACAGTGCAGCATAATACTGGAAACATATATAACGTAAAGATACTTCAGACTTAAGCAAAAACATGAATATTCTGAGCTTAAGGAAATAAGAGCAGAAGTTCCACAAGGAAGGGGACTTGGACCACTCCTGTATTTACTATACACCAATCCCAGTAGGTGACAACAATTCAAAATTAATTTTCGGCCGAGTCAATTACGCCGTACTCGATCGATAAGGCGAGATGCTCCACTAAACTTTCACTTGTTGGCTCTGCATCATCCAGTGGCTACAACGAAACAAAGAGCGTTGGAAACCGAAAAGTAAACCGCGACCGTATTGCTTATAATATGAGCGATAATTAATCATAGTAACAAACCCCTAGTTATTACCACAATGCTTCTAGTGTTCGCACCAGTTCTAGTAGCACCAGTCTTAGAGGCGGCGGCATACTGGTTGCTTTGAATGATTCGCTTCCTAATGAGTTGGTAGCCGGTCATCCTGGCCTCGACGTCATAGCCGTTCGGGGTCAAAGTGGCTAATCCATCGATCATTGTCAACACCGTGTACGCTCTTTATGGGTCCAACTTGGATTACTATAACATGATCATCAACTTCATTAAATCAGCTGTAACTTATCATTGTGGGCGACTTTAATCTGCCGATATAAATTGGCTTGACATCGACGGCATCTTCATATACCGTCTTCCACAGACGAAAGAGCATTGTCCGTCACTGACTACTCAGCTAAACCTTGGTATAGTAACAGTCGGGGCAAATTCCTGGACCTGCTATTTGCAACCGACGCCATGCATTCAGAGGTTTTTACATGTCTGGATTTCACCGGTTGCGAGAGCATCGATCTCAAGCCGATCACGATAAATATTTTCAAAAAGTGGTTGGTTTTCCGTCGTCCATGACTTATTAGAGTAATCACCCCTCTGAAATATGTAATTTGTTTGCTAAGTTTTTTGCCTCAGTGTACGAACCACTAGCGACGCCCTCTGTCAAGTGTCAAAGCTCTCGCAGGACCCGATTTCAATCATTTTAAATTTACAAAGCGAGAAGTTAAAGATTGCTTGCTTCAGGTTGACGTCGACAAAGGTGCCTGTCACGATTGAATTCCACCGATTTTGGTCAGGAATTGTATGGAGAGTTTGGCCCTTCCAATTACTTTTATATTTAATGAAAGTTTACGTATATAGGGAGACTTAAATAGATTTTGTAGTTGGTCAAGTCACATCCGATTAGGCCTGAACGTGATCTAGTGTAAGACTCTATCATTTTATCGTATCCGCTCACCTATTTTGCATCAATACCGTCTATATAACGAATTATTATTATCCAAAAGGCATATATGTATTATGTTAGGCTTCATTAAGCGGAATTGTAATGATTTCTGTGACCCTATTACTCTAACTGCATTGTATGTGCCCTTTGTGCGGTCTACATTAGAATACGCATCTACGGTATGGTCACCATCGTATCGGAGTCACTCCACGCAAATTGAAAATTTGTCCAAAAACAATTCGCTTTGTATGCACCCAATGACTATCGCATTTACAGATAACTGACTATATTCTGCCACCGTACCAGGACCGTTATAATTTATAAAACTACAACGATTATATCATCGACGAGATATAACATCCGCAATTTTGGTTCGTGACACTTTAAATTCTCGCATTAACTTGCTGAACTTCTCGCTCGCCTACATTTGTATGCGCCCGAACGTCGTATTCTCCAGCAACAAACTACGGTCTTTCGGAATCAATCGTCAGAGTCTCGCGGATTTTCAATTCAATGTTTGGGATTTTTGACTTCCGAGGGATTGTTGAGGGATTCGTTCAGGAATGCTTTATTTAAGTTTGTATGTAGTAGAAATTAAGTAATCGGCAATTTTATATTTTTTTAGTTAATTATTTTCGTGTTACCGATTGTGACCCTGTAGGTAATCCAATACGTATTTATAATAAATAAATAAATAGTAACTGCAAACAACATGATAATTTAGAACATCGTGAATATTGCTGAAACAAATTCGTGTCTATGATTCAAGGGGTACAGTCTTAATAGATTACTATACGATCACGGTAAGGTAGATGAAGAAATCCGTCTGTTCGCTAGGTTGGTTAAGCTCGGCAGGCAAACATAATACACCTAATCCTTTTTTACACGGTAGATGCGTTCGAGACTTGGTCAAGCAAAAAAAACTAGTTTTTGAGTATAAAATATAGTTATTATGTATATCTTGTAATTGCGAAATTAAACGACATGTTTTACTTATTTTAAATAAAAAACTTTTTTATTTTTGATTTTTTCGGTAAATCGATTTCGACTTGCGTCTTCCTCAGTACCTTGTTAACTATAAGGTACAGAGGAAGACGCAAGTCGAAATCGATTTACCGAAAAAATCAAAAATAAAAATTGTCACCATAAGGAAGAATTAAACTATAAAATCAAAAATAAAAAAGTTTTTTATTTAAAATAAGTTATATAGTGACAAAAGATTACACAAAAACATTAAAATGAATAACATTCATTTAAACTCAAACACATGTTTTATTTGACATATTCATGTAAATTGTATTGTAAAACATAAAAAAAATACCTTTTTAGCCATCTCAAAATTATAATATAAAAATTCAGTCTTTAAATAAAAATAATCTTAAATTTTAAAGTCATAATAAACCAATTCAGTCTCTTAAGTTGAATAATATAAAGCTTAAGTTTAGAGAACCTGTCTTAGAAAGCTCTTTGAATAACTCCTTGTATATCGGGCCGTACAAGATTTCACATCTGCTTGGAACTTTCTTCCACATTCATCAACAGGGTCATTTGATAAAAAATTAGCAATTTATAAAGAATATTCTACGACCTGATCAAACTGAAATGAAACAAAACAAAACATAAAGGAAACTACTTTCAATGTTCGTCAATAGATCGAAAGAAATGGTCAAATTTAAATTCGTTGTTCGATTGGTTTTAATTTAAAGTAAGAAAGTTCTTATTTAACCTTCATCGTCTGGTAAGCAGTCAGCTATTTTTTATGCATGATCACCGGTTGCGCTAGTAATGGCGACAGCATTACCTACTGTTTCTTGAGATTGTAAAAATATTTTGTTCGGTTCTCTATATAAAACGACTATAAGGTTTTTTTAGCAAACCAATAATTTCTATTTTTTTCAGTATTCCTGTTGAGAAGGACTATCAACCGATGCGAACATCAGAATGCTAACAACAACACTATCATGCACAATCACGATGATCTTGACTTTTTGAAGTATACGATACTTGAGTTTTATTTCTGCTTTTAATCGTTAATGTTAGTACAGGCTATGATGGAGCTATGCAGTGCACAGATGACCAATTAAAAGACATACCTGTAGCCGTATATAAAATAGGGCTACCGTTCAGCTTTGAAAGTACAATAAATCCTCTACCGGAATAGTCTCTAATTAATGTATGTATGTGTTGATATTTAATTTAACAAAAAAAAAAGGCTTACAATTATAGTCTTTTCTCCTTGGCTTGTCATTAGTACAGTTGCTAAAGTCGTTTTCTGATAGATCGTTCGATGAGACTAGCTGAATTCCATGTTGGCTAGTCTCCCCGCGGGCGGTGCATTTTTACCTTGCTTCAGTTCCACAACGTAATTCTTGAGTTTATTGAATTAATTTTGTATAACTTTAAACTCTATCCAAAAGCCTCGTTTTATTGTTCCACTAGTGAGGCTTGAGAGCATATATTGGTTTGTTGCATCCCCGCTTTGAATACAATGTTATGGATCCTCGATTTATTGCTCCATCTCTATACTTATGCTCAAGGTTATGCGTCCTTGCTTTACTTCGTTGCCAACCAAATCGAGGACGCACGGCCACAGGTCCGATATGTTTGACCATCTGCACTTTTTATAGCTCCATACCAGCCTGCACCGACATGAACGATGGCTCGTCCCAATGATTCTGCCTCTTAACAGCGTCATAGAGGGTCATAGGTGTGTTCATCATCATCTCGATCGAAATGTAGGATGAAGAATCCCTTTTGCAACCAGAATTGGGATTCAAACGCGATACCCCCCGATCGAAACGTTACAGCTTTAACCACTGTGCTATTTAAAATGATCTTTCATTATTGTGATTTAGAGGTTCTGAATGGAGCTGCACTATTCTCTTACTAGTTTGATTGGCTAGCTGCTTCCGAAACAGCAACCGAAGCCGTCTTTTTGACTCTAGCTTTGTCCTACTTATTGTAGAACACGATGATCAAATTCCCCGATGGAAGATGTGCATAGCTTTTATAACATTTCAACTGTTTTTAACTCGGGAATTTCCAGCTAACTTCATTCGGGAATAAATAATACGACGGACGCAATAATATTGGGTGGGTCACCTGTTCTGCTCCTAAAATCTAAATATATAACTATTTCTGCATGAATACGAGACATAACATTCTGTTAATCTAACACTTAAACTAAATTAAGTACACATCATGTGTAATGCAGAAAAATAAATATTTGTTTTTTATTTGTAATAGTT
Organism: Tipula unca; assembly: GCA_951394425.1. Classification (NCBI taxonomy): domain Eukaryota; kingdom Metazoa; phylum Arthropoda; class Insecta; order Diptera; family Tipulidae; genus Tipula; species Tipula unca. The sequence continues at coordinate 173,693,003 of OX596380.1, read as the reverse complement.
TTCATGTTTGAAATACAATATTTATATAATTAATACGTAAATAAATAATTTAATAATTTATAATGTAATAAAAATAAATTAGCAATTATTATAAATTTTTTAACAACATTTTTAACTTGGATTATCACAAAAACGAAATTTAAATTTTATAAATTGAATTTAAATAAATTTTAGTATTTTTATTTAATTAATTTATTTATAATTAATAGTTTTTTTGTTTTATTAAATTTTTCCGATTTTATCACATATAATTTAAGTAAAAAACACAAAAATCTTGCAGAAATCTGAAGTCGTTTGTCTGGAAGAACTCTATAATTACATTTCGCGGTGCACGTCACACGGCACGTCACATAATTTCTTTTCGTCGATCGTTTCCATTTCAATGAGACCAGGATTTATGGCCTCGTTGAGAAATTTTTTCTCATTGTCTGTCAAATTGATCGAGTGAATTTTATGTTTTAGCTCATTCTGAATGGAAAACAGCAAATCATCGTCAAGTATTTCAACTTTTGGCGGTCTATCATACTCGTCGTTGATCGGCGCCGTTTCATTCGATTCTTCCAATTTTGTTTTATTATACCGACGTGAGCCTTGCGTTAGTAGTTTCACGGCAAATGATTCTTTTGGCAACGATTGCATAATCGCCGAAATAAGTTTCGGTGGCGGTGACTGTGGCCGCTTTGGATTTTTTATAACAACATCGACCACTTCAACCGTTTTGGCGACATTCGTTCGGCTGGCTTCGCGTGCTGCATTTTTGCGCATTAAACTTCGTGCCCTTCTTTTTAATATTGCTTGTGCATCAGGATAGTGAACTAGTGCCTCGTTTAGATCGGATTTCGAGAGCACAAACAAATTTGAGAAACCCTTGGAACGAACATCAGCCGTTCGACGGTTACCTTCTGCACCATTCATTGCTAGAAGACTTATTTCACCGAAATACGATCCTTTCGACAGGGTGGCGAGAACCTCGTCATTTTTTGGTCCGCCCATCACTTGAACTTCACCAACTTTTATAATGTACATTTCTTTGCCGACCTCACCTTTTTGACAAACATAATCTCCCGGCACAAATGTAACCGACCGCAATTTTAACACCAACTCACGTAAGAGTGCCTCATCGCATTCGGCAAATAGTTGTACTTTTGACAATGTTTGCATGTGTACCGAAATAGCTATATCGGTTTTTAAATTGGCTGGTAAAGTGTCTAGTATATGACTTTCGTCGAGCGTTCTTTGTTGTTCCCACGTAAATGTAAACCACATTTTAACTCGCCTCTGTAATTCTTGCGGCAAATTTAGCCGTCTCATATATTCCAGCGTTTCATCAACCAGCTGTTTAAATTCGGATTGTGATCGTGTCGCAGTCGCAATAATATCACGTATTTGACCAATCAGCAACGCAAACACGAATACACCCATTAACCATGCTGCGGTCATAAACAGTAATTCTCCATCATTTTCGGGTTTAGGATTTTTACCAATCGATGTGGCGGTTTTTGTTGCGAATGCAAAACATCGTACATACGGATGACCTTTACCACTGAATACCCAACGATTAGAACCTAAACCTTCAATGGCACTATACGCATAATATGCACACGCAGTCAAATGTATCATGTATAGCATATAGGTTAACGTTTTTGTGACTCGAACCATGAACGGCGAAGAAATGACACGATCCAATAGTTTGAAGAATTCCCAAAAACTTTGAATTTTCAATAGTCGCGGTACTCGTAAGAACACATAACTGACACCGTATTTTAAGTACAACAAGTCAAGGGGCACTAACGAAAGGACATCCAACTTGAATTGTAATTTTTTTATGTAATTTATTCGAGTGTCCTGTCGGCGAGTCTGCCAAAATCCATTTTCTAAGTATATTAAACGATGTTTGACAAATATAACGTCCAGAAGATATATTAAATCCGCTATATAGTCTATAGTCAGCCAAGCGGTTGTATTTGCTTCGTTTTGAAATGGGAACGAAGATCTGAGGGGAATCACCCAGGCGTTGTATAGAAATGATAACGAGACGATGAACAGCCACGATATATAAAATCGACCTGGTAAACAAATAGAATATGTATTAGAATATAGTCCGAAGATTATCCATACATAATGATATAATATTTACCTTGTGGATCAAGACCATCCTCTTCGTGCCCCCGCCCACAAAATATCGGACTAATCCAATAGCCACAGTTTATTGAATGATTTTGAGCTGAAATACCATTGTTGATGTTCTGCTGTTCGTTCTGTTTCAATATATTTTGAATTGATTGCATAGATTGTTGCTGTGACGATGGTGACGGTGAACTCATGCTACTAGATGGTGTAGGTGGTACATCTAAACGGTGACGCATCCGTCGAGTTCGATCACTAAATCGATTGACCAAATGACGCAGCCGTTCTCGCACAAATTGATGACGTTCAGGATGTAGGGAACTGAAATTAATGGATAAATATGAAAATTGGTGAGAGTATTAGTGTAGTATTCGATATTTCACAATTCCAGAACCTACGGCAAAAAACTTAAGCAAAATCAAGAACACGCGGGCGATTGACCAGAGCTAACGGAAAAATATCAATTAACTGAAAAAGCAACATGGCAACAGGACCATCAAAATAATTGTTAATAATTGTTTAGTAAAAACTTCACTTTCTCTAAAAAGTACAATGTTCTCTAAACCTTTCCAAAATTATTTAGTTTAGCACAACTATACTTTGTTTGCGTATAACTTGATTTTTTACAAATTTCCAATCTGATTTGAAATGAAATTTAGTAATTACTCACGTATATAGTAATGATGATAAATGGTATATGATGTGGCTTCTCCGTGCGGAAATTCTATTTGATTTTGTTTTTATTTTCGAGTAATTATACTTCTGTGACACCATTGGTCCGTGGAACTTAGTTCACCCAACACTGTATTAAACCTATTAGACTGTATATATTAGAATTTTGTTAGATTAGACATATTAGACGACACATTATAGGCATATTAGACAAATAGCATTTCAACAGATAAACGGCCATAATTCTACATTTTGTTATATTTTCATTTCACTTGCGTTATTAATGGAAAAACAAAATTTATCGAACGGGTTTTTTACAGTTTACATTATAGCTTATAGCTCGAACTTTTTCTAATCAAATCTTTGCTAATCAACTCTTAATTGGCATAACTGTGATATGTCTGCCCCAATTCAGATAGTGAGGAAAAATAAGCGCAATTACACCTTGCAGCAGGCAGCCGAGCTTTATATCCTCTAGGGCCACTGCTAAAATCTTAACATCGAAGCTTTACAAAGTGTTGATGAAATGTTTGGATGTGTTTGGATGTGAAAGTTGGGCGCTGACGGATGAATTCAAGAGATGGCTCCATACATTCGAGAGTACAATGTCGAGATCAAATATAGATCTGCGTGCTGATCCGGAATGAATTGTGCAGCGATCTCTGAAAGCAGGGCCACCATATGGCAGACGCAAATGTCGTTGCAGGTGGTCTACGACAGAATAAATACCAAGCGCAGGATCGAAGCCATTGGTACCGGATTGTTGACTCAGTCTGGGGTCATATACTGTTTATTGTTATTATTATAATTATGGCCAACTCAGATTATGGGATCTAACTCAGCACTATGCTACTGGTTGCAAATTACATGTTGTTTCACATTCAAACAATTTTCCCCTCCATTTGAACAATTGTAAACCTTTAATGGCTACACAATTTCCAAAAGCATTGCTATCATTACTCTAGACCCACTCCAATTTTTCCCCCCAACTAAGCTGCGGAATTTGACATCAGGAAACGACCTTACCCCTCACTAAGCTACTACCATTCCTACTTTAGAGTAAATTTTTGATTCCAAAAAACAAATTTTTTAAGTAAAATCTCGAGTACACATTACACATTTACAAAAATCTCAAAAATTTTAAGTAAATACTTTTGAGTAAAATTTGAATTAAAAATTTGGACAATAGTCACCATGCGGAGTTAAATTTAATTTTAACCCAATTGATTCAAAATATCCAGCCCATTAAAACAATTGAAATCGAAATTGGTTTGAGTAGGATGACCAGATATACTCTTTGCAAGACTATTAGTACTTTTTTTGTTTTGTATTACTGTTTTGTCAGGCAAAAATCATCAACATATACTCTTTGTGAATTAAAGCCCTCACTAAATATTAAAAATGTTCGATACCAAATTTTAGTTAACCTTTCCCAGCACAAACTTGTAAAACACACGAAAAATTCTTATCTATCATTGCTAAACAATTTTTCCTGTTTTTTACCATGTGAATGGTGGGGTCATCTAAAATTTGGTATTCAATAGTATAAACTAAATGGCTTGTTTGATGCCAATGGATTGCTTTAGGATTAAATCTTTGAAAAATTTGTAGCAAACCATTAAAAATGGTTAAAAATTGATAAACCAGATAATTCAATAGTTAAATGCAATAAGCGGTATTTAAACAGTCCAGTTTAAGTTTATAGATTTGTGATATGAAGAGTTGGGACACAAAATTTAGAGTCCAATCAGATCTGAGATTCCCCTATTTTTGGAAACTACCTTTTGAATTCAATGAATTTAAAATCAAGAAATGTTGAAACAATGAAGGTTAAATTGTTAATTCAAAATTTAAAGTGACCGAAATTTTAAAATTTGAGTGACTTAAAATTTAATTTTTGATTGAAAAATAAAAAAGTTTTAAATTTAGAAATTTTAGAAGTTTTTTGAAATTTGTAAGTTATATTAAAATAAAAATTAATTATTTGTTTTCAAAAAAGGTTTATAGAATTGTGGAGAAATAGCCATTTCGAAATAAAATGAGGTGTTCTGACACAAACAATTTCGAGTCTCAGATCTAAGGTTTTTCTAAAATTATTAAATTTCGATTCTGGAAACTTTTAAATAAACAATGCATTTTATGGACGATTTAGTTGTACGGAATTTTGATGTTAAAATGTCGAATTTTCCTCTGAAAATTTAAATCTATTTATTAATTTATTGGCCCTGTGGTCGGAGGGCATTATATTAAAGCGCGCCTGGCAGCTGCCATCCGTGCTTTGTATCCTCTAAGGCCACTGCTAAAATTTAAACATCTGGATGCGAAAGTTGGGCGCTGACGGATGAGTACGAGAAGCTTCTTTCATTTGAGAGAAGAATCATGCGAGTGGTTTACGGCCCAAAATGAAAATAAAGATCGTACATATCGAGCTCTGTACTATGTCGAGATCAGAGATCTGTTGAAGATCCCCGACATTTTATGTTGATCATGTTATGCTTGCTGATCCAGAACGAATTGCGCAGCGATCTCTGAAAGGAGAGCCACCATATGGTAGACGCAGGGGGCGTTTCAGGCGACGATTGCTTTACGGTGTAGAGAACGACTTGGCTTATTCAGGTTGTCTAAGACAGTATGAAGAGCAGGACCGAAACCGTTGTAGCCGGCTTGTTGACTCACTGAGGGGCAACTAATGATCTTTATATACTGTTTACTATTATTATGACCAAATCAGATTGTGGGATATAACTCGGCACTATGCTGGTGGTTGCAAATTACCTGTTGTTTCATATTCAAAAAATGTTTTCCTCCATTTGAACAATTGTAAAAAATTAATGGCTTAACAATTTCCAAAAGCTTTGCTATCATTACCCACCCCAACCAAGCAGCGAAATTTGACATCAGGAAAAGATGTTGCCCACTAAACTACTACCAAAATTAATTTTTTAGGTAAAATCTCGAGTACAATTTTTAATTGTGGGTGATCCAAAATATCGAAAAATGATTAAAAGGTTGGCCAAATACGTGGCCAAATAAGAAATTCTCGAAAAAAAAAATTGTTTAGTAAATTTTCACTGAAGGTTAAGGTGGCACGGATATTTTAACGTCAAAAGGTTAGAGACCAAATCGTACAATGCGGAGTTGAATTTAATTTTGACCCATTTGATTCAAGTTTAGAAATTTTTAGAAATTCTAAATTTAAATTTAAATTAAAGGACTAAAACATGTAAATTGCGAACGAATGAATTACAGCAATACAGAAATATAGAAATATCGATATTAAAAAAATAAATAGAATATGTACCTGTCAGGCGATTGAACTTTCCGCTTATCAATTGATCCTCCACTAGCAGGCCTCGGTATTTTATCCTCAATTTCATGTTCACTAATTTTCCGATACTGTTCATTCAAGACTACAGGCGGTTCAGTCAATTGTAATTGTTCCTCCACAATCGGTGTACTGTACTCTTCATCGGGCATCATCCCAACATCTTTTTCTGATTCGATAAATTTAGCATCCACTTTACTACTCACTTTATCGAAATTAGGTTCATTCGATTTGGCACTCGACAAATTTACCGTGCCATTCGACGAGCTCGTTGTGTCCGATGAATCGTGGCGACACAATACTTTTTTAACATTTTCATATGGCACCAACGGGTATACGGTTTCCTTTTTTATAATCTCCTTAACAATTTCGTGTGTCGAATTTATATTCGTTTTGGCATTTTCTGCTTCGACACAACCGACTTTACCATTTTTAAAATATAATCGGGCGTTGCAAATCACGGGCGACGAACGTATCCGATTGTTGGGCGAATAAATTTTATAGGTCGGTGATGTTGTGGCCGTTTTTTTAATCGATCGCTTACGACACAAACTCTCATTTGGACTAGATTTTTTTTCACGTGCACTTTCACTGTACGTATTATTACTGCTACTTGAATTATTATTACTATAGTTTTGGTTTTGGCTACTATTACCACTATTATAGTTATTGTAAATAACACTATTTGTTTCACTATTACTACTATTATTATAGTTACGGGGCGGTGAGTTTTTCGGTGAACCCTCCGTCCGCCGTCTCCGCTCCCGGTCATACAACTGCTTATCACGTTCCTTCTCCTTTTGCAATATTTCTTCGGCCACTTGAAAACACGTTTCGATTTCTTTCAGTTCACGTGATATTTCTTCTAAACTTTTATTCAATGCAAATTGTCGCAGACGTTCTGCCTTCTTTGGGTCAATCGAATCGATCGATTTGCGCGACAACGATTGGTCGAGCGATGACGAAAAATCAGGTGAATGCGATCGAATCGATAGCGATGATGATGATGACGATGAATTATTCGACAGCAGTATTGTGGATTTTGGTTGGGCATCATCAAACGTATTTATATCGTCCAATACAATTGATGTATGTTTCAAAAGCGATTCCATTTCCAGTGATTCCGGATAAATTGGACACTGCAATTAAAAAAAAAATTGTTAATCAATTTTTTATTTTCAAACACAAATTCACTTCGCAAAGGTCGATCGTACACTGAGTATTTTATTTGTATAAAATACATAATTGGATACAATAAAAAATTAATTGAAGATACGTAAACTAAAATAGATAAAAAGTAATTATTGGTATTATTTAAGGTGGGAGGTAGTTTAAGACAAACAAACGAAGCAAAATAAAAAAAAATCAATTATATTTTTCAAGTGGTTTTTATTTTTATAGTTCGTCCAGTGTTGCATTGGAAAATTTACAATTTTCTACTTTGCTCATAGCGAATTGAATTACAAATATATACATAACTAAAATTGAACAAATATACAAGTACGTATAATAATGGTGTAATTAAATAAATTAAAAGAAATAAAATATAAAAAATCAATTTACTATACATACTATACTAACGTCTTGGAGTCACGCAAAACTTATGTGCAATTTTTATAATGTATTTTATACAAGATGCGGTGAACTTGCGTTGTTAAATCAGAACGTTTTTATCTTTAATACTATTGCTGTACGTATATACATAAAATTTATGAGGTCAATTGGCGTTTAAAAATATATTTGACATATCCTGCCTCGTGTCGCTAATAACAGATTTTATTGTTGGATCTGCCCTTATATAGACTGCGCAGGGTAATTCAAAAATCACAGATCTAAAATACAACACAAACTTAGTTAAAAATTAAAATACTGGTCGAAATTTGCTTATGCCCCAAACATAATTTAAAGGTTCCACGATAATTCACAGAAAAACAATTTACCGAAAGCGACAATTCACTGAAAACGACTATTCATCAAAAACAACAATTCACCGACAACGACAATTGGCCGAAATCAACGATTCACCGAAAACGAAAATATTTGATAGAATTGGGATTGAAAAATAATTGTTGGATAAAATTCTGAAATGTAGCTATCTGGAACGACATTAGGTCAATCCTTGACCGATTATCATGAAACTTGGCAAGTTGAGGGGAAATGGGATTATAAAGTTTTTGGATTAAGTTCTGAACTAGACCAATCTTTGACCGATTATCATAAAACTTGATATGTTGAATGAAATTCGCCCATTTTCTATTCTTAATATATATACATTATACTTATAATTATTTAACCGTGCATTAAATTTTAAAGATTGTCTGATTTTCATTATTTTTATTTTACTTAAAAAATTTCGGAAAATTCGGATTTTGAACGCACCCCTAATTAATACATAAAGTAGAATTGAGAGTAAAACTAAGACTAAGTACTTGTCTTGCAAACTTTTGCGTTTAATTTTTGTTTTATACAAAAAATTACGAGTATTAATTAATTTTAAATGTTGTAATAAAGAAAACTGCCGTTCGGAATAGCGTTCCGAAAAAACGCTATTCCGAACGGCAGTTAAAAAATTTAATTCATAAAAATTCTCTAAGCAGTAACCATCAGTAACCTTTGTATAGAGTAAAATCTAATTAAAGCTTTTCGTTTCAGGGTAATTCAATTATGGGTGGATACACAAGCAATCGTTTTTTATAATTGTTAGAACAAATATTTCTAGTCAAATCCCGTTTCTGTAGAACATACTGAGTTTCATCACAATATAACAATTTTTTCACAATTTATTATTTATACATTCATACGAGTATTTATACTAAATCACATCAAAGTACTATTTTAAACTAACATCCATATAATCCAAAAACAGCCTAGTTCTGTTCCAATTGACCATATTCAACAACTATACATGCATCGCCTTTTTATCTCACACGTCATTTCATCATATTCTGTCAAGGAATGGTCTAGTTCTGTTCAAGTTATCTACAGTCCAGGGTTTCATCCAAAAATTATTTTACAATCCTATTTCCATTTAACTTGACAGGTTTCATGATAATCTCTCAAAGATTAACCTAGTTCCGTTCCAGATAGCCACATTTCAGAATTGTATCCAAAACACATTTCCCAAACCCATTTCCATTCAATTTGTCAAGTTCCATCATAATCGACCAAGGATTGGCCTAGCTCAATTTCATACTATAGATATCCTTATTCCAGACCATTATCCAAAAATCATTTCCCGATCCCATTTTCATCAAATAATTCGAATTCATTATAATCGGTATACTATAGTTCCCATTTATTTTCTTTTTCGGTGAATTGTCGTTTTCGGTGAATGTTCGTTTTCGATGAATTGTCGTTTTCGGAGATTTGTGTTTTCGGTGAATTCCTATTCGGTAAATTGTCGTTTTTCGGTGAATTGCCGTTTTCTGTGAATTGTAAATTAAATTAAAATTTGATCTGAACACTATTTCAATTTCTCCACTAAACCTAACTTTAAAGATTCTAACATAATTTTCATTCAAATTTAATTTTAACATAAATTTAACAAGTTCACATTAATATTTAGATTCAAGCCCCGTTCCTTATGTTTTTGTGACATGAGAAGCTTAAGCCGGAATGAACATATTAGTTTCAATTAAAATTTATAATTAATTTTGATAACAGTTTCACTTTAGTTAGAAAGTAAGAAATTGATCAGAACTTCATTAAAAATTAATCGAAAATTACCTATATGTATATACAATGTAAGTGAAATCTCAATTAAATACAAATATGACTAATTGCAAATAATTTGAAAATAAGATTGAATTTGATTTATATAAAAGCAACAACAACAAATAAATATTTATATGTGTATGAGTATGAATATATAATAAAAGTCTCGTAATAACGAATCTTTATATTTTTATTGTGAATTATTAAATATCCATACGGTTTCATATTTAATTAGAGATCTGCTCTAACAAAGTAAGGAATCCTTAATATAAACACATACGTCTGTTTTTGTATTTGAATTAAGCAATATTCAATTAAAGAACAGATTAAAAAAGTAGTAGTTTTTATTAAGACTTAAGCGTTTCTTGTCCCCGATCCAATTGGCCACTTATTAGAAACAAATGAAAATATTAAATGAAATCGATATATTTCAGTTCAGTTACTTATAGACAAAAATGTCCAGTCCTAAGAACCTGAAAGGCTATATTCCGAAAACTCTAGATGAATTTCCATTAGACTACTTAGGACTGGATATTTTTGATTCATAAATATAGAAGTATCCGAAATTGTTCGAGAGTTTCTAATGAGGGCCATCATAGCCGAAAATTGATTTAATAGGTTTAATGAAAGACCGATCAGATTTTTCAAAATATAGGCTTTCAGATACTTAGGATTAGACAGTTTTGGTTCATATTAATAATAATAATAAACAGTGTTTAAAGGCCATTACTGGCCAACCTGATGTAGCCAAGTCGTTCTCTACACCGTGGAGCCATCGTCGCTGGCAACAACCTCTGCGCCTACCATATGGTGGCTCTCCTTTCAAAATCGCTGAACAATTCATTCCGGATCAGCACGCAGAACGTGATCGAGCCAGCGTATTCGCTGAGATTTTATTTCATGTACAATGTCGAGGATCTTCATCTGATCTCTCATATCGATATTGTACAGAGCTCAGTATGTGTCATCTACCTTTCGTTTTGGGCTGTAAATCACCCGCATGACTCTTCGCTTAAATATAAGGAGACATCTCTCGTACTCATCCGTCAGCACCCAACTTTCACATCCAAGCATAACAGCGGGCCTGATCAACGGTTCGTATAATGCCTCTGATTCACGGCATTACCCAAGTGTCTAGATTTTAGCAGTGGCCAGAGGCCTAAACTTTACACAAATGTCCTAGATTTTAGAAGATACAAAGCACGACTGCCAACTACCAGCCGCACTTTAATATCCTGACCCACACGTTTATCGTGAGTGATAAGAGAACCCAAATATTTGAACATCCCCACTCCTTCCAACGTGTAGTGGCCACTGCTTAAATCTGGTGTAGCATTCTCCCTATAACCAGAGATCATGTATTTCGTTTTGGAGTCATTTATCTGGAGTCCACCAAAAGCTGAACACTCTAGAAACGGAAAGTATTTCCCTCCCTCCGTTGCTATTCAGTCCAATCAAGCATATGTCATCTGGATTTGCAAGCACCTGATTGGTCTGGCGATATAAGATGTTGCGCTGAGGAGTATCAGTTTTACAAAAGATGTATATTCCAACATGAGATTAAAGGGTATTGGGAACAGAACATCTCCCTGCGAACACCCGAGTTAACTTCAAAAATTCTCGATAACCTGTTCTCAACTTTAACACAGCATTGAAAATATATCACTGTAAATCTACACAATCGTACCAATTTTGTTGGCATACCACCACAAACTCTCTCAATTGATCGAGTCATAGGCCCGTCGGAAATTCAGGATCACCTGATGTACAGGGAGGGAAGACCCGTAATATTTTAATAGTATCATCCGCACTGATTGATCGATTTGAACGAAATCCTCCTTGATAGTCACGTACCAGGTCCTCCGCTAGAGGGGTAATTCTATCCAATATATAATGTAGGACAATAACTTGTATGTTGTGCAAAGAAAACTATACCGCGATAATTTTCACACTTCAAGCGGTCTCGCTTCTTGAAGATAGGGCACATCGCGGCCTCTTTCCATTCGTCAGGCATTACTTCGGTTCACCTTACTAATGCAATAAGGTCAAAAAGACAGTTCTACAAAGTATCCCTCTGAATATCCAGAGCTCCGAATTAATGCAGTCCACTCCAGCTGAGCGGTTTCGTTTTAGTCTCTGAATGGCTCTAGTGAATTCCTCATGGGATGAATATGAAATGGAAATCTGAGGAGTCTGTATTTTAGGTGACTCAACTACAGTTTGTACCACCTGAAGAACACCATGCAGGTCGGAAAAGTGTCTACTCCATGCGTCGAGTACTGCGTCGATGTTGACACAGAGGTTTCATAATAACTTTATATGTACATATTTAAAATTACTTATTAATCAACATTGCGATTATGAGTAAAAAATAAAAAATCGAATCGGTATTTCAATGAACGTGTGTTTACTTGACGTGTATTAATTGCTGACGTTAAATCGTCTGGACATAAAATCAATTATAATAATTAACATATAATATACATTATTGTATATGTAAGTTGTAGTGGTTCATAATTGATACATTAAATTTAAAATATTCATAAATTTATGTAATTTTTATAACAAAAATATTGTAAAAAGTTTAACCGTCCCATTAAATAGAGTTATCTATAAATAGGCTTTAGGACTAGGGTGATCAGATATAGTCTTCTCAAGAGTTTTAGTACTCTTTTTGCTTGGCAATATCCAAAGTAACAAACAAAGTAACTCAACCATTGAACATGTGTTATTGGTTTAACAATTAAAAGAAACATTAACTTGCCTGACGTTCCAATTTGAACTGGATTTCATTGGAAGTTAAGCTACTCAGTGTACTTATGCTGTGAACTGTGATGTACTAAAACATTTGTAGCTGAAGTCGCGTTTAAACGAATTTCGAATGGAGAATTTAGTATAGAAAATGATACAACATCAAATTTTGGTATATGGCTTGATTAATACCAATTTATCTGGTTTTATAAATAGATTTTTTTTGGATAATGTTATTTCTTGAGCATTAAATGAATGGTGTGAGCGCACTTGTCTTGCCCAATATGATGCGTGCCACATAGGCTACATACACATATTGTGCTTTGGATGGAATGATTTTAACAAGGGTACCTAGCCCCATTGCCCTCTTTAATTTTCATAAAATTGTAAAAATGGTTAAAAATTAATAAACTATGTTAATTCAATGCACTAAATGCAATAAGCGGTACTATACAGTATAGTTTAAGTTTATAGAATTGTGATATGAAAAATATTGGAGTACAAAATTAAGAGTCTGAACAGATCTGAAATTCCTGAAAATTCAAATAGAATAACGATTTTTAGATTAGCTTATATAGGACCCTAGATCAGTCGAAGGATAGATTTGGCTCCAAATCAGGGTATGTTTAAACAACCAATGACATAATTGCCTGTAGCTGAACTGCATGAACTGCATGAACTGTAAAAAGTGTTTGTTGCTATATTGGAACGTCTTCAAATATTTAAACTTTGTAAACATTCTCTTTTGCGTTCGAAAATATCTGGTACGCCTATATTTAAAACAGGCAATATTTAAATAATCCAAATTAACCAATAATGAAACTCCAGAGACTATAAAATCCACGTACATGCATCTATAATCCCATTACGATCCTGTCAAGTCATTAATTTAAAAGGCACAAATCACCCCAAATCGAATTAAATAAACAAACTGTGTTTTTCCGATTACCAAATAGAATATTGACCTACAACTACCAACAATCACATACATACATACTCATATTATTATTTCTATTTTCGCAGTAAAATCGAATTATTTTTATTTATTTACAATTAATCAAAACCAATATCGTAATCTTTAGTTTAATTAAATATTCAGAACATGATATTGACAAATACAACAAATACAAATTTATATATAAACATATACATTCAATACTAGCATATATTATGTATTGGGTTGCGTTGTATACACACTCTGCGTCACTTAATGAAGGCCAACCTACTTTTTGGGGGGAAAGTCTTGCGATTTTCTAACTATTATTTATTTTTGGGTGATGAAAATTGAAATATATAAATTTGGAGTAGCAGTGCTGTCCAAACCATCACCACACTTGTTATCCACTGGGTTAATATTGGAAAATTATGGTTCGGCTTCGGAGCACTATGCAGTTGGTTAATTGTACAAAAATTCAATGAGATCGTATACAATATACGTATTTAAGCACGATAACAAAAACAATGGAAATTTAATTGTAATCGAAAAAGTTCAAATCTTCGATAAAGATATCTGGTCCGGCAACAAAAAATTAGAAACTAAATTTAAATCGACTGGCCCACAGAACTGCAGTAATCTATAAACTGGAACCATATGTCTATAGATTTTTCTGTATTAAATCGGGACCAGCATTTGATTTAATTGAATTTGGAGTTCTAATAATTCTATAAACTAATAAAAATTAGGGCGTTATTTTCATTTCTTAACGACCAGAGGTACTTCAGACTGTTAACGTTAGCCGATAATTTCCAGCCGAAAGTTATAAAAATTGGTAATTCAGATAATAATAATAATATGACAGCCGATAAAAAATTTATATAGCCGATATATAACCGAAAGTTCTCAGCCAATGGTTTCCAGCCGATAGTTTACAACCGATATATTTCGATAAAAAAGATTTTAATTCTTGATAAAAATAATACGATAAATTGGATTTTGATACAATAGTAATCAATTTATAATAAAACTAAAAATCCTGGGAAATTTAAATTTTCCAAAATCATAAGTCAATATTTGAAAATTTATAAAAATTTGGTCTCTACAGTGTTATGTCTGAAGACAGCTTGATTAATAATAATAATTTTCGAGTCATAGCTATTGGAAAAACAATTCAAATCAAGCCGTCTCCAAACATAACACTCTAGAGGCTCAAATTTCGTAAATTCACATATGTTTTGGAAAATCTAAATTTCCCAGGATCCTCACGAGAAACTTTTCCTACCGGTATTAATAAAAAATAATTCACAAATATATCGAAATAAATCGTATCTCTTTTATTCAAGAATTAAAGGTCTTCTTTATCAACATAAATATCGGCTGGTAATTTTCAAATAACCTTTGTGTATTTATATATACTCAAAGAAATAACTTATAATACTATAAGGTAAATTGCTGCAGACGGCACCACTGGCAAATAAATGCCATGTTACCATTTTTTTAACGAAATTTGGAAAAAAATGTAAGTAAATCTAAAAAAAAAAAAAAAAATAAATAAACAAAACCAAATTGACATCACCCGGCTGAAATAACATGAAATAAAAATTCTTGTTAAAAAACGATTGGTGCGCCACCTGTTGAGGTTAACTTTATTAATTTGTCACGCGAGTTTATTATGGAAATCTGCAGTAATCTCCCTTATAGTATTATAAGCAAATCACTTATAAGGGAGATTACTGCAGATTTCTATAGTAAACTCACGTGACATCATGTTATCGACACAAATTAGTTTACCTTCATTTTCCAGATGGTGCGCCAAACGTTTTTAAAAAAAGGGTTTTACGTTACTTTTTATTTTCAAGTTATTTCAGCCGTGTATTGTCAATTTGGTTTTGTTTATTTAATTTTTCTTTTTTTTTTAGATTTATTTAAATTATTTTTCAAAATTTCGTTTAAAAAAATGATAACATGGTGTTTATTTGCTAGTGGTGCCATCTAGAAAATGAAGGTAAACTACGATAAACTGCCATATCTTGATGCACAAATCAGAAGCAATTTCCCTTATAGTTTTATAAATTATTTCGTAATTTTAGTAGCATAATCGAAAGAGAAAATATACTTCAACTCTAATGTTCAATTCCAAAAAAAAATATTATCTTCATTATCAATTTTTTTTCGGCTTGAAACTATCGGCTAACTTTAACAGGGTAGGCACTTCTTGGGAAATAATAAACTAACGATGAAACGTATGTACATCGTATTGGATGAGAGGCAAGTAAGTCTAATATTTTAACTGATTTAACTGTTTTTTTAAGCCCGATAGAACTTGAAATTCTAAAAAATAACACAAAAAATTAAATTTGAAAATGATTTCGGGCATATGGGCAAGAACAGAATTTTGGGCCACTTTTTCGAACACTGCTGGCCGTATGTCAGGAATAACACAAACAATGTTGGCCTCCAAGGCGTCAATTGGTATTGGTTTTCTAGCATAAACCGCAGTGACTTCACGTAGCCCCACAGGAAATAATGGAGAGGTGTCAAATCGCACGACCTTGGAGGCGAATTGACAGGTCTATTTCTCGAAATTAACTTATTGCCAAATTTTTATTTTAATAAGTCGATATGTGCGGTCGCCGTATGGCACGTAGCATCATCCTGTTGAAACCACATCTCGGCCGGATCAAATAATTGATCAAAAAAGATATGGATGATAATATTTTCAAACAAAAAATCAATGATCATGGTGAGGTAACGATCTCCATTCACCGTAACGCGGTCCCCGGCCTCATTTTTGAAGAAATAAGGACCGATGATACCACCGCGTGTAAACCGCACCAAACGGTGCATTTTTCTGGACGTAATGGAGTCTGTAGAGTTTCTTGTGGATTGGTCTCACTCCATATGGCAATTTTGTTTATTAACAAACCCGTTAAGCCAAAAATGGGCCTCATCGCTGAACACAATTTGACGATAAAACAACGGGTCATTTGCCAACTGCTCTAGAGCCCATTCCTGCACCAACTGGATCTTGTACGGGTGTAGGCCAAGATCTTTGCGTAAAATTTTCCATGTAGTGGACGGACGGAGCTCCAATTCCTGCGAACGACGACAAAACGATAAATTTGAATCTTCTTCCACACTTTCGTTTACAGCGGCGATATTCTTCGACGTGTTGATGTTATTGCATCCTCTAGAGAGTATGTGGTACGAAATCTATCCACAGTTCGACGGATGCCAGAGTATACTGAGATCTGCTAGAGTATATTTGTCATAAAAATTTAATTTTTCGTTTTATATTTTACAATTTCAAGTTCTATCAGGCTTATATAGGTAAACAATACTAAATTTATAATATTGTTTTCCTTTTTCTTCCTTTGCCTACTATAGGAAAACGACCGTCGTCGAAAATCGTTGTCGAAAGTCATAGTAGGGCCCCTGGTTATGATAAAATCAATTTGAAATGTTTAAAGAATGTATAGTAATGTATATTGTATCGACTTTGTTTTCGGAATTGTTTAATAATTTGTAACTCATAAAATCATAATGAATGTACACGATACATTGAGAAATGACTCCGTGGCGCAACGGTAGCGCATCTGACTCCAGATCAGAAGGTTGCGTGTTCAAATCACGTCGGGGTCAAAATTTGTTTAAATTTTATTTCTTCCACTAAACATATTTCGATTACACTTGTTAGTTAGCGTGTAAATATATCAATAAAATTTAAGTTGTTGCAGTTTAATAGTTATTTCAAAAATTGTTGATATAATAGCGCGACGATTAATAATACACAGGACAAACACTAAGTTCTCAGAACTAATTTTTATCAGAGATCTCGCTTATCGCGATCATTTTATATTTTGCCCTTGACCTATCTTATTAATAATTCTTCATGCGGTCTGTATTTCCAAATATCGGGAAACAAACATTTGTGGTTTCGATCATGAAAAGAAAAACATCGAAACATGGTAACCTTATAGGCCAAATAGTCATTTTCGATATTCGATAGACATTTGTGTCTCTTTTTTTTCAGAACAAACTGATACGCCATTTTACATTCAATTCAGCAATTTCTATTGTAACCACCTGCTACATTCTATTTCTATAAATTCATTCGATAAAATATCACCAATTCTTTTATTTTCGATGCGAAATAAAAAGGAGTTTTTGTGTCGTTTCATAACTGTGGACCAAAGAACAGTCCAAACAGTAAACTTTTACTGGCGAATCTACGCCGAAGAAGGCTAAGGCGGTTTTATGGGCCAACAAGGCCGTGGCCACAGTTTTTTGGGATGTACGCGGCATAATCCACATCGGTTACCTTCAAAAGGGAAGAACAGTCAACGGCGAATATTACTGCAATTTATTGGAACGTTTCAACGACGTTTTGAAAGACAAACATCCGCATTTGGCGAAGAAAAAAGTTCTCTTCCATCAAAAACAATGCACGGGTGCACACATGTGTAGTTGTCCAAAATCCATGAATTACACTTCGAATGGCTTCCACATCCATCATATTCTCCGCCAAAAAAATTATTTTTCAACGTAGTCGCCTTTTAGCTCGATACACTTAGTCCAACGTTTTTCCAATTTTTCGATCCCTTCCGAATAATACGATTTTTCCAACCCTTCAAAATAGGCGTTTGTTGCATCGATGCTCTCCTCATTAGAGCCGAATCTTTTTTCGCCGAGCCATTTCTTCAAGTTCGGAAACAGGATAAAGTCGTAAGGGACTAACCCTTACGACTTTATCCTGTTTCCGAACTTGAAGAAATGGCTCGGCGAAAAAAGATTCGGCTCTAATGAGGAGAGCATCGATGCAACAAACGCCTATTTTGAAGGGTTGGAAAAATCGTATTATTCGGAAGGGATCGAAAAATTGGAAAAACGTTGGACTAAGTGTATCGAGCTAAAAGGCGACTACGTTGAAAAATAATTTTTTTGGCCGACAATATTATTCCTTGTTTCATTTTTACCAGACTTTTGACTACGCCCTCGTAGCTAACGAAATGAGCAAAAATAGATAGTGAGCAAATTTATTCCAACATGCAGAGATATCAATAGCAAAAAATTAATTGAATAAACGAAAAAGTTTACAAATTTGTTCTTAAAAGTTCTGATGTGTGCATCACATGACCTTATCATCTTAATTCTGTCGTGTGCATATTTTTGCTACATACTTTGCTACAAATCTCCACGAATACTTGTGAATATTCCAAATTAATTTGTATACCACATTGACACGCAACGTGTTAATGATCAATCTCGCTAAGGTTTATATAATATGGCTATAAAACACCACTATTCATTACGTAAAGTGAGTTTGTTATATTTTAGAAAAATAACAATTACAAAATCAGGTAACTCGATATTTGTGAATTGTTCTTTGTACATAATAGAATAATTTAAAATGTCTAGTTACCTTATCTCCTAGTTAATAAAATGTATTACTTGTCATTTTAAATATGCATTACAATTTAACGTAGGTATGAAAAGTTTGTACATATAATTTATATTTTAATTAAAGATGACACCTGGTGCTAAACTTTCAAATCCGGAAATTTAATATCATTCTGATGTTTAAAAAAATACACATAAATCAATGGTTGCTTGGATATAGAGAATTCCATAACTTGGTCCTTTAAGTTTCCATCAGGCTAATCATAAAAATTATTCAAGTTTTGTTGAAGCCGTATTCCATCTCGCCAAAGGAAAAATTGTCATGCCATCTGCTAATAATAAACATTTTGTGATTTTGAAGTACCGGGTTCTCTAATCCCAACAGAGGCGAAATGCAAAAGGGATTTTCATCTCCCGATTACGATCGGTGATTAAATTAAAAACATCTATGACCCTCTGTTGGAAAGTAGAACTCACGGACCGACCCATCGTTAATGTTAGCACAGGCTAGCATGGAGCTAAGCAGTGTGTAGATAGCCAATTAAAAGACGGACCTGTAGCCGTGTACCAAATAGGGATACTGTTGAGCTTTCAAAGGACAATAAATCCAGTAGCCAAACAGTCTATAATTAATGTGTATATGGGTTGGTATTTATTTTAAAAAAAGGGTATTACGTTTTTGGTCTGTTTTCGTCATTGATTATTGTGAAATAAAAACAACGCTCTAATTTTTATATTTCACCAAATGAATCGCTTGTAGTTACATTAAAGTGACGCAATGTTTGGTCCTGTCATCCGACCACTCGCCTGTCTGAATCACTCTGGGTACACAAACAGTGCATACACAGACACAACCAATGTTAAGCAACAATAAAACTGACTGGAACAACTTCAGAAATAAGATAATAGAGAAACTAAACGCAAACATTAAATTAAAGACGGAGATCTAGAGTGGAATAATGTCCCACAATCAAGCAGTGGAACATCTTAATGAATGTATTCAATCGGCAGCTTGGAACTCCACACCAGTACAAAATAAGAAAGACAATAATGGGGAATGCTCAATTATTGTCAAGAAAATTATTAAGGAGAAAAGAAAATTAAGACAGCAATGAAATCGCCTAACGAAAGATAAACGCAAGCTAAACAAAGCGGCCAAAAAGTTAAAAGAACTGCTGCTCAATGAAAAAAAAAAACAATCAATTCAATAATATTTATCACGACTATCACCAACAGAAAAAACATGCCATTCACTGTGGAAAGCGACTATAAGAAGCTGAAGCAACCACAACAACATATTCCGTCGATACGTAAAATTGACGGTCACTAGGCGAGAAATAATGAGGCAAAGGCTGAGGTATTTGCAGACCATTTCGAAAAAGTATTCCAACCCCATCAGAAACTACAGAAAATAATAATATTCAATTGGAATCGCCGTTGCATATGAATCGTACAATTACGAAGTTTTCTATCTTCGAAATAAAAACATCGATACAGTGAGAGTTAAACCCTGGCGCCAGGCTATGAACTTATCACAGGAAATGTTTTGCAATAGTTGCCAGATAAAGGAATTCGATTTCTAACGTACTTCTTCAACGCAATCCTGAGAACTGGATATTTCCCAATACAATGGAAGGTTTCACAAGTAATATGACCAAACCCAGGCAAGTTTTCAAAAGAAGTTACGTCGTAGGGACCGAGAAGTTTGTTACCAATTATGTCAAAATTATTTGAGAAATTATTGCTTAAGCGTCTAAAGCCTATATTGATGGAGAAGAAGCTGATTCCGGACCGTCAGGTTGGATTTAGCCCAGAGCACCCAACAATAGAGCAGTTACGCAGAATAGTTCAAGTAATTCAAGAAGCGCTTGAGGAAAAAAGATATTGTTCTGCTGTATTCATGGACATAGCACAAGCTTTTGATAAGGTATGGCATGTGGGATTACAATACAAAATTAAGCAATGTTTACCACATGATTTCTACAGAATATTAACATCGTATCTAATGGACAGATACTATATTATAAAACCTCTTAAACAAGTGTCCAAAAATTAAATCTGGTATACCACAGGGCAGCGTGCTTGGCCCGATATTATATCTGCTATATACCGCAGATTTTACCTATAAGCAATCAAGCAGACGACACGACAGTACTCTATTCACATGAAGAGCCCAACAAAGCGACAGAAGTTTTATTGGGGAACATTAACATTGATGAATTAACATATTTATATGGAATAAAACTGTCAAAAATGTATTGCCTCATAGGCAGAAAATCAAGTTTATCGATTGAAAACAAACTACTTCTTTATAAAATGATAAAGAAAACCTACCTGAACGTCTGGCATATAGCAGTGGGGAAAGGCCAACAACTCGAACTCTAAATTCACTGTGACCTACAGGTCCCAACAATACGGGAACAAATTAGGACATCCAGTAGCCTGGTACTACCACAACGAGGAAAAGATTAAAAAATCACAAAATTTTTGATCTGCCAAATAGGTCTTAGATATAAGAGTACCTTGCATAGCTCCATGTTAGCCTGTACTAGCATGAACGATGGGTCGGCCCTTGAGTTCTACATTCCAACAGAGGGGCATAGATGTTTTCAATTTAATCACCGATCGTAATCGGGAGATGAAAAATCCTTTTTGCATCCCCCGCCTCTGTTGGGATTTGAACCCGGTACCTCCCGATCCAAATGTCGCAATTTTAACCACTGCGATATTTGCTCGGTAGATTGCTCGGTAATTTGATTTACAACCACAACAAAATTTCTGACATGGGCTTAATAAAATGACGCAGAGTGTAAACCTATTGCAAAAATGTAATTTAAAAAACAACAAAAGCAAATACAAATTTACTCACCGGTTTCAATAACACAAAACGATCCATATTTGTAATTTTATTTTATTTGTTTATAAATTTTCTTTTTATTTTATTTAAATGTTTATTTAAAAATTGTCTCACATAAATTTATGGTGTTTGCTATATTATAGATTATCTGTAAATTAATAATAAAATATTCTTTCTAAAAATATTTGCATGGTACCCTTGGCCGATATTAATATATACGCACATTATGTACTAAGTGTTTGTAAAACAAAATTTAAATAATAAAGTACTGAGTACCTCCATAAAATTGTAAATTGATTGTGTGTGTATCCTACACAGTACACACATACTTATTATAACAATTTAAAGAAATATAAAGTTACACTAAGACCAGTCAAAAAGAGGCAAACTATTCGAGAAAGCTTAAACTATGAGCCAATTTTTAATTTCACATCTGACGGTTGAAGAATTCATTAAATTCGCCACAAATTCTGCAGACGAACTTGATTACCTATCGTTTGAATGAATAAGACAATTGAACCAGCAGGTTGTAATGATCGATGCTATTGGTAAGAAGTTGACGATTGCATAGGCCGTGGACGACAGCTCATTGCAAATATGTTTGGTTATATACGCTATTCTTCTTTCAACACATATAAAGGGTGTTTTTTTAAGCCTGATAGAACTTGAAATTGTAACAAATAAAACAAAAAATTAAATATTTATGAAAAAAATACTCAGTAGATCTCAGTATACTCTGGCAAATCATCATGAAGTCTCACGCTTGAACAACGGTACGAAATTATTAAAATTTACTTTAAAAATTAGTTGTCGATTCGCGCAACTTATAGACGAATTTGTGATTTTTATGGTGGACATAATCGTCCATCTGAGCCAGCCATCCATCGAACTGTGGATAGATTTCGTACCACATACTCTCTAGGGGATGCAATAACATCAACACGTCGAAGGAATTTGCGTACTGAAGAGAGTATCGCCGCTGTAAACGAGAGTGTGGAATAAGATCCAAATTTATCGATTCGTCGTTGTTTGCAGGAATTGGGGCTATGTCCGTCCTCTACATGGAAACTTTTATGCAAAGATCTTGGCCTACTCCCGTACAAGATCCAGCTGGTGCAGGAATTGAAGCCACCCGTTATTTTAAGGTCAAATTGTGTTCAGCGCTGAGGCTCTTGTTGGCTTAACGGATTTGTTAATAAACAAAATTTCCGCATATGGAGTGAGACCAATCAATTCAGCCACAACTGACGCCTTAGAGGCCAGCAAGTTCAAGTTCAATCGGGCTTAAAAATACCCTTTATATAAAGCGGCTGTATAAGAAAGTATATACTTGTAATTAAAAAGCCACCAGGTATATACCATCTTTTGACAAATAAGGAAACCGAAGTACTTCTTCATATTGGTCTGGATGAGTAGTCTGCAAACGTCATATTTAAATTAATTAAATTAATCTCAATTTCTCTCTTTGAGTAAGACAACATGGTTCAGGAGAAATTGATGATGGTACCTTATCATTTTGCAAATGACTCTGAGCTTCATTGTTGAATGAATCATAGAGTAAGCAAATCGCAGTAAAATCTCTCCTGGATTATTTATATGCCTCCGAATTAGAAATAATAAATAAGATGAATATAGAACAATTTTTCTGAACCCTTGCCGGGTTTAAAGTGATAGTTTTTCAGATACATATGGGGTTAAACATAAAAGAATTCTGCTAAAAGTTATGATTTTGGAGCATGAGGCTTGAGGCCTAGAAATGTCTATTAAAATTGTATTTTGTTTTAAAATTGGCACTACAAGCGTGCGTCTAGGCCATTTACAAAAATAATCTTGCGTATATACATTAAGTATTGGTAGAGGCTATCAATACTATTAGGTATTGGTAGAGGCTATCAATACTATACTTCTCCACTTGAAATTTCTTGCCAATTCAATTAACTACTAACAGCAGATCGACATCAGCTACAATCGTTCGATTGTGGGGCTTAGACAGGCATTCCAATATACGACCTATACCAAATACAGGGATTATTTAATATGCATCTTTCCGGATAGCCATAGGCCTTAAGAGTACTTGACTTCAGTTTCCCGCAAGCCCTTTTAACCATAACGTCCTCATATCGCAATGAGCAATGATTTATTTAAATTCCAAACTGATTTGCTTCAGATTCTGTAAAAAAATTTGGAACATTGTCGATTTTTAATCAATTTTGCTACATCACAGAAATCTAAAATTAACTTTTGCTGGCCGAATATATGAACAAAAACACGCATCCGTATATTTGAAACTACGAGCAGCTTAATAATTGTATTTGTAATATTTTTTAGGGCTGTTACAATGGTTGAAGAAGGAAGAATTCAATTTTACGTTGCAGAAATTTTAAGAGTGGAAAATACTCGCCGTGCGGGTAGTGGGAGTTATCGATGTACAACCCTAGCGATGTACAACCATATAGGTATATTAAATTAAACGGTTCGCAACTAGACGTATACACCATCAGATCAGACCTACTCAGCTGGCGGGAAGCACCCATTATTGACAGGACAGAGGCCGTTTAACATTTGCCCTCGAACATGAAAACTGGCACAATGGAACAATGGGTCAATGTTTTGTTGAGTAGATTTTGCCATGGATCCTCAGATCGTGGACCGAGAGTTTATGCGCGATGCCCTATGCCCCATTTATCGGAAATGATAATGATCATGTTAATTCTTGATAATGCTCGTCCACACGTCGCAAATGTAGTAAAGGAATACCTTGAGGCTGTGGATATTCCATAGTAATGCGTTGGCCCGCTAATTGCTCAGATCCTCATCCCATAAAGCATATATGTGGGACATAATCGAGAGATAAATTTATGAAGTAAATGTAGCATTTTCTTCACCACAAAAACTGATCAACGCAGTTATTCAAGCCAAATTGATAAATTCAATTGATAAATCCAGAGAGGGTAGAATGCGTATAACATGCAAAAGGAGATAGCCCACGTTACTAATTTTTAAATTTGTCAATAATTTACAAAATACTGAAATAAATTAAGCTTGGAAATAATAAAACTAATTGTTTCCGATTAAATTTTTTTTTTAAATCGTTTTTTCGTTAATTCCCCAAAAGAATTTTGCGTATAGTAAAATTACAAAGCATAATCGGACTCTATAAATTCAAGGCATCGTCATTCCATTTGTTGAGCCCCTTTCAAACTAACATTTATAGTTTGTGCTGTACATTATTTTCACGTATATTCAAGTTTTAAAGTGATCAGACCTCAGAATCACGGGGCTGCTTTATGGGCAACACATTTATGAAAAAGATTAAAAACTTCATCTGAAAATTTGTACCTTGTTGTTTGACTACATTGTAATCTATTGAAATTTTAAAACAATCCAACCTGAATTAACGGAGCTCTCATACAAATATGGTACGAAAATTGAAAATTGTATTTGTAAATTTTTACATTTTCGAATATAATAAAATGCCGTACTGATTAAACCCCCTTTGCACCATGGGCCCATTGTTGCATTGAGTGCGGGACCTTAGTAGGTTCCAACCGTTTTAATAAAAAAAAAACCAGGGTAATTGCACTGAGCGAGTTATAAAATACAGTTACATTTTTTGCTAGATTTGTATACTACTTGTGTATACTATATGTATCGGGCGGCAAATCTATTGCCGAATCCAGGCGGCAAATATTTGCCACATTGATCGGCTTTGTTGATCTGTTTCTGTGCTCTCGCACTGGATCGCAGATCTTATTTAATGATTCAGCACCGGCACAGATTACCCTGAGTCAACTGAGCCTGAGTTACCGCGGCAGCGAAATGGTGTAAATAAGAATTGTTAAAATGATTTACTCACTTAGATATGAGCAAGTCCAATATCTACATATACATGTATATAATCTAAAATATAAAGTCAATAGAACTTGAGAACATCACAACAAAAATTGTTTGTATAGTAATTCTCGAGGTAATACCATAGACAGCATAATTATCGTATTACGTTTCAAATTACCTTACTGAAGTTAGCAGAAAAATTTCAGCAGAAAAAATCTGCTTTTTTGACATAGTTTAATAGTATAACTTATAAAAATTAAATATATTTTTTAATTAAAATTATTTTTGTAAGATGTAAAATTATTAATTTTTTTAAACTATTAATCATATTTCAAAAAATGTTAAAATATAAAAACAAGAATAATGGAAAATAATTCATCTTTTACTACCACGAAATGTCTCATAAACTAAAATTCACTGGACTATTAGGTTGGGTTACCATTGTAATGGAGAACTTCTATGCTTCGTATCAGGTCATATTTTATGTGGGATCAAGTTGAAACAATTAAATTCCCCTTCCATCGTTTATTCATATGAAATGGCCCATATTCAAAAATTCGGCTAGCTAGCACTTTTGATTTGTCGAATGAATCATTGGTATAGCATCAGTTTGGCCCCTGTGGTCGGGGGGCAGACATGTCTCGTAAACCTAAATTGCACGAACATGTTTTCCAAGAATACCACCACAGTATCCTTTGCTTGTCGTAGGAGACGACTAAACGGTTGGATCGCTGGGCTGACGACCCGCATCCGTAAAAAAGCAATCTGTTTATAAAGTCAACAAAAAGAAAATTTGAAACCGCCAAAACAAAACCGGACCCCCGCTCAAGTACCCGGACACGAGATTTAGGATCGGAACTCGTTGCTTTTCAAGAAACTCGCTGGCCTAAAAGTGGAGACCATGTATCCCAGGGCTAAACGTTGTTATACAGTGGAGATGACCTCGGAAATCTTAGAAGTGGATTTCTTCTTGGGCCGAAGGTAAAGAAGGCTGTTTAGGATTTCCAAGCAGTCAATAACCGATTGTGTAAGCTTCGCTTGCGCATTAAGTTAGCTAACCTGTCGATAATTTGTGTACATGCGCCCACAGAAGTCAGCCAGGCCCAAGATAAAGACTCATTTTACAATGACATGGATGATCTGATGGGATCTATACCCAAACACGATGTTAGAATGGTAATCGGGGACTTTAATGCTAGAGCTGGCAGAAATCAGGACGACTTGTGTGAAAGCATAGGTCCGTATACTCCCGACACGAAACTGCGACCGATAATGGTGAGAGAATGATGTACTTTGCAATTGCTCACGATCTTAGAGTAGCAAGCACATTTTCCCTCACAAACAGAAACATTTGGAACCATGGATCCATCCTCGCAAAACTTCCCGCAGCCAAATTGACCACGTGTTAATTTCAAAAGGGCGAGCTCGGGTTGTGCAGGATGTGAGAATTTATCGGTCAGCACCCAAATAGGCAGCGTTCATTATTTGGTCGCTGCAAAGCTACGGTGGCAGTTTTCGTACAAGTCTGGGAGCACAGCCAAACGCATGGAACGTTTCGACTGTGAAGGTCTGATAAATGAAGATCAAAAGAAACGATATCAGGATCTTGTCAGCGACAACATTGAGGGAACTAATTACCAGTCTGACTGTGTAAACACTGTCTGGGAGGCACTGAAAACTTCGGTTGTCAGTGCTGCTCAACAGACTTTAGGTATAGTGAAAGTCAGACCCAAGAATAATTGGTTTGATGACGAGTGTCGTCTTGCAGTTGAGCAACAAAATATAGCCCATAGTGAAGTGCAACAACGTCTCACAATCGCGAGGAAAACAAGTCTGCTCTTACTATAGGAGGGCAGCTAAGCGAATTTGAAGACGAAAAAGCGAGAATGGTGGAAGGCCGAGGTTGTGAAAGTACAAGAACTCAGCAATGAGCGCAGTTCACGTAATTTCTTTAAAGGAATTACTGGATTGCACCATGCTTTCAAGCCTGCGTCAACTGCCATTCGGAACCGGAATGGAAACCTCTGTGTCAACATCGACGCAGTACTCGACACATGGAATGGACACTCTACCGACCTGCTTGGTGTTCATCATGCGTCACAGAGTGTAGTTGAGTCACCTCAAATACAGACTGCGAAGATGTGCATT
Source organism: Tipula unca (assembly GCA_951394425.1). Taxonomy (NCBI): domain Eukaryota; kingdom Metazoa; phylum Arthropoda; class Insecta; order Diptera; family Tipulidae; genus Tipula; species Tipula unca. The sequence goes on along the minus strand of OX596380.1, from coordinate 173,665,238 downwards.
GTGGAGATATCCCAAGAGGAATTCACTAAGGCCATGCAGAGATTGAAACGAAACCACTCACCTGGAGTGGACTGCATTAATTCGGAGCTCTTGATATTCGGAAGGGATACTTTGTGGAACTGTCTTTTCGACCTTATTCGATTAGTATGGCGAACCGAAATTATGCCTGACGAATGGAAAGTGGCCGCGATATGCCCCATCTTCAAGAAGGGAGACCGATTGAAGTGGGAGAATTATCACTGTATAGCTCTCCTTTGCACAGCATACAAGTTACTGTCGTACATTGTATTGGATAGAATCACTCCTCTCGCGGAGGGCTTGGTTGGTGACTATCAAGGAGGATTTCGTCCGAATCGATCAATAACTGATCAGGCCTTTTCGCTGCGGATGATTCTATCAAAATATTATGAGACTTCCATCTCCGTACATCAGGTGTTCCTGGATTTCCGGCAGGCCTATGACTCGATCAATCGAGAGAGTTTGTGGTCTGCCCTAGAATACCTAGGAATGCCAACAAAATTGGTACGGCTGTGCAGGATGACAGTGACACAGTCTCAATGCTATGTTAAAGTTGAGAACAGGCTATCGACAATTTTTGCAGTTAACTCTGGTGTTCGGCAGGGAGATGCTCTGTCCCCTATACTCTTTAATCTCATGTTGGAGTACATCTTTTGTAAAACTGAAACACCTCAGCGCAACATCTTATATCGCCAGTCCAATCAGGTGCTTGCATATGCAGATGACATATGCGTGATTGGACTGAATAGCAACGGATTGAAAGAAATACTTGATCCGCTTGTAGAGTTTTCAGCTTCAGTTGGACTTCAGATCAATGAGTTCAAAACAAAATGCCTGATCTCTGGTTATAGGGACAATGGCACACCAGGTTTTAGTAGTGGCCACCACACGTGGTCACTACTAAAACTTGAGGGAGTGAGGAGGATCAAATATCTGGGTTCTCTTATCACTCACGATAACAGTGTGGGTGAGGATATTAAAGTGCGGCTGGCAGCTGGTAGTCGTGCTTTGTATACTCTAAGGCCACTGCTAAAATCTAAACATTTATCAAGTGCCGTGAGGCTGAAGCATTTCAAAGCGTTGATCAGGCCCGTTGTTATGTTTGGATGTGAAAGTTGAGCAGAGGTCGTTGCAGGCGACGATGGCTCCACGATGTAGAGAACGACTTAGCCTCTTCAGATTGTCTTAGACAGTATGAAGGCCATGCTCAGGATCGAAACCGTTGGAGCCAAATTGTTGACTCAGTAAGGGGCCAGTAATGGCCTTTAATAATGTTTATTATTATTATTATAGCATCGGTTTTAATTAACATAAAACTCTTAATCGCATTGTGGTCCGTAATTACCAAAAGGTTAAGAAACATTGTTTGTATATAGTATATACACATCGAATATAAACCACAATCAAGGCTATATACGGTTTGAATAGCACGAACTAGAAATATTTAACATTACCCCAAACCATTATATGATTGGCTATCTATATGGCATTGAACAACCGATATATTGATTTTCCATTATACATTCCTTTCATGAAAATAAGATAAGGCCACAACCGGTGTTTTATGTATATACATTATATGCACGTATATGAATACAAACAACATACAACAATAAAGAGCTTTTCTAATTAATCAAAATTAGTTTCGATGTAGTCGTAAAAGCTATATACAATGTCAACACATGGTTTTCACAAATTATTTATAATAAGTATAGAATAGTATGGGAAAATCACGAGACCAAAAATCACATAAACGCACATACGACATTTATACGTCGGTGTAACCTTAACACTGTACATATATGTACGAGTATGTATATATGTGATTTATGTGTATTGGCTATATTCGTTTATATACACATCACATCACTTTTTATTAATAAAGTAATTACTTAATTATATTATGTACTAGTTATGTACAAATTTTCACAAAGCTTTTCACTAAATATACGTATATACTCGTACACATATACGAATTAATTGTTTTATCAATAAATGGATATAAATCTTTTTGCCGATTTTTCCAACCAAATTTTTATCACGAACAATTTTTTGGTTTTCTCATTGTTACGGAAAAATCTTTTTCCTTTGTTTATAACCACACATTGTATATTTTATAACCAGTATATTCAAGCACCGAGCACTAAAGTAATAATGAAAATTGGGAAATTTTTATTTCTTATGTTTCACTTATGAATACACGAAGCGCACAAACTTATTTTTTTTTCTTTACTTTTATTGGATATATGAATTATTAATTCATAACGATAATCATAAATAATATAGAATGTTAACAATTATAATTATTAATAAAATATTAGAAAATTATTAATAATTGTATTAGAGTTTTCCGCTTTTTGTTTTCTTTTCACAATTTTATGTTCTGTTTGTTTTGAATGAAAAACAATAAATACGATTGCTTTGGATAGTTGTAAAGCGCATACGCAATGGATGAAAATGTATGGAAAATATTTTACACAAATTTATAAATGTATAAACCAGTAACGGGGACTATTTGGAATATGGACCAATTGATAGGGGGCTCATATTTATAGATAAATTTAAACGTCAAATATAAGTATATATATAGCGTATAGGAAAAAGGCTGGAAACCTTATTTGAATAAAATATAAATTAAATTTTTTTTATAATTTTTCATATTGGAGGTCAATTCCATTGCTACTTTGAAATTTAAAATTTATGAATTTCACTATGGAGTAGAAAGCTTATTATCGTTATATGCTTGGTTTACATTTGACAATCTTATTTGCCGATATTTGTGTTTAACGCTAGAACAGAATTTAAACGGCAATACATGTACCACACATACACTCGTGGACAAAATTTGTTTTTTTTAGAACTGCCAATGGCTTTAATCTACAATTTTAAAAATAAAATTCTTTTTAATCTGCATTGTCTGCAAAGCGTCGTTAGAATTGGTTTCATATTTTAATAGTAAAAATTTATTAAAGAATTATGATTTAGCAAGCGTATATCCATTGGATATATGGTTAGAAAAAAGGAACAACTTGATTGGATACCGTGTGGTGACCAACATACAACATTTCTCTATGAACTTAACCAGTTATACTACTATATATTCTCTAAAATTGACTTAGTCAGGGCATATCATTTAATACCTGTTGCTACAGAAGATATTGCAAAGACAGCAATTACCATTCCGTTTGGCTTATTCGAATTCACGCGAATGCCTTTTGGTTTACGCAACGCTGCTTAGACATTCCAAAGGTTCATGAACCAGGATGTTAGAGGACTGAACTTTGTGTTTGGATACATAGATGATATTCTTATAGCTTCGAGAAGAAGAGCACAAATCGCATTTGCAACTACTGTTTAAAGGGGTGGTCGATTTTAATATCAATAACAAAACTTCAAAATGCGTTTTTGGTGTTAATGAAATTAACTTCGAAGTCACAAAATTACTCCTAAAAGAATATTCCCATCCAAAGAAAGAGTTGAAGCTATATCGGTATTTCCAGTAGCTACATCCATTCGACAAATTCAACAATTTATTGGCATGGTAGCATTGGCTTAGAATAAAAGTGCGCTACCCACCATAAACTCCGCGGTTGAACAATTTCAATATTTTGCAGGAGGTTGCGAATTTACAATTTACACCTTCATAAGCTCCAAAACAGAAAGAGGTTCACGACAAGCTAGTCATTTAGATTTTATTTCGCAGGTTTCAACGGACATTCAATATATGGAACTTCAGAAATTACTTTATGGTTCCATTCGTCTCACAACTAGAAAATTAAAAACGGATCGTTACTTTTGTCCTAATATAAACAAAGACGTTAACATCTAAGCACAGTCCTGTCTTTCATGCCAAAGATCTAAAATTCAAAGGCACCCGAAATCGGAATTAGGATAATTAAAACAGCATTTAGACCACTATATAAGCATACATATATTTTAACTACCGTAGGTCGATATATCAAGATATTGTGTGTCATCAAGGAAGCCAATTCCAATCTAAGCTGCTCCTCAGACTTAACGAAGCTGCTAGGCACACATCGAATTTGGGAAGTTCCTCATAACCCGCAGTCTAACGGAGTGAAACGTTTTCATCGCCAACTATAAACATCTCGAAAAGCGAGAGGCGATACGGTAAATTGGAGTTCACAGATGTAAATAGTTCTTCTTGGCATAAGATCTACACCAAAAGCTCTAAAAAGCGATACATATATTCCAAAAACGCTGGATAAATTTGACTTCGTTCTTATCCCGCTTGATAAAATTCGTACTAGACTGACATCGCCTTACAAAGGAGGTAATACGACGATTGAGAAAACATTTTGTGGTGGACAGCTCTTGAAGTCTTGATCAATAATATCGCAAAACCAAAACGTGTTTCAGTTTAGAAAAAATTATTACTTTTTTCCCCGTAACATTAGTTGAAGGAGGATGATGTGGAGTCCATCTCCACAATGTTGCAACCCCTGATCGCGATGATTTATTAACGATAAGCAAGGAAAACAATTACAGATGTATACATAATAATACGGTTTGTAAAAATTCATCCGTCTACGAAGAAAGATTATATAAATCAATTCAGTTAACAATTGCATTGAAATACCCGCTAACACTTATACAAGCCCACCGGTTTTTCAGTTATCCAAAAATACTCGGCAGTAGTGAGAAGAATGCTGAAGAAGAATGGCGGATGCGATAAGGTTGCTGAAAATATCTGCTTTCCAAATGGAATAATATTGCTATCATAGTATCACTTGGAAGTTGCGCGGAATCGCACCTGCATGATGTTAAACGTAATAACATAATTTGAAATTTAGACCAATTAGTTAATTTCTTCGTAGACGACTTAACTGAATTGTCCTTTTAAAAAACAGCTGCAAACTAGCCCATTTTTTTCAAATTGTTTAAATTACCTAATGGTTGACATTGTCTTAATTGTTGACAAAAAACCTTGCCAAGTAATCTACGTAACGTTTTACGTGCCCACAACCGCGTATATTACTCGGCGTAATCTACCTCGCCCATCCCTGACCCTTATGCCTATGTTAAATACTTATTATTAGTATGCATGAATAATAATTAATTAATTTAAATGTGTGTTACCTTAAATATGTCGTTAAATTAAATTGATCAATACATTAGATCTAGTGGATCTACTCTGAGAAGCCGTCTATATTTCAGTTGCCTGGCTAATTCATTGGGGTGAATTTCCAGTTTCGAAAGGTACTTCAAACTATATGTGCTTTTATCATATCTTAAACCGTTTTAATCCCAAGGTCTCTATGGATGTTACAATTTCGGATATACCACGGATCATTTGTTATATATCAAAGTGTTTTTTATTGCGTTCGTTGTAAAAGATTTATATTTGATGCGCTTGTACAGCCCCATAGCTGAATTCCGTAATTGTTCATATAGGAATTAGGATCATTTTGTATAGGAGAACTTTGAATTCTAGGAAAAGTTTGGTTTCCAATCAGCCAGTACATTTTTCAGAATTTTATTTTTATTTGGTTGCGCTTTGATTCAATGTGTTTTCTGCATGCCAATCTTCTATCAAGATGAAGACCCAAGTATTTGATATTTGTTTGTTGAGGGATGGGGACATTGTTTAATTTCGCCGCTGGACATGTACGCTTATTCAACGTAAATGTGATGTGACAACCTTATCAGTTGTTGGCCCCAGTACGCTGCCTTATGGAACTACTGCGCGTTTATGTCATTTAGTGCAGGAATGGCTGAATTGTGTATAATCTGGTATTTCCTTTGAAACACGTAGCTTTCAAGGACTGCATGGATTTTTTTGACAGACCAGTTTTAATTTTATATATAAAACCCTCATGCCATGAGGCAACAACTCTGTGCACCTGTTCTACAGTACCATGTTGGTCTCGAAACCCAAATTGGTGGTCTGGTATAATCTGTCTTTCAGATAATATTGGTTTCAATTTTTGGAATACCATTTCTCATTTTTTAGAGAAATACCCACATCTTATAATCGCATTGAAGATATAAGCTATAAGTTATGCATTTATCAGGTAATTCTCTGATCATTTTTCCGGTAATAAAATCGTCTCTTGGAGCTTTCTTTGGGTTTATTTAATTTTTAATGATATTTTTAACTTTTTCCACTTAAATTTTAAGGGAATTGGTTTCGAATGGTCCTCCGTAAACTTTGGTAGTTCACTGTTGTTAGTTTTTAGTTTGGTGTGAATCTTTTTTCAAATGGTTAGAGGAAGCAGTAGCTTTTTCTACGTCACTTCTGGCCCAATGTTCATTTGGTTGCCGAATTGGTGGATTCGATAATGTTGGCCTCTTTAGTTTTTTTTTTGTCTTCCATAATGAAAAATCTGTCTTCTTGGTCGCCGAGAGTTCAGTAAGGTTACTTTGAGCCTTTTTCTTCTCTCAATACTCGTTTAAGGGCTTTAATAGCCCTATTAAGGGCTTTAATAGTATTTTCCATTTTTCTTGGATTACCTGCAATATATTACGCGAAGGCTTATTAACTTTTTCAGAGTTGTTTATATCAAGGGTCGCCTCTTTTGCTGCTATTTCCAATATATATGTTAAATCATGCGCTGCTGCATCAATATCTTCCGGGGTGCAAAGTTGGATATCCAATTGGCAATTTTGCTCGAATATATTTCTATATAAAACCCATTTAGTTAATTTATTTGTTAGACGTTGAGGTGGTTCTGGTTTTAAAGCTCTGGTACTCAGAGTTATTATTATTGGTGAGTAATCGGATGATAAGTCATAGCAATCTTCTACCTGAGCATTGGTGCGTGTAATTCCTTTTGTTATACAGAAATCTATTAAATCAGGTATTTTATTTCTATCTGATGGCCAGTTGAGTGTCCAGAAGATAAATAATCTAGATATTTTAATCAGCTGGGCATTAAATTTCTCCCCTTCCTGCGAAAAATAATAATCGATAAAGTGCTGCTTTTTGGTTTCGTGTTTCGGTGGACAGAAACCGATATGACACATTTTCCAGACCATTCCTCTAGGCAGGTATTAGTTGCTTGGATGTAATGTTTGTCATATTTGATGAGTTTTTAATGCTTTATTCTTTATGCTTTATTCTTCCATCTGGGCAAAATTAACGCTAATTTTTTTTATTTTTAATAAAAAAAAATCTCGCTGGTCAATTTATTATTTTTCTCAAACGGTCACAAATGTGGTGTTATGGAATTATAGCGGCTATTTTTCATTGCACAATGTTAAAATGTGTCGAACTATTTTTTTTTTTTTGCCGTGGAACTTTTACGGCCCGTTTGGGGTTATAGGTGCACTTCTTTTAATCTTCGTCTAATTGTTGTGGCACTAACATTCACTTGGCGGGCACTAAGCAACTCATTCTTCAGTTGAGTAGCAGTACGCTTCCGATCTCGTAACGAATTAATTTTTAAAGATCGATCGTTATGCTCGGTTGTGCACCTTTTACATCTTTGTCCGGGCTTTCTTTTATATTCTCCGGTCTCTCGATATCTTCCTCCAATGTGACGGCTTTAATCATGAAAGGGTGCCATATTACAATGTACCTTAAATTAGGTGTTTGCGTTAGAACACATTTACAAGAACTATACAAGATTGAATTTCAAACACAATGCACTTTTGATAAAGCATTTTTGAAAATTTTAATTGATTGGCGGCTTGTATAATAAACTTTATTCAAGTATAAAAATATAAATATACTATCATTTGACATTAAAATTGGCCAGCGGGATTTTTTTACAAGATACCGGTACATTCAAATCTAGCGAGTACTCAAATCACATCAAGACTCGATCAGATATGTGTGACGATCAAAATAGACAATAACGATATCTATTTATATACACGGTATGTATATACCGCTTCCATCGAATAGAGACTACTATGCCAGGTGCGTCGATACGATTGATGAAGTCACAAAAACATCAAATTCATCCGATTTAGCTCTTCTACTTGGTGACTTAAATCTTCCAAATATCATCTGGATTCATGACATAGCATTTAATTGTATTCTTTCATGGAATATAAAATTAAAAACTGATCCAGAATCTTTATTCGTTGACTCTTTGGTTTCAATCTTAACAAAATTAATACAATTGCCAATAGTTTTGAAAGATTCTTGGATCTTGTCTTCACTACTTAGGCTGATGCTATCAAAGTAATTGAATTCATTTGGCGTAAATGATATGAACTACAAATCTTTGGAGATTGTATTTGATACAACCTACTATAAACTACTGAAAAAAATCAGAACAAGTGCAACAAATGAAATACAACTTTAAGAAGGAAAATAAATTGGGGTGAAATTTGAAATACAGACAGTGCAAATATCGACAAATTTTATAACCTCTTACACGAAGGCTTTGAAATCCATGTGCCTATTTTCAATAAAGCACCGAACATTCATACGCCATGGTTCAATCATCTGTTAACCAATTTGAAAAATCGAAAACGTAAGGCCCATACAAAAATGATGAAATCACGATTGGAACCAGATAAGTTGGCCTTTTTACAACGCAGCGAGGTCATACTTTGCAAGTATCGAATGAAAAATCAAAACAAATCCTAAATTATTTTCAAAATACTTTCGATCTAACCGCAAAATCGAAGAACATCTTTCCATAATGACTTATAATAATAGCCGTGTTTCTTGACGTATGATCTGATCATATCTGCTTCCCTTTCATTTGTATAGCCGCGTTTCATGAAATCAACACAAAAGTTGTATTATTTTTTGTTTTTAGGTTGTTATTCTGATCCTAGTAGCATTTTGGTTCAAAATTTTTATACAAAAACAAAAAATAGTACAATTTTTGTGTTGTTTTCATGAAATGCGGCTATACAAATGAAAGGGAAGCAGATATAATCCGGATCAGATCATACGTCAAGAAACACGGCTAATATAAGTAGGCATGTTTGCAGCATTTTTTCAATCAATCTGTAGACCACATGATTATACTGGATACACTGATCAAATTAGCAACAACTATACATTAATTATTTCTTCTGTCATATATGAAGAGGACGTTGTATCAGCCTTAAGGGAATTTAGAGATGGATATGGGCCGACTGATATACCCTCTTTTTGCGAGTAGCTTAATAAAACCGCTCTGCAAGCTATTCCATCAACCCCTAACCCAGTATCTTTTTCATCTATAAGACCCACAAGTATCTATTGATTGACTCATTATCAACTTCGTTTATAAGTATAAATTTAGTTTTTTTAGCTTCCGAGAGCATCCGAAATTGACCCCAATAAATTTGTTGGATTTGTTAGCCTGGGCTCATGCTTTTGAAAAGTGTGGAAATTTCACTTTAACGCACGTCCAACTTAGACCATTTCTCTTGTTCAATCCTTTTATTGTGCTTGTTCTGGAACCTCAATAGATGTATGTTTAAAATGTATGCGTTAAAATCACCTCCAATAATGAAACTGCGTCCTAGTGTTGAAGAGTTTAGTGTCCGTCTTTAAATTATGTCGCGAGGAGACTTATATTGTCGAAATATTAAAATACCGATGCGTGCCTTGAACAGTCATAGTTGTAAGATTCATTATATTTTCTTCGATGTGTTCTCCTTCATGATGTTTGACATTTTCTTTAATTAGTATAGCTGAACCACATCTAGCTCTCTCTACTGGGCGGATGGCCCGAAACAAATGATAACCTCATATTTTATCATATGTGGTTCAATATGTAGACATTTTCTGTTTTTAGAAATAGTTTTATATCTGGAATATGCCTCAAAAATCGGCATTCGCATTCCATATTGCTATTCTAAGTGCCCGTTATTTATTTTTAGATTTTATCGCGTCTTGTGTTCCTTTTGCTTGATTTAATCAAGTATTAATTTGTTCGTGCTCTTTTGCTCTTGAAGACGCGCTTATAGTTATAGTATCAATACTTTTGAGAATACTTTCAATTATTTTACCATCGTCGGTGTCAGTTTATTGTTTTTTTTAAGATTTCCTTGATCTTGTCGCTATGTTCCAGAACGGTCGCGGAATTTTTGCAGTTGTTTTACTATCTGTTAAATAGAAATGAAATATACTAAAATGATTTTTAACAGAAGTTCTGATGTATGACCAACAAAAACGGAACGAGGTTTTTTCGTAACCGATTATGGTGCAATTCCATATATTGGATGGAAATGGAATACTAAAATGATTTTTGAATAGAGTTTTGGAGTATGGCCAACTCAAACGGAACTAGGACATTCTTTGGCCTATTATTATAAAATTTCATAAAGTTCTGGAATATGGCCAGCTGAAACAAAACTAGGCTATTCCTTGACTGGTTATGATGAAATTCGACATGTTGAATGGAAATGGGAATATAAAAGGAGTTTTAGGTAAAACTTTGAAATCTATCAAACCGTGCTACAAGTTATGTAGTTTCAAACAATTATGAATAACAACTCTCCAAAGCGAAATTTATGCAATAACTCCGTATAACTAAGTACGAAAATTGTGAAATTGGCTGCGGAATCGTTTAATTTTTTCAAGAATGTAAGGAGTCATCACTCGTACTCATCCATTATAGCCCAACTTTCACATCCAAACATATTAACGGGCCTGATCAACGCTTTGTAAACCTTCAGCTTCATGGCACTTGACACCGGTTTACCTTATAGAAGTAACAAAGCACGACTGCCGGCTGCCAGGCGCACTTTAATATCCTCACTCACAGTGATATCGTGAATGATAGGAGAGCCCACGTTTTTGAACCACCTCACTCCCTCAAACGAGTAGTGGGCACTACTAAAATCTGGTGTACCATCGTCCCTATATCAAGAGATCATGTATTTCGTTTGGGACTCATTGATCTGGAGTCCAACAGTTGCTGTTCGGTCCAATCACGGATATGACATCTGCATATGCAAGCACCTGATTCGACTGGTGATATAAGATGTTGCGCTGAAGTGTTTCAGTTTTACGAATGATGTACACCAACATGAGCACACCTGAGTTAACTGTATAAATTCTTGATAGTCTGTTTTCAACTTTAACACAACATTGACACTGTGTCACTGTCATTCTACACAATCGTACCAATTTTGTTGGCATTCCTAGACATTCCAACGCAATTCCACCACAAACTCTCTCGATTGATCGAGCCATAGGCCCGCCGGAAATCCAAGAACACCTGATGTTCAGAGATGGAAGTCTCGAATATTTAGAAAGAATGATCCGCAGCGAAAAGACCTGATCAGTGACTGATCGATCCTAAATTCAAATCTCCGCAGTCTGTATTTGAGGCGCCTCAGGTACAGTCTGTCCATTCCATGCGTCGAGTACTGCCTCAATGTTGACATAGAGGTTTCCATCCCGGTCCCGATTGGCAGTTCACCCAGGCCTGAAAGTATGGTGCAATCCAGTAATTCCTTTAGAGAAATTACGCGAACTACGCTCATTACAGAGTTGTTGTACTTTTGGAACCTCGGCCTTTCACCACTCTCGCTTTTTCCGTCTACAAATCCACTGAGCTGACTTCCTAGTAAGAGTAGACTTTTTTTTCCTCTGATAAAGCAAGTTATTAATTTATGGATTAAATAATTTATATTTATGAAGCAAAACTATAGAAGACAAGTACAACATTTATTATTTAAATACTTCAGTAATTGCTATACATAAACTACCCGTCAATTAATATTTGTATTAAATCGATTAAAATAAATACATTTTTAGTTATTTTAAGCGAAATCATTATTAAGTAAGAACTGTGTCTCGCGCTGAACTCGTATATATGATGTTCCACTGGCATTTATTACCCCATTCTTAACATAAATATATATGTTTATATAATAATTAGCAATCAACTCAAACATCTTAGATATTATTTTTATACATACATATTTACATATTCCATTCACCTTACGAATGTTGAGAAACGTCTTCGCATTTTGATTCCTTTTATATGTATATTTATATTCTAAATTAAAATTACATTTTGAAATATGTAGTAAAATTAACAGTTAAGCACCGCTTCGAACAGGTTCAACGATTTGATAACGCTCACTTACAACGCAAAACGTATAGTGAAGAGACAATATATTGGTCATACATTTCTAGATTCTATACAAGAAGTTATAAATTCATTACTGTATATATATATATATATATATATATATATATATATATATATATATATATATATATATATATATATATATATATATATATATATATATATATATATATTTGCTTATACATGCGATGAAGTCTTGCTATATATAAATAAATACAATTCTTGCTGTCTTATATATACCAATATATATTATAAATATTCTTAAGATCATTTAACTTGGATACGTACGGAACAAGAATCAATTTCAGTTTCATTGTGGTGATTTGAAGACTTCGATTAAATTGGCAATTTTCATTAAATTTTTTTTTTTTAAATTACTTTGCATGAAAGTGAATTTTTTTTATCGTGTTGATATGAATTTAAATATTTTTTATATTATTGTTAATTTAAATTTAATTCATATTATCGATTCACAATTACTGTTGCCCCAGAGTTTACCAAAATGGCATAAAGTTGTGAGTATAATATGGTGGAATGGTTTTTTTAATTAAATTTTTGTGATAATTTGAAAGTGTTCGGTGATGATAAGTAAGATCTGTAATATATACGAACGATTTTATACACAGTTTAGTTATGACTGTTAATAGGTCAATGGGTACGAGTTATATCAGTGCTAATAGTGGTTGCACCATATTGTTACACATTTTTGATTATTACTGAAAATCTGCAATACATATTGTGGCCTCAACTGGCATTTGACCTATAAATGAAATAGTGAAATATACTTTCGTGGTTTATTTTTTTTAACAGTTTTTAAAGGCCATTACTGGCCCCTTACTGTATCAACAATTTCTGGATCAGCACGCAGAACGTGACCGAGCGAGCGTACTCGCTGAGATCTTACTTCATGTACAATGTTGGGGATCTTCAACAGATCTCCGATCTCGACATTGTACAGAGTTCGGTATATACCATCTACGTAGTGTTTTAGGATGTAAATCACTCGCATATTACTCTCAAGTGTAGGGGCCATCACACGTATACGTGTGAATATACTCATCCGTCAGCGCCCAACTTTCACATCCATACATAACAACGGCCCTGATCAACGCTTCAGCCTCATGGCACTTGATAGGTGTATAGATTTTAGCAGTGGCCTTAGAGGATACAAAGCACGACTATATAGAGTATACAAAGCACGACTATAGTCCTGGTATACCAGCCGGCAGCGGCGCTTTAATATCCTCACCCACACTGTTATCGTGAGTGATAAGAGAGCCAAAATATTTGAACCTCCTCACTCCCTCAAACATGTAGTGGCCACTCCTAAAGCCTGATATACTATTGTCCATATGACCAGAGATCATGTATTTAGTTTTGAACTCATTGATCTGGAATCCAACAGAAGCTGAAAACTCTACAAGCGGACCTAGTATTTCCTTCACTCCGTTGCTACTCAGTCCAATCACGCATATGTCATCTGCATATGAAAACACCTGATTGGACTGGCGATATAAGATGTTGTGCTGAGGTGTTTCAGTTTTACAAATGATGCACTCCAACATGAGATTGAAGAGTATCGGGGACAGGGCATTTCCCTGCCGAACGCCCGAGTTAACTGCAAAAATTACCTATATTCTCAAGTTTAATACAGCTTTGAAACTGCGTCACTGTCATTCTACACAGTCGTACCAATTTTGTTGGCATTCCTAGGTACTCCAGGGCAGATCACAAGCTCTCTCGCTTGTTCGAGTCAACGGGCTGCCGGAAATCCAGGAACACCTGATGTACGGTGATAGATGTCTCATAATATTAAGATAGAAACATCCACAGCGAAGAGACCTGATCAGTGACTGATCGATTCGAACGAAATCCTCCTTGATAGTCACCAATAAGGCCCTTCGCTATAGGGCTGGCTCTATCCAATATAATATAGAAAAGTAGCTTGTATGCTGTGCAAAGAAGAGCTATACCGCAATAATTCTCACACTTCAAGCGGTCTCCCGTCTTGAATATGGGGCATATCGCGTCCATTTTCCATTCATCTGGCATTACTTCGGTTTGCCATAGTGAAGTCCTCATGGGATGGTTCCGCCATGCAAATCTCCGCAGTCTGTGACGCATTATGAATACCAAGCAGGTCGGTAAAGTACTCACTCCATGCGTCGAGTACTAAATCGATGTTGACTCAGAGATTTCTATCCCGGTCCCGAATGGCGGTTGACCCAGGTCTGAAAGTATGGAAAGTACCTTATATCACTCTCGCTTCTTCCGATTACAAATCCGATTAGCTACCCTCCTTGCAAGAGCAGCCTTGTTTTTCCTCGCGATTGTTAAATATTGTTGCACTTCACTATGGGCTACATTTTGTTGCTCGCTGCCTACGTATTTGGTTCCTGGCCGATAAATTCTCACATCCTGCACAACCCGAGCCCATAATTTTTACTCGTTTGTATGTACCATAGATCATCCTACAATTTTTGAGTTTAACTTTTTGCCATTCCAACCGTTTTAGTAGCATTTTTGTTATATAAATAAATTTGAACTTTTATAATCTTATTATTTGCTTACTTCGTCGTCGTTCCACAACCGTCATAAAACATAGCAAGTAAAAATAAATTTAAAATTTCGTATTTTAAATTATACATTCAGTTAGTTATTTATACATCAGAATTGTTCAATTTGAAAAATATTGGCCGAATTTAAAGGTTTAAAAATTATTTACAACACGTACAACTTATGGAATGTGAATTTCTATGATTTAAAGTCAGTCCAAAGCTTCTTCCAAAACGATTCATAAATATTAACTAATCCTTGATTCAATTTTAATTTATACACAGGGATCGTCCAGAACATCTGGTTATCCGCTGATTTTAACATCTTTACTTGAATCCGGTGACGATATGACAGCACGGAAATTGGCACGGGTTGATAAATCGCTGTTTCACAATGTCACCAGTCATGCCGGCTACATAACCGTTGACCAAACTTTCAATTCAAATTTATGGTTCTGGTATTTTCCAAGCGATGGAACAGAACATTTATACAACGATGCATATTGGGGCGACGATGACTACACGGACGATAGTGTAAAGAAAAAATCGTCGCATCACAATTGGAGCAATGAAAATCGTCCATTGGTTTTGTGGTTGCAAGGTGGTCCGGGTGCTTCATCGTTATTTGGTTTATTTACTGAAATAGGACCGTTTACGGTCGATCCAAGCAATGATTTAGAAATCATGCTGAATGATAATTCTTGGCATACAAAATATAATTTACTATTTATTGATAATCCAGTTGGAAGTGGATTTAGTTTTACCGATGCAGATGGATATACCCGGAATAGTGATCAAATTGGAAAGCATCTGCTAATATTTTTAAAGCAATTTTTTGTACTGTTTCCTTGGTTGCAAAGTGTTCCATTTTATGTGGCCGGTGAATCGTATGCTGGCAAATATATTCCATCAATTGGATATGAAATTTATAAGCACAATGAGAAAACGGACACTAAAATTAATTTAAAGGGCTTGGCACTAGGGAATGCTATTTCCGACCCGATCAACATGATAAATTATGCAGATTTTGCATATCAATTGGGATTGATCGACGACAATGGCCACCGAGAAATTAAAATATTTGAATATTTAACTCGGCAGCATATAGATAAGAAAGAGGGTCCGATTGTAAGTATATAAAAGATAGATTTAGACGTAATATTGTTTACCAATAAAATTTTATTGTATTTTTAGTACTGGATAAGTATGGTAGAAGCATTCCGTAAATTGAGCCGATACGAAAATTACTACAATATTTTAGTATCAAAACGGCTCAATCTCGAAACCTATGTAAATTTCGTTGATCAACCAAAAATACGCAAGGCACTGCATGTTGGATTCCAAGAATTTAAAAATCCCGTTCGAGTATATTTTAGTCTGCTGGATGATCTTATGAACTCAGTCATGTACAAAACAGAATACTTATTGGAACGCGGATGCCAAATAATGTACTATAGTGGAAATTTGGATTTTATGGTTGCGTATCCGCTTTCGGAAAATGCATTTTTACACATGAAATGGTCTAAGCTTGATGGATATTTGAAAGCAAAAAGGAAACCGTTTTATGTCAACGACACATTGGCTGGTTACGTTAGGAGGTATGAAAATTTTCTGGACGTTGTCGTTTTAAATGCGGGCCATATGGTGCCAACGGATCAACCTGAAGTAGCTATAGAAATATTTGATAAGTTTGTTAATGAAACGACCTTGTTTTAAAATGTTTAGTAAAATTGGGTAGATTTGTAATTAATTGTTTTAAATGCATGGTTTGCATGGTCTTATGGTCGTGCATGGTTTTAATTTACCATTTTCTTTAAACTTGATAGATCTTGGTTTAATTCTGTTTCTATAGTTGAAATTTTAAGTCTGTTGAAATTTATAAACAATAAAATCCAATCAGTCAATGGTCTATATTAATGACCGATTCCAAAGTTCTTGTAGGAATATAGGCCAAAATCAGTCAAACTCCTAATCAAACAAATTAACTACTTTTACTAACATACAAAATATTTTAACCAAGATAAACAATTACACTACTATGTTATGAACTTACATAGAAAAAAATCATGTTCACTTAAATAAAGACTGCAACTGGTTACATTTTCTCCACTTCTTAATAAACTAGTATAATGTTTATTAAACTTTGATATTTTCGAAAATGATGTACGGATAAACCGCAACTCTATCCTTTGGGCAACAGTATGCATATTACAGACCAAATTTGTTTAAATTGTTTTCAACCATTTCCGCTGAAAATATTTAAAGTTGTGATACCAATATACAGATGTCGTCTTCTTAATTTATGTTCAGCAATTCAGTAATATTTGACATTAACAATAATTTGTTGCAGAAAATTGATTTCCAACTAAAAAATAAAAATATAACTTAAAATGCCGTTCATGAAGGGACGAGCTCCTATACGGAGAACGCTGAAATATTTAGAATCCGGCCGTTTGGTGTTAAAAGATAGAATAAAAATATTTAGTGTCAATTACAATACTTACGGTGAACACCATGATGGTGCTAGGTTAGAAATTTTGCTGCAGCTCTAGTAAATCTGTTTTAAACTTTATTTATATTACAGAGATTTTGTATTCTGGAATTTACCACAAATTCAATACAAAAATCCAGCCGTACAAGTTGTGACATTCAAAAATATGACTCCATCGCCATTTATCAAGTGTTACTACGACAATGGGAAGTCAATTTTGATAGATGTTGACAGCCACAATAGGAACGATATAATAAATCATTTGCTGCAAGTAGTTGGTAAATCTGATCAGCAATTGGCGGCCGAGGCTACGCTGGCTGAAAAGAAAGATAATCCGGCCAACTTTGGAGTTGGTTGTGAAAAACCTTGTATTTGTGGTATTCCAGGCCAAGTACCATGTCCCGGCATTGTTCCATTGCCTTATTCCATGAGAGGCAAATACAAGTACCAAAAAGCAGAATTGTAAAGAAATAATAATTTAATATTAGAATTTTAGATAATCAGTTTTTTAGATTTATTCATCGCAAAAAAAAAATAATACAAAATACGAAAAAAGAAAATTATAAGAAAATCTATTTCTTCTTTTCATCGGATTTTCCTTTCTCCGTTTTATCAGCACCATCTTTTTTGCTAGCATCTTTATCATCTTTCTTTGCATCTTTATCCTTCTCCTTTTTATCTTTCGCGTCTGCATCCTTTTTGCCCTCCTCAGCATCACGATTAGTAAGCTTATTGTTGATTAGATTGTGTAATGCGATTATCGACCGAACTAACGATGCCAAGTAGACAACTAACATTTGATCGTTAGTCTTTATATAGAGACTATCCATAAATTGATCTTGTGCAACATCGGGTAAGAGATTAAGAATATCTTGTAACTGATACACTATTTGGTGGTTTATTGGTAGCTTGCCAGTCCCAACTTTAAGCAGATAGTTTTTAATGTCACGAATTTGTAAGTTTAGTCCTTTAAGGCCGAGTAGCTGATTGGTTACTTTCTGAGATAAGCTACCGACTGTTGTATCTTTTATATCACGTAATAAATGTTCCACACCCACTTCTTCGGCCTCCTCGGCGCCTATTTCGCTAGCAACGTGTTCAAACGTTTTCGATGTTGGTGAACCATCATCATGAACTTCTTCAACGGCGATATACGCTTCTGTGGGTAGTCCTAAGTCTTTTGGTTTAGCATCGATTATAACTAACACTGAATTTGGACAATATCGCCGGATCAGTTCATTGATTTCAATGTCATTTTGGTGTAATTTTGGCCCAGTATGATACCAACCAACCACACGTTCTTTAGCGTTTACCTTTTTGAACATAGCGTACATATTTTCAAGGTAGTCATGATCCAAGAACCAAACACTTCTATCTTTATCATCTTCATCGAACGGAACTAAAATTTATAAATTTTAATCAATAAATATTTATTAATTTTGATATTATAATAATTACCTGCAAAACTGTTCGATACATCCAAAACACCTTTGGCTCTCCAACATCCAAGTAGTACACCAACAACACGCTTCTGATTACCAATTTTGCCCATACGATTAAAATGATCGACCACACTTAATAATACCAATGGATGGACTATTACTTTGTTTACGTTCACATCACCGCTAGGCATTTTAATTTACTTTATTTAGACCTTTGCAAATAATAAATATATTTTTAATTTAACAGAATATCTTTCAAACGCCGATGATTTGTTAAAATTTCGATATTTTTCTTTGCTTCTTTTTTGTCTTAAAATGACAGGACAAAATTTGTTATTTGGTTGTTTAATGTTGGTAAACATGCGATTGTGCTCAAATATGTGGATAAAATTAGCCCAAGAAACCAAAAAATGTAGTTTGACTTAATTTTTTTAATAAAGGGACAATATGAAAAGAGTTCCGTCTTTTCTTTTGTTGACGTTTTTATGACAAATATTTCGGTACTGTCATTGTTTTCGTTCACAATAATACTAAAAAAATTAACCAATTTCATATTTGGTTGTTTTTGGGGAACACTCTTAAGTACCATTCACTTGACACAACTGTGGCGCCTTTACGTGAAGAGTAATTTTTATAGGATGTAAAGGAAATTACACGCCATATATTAAAGCCTGGTTTTTGTTGGATTGCAATAGTTTTGTGAAATAAGTTTAATATTGTTTATTACACCTATTTTTAAATAATAAATTCAAATAATTAATAATCTGATAGGGCAATTTTTCAATTAGTTCTGCCGATTAACACCAGTTGTATGTTAGGGATAAACAATACGAGAAATGTCCGATTCGTATGGGACATTTACAAAATAAATTTTAAAGAATCGTTTGTGTGTTTAAAATCTTTTAATTTTTATAAAACCGTGTGATTCTGTAAAGTGCTATATTTAATAGACCAAAAACGATAGAAATAGATATTGTTTAATTGTTTGATCAGTTTTAAAATTGTTAATAAAGATGGTGAACTATTGCTGCGTGTCAAAGTGCAAATCAAAGGCTTCAAAAGGAAATGGCATAAAATTCCATCGATTTCCTAATAATGTTAGTATAAAAAGACAATGGATAATAAGACTTCGCATTGGAAAAATGCTTTCCAAGTATGCCGTGGTGTGTAGCAAACTCTTTGAGGATTGTGACTACGAATCCAATAAATTTCGAACAGGTACACAAAATATTATTTTTATTGTTATATAGAATATAATCTGATTAATATCGCCTTTGTAGGACCACCAATATTACTGAAAAAAACAGCAGTACCGACGCAAAATATACCGGCACGTACCCACGACAGCAGCAGTCAAAAACGTCGTCGGGAAAATATAAGACGTACAATTATTGTTGAACCAACACTTGAAGTACATTCAAATATGCAATCGGTCATCGGTAATCAAAAACGGTTTAATAACATTTCTTTCGGAAGTGTATGGTGGAGCAATTAGCGATCGAGAGATTGTAATCAAATCAGGATTTTTAAAACAACTAGAATCCGGTGATTATATTCTAGCTGACCGTGGATTTGATATTAGAAAATTTAAATGTTGGTCTGAATATACCTCCTTTTTTAAGAAATAAAAAACAACTCTCGCAGGAGGAAGTAATGGATACGAGATACATTGCTAATCGACGAATTTTAGTTGAGAGAGTGATTGGGCGAGCTAAAATAAATCGTATTATTTCCGATACCATTCCAACACATATGTGGAAGCACGCTAACAAATTTATTCACAATTGCTTTATTTTATGTAACTTCCAAAAACCAATAAAAACAATCAATTTTAAAAAATAAAATTATTTATTAAATTTTGCGAATGTAAATAAATCCACTTTAATTCTTTTATTACAACGAAATAAAAACAAAAAATTCAGTATGTTAATGTTTTGTCCGAATCCGCTTTTAGTTCGACGTACACCATTTGTGTCGAAAAAGCTGTAGTATCGACGGCTGGCACTACATCAGCCTTATAAAGCTTATGGCCTAAGTTTCCAACATTCCATAGCCTTAACCTAAAAATAATTATAACTTTAAATAGGTCTCTATACACATTAAACCTTTTAACATACCTATTAGTTAGAACGGCTTTGCAACCACTCGTTTTTGCACCGACAGCTTTTAATTTAAAGATCAATTAATTTTTAAATTATTTATATTATTATTATTAGGATCCATTTTGCTTCAAATCACAAACTGTTAAAACCGTTGATCCTGTCGATTTGTTATCCCGCGCCTTATTGACAAATGTTTTTGACAATTAAATATTTGATATACAAAAAAAAATGGTTAACTTTGCTGTTAAACGCAACCTAAAAACAACGAAATTGCACATATTTTTATTTAAATATATTAATTAAAACTATTTCTACGAAAAAAACTTATCTGATTAATTTAATTTTCACAAATCCATTTATAATTATTGTGGTTTTCACGTTAAGATAAACATGTTTTCTCATACAAGAAAATGACATTTCTATATTTATCCCTTACGGTGTCGCATTTAGCGACAAAAACTGTAACTAAAAAATTGCCCTATTGGCATAAAACCTATCATTTTTGTTTGCCGTATTGGTTACAAGGGTATTTTAAAGATAATGCGTAAATGTACACTCGCGATCGCGTTTTTTTAATATTATAATGTTGGCAGCTCTTAACCTAGATGGACGATTGAAGTTTTGGAACAAGAATCATACATAAATGACTAATTTTGCAATAAAATTAAATTTTAAATTAAAACAATGACAGAGAACGTAAGTAAAATTTATACCAAGCTAATGCTATTCATATAAATAGTTAAATTATAATATATTTCAGCCTGAAAATAACACAGATTTAAGAAAATTATGGATTGGTAATCTGGATTCTCGGATTACCGAGTAAGTTTTACAAAAAATTCTCTTTTTTTTGTCATTTTTTCATTGGAATGAAATTTTTTAACTAATATATCGTATTTATTTATTATTTATTGGTTTCAACTACTAAAAATCATGCAAAAATTTGGTGAAATCGAGAAGTTTGATTTATTATTTCATCGTACTGGACCGTTAGCTGGCCAACCAAGAGGGTATGCTTTTGTTACGTACAAAGAGGTATGAGTCGCAGATTTAAACGTGTATTATCTTATTTAATAATTTCATTCGTTTATTTATAGATCAAAGATACCAACAAAGTTTTGGAAAAGTTAAATGGCAAGAAGGTTGGGACAAAATATGTTTCAGTCCGCCTATCCAAAAGTGTGAACTACGACGAATTTGATCGACCAAAACCTGTAATCGAAATACCTGTGCTAATGGCGGGAAGTAGTAGTAGCAGTAGCTCAAATTCTGTAGCTGTCAACAATTCTTCGAGTAGTGGAGGTAGTGGAAAAAAATCAACTACGAATCTAAGCAAAGAAATTGCCATCCAAGCAATCGAGGCCAAGCTAAAACTACTTGAAAATCGTGAATTAAATGACGACTTTGAAATAAATAAAACCGTTACCAATGAGACACCTATCATTAAGAAATATCAGTACAATCAGCAGCAGCCAGTGCAAAAGCAAACAACAAAACTTATAAGCAAATCTAGGCACAAAAGTAATCCGTATGGTGGAAGTGGTCGAAATAGTTATTACAAGAGTTGAGATTAATCTTCTCATCAGTTCATTTCATTTTGTGTTCTAGATAATTTTTTTATTTTGTTTTACGTATGTGTGTCGAGTGTGCCGTGTTGTTAACTAAATCTATTGTAAAAATAAAAATGTAACATTAAATAAATAAATATATAATGTATATTTACTTAAATTTGATAATGTAATGTATATAATATATAAAATATGTATATATATAAAGAAATTTGTATTGCTTCTCATAAAATATAATAAATTCGGTTCCTGAGCATTTAACTGCGTCCAATCACTCTTTGCTTAGAGGTTTGTATTCCCCTTCGCGCACCCATGATATCCCGGTACTAGAATTTGGCGACGACAGCGTTGATATGTCTGAGTTAGTCTTAATTTTTTCTAATACTGGCCCATGCACGTCATCATCAAATTGTTCAAACACGATATAATGTTTATCTTCGGTTACCGGAGGATCGTATAATTTTTCGATGCTCAACTTTACGTTATCCTTCACCTTCTGCATAAATTCGCCCTTGTTCTGCGATAACAAATCAGCCGCAGTTTTATTTAAAACTTGTTTACTATTTTTTATATTTGACGACTTTTTAGGATACTTGAATATGTATTGAATGTATTTCAGCAGTTGCCAAATATGATTTTCTCGGTATTGCCAGGTTGGGAAAGCCTCTAAAATATCTAAAGTTCCCGTATACGGTGAAATCGATGGATGAAAAATTTCAGAGTGAAAAATTACGGCCTAAAAAAAGGTTATAAATATAAATTAACCCGATCAATTGGTACAGCACAGTCTACTTATACTTACTGGAGGTTGAGTATCCTCTGGAAATTTCTCTGGGAGTAAAATATTAAAACGGAAGATACCATCTTTGTAAATACCTTCGCGTACAAATATTACACCAAACCAAACTAAAATTAATAAACTTAGATTAGCTTGAAACGGAAAAAGCAAAACTTCTCTTACTCACCAAATTGACTTTCAGACGAGGGAATCACATAAATTCCAGCAATATCTTCACTTTGGAGCATTTTATACTCGGCCAAAATTTTATATTCTTGCTGGGCGGCAGCAAAGAATTTTTCACTTGTTGCGGCTGAGTCTAGCGTCATTTTATAATTTTTGTTTTATATAATTTTATATTGTTATTAAAAGAAAATTAACGGAAATTAAGGAAAATTTAATGAGGAGTAAAGAATTTTTACATTTTTACACGAATTTCTAATTGGATTTGCTTTGTTTTGACATAAGCTTAGGCGATGACAGTAGCGCATGTTTGTAAATTGTAACTTCAATTTGATCATTTATTCAATTTAAACATTTCGTATTGATCAACAAGTGTTGAATATCATGGTTTGTCATTTAAAAAGGAACGGTTATTTGAACAAGTTAAACGAAATTTAAAATGAACGATTCTGAATGAATTTACTCCAATGCATCCATTGTATTCTCTAATCTCTATCATTGTAGTAGCATTCGATTGTTTAGTTGTGGCCATTGGGACGCCCATTTTTCCATTATTCTGACTAAATTCTGAAATAAAATTATCGTCTCGAGCTGGTAACCACAAGGTATAATCCCTTATTATGAATCTTGCTTAGACCATGTGATGATTCGATAGACGGCTTCCAGATGTTGCCGTTAACTTGATTTATACTGTGTGACAATTTCTGCTGTTGATGATGCTTTTGTCGTCTCTCGTTCGGCGAGTGCGGGTTGGAGGGGCATATGTCCGACGACCTTTATACATTATGTATTATATAAATTTAGAGCTGATTGAGAAATCAGCCAACTAAACGCGTGCATATTGTTTGTAGATCAAAAATAGGTTGATCAGGAGAACACTTCAGCCGGAATCATAAAAACAGATGATGCCTGAAACAAGCCATGCTTTATTAAAGGCTACCTGTTGACATTGATACAGCTAAACTTGAAGCGACGGATCTCGCTTCAAGCGTTTTGGTTGGATTTTCCAATTTATGTCAAGGAAGAAAAGTGGCAAGAACCAGTAGAACTGCAACAGCCGTCATGGGACATTGATAATATAACTGATGCCAGTATAGCCCACTGCACGCTATGATCGAGGACATTTTCCAAAGTTAAACTTCAGTGTTCTAGGATTGGAGAAGCTGACTCTAATGATAACAAACCAGCGCGTCCAGTTTTCGGACTTTTGTGGAAGTATAATTAAACCATGATCTCGGACAGCTTACCAATGACGAAACGACGTTTAATTTGTTTTGAGTGAATGATGTTTAAAATTCGCAAACTACTCATCCTCTAACTAGAGCGAAATGTTTATAGCTACATTGCAAAATGGTGTGCCAGACAGCTGACGTTATAGGTTAGTTACAAACGCTGTTCCCACGAACATTTGATTTTGAAACGTGGAACACGGTGGCTAAGTGAACAGCTCGGTTTTTCTACCAGCAGATATTAATTAATATGACTTCGCCAACTTGTGCTGGATGTCGCAGGTGACGCATTAAAGTTAAATTCTGTTCCGTGCCACTTTAAGTACAATCGGTGCCACATGCTTGCGGTTTAGTTCTCTACCTCTATTTCGTATAACATTACTCGGTGTGATTGGCCAGACAGCCTATATTTTTTGTTAATTTGCTCAATCTTCATCACAGCGTAGCTTGGGGAACATTTACCAGCCTCACACTCCTCATCGGTGTTTACCAGCTTCACACTCCTCAACGCCAAATCCAACGAATACCGATAAATAATAAATGTGATCGGTTAGTTTGGGCTGGCCGAAGGTTCGCCACACCCTCTTCAATTGACATCTTATTAGAAGCTGACGTATTCATTAACACGCAAATCAGTTAGAGCAAGTCCATAGAGGGACGAAGTTTGAAAAGAGTTTGGACCGGATTTGGGGAATCAGAGGAAGTCCATGAAATCAACCTCACGGTAGGTCAACAGAACACATCATATTAAAGCGATACTGAAGAAAATGCTGGAATCAACCAAAGCTTTTGACGCTTCGATGAAAACCTTGACATTCACCAGCCTGAATTATAGGTCATATTACGAAAATAGAGAAAACATCGAATAGTTTTCATCGCAGATATCGAGGTAATCTATCGGATGAAATCACTAAAACCAACAAAGCCGTAATCACATCCACTGTACATGGTGAAATTCAGCTATGCAATGCGCAGATGGTATACTGTACATGTGTGAATGGGATGAATGGGTTGAATGAATTAGTGTGAATGTGGGTATTGCACCGTGGGCCCATTAGTGGCATTGAGTGCTGGAGTAAAATCCGCCCAACTTTAATTTTTTTTTTAATTTTAATCATATCCTTAAAACTGATTTCTATTTAGAAGATGTGTTTACTGGTGCAGATACGGTAGAGTATTTTACGGTAATCTATAGCAGGATCGTTAGCAACGATCAAGTGACAGTACTCATTTGTGGTA
This sequence comes from Tipula unca, assembly GCA_951394425.1. Classification (NCBI taxonomy): domain Eukaryota; kingdom Metazoa; phylum Arthropoda; class Insecta; order Diptera; family Tipulidae; genus Tipula; species Tipula unca. Next base: position 173,639,613 of record OX596380.1, on the reverse strand, counting down.
AATCGAGTGACTATAAGATCCAATCCAATATCATCGTGGACTTTTGGAAGCATGTCCGATCAGAAGACAACCCAGCTGATTGTACGTCTAGTGTGGTGACTTCGAACAATTGCTGGTGGATTGCTGGTGGAACGGGCCGGTCTCCTTGACAACCGTCATTGCACACCTCTAAGTAATAGAAATAGAATCATCGATTCAAACCTTCATCAATAGCCAGTCATTCTTTAAGCGCCTCATTAAAATAACGATCAACCTATTAAGATGGCGAACAAAATATTGGGGATTAGTACAACCACAAGAATGAGAACGCGCCTTATCAGTGTTAGTCCTAACAGTGCAACTTTCTGAATTAAAAGAAGAACACTTCACATTGTAGAAAACTAAACGTTAATGTCGTCCATATAAATAGTTAAAATGTGATGAATTTTATAGCGGCTAAGACACTATTACAACTTATAAACTGACATGTCACCCCATTATCATCTCCACAGTTCGATGAACTTGAAAAGAAAGCTGACATGAAATTCATCAAAATTCATCGTAAAAACTATATAGGCGGCACAAATATGTCGAAGATTCTGGCAAAATTGGTTGTCAGATTACGTTCGCATCAACACCCCAAATGGCAACCAAAAAACATAAGATAGAGAAATCGAATCGAACCACCAAGGTGATGAACATTAGGAAGAATTACGGAGTTACATCCCGTAAATAATTTACACACCCGCGTCGTAAAACTAAAAACCCTCGGATAATCCTAGCATCAAGAGACCAATCACCAAATTATCACCCATACCAATCCAAAAGCAATGAACGACAACTGTAAGAAGGATATAGACATTCCCCCATAGCAGCCGCAATGACAACAGCCCAGGCGACAAGTCAAACAAGGACGGCGGAGTCATCCCACGTTCAAAAAACAAGCATGTCGTGGTTCTTAATAAACTTTGGTAATGAATGAAATTTTCGTTCAACCTAACGCACTCGCTACTATCAAAGGATGGAAGAATTCAGGTATCTACTTCGTCCGGTACGGAGGCCGGATTAACAGTAATGAAAAACGGTTGAATTAAAGCAAGGTTCATGAACTGTGAACTCCTAATACAAGAACTACGATGAGTGGGAATACGTATCTAATTTAAATTTAAAATAATTCTGTCGTTCAACTATATTTTTTGGCATTTTGTGGTTCAAAAAACTGACGAGTATTGATTATCAATTCTGTTTTCTGTCATTTTGCATTCAGGTTCAATTTTTCTTCTATTCAATGTTTATCTCCTCAGAATGTAGTTGAACGACTGAACATTATGAAATTTATATTTAGGTTATGTGCAATTTAAAATCTGTTTTACTGGTTATTGTTGCACTGTATCTCTATATAAAAACTAAAAACTGTAGTAGACGGTAGTGTAATTTACATATTGTATAATCTGTTCGGTGTAAAATATATTTGAGATGACATAAAGCCATCGACAAGCCTTAATTGCCTGCAACACATTTCAATTACACATCACACCGTGATGCAGTTGCAGTCATTTCGATTTAATGTTGTTCCACGAACTCGATATTGATTGATTAAATCGCGTTCAATATACAATACCACTCAGCAACACACACAGTCACATATTAAAATTGACCAATCATAAGTTGAATAATAAAATTCCCATTCTCAATTCAATTTTGTTCTTCTCACAGTACACATCAGTTTTCACACAAATTTTTTAGTTGACAAGCTAAGTTTCAATCAACAATTTGCTTTAGTATAAACTATTTAAGACATTTTTCTTTTAGTTATTTCAATTATTTTGTGTGAATAAAATAACATAAATATTGTATTTATAAGTTTTAGATTCTAGTTAAATGCCATTTAAAATGACCAAATGGTCCGATAATCTTTTTAAATTCTTAGATTTATACGAAAAAAATGAATGTTTATGGAATCCAAGAGTTGAAGAATATACGCTGAAGGGATCAAGAGATGCGGCAATTCGAAATATATTGAAGGAAATGCAAATAACTGGATTGACCGAGGCGGATATAAAAAATAAAATTAAATCAATTCGTACATCGTATAAACGTGAATTAACCGCAATGATACAATCAAAAATGAATTTAGGTAAAGTCGAGGGTGCCGAATTGTACGAACCAAAATTGAGTTGGTTTAAAAGGGCTGATAAATTTTTGCATGATGTGTCGGTGAATAAAAAAGCAAATAATTTCAAAAAAGCTTTGGTAATTATATAAATAATGTTAAATTATTATTTTTTGTGTGTAATTGAGATTAATTTGTTGTGTATAATGTTTTGATTGATTTGACATTATTGTTGATAACAAATTTTTGTATACATGTTTGACAGACACATGCAGTGACACCTATCAAATAATAGAATAAGTAGGCGAACAGTTTATTTTTATTTTTTCAGATGCAACCTATCAAAAAGGAAGTCTTTGAGTCGGTCAGGGCTAAACACGATGGTATTGAAGCACATAAAGAAATTGAAACTGTACAGCTTAAAACCAGTAATGAAACGGATGCTGATTATGATGAAGAAGACGAAGAAAATTTTGATGAAGAATATATTAACGATTCAAATTTTAACGCAACTGGAAAAGATGATAATCAAATTAGTGTGTCAACAGATCCGATCATTTACCGGATCGAACAACAAAGTCAGAGTAGCAATCAAAATAATAATCGTAAACGTGTGCATTCAGTTCATGAAGAATCAATCAATGAAATATCAATCCTGCAGCAGCACGAAGATGAATTTGAGCTGTTCGGTAAATCGATTGCTGCACAGCTTAAACGTATGCCGCTCTATAATGCGGTTATTTGCCAAGAAAAAATCCAATCGATTATGACCCAGGAACGAATAGTAGTTATAACACAATCGAATAAGAAATATCGCCCAGAATCTCATAGTTACCAGTAAAATAAATAAATTCTTTTATGTATGTTAAAAACTGCTTAAATTATTTAATTCTAATAATCTTATCATGCTACAATATAAATCTTAAATGCCCTCTAGTTCAATTGGAATTGGAATTTTCTGTGAAATAGCGAATTTCTTTAACGCTTCAAATTTTGCCTTCCAGTTTTCCGTATCCTCCCGACACAGTCGCGTATCATCCTGCATTTTTTCCATGTCGTTAAATTCCTAAGGAGTTTAATATTAATTTAGAATCACTGTAATTACATTTTAATACTAACTTTACCAACCTGTGACCTTTCAGTCTCCAGCTCATCTTTTTGTTCAATCCGCTTGATTCGGCAACTGGCCGCGTATCCACGATTCTTTAATGTTCGTCGACGTTGTTTCATCCGAACGATTTCGTCCCGGGACAATCCACGCAATTTTAGGGTGCGATTTAAATCACGGACCGATATTGAAACCAATTCGTCATCGGATATTCCAGGTATGGGGCACGGTGAAAGTGGGGCCTGTGATAACATACTTGATGAATGCTGAATCCATCGAAAATTACATTATAATTTTATAAACATTATATATAATAATCAAGTAAAATTTATACCATTTTGTATAATTTTCTATACAAAACAATAAGTTGGAAAAGATTTTCGATTTTCATAACGAAAACGTCACATTACCTGCGATCCTTTCCGTTCTCTTTTCATGTCGTGAGGCATTTTCCCATAAATTATCATCGAATTTTCTCGATATTGCACAGATTATTTAATTTGGTGGTCTTTTATTCTGGTAAAGAACTTTTGTGAGGCGTAATAAAATAAGGAAAAACTGCAAGTCATTCTCAGTGTATTGTGAAAGAAGATTTTTTTTCAACCTTCACGTTACTTCATAAATAGACGGCCATTTTGGATTTTGGTGAGATATTCAAGTGGTGAATAATGCGATTGTCAGCAATTTATTTTAATCTAATTCAGCGTTATTTTTACCCACGTAACACTTTGGTGGCCTGGTTTTTTTCTAAATTGTTTTAAAAAATGAATTCGTTAATATTTATGTAGATAGAATATTCCAATATGTGTCCGTATATTTAGACATCTTAAGAATTCAATTCATGAGAGCGGCAATTTTCAATTCCATAAGGGCCCAAAATAAATGGAAAGGGGTCATTTCTGTAGTCCACTAAATGAGTAGATATGACAATAAAATAATTAATTTCAATACATATATGTAACAAGACTATTTATTACCAAATTTCACATTCCATCTGGAAAATCATCATTTTCCTCGCTAGATCGTATTTCGGATCTAGCTTGTCGCGAAACATTAATATGATGAACATTTTTTTCTTCCCATAGTTCCGCGTCGAATATAGCCTTCTGAATATTTAATTTGGCTAGAGATTTACCATATTTTGTTTTAAGATTCCTTAACTGGAATGAGACACTCTCTCCAAAAATTATAAATTCGTCTTTGTCAAAATTATTAATGGATTCCTGCTTGAAATGCTTAGAAATTCGTTGCGCAGAGGAACCGTTTGGTTCTGTTACAAAGTTATCATTTGTGTATTTCCGATCCTCTAATTTTCGTTTTGGTGTTTGCTCGCGCGTTTCGTCACTGTCCGGTTTGATCCGAATTTCTTCATTTGCCAAACTCTCAACGTGAGAAATCTTAAATTCATTGAATGAACTATTATCATTTGAAATAGTATCGTCCACCGGTATACATTCATTGGGATTGTCCCCATCATCCTAAATATACAAATATTTAACTTTCTTTAATAAATAAACATATATAAAAATAATCGTTACAATTCTTACCAAATTATTATGTTCACGTCTTTTCTGCATCATCATAAAAGACATAGGTTTATATGCAAACCATTTTGATTCATAAACGTCTTCATCGCTAACGGCCGATTTCCTCGATTTAATCATTTTGATTTTTTCTCGACTGAATTGTGTCCGTAAAATGCCCAATTTATGTTCAATTTGTTTGGGTGTGGTGTTAAAAAAATTGGCAACTTCGGTTAAGGCATCCTTCCTTTTCTGAATCACTATTCTATTTTTGTAATCTTTGGGTGTAAAATTCCATATCGATTGTCTCATTGCGACCTGTTCGATTAGCTGTAAAGTCTTTTCCATTGTCCACTCCATGATCAATAATATTTCGTCTAAAAAAAAATAAATTATAAAAGTATGTATTATAAATATAACAACAACAACAACATGTTGACACATTGAGATAAAAACATTTGTGATAAAAACATTTATTCGTACACTGATAAAATATGTGAATAACTTGACGGTCTAGTACAACTGTAATAATAATAAACAGTGTTAAAGGCCATTACTGGCCCCTTACTGAATCAACAATCTGGCTCCAACGGTTTCGATCCTGAGCTTGGTCTTCATACTGTCTTAGACAATCTGAAGAGGCCAAGTCGTTCTCTACATCGTGGAGCCATCGTCGCCTGCAACGACCTCTGCGCCTACCATATGGTGGCTCTCCTTTCAGAGATCGCTGCACAATTCGTTCCGGATCAGCACGCAGAACGTGACCGAGCCAGCGTACTCGCTGAGATCTAACTTCATGTACAATATCGGGGATCTTCATCAGATCTCTGATCTCGAAATTGTACAGAGCTCGGTATGTACCATCTATTTCGCGTTTAGGGCCGTAAATCACACGCATGATTCTTCTCTCAAATGTAAGGAGCCATCTCTCGTACTCATCCGTCAGCGCCCAACTTTCACATCCAAACATAACAACGGGCCTGATCAACGCTTTGTAAAGCTTCAGCTTCACGGCACTTGATAAGTGTTTAGATTTTAGCAGTGGCCTTAGAGGATACAAAGAACGACTGCCAGCTGCCAGCCGCACTTTAATATCCTCACCCACACTGTTATCGTGAGTGATAAGAGAGCCCAAATATTTGAACCTCCTCACTCCCTCAAACGTGTGGTGGCCACTACTAAAATCTGGTGTGCCATTGTCTCTAAAACCAGAGATCAGGTATTTCGTTTTGGACTCATTGATCTGGAGTCCAACAGAAGCTGAAAACTCTACAAGCGGATCAAGTATTTCTTTCACTCCGTTGCTATTCAGTCCAATCACGCATATGTCATCTGCATATGCAAGCACTTGATTGGACTGGCGATATAAGATGTTGCGCTGAGGTGTTTCAGTTTTACGAAAGATATACTCCAACATGAGATTAAAGAGTATCGGGGACAGAGCATCTCCCTGCCGAACACCCGAGTTAACTGCAAAAATTGTCGATAGCCTGTTCTCAACTTTAACACAGCATTGAGACTGCGTCACTGTCATCCTACACAGTCGTACCAATTTTGTTGGCATTCCTAGGTATTCCAGGGCAGACCACAAACTCTCTCGATTGATCGAGTCGTAGGCCTGCCGGAAATCCAGGAAAACCTGATGTACCGAGATGGATGTCTCATAATATTTAGATAGAATCATCCGCAGCGAAAAGACCTGATCAGTGACTGATCGATTCGGACGAAACCCTCCCTGATAGTCACCAACCAAGCCCTCCGCCACAGGAGTGATTCTATCCAATAAAATGTATGACAGTAACTTGTATGCTGTGCAAAGGAGAGCTATACCGCGATAATTCTCACACTTCAAGCGGTCTCCCTTCTTGAAGATGGGGCATATCGCGGCCACTTTCCATTCATCAGGCATAACTTCGGTTCGCCATACTAATCGAATAAGGTCGAAAAGACAGTTCCACAAAGTATCCCCTCCGAATATCAAGAGCTCCGAATTAATGCAGTCCACTCCAGGTGAGCGGTTTCGTTTCATTCTCTGCATGGCCTTAGTGAATTCCTCATGGGATGGCTCCTCAGTGCAAATCTCCGCAGACTGTTTTAGAGGTGTCTCAACAACAGTCTGTGACGCATGATGAACATCAAGCAGCTCAGTAAAGTGTCCACTCCATGCGTCAAGTACTGCGTCGATGTTGACACAGAGGTTTCCATCCCGGTCCCGAATGGCGGTTGACGAAGGCCTGAAAGTATGGTGCAATCCAGTAATTCCTTTAAAGAAATTACGTGAACTACGCTCATTGCTGAGTTGTTGTACTTTCAGAACCTCGGCCTTCCACCATTCTCGCTTCTTCCGTCTACAAATCCGCTTAGCTGCCCTTCTTGCAAGAGCTGCCTTGTTTTTCCTTGCGATTGTAAGACGTTGTTGCACTTCATTATGGGCTATATTTTGTTGCTCAACTGCAAGGCGACACTCGTCATCAAACCAATCATTCTTGGGTCTGACTTTCACTATACCTAAAGTCTGTTGAGCAGCACTGACAACCGAAGTTTTCAGTACCTCCCAGACAGAGTTCACGCAGTCAGACTGGTAATTAGCTCCCTCAATGTTGTCGCTGACAAGATCCTGATATCGTTTCTTTTGATCTTCATTTATCAGACCTTCACAGTCGAAACGTTCCATCCGTTTCGCTGTGTTCCCCGACCTGTACGAAAACTTCCACCGTAGCTTTGCAGCGACCAAATAATGATCGCTGCCTACGTATTTGGTTGCTGACCGATAAGTTCTCACATCCTGCACAACCCGAGCTCGCCCTTTTGAAATTAACACGTGGTCAATTTGGCTCCGGGATGTTTTGCGAGGATGTGTCCATGTCTCTAGGTGTATCTGTTTGTGAGGGAAGAATGTGCTTGCTACTCTAAGATCATGAGCAATTGCAAAGTACATCATTCTCTCACCATTATCGGTCGCAGTTTCGTGTCGGGAGTACGGACCTATGTTTTCACACAAGTCGGCCTGATTTCTGCCAGCTCTAGCATTAAAGTCCCCAATTACCATTCTAACATCGTGTTCGGGTATAGATCCCATCAGATCGTCCAAGTCATTGTAAAATGAGTCTTTATCTTGGGGCTGGCTGACTTCTGTGGGCGCATGTACACAAATTATCGACAGGTTGGCTAACTTCATGCGCAGGCGAAGCATACACAATCGGTTATTGACTGCTTGAAAATCCAAAACAGCCTTCTTTACCTGCGGCCCAAGAAGAAATCCAGCTCCAAGATTTCCGAGGTCATCTCCACTGTAGAACAACGTATAGCCCTGGGACACATGGTCTCCACTTTGAGGCCAGCGAGTTTCTTGAAGAGCAACGAGTTCCAGCCGATACTCTTTCATGCACGTGATTAGACCCTCCAACGCTCCTGGTTTTCTAAGTGATTGCACGTTCCACGTGCCGATCCTAAATCTCGTATCCGGGTACTTGAGCGGGGGTCCGGTGTTGTTTTGGCGGTATCCATTTTTCGTTTTGTTGATTTTATAAACAGTTAATTTTTTTTTACGGATGCGGGTCGTCAGCCCAGCGATCCAACCGTTTAGTCGCCTCCTACGACAAGCAAAGGATACTGTGGTGGTATTCTTAGGAAACATGTTCGTGCAATTTAGATTTACGAGACATGTGAGTGCCCCCCGACCACAGGGGCCAACTGTACTTGACTCAAAGTTCGTTTCAGTTTATATAGAAACTCAGAAATTTGATCATATGGTATGCAGAGTATTGATAAATACAATGTGTACCAATCTAATTAGTATAAACACCATAGAATCGTAAGTATGTTTTCACTGTAGGAATAATTGTTTGTAACACTGTATAGTGTATAGTATGTAATGTATTGCACTACACTTACGATAATTTTATTATTCAACACTGTTTAAAAATAGTAAATTAATTAGGAACATGGAGTGATTAGACAAAATTAATTTTTATTTATTTCACAGATGTAATATTTTGAAAAATTATTATGATTCTAATTAATTTATATTTATAGATAACAATTTAACCACTGTGTATTGTGTTGTTTGATGAATTCGACTGTAAAATAAACATGTCAATTTTAGCATGTTTTAATAATATGTAATACATACATATATGAAGAGAAAGAGAATAAAAAATTTGAATGTGTGTACATTATATTAGTTTATTAACTGATTGTTGCTCTGGTTTTATGCTCAGAAATCATTAACTTATGTGCTATATACAATGTTAACTTATATATGGTTATTAATTTATGATGCGTAGCCACTATGAAGAGTTAAACAACAAAATATGTATTATAAACAATCTTTTTCAATCTCCGTCTTATTATAAACAAAACGTAGTATATACATTATATACACATAAGCATTTTTATTAGGCAAAAGTATGTATAATATTTGATCATCATGTGAATATAAGTTCATGAAAATCGTATACAGAAGACGTTAAACGCGCATGGAATTTATGAATCATCAGGCGTATCAAATTCGTAAACAAATGTTTGTTAATAGTTTTGTAAGTCCAGCTGCCATTATATGGAGACGTAATTTGTGTTCTGTCGCTTAAACTCGGTATACTAAGAAGTATATGTTGAAGCACTCTTAGTCGACGTTGACAATCATTACAAACGGAATGGTTGAATACTCACACTATCTTCGATTTTAATTTAACCCAAATTGGGTAATAAAAATGGCTGAGACCAAATCCGTTTTTGCGAACCGATATAAAGTGAATGAATCATCAACACCATTTGTTACCGACAATATTAATCACAATGGAATACGATTGTATACTAATAATCATGTAAATAGTCACCGGAACTAGAGGGTTTATTACAAATTTATCAAGGCGAACGTATCTTGAGCATATATAATCAACTGAATGGAAAATCTTAACAACACCACATAACATTTTGAAGAAAAATAATATTTACTCTACAATACTCTGAGACACTTTTGGAATTTTTTTTTAAAAAACAAAACGCGGAATTAAGGATTATCGTGTGTTTAAATTTTTCGACCCGCAACTCATATTAAACATGCTTGCTGCATTTGTGCAATCCGTCTTTAAACCAAAAGACGTAGATATAAGCTCGAAATTGTCAATGAGAGTCCTAGGAATCTATAGCGACATTTGAGTATGGCCGCAGTCCCGATCAAATATCTGCTTCTCATTTTTATAAATTATCATCAATAAAAAACTATTTGAACTGGTAGATTATGGGATTGATTCAAAGAACTGGTTCCGAGATATATTTTGGCGTTCCAACATGGATGTATTGTAATGAGATCGATTTTTCTTAGAATGTTCCTGTAAGTGTGTTATGATCCCAGCTACTAGAAAAACAATACGGCATATTGGTTATTCGGCATAATTCTAAGCCACAGTGACCAAATTTAAAAATGTGGACAATGTTTCAATGTCCAAAAAAAAATAATTTTATATGTTGCATTCAGGGTTTCGAGCCAGCGAATCTACGGTTTGGGTTCAGGTTCATTGGAACGAAATAATCTGGTTCGGGTTCAAATAAATAAAATATAAAACATTACCAATAAAAACTTACTTTGGCCTTATTTAATTAAAAAGTTTTCGATTATACGTAGGAACAGAATATCTCTTAGAGATTTCACTTTTAGGTTCATCCTGTGAGGAGCTAAAATTAATTTTATTGAAGAACATGTCCGTTAAACACTTATTTGTGTCGCAGGGACCACTAACACAATTTGAGCATTGAAATTCTATTTTAGGGTTTTCCCACCACTAACAAATATTGTTTACCTCAGGGACTCCTGGAAATATTTCATAAACCGCAAACTCCTGTTTCACGTTTAATTCAAAGCTACTCCGGCTGTCCAAATTGTTTGATATTGATGGTGGATTAATTGTAGTTCGCTCTTTATATTTTAAAACCAGTTTGACCATGTCTGATAAACTTTCCGATGATGCTTGAGATTGGAATAGCACTTAAACCTGCCGCGGCTTGGCTTTGTACCTATTTTTCCAATTGCAAATTTTTCAAAATTTTAATCGTACGAAGAATTTTTTTCTTTTGATCTCGTTTAATAACATTTGCATAAAAGTTTGCAGCTAATTTTTTACTCTTACTATAGGTTTCCATTTCTAATTTAAATTTCAACCAAAGCTCATAAAAATCGCCCAGATTCATTTTGTATAATTTTATGGTTAATATATTGACAGGCTTAAGAATTTTGGTAAAATCTAAACAAAACTCCCAAACGGTTCCACGTTCATACTTAGTTCTGGATCCATTACACCTGTGCAAAACGTTCTGTACGTTCTGTAAAATTAAAATTCGACGTTTGACATGGTTAAGCGTCTATCAGAATAGACGCTTAACCATGTCAAACGTATAATTTTAATTTTTTTAAGTTGGACAGTTAATCATACCTATTTTGTAACCAAGTTTTTTTTGCTGATATAGGGGCTCGTTTTTTTTGATACTATTCTGCATTTATTAATTCGGCACTTGTTCATGTATACCTATAAAAACCAACAACTTTCCTGCCATTGTGCGGCAGGATTGTATTGTCGACCAAGACATTCTATTAAAAACGAACAATACTCAGAGTTCTTCAAGCGTCTGGGAAAACGGATCATTCAATGGTACCACCTATTGGTAACTTCTATGCGAAGAATACTCATTGGGGTTCTAGATTACCTATACAACTAAAGGAAAAGAATTACTGATTGCTATTAAAGAAAATGGATGTGAATCCATTTAAACTGGAAAACCAACATATTGGCCAACTAACCCATGAAAAATACCTGACCTGATCGATTTTTTTATAACCAAAAATGTTTCTGGATTCTGCTTATTTGACCATCGCCGTACATTTTCATTGCTGCTACATGCCCCTTTTATATTTTGCAATTAATTGGAAAATGTGAAAATTTTAATAGAAGCTGTGTTGAACTAATTTGTAAGATGAAATTAAATTAAAAAAACCTTACCCCGAATGTCCACTAAGCAAACGCCAATTACTTGCTTACATGACCACTGCCGGACAATTTCATTACTAATAAATCCATCTTTGAATAGAGCAAAATGAAAATTTAACAGAATCATAATTGAATTAATTTGTAAGAAATTAAATTAAAATTGTTTTTAGTTTTAATCGAGACTTAAACTCAGCTATACCTATTTGTTTTACTTTCAGTTTGTATAGGGAAATTTTTTATTTGGACGTTATTCATGTTCTGACTTAAACTTAAAACTTGTATGGCCAGTGGTCAATATTGTCGCCCGCCTAGAAAATCACACCAAGCATCATTGACTGCAACGCAAGTTTTATAATTTTTATGAACATAAGGGAGAATAGCTTGTCAGATTTTTAACTTCGTCGAAATACACTAATAATATACATGCCACCGCATTAAATGCTGCACCTGGCACTATGCAGTTCAGTTAAGTATCAGACGATATTAATGTTGGGACATTTATGGTTCTACTCAGCTTCTGTTAAAAAATTTCCCCCAAGTTTCTCAATTCAATTGGAAAGTATAAAAGATTTGCATACCATCAAATAAATATACGGTGGTGGGCGAGGTAGTAGAGTAGTTGACGTTGGATTCGTGGACATAGGTGCGAGACAAATTAGCGACGGTATTATTTTAATTTAATTTCATCTGTATTCAAATTGGTTCAACACACAGCTTCTGTTAAACCTTTTCATATTTTTCAAGTAGTGGCATATATACAAGATGGGTATATAGCGATGGTGAAATAAACGCAGAGTCCATTGCCTTTGCTAAAATTTTCAATATTTTCTATTCAAATGACAGATATAAAAGATTTGTATAGTATGAAATATATATGCGGCGGTGGTCCAGTAAGCAAAGTCAGTGACTTTGGATTTATGGATCTAAGTTCGATTGTAGTGTGTTCATAAACTCGACATTGTAACAATAAAATTTCCCCTTATTGTTATACAAATGTCATTACCAACTCTACTCGGTACTGCCTTTCTATACTTCAAAATGACAGTCGTAACAATATTATTACAATGTCGAGTTTATGAACACACTCCTGTGTGATTGGATTTTAATCATGGCTAGTTCAAGCCTCAATAATATATACATATTTTAAATTTAATTGCAAATTGGTCAGATTTAAATCAAAAAGCGATTTTTTTTAATTTAATGAGAAATATGTGGATTTCAATTTTGTTACTCTTAATCGAGGTTCGAACACTGCACAACATTCACGATTCTAAATCCTACGACACCGCTTACTTTACCACCTCACCATTTCCATATATTGATTGCCGCTATACTCATCCTTTATATTTGCTAATTGAAGGGAGAAAGATATATTAAATTAAAAATTAATTAATACCAAACAGAGGCTTGAACTCAAGTTCACAGTTCCAAATGCTAACGATTCTGCTTGCTGGACCACCGGCGTATATAAAATTGGTGATATCCAAATCTTTTATGATTGTCAATTCAATAGAGAAAATTGAAAATTTTAGCGTCAGGAATGGACTATACTTATTTGAAAATTTTCATTACCGTCATACACAAGAGATGGCTCTTATACTTGCAGAAATTGAATGTAGATTTCAACAGAAGCTGTGTTGAACCAGCAGAATTTTACAGCAGAAATTAAATTAAAAAAGTATTGGCGCTGAAGAGTCTTGAACTCGAGTCCACGATTTCAAGAGCATTGAATCTGCTTACTCGACCATCGGCGTATTAAATATTGGTGCTGAACAACGATAGAAATCTTTATAAAAAGATTATAATCTTCATTAAAAATAATCCGGGGAAATTGAACAATGACCGTGCCATAAAATTTAACACACCTCACTCCATGGTAAAACGAAATCGAGTTCAAGAAGGCTATGCGTGCTACCGAGTTATTAAAAAGCCAAATCGTTGAGATAACCAACACTTGTTCTATATAATATGTGCCAGACTGATGACAAAATTTTCACAAAATTTAGTGAATGTGTTTTGTTGGATGACGAAACGTGCATGAAATTGGTTTTGAAACACTTCAAGTTAAATACATTTGCAAAAAAATGTATGATTTGGCCAGCAATTTGCAGTTGTGGAGCCAGGTTTATGTCACATTTTTCATAATGACGTATTTTGCCGCTAATTCTTCAACACGATTCAGCAGTAAAGTTTTGGCCATATAGCTCGTTCACGCGACACTAATTCCAACATAAGCAATAAATTTGCACGAGATTAATCAAATCAATGTTATCTCAAAGAGTCCACAGGCATAGTTATGCCAGAAATAGGGAGCATCAAACAACATGTGCGTGATTTTATCGGTAATAACAAAATTTATAGAGGTGATTTGTGCAAAAATTAAAAAAACTCAACAAATTTAATTTAATTCGAAAGAACATTTCTTGCCATTTATTCTTTAAAGATTACTTCTTTCAAATGATGGCCGCAACTGCGATGGTCCTTTCTTAAAGTCCAATTTTGGATGAGGCGTTCGAGAATATCGAATGGTATTTGGCGAATGACACGAGGAATGTTGGCTTCCAATGCCTCAAATATAGCTGGTTTGTTCACATAGACTTTGGACTTTGCGTAGCCCCAAAGAAAAGAATCTAGAGGTATCACACGATCTGAATAGCCAATTCAACGGTCCGAACCGTGAAATTAATTGCTCGCTGACATGATTTTTCAATAAGTATAAATTCAAACTTTTCGATGATATTCCAAATATCCCGCACGAAACACATTCCTCACAGAACGCTGATTTTCGTAATAAAGCTGAACAATTTGTAGATGCTATGTTGGGCTCAGTCTTTCCATGATGAAATAGCCAACAATACTGAATAAATAAAAACATGATGACAGTTTGAAACTATTCATGCGTCTATCGTCAAAAAGAAACAAATGAAAAAATCACCTCTATAGATGAACGCTTTAACAAAATACTCCCGCGAACTAGCGCATTCGATTTCAAATCGCTAAAATATCGTTGGTTGTTGAAATTATTTTAATTGTCGACGTTGACAAAAAACACTGCCAAGTAGTCTACGTTATATTTTACGTGTTGACAATCACGTAGATTACATGGCGTAATCGACCTCGCCCATCCCTGAAAGTGCAACATAAAGTGTTATTATAAAAGACACTGGAACAACTTTATTACCTTTTTTCTTACCTCATTACATGCCTTCGTTACAGCTACGAGTATGATGATTGATATAATCAAAATTGCTTCCAGAAAATAACACGTCATATACCTCGTGTAGCATGGAATTGTCTCAGGATAATAATTTTTATCCAATTATCGATAAACTAAAATTAATCAAATCATGAACTAGGACCTAATTTTATTTGCATACTATTAAATAAGAATACATAATATCTATATTGAACATAAATTATAAATAGAATAACTGAATTTTTGACGATGTTAAGTTATTTAGTTCAGATAAATTTTCCAAACTTTGAAAATTTCTTTCAATTTACAAATTATTTTATTAAATAAATTGTTTCTAAAACACGCCAATATCAATTATAAATAATAAAATTAAATGTCAAATTTCAGTTCCGATTAATTATTTTTATTGAATTTTCATTAATTTTATTGAAATGACATAAATCACGTAGTTTTATTATGCTTCAATTAAATATGTCAGATATGCTGTTTAGGTGTATCATAATTTAATTAACATCAAGTTGATATCTGTAGATAGTTAGTTTTATGAACAAACAAACGAAATCTTATTAATTTTTAAGTAAAGATAACTACTTTTAACAAAACGAAAGTTTTTGCATTTTACAACTGTAACTACTATAACAAATTGATTACATATCTTATTTATTTTTAATTAAATAGAAGATATAAATTTACAATAACTTTTATTTAAATAATTAGTTTATGGAAATTTAAATAATAAGTAGTTAACTACAATTATGAATTTATTTGAAAAAAAATTTGTTTTGGTAAGAAAGAAATTTTGAAAGTTTATAAAATTAGAAATTTTTTCTGATTCAAACCCAAAAAATATCATTTTCCAAAACTGCCCAACCTAATTTAATTGAAATTGAAAATTCAAATTGGAATACGTTACACAATTTTTATTACAACGTCCTCGCGTTTTCAAACGGATACCATTTTATATTGTAACCCATCGGCGCATTCCTCAACCTCAACTGTTTTTTGTTGAATTATTGCTTGTTGTTCACGTTGTGCATTTGTGCTTCGAGTATTGTTGGCTTGTATTTTTGATTGAACCTCTTTGGTTGTAGGATTGCATATACAATTAATACAATCTTATGAATCTGGAAAAATCAATTTAAGAATATAATAAATTAGTATACTCAACATCATCACATATAATTATATGCGTAATACATATATAAACTTTTTAAAATATAAATTAAAATTTTTAAACTTATCTCATTGATTAAGCTTCTGAATGTTTAAGCGAAGTAAATAATCTACGGCATTTGCAGATCTGGATTTGAGTTGATGTGACGTGGATACGCATTAAATCTTTCTCTAATAAATCTCAAAAAGTCTTCAAATTAGCGCAGTATTTCGTGCAACAGCAAATGTATGAGTCACGGATCGCGCTACTTGGCTTCTCTTTTTAGTGCAACATCAGTTGGCTGAGTTTTTTCAATAACATCTGTTGCATGGCCGGTTGATAAATAAAACTTTTGATCATTTAATTCATGACATATTTGCGCTTGTCGTAACGTCCACACAACTCCTTCCATAATTGACTATAACTTGCACCCGCGATATGATTATATGTTTAATTATATCAGCCGCTTCGCCTCGAAGATAACCATATTGAAATTTTTCAACGTTATTCAAACCGATTTTGCTGGAGAGCAGATGTTGTGTGTAGGTCTCTGAAACTGGGTAACTGTTTAAACTCACCGGAAAATGCAGGCACATTCAGCTCCGGTAAATCAACGGGGTAATGTTGTTCATCCAACGTTTAAATTATATTCGTTATAGTCGTTGTGTAAATAAATAAGACAAAACTTTATACTGCTATAGACTACGTTGTCACAACGTGGTGGTATAGCTATATCCGATCAACAACTAGCAGCACTGCGCAAAAAGGATCTAACCTAAAATGCTTCACAATACTTTGTTTTCCCTGAAATACAACAAAATTATGATGATTCACTCTTATCCAAATCACGCGACGGACCAACTAATCAGAAAATCAACGAAGGCAACAATAAGTAGGCTACACTATATCTATAATTAAAATTGTGGTTGAATTACCTCGCCATGATGCCAACAGTGCTACTTCCTCGTTTGAATTATAGATCCTATATTATTGCCGCACCCATACTTTGGAATAACATCCTGAGACCGGGGTATATATCGGGTTTTCCCTTTGGGACTTGACAACTTTCAGAACTTTCACTGTGAACGTACCCTTAAACAAATAACCAAACTATTAGTGTCAAAACATTCAGTAAAGATAACATTTTCACTACAAAAATTCCGAGCGTTCCTCCAAGTCCTTCGCCAAACAAACAGAATATGCGTTATTGGTCGTGTGAAACTTCTCATGTGCTTTAAGAAACACCGTTTCATCCAAAAAATAATTGTATGGTGTGGTTTTCATGCTGGTGGTGTCATTGGACCGTTTTTTTTTCGTTGATGACAGTTATCAATTTGTAAACAAAAAATTGGAAAGGAAAATTGAAAGAAATTTTGAAAGCTTAGATAATGTATCTGAAAATATATATAATTGTATTCGCCGTAGTTCTATCTTATAGTTTAAGCGATGACCAACATCACGTTTTTTTTAGTTTTCTTATACGATTCCATATGCAATTTTTTCCTGTCTTCTAGAAATTGTAATCAAAATCGTCGTTAGCAAAAGTCCCATAGGTTTTTTATAAATTAACCTGTGTGAATTATAGTTTAAGCCCACACATGAATAGTTCATTTAGGTTGTATGTCCAATAATAATTATCATCTGTATGCATTGGCCCCTGTGGTCGGGGGCACTCATATGTCTCGTAAACCTAAATTGCACAAACAAGTTTTCCTAGAATACCACCACAGTATCCTTTGCTTGTCGTAGGAGGGTACTAAACGGTTGGATCACTAGGCTGACGACTCGCATCCGTAAAAATACTCCATTGTTTGTAATATCAACAAAAGAAAAACTGGATACCGCCAATCCAATACCGGACTCCCGCTCGTTGCTCTTAAAGAAATTAGATGGCCTAAAAGACCCCGGACTATACGTTGTTCAACAGTGGAGATGACCTAAGGAATCTTGGAGCTGGATTTCTTCTTGGGTCGCAGGTAAAGAAGGCCGTTTCAGATTTCCAAGCAGTCAATAACCTATTGAGTAAGATTCCCTTGCGCATGAAGTTAGCCAACCTGCATCGATAATTTGTGTACACGCGGCATCAGAAGCTAGCATGCCCCAAGATAAAGAATCTTTTTACAGTAACTTGGACGATCTGATGACTTAAACAAAACCGCTCACCTGGGGTGGACAGCATTAATTCGGAGCTCTTGATATTCGGAGGGGATATACTCTGTGGAACTGTCTTTTCGACCTTATTCGAGTAGTATGGTGAACCGAAGCTATGTGTGATGAATGGAAAGTGGCTGTGAGACTCATCGCGGGATAGATCTTCTTTTTACCTCATACAAGTTACTGTCCTACATTATATTGGATAGAATCACCTCTCTAGTCACGTCTTTTCGCTACGGATGATTCTATCTAAATATTGAGACATGCATCTATCTTCGTACATCAGGCCTTCCTGGAAATTCGGCAGGCCTAAAAAAATTAAAAAATTAAAGTTGGGCGGATTTTACTACAGCACTCAATGCCACTAATGGGCCCACGGTGCAATACCCACCCACATTCACACTAATTCATCCCATTCACACAAGTACAGTATACCACCTGCGCTCCTTGTCACCCTGTACAGTGACATGAAAGATGGGTCGGCCAATGAGTTCTACATTCCAACAGAGAGTCATAGATGTTTTCAATTTAATCACCGATCGTAATCGGGAGACGAAAAATCCCTTTTGCATCCCGCCTCTGTTGGGATTCGAACCCGGTACCTCCCGATCCAAACGCCGCAGCTTTAACCACTGCGCTATTTGCTCGGTAACCACTGCGCTATTTGCTCGGCAGGCCTATGACTCGATCAATCGAGAAAGTGTGTGGTCTACCCTGCTGTACCTAGGAATGCCAACAAAATGACAGTGACGCAGCCTCAATGGTGTATTAAAATTGAGAACATGCTATCGAAATTTTTTGCAGTGAATTCGGACGTTCGGCAGGGAGATGTTCTGTCCACGCTACTCTTTAATCTCATGTTGGAGTACATTTTTCGTAAAAATGACTCACCCCAGCGAAACATCTTATATCGCCAGTCCAATCAGGTGGTTGCATATGCAGATGACATATGCGTGATTGGACTGAATAGCAACTGAGTGAAGGAAATACTTGATCCGCTTGAAGAGTTCCAGATCAATGAGTCCAAAAAAAAAATACATTTTAGCAGTGGCCACTACACGTTTGTAGGAGTGATGAGGTTCAAATATTTAGACTCTCTTATCACTCACGATAACAGAGTGGGCGAAGTACATTATCGAGATCAGAGATTTGATGAAGATCCCCGATATTGTACATGAAGGAAGATCTCAGAGAGTTCGCTGGCTCGGCCACGTTCTTCGTGCTGATCCGGAACGAATTGTGCAGCGATCTCTAAAAGGAGAGCCACCATATATGGTAGGCGCATAATTATTGTCTAAAACAATATGAAGACCATGCTCAGGCTCGAAACCGTTAGAGCCAAATTATTGATACAGTATTTGAAATAAGTTTTTATTTTTGTTCTCAAAAAATGATGAAAGGCTGGTCAACGTTCGTTTTGTTATGCATTTTGTTATTATTTGGTGTATTTTTATTAAGCAAAATTCCTGGAGATTGTGCAAATATAGTAAATTAAGATGGATAAATTCAATTTGAATTAGTTTTTTTAAAATACTTAAAAAGTTATTTTTTACAGGCGCGTGTGATAAAATACGTAATACCTACATATCTCAAAACTACTAAAATGGATATGAGCCCATTTTTCTTACGACGGCAGCTTATAAGTCTGACGCAATTTTAAAATATGTAGAGTTTGCAAATTTTTAAGGGTTTCGCACATTTTAAAACCATTATTTTTAAAGTAAGTATTTATAAAAATTATTTTGTTTATTCTTAATCTTATCAACTATATATACAAATAAACCATGAACAATCAATAAATTATTTCTAGACGTACTAACAATTAATTATTTGAACATTACATCACTCAACACCTATATCATTGCCTAATTATTAATACTGTATATATTTTTAAATTAGAACTAATCTTATTGTATAACACAATTTTCTGAATTTTATAAATTAGAATTTAATTGGATTTCTTAAAATTAATTCCCTAATGATAAGATATAAATTAAATAATGTATCAATAAATAATATTTCATATATACACAAATATATATTTATAAGTGTTCCAGAGTCGACCACACACATTTAAACACTTGATAAAAAATACATTTTGAATTGAACAATTCGAATTAATTGTTCTAAAATTTTCATAACTTATATAACTTTTTAATATTCAATCTAATTAAAATGAGTTTGTCATCGTCAAAACGGTTTTGTCCCAATAATAAAGAATTGGGTTGGTTCTATACATAATACAACATTCAGAAGGTATGCATACATACGGTATATACAACACAAATTAAGAACTATACAGTGACCGTATTAAAAAATAATAGTTTTGTAGTGACAAAAAATAATAGTTTTGTAGTGAAAATGTGTGTATACCAAATTTTACTCGACCTTGCCCAGAACTTACATAGTAAAACACACGAAAAATTGTACTGCTTCAATGCTAAATTTTGTTTTGTGTGTTTTACTATGTAAGTGCCTGGCAAGAGTGACTATAAGTTGGTATATAGATATTTTATTTTGTTTTTAAATTGAATTTATCATAATTTATAAATAATATTTTAAAATAAATATTTGTCATAGCGGGGTTAATATCGCAAATAGCTAAAACTATTTACGATTTATATATTCACCAAGTAAACGGAATTGGGATCCGATTTGTAGTGGTTTTGAATTAAATAGTTAAGCTAAATTAATCTGTGAAGTATATGGTTTATCTTATACAAATTATTAATAATAATGTTCATTTAGGAAGTAAATTTAACATTTAAATAATTTCTTTGTGGCAGAAGAAATGTATAGTTGAGAATAAACTGACGGGGTAAACCAACAGATTCTACCCAAACTCGTCGTAATTTCCTTCATTCAAGTTCTATATAAAATGATTTATTTGGTCAAAAGTAAAATTTCCGAGTATTTTAATTAAATCTATCGAATCATTTCCGTGGTCCCTCCTGTTAAAAGTGTTAAAGTTGACTTTACCATTCATTCATACCACATGCGTAAAGTGTGTAAAATGATTGCATAATTTTACATTATAGTTATATCGTTATAAGGATACTCCGCAGTCACCATCGGCATCATTTTACTAATCACTTCAATCTGGGATTGGGTTTTGGTAGTGTCCTTCTCATAAACAATTTTTTATCAAATCATATGGTAATTGCGGAATCATGTTCCAGGTTAACACTTCTATGGGACGATCTTCGGGATATGAAGTGCGGAACTGTAGAGTTTAGCTACAATGATACTGATAAATATCGGGATTCGATCTTGTGAAATTAATGCTTCGTGTGTATGATTGATTGATGATAATTTGTTAAATCGACTGATGAACAATGGGTGATTTAACAGATTTAGTATACTATTCTGCTTTTGATTAAACCCCGATTAATTCAACATTTTCTTCAAATAGTCCTTGATGTTCTAATGGAAACACAATTTCTTCATCCACTTTAAACATCTTCAATAGAGGTGTTTTTTGGTTCATCGTTCGGAACGATATATCTCTGGTCCTTCAGTTAGCCTTGGGGTTCGTTGATGACATAATTCGTACGAAGATTATCCATACATTGGATTTTTCGTCTTAGTCGAAGTACTCTCGTTGATACATAAGCTGAATATAAATTAAGCAAAACCGGGTCAATCAATTTTAGCGCAAATTACATCACGATTGAATATTTCTTTAATAAAAAACTCAGAATTGTTAAAAGTTTATAACGACCTGCATAAGGAAGTAGAATAAATCTAGTCGTTAGGCTTGGAAATTTTCGAAGTGCAAATAAACATAATCTTTTCTAATTCTGCTCAAATATGGTCACTTCCAACAATGTAGCTAGAATTTCAGATCACAGTAGCGTGTACCAATAGACAGGCTTGTCTATTAACGAAACCAAGTATCGATGAAGCCTTCGCAACAATTATCTCGATGTGTTTAGAAGTCTAAGTCTTTAAACTCAACAACTCTATCAATTCCCACGTCATATAAGCTGTACGAGGTAACATGCGGTTATTTTGCAAATAATATAATTTTTAAGGTTTCAAATAATACGCAAACTGAAATAAGATCAGGATCTTGTCTGTCATTATAACTCATCCTTTGCATATGGATGCCTTATACGATTCTATTTTTAGAGTTGATATATATTGCCAGAAATGTGGTGGATTAGATTTGATTACAGACTTACTTTCTAATAATTAATTGCGATCTATAAATTGATTTTAAATTTTAAACTCATCCCGAAGAAAGAATACCACTAATAATCAGGTCAGTTGCACCATTTATTCGCTTCAATTTGTCTGTTTCGCGTCAAATAATTTTTCACGATACGAACAATATTTGTTAACTGTTTTGGGAATAAATAGAACAGCCCCGCGTACAAAATTTCAACTGGCCAGCCAGGAAATGTTTTCAAGATATCCACTTAATGAGTAATAATCCTTAATCGTCAATCCATTGTGAACTATACGATTAATTAAAACTGGTGGGTGATGAATACCTAAAAAGCAAGCTATCCTATAAGTCATCCCAAGGTTGATCAGATGTTTGTATCGTTAGTAAAAAACCAGCTCCATAAAAGTGCTTTTTTGATGACCCATTTCAAAAAATGAATAAGATTAAAGACGAACCGCTATGATATTTTTGTTGGCAGGTCGATTACCTTTTTGTAAATTTTGTATACATGTGGTTCTTCATCTCACTCATCTTTGCACGACAGGGTAACACTTAGTTCAACATTTATACACATGTGGTGTAATGCACTAATAAAATAGAATAATAGAAGAATATATTAAGTTTTGATTTATTTATAGATTTTGGCAAAGTGAACTCTGGTCCATCTGTATAGTTCTTAATTTGTGATTTGAGCCATAAAATAGTTAACTATTTTCCGAAAAATATTGAAATTAGTTATAGCCAACGTTAATATTTAACATCATTTTCTAGAACCTAATCCTTTCTAGTTTTTCCACCATTTCGGCATTTTATGTAAACACTCGGTTTAGCTTGTTGATGTCTCATTTCCTTGTGATTTACGATGATAAATTTGCTTAGACGTTATGACGAAAAGCTGAAAATGAAATATATAAATAAAATTTGTAAATAAATATCTGACCAGATTGGAAAATGATTTTAGATGGAAGATATGATCTGCCGCCACACAATAGCACCACATTTTCAAATAGTTACAAATTTGGCATTCACTTCTAATTGACATGACAGAATTAAAATTGCCCTAGAAATTGATGAAATTCAATGCACACAGTACAAAAATATTAAATATACGAGTCCATGAGTTTTGCACACATCCAAAATAATTATTTTGTTCATTGATTGCCACGTAACGATATTCAACATACTTATTCAAGATACATTTTTTTTTCAGTGTTCATCGGATCGCATTCAGGTCTGATCATCTGTATATGGTTTTCTGTGATTTTACTTAAAATCTACTCTAGAGCTTGCCATTTGATTTATAACTAGAGGTTTAGTTGAAATTTGAATAAAAGTGCATTATGGCCATGGGTTTTTATTTTGAAGTTAAATAATTTTGCAACGGCTCCGTTAAAACTATATGTTTTGAAAAGAGGTTGCACCTCAATCCCTGCAAAACTGATCTGGTTGTCTTTTCCAGACGTAGAGACAGTGCTACGATATCTGTTCCCACTGAGGACAGAGCACGTCAAGCACCTAGGTGTTATTCTAGATAGTAAACTTCCCTGGAAATTTCACTTTGATTATAAGCTGCAAGAGGTCATTGCTAGTTTTTGGCAATGCAGAAGAACATATGGCAATTCCTGGGGTCTGACCTCCAAAATGATGCCATTCATCTACAAATCACTGGTTTTAAATTTACTGCCGTATGCATCAGTTGTATGGTGGCCAGTTGTAAAACTAACGTCTTCTGTAGCCAGGCAGGATAACCATTGATATGTTGCCTACTCCTCTTCTTGATAGGAGTCTATTCTATGAATAACCGGCTATTGCCCAAATTTAACTTTACCAATTCATTCTCCGTCGTCTTGTTTTTTTGCGGATGGCTCTCGTTCAGAAGTCAGTGTAGGGTTTGGATTCTATTGTCCAAGTATGGCCTCAGATTCTCTGGTATTCTGGGTAAACACTGCACGGTTTTTCAAGCTGAATTAATTGCACTTACCCATAGTGCTTGTGATAACTATCTACACTACTGTTGCAGCTGTCCGGCCCTTGCCGATGCTAAAGCCCAACTGCTCTCTTACGGATTTTCAAACTTTTACAGTTTGCTAAGGTTGCAGTACACTCCTGCGAGTTAGTATAGATTCTCTAGGTTTGAACCATGGGCCCATTGTGGCATTGAGTGCGGAACCTCTAGGTTCCAACCGTTTACATGCAATGAAATGATTATATGAAAGTTTGGCTTCTCAATATCAGTTCACTTATTAAATTTTTTTAATCCTTCATAACCGAATTTTAAACCAACCCTCGAACTATGGTGGTATTTAAAGTTTTAAAGTAATTGCCAAATTTTTCTTCATCAGTGCTAAACAATTCTGCTTGATTCGGTATATGATAGAAGAAAAATTCGAAGAATCATTCATTTCCCAAGCTTGACTCATATTACCAAATCAAAATAATTTGAGAGATATTCCAATACGGCTTTGTTTACAATCTTGTAATACTTGTCTGATTCTAATATCAATGATTGGAGCATAAATCGAGTGCATGGTTTAATTGAAAATTTAGGTCAAAGTCTAATCAAATTTTGCTCTCAATTTTCAATCAAACTTGTATGGGACAACAATTGCTAATACAAATTCGTTTGCTCAAATAAAATCTGAAAATTGACACAATTAAATGTGATGGATTATAGCTTACTTTTATAACTTGGACTATACCGATATGGAATAATCATTCTAATTAATAATCGAAATTAATTATTAACATTTGTGCGACAATAATATCCAAGGATGCAACACTTTTGGCACAAATGTTGTGGATGCACTTTGGATTGATCCGATACGTCTAGCCCGTCTGGTTTCTCCAGCGGTCTCTGAAATTAAATACAAAAACAATTTCTTACTATACAAATGAAGTTGATGATATCCACATAAAGAAAGCGTTAAAAAAACAAAACAAATTAAATCAAACAACTTACCTTTAGTCTTATATATGCGTGTTAGATGCCATTATATATTTAGCCCAGATAATACCTTAAATCGGCCGATGGAATATTTGCATTATTCCACTGTATACTTTGTACACCATTATTTAGTAAGCAGCCAAACATATCACGTTTAAAACTTGTGTATAACACTAATGCCATTGCAGAATCTTCATCAGCCAAATTAATTATATCACCATACTGTATTCGAATTCCAGTAGCGTACTCGTAAAATAAGTCAAGAAATCTTTTAAGTTTCTTAACGATTAAAATTTTTTGTTGATTGGTTGGCGCAAATTCGTGACAATTGCGTCTCTCGTATAGAGAATGAACGAACAGTCTTAAGTAATTAAAATATTCGGGATCGTTAACATCAATTTCGTTGATGCTGTAGCCATACATAAGCGATGACGATAAAAAATCATCGAATATGTAAGCATTAAAATGATTGTTTATTAAACCCGGATCATTATTGTCATTCGATGAGGTTACGCTTGGCGTAGTTGGGGCAGAAAATGGATTTCTACCACCGGGCAACGGAGCACACTGAAATATAATTTATTGTATAACATCATAAGGAATTTTGAAACCATTTTTTGGTAAATTCGTAACTGTTTGGCTCGATGAATGACTTGGATAGATAGTATATAGACGATATGATTGATACAAACCTTTTTGATTGTCTAACAATGGCAAATTTTAGTACACAAAACAAACAAAAATCAAACAAACAAACCAAACAATAACAGAACACTATTCATATACGTAATTATCTTACCTGCTTATGCGGATATGTTGGAATTTTACATTTTATACAATACTGAGCCATGTTCGCCCAACTGTTACCCGACATCCAGCACCGCCTACATTTGGGGCACTTAAACATCCCAAAGCATCTTTTTCTCCCTTGGTACGGAGTGATGCCGTCGATTTTAGCAGTTGGCAATGGGCAGTCTTTAATAAAATGTCCTCTGCCACGACATATATGGCAGACATAATTGAGTGGTATTTGCGTAATTTTTAATTTTGCCATATCATCGACCAATTGCGAAGCAGTGTTTGAAGCCATAATAATTAATATGTGATATATGTATATATAGATCTGGAAATGAAATATATATAAACTTTATAATACACTGTACATTTATAAATTCGCAGTTTCATGCAAAATTATTGCTATACCCGAATAAGCCGATACTTGAGGTTGTTTAATAATCAAAACGCAACAATATCAGGTTTAGTAATTAAAACTATTTAACGATCGTGATCGGCCAATATCGTAAAATTAGTTTTGTGTTCGTCAAACGACCATAAAGGAATCGGATAAAGCGGTGACGTCACCAAACTATTTTGTTTGATTTGTATATTTGGAGAAGAATTACAGGATTTAAGGACAATTAATGTAATTATGCAACAAAGTTGTAATAAATATTGACAACGAAAAACCAATATTTAACATTTTAGAATTCGCAAAAATTACAAAATTTCTAAACTTTGTAAAAATAATAAAAATCTTAGAATTTGAAAAAATTCAGATATAATAATAACAGTGTTAAAGGCCATTACTGGCCCCTTACTGAATCAACAATCTGGCTCCAACGATTTCGATCCTGAGCTTGGTCTTCATACTGTCTTAGACAATCTGAAGAGGCCAAGTCGTTCTCTACATCGTGGAGCCATCGTCGCCTGCAACGACCTCTGCGCCTACCATATGGTGGCTCTCCTTTCAGAGATCGCTGCACAATTCGTTCCGGATCAGCACGCAGAACGTGACCGAGCCAGCGTACTCGCTGAGATCTAACTTCATGTACAATATCGGGGATCTTCATCAGATCTCGGTATGTACCATCTATTTCGCGTTTAGGGCCGTAAATCACACGCATGATTCTTCTCTCAAATGTAAGGAGCCATCTCTCGCACTCATCCGTCAGCGCCCAACTTTCACATCCAAACATAACAACGGGCCTGATCAACGCTTTGTAAAGCTTCAGCTTCACGGCACTTGATAAGTGTTTAGATTTTAGCAGTGGCCTTAGAGGATACAAAGAACGACTGCCAGCTGCCAGCCGCACTTTAATATCCTCACCCACACTGTTATCGTGAGTGATAAGAGAGCCCAAATATTTGAACCTCCTCACTCCCTCAAACGTGTGGTGGCCACTACTAAAATCTGGTGTGCCATTGTCTCTAAAACCAGAGATCAGGTATTTCGTTTTGGACTCATTGATCTGGAGTCCAACAGAAGCCGAAAACTCTACAAGCGGATCAAGTATTTCTTTCACTCCGTTGTTATTCAGTCCAATCACGCATATGTCATCTGCATATGCAAGCACTTGATTGGACTGGCGATATAAGATGTTACGCTGAGGTGTTTCAGTTTTACGAAAGATGTACTCCAACATGAGATTAAAGAGTATCGGGGACAGAGCATCTCCCTGCCGAACACCCGAGTTAACTGCAAAAATTGTCGATAGCCTGTTCTCAACTTTAACACAGCATTGAGACTGTGTCACTGTCATCCTACACAGTCGTACCAATTTTGTTGGCATTCCTAGGTATTCCAGGGCAGACCACAAACTCTCTCGATTGATCGAGTCGTAGGCCTGCCGGAAATCCAGGAAAACCTGATGTACGGAGATGGATGTCTCATAATATTTAGATAGAATCATCCGCAGCGAAAAGACCTGATCAGTGACTGATCGATTCGGACGAAATCCTCCCTGATAGTCACCAACCAAGCCTTCCGCCAAAGGAGTGATTCTATCCAATAAAATGTATGACAGTAACTTGTATGCTGTGCAAAGGAGAGCTATACCGCGATAATTCTCACACTTCAAGCGGTCTCCCTTCTTGAAGATGGGGCATATCGCGGCCACTTTCCATTCATCAGGCATAACTTCGGTTCGCCATACTAATCGAATAAGGTCGAAAAGACAGTTCCACAAAGTATCCCCTCCGAATATCAAGAGCTCCGAATTAATGCAGTCCACTCCAGGTGAGCGGTTTCGTTTCATTCTCTGCATGGCCTTAGTGAATTCCTCATGCGATGGCTCCTCAGTGCAAATCTCCGCAGACTGTTCTAGAGGTGGCTCAACAACAGTCTGTGATGCATGATGAACATCAAGCAGCTCAGTAAAGTGTCCACTCCATGCGTCAAGTACTGCGTCGATGTTGACACAGAGGTTTCCATCCCGGTCCCGAATGGCTGTTGACGAAGGCCTGAAAGTATGGTGCAATCCATTAATTCCTTTAAAGAAATTACGTGAACTACGCTCATTGCTGAGTTGTTGTACTTTCAGAACCTCGGCCTTCCACCATTCTCGCTTCATCCGTCTACAAATCCGCTTAGCTGCCCTTCTTGCAAGAGCTGCCTTGTTTTTCCTTGCGATTGTGAGACGTTGTTGCACTTCATTATGGGCTATATTTTGTTGCTCAACTGCAAGACGACACTCGTCATCAAACCAATCATTCTTGGGTCTGACTTTCACTATACCTAAAGTCTGTTGAGCAGCACTGACAACCGAAGTTTTCAGTACCTCCCAGACAGAGTTCACGCAGTCAGACTGGTAATTAGCTCCTTCAATGTTGTCGCTGACAAGATCCTGATATCGTTTCTTTTGATCTTCATTTATCAGACCTTCACAGTCGAAACGTTCCATCCGTTTCGCTGTGTT
This sequence comes from Tipula unca, assembly GCA_951394425.1. NCBI lineage: Eukaryota > Metazoa > Arthropoda > Insecta > Diptera > Tipulidae > Tipula > Tipula unca. The sequence goes on along the minus strand of OX596380.1, from coordinate 173,610,594 downwards.
CCCCGACCTGTACGAAAACTTCCACCGTAGCTTTGCAGCGACCAAATAATGATCGCTGCCTACGTATTTGGTTGCTGACCGATAAGTTCTCACATCCTGCACAACCCGAGCTCGCCCTTTTGAAATTAACACGTGGTCAATTTGGCTCCGGGATGTTTTGCGAGGATGTGTCCATGTCTCTAGGTGTATCTGTTTGTGAGGGAAGAATGTGCTTGCTACTCTAAGATCATGAGCAATTGCAAAGTACATCATTCTCTCACCATTATCGGTCGCAGTTTCGTGTCGGGAGTACGGACCTATGTTTTCACACAAGTCGGCCTGATTTCTGCCAGCTCTAGCATTAAAGTCCCCAATTACCATTCTAACATCGTGTTCGGGTATAGATCCCATCAGATCGTCCAAGTCATTGTAAAATGAGTCTTTATCTTGGGGCTGGCTTACTTCTGTGGGCGCATGTACACAAATTATCGACAGGTTGGCTAACTTCATGCGCAGGCGAAGCATACACAATCGGTTATTGACTGCTTGAAAATCCAAAACAGCCTTCTTTACCTGCGGCCCAAGAAGAAATCCAGCTCCAAGATTTCCGAGGTCATCTCCACTGTAGAACAACGTATAGCCCGTCACATGGTCTCCACTTTGAGGCCAGCGAGTTTCTTGAAGAGCAACGAGTTCCAGCCGATACTCTTTCATGCACGTGATTAGACCCTCCAACGCTCCTGGTTTTCTAAGTGATTGCACGTTCCACGTGCCGATCCTAAATCTCGTATCCGGGTACTTGAGCGGGGGTCCGGTGTTGTTTTGGCGGTATCCATTTTTCTTTTTGTTGATTTTATAAACAGTTGATTTTTTTACGGATGCGGGTCGTCAGCCCAGCGATCCAACCGTTTAGTCGCCTCCTACGACAAGCAAAGGATACTGTGGTGGTATTCTTAGGAAACATGTTCGTGCAATTTAGATTTACGAGACATGTGAGTGCCCCCCGACCACAGGGGCCGCGATCTCATAAACCCCCTTGAAATTAGTTCAGGATTATAAATGTGGCGCTTTTGCCATCTTTTCTAAGAAAGCTAGAACCGAAAAAAACGTTTGGACAAGCTTTTGTATGGTCGGCTATTTTCTCATAGCGTATGAGTTGAAGACCTTGATGACCACCACTGTGCCAGCGTTGATATTTTTTGGACCATTGGAATTTCCGCAATATAAAAGTGTGTGGTGATTTATTTATTTATATTGCGGAAATTCCAATGGTCAAAAAAATATCAACGTTGCTGCAGCGGACCTTGTTGGCCGGGTCCCAAACTCAAACAATATGAGAAAAAAGCCAACCCTACAAATAAATGGTCATACGATTTTTTACTTTGAAAAATTGGCAAAGGCCCTCATACATTTATATTGCGGAAACTCCAAAGGCCAAGAAAATATCAACGCTGGTACAATGGTGGCCAACACGATCCTTTACTTTGAAAAGTTGGCAAAGGCGCCCTTACATTTATATTGCGGAAATTCCATTTGTCAATGGTGGCCAACACGATCCCAAACTCAATCGATATGAGCAAAAAGCCGACCTTAGAAAAGCTTGGTCAAATGATTTTTTTTCGATTTTAGTTTACTTTGAAAAATTGGCAAAGGCGCCACATATATTTGTATTACGGAAATTCCAACGGTAAAAAAAATACCAAAGTTGATACAGGTTAAACGATTTTTTTCGGTTCTATTCCCATTTATCTGTATTGCGGTAATAACAACCGTCACAAAATTATCAAACCTGACGTTATGGTGGCTAACAGGTTCTTTAACTTAATCGCAAAGAGAAAGTAGCCGTCTTTCTAAGGACTTGTCCAGAAGAATTTTGTTTCCACCAAGTAAATTTTACATATTTAAAAAGCCTGGGATGAGTATTTTGGTACCAACTGTATATTATAGTGTTTACGAAAAAGTCTGGGACCAACTGTATAAATTATATATGAATTTTTAAGAATGATGTCCAACTTGGAAGAAATTGTTAAAGTTTAATTAAACTCAAACATCATTCAAATTTTAGTTCAGTTAAATTTGTTTTTGGTTTGATTTACACTATTCCAATTAAGTGTGGTTCGGTTCCTTAAGTGCTCATAGTCCTGGAAGCTTTCTAATATATATTAACTATTTAAGCTAAGTTCAACGGTAATTTGAATTACCAATTTAATTACATGTCAAAATACTTTTAAAAATTGTGATAATATACTTAAACTAGAATTGTTCCATTCAAGTTAATTTGAATTAAGTTCTGCTCACCGAATTTCAAGCTGAAATGAGGGAAAATTTCAACCAGCTCTCTAACACGATGTATGATAATTTCAAGCCACCAAACAGAATGCTAAAAAAAGATAAAACATTGCATTCATGTGGTCGTGCTCGAGGAGGGACAGCAATCCTAATACTAACAAAAAAGCCATTTATGAAAGATACCATAACAACGGTTAATCATGGTGGTCATGAACTAAGTCCAGGGGTGATCTACGGCCCACCAAGACATAAAATATAGCAAGAAATAAATATGTCAAAATTTTTATTAAACTTGGACCAAGGTTGATTACAGGAGGTGGCCACAACGTGAAACACGCTGCGTGCGGGTATTACGACCCATAATACCAGGAAAAGGAAAAGCACTTCCAAGTGTAATACAAATGTCTGGCTGTGAATATCACTCATCGCGAAAGCCAATTTATTGGCCTACAAACATCAACAAAGTTCCTGATTTGATTGACTTTTATATCTCAAAAGGAATAGCCTCTAATAACATAGACAAACCGGTTTTAATGACTCTGAGTACATTAGCCATTAAAAAGAAATGGAAACTTAATCTTACTAATAAATTCACGGATTGGGAATTATTTAGAGAGAATCTGGATAATCTATAGTTGAATTAAAAGTTTGTCTCAAAACTAAACAAAAAACTGGATATTTTATTAACTCTATGCGTGATGCAACACCCGTATTAGGTGAAAAAATTATACAAGAGATCAACTACCCCCTGGAGATTCGAGAACTGATAAAAGAAAGCCGTAGGAAAAGACTCACATGGTATAGAACCAGAAATATTATTGATAAAAGAGAATTTAATCGAGTAATTAATAAAGTTAATCCATTAGTTAAAGAACATAATGAAGCTTGTACTGAAAATTATTTGAAAGGACTAGGTCCGGAAGCTAACAAAAACTATTCTCTTTGGAAAGCGACTAAAAGATATAAGAGGTCAACAATCCAGGTGCGACGTAACGATGAAAAGACCGAACTATTTGCACAACATCAGTATTTCCACTACACGATATACAATCTAGGATTATAGATCTCCATTCAATAGATATGAATTAGAATCCCAAAAAGTCACCTGGAATTGACGAAATAACGCCAAGGCTGTTTAAGGAGTTATCAAAGAGAGCAGTGAGTATGTTATAATATAATGCTTGCTTCCGACTTACATATGTGTCTGAGTGTTTCAAGGCGGCACAAATAGTCATGATATAAAAAACAGACAAACCCAGTGAGCAAATGACATCATACAGGCCGATCTCTTTGTTACCAACTATCTTAAAGCTGTTTGGGAAGTTGGAGTACAATTTAGAGTATCACATTACATTTATATACATACTCTAACTTTTACCCAGCTAGACAGAAGTGCCTGAAGGTAGCGTGATCATTGGCAGCGTCCTTGTTTTGGTAATCGAGGGTCTCGGGTTCGATTCCTGATGGTGAAAAATCACGGCTGGTTGTTTTTAATTTGTAAGTATGTGTGTGTGTCCGGGTATTGCACCGTGGGCCCATTTGTGGCATTGAGTGCTGGAGTATCTGTCCAACTTTAATTTAATTTAAAAAAAGGCTTTTCCCATATCTTCTTTACACATCCGATATACTGACAACGGAAACAATCTTCATCGGAACTTTTGCTGATGACACTGCAGTATTGGCATCGAGCGAATTGCAGAACCAAGCAGTTGAATACTTACAACAGGCACTCGTTAAAAATTAAAAATAGGATATTAAATTAAAGCTGTACGAGCTGAAATCATTCCATGTAACATATACATTGTGTCACAAAAATACCAACTTCCATACATATAAAATCCACAAGCTGAATCTGTTAAATTTCTCGGACTGGCTGATAGGAAAACATTCTATACTTAGCCTGTACTGTAAACGCCTTATCTACGAATCGATTATTAAACCAATTTGGACGTGAGGTATCCAGCTCTGGGGAAATGTTAAATGGATTGATACAGTGATCCAGGATTTGCCATCAAACATGAAAGAAGATTACTGCAACATACCAATACTACAACTTCTTGACCTAACACAAGAACTAAGATGCCTTAAAAAATTAAACCGCTTGAGCTAAAATAAATTTTCTAATACATAGATCATTTATTAGGAACTTTAGGTTTAAAGACAATATATCAAGAAGAAAGATGGTTCAAACAAGGTATACGGTATTATGCCAAATAATACAATTTTACGATTACAAAACTTATTTATTTCCAAAACTCTTAATTAAATTATTCGGTTTACATTTCATTGTGAAATAATTTTATGTTTTCCACTAATTGCTTCTCGAACTGCTGAGCTATTTTGTTGCTCCCATAATTCTGATTCACATAAGGCACGTTGTATTTTTGATTTTGCCAACGTCTTTCCGTATTCTGTTTTAAGATTACGCAATTGGGTTGAGATGCTTTCTCCAAAATGATCATATACGTCTCGTTCATTTTTTTTATGGTTATGTTTCTTCGAGCTATCTAGTGTCGTTCCAGACGGATGGCAGCTTTCTTTCCTATCGATGATGATTCGCGTTTTGTTACCGCCCTTGTGCTGGCCGACCATAATTACAAATTGGTCAACAATTGTATAATTTGTACAACCATCCTTAAAAAAAAATTGAATATTGTTTTGTAGTTGATTAACTCTTAATACATAAAACAAAAAAAATATATTTCCTTGAATATCTTACTAAATTCTTTTGAATTTTTCTCGGGATTGTCCTTACTACATCGTTGGTAGTAGTTGACATGGTGCTAATTCACTAAAAAAAAACAAACGACAAAATTTGTGTTGCTGAAATGGTTTTCGATTTAATTTGTAACTTAATGTTGTGTAAAAGGTTTATGTAGGACCGTATAAATAATTAATGTTAGAACCATCACCTGTTATATAGAATTGTTCGTGAAATTGGAAAGCATTAATTAATTTTTTATTTGAAGCTAATGTAGGCAACAATCAGGCCTGTGTCGCAGATATTTACAGTCCAAATTCGAGAATAATTACGACGTCACTATACAAATTTCTAGCGGGAGATATATTCCTTTTGACCCATGGAAAGTAAGAAAAATTGACAATGTGTTTTTGCAAGATCATAGAAATTTAAAAGATCCAAATAGACAGCAAAATTAGTTAGAGACGCGTCCAACAAATGATATTATTGTATCTTGAACCTCATTTTGAGTATTGTATTTAATTGATGAAAGCACCCAGCAAGAGGTTAAAAATAATATTGAAACAGCTTCCGGTCTAACCTATATACACTGAAAGTGTAAGTTATGTAACATAAAGATTGTTTGCCTTGTTTTCCTTGGTGGACAATGGGGATCTGAATATATCAATATGTATTTAACAAATGTCTAGTATAGGGGCAAACTATTTTGAACCAATCCCGACCATTTTCAGATTTTGGGAATGCCGTTTGGGTAGTATAGTTTAAAACTAACTACTGTAATGAACCATTTGTTAGAATAGCTTATCACATATCTAGGACATGTTATTAATATCGATCCTCTAACAGATTTGCTGGATACTGGAAAATATAGTATCAATTTTGCATGGACTTCTTTTTATGACGGGTTCTGGTTAAGATTTTACGATATTTTGAGTTCTAAAAAAGGCAGGCGCACTAGAATTTGTGAATGGGTCTAGTCACAAATCGTTAGTTTGGTAAAAACTACATCAATTTCGCGTATTGTGCGCATACAATTAATAACAAATTAAAAATCGTGGCTAGGCCACAAGCGAAATTAATTTGAAATACAAAAACTTACTGAGCTGTTAAAATTAAATTGACCGTTTCTATCCACTGCTATACTACTATGCAAATATCGTACAAGCTATAGCTACATAAAATTCATTGGATAAAATTGGATTATGTAAATCTTTAAGATTATCGAAGATTCTTAGATAATAGTTTTGGCGCCAATAAACTATTCCATCGCGTTCAAATATGTCTTGGTTTTTTTAATAATATATTTTCAGTTAAGTTAGTTAATATTTTCGAAATTTTTTCAGAATTTTTCGAATTTTAATTACTGGAGGCAATACTTGAATGATAGAAATAGTGATGAATTGATAATAGTTCCCAAAATCCACTGTTATGACGCTGCGGTGGTGGTAAAAGGATGTTTTAATTTTATTTGGGCCACTACTTTTGAACATTGGAATATTATTTTAGTGAAACTGTGAACGGAATTTGCCGCTTCCCGAACGCTTGATACTTTCACCAATTTCCATTCGCGTTTTTTTGTCGACACTCTTTCTGCAGCTCTCAAGGCATCAAACAAAAAAATTCCGTTGTTGGAAAATTTTTACAAATGCTTTTTTCAGTATGATGGTTGTCGTCCTGCGAAACTTCACAATATTGTGACGATTATGCCCAAGGTAAAACACAATGCCATCATTGTCTTCGTTAGTGTGGTGGTTTAAGCCACAGCTACAGGGTATAATGTGGTAATGATCAATGGGTCGATCCTCACCAAGGAAAGTGTGTAATTTTATTGCTGATATTTACATATTTAATTTGACGGCCGAGGTCGTTGCGCTGAGTTGCAAGGGCAGAATGACCATCAAAATTCATTAAAACACAAAAGGTGCGAGATGCATTGAATACAGGCGCGGTGAGAGAGAGAGAGAATGCAATTAATGTGCAAACTGCAATGAATACGTGACAGATTACTCTGGAATACTAAATACTCGCATACTTTGGACAATTTTCATGCTACGAGGCAAAATAAACAGGCATATAAGCACAGCAAGCTTGCAGAGCATGATCATCAGTTTTAATTCGACCAGTGATTAGTGAACAAATGAAATAAAGTAAAATGCTTCAAAGTAGTGAACCAGAAATTGTAAAGAGCTAAAAAGTGCTGAAAGTATTGTAATGTATTGTCGAATAAATTGTAAAGTTCTAAGAAATAGTTGGAGTGTTTTATTGCAAAATGGTAAGTAAGTCCTATCACAATGACCTAACTTAAGTTTGAAAGTGAGTGCAGTGATTATTTTGATTTGGAATTTAAGCTTCCGTGAGTAACTGCTTAACGGCGTATAGACGTTCTTGTGATTTATGAAAGATATGAAAATGTTGGTAGAAGCCCGTAAACGAATGAAACATGTCGACAGTTTTGTTTCAAATTGGTATATGGCCTATCAATAAAATCCAAGGAGAAACATGTGTTCTTATACAAGGAAAAGTTTTGTTGAATTAGGGTGAGTCCGATCTCGCTTTGAAACCAAAGTTAACTGATGACCTGGATTACGCGGCTGTCTGCTAACACACATATACACTGATATGCGATAGGTAGGTTCCAAAATTAAACATCAGATGTATATAAAACCATATGAGACTGAACACGAGCACTACATCAATTTACATCAACCATGAAACCATGGAAAATGTTGAAAAATTCGTATACTTCAAATTGATTCGTATAAGAACACACGGACGCCTGCGCTGTCAAGAAATACTATAGGTTAAGAATAATCACAGTTTGTAAATAAGTACTGCTGTCTGTAAAACGTATAGTAACACAAGAATATGTACTTCAAGATTTCATGAACAAATGTCTAAGGCGGCTAATAAAATTCTTCTGGCCGAACAGCATTACAAATAAAATGAATTCACGAAACACGACGGTCATGATGTTTTCTAAATCGGATATAAGACAAACAAAATTTATTTAAATCAAAATGAGAACACAAATTTGTTCAAAGATTATAAATTTTGTGTTGACCAGGTAGTAGAGTCCGCTGAAATTACCATTTGATTATGTTTATTCAATGCAGCGAAACGCTATTTTAGGTTGATGGGGTAAACATCGGACTACGGGCGCCACTTTCAGCTGTATGATAACATTGTTTAGCAGGACATAATTTACATTGGATATAGAAAGGGCATCGATACGAATATCACTCGCTACATCAGATAATGGAAGAAGTTGATCGGGTAATGGAGCAGCTACCAAAAATTTCATAAAAGTCAAAGTAAAAATTAATTACTATCGATGACTAGTTAAAGTCTTCAAATAATAAGAAAGCCTTATTATAGCCATCACTACGTTATCGTTGATAATTTTTTAACTGGCATTTCGGCTACATAAATAAATGTATCCCCTTTGCGAGCTTTTTAAAGGAAATGAAGTAGAAGAAAAATGGGAAGCTGGACATTCAATTTTTAGGCGACATATTTATGTACGAGTAGCAGCAGTTTCAATAATCAAAAAATTATCAGCGGTGGTATATAGTGGTTGCCCTAGCAGTTCTTTTCACAGTTTGGCCGCAGAAGAAGTAAAAATATTTTACATATCCAAAAAGTCCGGGACGGGAGTCAAAAAAAAGTCTGGGATGGACTTTTTACGGTCGTGTTGTTGTTAGAGGTAATTTTATCTGAAATAACTTCAATTTGGTAGAACAGGACCAAACCCAATGTGCAAAGTATCAAATTTTGGAAGCTTTTCTCATTAAGTAAAGACAATGGTAAAGCACGTATTAGTTTCGAAGTCTCTCATTAAAATTTGAAAAGTACACAAAACGTGTTAAAACCGTTTTACTAAGATAGCTTCCAAGCTCGGTTCTGATGATTTTTATAACATGCACATATTTTAGGGAATATATCGAGCCTACGATATGTATATAGTGATAGCCACACGGTCGAATAGGAAAATATGAGTTGTGAATTCTAATAACGCGAGGAGAGTTGCACGATATCGCTAATCTGTTTCATCCATTGTTTATGGCTTTTAGAGAAAACAGAGAAGCTGTTACATGTTCTAACATCAACTGGTAAATTGTTAAATAAACGTCTACGAAACTCTAGATCAAAATTTGGAATATATTTTTGATACTGATCATTTGGACGAAGACATCAGTTTTTCAAGCACTACTCAAACATGAAAGACCATAAAGAAGAATCAAATCGAAAAGTACAAAATACACCAACGTTTTTAAGGTATAGCGGGTAATGCAGTTGCAAAGCATAAATTTTCCTGGATACCAAGAGTAATTTAAAATTAGTACCTAATCTCATTAACTGAAAGTTATCAGAGATTGTAAGAAATGAACGGAAAGTGGAAAACCCATCAATCAAAACGGTGAAAAAATGCCTCAAAGATCAAGGACTAAACGGCAGAACTACCAGAAACGATTTAATTAGGCAAAGTGCCGCAAAAAATGGTAAATTTCGCAATGGTAGTAAAAAATTCTTCCAGGGTGTGTCATTCAACAGTTAGGCACGAAGGTGGGTCTGTGATGATATGGCATTACTTTGATGACAACATGGTAGGAGATTGGGTATAAATGATCGAACGGATGGAATGCTTCAAATATCTCTCTATATGTTGGAGTATAATACGTGCCATCTGGGCTAAGATTAAGAGATCGAGGATTTATTTATCGGTACGATAATGATTCAAATTACTCATCAAATGAGTTTAAGGAAGATCCGCAGTAATAATTTCGCCACCAAAAGCTAAATTCAATGGTTTAACCGCCTCACTCGCCTGATCTTAACCTGATCGAGCTGTTGTAAGATCAGTTAGATCGGCATCTTCGGAAAAGATGCCCCATATCTGCGAGGGATTTGTAACATAAGCTAAGCTCGGAATAACATCTTCTGAAAAATAAATTACTAGAGAGTGTCAAGACTCTGTCGTGCAGTTATTCAAGCAAAGTAAGACCATATCGATAAGCGATCAGGTTAATTTTGCTTTTATTTTTTGGTTGTCGTATTTAGAAATAAATTTAATGTAAATAAATTTGTGATAAAACATAAAAAACAATGTTACAAAACAATGTAACATCAACCCAAAACTTTGGCCTGTATTAGTGTAGGTAAACGAAAACCATACAACAATGAAGTTTTCTCAAGAGAGTAGAATGTTTCCCTCGGTCGAACGCTTTAGTTAAGTCTATGAAGAAATGGGTTGCTGCGTATTTTTTTTCTTTTCTAAATCTAATCAGCAGTGTTACAACAGAGCAATATAGATCAGCAATATAGACGAACACTCGGTCATGTAGGTGGTAAAGGCTGACTTTATGCATCAACCGGCACAAAAATAGAAAAAATTATCGGTTGGCTTAGACCTAGTGACATCAAGAAAACTCGGAAAAATCGCATAATCGACATACATGAGGTCATACCAAATATGGTTGTACTAAACCCCATAATCCCCTACTTCTTCGAAAATTTAAATATTTATCAGAGAGCTTGGATCTAATATTGGAGTATAGGTATATGTCATTATGTTGTTAGGTTCCTATGATTTTTCCAAGAAAATTTGGAAAAATCGTATAATCGACAGATTTCGTTTCATTGGGTTTTCCTCAATTTCTTTTACCATCTGTTGATTTTTGTAGGAACTTAACGCTGGTGAGTTAATATCGATATTCATCGGGAGTTGTTCAACAGAAAGAGACTCCATATAAATGCAAGACAATACGTCTGGCACTACATTCTGATTACCCTTACGAAGCTGGATTTCAAAATCGAAAGATTGTAACTTCAAGCTCCAACGAGCGAGTTTACCGAATATATCCTTTGGCGACATCAACCGCATCAAGCTAGCATCATCCGTAATTATTGTGAACGATTGTTCCGCTACGTAAGCCCTACATTTTTGTATCGCGAGAACAGCTGCCAGCCACTTTAATTCCGTCACGATATAATTTTGTTGGGCCGCGTTGAGCTTTTGCAACATGTAACAAATCGGACTATCTTCTCCTTCGTCACATTTTTGATTTAGAACAACCCCCACCTCGGTAGAACTGACATCGCATTGAACTGGTGAGGAAGTTAACGCCGATTTGAAATTACCAAAGAAAGGATTGCTGTGTTTCCTCAGTCCATAGAAATATCTTGCATTTCCGCAATACGATGTTTAATGGTGCCGAGATCAGTGAGTTACCATTAATAAACCGGCGATACCATTCCGAGACGCCCAAAAATCTCCTTACTTGCCTCACATTTTTCGGTATTGGAAACTCAGCAATAGGCTTCACCTTGTCCCGGTTAAGCCTTAGACTTCCCTTACTGCCCTGAGATATTCAATTGACTTTTCTCCACGTTGATGGTCAATCTCGCTTTCGCTAAACGAACAACAAGATCTGACAATAACGACCGATGCTCTTCAAAGGAGAATGATGTGATTAACAGATCATCAAGATAGACGAATAGTCTGTCATGTAGGTGGTAAGGGCTTTGTGCATCAACCGGTACATGGTTTGAGGCGCGTTACAGAATTTGAATCCTCAAATTGAAACAATTTTTGAATGGCTTAGACCCAATGACATCTTGGAATATATGTCATTATGGTGTTAGGTTCCTAGGAATTTCCCAAGAAAATTCGGATAAACCATATAATCGACATATATAAGGTCATACCAAATGGTTGTCCTAAACCCCTGCGCTTTCCAAAATTGAAATATTTTTCGAATGGCTTAGACCCAATGACATCTTGGAATATATGTCATTATGGTGTTAGGTCCCTAGGCATTTCCCAAGAAAATTCAGAAATACCATATAATCTACATTCAGGAGGTCATTTCAAATGGTCGTCCTAAACCCCTTAAACCCCTCATTTTCCAAAATTGAAATATTTCATGGATTGCTTAGACCCAATGACATCTTGGAATATATGTCATTATGGTGTTAGCTTCCTAGGGTTTCCCAAGAAAATTCAGAAAATAACGTATTCATCGAACTAAATTTTATGTTCTCCGTGTTCTTGTATCAGACACATTTCAATAACCTCTTCTACGATTAATTCTGTAACCAAAGTATATAATATCGCAGATAAACACATAGTGATAATTCATAATCAATATAAAACAAAATGCAGTGATCTCATCCATTTAGTTCGTGCAATCACATATTTACTTCATCACAAACATCCTCAACAATTCAAGATTATAATGGACTTGTCGTGCAATGTTGATCGTCTAGAACATGCACTCAACTTTATTACAAATCTAAAATCTACAAATGTAAAATGGATATTAAACATTCCGTTTAATGATTCGGTCACATTTGAACGAGCTTTATCATCACGCTGGGTTGTGGATATATGTACCTTTACCGTGGGCATTGAGCAATGATAAACCTTCATATACGCAGTATAGTTCCTCCAGCATTTCTTTTTTACTATTCTGATGGGGAACCCGATAGCTACTATCAAAATTCAATGAGAGAAATTCTGCATTACATGAACATATTCAAATGCTTTTATTGTTGATGATTTGTCAAAGCTTTATTTCAAATCAATTGATACACTGCCATACTCAGCTAGCTCATTATCATCGCTTAAAGTTTTTATACCACAATGTGAACCAGGTATATTTAGAGGATCCTGTAGCTGGTCCTCGTTTGAGGTACGATGGAGACACTTTGATAGAGTTTGATGCAGATAAAAACCGTTTCAAAACAACCAAAAGACAAAATTGACGGTGGAGTACTCACCGTCATTAATAAATCAATATCAAGTGAATGGATTAATCTATTCAACTTATCCATCGACTAAGGATGTGTTAAAGCAACGATAAACAAAAAGACAATGTACTTGTATGTTGCATAAATTTCACCAGATGCACCATTATCATCGCATACTGCATGCTGCGATACCATCGTGGAAATTAACAATTTGGCCAACCCAACTGACTCCATTTTAATAACGGGCGATTTCAATTTACGATTAATTAGTTGGACATTTGATGTAGAAGTAGATGAAATTCTATCCCTTAATGTGACATCGGAAAGTGAGTGTCTTTTCATCGATACCATGTTCGATACAAATATGAGCTAAATGTGCGATATTGTAAATGGTTGAGATAGAATTTTAGAACTTATTTTTACCAACTCAATTGTATATTTAAGAAAAAACAAAGTATGATCCAAAATACTTTTGGAGCTACGTTAAATCGAAACGTGAAATTAACGGATAACCATAAAATATGACATTCGATGAACAAAAGTATTGTGATTCGCAAGTTATATCTAATAATAATAACAGTGTTAAAGGCCATTACTGGCCCCTTACTGAATCAACAATCTGGCTCCAACGGTTTCGATCCTGAGCTTGGTCTTCATACTGTCTTAGACAATCTGAAGAGGCCAAGTCGTTCTCTACATCGTGGAGCCATCGTATTAGTTATATCTAATATGTTTGCTAAATTCTTTCAACCAGTATATAAGCCGGAAGACATCGAAATTTCACTCGAATAAACGAGAACAACAACAATGTGTCCATACAAACGCGAGCTACACGCCAGAAATCCCATTTTAGAAAACGCAAATATTTTATATTTTTTATACTTGGATTTGATTGTGCCAATTTGTGCCTTTCGCTAAAAAATGTGTGCATAGTATACTTTAAGAAATACGAAGGGTTTTCTAACGTGATTATCACACCAGAAAACCCATATTATTCCTTTAATATATTACTTTAATATATTAACCATTTCTTAATATATTTCGGTTGTGCCACATTGTGCATCACTAAATTATTTTGCCACAACTATACAACGACTAGAATAGGCCAAAATCTTCCAACTGCAAACGCAATATATCTCAATATGAATGTTTTATGATCAAGTCACAGAAAAGATTTCAGAAAGCCCAACTTTTATCGTGAAATTAATTGAAACAAACTATAATACACATTTTGGCCCAGTATCGCGTTTGTGCATACTCTACATTGGCTAGAATCGGCCATAGAGTATCATAGAGTATAATGATATATATCGCAGGCTCTAGATACTTTTGGAGACGGATGCGGCCCGGATGGTATATCCGAGATATTAAAAGTTTACATAAATTTGGAAATTCCTGGAACGCGGGATGATATTTCATGTTATAAAGGTATAATGTCAATTTCATCAATCCCAAAGTTATTTGAACTGGTAATTTGCAACTCATCCGGTACCTCGATACATATCACTATATCAACACGGTTTTATGTCAAAGAGGTCTACTACAACTAACCTTATGGAGTTCACCAGCAGCACGATTAAAGTAATTGAAAATCACAATCAAGTAGATGTTATTATATACACAGACTTTGCCAAAGCCTTTGATTCCATCAGGCATTGAAAAGCACTAGAAAGCTTGTATAAATTTGAATTCTGCAGCCGTTTTATCGCCTGGTTTAAATCTTACCTGACCAACCGCGTTCAATATATTGAAATGGGAAACAAAAGATCTTTACCAAATTATTCTACCTCAGGTGTATCTCAAGGTTCCCATATTGGCCCATGAATTTTCATCATTTTCATCAACGCAATCCATGCGATAATTCATTATTCCAAGGTCCTTATGTTTGCCGATGACTTCAAAATATAGAAAACTGCGGAGAACATCGATGATACTCACAAGAAAAAGACCATTACTCTCATTTTAAAAAAAGTTTCTGAATTTAAAGGCCTAGGGGTGAGCCTGTGAAGTTTCTAACAAAAAATAACACGTATACGTATACGGTTCAATTGTATTTTGAGTGATACTAAAGTCATGTTTTTTAATTCAAAAATTTTCTTATTTGAATGAAGTTCTGGATAAGAATTTTCTCATTTTTTTAAGTATGATACATTTAATGTTAAACTACACATTTTAATTCACTATTATCGAAATAAAATCAAATTTAACTTTATTTTTCAATGTTCTGGATAAAACATTGGTTTTTTCAAGTTCGCGATAAATTCATAGTACACGAACTCGAAAAAAAAGGGAAATTTTAAAAGGAAATATTTTAAACAAATATTTTGCATTGTTTTATGCTTGATACCTGATTATTTCACAATAGACGTCAAAAAATATAGTTAGAAGTTGAAATTTATTCAAATAAATAGAACTTAAATTAAATATATTGGTTAAACTAAATAAAATTTCCCAGTATTATTCCCGATGTTCTTATAGAACTTGAAGTTCTGTTAATAAAAAAACGCACCTTAATACAGATGTATCTCAAGGTTCCCATATTGGCCCATGAATTTTCATCATTTTCATCAACGCAATCCATGCGATAATTCATTATTCCAAGGTCCTTATGCTTGCCGATGACTTCAAAATATAGAAAACTGCGGAGAACATCGATGATACTCACAAGAAAAAGACCATTACTCTCATTTTAAAAAAAGTTTCTGAATTTAAAGGCCTAGGGGTGAGCCTGTGAAGTTTCTAACAAAAAATAACACGTATACGTATACGGTTCCAATTAGAAAAAAATTACGGAACGAAAATCCCATTGGAATCCAATTGAAATTAATATGTATTGGTAAATTCCGCCATGTTAAAATGAGAAATTCAAGAAAGTAAATTATTTCCCAAACAGATTTTTTCAATAATTATGGCAATACATTAACTATAAAAAAAACGAAAAAACGAAAAGAAAACATTTTCACTAACTGGCATCGAATACGTAAATTTATAATTTTTTGTTAGCAACTATATAGATGTTAACACATCCAATAACAAGACACTCTCGGAGATTTGGGCAAGATTCCGCTATATAGGTCTAATAGGCCTATTACTAGGGAACATTTCATAGAAGAAGAGTTTTCCAAACGGAGGATTTGAGATGAGCCACATCCATAACAAACAACCTGTTTATAAATTCAACAAAAAGAAACTCGGATACCGCCAAAAAAACACCTGACACCCGCTTAAGTACACGGACACAAGATTTCGGATCGGCTTGTAAAACAGTACAGTCAAATCGGCAACCAGGAGCGTTCGAAGGCCTAATCACGTGCACGAAAAAGAATCGGCAGGAACCCGTTGCTATTCAAGAAACTCGCTGGTCTTAAAGTGGAAACGGTGTTACTCATCTTCGGAAATCTTGGCGCTGGATTAATGAAAAAATATCTTCAGAAATAATTCAAACTATAAGTAAAACCTAGTGGAAAACTCATTTTAACACCGTTTAAAAAAATCGTCTTCTATGAAATGTTCCTTAGTGATAGGCCTATTAGACCAAATATAGCGGAATCTTGCCCAAATCTCCGAGAGTGCCTTGTTAATTAGTGTAAATGATAACAAATTTTTAGAAATAACTCAAACTATAAGAAAACTAATGCTATTTCTATGAAATATTCCTTAACGATAGGCCTATTAGACCTATATAGCGGAATCTTGCCCAAATCTAAGAGAGTGCCTTGTTATTTGGTTTGTTTAATTCAAGATTGATTCTAACAAAAATTATGTCGTTTTTGTATTTGATTCCGATTAGAAAAATTATTTGGTTTTCTTCTATGCCTATAATTTTTTTTAAATTATTATTATTGCTTGCTTTTAATATTTGATTAAAGTAGTCATACAAATTTTTATATTTCCAAAACACAATATTAAAAATCACTCATTTTTTCCAATAAGAATTGTATTTTGAGTGATACTAAAGTCATGTTTTTTAATTCAAAAATTTTCTTATTGGAATGAAGTTCTGGATAAGAATTTTCTCATTTTTTTAAGTATGATACATTTAATGTTAAACTACACATTTTAATTCACTATTATCGAAATAAAATCAAATTTAACTTTATTTTTCAATGTTCTGGATAAAACATTGGTTTTTTCAAGTTCGCGATAAATTCATAGTACACGAACTCGAAAAAAAGGGAAATTTTAAAAGGAAATATTTTAAACAAATATTTTGCATTGTTTTATGCTTGATACCTGATTATTTCACAAAAGACGTCAAAAAATATAGTTAGAAGTTGAAATTTATTCAAATAAATAGAACTTAAATTAAATATATTGGTTAAACTAAATAAAATTTCCCAGTATTATTCCCGATGTTCTTATAGAACTTGAAGTTCTGTTAATAAAAAAACGCACCTTAATACAGATGTATTTTTTGTTAAGTTTTATTTTTTGTTAGAAACTTCACTTCGGTCCTAGGAGTTACTTTCGTTGGAAATATGTGTTTTTCTAATCACATTGAGCAATGTATGAACTAGAGCTAACTCAATGTTTAGTTTTATCAAACGATAGACAGCTGATATTAATGATATAGAGGCAATTTTATATTATGCCTATATGTCAGATCTCAAGTGGAGTATGCAGGTTGTCCCGTTTACGACGTTTATATTCACAATCTTGAAAATATTCCAAAATAAGTTTATCCGTTATGTTACATAGAAAGACGATTGGCCTTATAACCATGAATTATCTTATTACCTTAATGTGAACCAACTACCACCATACGTAACTGGCTGCAAAACTTATAAGATGACTACACTTGAAAACAGGCGTGAATTTCAAAATTGCTATCATCTAAATTGGAATCAATCAAATTAAAGGTGCCTAGCAGAAGTCTACAGGATCATCAATTATTACATTTAGATGTACATATAGGCCAAACTATGGTGACAATGAGCCTATCAACAGGATGGTCAAAAGTTTTAATAAAATCGACCATCTATTCGATTTCACCTTAAGTAGAGATAGCTTTAAACGTAGGTTGAAGCAACATTTTGCTGCTTCCTGATTTTATTTTATTTTAATTTTCCATATTTATGATAATACATTTTGTTTTATATTCAGGTCATATTTGTAGACCTTACTCCAATAAATAAATAAACAGATAATAGTGGGGTGGCCGCTAATTAATTAGATTTTAAAATTATGTACCAAAAGCTTCAAAATAAGGTTTAAACTAAAAATTGAGACATTCTCGTTTGCACACTAATACATATAAGCTGAAATTGTTTATTAGGACAAATTTCACATACGTATTTAATAAATATATATTATAACAAATTTAACACTCAATTTCGCGCCAAAATTAATTTTAAACTCAATATAATTTTATACAAATCATTGCATGCACTTTATACAAACTAAATACATATAATTAACAAGTGGTTGAGAATTAATTAACAAGTGGTTTTGCCTTACCCATGCCCGAGTAATTTAATTTAAAAATAAAACAAACACTGACTGATGTAAATCATAAAAAAAAAAAATTATGAAAAACCGAAATAAAATTTTTCGATTTTTTTGCAAATTTAGTGCATCAATAGACGCATCGCAAATAGATAAAAGAAAAATTCTTACCGGTTTTTTTAATTTAATTCTGTTTTCACAAATGTTGTAAAATTGTATTAAAAAATCTAAAATTAGATATTTTTAAATCACTTTAATTTTATTAATTTTTTTTTTAAAACTTAAATTTAAAAAAAAATTCTATATGTACGAGTATGTTCAATTTTCACACTTAAATTTAACACGAACCAATTAAAAATATCGTGGGTAATTTATAATTAATAAACTTTAAGCAATAAAGGACCCGCACAGTCGTTAATAAATTTTAACTTTAATTATTTTTTATAAAATTTTCAATAATTAAATTTTTTCACGAAACTATGAGCTCGAAACCAAAAAAATAACTATCTGTATTATATAGAAACAGGCACAATACTCTACACTGATTGACTTGTGATCTAGTAATAAAAAAAAATGAAAAAAGTGTCGCACCGATCGTCGAACAATCGTTTCTATTTATATGTACATATAGTTGTACTTAAGATGAAAAATCGTTTTGATATTTTTTTTTTCGTGTTAACACACACAACCCCAAATGATAAAGCCAACTACATACATATATGTATATATGTACATAAATTTAAAAATGTAATTAAAAAATCGTGTTCTTAATACTTGGCGGACCAGAGTGAGACGAATGGATTTATAATAAATTTGCGTGTGTCTGTGTATCTAGGTTGGACGAAATGTTTGGGGATTCAAATAAGACGAAAATCAGATTTAATACGCCGGTTAGTTTGCGCATTGTATATAGTTTTGTTATAGAGAGATCAGCTTAGTTTGTTTCTTAATTTAGTGTTGTGCAGAGTGAAGTGTTAAAATTTCGTGAAACTATATATCTTGGGTTATGCGGCATTGGGCCATAATAATAATAATTTTCATATATCTAAGTAAAATATTATTTTTATATCTCAATGTCCTTAACCCAATCGAATCAGCTGTGTCTGTGCATAATACAATTATATGTGTGTATAAACTGTGATAAATTAACGCAGGTAAATCTTTTAAATTTTATTTTGCTTGTGTTTTAAATTTGTTGGGACAGTGTTGTGTAATTTAAATTTTTTATAAATTCGCAAATAGTTTTATTAAAATTTTATTCTAACTTAATTTACTATGCTGTATTAATCTATGGCTTCTTCCCACTAGTGTTCCATAGTGTCTGATAAAATGAATTAAACCACATCGTTATTGTGGATTTTAGATCAGCATTACGCTGTTTACACTAGCAATTACACCGGCTCTAAAGGTTTAGTTCGTTTGAGCCTGCGTACAATATCTGTGTTGTTTAACAGTTTAGTTGCCTCAGTGTTAACATGTTGTTCGAGCCTTTGCCTATATCTCAGTGCATTTTTTTGGATTTCCTTTGAAACAGTGTCCATTTTAAGGTCCCTATGGAGGTCTCTGTTTCTAATATCCCATGGTGCATCAACGATGTTCCTTAATACTTTGTTTTGAAATATTTAGATGATTTCCACGTTGCTCTGTTTGGTACAACCCCAAAGTTGGATACCATAAGTCCAAACCGGTTTTAATATTTGTTTATATAATAGAAGTTTGTTGTATGTTGATAGAGCGGAGCTCCTTCCTATCAGCCAATACATCTTTCTATATTTAAGCCCCAGTTCTTGGCTTTTCTTTTTGACGTGTGCTTTCCATCGTAGTTTTGCATCTAGTGTCAAGCCAAGATACTTAGCCGTGTTGGCATACGGTATTATTTCTTGATTAATTGTAACCGGAATATGTTCGAGCCGTTTGTTTGTAAAATTGGTATGAACTGATTTAGTTATGTATTTGAATAATAGCTAACTGTAAATTCTGAGTTGATTCTTCGTTGCTATCTCCAACAGTTAAGATTACCGTGTCATCAGCAAAGGTCGCCACAGTGTGGTTTTCTAATACAGGGAGATCATTAGTGTACAATATATACCTATTGACCGGACCTAATACACTGCCCTGCAGTACTCCTGCCTTGATGACTTTCAATTCAGAATAGGAATCGTCTAAATTTACTCTAAAGAATCTATCTTTCAAGTATGATTCTAATATTGTAGTGAATTGCATTGGTAGTATAAAACGTGCCAAACTTTATCAGAGGCCTGTGCAACGTCTAAGAATATCGTTGAGCAAACTTTTTTCTCCTCTAATGCTCTTGCAATATATATTAGTTATTCTGTGTACTTGATTTAATGTCGAGTGTTGGTTGCGAAAACCGAACTGATGATTTGGAAACAGGTTTTTCCTCTCAATTATCGGGTTTAGCCTTTAACTTCTTTAAGTTATTAGTAAACTTCTCAAAGTCTGGTAATAACGATATTGACCTGTATGATCCAGTTTTGTGTGATGGTTTTCCAGGTTTAGGAATCATAATTACTTCTGCAATTTTCCAGAGGCTGGGTACATATTTCAATCGAAAGGCGGCATTTATAATATTGGTGAGCTTTAATAATGCTTTCCTTGGTAGTTCTTTTAAAATTTCTGCTGTGATAAGGTCATAACACGGCGCTTTTTTCGGATTCATATTTGTTATTATATCATACTTGACTTCGTTTGGTGTTGTTCGTAGGATTTCTTTATAACTTTCCTGTACAACCTCTCCAGTTATTATTTCGGCTTCCAATGATTGGTCATCATGTGGTTCAAATATTTTTTCCAGGTATTCAGCAAAACTTCGCACTTTATCTTCATTATTTATGGCCCATTTGTTATCTTCTGTTCTGTATTCTCTCCAGAGAGAATAATCAGTACTAGTATCATTAGATAATTTTCTGAGGTAGTTACTGATAGATTCGTCTTTCAAATCTTTGATTTCCCTTTTAAGTAGCTGAGTCAGATTGTTTAGCTTAGTTTTATCTTGAGGGGCCGTTTGTTGCGATATTCTCGTTGCCCTTCTTTGTTATGTTTTTTCCGTTAATTTTCTTTTTAACTTCAGGGGTGTTTTCCCAAGCTGACGGCTGTATGTCACATATGAACTTGTGAACTTCTTTTTATAATTGCTCCTCACTCCTTAGCGGAACCATTTAGTTAATTTTGCTTTCTAAAGACAGTCTAAAGTATTCCCAATTTGTGTGCTTATTTACTAAACTAGGATAGCTTTCTTTGAATGACCCATTCACTTAATGTCAAAAGTATTGGGGTCAGCTTAAGTCAAGAATTATCCATCTATATGTATATAATTTACAGATATATTCTTCACTATAAAGAAATCTATTATATATCTGGTATTTTATTTGGATCAGTTGGTCAGTAGGTTGGTTTACCATTTGATAAGGCTTCACAACCGTATTTCTGATAGCATTGAGGAGTTCTTTCCGTTTAGTTATTGTTAGTCTAGAACCACAGTGGATATTTTTTGCATTAAAATCTCCTCCAATGGCTCCCTTAGTACTGTATTCTAGTTTCTGTAATCGCTGATCAAAAGTATTAAGTTTGCTTAATATTAGCTTAAGCGTTTGGTTTATGTCATCTGTTTGAGGAGTTTTTAGTTCGTTTTCGTTACTCATCATTACTTGAGCGTAAGATTTTTTGCCCACTTCTATACTTGAGATGCTATCAACGCTTTACGCCTTAACTCTCTTTTAATTGATTCGGGCCTGTTTATTCTAACAATTTGCTTCTTTATTACATTTGTTTTTATTTTTGATATTTTGCAATTCAATAGCAACACTGCATTCTCTGTAGTTAGCTGGATGGTTTTCTCCACAATGTACGCATCTAGGCTGTACATCTGTGGGTTTGACACAATCTCTAGTGTGGTGTGTACATGGACATTTGACACACCTGGGATCTTTGTTATTGTATTTTTGAGTATGTCCATATGCTTGACATATTTTACATTGTGGTATAAGCCTAGATCTTCTTCGGGGCTCAATATTGACTTTGCATCCTTGATTTCATGTATTTTTTCAATATCATCATCTGTGCTGAATGTCAGCATATACATGTTCAGAGGTTCCGTTTTAGCTTAATTGATGCTTCAGTTGCATTAAAACATTTTCCTTTCAGGTCCTCATATATTTTTTCTGGTTTACATGTAGAGTGCAGATTTTAGCCATTACCCTAATTGGTCTGATTTGTTTGTTTTCAAACGTATGCCAGGAATGTCCCCGTTCGCTTAATATTTTTGTCATTTCTCTGTAGCTTTCACCATCTGCTTAGTTTATTTTGATGTTGTTTCCACTCATCAATTTTGTTTGATTATTTTATGAATTGTTTTGGATTATTTTAGGAATTGTCTCTTTTAGTTGAGGAGGAGTAGGTGTATCATTCCTTCTCCTTTTTATTCTCTGGCTTTCGACTTTAATCCACTCAGTTTCATGAGCTAACTCTTCTTCATCCGTATATGGTATTCTCGTT
Source organism: Tipula unca (assembly GCA_951394425.1). Taxonomy (NCBI): domain Eukaryota; kingdom Metazoa; phylum Arthropoda; class Insecta; order Diptera; family Tipulidae; genus Tipula; species Tipula unca. The sequence goes on along the minus strand of OX596380.1, from coordinate 173,587,916 downwards.
CCAGTACTTTTTGGGTAGGAGTAGAATCAACGTTTTCCTTTGCTTTAAGGGCTTTAACTTCGTTTCCAAGAATCCTTATCTGTTCCTGCATCCAAGCAATTGTATCATTTAATTGCTTATTTAAATTGTTACCTTACGCAACTCCTGATAGCATTTCTTCTATTTTAGAACAATTATTGTTCTCTGGAAAAGCATTTCTCGATAACTCCGCAAGTTCTGTAGGTATTATTTTGTTATTCTTCGTGGTGAACGTGCTACAGGCTCTCGTAGGAGATTTCGGTAGAACCTGACTCTTTTGGAAATTAGCGATATTACCCATTTCTGCTTCACTCATTCGAGTATTACGATTCCTCAACGTGTCTTGGGATTTTTTCTGGTTATACTCGTAGAAATACAATAGTTGGTCCGCCCCAAAAATCCTTGGGACGGGCGTCTGACGAGGATGGATTTTCCTGAAAATCAGGCCACCTGGGGTAATTGTTTCCACATTCGTTGTGTCCATCGCAACTTAATTTATAGTGCATTGCACTCGCATTTAGTATTTAGCCGATGTTTAAAATCGTTGCCCGAGTTTTTAAAATTTTAATAACAATCACAGAATTGGGAAATAACTTAACTAAATAGGCACTTTAAATATAATTGAGAATGTCTAGGCTCGATTTGTCCGAAGCAATTAATGGAGGTAGCAAATATAGCTCCTGGCATAGTTCTTCTCCTACCATATCTTTTGAGCCAATAAAATATAAAGCAAGTTTCAAATTTGTAAATAAAATTTTTAAATTTTGTAATTTGGAAGCTTCACTTATATAATGCAGAAAGAAAAATCTATTATTATTAAAATCTTTCTTTAAAATAATTAATTGCCTGATCCAAAATTTTATAATAAAAGTTAATATTAAAACAAGATTTAGGGTCTACATAAGATTGTTTTTGTACACTCATCCTGATATATTATTTTCTTTCGTGGGGAACGGAGAGAAGATAGTTCAGGAAATCGAGCCGAGACATGTAATTCTAGAACAATGGCTTCTAGTGCACTAATATATTTAGTAAACTTTTGGTCAGGTCTCATAATAACTAAATATATATTTGTAATATTAAGCAGGTAAATTAATATCAATTAAGCAAGTAAATTAAATCAATCTGCAGATAAACTAATATTCTGGCCTTGTAAATATTTGCTAGATATATTTATTTTGGGTTAAAATACCTAACCATACTAAAACTCTACATATAAATTTAAATTCTAAAATCTTGTTGCCTCAGCAATGACTCAGCAGTATTTTTTATTTCAGGAGCTCCATCTTCCGAAATTTCAATTAAAGTTTCATATATCTCCTAAATTATTTTTCAGCGGCTTTAAAGCATCTATTCCCATCTAGTTTCAGATAAAGGTTTTAGGGTACAATTCGGGACGTTTTTTTTGTAAATATCCCATCTGTTCGTTGAACTCTAGGTATAAATACATATAAATTTTGAACAATATCGAATATTTTTACAGCTTCTAGATTTAAGGAATGAGAACAGCATGGAACAAAGGATGGTCTGGGCTCAAAAGATCTTATTTGGTTTTGCACCCCGGAATGTTTACCTTTCATGGTGGAACCATTATCGTACCCTTAATCTTTACAGTATGGAAAATCTTTTAGTTCTTGTAACACTAATTCAGTAAGTCCTTCAACAGTTTTATTTTTACATTTCAAAAATCCTATACAAAATGCTCTTTGATTTCAAATAAATTATTTTCCTGGTGAACAAACCGTATAATCAATGAAACTTGTTCGACATTGCTTTTATCAGGACTAGAATCAACAGTAATTGAGAAATGTTTCGCTTCTTTAGTCATTGAAATAATTTTTTTTTACATTGAAATAATTAATTTTCAACATTGTTCCAATGAAAATCTTTTGCTTTCATTACATTTTCTAAACCGTAGTCCATAGTTTGATTTTTTTTTCCAATCCATGTACAAGAAGTTTCCATGACTTAAAAGTTTCCATGTGAAGTTGATTATTTTCATAGCTTTTTAATTTAAAAAAAAATTATTTCTGAAACTTGTACCAACTTGTAGTTTCTGAAACTTGTAAATTATTTCTGCTCTTGTAATATTATTGGTTGGATAGGGGCTGAAATTTATTTCCAAGGTGAGCTGCGAATATGACGGCCTTTTCTTTAGCACTTCTTGCCCAAGTTCCATCATCCTTTTTGATGGGAGGGAGCTGAATGTTCGGACGTTTAAATCCTTTTGTTGCTTTCTAGAGCGAATAGTCTGTGTCTCTTTGGCCGGAAAGACCATATTGACTAGGGGGCGTATTCTGCCACATTGTAAATATTATTATTTAATAGTTCTAATTGGTCATCGTGTCGCAGTTTTAATCGGTACTTGTAAGACTGTATTTTCTTCGATCAGCGTTCCGAAAACATCCCAATTTGTTTTATTGTTTGATAATCTAGGCAAGTTTTCTTTCTTGATTATGGTTGCACTCAGTGTCATAATAAATGGTGTGTGGTCTGAACATATTCCTTCATTGTTTTCTATCAATACGTAGTTTCGGAGACTCCTTTTGTTACAAAGATGTCTATTAAGTCTGGTATTTTGTTATGATCGGTAGACCAATATATGTTGGTTTACCCCCAGAATAAAATTCACAGTTTAATTCTTGCCCTGCTGCAAACAGGTCTCTATAGCCTTACGTGTTGATAATCTCGATCCCCAGTATATATTCTTAGCATTGAAGTCTCTTCCAATAATGAAGTTGGTTCCAAGCGATTTAAGCAACGCGACCTAATTTTCTTTAGTCAGATGGTGACGTTGTGGACAGTATATAGGTGAAAACCTGTATTCCTTTTTATTATTCAGTCGAACGTTAATGGTTGATACTTGCATAATTTCTTTTTCTATTTTCACTCTTTCACAGTGTTTGATGTTTTCCCTTACAAATATTGATGACGCTCCTGACGCTTTCCATGCTGGATGGATAGATAGCATGGTAGCAGCGGTATCCATGAGTTCTTGCGAATCACACTTCTGTAAAGTGGGACTCTGATATTAGGCATATGTCTATCTTTTCCATGTGTAAGAACATTTCTAGCTCCGGAATTTGGGGCAGTAGCCCATTTGCATTTCACTTGGCAATCCTTAATGTTTTGCTGTTATGCATATTAGTACATCATAGAAGTGAATTCATTCACCGCTTCTTGCTCATTTAGCCGTTTATGTACGGCTTCTATGCTCCTTTCAGTTTTCATGTTTTGTTCTAATAATTCCCGAACATTTTTAAAATTGGTATTCTTATTAGACAGTCTCGCTGTGATTTCTTTTTTAATTATTGTTTCACTGACCGTCATAATAACAGGAGAATGGTCTGAAGTTATTGCTCTAATGGCTCTTCATTATTTTACAAACGAATATAGTTATCTGATACACCTTTTGTTACATAAAAGTCTATTAGGTCCGGTGTTTTGTTTAAATCTGTTGGCCAGTAAGTTGGTGAGCCACCAGATTGAAAGTTACATTTTAATTTTTCTCCTGCTTCAAACAACTCTCTCTCTCTCTCTCTTGGTGTAATAACATTGAAGTCGCCACCAATGATAAAACTACCTCCCATGGTGTTAAAAAGTTCGTCTCTTTTCAGATTTTGTCGTGGACAGTCTCAACTTGCTCATCAAGTATTTTATTTAGAGCATCTTTGCATTTCACGACATCTCTCAACATTTTTTGCTATCTTTTGCTTTTGCCTCTTGACCTTGGGCCACCTGTGCATATAATTCTCCTCCTCTTAATTTATATATGATTCCCGATTTGTCTGTCGATTGGTCGGGGCTTCACTAGCAGATTGTTTAGGATTTTCTTCAGCCGAAATTCGGCAGTTTTCTTTGTTGATATATAGCCGCCAATTTTAAAATGAGCTTCATCGGTGAGGATAAATTCCTTGAAAAAATTCTTAATTTCTTCTTGTTTTTCTATGGCCCTATGGTTTTAATAATAAAAACACGTTGTTTACTCGTGTATAGCGATCTATTTTAACTAACCGAAATATTTGTACTTGTCATATCAGAATATTTAAAAAGATACCATTTGCTTTTATGAATAATGAACTCAACACCACAGTAAACATGTGTAAGTGTGTGGGTTTTCCAAAAAGGAGATGACAACTTTTTTTTTAAATAAAACGCAAACCTCATTAAAGAAAGTCTAGAGGTGTTAAATCACCCGATCTAGGCGGCCAATCGACAGGGCCATTAATGTCTAGCTCATGCAATTGACCAAAGAAATAACATTGCAACATGTCTCTGTAGCGATCTCCATTGACTGTAGCGTGACCAATGATACCACCAGCATGTAAATCACACCGTACAGTTATTTTTTGTGTATGAAGTTTAACCGAAGCCGTTTAATCGAAAATGCGCTTGTCCAAAAATTGGAATTAACGCTCTTGAAGTTGCAGTTACCGACTCGGAATTTTGTAGTAAATTTTAATTATACGTAAACGTTGTTCGTTCGTGTACTTCACCATGATGAAAATGGTGTCTTCACTGAATGTTTTGACACTGACAGTTTGGTTATTTCTTTAAGAGTGTGTTCACAGTGAAAGTTCAAAGATTTTTTCTGCCCATTTTTCTGCTAACTTCAATATAGTATATAGACAAGATCGTTAATAAGAAACAGTATATTCATTCGAGATATGCAATATAAAAAAATCAATTTTGTCCTATTTGTTTCAAGTGCACCCACCAATATGTAATAAAGTAATTCGTTATATATCAATTTCGCGGTCATTTCAATGAGAACCGTCCAAACGATTTATTGAATTCCATATGGACCAGAGTAAATATTCACTTTAGGAAGAAATTGAGCTTAAGAAATACCGATAACATAATATCTGTGATTACATCAAGTGCAATGTTCATCGGACCTTCCGCATTCAATCAGGGATAATCTAAATATTTCAGTATTGGTAGAGAATAGTGGCTCTTGAACGAAGAACTTTAAAACATGTGCTGCAACACTTTCCTTTCGCACTTTAACTTCGTTTGGTTCCACGAATTTCGTTTTTAAAGAAAATACATTTGTGATGGCATTTCAGGGTCTCCTAATCCAACTAAATGCTACTGTTCGAACGTGAATTTTGTTTTGTCGCATGATGTAATTGTTTTACAATTATATGTATGAATTTGGTGCGGCGGCAAAGTTATAATATTCATTTGGTTTGGGAGTTTATTGCAAGGAGACTAGAAATGTTGTGTAAAATTTAGAAAAACTTCTAGTCTCTTTGCAATAAATTCCTGGCTCAAAAAATCATCCAGTGCGAATTAAATTTACTGTTATACTTTCAAAATCCAATCCGCCTGGAAATTAATGATTTGAATTGGGGTAGGAGTTGGAAAATTAATTCGTCAATCATTTTAATTTTAATACATGTTAAGTATTTGTTTGTCAATACCTGCGGCCCAAACAGCTACATATATACATACATATATGCATCAACCGATAAAGGTTTGTTATTTATTTTAATTTTTTTGGTTAAATAATTATAAAATAATTAGTGTAGTGTAGATACCTAGAAACGTAAGTCTAAAATTTCCTATTCTTAAATTCACAAATAAATTTATTAATATTGAAATTCCAGTGGGCATTTTTTTTTAAATTCGGCTCGCTAAGCCCATAATCAATATAGCCTAAAAAAAGAGTATACTAAATACAAAAAAGTTGGAAATAACTTGCTCACATGTTAAATCCCAAAATTATGAAATTTTAAGAAATTGATAGTAGAGTGTGGCATGCAATCATGATAGTATCACGATACTATCAAACATATTTTAGTGGAGATTACTTTTGTTGATTTTTTTTTTGGGGTATGGAAAGTATCGTTGCGCTTATGATTTTTAAGATTGAATTTAAACTATTTGATCAGCTAATTTTCAATTTTATTCTGTCGTAAATACTTGATCAAAATAAATAATTTTGTATCAAGTCCGTCTGTCATACTTAAAAACGCTTCAAGGATTAACCAACACCCTGTTTTTGGCAGTTTTGTTTAATTGGGTAAATAAATTAATCATCGTTTAATTTAACATTTTCAATCAAACTGAATTGATTATTTTATTTGAGTAAAACAAAAAAATGATTAGGTGAACAATTGCATTTTGGCCCGGCTTAGAATTTATTGGGTAGGGCCGGCGCATGTAGAATCTACTAAAAATCCGTATATATATACATCGACTCTTCATATCTACATGCGCTGGATGCAAATAATCTCACTAAATAATAGGTGTATAGTCTACGCGTTTTACGTATAGACTGAAAATTCCAGTCTATATTTGAGTAGATTAATTTTAGTTTGAGGCTTTGCTTGACGTTTTTATTTCTTAATACGCACTAGTAAATTAGGGTAAAGATAGAACGGAAACAGATGTAAGTATCCTAAATGGCACATAATTTTGATAAGTCATCCAAAACACGAATTGCTAAATTTAACTGATAAAATCAGTTAAATTTAGCAATTTATCTTTCTAATACAACATTTACATTTCTTATAAAATTCTCATTCGTTGGAGTGTCATCCAATGGTTAGTCTCATAATTGATTGAACCTGTTTACAAATTTTAATTTGGTAAGTTGATTTAGTAGGTCAAGTGACCTCGTTCCTTGGAGTCTTCTTTCAACGACAGGGTTATCTATCATATGTCGAATATAGGGGTTTACATGTCCCTGGAGCCTTATTTCGTGTTTGGCGGCATGCTTTATTATTTAATCTTTAATGTATGCCATCCGTAGATCCCTGTGAAAGTCTTCATTTCTTGTGTGCCATACGGAACATTTGCAATGCTACGAGAAACCTTGTTTTGAAACGTCTGTATCATTTTGGCACTTATTTTTCTTGGTACATCCCCATAGTTGGATACTGTAGATTCATTCGGCTTTAGTATTTGCCAATAAAGCAACAGCTTGTTGTGAATTGTAAGCTCAGGACCTCTATACCTATGAGCCAATACATTTATCTAAACTTTATGTTAAGTAATATGGTAGTAGTATTAGGTAGATGGTAAGCCTACAAACCACATTGGTGATCTTCTGGAGTTTGCTCGTTACATCGATGACATTACTTCCAATTGCCATAATTGCTGTGTCTGCAAAGGTAGCTATGATTCCTTCGTTTGTGGTTGGTAAATCCCTTATATACAGTAAATACAGGATTGGTTCTAAGACACTGCCCTGCGGGACACCGACAGAGGTTTTCTTTAGTTCGGAGTATTCATCCTCATATTTCACAATGTCTATTGGATAAATTAGATCTTAGTATCACATAGAATTGCCTCGGCAAATCACTATGCAGCTTCTATTCTATAGACCGCTATGCCAAATTTTATCGAATGCTTCGTCCAGGAATATACTTGAGCATACTGTTTTACGTTCTAACGTTCTTTCAATTATGTTTGAGATTCTATGCACCTGAATGCTTTTCTCTGAATCCAAACTGATGTGGTGGAATTAGTTGTCGGTCCTCAATTATTGGTTTCTTTCTCGTTAGTAAAAAATTTTTAAACCGTTCCATTGCCGCGGGAACAATTTTATGTTTAAACTAACTTGCCCGAACCTCTAGCACTGTTTACTTTTGCATCGTGGTAGAATATTTTCAGACGTCGACGAAAAAATGTTTTTTACCAGCATCAAAGTTATCTGTTACAATATGGTTTAATTTAAAAATGAGATCGACAATTTTTGAAGTTCTGCTCATCGTCAAAGTCGTTTCGAAATATCGTTTCCTATCTGCTGATCGTTAGTTGATAATTTTTAGAAAATCATCTTGTAAATCTTTGTAACCTTTCCGAAAACTGAAGTTTTATAGAACCAAGAATTTTTGATAATTTATCGGTTTCGTATTGTTTCTTTATAGTATTTGGAAATCTTCAATTTTGCCGTCAGTCAGCATTCCACAAATCTTAACATGTTAAATAAGCGGCGCTCCGCAATTCCAAAATTCGATAATACATGTACTAATATTATCGTACACGCCTAAAATCTAGATGAAATTCTTGATTCCCTATCAACTATTGATGGTAGTATCTAGGACTACCATGGTTGCAACGGACAACGGGGATTCAGGGTTCGATTCCGGAGAGGGAGCCTGAGAAACGGCTACCGCATCTAAGGAAGGCAGCATGCGCGTAAATTACCCAATCCCAGCTTGTTATTGGAATGAGTACACTTTAAATCTTTTAACAGGAACAATTGGAGTGCAAGTCTGGTGCCAGCAGCCGCGATTATTCCAACTCCATAATAGTTTATATTCAAGTTGTTGCAGTTAAAACGTTCGTAGTTGAACTTGTGTCAAGCACAGGTGGTACACCGTAACTGGGTTCGTACATCATCTTCATGGTATGACGTATTACTGTAGTGGATTAAACGTAAATTTATCCGCGTAATAAATCTAAATTAGTGCTCTTCACCGCGTGCTGGTCTAGAACAATACAATTACTTTGAACAAATTAGATTGCTTAAAGCAGGCCATTTGTGTCTCAATATTATCTAATGAGTATATATAATGGTTTCTAGATCAAGGCGTAATTAGAGGTGAAATTCGTGAACCGTCGTAAGACTAACATAAGCGAAAGCATTTGTCACAGATGTTTTAATTAATCAAGAACGAAAGTTAGAGGTTTGCAGGCGATCAGATACCGCCCTAGTTCTAACCATAAACGATGCTACCTGGTAATTGGATGGAGCTACATATATGGCTCCTTCAGTGGTTTCCGGGAAGCCAAATACCTGGTAGTTGATCTGAATAGGACACTCCTTTCTTAAATAGGCAAAATGCGTCTAGCAATAATGAGATTGAGTTTATTGAATAACAAGTCTGTGATGCCCTTAGAAGTCCTGGGCTGCACGCGCGCTACAAAGTCTTACTCCTAACAGACTGATAATTCTATCGGTTTCATTCCTACTTGATAAAACATCGTTAAAAAATCATTCAACTGGCCCAAGATCAGTTCAGCGACTTATTTTAAAACGATGCAGTAATTGTTTGCTGCTTGACAAATTGGGTGTCAAATTGCCCACCTTTTTTTCTAGCTCTTCATGTCTTCTTTTCCACCGTTTGCATGTGAAAAAAGTGTGTTCTGCAACATCCATTGCTGCATCACCACCGTAAATACGAGAGGAGTTATGTACCTTGACCATCATGCGCAGATACTTGCAAAAGAATCCATGGCCCGTAAGGAATTGGGTACAAGATTTATTTTACTTCGCTATGTTTTCTATCCACCCACGTGGACAGGTTTCTAATCAGATTTTTTGTTCATCTACTGCAACTCTCGGAGAGCCACCTCTCCTGCCAACAGTGCATGACATGTTCTCTGGTTGCTTTTTTTGCTTCTACGACGTCAAGATCGCTTCTGGTGTCATATATTGTCACTCCAGCGATTTCCAAGACCACCCTACTTCTTTTTTGATAGAGTCTACCAATATTTCACATCCATACAAGAGGATGAAGTTCTTCTTCCGGCCTTTGGGCCTCCGATGTTTGTCATCAGTCTGCTCAAAGCAAGGGGTTTTTCGAAGCCTTTTCTGCTGAGCGCTTTACTTGTTTTTCAAAATTGAGTTTTGTATCCAGGTGTACCTCTGTATCCAGGTGTACCTCTGTATCCAGGTGTACCTCAGATATTTGACTGCCTTGTTAGGCTGTATCTGCTAGTTTCCTACCTGAAACACACGTCGGTTGCAGTTAGCCGTCTCGTAAGCAGGACTAGTTCTGTTTTTTCTGTTGCTAGGCTCAGACCGTGTCCGGTTAGCCAGGCGGTAGCCGGTTGATGTACCACTTGAGGTACCGTATCTTCTTGATCGTGCTATTTCTGTATTGAGTTGTAACAATGGCAGACTTTTCTATAAGAATTCTGTCGATAAAACTCTGGCGTGCATTTTTATTGGTAACAACATTAATGCTTCCCTCATGCATGAGTGTAGCTCGGCTTCTTCTTTCGGCAGTGCTCATCACTTTAACATCTAATAATTCCTGCACTAAGCTGGTGCTTGCATCAGTTTTTCTACCGTATGACTCTGTCTTACCTGCTCCCTCAGATGAGATGCTAACCTTGTATCATGGAGCAAGCATAAGCACATCCCTCTTCTAATTGCGGTGGTGATGCAAATGTCCATCACTCGATAGTGGTGAGTGACATAAGTTGCTCATTGATTAAATTTTTGATTGGAGAGTGACGGATGATGATATTATCGTACGTTTCTGATGTGTGGTGGCCAGTTGTTAATCTAAAGGCTTCTACTGCTAAACTAAATAGTCTTCGAAACACGGAGCATGCCCTCGACTCCATTTCTTGCTACGGAGTCCATTCTTTCCTTGCCTCAGCTAAACACCTTTATTCTTGGCACTGCTTGTTCTGTAGTGTTTCGCTTGAGGTGCATTGGGGCCTGGAATGTGCTCGGTTCTATCGTGAGACATAGACAGATTTTTAAAAGCTACACTTCATTTTTACCAGAAATTGATATGGTTAATGATAGGTCACTACCTGAATACAACTTCTCCAACCTATTCGCGGTGGTTTATCCATCAAGGAATTTGTGGTTTTCGGAGGATTTTCCCCAAAAATTAGACGAATCCATAGTCTTTATTTCAGATGGCTTTCGTTCTAGCCTCAGAACTGGATTTGGAATCTACTGTCCTTGGTCTAATCAGAGATCTTTCGGCAGTCTTGGTTCCCTATGCAATGTTTTCCAAGCGGAAATATTAGCGCTGACGTACAGTGTTATAGAGGGTTTGAATTTCGCTTTTAAACACAAAAACATTATTCTGTGTACTGATAGCAAAGCTGTTCTCAATTTATTGAATAATCCCTTGACTGTCTCTAAACTTGTCAAGGATTGCAAACACTTGATTAATTTTCTTTGCTCCAATAATACCGTTGCGGTAATGTCGCGAGAATTATAAAGGAATGAGATCGCAGACTGTTTAGCCAAATCCGGTTCCCAGCTAACTCTAATTGGACCGGAACCCGCGGCTTCCTAATCTTTTAACTACGCCAAGAAAATTATAAAGAACTACGTTTTGAAAGATCTAAGACTACAGTGGCTTGCTACTTCCAGCTGTCGAATGGCGTATAACTTTATTAGCGAGCTCAATATGAAATCAACTAAATATGCTATATCTTTGAAAAAAACCCAGCTAAGAATCTTGGTTACGATTCTTACTGGTCATGGTCGATTTAAGGGGCATTTCCATCCAGGATGTTATTTGTGATGACTGTCTTGAGGAAGATGATGACTGCTGTAGATCTATTAATGTATAGATCCGTTGTCCTCCACACCTTGGTTCAAACTTGTACAATTTGCTAAGGCTGTATAGTGTGTGTAGTGTGCTTCTGCAAATTAGGATAGAATCTTGGGTTTGTACCATGGGCCGTCCCGGAGTTAAGTGTGGAATCCTTATGGGTTCCAACCACTTAAAAAAAAAAAGAAAAAAACAGTTGAGGCCCTCAGGTTTATTTTTTGGCGGGAACAAATAAAAATATTACGATTAAATGTTGTTTTGCAGGTGTTCCAACGAATCCCGGTGAGCTAAATTAAAACAGCGAAATACGCTTCTTTACAAAATTTTGCTTTTGTTAGTGAACGAAATGTATTGTCTAGCTTTGTAAATGCTGATTTTATCGTTCCTATTCAACAACAACAAATTGTTATAAAATTATCGATGTTTAAAAAGCAAAATAGTTTGCTATTAATTTAATATCAACACTTGCATATCATATTATATATTTGTGTTCGGTCATTCCAAACTTCTGTTATTCTTAGAAAATATGTAAACTTTGCTCTTTATTATTATGGTTTGTTTTTGAATTTGCAAATTGCGAGAAATTCGATATGCATGCGAATGTCTAGATTTGCAATTGTTTAGTACGCAAACATATTCTTATGGCTTTTCTTTGAAATAATAAATAAATAATCATTCGATGGCGGCTGTCAGGTTACTGACACCAAAAAACATAATTAGGATGAAACGAATTACATATTTATACAAACTAATTTAAATTTGCGATTTCGTATAACAATAAAATATGTTATTGTTTTCTTCGCTGATTAACTTATCTTTAAATATATTCCATATAAATTGTCATGCTTGGCTCCCTTGCTATAGTGCTCAGTTCTTTTAACAACGTTCGTTGTGCTTTTTTCCGCAGAATACCATTTGGTATTTGCAGGTATCCGTCACCAATTATTTTACTCAGCTGTTAAAAAATATGAAAATTTATTTGATGGATTTTGGATTTGCACTACCCGGCACCCTTGACACTTCACGACGGGTTATTTCATATAATTTTTAATTTTATTTTTTATTTGTACTATTACAATCTTATCACATGATGATTTCTTACTAATGACGATACGCACTTATTTGTAACAAATAAGTGGAACTAGGACGGGTTTGCAAGGAATCACTATTCTCCTCCCAACAACGAATCTTCAATTATTAGGTGACTAGCTCATGCGAATTACTTATTGTAAGGCGTCTTAGTTCTTGTGTTCGGCCAAGAAGTTGTATTGCTTCATTCAGTATTGGTAGGTTGCAGTAATCTTCTTTCATGTTTAATGGCAAATTCCCGGATCACTTCATCAATCCATTTAACATTTAGGTGATCATGTAATTTCTCGTTGGCAACATAGCGGTAAGCATTCGTTATTGCACGTAGAAATTTGTTTTGACAACGTTGAACGCTTACAGGCTATGCGTATAATGTTTTCCTATCAGCCAGCACATTTCACGTTGTTTTATTTTAGTTTGTTCAGCTTTTTGTATAACTAGGTGTTTCCAGTGCAATCTTGAATCGAGATGCAATCCAAGATATTTAGCAGATTCAGAAATTGCTATTTTTGTGCCGCAACGCATATGTTACATGGACTGATTTCAACTCGTTCAGCTTTAATTTCCAATCCCTGGTATAGTGACTGATTTTATCGAGATGCCTATATTGTAAGTATTCAATTGCTTGGCTCTGCGATTCGCTTGATGCCAATACTACAGTATCATCAGCCAAAATTTCTAATGAAGGTTGTTTTCGTTTTCGGTATATCGAAAGTGTAAAGAAGATATAGGAAAGGCCGTAGTACGCTACGTAGTATATATCTTCATGTGACACTCTAAATTTCCGTTTGTAGAGATACGACTCGAGCAGTTGGCAGTAATTTTCTATTTAGAAATACAGCAAAGCAATATTTCTTCTCTTCAAATGTTTGTTCTATTTTTGCGGTCAAGGGATGAACTTGATCAATGGTCGAATGTTTATTCCTGAATCCAAACTGGAAATCAGGTATAATGATCATTGGTTTTAGTCGTTTCAAAAACAATTTCTCAAACTACTTTGAGATAGTTGGTAACAGAGAGATCGGCCTGTGAGATGTCATTTGCTTACCGGGCTTGTCTGTTTTTTTGACACTATTGATGTTTAATGGAAAACTATAGGCTGGTTTAGGATCAATCGTAGATTTTATATCGTGTGGTTGAAATACTGATGCCAGATGTTGTGCAAACAGTTCAGCTTTTTCCTCGTTACGTCGCACTTATGCTCTATTTGTGTCCCTTATAGGTGGCACTTGGATTATTGATCTCTTATATCTTTTAGTAGCTTTCCAAAGAGAAAAGGTTTTGTCAGCTTCACGACCCAGTCCTTTCAGATAATTTTCAGTACAAGTCTCTTTATGTTCCTTACCTAATCGGTTAACTTTATAACTTACTCGATTAAATTTTCTTTTGTCAATAATATTTTTGGTTCTATGTCTTATGCGTCTTTTCCTACGCGTTTCTTTTATCAGTTCTCGAATCTCCATGAAGTAGTTGATCTCTTGTATAACTTTTTCACCTAATACGGGTGTTTCTTCACGCATGGAGTTAATAAAATATCCAGCTTTTACTTCAAGTTCTTGTTTAGTTTTGAGACAAACTTTTAACTCAATTAGATTGCCCAGTTTCTCTCTAAATAATTCCCAATCCATGAATTTATTAATTATAAAGGTTAGGTTAGACACGGAAACTTGTGTCTTTTTAATGACTGATGTACTCAGAGTCATTAAGACCGGTGTGTAATCGGAAGTAAGGTCTTCAATACATTCAACTATAATGTAATTAGAGGCTATTCCTTTCGAGATATAAAAGTCAATCAAATCAGGACATTTCTATGGCACTTATGAGTTCTCTTCCTTGTCCTGTATAGTCACCTCCTACAATAAACCTTGGTTCAAGTTTATTAAAATGGTTGACATATTGATTTATTGCGATATTATGTCGTGAACAGTAGAGCGCTCCTATAGGCTTAGTTCAGCACCAGCATGGTTCATGGTTATTATGAGGGATGGGCGAGATAGATTACGCCATATAATCTACGCGGCTGTCGTCACGTAAAATATAACGTAGATTACTTGACAGTGTTTTTTGATAACGACGACAATTAAAATAATATCAACAAGCAACGATATTTTAGCGATTTGAAATCGAATGCGCCAGTTCGCGGGAGTATTTTGTAAAAGCGTTCATCTAGAGATGATTTATTTATTTTTATTCAGTATTGTTTGCCATTTTATCATGGCAAACAATACTGAATGAAAGGCTGAGCCCGCCACAGCGTCTACAAATCGTTCAACATTATTACAAAAATCAGCGTTCTGTGAGTAATGTGTTTCATGCGCTTAGACCAAGTTACGGTTTAAATAATCGTCCTATCGAGACCATTGTTTGGAATACCATCGAAAAGTTTGAACACACAATTTACAGTATTGGACGATCCGCTATCAAATAGGCGGTTTAGTGTAGTTTATGCGCCTGAGCAATCATCGGTCCATCTTTGTTCAACAATACGGCCGGGACGTACCATCGACGACATTTGGTTTGAAGCAGACAGCGCTACTTGCCACATAGCGCGCGAAACAAACATCAATCTGACACATTTTTTAGCGAACAAATGTTCGTTATCTGAACGATTTTGATTTTTAATAACTCGGTAACTCTTATAGCCTCCCTGAACTCGAATTCGTTTTACTATGGAGTTAAATTTTACGGGACGGTCATAATTAAAGTACCCCGGATTATTTTTAATGAAAGTTATAACCTTTTTGTAAAGATTTCTATCAGCTTTGTTTTTGATTTAAGTGAGCCGTTTTTTCAGTTAGTAACTCATTGTGCCTAAAGAAATTTGGTCACTCTAGTTTAGAACTAATTGACAAAACCAGGTTGTCGACACGTCAATGAAGAAAATAATAGAAGACGCTTAAACTCCCATCCCTGGTTATTATGGTAGCTTGAATAAATTGCTCTTTAATTTCCTCTTGTTGGAAATGTAGGATGTTTTGTTTGATTAAGATTGCTGCCCCCCCTCGACCACAACCACTGGGATGCAATGTCCAATAGACTTTATGTTCCATAATTTTGATAAAGGTTTTCCCTGTAAAATGCGTCTCTGATATTAAAGCTATGTCCAACGTTGTTGCGTCTTAGAAATACATCTAGGTCATCGGCTCTTGTATTAAGCGCGTTAATGCTCCAGGCTATTATACGTTGGAACGTTACACTCATTTACTTTTTATCTTTTTTTAGCATTTTATTTGGTGGCTTGAAATTATCATCTAGTTTTTTCACTCTGTTAGAGAGCTGGCTCAAATTTGTCTCCTGAAATTCGGCAAAAATTTTCATTATACATATTACTAATGGTGGGCTCGTTGGGCACAGGTTTCTGCCTGATATTTTGATTGTTATTTAAGGTTTTGGTCACCTGGCCGTAGGAGACCCCGTCTCTAATAGTATCATATTGTTTGTTTGGCTTTTGCTGTAGGCACTGAACTTGACATCCTTTATAACTCTAGCCGGATCACGTTTTTCTCCGCACAGTCCACAAGTTGGTACAACATTTCGTACCTTTTGACATTGTTTTGAACAAACAATTGGAAGTGTCTAACAATTTTGTCATTACTAATTGTTGACTTTTTATGTATGTTTACAATGTTGGTTACTTTATTATAAGTTGGTTACTTAATTGCGGTCACTGGATGTCGAGGACTGGAAGCCCACTCGCTCACTTTCCGAAGTCACCGGTGGTTTATTATTCAGGGTATCTTCCCTTAGTCGGATTTGGTCCACGGGTAGTAGGGCATTCTCCGATCCACCACGCACTCGATGGGAGTTCGGCATTTCCACACGAGGTTTCATATAATTGACTTCAATTTCCAGCCATTAGATAAAAACTGTTCGTATGGCGAAACGCCCAAATTAAATGCTTACCACGTACATATACTAATACTTTCTTTTAAACGAATATTTTGTTTTTTTTTCATATATCTAACCATAGGAATTTTGGCATAGTGAGATTTTGATTCGTCGATGTTCAGCAAGAAGATGTTAAATACCACATTTGAACAAATCAAATGGTTGAAAGAGGTTTTGATTCCTTTAGTGCGGCTTAGATAATATACGGATAAGGGTTTTCAATTGTTTATTAATTATCTTTAGTATTATTTATAGCCACTTCCTTCGCTAGAAATGAGTTAAGAGAATTGTGAACAGTAATTAGATATTTTGCGTTTTAAATTAATATCTGGTTGCTGTATCCAATTTTCTTGACTCATAATAAAATCAACTTTAGTAATAATCAATTATACTTCCCACTTAAATCATAAATAAGTAATATTCATGGCCTTAGGGGAATCATAGTACATTGAGTTGGGTAATTGCAAATTGAAATCGAATATTTTGATTTTGATATAAATACTTGATAGATATTTGTGGTCTCCCCTCCCCGCCCAGTAAAATCAGCAGTTTTCGTTATTTTAAATTCCTAAGTCCATATTGAGACGTTAAAATCACCTTTAAGTGCTAAGACTTTTGCTTGTAAAAATACTCATTCTATTATTGATGTTGCCGATAAATAAGGAAGAATATCATAAGGCCAACGGTTTTTTTTTCTGAATTACGATTTTGGAATATTTTGAGGAATAGAATACAAGATTAATATTCCATATAGCTAATAATGTATTAAGAGATCAAATGAACTCATAATCTAATTTGGTGTGGTTTGTACAGTCATATGTTGGAACGCGAGATGCAGTGACGATGTCCTAAATGATAGAATTGCAGCACCACTAAATGTGAAGTATAAGTATGACTCATTAAAGTTTAAATTCATCTGAATTTATCTTAGAATTTGTACAATGTTCAAAATGACGTGTGTATCATCGCAATTGAGTAGTTTTTTTGTTATGTTGGGTTAAGGGGTGGTACATTGATATTTTGCATTTGATATTTTAAACAAAATGCTGATGTCTTTGTACTCCTCCTAGCACAATCAAATCGCCTTTTTGAAATTAACTTAAATTTTTAAAATATTAACTAAATGAATTATGTGCTTCTATGGCCTTTCGGCTAGATGTTGTACAGAACGATGTTTCTATTATTTTATAAATTTTACTATAAATAGTAACATAATTTTGCACAAACTTTGGAATGCGAAAATAAATCATCATTCTAATAAAAAAACTATAAAACAAACCTTTTTAGTGTGAATTCCAGATAATTTCATGTTGGGTTAAAGGTTGATGGAATTGGAGCTGGGAATTTTCTATTTTTCGAAAAAATTACTTGCTGCTTTCCGTCAACTTTTGGCACAACTCAACCAGCTAGCTGTGTCTATACATAATGATATTGGTGTCAGGTTTTTAAAATATTTTTTTAGTGCGAAATATTTGTGCGGTTTTAATTGGTAAGTAATCAAATAACATTCTGAAATTTGTGATTTTTAATGGTGTTAAAAAGGGAATTAAAATGTTAAGTTAAAATGAAATATTTGAAGGGATTGTGTTTTATAGGGATTTCGTGCTTAAATGTCATGTCAAATTAAATTTAATCCAAATTAAATAATTCAGTCCGATTTTAAAATCTTGGAGAAATTAGGAATTAGGCCCAAATATTTTTCGTTTTCTAAACTTTAAATGTTACTAATTAGTCAGCTGTATTTAGACAGTTATTTATTTAAAATTCGAATTTTAGGTTTTTGATTTTAATTTAAGAGCGTAGCTCATTAAAAAATTTCCAATTCCTAAATTCCTTAATTTTGAATTTCAAGCATTGCAAAGTTTGAAAATGTAACCTATGACGTTCTTCAACATTTTTAAGTTTCGTTATTCGTCCTAAAGTCCAGTCTATAAACTGTATAATCCCTTGGTACAAAAGTAATTATTTCCAATTATATATATAAATTCTACCTGTTACGCTTATGGTACAGGTATGTTGTAACCTCAAAACTAATCAAAATATTCAGAAATTAAGAAAATTTCACAATCTTCATGTAGGTAACTCTCGATTTCCATTTAGATTAGACATAAAGCTTTAATTATTTTCTCAAAATAACCTGTCACTATGAAATAATTTCTAAGAAATCTTTTTTTCATTTAGCCATGTGGTGAGCTTTAGGAAAACTAAATACTATAAAGTCAGGTTATTTTATGAAAGTCAAATCCTCTAAATTAAATTTATTTTGCAATGTAATATATGTACGTCCTCTATAAACATACATAAAACACCTTCTTTCAAATAAAAAAATAGTTTATAGTGTTAGCTAAATTGCAGTTAGCCCAGGGTTTTTAAAAAATCCGTCTGACAACACAAGCGTAAACAATGTATCCCAGACTTTTTAAAGATATTTAATTCATAGTAATACACAGTGTTTAGAGGCCATTACTGGCGCCTTACTGTATCAACGATATGGCCCCAACGGTTTCGATCCTTTTTCGATATTCATACTGTCTAAGACAACATGATGAAGCTAAGTCGTTCTCTATACCGTGGAGCCATCGTAGCCTACAACGATCTCTACGATACCATATAATAGGGCTCTCCTTTCAGAAATCGCTGCACAATTTGCTCTGGATCAGCACGCACAACGTGACCGAGCCAGCGAAATCCCTGAGATCTTCCTTCATATACAATGTCGGGATCTTCATCAGATCATATGCTGTCTTCTTCGCGGTTTGGGCCGTAAATCACACGCATGACTCTTCTCTCAAATATAATCATCTATCTTTCGTTCTCATCAGTCAGCACCCAACTTTCACATCCAAACATAACACCGGTCCTAATCTACGCTTTGTAAAACTTCAGCTTCACGGCACTTGATAGGTGTTTAGATTTTAGCAGTGGCCTAAAAGGATACAAAGCACGACACTTTAATATCCTCACCCATACGGTTATCGTGAGGGATAAGAGAGCCCAAATATTTGAAGCTCGCCACTCCTTCAAACGTTTAGTGACCCCTACTAAAATGTGGTGTGACATTGTCTCCATAACCAGAGATCATGTATTTCGTTTTGGACTCATTGATCTGGAGTCCAATGGAAGCTGAAAACTCTATAAGCGGATCAAGTATATCCTTCACTTCTTTGCTATTCAGTCCAATCCCGTATATGTCATCTCCAATCACGCATATGTCTTTGCTATATGTTAATCCAATCAAGCGTATGTTACTGGCTTGGCCTTATCCAAACCAAGGCCTTCAACTCACAGACAATTATCCATAAGTTAGCAACAGTGTTTTTGGCATCCCGAACAATATTACTGACAATTAAAATCATATAGAATATTGTGATTATGACTGGTGCTCGGACTGGACGCAGGCAAGCCGAAAGAGGCAATACTGTCGTAATTTATGTGTTTGCCAAATTGTCACACAAGAATTCTAAAGATTCGTTTTACGAAAAAGTTGGGAAAACATACGGAACCAACCAAACTGATGGACTATGTCGTGTGGGTAGATGATAGAAATTCCGTTCAATTTTGAACCAACACAGACAGCCGGAAATCGAGCGTAAACAGCGTGTTTCACGAATTTCCAACTATGTTGATATGATATGACATCGAATTAACGCTAATACAGGATGGCTGTGTTGGTCTTGGCACTGTATACAGAAAAAATCTCCCGGAGATATATTTCAATTTCGGTCTATATATTCTCATAAGGCAAATACATTTGTCAGGTTCTTAGATATTTGCTAGTGCCATTCACAGTACCATTCCATACAAAGTATCAAGAATCTTCGTCCTACTTCATGAAAGTATTTGCGTTCAAATAACTGATCAATTGATAGATATAGAGATCTCTATGAAGGTAACTATTTCTGAGAACTTTATTTTGAAATCGTTGAACTATCTGTTGATTGCTGGTTTTAGTGCATAGTTAAATAACATATGTCCAGACCGGCTTGAGCACTTGTTTATAAAGCATACGTTTATTAGGAATGGATAACTGAGAGTTTCTGCCAATTAACCAGTACATTTTTCTATATTTTAATTGAAGCTCTTCTGCTTTCTTTTTTACGTGTTTTTTTCACGGTTCATACCAAGGTATTTTGCTTGATTTGCATGTGGTACAGGAATATTATTGAGAGCCACAGGTAGTGTTTCTATTGATCTATTAGTAAAGTTAATGTGAGTAAACTTCGATTCATTCAATTTAATTCTCCACTTAGCTAGCCAATCTTGTATACTATTTATGGTTATTTGTCGTTTGAATGTGACTTCACCGATTGTGTCACCAACAGATAGAATTGCAGTATCATCTGCAAACGTGGCGGTAGGTGTATTGTTCGTCTGCGGTAAGTCGCTTGTCAACAGTATGAACTGGAATGGCTCTAAGACACTTCCCGGCGGGACTCCTGCTTTAGATTCTTTTATTCTGGAGTAAGCTCCTTCCTGTTTAACTCTAAAGTAATTTCTTTTCAGGTATAAGTTTTACAATTCGCAATACTCAAATGTCAGAGTTTCCGCCAATTTAAATATTTAACCGTCTATCCAGACTTTATCAAATGCCTGCGCTATCTCCAGAAATATGGCTGTACTAATCTTTTTTCCCTGTTATTCTATGGACTTGATCGATTGTAGAGTGTTTCTCTCTAAATCCAAACCGATGGGACGGAACAGCTCTCGATTTTACAATTTCCGATGTAAACCTCAATTCAAATTTCCGCAGTCTGTATTTGAGGTGATTCATCTACAGTCTGTAACGCATAATGAACAACATTCAGGTCGTTAAAGTAACCATTCCATGCGTCAAGTACTGCGTCGATGTTGACACAGCGGTTACCATTCCGGTTCTGAATGGCAGTTGACGCAGGCCGGAAAGTATGGTGCAATCCAGTAATCCCTTGAACGAAATTACGCGATTTGCGGTCATTGCTGAGTTGTTGTACTTTCAGCACCTCGATCTTTCACCATTCTCGCATCATTGGTCTACAAATCAGCCAATCATTTACGGGTCAGACTTTCACTATACCTGAAGTCTGTTGAGCAGCATTGACAGCCGAAGTTTTCAGTACCTCTCAGATAGCTTGTACGATTGAACTTCCATCGTAGCTTTGCAGCGACCAAATAATGATCGCGGCCTTGGTGTTTAGTTGCTGATAAGTTCTCACATCCTGCACAACTCGAGCAATTAACACGTGGTTAATTTCCCTGGGGGAAATTTTGCGAGGATGTGTTCATGTTTCCAAATGTATTTGTTTGTGAGGGGAAAATGTACTTGCCACTCTAAGATCTTGAGCAATAGCAAGGTACATCATTCTCTCACCATTTGCGGTCTAAGTTTCGTGTAGGAAGTATGGAGCTATGTTTTCACACAAGTCGGTTTGATTTCTGCCAGCACTAGTATTAAAGTCCCCAATTACAATTCTAACATCGTGTTCGGGTATAGATCCCATCAGATTGTCCAAGTCATTGTAAAATGAGTCTTTATTTTGGGGATGGCTTACCAGGTTGACTAATTTCATGCGCAAGCGGCGTGCTTTACCTGCGGTCCAGCAAGAAATCAAGCTCCAAGATTTCCGTGGTCATCTACACTGTATAACAACGTATAGCTCTGGGACACATGCAACGAGAGCAACGAGTTCCAGCCAATACTCCTTCATGTATGTGATTAGGCCCTCTAACGCTCCTGGTTTCTTAAGTGACTGCACATTCCACGTGCCGATCCTAAATATTATGTCCGAGAACTTCAGCGATTCAACCGTTTAGTCGCCACCAAAAACAAGCAAGGGATACTGTGGTCGTAATTTTGAAAAAACGTTTAGTTTTTTTACGAGACGTGTGTGTTGCCCAATTTAATTTATTCAGTTGGTTCATCGCAGCATTCTAGACACTTGGCTGCTCCTAGACTTTTTTATTAAGTAAAATTTAAATAGTTATATAAAAAAATTATTCTGGTTTCTCATCGGAATATTATTTGGGAATCTACAGGCTCTGAACACAAATCCTGCCGAGTCAAATTTTCGCAATATCCCATTCCACACTATTTCCCACGTAAGTTAAATATACATAGTTGTAAAAAAAAAATATGTTTTGGCCAAAGTTTCAGCCGGCCTAGAATTTCCAGGCCGGCTAAAACTTTAACCAGAATAATTTTTTTTGGTCTATGTTGCTGGAATTTGACGAAGCAAAACTTTTTCATATTTATTTTGTAAGTGCCTAAAAAGTTCCAAATAGTATCCCGATGGGAAATTTCCAGACCGGCCAACGCTTTAGCCAGAATATTTTTTGTTTTGAACCTCAAGTCTGGAAACTATACTTCATATTTATATTCTTATCAAAGTCATGATTTTGAAAACCAACATTTGGAAAACCGCAGCCTTTTGAAAATCAGAGTTTCAAATCTAACCCAAACCTGCTTTGTTTTGCAGTAAGGCGATCGGTGTTCGGCTGGGGTATGCTTGAAAACGTGCTTGATTTTGGATCTAAAGTAATATAAATAAAGCTCGTTTTCTGGCAGATTCCGGTACACGAAAAGAATTCATCTTTAAAATATAAAAATAATAAAGTGAGTTTAGTAATTAAATTTGCTGTGCTAAGGGTTGGTGATTAAAAGTAGAAATGTTGTATGCTGAAGATACATTTCTATTTATAGTCACAAACTCTTGGCATAGCCAAGCTACAAAGTATACAGGAAATTTTATGTGTTACATGTGTTTAAATGTTTTTACAGATTAGAAATGTGAATCGTTTTAGGTAGGGTGCCTCCTATCCTTTGTCAGTTAATTGGGAACGTATCTAAATCCTGATGTTTAAATGATAACCCCAATCAATCAAAAACTCTGTTTTTCAATTCCGTTTTTTTTCAATCCTAGGTTCTAAGAAATTCTGGCTGTTGAAAACCAGGATTTTGTATCCAACCCGGACTACTATGTAGTCTCGCTTGTGAAAATAAAAATTTTGAGATCATGCTTCTATTAACAATAAGGCACGAGCTTAGCTTAAGAAATCCCCACAATATTACATCCCAGACTATTTCCCACTTAGGTTAAATATGTTGTTAATAAAAAAAATAATCCGGCCAAGGCTTATTCTTTGGTCAGAATAATTTTGTTTATAATTGGAACTATTTAAATTTTGACCTCAAGGCTTGGAATTTTTTTTTTATACCAACTATATATTCTTTGTATTAGACAAAAAGTTTGATAGGAGCCGACTGTATAAAATCCTGGGTTGAACCAACTGTATAAATTAAATATGTTTAAAAAGACTGGGGTGGATTTCTTACGTTTGTGTTGTCAGAGGTATTTTTAAAATATCTTGGGTTAACTTCAAGGGGTGAAACTAGAGCCATGTGTGTCAGATGGCACTTTACAGTAGTTTTAAGTTTTTTTAAATTTAAGTTTTGAGATAATTAAATAAAAGCCACATTTTAAATAAACTGCTTCTTAATTTGAAAATGATTTTACTTATCTTTTATGTATGATTAATGTTGCTTTCATTGTTAAAGTCATAATTCAAACTTATCAAATTTATATTCGAACTGTTTAGCGTGACTCAAACTTAAAAAAAAAACTATTGAATGAGCTTCAGTCCTGCGTAAGTGTTCATTCTAAAACGAAATTGATTCAGTTGAAAATGAGCTTTTTGCCATTTTAAGAAAATTAACCATAAGCTTTATCCATCAACAATATATTATAAAGTAAGTTATGATTAGTTTCTTGAATGATCTGTATTATAAACGTAACTTAGTGCTGGTTGAAAGCTCGATAAAAATGTCAAAAGCTCATGATATTTGAATGTAGTTAAGCTTATATATTATTTGCATAATTTGCCAGAATCCAAACGATGTATAGTGTTAAATTTAGTGTTTCTAACTTAGCTAAAGTGAGTGAAAAATGTTGGCAATTTTATAAATTAATTTAAATTAGGCGAGACTAGATCTTCCAATATGCAAAAACTAATAATTTATTTGCATTGAGTTAGAGGCCTACGAATTGATACCACAAATATGAATTTTTAAATAAATTTCTGGTTTCTTTTCGTAGACTTCTGGTACAAGCAGTTCAACTTTTAAATTATTTCAACAGAGCAGCGATATATGGGCAATTTTGGGATAGTTTTGCCGATGGAGATTGTGCGATAAAATGTGTTTGCATTTTAATGTAATTTAATCCAAAACATGTGTCCGTCCAGATTTCAGTACGTGAGAATTTAATTTCACATACAATTGTTTTGTTCTTGGTTATAGTAAAATCTTAGTTTACAGATTTTTTTTGGCAATTGGTATTCGGCTGGGGTATGTTTGAAAACGTGCTTGATTTTGGATTTAATTATAAATAAAGCTCGTTTTCCGACAGATTCCGGTACACGAAAAAAAAATTCATCTTTAAAATATAAAAAAAAAAAAATAAAGTAAGCTAAGTTATTAAGTTTGTTGTGCTAAGGGTTTGTGATTAAAAGTAGAAATGTTGTATGGTAAAGAAACATTTCTATTTATAGTCACAAACTCTTGGCATAGCCCAGCTACAAAAAATACAGGAAACTTTATGTTAAATTTTGATTAATAATTTATTTAAGTGTTACATGCATGTGTCAAAATTTTACCAGATAAGAAGTGTGAATCGTTTAAGCTATTGCGCCATTTATCCTATGTGAGGTAATTGGGAACATATCTAAATTCTGATTTTCAAAATCCCGAATAAACAAAAACCTTTTTGTTTTAAATTCCGTTTGTTTCGATCCCAGGTTCCTATAAATTCTGGTTTAGATTTCGATGTTAACAGAATATTTCTTCTTAGGGTGGCGCTCTTGAACCCAACATGGACTAGTAGTTTCGCTTGTGAAACTAAAAATAAAAATAAATTTTGGTATTACCAACAAGGTGCGAGCATGACATTAGCTTAACAACTAGAATATACGTCTAGAAATTTTCGAAATCTTATGAGTAGATAATTTTACAATGCTCGATGATAATTTCATCAATAATCCCTAAACCTGACAGGTTTTCAAAGATATTTAAAAATTTCGAGATAATTGCAGTTATTGCAAAAACTTCTATTTCGTTCAAAACTCGTCGTGGCACAATGAACAAGATCAGTACTTTCAGACCACTTGGTACCAGTCGTCGTTGAATCAACGATCTAAAAATTTTGGGTTTGGGAAAATAACCTGGATGAGGTTTCTAACACAGATGCTTGGGTGCTATCTTTCGGATTTTGTCTTCATTTAACAATGACGAACCTTACACTAGGTTTTATGAGGAAATCTCTAAAATTAAAGATGTATGGAGGAGTTGTCAGCTATCGCTTGTGCGACCTCCCCAAACCTCTTCTTTTACTAACATGGATTCCTGGTCCACCTGAGGATCCATGTGTAGTAACCGCCAACATCAAGCTGACGAATCCAGCTATTTCAATTGATGGCTGGAAAGTTGTTCGTTGCAAACGTGAGGCGGATCGCCAACCGATTGTTTTCCGGGTTGACCAGAAATTCTTCGAGGGTATAACTGGTTCCGGTTTGTTGTTGCAGTACGTTCTGGAGAGGATCTCTGGTCCGTGGACTAATTTTATTCTCCTTTTTAGAATAAAACAGATCAACTTGCAACACAGTAAGTCAGTTTCATTTGATTAAAGAAATGGTTTTCCGTAATGCACACAGATATTTGTCTAATTCAGGAATCGTGCCTTCTTGATGGTGCTGTCTCTGGGTTGAATTTACTTAAAGGTAGAATCTTCTGTAAGAATTCTATCAATAAAACTCGAGCGTGCATTTTTATTGGTAACAATATTAACGCAGATCATATCCACGAGTGTTGCTCGGCTGATTATGGCTGTACTCATTAATTTGCTATACGCTAATTCCTGTACTAAACTGGCCATCGCCTCAATTTATTTGCCGTAGGACTATACTTCACCTCCTCCTTCTGGAGAACTCATTAGTTTTGTGACATGGAATAAGTATAAGCATATTTCTTTGGTGATTGGCTGTGATGTAAATGCTCATCACTCGATCTGCGGTAGTACGGACATGCCTACTTTTGTTAACTCTGTTCGGCAGGAGGTGATTGACATTAGCTTGAGCTCCATTGAATTAATTTTAGACTGGAGGGTGACGGGTGATATCCTCACCTCTGACCTCCGATACATCTCGTTTAATATTTTTCTTAAACGTCTACCTCTAAAAACATACCGCAATCGAAAATTAACCGATTGGGGATTTTTCTTTCTTGAAATAGGTTCTTTACTTATCCCACCGAGGGTTATTTGGTCGAGTAGCCTGATAGCCTTCGAAAACTTATGTCCTCTTATCATTATAATCAAATGACTCGGAACAAACGACTCTTTCTAGAACTCTGACCCTAAAAAAGTAAAGAAAACTGCTTGGAATCTGAAGAACAGAGCAAAAAAGTCTAAGCGACGACAGATTGATTGGGTTAATTTTTTGCTGTTGCTGGACTCAATAAAGCTCTGGCTAAGAACACACTGTTCTTGATTCTCTTCATTTACTGGACGAACAGCTTACCTCTTCCAACAAGGAAATTGGTGGGCTGTTTTCTCTTTATATTCCAGGTTGTGATATCGTTAACTCGGATGATGTAGCTGCCGGGCTAACTAGGACTTCTGTTGCAAGTCCCAATTGGAATTTGGCTCGCAAACTTATCAATCGTGTTGTCTTGACCCGGAGCTTGTTTTCCTTTGCATCTTATAAGGTTGGCGGCCCTGATGGTATTTTTTCTCCTAAATTATTTACTGAACTTTCTTCTAATTAAGTCCAATTATATGGCCCCTAGTTCATTTTGGTCAATTAGCCCATCCTTAACGTTTTTTAAACCTCTGGAAGTAATCGTCGACAGATTCATTAGTGACCATTTTCTAATCATCTCCTCACTTATAGTAACATTCAACATGCTTAAAGAGTCGGTAAGTCCAGAGAAACCGCCCTACAAGAACTTGTAACCAGAATTGGAGCTTTTGACATAGGCCTGTACCAATTTTGGTATTGATCGCACCATGTTCTTACGGATTGACTCCATGCTCAATTTAAATGCTTTTGTACCCAAGCTACAAAACCTAAAGGCTTTTGTAGCCAAGCTTAATGGTCTACAAAATTATGTTTGCAGAGCCATTGTCTTCGACTCCACTTCTTGCTAAGGAATCCATTCTTTTCTTGCCTCAGTTACGCAACATTATTTTAGGCACAGCCTGTTCTGCAGCATTTCGTCGAAGGTGCATTGGGGTGTGGAATGTCTTCGGTTCTATATCGTGAGGCATAGATAAATTTTTAAAAATTATTCCTTATGTTTACCAGAAATCGATATGATTAATTATTTCCACTTCTCAAATTTTTTCTCGGAGGCTTATTCTTTGAGAAATTTGTGGAGTTCGCGGGATTTTTTCAACAAATTAGAAGAGTCCATAGACTTCTTTTCTGAAGGTTCTCGTTCTAACCTCAGTACAGGTTTTGGAATCTACTGTCCTTGACCTGACACTTTTCGGTACTGGTTCGCATTTCAGGCAGAACTAATAGCGCTGACACCTAGTGTTATTGATGCGTTGAATTTTTCTATTAAAAATAAATGTTTTTTTGTATACAAATAGTAAAGCTGTATTAACCTCTTTAATAAATCCCTTGAGCACGTCTGCCAAGACGTGTCAGCCGCACTTTAATATCCTTACCCACACTGTTATCTTGAGTCTGGAGAGCCCAACTATTTGAATCTGCTCACTCCCTCAAACATGTATAGTGGATATTATTAAAACTGGTGTGCCATTGCCCCTATAACCAGAGATCATATATTTTGTTTTAGACTCAATGACTTGGAGTCCAACAAAAGCTGAAAACTCTACAAGCGGATCAAGTGTTTCCTCACTCCATTGCTAATCAGTCCAATCACGCATATGTTATTTGCATATACAAGCACCTGATTGTACTAGCGATATAAGGTGTTGCACTGAAGTGTTCCAGTTTTACGAAAGATGTACTCCAACATGAAATTAAAGTGTATTTGTAAGAGAGCATTTTATACAGAAGCGTACAAATTTTGTTGGCATTCGTATAGGTATTCCAAGGAAAATCTCAAACTCTCTCGATTGATGGAGTCATAGGCCTGCTTGAAATCCAGGAACACCTGATGTATGGTAACGCACGTTTCATAATATTTATCGATTCGGACGAAATCCTTCATGAAAGGCATCAACCGCAAGCTCTCCGCTAGAAGGGTGATTCTATCCAATATATGTATTGTAGGGCAGTAGTTTGTATGCTACACCGCAATAGCATAGCATTCTCACACTCTAAGTGGTCCCCCTTCTTGACGATGGGGCACATTGCGGCTAATTTCCATTCATCAGGTATAACCTTGTTGTTCCGAACAGATAATTCCACAGAGTCTCCCCACCCCGAATATCATGAGCTTTGAATTAATACATTCGACCCCCGGCGAGCGGTCTCGTTTTAATCTCTGCATGGCAAATTCATTATAAACCAATTACTTGTTTAAGGTTGCAGGTTGCCAGCCCAGCGATCCAACGGCTTAGACGACTTGTACGATAAGCCAAGGATACTGTGGTGGTATTTTTGGAAAACATGCCTGCCTCAGGGGCCACAGGACCACTTTAAATTAAAGGAGAGAAGTTTAAGAAGTCTAGAAGAATAACTTCACTAATAATTATTTTATATTGGACTCACAAGTGTGAGATGTCTCGAAAATTTAATCATTTTACCGTGAGTGGAATTTATCCTAATCATGTGACAGACAGTTGTGGTATTATTTTTTAAATTAAATTTTTTTAAAGTATATTGCGATCGATATTCGGGCTGGGGTATGTTTGAAAGCGTCCTTGATTTTGGATTTAACGCAATATAAATAAAGCTCGTTTTCGAACAGATTCCGGTACACGAAAAAAAAATCATCCTATAGTTAAAGTGGAGTTATTGCTATATTGGTGGTTTTGTGATTGCGTTGTGCTAGGGGTTTTATGATTAAAAGTAGAAATTGTTGTATATTGAAGAAATACATTTCTATTTTATTTTCATAAACATCCTGGCATAACTCAGCTACAAAATATGATACATTTTTTTGGTTAAATTAAATTTTTAGTGCAACATGTGCATTGGGAGGGCTTAATAGCCTTTTTATTACCAGGCAAGTATGCGCATTTTATAATTTTTTTTGTATATAATTAAACGTTTTGTTAGTGTACAGTTGATTGTGAAAATTGTTGTCAGTGAAAATTTCTGCCCATCAAAGTATCCACCGGGAGCAATATGTATGTAGGTAAGTTGATCTATAATAAACTATTAATATTTAATTTGTTAGAAAATTTCAAATTTAAGAATCAAATTTATTAACAGCTGATTCTAGTTGATATCCATGGATACTCGGCTATATTTTCATTTGCCATTCTTATTTACAGAATTTAGAATATCACTGATTTTGAATAATTTTTCGTTTATTTTACCAACTGAAATACTCTAAATAGACGAAGAACTAAAGATGTCTATACAGAATCTCATTCAAATTTTATGAAAGCTTAAACTTAAACCATCCGAATTGAGTGTATTCGATAGCAAAGATGGGTTGAGAACCGTGGACATCATTGGTAGTATTTTTGTATAATGGACACTTAGACCTTTCAAAACTCACATAGGACATTTATATAAAACTGATTGGGTTTCGCTGATAAATCTTAAAAATTTGACAAGAATTACGCAAATTGTATATGCACACATTTTACTGAAGAACAATTATCTCAAAGTTTTTGCCATATAGACGCTGATATTTCTCAATA
Organism: Tipula unca; assembly: GCA_951394425.1. NCBI lineage: Eukaryota > Metazoa > Arthropoda > Insecta > Diptera > Tipulidae > Tipula > Tipula unca. Next base: position 173,557,843 of record OX596380.1, on the reverse strand, counting down.
GTAGACACTTCGACCTTTCCAAATTTGTTCAATAGATTACTACATAGAAAGGGTTGAGCTCCGCTGATAAAGCTAGAAAATTGGCGATACTATCTGAATTATGCAAATGGTATGTACACGTTTCACTCGAGCACAAATCTCTGATGACTTTAGCCATATAGACTTTAACATTTCTGAATAGTGGACACTTGGGCCTTTTCAAATTGGTGCAAAACGTTACTATAAAAAGGATTGCCGATAAATGAAAATATGACAAGAATTCCGCAAATCACATTGACATTTCTAAATAGTGGCCACTTGGACCTTTCAAAATTTGTACAGTACATCACTATAGAAAGGGTTGGGCTCCGCTAATGAAGCTCGAAAAATTGACAATAGTGTATGGATTATGCAAATGGTATGTACACGTTTTACTCGAGCACAAAAATCTAGTAGCACTTGTACATACGATTTGTATAATTCTTGGCAAATTTTCAAGATTTACCAGCAGAGCCCAATACATTTTAAAGTAGCGTGATAAATTTCGAAAGATGCAAGTGTCCACTATTCAGAAATGTTTGCCATACGGACGTATGGCAAAAAATTTGAGATTTTTGGGCTCGAATAAAACGTTTACATACGATTTGTATGATTTATGTCAATTTGTCGAGATTCTACAGGTCTCATACGAATTTAGAAAGGTCTAAGTGTCCACTATTCATAAATACTAGGGACCACATGGTCAATTTTCTTTAGGTTTTGTGCTTGAGTATAATTTCATTTTATGTGTACACCCTGTTAAGTAGATCTGTAAGGTGAAACGGTCCAATTTCCTGGCCTATTTAGTCGTTTTCGCAAAATACAGGTGGTCAACGAATAATCAACGACTTGAACTGTGGTTACCGAATTGTAGATGGGGTATCATAAAGTCGGCACTGGCCCCATTATATTGATAATACATATAATATGAACTCTTTATGTATATACAATCAACGGAAGATTGGTCGCATTTGGCGATGATGCTGCATTTGTTTACGATCATCGTGAGTAGAAATAGCGCAAAAAATGTCATCATTGTTGGATGCGCTTTGCATCTCATTCCATTGTTCCAACGCAATTTATTTTGGTTTTTATTGCTGGAGGCAACTATTGCATTGATGCTTTTGTACATATAGTTGCTTTTCTGATAGCACTAGTGCACTTTCTCCTGCGTAGCTGTAACGGTTTGCTTTGCTTATTTCGAATAAGGTTTAATAGTTCGTAATAAGAAAACACAATCACTTCCCTCGTAATTGCGATGCGCACGTAATTCGATATAATTATGACGATATTTGGTTATTATGGACGTCTACTCATTATAGAATCGCGCCGCGGAGGAAAAAGGCGGTGTGTGAGAAAGTGGTATGCAAGAAGGTGGTGTTTGAGAAATAAAGTGTTTGCGCAGGCAGCTTACATGGCTGTTTTGTATGATGGAGTCCATCTGCAGTGCGTACCTTGTCTACACATAACAAGAAAACAAAACCTTCGGAACAAAAATATCACTTTGTTTGGATTGTCGTGTGCTTGTGCTAAATTGGTCGATCACTACGTCGCTGATTGGTTGTGGTGAAACAGGATGTTCGATGAATAACTCACCGGATATCTTGATGGTTTGTCTATAAATCAGTCTAGCTGGTGTGCACTTTAGATCTTCTTTCATTGTTATTCTGATTCCAAGTAAAACGATTGGGATTTCTGGATTCCAATGAATGCCACTAGATTGTAGATGGCAGGAAGTAGTCCGAATTCAATGTGAGCCCAAGAGGTATGGTAGCCATGTGAATAGTTTGGACTCGAACTGACTTCCTTGACCGGTGCACCAAATCTAGCTATATGTAGTAGTCTATACAAATGTGGTGGCTACATAGTTGCTGCAGATATGTTTCTATAATGCAGTGTACGCGTGGGGCCATTGAGTAATTTGTTTGACACGTGGTAAAATATATCTATATACGTTGGATGGAGGGAGAGGTCCTACGCTAAATGAATGTGATTTTGTATGTCTCTGTACTTTACACTTTTGGCAAGATAAACCAAATTTTGCCCATCGGGTTACGTATTAACTTATCTTAGGCCAAAAGTATAGAGATATGATTAATTTACGTGTGGTACGGATACTTGGGTGCGAATGGTTCTGCTTAATGTTAGGGCTGTTAGTTCTTGTTGATGTTTAGCAGTATAGATTTCTAAACCAGGTAAGGTAAAAAGCTCTAGTTTTATTGTTGAACTAGTGTGATATACTGAACCAGATAGTAAATTGTGAAGTTCAAAGTTCACTTTCTGTGACTGAGTAAATGTGTTGTAATTGAAGTTAATCTCGACTGAGGCATAATGTATCTGCGACCACATTGTTTTTGCCTTGGATGTGCTGATTATCCGTGGTTAATTGAGATAGAAAATCCCGATGACGAGGTGAATTTGATGTCATGCCTATAGCACATCCTATAGGAGTGCGATAAAAAAATTATTGGCTGTCTTTAGCATTCAGAGTAGTGCAGCTTAGTGTTCATGGATTGCAGCAAGTAATTCCACAAGTTTTGGTATGAATCGGTGGTAATAGTTTACCATGTCGATTAATTACTATATTTGTTTGGTTCTGTGGTGCGAAATCTCTAATGGCATTAATTCGTTCTTCAGATGGCAGAATACCATTAGGTGATATCTTGTGGCTGATTTAACCGTCTTCAGGTGCTACGGGAATTAAATGGAATGCTTTGACAAGATCGTCTTTCAGAAAATTTTGTAACCAAGTGCATGGAGAAATTTCGTTCTTGAGGTATCGGGTTAAACTTGCGATAGTCTGTACATGGTCTCTAATTAAGATTTTTTTTTTCGCATTATGTGTAATGGATATGATACTTGGATTGCCGATGGTTGACAAATCGCTAATTCCACCATATTGATTCATTATCATCAGATTTTTATCGTTAAACTGCCAGACTTATATAGAAATTGTTTCCGTGTGAGATTGGCTGACTTCATTGTTTTGTGCTGAACATTTGCTCTGATATGTGATTTCAAATGATATCATAGTGAATAGGTCAGCTAAATAATCTGATAATGTTGCGTAATTTGTTTCAACCTTGCGATGTATAAATATTCCTCTTTTTTTAACAGAGAAATCATTCGACAAATAGTACTCGAAAGTTATTCTCTGAAATATTTATATTACGTACCTTTGGATTCGGGAGATTTAGATACCTCATTTGTCTGGAGGTTCTAAGATTCCTCTTATACGACAAATAGAAACTAGTTAGTCACATTGTGTGCGTTTGTAAAGGGTGGTTCAATAAAATATATTTATTTTAAAGTAAAGTTTAAACTTGCGATAGTTATGTGTGAAATACAATATCAGGCAAATGTCCTCCTCGGTTTCTTTTGCATGGTACCGGTCTATTTTGGAAGTGTTCTATCACTTTTTGGCATAATTGTGACTCTATGATTTCCAAAGGAAAACGCGACCACACAACGTCATCAAATTGGGGGATAACTCATCCAGGAAATCTGAATCGCAACTAACTGTATTCATGTGCTGCGTGGCATGCTGTTGTTAATATTTATCGTCGTTGAAGATCTTTTGTTGAAATTCGTTGCGTATACTGCTAGAGGAAATGGCTAACCTGCCACATTAGTTTCAGTCGCCCAATATGTAGACGCACACAATTTGGTTTATTAATAAGAATTCCGGTTTCTTCGAGATTTTTAATTATTTTTCAAATTGTGGTCTAAAACTTCATTCAATTTTCTTAAAGTATTAGTTATTGAACCATCATTAGTTATTCAACCAATTTGCACTATTTTAAGACATTCATTATTTGTTTTTACCATTTATGGAACCACGAGTCTGGCGAGGTTTACTTCGGCAGATATTCTCATTACCAGTAATTCTGATGATCCTAGGTGAAGCCTGTTATCCCGAGGTCTAATAAAAGAATTGAAATAGCAAAGAAATAGCTTTTCTTTAATACATACCTGCATTCTTGTTGAGAAGTAACTATGATACCATTTCTTCATGAAGGCTATGAGGTGATTTGGAACATTACATTACATATTCGATTCCATTTGGCGTAAATAATCAAATTAATCAAATTGTACATCCATATATGCATATGTCATTAAATAATAAAATCTGTGCAATTCGTCATACATATTTATAACATAATGGTTTTTGTTTAATTTTAACACGTCATGCACGTAACACGTCATGCAAGTCATTTAACACGTCATGCACGTCATAATATGCTGTTTATGTTAACTCGATATTTTACAAAATTATGCTTTCTATATATGTATAAAGTTTGTTTATAACTGATAAGATTGCGAATTCTCAAAAAAATAACTAATTAACTATAGTTGTATAGTTATGCACAATTCTATGGGGTAAAGCATTTCCGTGAAGCCATAACAAATAATTTGATCCGTAACCGAAACATTAGATTTCATAAAATTGTTTTGAGAAATTGATATTAACACTTATAGTGGTCTTATTGTTCACTATACATAAAATAATATGTTTTCAAATGAGTAAGTGGTAAACTTAAACTAAAACCAAATTTTATTACCCATTTTAAGTATCGGTTTTGTTTATTTTTATATCGTGTTGTCGCGTTTGCGTATTTGTATCAACGCAACTCTTTGTATAATAAAATTTTATACAGAATTGAAAAAAAATAATCAGATTTTTAGTAATTATGGACGAGATAAGAAAGACCCCCTTTAAACTATATGTATATGAATGAGCCTATATTGTTTCAAAAAAATGAATGCAACCAAAAATTAATTAATTAATTAGATGTGCATTAAAAGCATCAGTAGAAACTGAAATGTTACATTGCCATCAGCCGCAACCGCTAGAAATAGTGTTTTACATATCAAGGTACTTTTTGCGGGCATTGTTTAAGCGGTTAAGGTGACGATATTCTAAGTACTTAAGTGTCACAAACAACATAATCCCTAAACCCAGAAAATTTAATCTAATGTTTGGTGGGCTCTAAACGTAAAGCTTTATATTATTTTGGAAACATGAAATACAAATTATAAAATATGCATTTCCCTTTATCTTAATTTAAAAGTAATAATTTGATCAACCTTGTCAAAAGGCGTTTGTATCATATATAACGACAGAGGAAGTAGATGCAGCCATTAGTAGAGTGAAAAATGTAAAGACGTCCGAGTCTCGAGGGTATAATGATTTTATGTTTATCGATAGTGTTTATATCGGTCAAGTTCTAAATTGTACGTTGGCATTTATATGTACTTTAGAGTTCTGGTTAGGACTAGCATAGACACAATTTGGTCCGTACCACAATTAAGTAACACCCTCTTCACTCGTGGAACCATCTTGAGCCTTACCAAGAAGGGCTGAAGGCCTTTGACATCGAGCTTCCTATAACATCGAGCTTCCTATACTGTCTGGTCGTCCAAATGGGAAGTTCCTATAAAATTTATTCTGCTGTACGCTAGACTAGGACAGGTGCAGAGCAGATGGAGCACAGTTTCTTCCTCCTCCTCAACACCATTTCAGCTACTACAGAAATCATGGGCGGGGACACCCAATCTGCTCGCATGTACCCCAATGAGATAATGTCCCGGTATAGCTCCATCTGTCGTTCGTTTTTTCGTTTTTTAGAACCATCTGTCGTTCGTTTTTTTATGGCTTCCTCCTAAAGCAGCAGTTTAGAGGAAGCAAAGTGGCATTTTTATATCCTGCCTGCTTTGTGATATAAGGCGTGCTGTATTTGCGGGCCTGCTCATCTGCTGTTACATTCCCTACGATATTGAGGACCCCTGGCACCCACGTCAAGCGGATAATTTTTATCATTTATGATCATTTATGTAACATATAAGTACTTTTTTTGATAATGACATACCAAAGTTTTGAAAATACTAATCGATAGATCTACTTATTTTAAGTAAGATGGGGGTGCTAACTCAAAAATTACAAAATTGCGTTTATAACACTTAAATATGGTAACGATATGATGTTACCTAGATTCTCATTCCTAACTATCCGAAATTATTGCGTCATATCCAGTTTTCTATCGCATGATCGCATCCTATAAACAATAATTTTATTTGTGATAAATAGATGAACGACTTTATATGCTGTCACTATATAGTATATTCACATCGCCTCACCTGAAATGCTTTTACCAACTGGATTTTTTACAGCAACACACTGATAAAAGTCTTTCGGTTGCAACATCTGACTATATAGTACATGCCTTTTTATCTCTAATCGGGCCTTGTATGTGACGATATAACCTTCAGCGTTTTGCTATTCTTAAAACCGCTGTGAATTATACTCTTCATCAATTGATTGAACTCTGAAGGTTTTATCTGGCAAGTCCTTATTCAAAATTGCCATGTTTTCTAGAGTATTTAACACACTTAGAAAATCGATTCCAATGTTAGACGGTTTGCATTCAAATCTGACTGTATGTACAGATAGACTTTCTTGAATAACAAAGTATAGATGATCTTATGTGCCACAGCATCCAGGCTGATCTATTTGTGAGTTCCGATATTGCCTTAGGGGTTCTTAAAAATCAAATTTCTAGAAATTGATGTCTTAGAAGTTTAGAGAAGTTGAGCATTGATGGAAAACTTTTGAGCGTAAGTACATACACACATATGTGTGTCTGCCCGTTACATTTGTAATTCAATGTCAAACATATTGAAAATTGCGCTTGATGTACCAATCGTTTTAAACAAATGCTAGGAGTCTAGATTATATCGCCAGTCCAATCAGGTGCTTGCATATGCAGATGAGATATGCGTGATTGGACTGAATAGCAACGGAGTGAAGGAAATAATTGATCCGCTTGTAGAGTTTTCAGCTTCTGTTGGACGGCAGATCAATGAGACGAAAACAAAATACATGATCTGTGGTTACAGGGACAATAGCACACCAGGTTTTAGTAGTGGCCACTACACGTTTGAGGGAGTGAGGAGGTTCAAATATTTGGGCTCTCTTATCACTCACGATAACAGTGTGGGTGAGAATATTAAAGTGCGGCTGGCAGTAGGCACCCGTTCTTTGTATCGTCTAAGGCCATTGATAAAATCTAAACACCTATCAAGTGCCGTGAAGCTGAATCTTAACAAAGCGTTGATCAGGCCCGTTCTTATGTTTGGATGTGAAAGTTGGGCGCTGATGGATGAGTACCTAAGATGGCTCATTACATTTGAGAGAAGAATCATGCGCGAGAATCATACATACCGAGCTCTGTACAATGTCGTGATCAGAGATCTGATGAAGTATGAAGATCCCCGATATTGTACATCAAATTAGATCTCATCGAGTACTCTGGCTCGGTTACGTTCTGTGTGCTATTCCAGAACGAATTGTGCAACGATCTCTGAAAGGAGAGCCACCATATGGTAAGCGCAGAGGTCGTTGCAGAACACAATGGCTCCACCATGTGGAGAAGGACTTGGCCTCTTCAGATTGTCTTAGACAGTATTTTTGAAGAATAAACTAAATCCTAAACTTTTGATATCTCGAAAATTATAAACTCTCTTAGCTCCGGCGACCACAACTTTATTTTAAAACTTCAAATTGTTCGGGTGTCGGTGTCAAGGGTATCCAAAACCAATTAATTGAAAAACTTGTATACTTTGACTTTTTTGAAAATATACACAGAAGCTTAGGCAAGGTGACAACAGCACAGGTCAGTCATAAATTTAACATAACTGAAATTGTACCTATATATACTACTCATAAGAGCTCGAGTTTTAGTGATGACAACATCTTGGAAGACCTGAAACAGCTTAATATTTGAGTGTATAGAAGTTTAAACCTATACAACGGTGAAATATAGTTGTCTAAAAGTGGTAAGCGATACTATTAGGAAGAATGGCATAAGAAATTTCCCGTAGCTGCGGGTGCTGCGAGTACCTGCTTACGCCACGGCTTCAATCGTCATATCACAAAAAATAAATAAGACAAATCAAATTATATTCTTGAACAATTTATTTAAATACAATTAGCACAATACACTTTTAGTTAGTTGGTAATTTAAAAAATATTTCAAATAAATTATCGCTCGTTTTGGTCAACGTGACTAAATCAGATGGCCCAGAGACGATATAATTTACATTTGGTTTTCGACAAGACATATCAATATATGTATCGTTGGTTATAAGTTTGATGTCAATCGTATATTCAACATTTGGTTTGAGTTTAATTGATTCGCCTAGATTGATCGTTGAATAGTATACATTCGTTTCCACGAATTTAAAACTCAAAACATCTGTGACATTTGTTGTACGATCTTTTCCGGAAATACAAATTTTATAATCAGCGGGGATACACCCGTATCTCAAACCACGTAGTAATAAGTTATTCGAAACTGTAAATTTTGTTTCCCATTTATGGTTGGATGGAAAATTTTGCCACTCAACTGGGTATGAAAACGGTAAACGAGGTTTTGAAATCCATTCCTCATTTACAAATAGTGGCCCAAGCGTAATTTTTTGGCAAATTATTGAAATATCTTCGCTTGTAAATAAATCCGGATTATTTTTCACACATCGAGTAAATTCATCGGTGGTCATAATTGGAAATCGGATTAGTCGTATCAATTTATCGAAAAGTGGTCGTCGTTGCGAGATTTGAGTTTGGTTTATTTTGCAAGATCTATCCATCCAACTAACGAGTGCATTAAACAGTTTGATTTCGGTCATTCCAGGTTGCATATAATCACTCTTTAAAAATTCTCCCACAACATTTGAATGTATATTAAAAAATGTTTCGAGTTTTAAAACAGAATCCGCTTCGGAAACTAAAAAATCCAATATAACATTGTGGTCCATTTCATAATTATTCGTCGTAATAAATTCAAACGATTTTAAATCAGCGTTAACACTCGAAACCATATTGGACACTTTATTCTGCAGCTTCACAATTTTATATTTCACGGCCAATTTATACAAGTCGCTTACCATATGGTCTTCGATGCAACATGTATCGGTGTAAATAAAACGCAGAAATTCATAAAACACTTGGTACGTAGTATCTACAATTGGGATCAGCTTGTTTTCACCTAAATTTCCGCGAAATTGTTCACGAAACACAATACTGCGCTTCATGAGCTCCCAAGAGTGAGCAAACAAAAGTTTTTCTTCGATCCTAAACTGTATGTCCGACATGAATTCGTTGTTGAAAAGTTGCTGGGTTATATCGTTCATCGACAAATCGGGTGAATTATTCAGGTCTACCTCATCCATTTTATTGATCACTACTTTACGGTAACTATATCTCACTTAATCACTCTTTAATCCTGAATTTTAACTAGCGAATTACTCGAAATTTGAATGCAATGGTTGAGTAGAAATTTTGTATTTGGCTTATGTATATAATATACATACGAGTATATACAAGCTGCTAGTATAATGTGTGACAGTAGGGTCTTATAAACTCAATATTGATAATGTGATCAGTTGAAATGCAAACATAATCAAAATACTACAGTTACACCACAATGAAATCTACATAAATAATGACCAGCTGTACAATTTAACTGAACTAAACTGTTGTGTAAATAAGAAGCCAAGGAAACATTGCCTAAACACCTTATTAAGACGAGATATCGGTGACCGGCCCAAAAATAAAATAAAACATCAATAATTTAAGTTTATTTGGTTAATTTATTACACTTTGGTTACACAATTAAATTTGACATTTGATAATAATTGTAGCAGTAAGAATTTATTGTAATAAAGTGGTTCAACAACCTTAGGTAAGATGTCACTATGCAACATATAGCAGTTGGTTGGTGTCACAGAAGCTTTTATTGTATAAATTGCTGAATGCTAGATGTCACTGTGTAAAATATAATTGTTCAAATTTTCATGTTAAATTTCGATTTCTTTTTATTTTTTATATTTTTTCTTCGGTTGGATTTCGTGTTAAATTCCGATGTTTGCTCGTTCGCAGCTGCTGAAAGTGGACCGCATCTATTGTTAAAAATTGAACAATTACAATTAACCATATAAACTTAAATTATTGATGTTTTATTTTATCTTTAGGCCGGTCATCAATATCTCGCCTTAACATATTTCCGGCCTTAACGGGAACTGTTAATCTTTTTCGGTTGTTGGAAGTAAACACAGTTTTATAATGGGTCGGTTTAATGTGGAACTTGCAGATTTTATTGTCGCTGCCCTGGTGTTCCCATCATCGCCTCGATGAACCTCTACAATTCTGCCTAAAGATCATTTGCAAGGTGGTATGTTTTGGCCTTTTATCAATACGACATCTCCAATTTTTAGGTTTTTCTCTTGACTTTTCCATTTGTTTCGCTGTTGGAGATGACAAAAATATTCCAATTGGTACCTTTTCCAAAAGCTTTGTAGTCGCTTCTGAATGTTTTGCCATCTTGAAATACGATTATCCGGTACATCAATCAATTCTTCATCAGGAATGGAATATGGAGTAGACCCAATTTAAAAGTGGCCTGGTGTAAGAGCATCGATACTTGATTCACCTTCGCCGATTGGATACAGGGGCCTGGAGTTAAGTATCGCTTCTATTTGGCACAATAGCGTTGTCATCTCTTCGAAGGTTATGTTTGCATTTCTTGACGCAACAAACCAACTGGTTTTCACGGATTTTACCATCGCTTCCCATATACCTCCGAAATGAGGTGCTGCTGGAGGAATGTTGTGCCAATTTATGCCCACATTCGATAAATATTCCGAAACTGCTATTTGAAGTTATCTGCGTAATTTTGGTAATTTCCTCCAGTTTTCTTTTGGCTCCCAAGAAATTGGTCCCGTTATCGCTAATTAATACATGACCAGGAACCCCTCTTCTCGCTGAAAATCTTCTAAGCGCTGCAATAAATGCTTCGGTGAATAAGTCGCTCACAAGGTCTAGATACCCTGCCTTCGTGACCATACACACAAACACAGCGATGTAGGCTTTGATTGGTTTTGCTCCTCTTCCTTGTTTACTTGCTATCGTAATAGGCCCCGTAATGCATAGTCCACGCCGCATTTACTAAAGGGTCTGGATATATTACTGTTTGAGTATGCGTGACGTCAAAGACGGATCAGGATGGAAATTTTGAATATAGGAACGTGAGAAATAATCAGTTTACTCAATTTATGCGCCTTGGGTAAAATGATTGGATGCAATTGATTGTATGCTACATTCGCCTTCTCCTGTTGACCACCAACTCGCGGTATGCCATCCGGATCTATATAAATGAACACAGGACTCCAATTTACTTCCTCTTTGGACAAAGCCGTATTTACGTTAATAATTGAGTTCGGCTTTAAATTGCTGCTCTTGGACGCATTTAACACATGCACTTGCACTGTGATTTCGCTTGGCATTGTAAATGAACCGGAATCGGTAAATGAGTTCGTAAGAATTCGTCGAAATTTCGGGAACAGAGACGTCTCAGTAAGACTCTGTTTAATTAACCCCGTTTCAACTGTTGCATGCTAGGTAGCCAATGGAAATGATTTTAGCTGTTCTTGATTTAAATCGACATCTAGTTTGTTTGTAATTGGCCATTTGTCACTCGGCTGGTGCAGCCAGATCTTCGGTGGGTACGTAATTCCAATTAGCCGACGGTACACTTTCATTAATCTCACTTTCATTAATCTCACTAGCTCGGGTAGTCTGATAACCATGGCAATACTATTTGAGGATCTGACCCAGCATACACTTTAGTCTCACCAGATATGACAGCTATCACGATTTTAACAGCTTTGCCAATAATACCGCCGCACAAAGCTTAAGCCTTGGTAGAGTGATCTGTTTGAATTGTGGTACTTTGGTCTTCGTCGCTACGATGTTAGTATGTACCTGCCCATTTTCATCAGTTGATCTCAGGTAGACAACCGCTGCATATGCATTCTCACTGTGATATTTTTTCTACCTCGTTCAACTCATTCCGCACTTCACCCCATCGTTTCGCCATTTCTTGTGGTAACAGGTCATCCCAATCAAGTTCTTTCAACCACAATTGTTGAAATATTATTTTTAATGTAATTGTGATAGGTGATAACAATCCAAGTGGATCGAAGATTTTTGAAGACTCTGACAGCATCTTTCTTTTTGTAGGTATTGATCCTACTCGTAATTGTTCATTTAATGAAACAAATTGTATCTACTCATCCATAAATAATTTGTATTGGTTTTGGATTTAAATTCAGCCTTTTCTTCAAATTGTAGAACCTCCGAAGAGCAGCATTGTAAGAGTTGCCTAATTTTGCAGTATTTTTCTTAAACGGGAAGTTGTACCGTGTATCTTCCTGAATTATCACGTGAAAACGATGAGGCAAATTTTTCAAAACTTTCGAAGCGATTTGTCAATATTTGCTTCTAAATCGACTTTCAAAGTTGACGCTAACCCATAGCTGTATGCAGCACTCATCGCAGAACCTCCTGATATCACTCAACCGAACATAGCATTTTGTGCCTATAGGTAACCGGATCTACTGATATTCCGCACTTTACCTTCTCTTACAATTTGGAAGAAAGCGTCGGCTCCAACGAGAACATTTATATCACTTGTTCGAATGTATCCAGGAACGGCAAGTTGAAATTTAGAGTTAAATCTATATCAAAATTGGCATTTGGCAATCTTGGTAATTTATTTAGTATGAACGCTTGTATTTGCACAGCATTTTGCTGCTGAAATCGAGAATGAAATTAAATTTCAGTTGTTCCCTTTAATTAATAGTCTGTCGGCTGTCGCTAGACTAAATAAAGCTTCGGCTAAGAATGGTGTTTCTAGACTCTATACTCTACGTCTATCTGACCGTTTGCTTACCTCCTGACCAGAGATATTGGTGGGCTGCTCCTGTCTGCTCATTTCCCTGGTTATGTCATTGTCAACTCAGATGATGTTTCTACCAAATTCACTAATATTTCTTCTATGGCCTCTGATTAGAAATTGGCTCAAAAGCTGAATAATCTGGATGTTCTGCGCTGGAGTCTGCCCTCCTTTGCACCTAATAAGACTCGTGAGCCTGATTGTATTTTCCCTGCTGAACTACAGCACGGCCTTTTCCAAGAATGTATTTCTTTTAGCTCTGTTTCAAAATCCTGGAGCAGGAGTAAAAACCTTTTAATTCTGAAAGCTGGTATATTCGATAATATACGGACCCGAAGTATTTTCGGTCTATATGTCTGTCCTCAATTTTTCTTAAAGCTTTAGAAAGAAAGAGACCATCACTTAATTGTCACTTCACTCATTATACAAAATGAAACATGCTTACAGAGCTGGTAAGTTCTGTGAAACTGCCGTGCATGAACTTGTCAGTAGGATTGAAAGATCCTTCAATAATAAAGTGTTGTTGTATAGGTACTTTACTGGATATAGTGCGAGCTTTTGATAGTAGCTCGATTGCTACGTTTACTGAGCCCTTCTCTAATTTTAGTATAATTCGCACATCAAATGGATTGATTCCATTTTTATGGTTCGCATTGTAAAGGCTGATTCGAATGGCGTGTCAGTTTATGTCAAAGGCTGTCCCTAGGGAGGTGTGATTTGCTTGTTAAGCTACAATAATCTGGCTTCATTGCATAGAGCTATCTCGTTTTAACAGCTTCAGGAACACATTAACACCTCATCTGACTTAATGCAACATGCCTTAACTATTGTGGAGGCATATTGCAGATAGCAAACTCTCTGACTCAAACGAAATATCATTTTGATTGCAAACTACCTAAAACTGTTTCCATATTTTGACAATTTAAAAGAGCTTTAGGGAAATCCTGTTGTCTAATACGCAGCCATCAAGGGATTTGTGATTTTTGATTTTTGAAGGAATTTCTCAAAAAATTAGAATAGTCCTAGCCTTATTTCAGGTTCTCGCTTCAACCTCAAAACTGGATTTGGAATCTACTGTCCTTGATCATAGATCTTTTGGTGGTCTTGGTTCGCTATACACTGTAATTTAAGTAGAAATAATAGTGCTGACTTAGTGTTATAGAGGCTTTGAATTTCGCTATTAAAAACAAAAACATTTTTCTGTGTACTGATAACAAAATTGTACTCAATTTGTATCATCGAAGACAATGAGATCAGCAGCCCACAATTCCATTTCTCAGCCATGAGAGAATCTGATGCTCTCAGTCGTATTTGGTTTTAATGCGTCTCAGCCAATCTCTCTCTGTCTTGATCAAATACATCATCCTCCCTTGAACTTTCATCACGGTGCCTGGTAGAAATTAAAGTCCTGCTGAATAATTTTACGCTTATACCGCCTGATCGCGTGCACATTTACGCATTCCTCTCAATTCCCTCAGCCAAAAATTTCAACAATGCTTTATCCGTCGATATCTTCTCTCCTGCTAGTTACTTTTTCATTGAACCTTTGATCGTTCGTACAAATCACTCGGTGGCTCCTTTTAAAGCTGGTTGGAAAGGTGCGATCGTCAAGTGTTCGACCAAGCGGTATACAAAAGTCTTCGAACTCATGGCATGTGAACGACGCTCCATTGTCACTGACGTTGGTGCCAGGCCAGTCTTCTAATTGAAACATTTACTGCCCAGTACACGTATCGTCGTTTTTGTCGTTATATCACATGTTGATCGCCAACGGATACCTCGAGTAACAATCGCAGCAGAGAAACCACATCTCACCTTCTGGCCAGCCAGTGTACGCTTGATTAGGACTTGGTGCAAATTCATGGCACGACTTGAAGCTCTTCACTGTTTCCACAATGGATTGGACGATATTCGGCCACCAAACGTAACCGCGTGCCAGTTGTTTCAATTGGACCACTCCAAAGTGTCCATCATGTAGTAACTTTGGCACTTGCTTCCGGAAAGTGATTAGAACTGTGACTCTCGTGAGCTCAGTCTGCAATAGCAACACAAGTATGGCAACACATCTTTCATGAACAAATCTCACCACAAGCGACCATTCCAACGACAACAGATTTTCTTCATAATCCACTTCCTAATTCAACCAAAATCTAGCGACAGGGCCTCCTTTTCGATTTGAGAGTACCTCTTCTGATGGCTCTCCAAAGTTTGCGTCGCGAATGCTCTTTCCATCTGGATAGATGTGTGAAATTACTGCACCAATTCGATAGCTGGACGAGTCTGTTGCCAACACTAGTGAATAATCTCTCCTATAAAGGACTTATCGCTTTGAGTCACTCAGGATTTGCTGTACCTTCCTAAAAGCAGCTTCCTGGGCTGCCGATCACTTAAACACTCTTACTTTTCTCAGCACATTCAACCGAGCTAAAATCTGTGAAAAGTTACGTATAAAACGGTTATAGTAATTAAGTTTACCCAAGACAGCTTGCAGCTATTTCAGGTGGTTTGGTTGAGGCATTTCGACAATTCCTTTCACTCTTTCATTTGACGGACGGATCACCTTTTCGTCTTATATATGTCCCAAGTTGTCCACTTTCGTTTAGAAAAAATGACATTTTTTCAGGTTCCATCATAGATTCGCCTCTTTCAGTCTTTTGAAGATCTCTTCGAGATTCACAATGATATCATCAAGATACGATGCCACGTGCTCAGTTCCGCCGTGAGCTGCTCGATAAATTTTTGAAAAATGGCTGGAGAACTAGCAATCCCAAACGGAAGGCGGTAGTACTGGTACAGGCCTAATGATGATATAGTTATCACAATCAGCTTTTTTGACTCTTCATCCAATTCAAGTTGTAGATATGCATCACGCAGATCTATTTTCGAAAATAACTTTCCTACTTCTAGGTGCTGGAACAACTCTGAAAGTTTTTTCCGGTTTAGATACTATGGAAATCGGCGATGCCCGCATGCACTAAACTCTAATCTTTTTAGAAACTCCAACGAGACAAGCCTCTCAATTTCTGTCTTGACTCTAGCATGCAATTCAAACGGAATTGGACGGGCTCAGCGACAAATGTGCCTTAAATAGGGTGTAGTACATTGGCTGCGTACTTTGCAGTATTTCGTATTTGAGACTAGCAAAGGCAATTTCCGTCGTACACCATTAAATTTCACTTCGACATCGATTTTTTCCCGTAATGGAACTTTCACATTACCGTATGCATTTAAGATTGGTGATGCTGGACTCAGTTTTGGTCTACCTAGTTCTGAGTAACTTCCAATCGACTGCGGACAGATCGCGGTAGCGACTGAAAACTGTTTGAGATAAGGAAATAGTCAATTAATTGCCATAAAATTGTGTCGCTGTTGCTGAGTGAATATATTGTACACGAGCGTCATAGTTCCAATCATTTTCCGGAAGCAAGTGCTGAAGTTACTAAATGATGAACACTTTGAAGTGGTCCAAATAAAACACCTGGCACGCCGTTACGTTTGGTGGCCACATATAAACTAAGACATTGTGGAAACTGTTAAGACCTGCAATACGTCCCATGAATTTGCATCAAGTCCTAATAAAGTGTATACGCTAGGTGGCCGGAAGCAACTAAACCGTAGGAACGCCTTCATATCGATCGGTCCATTCCTAGGTGAGATGTGGTTTCTGAGATTTCCGTGATGCACTGCAATCAATGTTTGTAATAGAAGGCTTGCCTGGCACCATCGTCAGTGTTTGATCAAGACAGAGAGAGATTGGCTGAGACGTCTCTTAAACCATAAATATGACCGAGAGCGCCCGATTTCCTCATGGCTGAGAAATGGAATTGAGGGCTGAATAGCCAACCGTCACATATTACGGAGTCATCATCTGCATTGGGAACCGATGAGAAGCCATCATCATCTACTTTGAGCACAGATAAGGAGCATCGGTCAATTTTGAGAGGAACTTCACGCGAAGATCGGTGAGAGTAAATAAACCGATGGTTAGATTTGACTTTTAGAAGGATTACATTTCAATGATGCCTACAATTTGTGTGTAGTGGTCCGGCTTTCAATATTATTCGGTTTCAGATTTTCGTATTATGTTTTGGGTTAAGGATAGTGAAATAGATATTTTGTGTTTTAAATAAATACTTAGCGTCAGTGCGCAATTCCCTTGGTACAAATAAATCAAATCTGACTAATAAAATTTACAAAATTGGGTGAGTATGTCTACATATATACATACGAGTACATATGACGTAAATTAAACTAAAATTTTATATTTCACCATTGAGCTATAGGCGATTGCAAATTTATATCAAACATTTTGTTTTTGAAACCAATCTTTGGTGTAGATTTGCAATTTCCTAGCCCAACTAAATCAACGCTGTGTCGATATGAAATGAATTTCCGTTCAAAACAAATTTGAATCCAACTTATGTGTAGCTAGGGGTATTACGAAATGAAATTAGGAATTTGTGTATTTCAATAAAATTTCTTGTTTTCTTTCGTAATCCTCCTGGCTCAACCAATCATCGGTTTAATTAAATATTTATTATTTAATTTATTAATTAATAATTACAAATAGTGAGTTTTTTGTTGTTGTTAAAATCTATTATTCGGCTGGAGTGTGTGCAAAATGATGCTGGTTTATTAAATTCAACTGTATACTAAGCGTTCTTTTGCACAAATTCCAGTACACGAAATTATGCCACATTAGATGCTATATGTAAACCATGAGGTGAGATATTTTTGTAGTTAGATATTATAATTTGAATTAAAGCCAAGCTAAAACTATAAAATATGTATTGGGTTATAGCATTTCGCAATTTTTTACTAATCTGATATTTATTTGCAATTACCTGGCACACAAACAAATACCTCACATCGGTAGAGGTTCTTAAGTCATGAAATTAGCGTTTTATAATTTATAATTTTAACTTTAATCATTGTCTTGAGAAATTTAGAAATTGGCCCAAATTGTATTGAACGTTGAACGTGAAACTTATGATAAAAAGAATGCGGCTGCTATGGTAAATGTGATTAGGCAACCGCCTACAAAATGTAAATTGGTAAGTACAAATACTCGTATAATACAATATTTTATGTAATTTCATATTCGTTTTCTCAATATTACGAGCATATAATGAAATATATATCACGTCGTGTATCCACAGATCGGAATACCGTCGATATTTGGATAAAAATAATCATCTTTTATCATTTTGTAACATATACTTGTTACAATTTAGTGGGCGATAATGACAATAATTGCGCTTTGAAATCTTTACAAATTGTAGCACAAATTTGTAAGAATAATCAAGCTCATGTGCCGTAAACCTAACTTGCACGAACAAGTTTTCCAAGAATACCACCACAGTATCCTTTGTTTGTCGTATGAGGCGATTAAAAGGTTGGATTGCTGGGCTGACGACAAGCATCGGTAAAAAATAATTTGTTACTAAAATCAACAAAATGAATGGCGAACCAAAGTTATGCCTGGCGAATGGAAAGTGGTCGCGTTGTTGTGAGAGTTATCGCGGCTTCTGGTGGACTCATCAATGAGTCCAAAACAAAATACACGATCTCTGGATATAGGGACAATGGCACACCAGATTTTAGTAGTGGCCACTACAAGTTTGAGGGAGTGAGGAGGTTTAAATATTTGGGCTCTCTTATCACTCACGATAACAGTGCGGGTGAGGATATTAAAGTTCACCTGGCAGCTGGCAGTTGTGCTTTGTCTCCTCTAAGGCCACTGCTAAAATTCAAACACATGTCAAGTGCTGGGAAACTGAAGCTTTACAAAGCGTTGATCAGGTCTGTTGTTGTTATGTTTGGATGTGAAGGTTGGGCGCTGATATTTGAGAGAAGAATAAAACGCGAAGTAAATGGTACATACCGAAGTCTGTACAACGTCAAGATCAGAGAAAGGAGAGCCAATATATGGTAGTCGTAGAGATCGAACATCTGAATAGAATTGGTATATTTTAAGAAATTTTGGTATGGTTTTGGTGATAAGCTTTCAGGAAGCGACCGTCGAAACGATCGATACTTAATGTGAAATTTTTAATAGAATATCGAGTATAACCGAGAATTCATTGTATAAAACCATATATCTTTGACCACAATTTGATGAAAAATGAGATTCAGATTTTTGGATAAACTATAGATGGAACAGCTAGAAATATTAAAAACAATTTCTGGTCGCAAAGTAGCCAGCCCGTTTAAATCTCATTGATCTGTGTCTGAATCTGAAATTTATTTTTTGCTCCTAGAGTCCTAGTCCAATAAATCTAAAGTAAAATCAAATTAAAACTAAATTTAGAAAATTGTTTGCGTGCGCTTCTTTCCAAACATATATTTCCCGATTTTTTCTCTATGATTTTTCCGGGATAGGTTAGGTCATTATAATTGATGTGTTTTGTCAGTAAGGCTAGATCGAACTTTTGTAGCGATATTTCCTGCTGCTGAAAATACTCTTTCCGCCTCGACGCTGGCTGATGGTATGTGTATAAGATTTTCATAAATATTGTTAAGCTGTGGGCTCCGGGAGCCTCCTTTGTCCCAAAATTTAAGATCATTTCGAAGTGAAGACGAAAGCGATCGTATGATTAATTTAATTTTCCCGTTTTTGAGGAACTGTGCGAATCATTTATATTCTGCTGCAGCAAATCAGTTAATGAGTATTCCGACCCAAGTCGGTGTCTGAGCTTGAGCTACTTTCATCAAAATTACAAGTGGTATTATAATGACACTTCATGTAGGCATTTATATTCGTAATACCACGACTATGTAAATATAGCACTATACGTCGGACAAAATAGTTCATCGTTTATTGATTTGAACTGCATTTAATTTAATTCCAAAATCATCGTGTGATATGCTCTCAAACTAAGCATTTTAAAATTCATGACAATGTATCAAATTCTAATTCAGAACGTTGTAATTGTTTACGTTCTCTATTTTCAAATAATTCTGAAGTATTTCGTTTTTTTTGGCAACCATCAAAATATCGTTCCAATTATTCGCACTTTTTTAATAATACCACTGATACAAAAATCATCAGAGAGTTCTGCGAAGTTAATAACGCTATTTCCTGGACTCACTTTAAATTCTACTTCCGAATCTTATCTTCGCTAGTCTCAACTATAATATCAACGTTTTCATCAATTTGGTTTTAGCCCTCTGTAAATGACTCCACTAGTAAATTACAGAGGGCTACTAACCTGATATGTAATTGGACAAAGCAATGGCGAATTAAATTAAATGAAGCAAAATCAATCCAAGTGAACTTTATAAATCAAAAAGTTAACTATATACCAATAATGATAAACTCAATAGTAGTACCCCATGCAAACACTGCCAAATATCTTGGTATGACTTTAGATGCTAAGCTTAGATGGAAGGAACACATAAAAAAGAAGAGAGAAGAACTAAACATAAAATTTAGAAAAATGCATTGGCTCCTAGGGAGACAATCTGAACTAGCGATCCATAACAAACTGCTGTTATACAAACAAATTCTAAAGCCTGTATGGACATATGGTAGCCAACTCTGGGGATGTGCCAAGAAGACAAATATCAAAATCATACAAACAGTTCAAAATAAAATCCTACGATGTATTGTTAATGCACCGTGGTATACATTCGAAACGACAACCTCCATCGAGATCTCAAGATTGAGCTTGTCGCGGATGAAATTAAGCATCATGCAACAAAACACCTACAACGTCTGCACCAGCATCAAAATCTGGACATACGCTGTATGCTGACTACATCTCTAACAAGAAGACTGCAAAGAACCACAACTGGACTTATCGCGACCAGGAGGTCAGTAGACTTACTGTGGCGAAAAATCTGAGGGAGGAGTTACACTAACTGGGGATAATCACTTGATTACGCCGACTATTCAAAATACTGTATTATGCAATGTAAATTACTAAATGGGTACAAGACTCAGTCGTAATATAAATAAATATAAAAAAAAAAAAAAAAAAAAACAATTTGGTTTTGATTATTTTTATAACCTAAATCTACAAACTCCTGCGCAATTTTCGTTTTGTACAGAATACTGCCAACTTTAATCATCATATAGCAGCTAAACCCGTTACTTTTACTCGTAATTTTTCGGGGTAATCCATGACAATTTTTTGATTGGTGTCGGATATTTCGGAAGTTTAAAACATTTTCAGGGCTATTTCGTAATCACGGAAGAGATATCTGTTTGTTAGTAGAAGATAAAATAGAAACGAAATAACAAAAATTCATTAATTAGAGTTTTTTGATTTCAGAATAATTGAAGTTAATAAATGAACCCGAAATTCGGAATTCCGGAATTCCGTATTCCGACATGGATCTCCTTGTAGAAGTAGCCAAAACGTTATTATCAGGATAATAATATTTCAACAAACATACCAAATTTTATTCGACTTTCCCAAGCACTCACTTTGTAAAACACGCGAAAAATTCTCTTGCATCAGTGCGCTAGGCAATTTTTCGTGGGTTTTGTTATAGCAAGGTAAACTAAATTTTGGTAATCAAATTTTATTTTTAAAATTACAAATGGTTAGCAATATGTGAATGGTGTGACTACTGCCCACCTTGCCCAATATGCTTAATCTAAAATTGTTGTTTTTACCAAAGCAATAAATCTAAGAAAACTGTAATGAATTTTAATCCGAGATCAACTAAGTTTAGTTCTTGATTTACGATTCCAATTTTATGACCAAAACCCCAGAAAAAGATGACTAGATCAAACCTTCATTGTGCTTGTCGGAGTTAAAAATCCTTGATTCATAGCTCTTGTATTTTTCTTTGAGTTTTGACACTTATCCATAGTCTGAACAAAGCTTATTCATTTAACTTTATACAATAGTTGTGGTTGATCTTTCTGATTGTTGATCGATTTCAAAACGAATTACAATCAAAAATCCAAGTCAACATTTATTTTAGTTATTTGATTGAAT
Organism: Tipula unca; assembly: GCA_951394425.1. Lineage (NCBI taxonomy): Eukaryota > Metazoa > Arthropoda > Insecta > Diptera > Tipulidae > Tipula > Tipula unca. The sequence goes on along the minus strand of OX596380.1, from coordinate 173,536,080 downwards.
AAACTTATGAAAAAACTAAAATTACTCGTATAGTCTCGTACATATACCCTAGAATATAACTTCTCATTTAAAAAAAAACAGGGGTAAGACAGAGTCCAATTCGTTAAAACTTCTTTAACTTTGATATGCTGCTTTAATCATCATATATGAAACAATTCAAGACCATCACTTGCCTCTTAGTATATCAACAATTTGGCTCCAACGGTTTCGATGCTGAGCAAGGTCTTCATACTGTCTTAGACAGTTAGATGAAGCCAAGTCGTTCTCTGCACCGTGAAGCCATCGTCGTCTGCTAAGACCTCTGCGCCTACCATATCATGGCTCTCTGTTCAGAGATCGATGGACAATTCGTTCCGGGTCAGCACGTAAAACGTGACCGAGCCGGCGAACTCGTTGAGATCTTACTCCGAGTACAAGATCTCTGACCTTGATACTGTACAGAGCTCGGTTTGTACCATCTACGTCACGTTTTGGGCAATAAATAACTCTCATGATTCTTCTCTCAAATGTAAGGAGCCATCTCTCGTACTCATCCGACAACGCCCAACTTTCTAGCAGTGGCCTTGGAGGATACAAATCATGACTGCTGGTCGCTAGCCGCGCTCACTCCCTTAAACATGTAGTGGCTACTACTAAAATCTGGTGTGCCATTGTCCCTATAACCAGAAATCATGTATTTCGTGTTGAGTTCATTGATCTGGAGTCCAACATAAGCTGCATAATCTACAAGCGGATCAAGTATTTCCTAAACTCCGTTGCTATTCAGTCCAATCACGCATATGTCATCTGCATATATGCAAGCACCTGATTGGACAGGCGATATAAGATGTTGCACTGAGGTGTTTCAGTGCTACAAAAGATGTACTCCAACATGAGATTAAATAGTATAGCCTGTTGCCAACTTTAACACAGCATTGAGACTACATCACTGTCATTCTACACAGTCGGACCAATTTTCTTGGAATTCCTAGATACTTCGGAGCAGGCACACCTGATGTACGGTGATAGATATTTCATAATATTTAGATAGAATCAGCAGCGAAAAGACTTGATCAACCAAGCCCTCCGCTAGAGGGCCGACTCTAACCAATATAATGTAGGACAGTAACTTGTATGCTGTGCAAAGGAGAGGTATACCGCAATGATTCTCACACTTCAAGCGGTCAACCTTCTTGAATATAGGTCAAATCGCAGCCACTTTTCATTAATCAGGCTTAACTTCGGTTCACCATACTAACTTCCCTTAAAGAAATTACGCGAACTGCGCTCATTCTTGAGTTGTTGTACTTTCAGAACATCGGCCTTCCACCATTCTCCCTTTTTCCGTCTTCAAATCACAAGAGAGCTCTCACATTCTGCACAATCCTAGCTCGCTCTTTTGAAATTAACATTAGGTCAATTTGGCTGCGAGAAGTTTTTCGAGGATGGATCCATGTTTCTAAATGTATTTGTTTGTGAGGGAAGAATGTGCTTCCTTCTCTATGGTCGTGAGCAATTGCAGAGTACATCATTCTCTCACCATTATCTTTCGCATTTTCTTGTCGAGAGTTATTATTTTTTGATACGAACTTATTTTTTCATACAAGTCGGCCTGATTTCTGCCAGCTCTAGCATTAAAGTCCCAAATTACCACTACGGAACATCGTTTTCGGGTATAGATCCCATTAGATCATCCAAGTCATTGGCTGACTGACTTCTGTGGAGCAAGTACTCAATTTATCGACAGTTTGCCTAACTCACGCAAGCGAAGCTTACACAATTGGTTATTCGCGGCTTGGAAATTAGAAACAGCGTTCTTTACCTGCGGCTCAAGAAAAAATCCAGCTCCAAGATTCCCGAGGTCATCTCCGAGGTTTTGTTGATATTGCAAACAAAAGCAGCGATTCAACCGTTAAGTCGCCTCCTACGGCATCCAAAGGATACTGTGGTGGTATTCTAGGAAAACATGTTCATGCCATTTAGGTTTACGAGACATGTGAGTGCCTCCCGACCACATGGGATTGTTTAAATCGATAATATTCAGAATTCAAATATTTCATTCAAATATGAAAATTATTTAATTCGCAAATTTTAAAATTCTTTAGAACATTAAAATTAAATTAAATTTCACTGCAAAATAGTTTAAAATTCGGTTTGAGAATATTAAAAATTTTAGGACTCCGACTCCAATCCAAACCAATTCTCTAAGCAAAATTTGAAGAATTGAATAAAAAGTTAAGAATATCATTTACGTGGCGCTTAAGGATTTAAATTACCAGACATACAGTCGTGAATTTTAATTTAATACTTAAGAATCGATTTCAATTATTTACATGCATTACGATACGGTGTCCGGTATCAGAATTAGATTTTCTACAACTAATAAGAAAACAGCTGCTAAAACATCACTTGTCGATGATATGGTCAATCGAATCCTATATTTGCGGTCGCACAACAGGTAAAACTGCACACATCAGGTCTTTTCGCTGCGAGTGATTCTATCTAAATGTTATGAGACATCCATCTCCGTACATCAAGTGTTCCTGGATTTCCGGCAGGCCTATAACTCGATCAATCGAGAGAGTTTGTGGTCTGCCCTGGAATACCTAGGAATGCCAACAAAATTAGTACGACTGTGTAGGATGACAGTGACGAGTCGTAATGCTGTGTTAAAGTTGAGAACAGGCTATCGACAATTTTGCAGTTAACTCGGGTGTTTGGCAGGGTGATATCTCTGTCCCCGATACTCTTTAATCTCATGTTGGAGTACATCTTTCGTAAAACACCTCAGCGCAACATCTTATATCGCCAGTCCAATCAGGTGCTTGCATATGCAGATGATATATAATGTAATGACATATGCGTGATTGGACTGAATAGCAACGGAGTGAAAGAAACACATAATCCGCTTGTAGAGTTTTCAGCTTCACTTGGACTTCAGATCAATGAGTCCAAAACGAAATACCTGATATCTGGTTTTAGTAGTGGCCACCACACGTGCAGCTGGCAGTCGTTCTTTGTATCCTCTAAGGCCACTGCTAAAATCTAAACCCTTATCGAGTGCCGTGAAGCTGAAGCTTTACAAAGCGTTGATCCGTTGTTATGTTTGGATGTGAAAGTTGGGCGGCGACGGATGAGTACGAGAGATGGCTCCTTACATTTGAGAGAAGAATCATGCGTGTGAAATACGGCCCGAAACGCGAAACAGATGGTACATACCGAGCTCTGTACAATTTCGAGATCAGTGATCTGATGAAGATCCCCGATATTGTACATGAAGTAAGATCTCGGCGAGTACTCTGGCTCGGTCACGTTCTGCGTGCTGATCCGGAACGAATTGTGCAACGATCTCTGAAAGGAGCGCCACCATATGGTAGGCCCAGAGGTCGTTGCAGGTGACGATGGCTCCACGGTGTAGAGAATGACTTGGCTTCATGTTGTCTAGGACAGTATGAAGACCAAGCCCAGGATCGAAACCGTTGGAGTCAGATTGTTGACTCAGTAAGGGGCCAGTGATGGCCTTTAGACACTGTTTATTATTATTTAAAATTTCTATAATAGAAAAGTTAATTAAATAATCGTACGGATTATTAATAATTTATTAATGTCGACTAATAAAAAAAAATTTAACTATGTTATGGTCTCTAAATGAACCGACGACCCGACATCTAATAAACTTCCCAAGACTTTCATATAATTTAAATTATGTACAAATACGATCTTATTGTTTCAATAATTAATAAAAATCATAATAATCGTGACATTTATGATAAAACTATATATGCATTGATTGTTTCTAACTAATTTTAAATTATACCATAAGGAACACTCGTCACTTAAAATGTAAATAAAATTTATAGCCTTTGCTTTAACGACATGGTTTAAAATATGTAAAAGAAAAACCATAATTAGTTTTTCTACACTACTCTTAGGTTTTATATAAAGAAAATATTTTGTTGTTGTCAACCAAGCGGCCACAATAATAAAATTTCTTTAACGTATATATCGAATTAATGAAATTCTTACAATTAACAATATTTATAAGCAAAGCTGCAGGTTTCAATTTTCTACGAATGTATACATACATATGTTGTTATGAAAACAAAACATACATAAAAGTGTTTGAATAAATTATAATTTTATGTTCTTGACGGAAACACACAATTTTTACAAATTTAATTGTTAAATATGTCTGCACTATAAAATACTTATACCATGTCGATAACAAATTATTGTTTTGTTATGGCCATTAGATGTCTCAACTCGTATAATGATTGAAAATATTTTATCTTGATTTGATTTATTTACAAAATTTTCGAATAAAATGACATAATTTGCAATAAGTCACGTATGTTAAACGAATTTTATCAAATTTCCGATGGATCCATGCATGAAACAAATTTTAAAAATAGTAATAAATCTTAAGAGAAACAACAAAAATTAAATTATAATTTTAATGTATATAGCCCTAAAATTTTTAAATAATTTTAGAAATATTTTTAAGCAAACGAAATGCAATAAAATATATTTATTAAACATAACCGTCACTGTAATAAAATTTTGATCTTATTAATTTTTTTAAATTACTTTTTTGGTGTCAACAATCCAATAATGGCCGAAAAAGTAATTATGATGGAAAATAACAAACAAAAGGTCTAAAGTTCCAATGACTCTAAACTAAAATTTTCAAAATAAAATTAGAACGACAAAACCACACAAACTGATGTAATTTATTGCCCGCGACAATAACATCAGTGCAACGGATCCTAAATTTGAAAATATTTAAATACATTTCATTTACTATAGAATTTGAATAAAATTTCAATTGATCGTTGATGTTTTGCATTGTTGATGGTTAAATTTCTTATATTCCTCTAATATTGGGAATGTTGCAAATGTTGAATTTTTTTTTTTTTTTTTTTTTGTGAATCTTATTTATTCACATAAAAATTTTCAATGTACCTAGTCTATAGACTAACAACATTTCTTTTTTGAGCTAAATTGCTAAATTGTGTTTAATTAAGGTATCCCCATTGGTTTTCCTTATGTTTTATTTACTGGTGTTACTGCCTTACGCTGGCTATAGTGCTAACTCAACAGGTTTTACTCTTTTCAGTCTTCTCACTGCTTCCCTGTGGTCGAGTATTGGCCTCAACGTTCGGGTGATTCTGGAGCCTCACTTCATGCTTCCGTGCAGTATTGTTTGCTTCTCTGGTGACAGTTTCCACTCTAAGGTCCCTGTGGAGGTCGCTATTACGTATGTACCAGGGGGCATTTACAATATCCCTTAGCACTCTGTTTTGGGATCTTTGAACGATATCCATGTTGCTTGGTTTAGTACAACCCCACAGCTGAATTCCATACATCCAAATGGGCTTTAATATCTGCTTATATTGCATCAATTTATTGTTTATTGATAGATTGGAGTTCCTTCCCATCAGCTAATACATCTTTCTATATTTGAGTCTGAGTTCTTCACTTTTTTTCTTAACATGGACCTTCCATCTAAGTTTGGTATCTAGATTCATCCCTGGATATTTTGCTGAGTTAGCATGTGGTAATGGGACATTATTTAATACCACAGGCAAATGATTTAATTTTCTGTTGGTGTAGTCAACACGTATGGATTTTGTTTCATTTAACCTGACACGCCATTGCTTCATCCATCGATAAATTTTGTTCATCGCACTTTGAAGCTTATTGGTAGCTTTTTCTATGGTATCATCTACTATCAAAATAGCAGTGTCGTCTGCAAATGTGCCAATTGTGGTATTCTGAGATAATGGAATATCGCTTGTGAATAATAAATATAGAATGGGTCCTAAGACACTTCCTTGTGGTACTCCAGCTTTGATCTTTTTTAATTTCTGAGTATGATTGTTCCTGTTTAACACGAAAGTGTCGTTCTGTAATGTAGGATTTTAATATTTAGCAGAATTGTGAATGTAGAATATTCTGGAGTTTGTGCAGAAGACCTTCGTGCCAAACTTTGTCAAACGCCTGGGCCACGTCAAGGAAGACTGCTGAGCAGATTTTCTTTTCTTCGAGTGATCTTATCTGTTATTCTATGAATTTGATCGATTGTAGAGTGTCTATCTCCAAATCATAATTGATGTGTGGGGATTAATTCCTGCCTTTCAATTATTGGTTTCAATCTTTTTAAGAGAAGTCTCATACATTTGGTACATATTTCATCCTGAAAGCTGCATTGATTAGAGTTGTTAATTTTTTAATGCCCTTCTTCGATAGCTGTTTTAAGATTTTCCCTGTTATCAGGTCATAGCCTGGCGCTTTGTTCGGATTTACATTTTTTTTTATTTCATTAGTCAATTCCGCAGGGGTGGTCAGAGCGATTTCTTGATCAATAGTTTCCTCTACTTCTTGGCATTCTTCTCTCTCTTGTACCTCATTAGGCGGAAAAATAGTTTCTAGATGGTCAGCGAAAGCTTTTGCCTTTTCTTCATTGCTTCTGCAATTCCCATTGCTTGTTCTTATGGGTGGTATTTGAGTTATTGGTCTTTTTATTCGTTTGGTTGTCTTCCACAAAGAATAGTCAGTATCCTTTTCATATGTTACTGACTGTAGATATGAGTTTATTGTAACATTTTTAATGTACTGGATTTCCCTCCTGAGTCGCTGTGTCAGGTTATTCAGTTTGTTTTTATCTGCAGGCATCCTGGTGTATTGCCATTTCTTCCTGGCTCTCCTGTTTTCTTCGACAAGTTCCCTGATTTCTTTTGGGTAATTTGTACCTATTGTTCTTCTTTTGAACTCCGGCGTATTATTCCATGCTGACTGTTGTACGTCATTTATGAATTTTACGATTTCTTCATCTAGTTGTTCTTCTGTTTTTAACGGTACATTAAGTTTTATTCTACTATTCAGCTTTTCTTTGAATCCCTCCCAGTATGTATATTTATTTGTCAGAGTCGGGTTGCATTCTTTTGAGATTATTTTTTCACTGAGAGTAAGTAGTATTGAAGAGTGATAGGAGCTCGAATCATACCCCTCTTCGATTTTAACATAAGTTGCTGGAAGTTTTCTAGTTATAAAGAAATCTAGTAGATCAGGTATTTTGTTATAATCTGTTGGACAGTATGTCGGTTTGGCAGTAGAATGCCAATTACATCCAAATTCTGTCATTGCTCCAAGAAGTTCTTTACCTCTAGTAGTGATTATTCTTGATCCCCAATGAGTATGTTTCGCATTAAAGTCTAAATTAAATGTTGAAATAACGTTAAAAAATTATCTCGTTTTAGGGCCTCCTCCCATGACAGTCGGTCATGTTAGTACTATAGGCTGGCATAATAATATTAAAGGCCATTACTGGCCACTTTACTGGGTCGACAATCTGGCTCCAACGGTTTCGATCCTGGGCTTGGTCTTCATACTGTCTAAGACAATCTGAAGAAGCCAAGTTCTCTTTACCGTGAAGCCATGGTCGCCTTCAATGACCTCTGCGACTACCATATGGTGGCTCTTCTTTCAGAGATTGTTGCACAATTCGTTCCGGATCACGAGCATACTCGCTGAGATCTTATTTCATGTACAATATCGGGAATCTTCATCATGACTCTTCTCTCAAATGTATAAGGAACCATCTATCGTACTCATCCGTCAGCGCCCAACTTTCACATCCATACATAAGAACGGGCCTGATCAACGCGTTGTAAAACTTCAGCTTCACGCCCCTTAATGTTGGTGCGGGTGTTTAGATTTTAGCAGTGGCCTTATAGGTTACAAAGCACGACTAACCATTATAACATCGTGTTCGGGTATAGATCCCATCAGATCGTCCTAGTCATTGTAAAATCAGTCTTTATCTTGGGGTTGTCTCACTTCTGTAGGCGAATGTACACATATTATTGACACTGAGACACATGATCTCCAGTTTTAGGCCAGCAATTTTCTTGAGGAGCAACGAGTCCAGCCGATACTTCTTCATGCACATGATTAGGCCGTCCAACCCTCCTGGTTTTCTAAATGACTGCACGGTGGCACGTGCCGTTCCTAAATCACGTGCCCATGTACTTGAACGGGGTTCCGGTTGGTTAACTTTATTTTAACAGATTCCGTTTAGTCCCTCCTACGATAAACAAAGGATAATGTGGTGGTATTTTTGGAAATCTCGGTCTTCCCGGCCTCACTCTTGCTGATGGTAGGTTTCCCATTAGTTGTTTAGATGATTGTTGTTTATGGCGAAAGCAAATTATACATCTTTGAATTATCTGTCTTACAGCTCGTTTACCATCAATATACCAATATGAGCTTCTTCTATTATTCTTTTTGTGATTATGTTGTGCTTGATCAGGATTACTGGGTTTTTACTTGAACTCCTTAGTGATACCATTTTGCTCTTCCTGCTGATTTTTTCGGCTTGTTTAAAACGGTTTATTTCCTTGTGGAAATCTTGTTTTAGTACGAGCTTGAGAATTGTTACTTCTGCGCTTTGGAGTTATGAACCAGTTAAATAATTTCTATTATTGCTTCTGTGGTATAGTTGGGGCATCGCTCAAATAATGGAAATGCGTGAGTTTCCGTAGTTATAGTCATTATTTTTATCGACTTTTCTTCTAATTCACCTGGTTTATGCGTATTACTTCGCATAATATAGGGTTGATTGCCTTTCGCCTAGTTAGCTTTTGCCGAAGAAAATTTGGACCTTGCCACCAAAATTTGTTTTTTATTAGTGCTAACGGTGTCGTACCACAAGAAGCTATATCCGCTGGATTATCGCATGATTTTACGTGGTGCCATGTTGCCGCTGGTAGCATAGTTTTTACTGCCGAAATTCTGTTTGCAACGAACGTTTTAAATTTGTTTAGTTCCCCTGTGATCCAACATAGAGCATTGGTCGATTCTGACCACGCATATATTTTTAGGTTGTTAATGTTCAAGCTTCTTTGTGTGTGTTTAAGTAATTTTGCCAATAGCAGAGTTGCATTTAGCTCCAATCGAGGGATGGATAGCTTTATTTTGGTTGGCGCAGCTCTTGTCTTTGAGGTTAATAATTGTGTTGTTATAATTCCTTCCTTGTTTGTTGTTCGACAATAAATTGTAGCTGCGTTTCGACCTCACCGATTGTGTTTACCCATCTCTGGATTGTTATGTTTGCATCATGATTTTTGTTGTGATTGTTATTGGGGAAAGCCATCCAACGGGATCAAAGAGCTTGGATGAGTCGGATAACAGTGAGCGTTTGGTTGGCTGTTTGTGTGATAGTTGTAATGTTTCTACGTTGAAATTAAAAAGGTCCTTTTGTGTGTCGTATAGAATGCCTAATGTTTTAATGCAGTCATTTAACTTGAATTGAATGTCACCCGTGCCGTGTAGTTCTTTGGGAATCTAATTCAATAGTTCCCTTGAGTTAGAGAACCATTCTGTTAAATTCAGTCCACCTTGTTTTGTGAGCATTTTGAGTTGCTTCCTCTATGTTGTTAGAACCTGATATCAGATCATCTACGTAAAAATACTAATGGATAATCATTGTCTCCGTCGGTAGCTAGTTGTTTTGTCTTGCCGGCCTCATTGGCACAGTAAGTAGCGTCCTTGCTTTGGTATAATCGAGGGTCTCGGGTTCGATTCCCGGTGATGACCAAGAATCACGGTTGGGTGTTTTTAATGCGTTAGTATGTGTGTTTGTCCGGGTATTGCACCGTGGGCCCATTTGTGGCATTGAGTGCTGTAGTCATCCGCCCAACTTTAATTTTTAATTGTTTTAAGGCTCTTATAGCTAAAAACCTGCCGGATGTTGTTCCGTATGTCACCGTTTTTAATCTGTATGCCTCCATTGGCTTGGAGGGGTTGCTTCGCCATAATATTCGTTGATAGTTCTGGTCTTGTTTGTTAATCCATTTTTGGCGATACATTCTTTCTATGTCTGCTGTCATTACGATTTTGTGTTTTCGCCATCGTAGTAAAATATCTGCTAGAACCTGTTGTAGTTTTGGACCATTCATCATGCAATCACGCTATAATTGTTTGCTATAATTGTTTGAAAGGCTTATCTTTCTTGAATCGTTTTTCTAATTGTATCAGTCTGTCCGCGGCTTTCTTCCTGGATCCCCCTAGTTTGGCTTGGTTATCCTTAAAGGGAATTCTTACAATGTATCTGCCGTCTCGGCCTTTTTCTACAGTTGACTCAAAATGTTTTTCTATCATGTTTTCTTCTTCAGTGGTATCTCTCTCTTCAGGTATTGAGTCGTTTTCTACCAGTAATCTCAGCTGACCCTCTATACTTTTGGTTGCAATCATCGTTGTTTTGTGTTGATTTCCTGTGTTGCTCCTGCTACCCAATTTAATCCAACCGAATTCCGTTTGTTGTGCCATCGGCTCTAGTGGGCCTCCCTTGATGATGTTGTTGATCAGTATTGATGGATAATAATCCGCGCCAAGTATAAGATCAATTGAGCTCTTAGTGTTGCGGCTCTGACTAATGCAGTTGGTAGTAAAACTTGTCCTTGCTGGCTGATCTCGAATGTTTTGGCGGTTTTGACACTACTTCCGGTACTTGATGCTGCATTATTGCAGTGCAGATGTGTGTGGTGTCCCCCTTTACACACGATACATATTTCTACCTGGCAGTTTCTTCCTTGATGCTGGCTTAAACATCGTATGCACAAGTTGACTGAGCTGACAAGCCTTGCCCGATTTAATGTTGACATCTTTTTGAATTGCTGGCATTGAATTAAACCATGATGCTCCTTACACCCTTCCACCCAACATGTTTTAATTAACATGGCTGTATTCACTCGTTTCAATGGTGGTATATACTGCAGGTGTGATCGTGTTGCTGTAGCTCTATTATTGCCCATGGCTTCTAAAGAAATGAAACCTTCTCTCAGGGCTTCTCTATAGTTGTTTCGTAAATCCTATTGGATTCTGGGTCCAATTTTTCGTTTACGACGAAATCCACGAGTTTGCCAATAGCCTCACATTGTTGTAACTTGCTTGGATTACGTTCCAAGCGGTTTGGTAATTGTCACCACTTCTGCAGGTGTGTTTTCACATACGTCATCTTTACTGTATCTGGTAGTTTGTTGGTTTGGTGGATCAGCTCAGTGAATATATCGTTGAATGTTTCCCACCGATCATAATCACCGTAAAAGATTGGTATTTCTTCCTTAGGCAATTTCACTTGCGCTGCTGATTCTGCTTTGGTTGTTGTTTGGGAACGAAACTGTTGTAGTTTGATCATTGCATCTTCTACTCTTTCTTGAAGCTTGCCATAATAATCTTGCCCTAAAGTAGTTGGAGGTCTGTTCGTCTTCTTCCAACTCTACTAATAATTCTGTATGTTGATAATTCTTTCTATTACTCGTACTCGTTTGTTGTTGTTGTGGATTTGCCGCTGATTTACTTTCGTTGATTTCCTCCTTTTGGGAATTGGTTGTTAAAATTTATTCGGCATCCACCCGAATTGGCGGGGTTGGTCTATATGATGTCTCGAGAAGTGAACTTGGAAGTTGTAGGGCTTCTTGTGACGTTGTTGGTATCAATGGCGGTCCGCTATGTAGCGATGGCGCATATCTTGTACCAGCTTATTGTAAACATCTGTTGTGTTTTTTCGCGTGGTGAGATAAACGTGGTTCTCGCCCAGAGGCGGAACCCTTCATAGAATTTTATCGTCGTTTCCAACGAATTCGTTGTATAGCACTTTTAGATTCGCTATTCTCTTCTCTAAGTAAGACTTCGTCTTTCTGTCTTCACCGTCTTTTCGAGAGTTTTTCTCTACTTGGACTATCTTGCCACTTGTTATCTCTTGTATTTGAAGTAATAAATCCATTTTGTTGTTGTTTGGCTTACTACTGGTTGTATTGGTGCTTGTTGTTGCTCAGCTCCTCCCTCGATCGTAATTTGTGAAGATTTGTGCCTCTTGTTGCTTGGCTGGTGGTGTCATTAGGCTTGACTACGTTATAGACTGTCCGTCTGTACTTCTATTTGCCGGTTGTTTTAGTGGCTCGAATGACCATGTAAAATCTCAGCTTGTACTTTAATTGTAAAATTAAGTTCGCTTCGATTTATGAATTTACTTAATAGATTACCACGGGTGGGTCTATTAAGTAGGCGAGAGTAAACACGTTGTTAAGGTTGAATTTATTCTGATTTTATTATTTCAGTTTTGCAGTATATATACAAAATTTTATGTACTAATTACACTGACAACAAATAAATTGCATTCAGTAATTTTTGTAGTAAATAATTACACTAATATAGAATTGTAGAATTGCATTTTATAAACTTTAATTTAATTTTCTTCTAAAACCAATTAGATGACTAAACGATTTTTGAATTTATAGGAATTTGAAAGTTTTAATAATTTTCATTTTCAAGAATTTACACATTTATTAGAAATCTATCAAAAGATTTGTATTTTTAATAATTTAATTACTTCGTTTTAGCATTTTTAAATTTAATTCACTTTCAATTAAACATTTGCCGAAGTTTTAAAATATGTATTTAGAATATTAAAATATAAGGATTAAGTTGTAAATATGAGAACTTTGAAAAACTTTAGGAGTTTTATTAATTTTTAGATCTAAATAGTCAGCCCAAGTTTTAGGAATTTTGATTTTAAAATTTACTTAATGAAGTTAGGAATTTTATAAATTTTAAATAAACAAATATATGTTTTTAAAATTTAATATTATTTCTAGAATTTCAATAATTTATCGTTTTATTAAAAATATATTTTAACAATTTTCGAATATTTATAATTGTTGGAACAGAGAGAGTTTTGAAATTTTGAGGAAATTTTAGGAATTTACTGTAGCCAAGAATATGTATATTCCATATTTCGTATTAAGTTATAATATATGGAAATTTCAAAATTTTGAATATATTATTAAAGTTTTAAGAGAGAGCCGATTTCGATTTTATTTTTGTAAATTTCTTTTTTTCTATTAAATTATAGTAAATTTCTATTTTTTGTTAATTATACAAATTTAACTACAGAATTTATTTGGTCTTAAATTTAGCATTTAAAGATTTTCTATATATTTAAAAGATTAATTTCCAAACTAAATTATAATATTTTCACACCAAATTTTAAACTTTATTGAAATGGAATTTAATTTAATTTTAATATTCTAAAAAAATTTAAAATTTACGTATTATCTCAGAATTAAACAATTTTCAGATTTGAAAGCAATATTTGAATAATATTATCGATTTTTACAATCAGTCCTTAACTCCAACATACTGTTTGCCTTAACTCTAACTAATGCATTTAGGATATTAAAATTTTTTAAACATTTTACAAAGTATATATAATACATTTAAACAGGTATGTGCGAATTGTTAAATTCTAAGACAATTTTTTTTTTTATTTCGTGTAGTGAAAATTAAATTTAGTTTGATGAAAAATTTTTATAATCTGTAAAATAATAAAACTAAAAGTAATCTAAATTTTATAAATTTTTAAAGAAAATTTATAATTTTAAATGTTAGCAGTTTATTACTAAAATTTTAAGAATTTATAAATTTTACAAATTTTGAATTAATTTCAAAAAAAAATAATAAAATTTCAGAATTTTAAAAATTTTAAATATACAAATTAAAGTTTTTTAAAATTTAATATTATTTCTACAATTTTAATAATTTAACTTTTTATTAAAAATAAATTTAAACATTTCTCGAATATTTATAATTGTTAGAAAACTTTTAAAATTTTGAGGTGATTTTAGGGGTTTACTGTAGCCAAGAATATACAATATTCGCACGAAATTGTAATATTTAGAAATTACAGTATTTTTCGAAATCTCAAAAATTTGAATATATTCTAGTTTTCATAGAAAGTCGAGGTCAATTTTATTTTTTGTAAACTTTTATTTCTACATTTAAATTTAAATTAAGAAATTTTTGATAATAATTAAGAAGTTATTCAAATTTTGCTTACTGAATTTATTTTGTCTTAAATATATCAATTACAAATTTTCTATATATTTAAGAAGAGTAATTTAAAAAATTTGAGCTGGAGTTTAAAATTTTTTAATTTTTATAATATTATCAAACCAAGAGTTTTAAGTAAGAGTTTTAAATTTACGAATTATTTAAAAATTATGCAGTTTTCAGATTTGAAGAAATATTTGAATATTATCGATTTTTACAATCAGTCCTAAGTTCAACATAAGCAATCAAATAAGTTATAGAATTTTAATGTACGTTTCAGAATTATAAAAATAATTTCAAATAATCTTGCAAATTTTAATAATTTTCATTTTCAAGAAGTTACAGATTTATTAGAAATCTATCAAACAATTTGTATTTTTAAAAATTTAATTATTTCGTTTTAACATTTTTAACTTTAATTTACTTTCAATTAAACATTTGCCGAAGTTTTAAAATATATATTTAAAATATTAGAATATAAGGATTAAGTTGCTTTTAAAATTTACATAATGGACAGAATTTTAGAGTTTTATAAATTTTATATATATAAATTTAATAATATTTCTAGAATTTCAATAATTTAACATTTTTATTAAAAATAAATTTAAACATTTCTCGAATATTTATAATTGGTAGAACAGTTTTAAAATTTTGAGGAGATTTAAGGAATTTACTATAGCCAAGAATATGCAATATTTCGTACGAAATGGTAATATTTATAAATTATAATAATTTTCGAAATTCCAAAATTTTCAAGAGATCCGATTTCGATTTTATTTTTTTGATGTTTTTTATTTCTAAATTTAAATTTACAGATTCTTAATAATAATTAAGAAAATATTCGAATTTTGATCATAGAATTTATTTGGTTTTAAATTTAATATTTACAATTTTTAAGAAGATTAATTTATTTAATTTTAAAAATTTCCGAGTCCTACAATGTTTGATTTTGTTAATATTTTCAAACCAAATTTTAAAGTATATTGCAGTGAAATTTAATATTCTAAAAAAATTTTAAACAATTAAAATTAAGAAATTTTCAGATTTGAAAGCAATATTTGAATAATGTTATCGGTTGTTAAAATGGTTAGAACACAAAGTTTTTGATTTCGTATAATGAAATTAAATTTAGTTTGAAGTAAAAATTTTATAATCTAAAAAATAATAAAACTAAAAATAATCTTAATTTTATAAATTTTTATAGAAATCTTACAATTTTAAATGTTAGCAGATTTATTATAAAATTTTTTAATGATTCATAAATCTTACAAATATTGAATTAATTTATAAATTATTAATGATAGTTTCGGAATTATAAAAATATTTTTATTTTTATTATTTAACAAATTTGGTTAATAATTGCAATAATATGATTTTATAAACTTTAATTTAATTTTCTTCTAAAACTAGTTGGATGGTTATATTGATTTTGAAATTTAAAGGATTTTGCAAATTTTAATAATTTTCATTCAATTTACAGATTTACTATAGAATTCTATAAAAAAATTTGTTTATCAATTTTAAATAATTTTGAGAAGTTCACACCATTACTTCGTTTCACCATTTATAAATTTAATTTTAATTAAGCATTTTCCAAAGTTTTAAAATATATAGAATGTTAAAATTTAAAGATTAAGTTGCAAATATGAAAACTTTTTAAAATATTAAGAATTTCAGTATTTTATAAATTTTAAATTTGCAAATTTAAATTTTTAAAATTTAATATTATTTCCTAAAATAAATTTTAACATTTTTCGAATATTTATAATTGTTAGAATAGAGAGAGTTTCGAAATTTTGAGGATATTTTAGGAATTTACTATAGCCAAGAATTTGCAATATTTCGTGCGAAATTATAATATTTTTTGAAATTGCATATGCAGATGACATTTGCGTGATTGGACTGAATAGCAACGGAGTGAAGGAAATACTTGATCCGCTTGTAGAGTTTTCATCTTCTGTTGGACTCTACATCAATGAGGCCAAAACAAAATACATGATCTCTGGATATAGGGACAATGGCACACGAGTTTTTAGTAATCGCCACTACACGTTTGAGGGAGTGAGAAGGTTCAAATATTTGGGCTCTCTTATTGTATCACCCACGATAACAATTTGGGTAAGGATATTAAATCGCATTGGCAGCCGGCAGTCGTGCTTTGTATCCTCTAAGGCCACTGCTAAGATCTAAACACATGTCAAGTGCCGTGAAGTTGAAGCTTTACAAAGCGTTGATCAGGCACATTGTTATGTTTGAATGAGAGGTTTGGGCACTGACGGATGAGTACGAGAGCATTATATTCTGAAAGGAGAGCCACCATATGGTAGGTGCAGAAGTCGTTGCAAACAACGATGGCCACGGTGTATAGAACGACTTGCCTTCTTCAGATTGTCTAAGACAGTATGAAGATCAAGCCCAGAATCGAAACCGTATGAGCAAGATTGTTGACTAAGTAAAGGGCCAGTAATGGCCCTTACAAACACTATTTATTATTTATATTATTATTAAAATAATTATGTTAAGAAATATAAATTTTTTAAATCAATTTATGTTTTATATTCAATTAATATGTTTTAATTATTGAATTTTTAAAATTTACAAAATAACATTAGTTCAACCATTTTAAATTTGAACAATTTTGTATAGCTCTTAATAATTTTTGTGAGTTCTTAAAGTGAGAAATCTAAAATTCCAGAAACTGATTTTTTTTTAGAAGAGAAGTGAACAAAGGACAAATTTTAAATTGTAAATTTGAGTTTTATATTTATATTTATATTTATTTTTATATAAACATGTGTTATACAATTTTGGAAAGTTTAGAATTGTAAAGATTTCATGTTCCAAATTCATAATATGTATTACAAATTTAGCAACTAAGAATTTTTAAATTTCTAACACAAAATTTGTGAAATCCCCTAAATAATGGATGTTTTAACACAACAATTATAATTATGCGTGGACTTTGGCAACGGGTCCAAACTATTACGAATAAAATATATATTTTTGTTATCATTGAGAGTAATTTTGATATCGCCAGGATGTCCCCAGCCAGATGTTGTAAGCGAAGAATTGCTGTTAATTAAGTTACAACAACATTACCAGCACAATACTCAAAATCAAGTTACGTTGACCGAATTTTTTCGATATGTATGTATATCCAAGAAACAGTCGATAATGCAGATCACTTTACTCGGAAGGAAAATGTAATTGATTCACCTATCAATAGATGTCAGACATAAAAACTAAAAATAAAAGGAAACTCTATGGCAACTAGCAAAAACAAAACAAATCGGTTTTTTTTTATTGTAAATTTTGTAATTTTCCATATAACGTTAGTTGAAATTAAAATTTGAAGCAAGAAAGTTAAAAAAAAGAACATCCATTATACCAATTGTTTATAAATAAAATAAATAATTTTTAGTAATAATAGTTTTATCGTTTTATAAACAAAATAAATTTAAAAAAAAAAATCAAAAAAATAAAAATTTATGTTTTTAATTTGAATTTTGTGTTTGTTTGTGTGTACGTGTTTGTGTGTGGCCACTATTTTTGTGCGTGCGAGCTGTGTTCGTCTGTGTGCTATGACCCACGGGGAAAAGGATAATTTTCGGAAAATATAATACGGGGTAAGTTAACACATATGACGTATGTACATATGTATACGTCATGTTTTGCTAATAAACCGGTTAAATATATCGATGTAGACATAATATCATGTAATATGTTCTAATTAGGTCTCTTATTTAAATTTGCATCGATTAGTTTTCTATAAAATTCTAATGAAACTATTGAATAAATATATTGTTTTGTCGTCTGCCTGCCTGTTTGAGTATAAACAAATTTGTTAGAAAAAAATGTTAATTATTATTTACTGGGTATGCTAGTCATATGTACATTTATATACGAGTGGTACGTATGCCCCCACCCCCGTTTACATGTCAATGTTATTTGAAATTAATTGTTCAGATCATATGTGGCTGGCATAATTACATTTCTTATATAGTTTTTTCGTATTCTGTTAAAAACATAAGCCACAACCGGTCCAAGTTTTATTGATCCAATTATGGTTTTGGTTACGAATTACATGAGTTAAGTATCATTGTTTGTAGGTAAAATATTTAATTTTTATCGTCTGGGGTTGTTATCATATCGCGCGTAACTTAAAGATTGTGGAGTGCTCCTTGTATTTCTTCGTTCGTGCTTTTCCACTCATACGATTGGAATTTTTAAAGATTGACTGTAACTGTTCAATTCCAGAATATGATGAGAAGCTTTTCTGTTAACGTTATGAATTGAACTGTTGGATTGAACTGATATGACATGAACTGTTGGACTGGTTTCTGATGTAGCATCGCATTTAGCTTGACTTCCCATTAAGAGGTTTAATACGGTCATCTTCGACTTCTTTTATTTTGGTATGTTTTTGAACGATATTGTTGTGGTTGGTGGTTGTGTACAATATCGATTTGGATTTGATTAGATATTGTGGATAGTTCTGCATAATGCTGCCATTGACTACCACTGGAGCAATCGTCATTATTGTTGAGTTTTATTCTTCCAGTTTTGGTACTTCTAGGATTTATAGCAGTGTATCTTCGTTTATTGCAATTTTTGGTGTGATGTATTTTAGGTATTCATCCGGGAGTGATATTTTAACACCTTGGTGAACCAGTATGGCAGCGAAACTTTAGTCCTGATGATTGCCTCTTCAATATTTCCAAGTATCGAATTGATTGTATCAATGTTTATTATTATTGTGAGCAACTCCAGTTCAGTTAGTACAATCCGGTTGGTGATTGAGGTTTATGGCGTCTGTTAATAACTGGATTCTTTTATCAATTTGATCAATGATTTGAAATTGATGATTGTTTTCGTTTATAAGTTAAGGTAGCTATCGAAATTTCAATTTTGCCTAAAGTTTCTATAATACGAGCAGCCGCAATATTTTTATCAACAAATCCACCAGTTGGATGACTTATTTAAGCATTAACTTGATCAGCTTGAGTTCTTCTGGAGACGATGGACAAAGCTTTCCTATAATGTTGCACACAAACAAAATTACAACTTTCTCCATATACACGATATACACGATCCAAACAATAGAGCTCTTGCAGAAGACATATAGCTCTGTTGCATAACAAATTTTTTGCTAGTAGTTTTACATCAATACCTTATCTCTTTTTCAATTGCCTTAAAATATTCTCAGAGAAATTGACAAAAACCAAACATTATGGCGAATTGTCTCAACTTTTCTTATGATTCAGGTATGATGGCATTTTTATATGGTTTTCAGCCATAGCAAATGTCATATTCTAACAATTTGAGCGATTTGCAAGCCGGCTAAAAAGTAGCTTGTATTACACCATATAAGATATACTGACTGAGCAGAACGGAGAGTAATGACGTATAAGAAAATCATTAACTCGATCGAGACATTTGGCTCAGTAAAATTTACTCTTTAATCGCATATTCTAGGTGGATAGATAGATGTAGAATGGAAGTAATAATCTGAATATGTACCAAAAGTCACCTGCACCTCATCGGTTTAACCGAGTTGCAATACAGAACGTTAATATGCGTGCATTAAGTACAGGGTCGTATGATACAACCCATACATTTGGTTGCGTCCAATTTTCTGTTGCTAAATTTTGCAGTATAACTCATCGTGTTTTGCCTATCTTCTTTAATAATTGGGATTTGCATCGTTACTTCCTTGCGTATATTTAACTATCCGTTTAATGCGCTAGGATATCTCTCAGAGTAGATACCATCCATATTGTCGGAATTTAGAATTTGTGCGCAATTTTTACGTCTGTTTTATTTGACCATATCTATTTTCCAACTATATACAGTAAAACATGTATATGAATGGCCAGCTCTCTTTTTCAGGAATATAATGATTAAAAATTAGCTTGATTGGTGAAGTTAAAAAGTTTCAGAGATGGTATTCTATAAAAATCCTAATTTGTATATTTTCCAACAAATATCAGCCAAATTAGAATTTAACTTACAATGTTAACATAAAATTAATTTTGCGGTCAACCTTCAGCTTCCTAAATTTGGAAGCCAATTAACTGCACGCAGATATTTTTTAGATATATCAATAAATGTACTCATGCGGAAACGTTCATAAGGTAAAACAATGACAAATAAGGTATGTAATAGCAATTTTGATTGCTAAGTAAAATCCGCTATCATTAAATAGCTGCCATTTTGGAAAGATATAAAATAGAGAAGAATTATGTTTTCGGGGTTACCACAATCAATTCAAATGAAATTTTGAATTTAAACTTGTAAAATTCGGTTTGTGTACATTGAAATTTAATACTTTGAAAGGTTCAACATTTTAAGCCAAAATATTTATTTTATGTGTCGTATTTTGAACGACGAGCTCAGGTGGTTTTCAAAATATTGAAGTTCCTTACTATATCGAATTCTCAAAAATAAAATAAAAATAAAAATATCTACTAAAACTTGAAATGTAAATATAACAAAGTTCGTACAAAAATTCTAAACTAACGTAGTATTTTGGATTTCAATTTTGAAATTTCTAATTTAGCCAATCAGGAATTTGATAATTAACGTATTTATAAATAATCGTTGCATTTTAAGATTTTATAAGATCTTGAAGGATCTTGAAATAAATATACATTTAAGGTTTGCACCAATTTTGCTTTTATTCAACTTCAACTAATATCAACGTTATCGAAAATAACATGATTTAATTTAATAAGAATTAAATCATTTATTGTTTGATCTGATAGAAGGCAGCTCATTTGATTAAGTACTGAAAGTGCTCGTACTGCACATTCTTCTGAAATTTGTTTGGCTGGAACAGAGAGCACAAGTTGTATCAATTTGCCTAGTTCCGGATCTATATTACTTAACTTTTTCCAGTATTGTAGTACATTGCTATCGAAAGGAACCCATCCGCAATGCGCTAGATTGTTTAGTTTTTGTTCCATACTCCGTCCAACCGAATCTGTCATGGGCACCCCAGCCATATTTTTCATTTTCCGTTCCAATTTATAATACGCATTAGAAGTACTGCTGAATGTAGAACATGGTAGAGTGGTATTGCCACCTTGTATTATGTTAGTGTCAGAATCACTTCCTATAAGATTCACCAAACTGTGGGTGTTAAGTAAATGATCCTATAACAAATAAACTAATTAGTTATTTCAATTGTCGTGCTGAGAAATTTAATTAAAATCAAAATATATTTACCACAGCAGTACACTTTTGTTTTGAAGTTAGGAATGGTGTGTTTATGAAATTAAATCTGGGATCAACGTATAGAGCTGCTAGGAATGCATTGTTTTCAAGAAATCGCACTTTTCGATTTTCCATAGCCTCCAGCAGCAATTGAGCACATCCGTTTTTCGAAACGATTTCTTCTAATTCAATTTCGCACATGAGCCAATCACGATAGAAATCGCCTAGAATATACGGTTCTGATCCAAACTTAATTGCACAATTGAATAGCGGTTTAAATGCGCAAACAAAATCCGTAACAAAAGTCCAATCAATTTCTACAATACGTAATTCTGCATTTTCTATGAAATTTCTTAAACTCTCTAGAGATTTGAACATAGTGTACGTTGTGTTCCATTTGTTGGTATTATCCAAATTATCAATAAAATTATCAACTATTTGTAATGTTTTCACAACGGTTCTACAGTCATCAATATTTGTTGTGAACGCTTCAAATACATCGTCTGCCGCTAACTGCACATTATGTTCGGCACATCGAACCACTGACAAAACATTAGACATTGTATAATCCTCAGCTTCTTTCTCTTCGTCTTCGTCCATTGAATTCCAACCATCATTATCGATTAGCCATGATTCTTGCAATTCTTTTAAAAGTATTGATGCTTTTAGAACGTTCGGTCCAACATCAATGATCGAACCACCGGGCGTACAAGAATATATCTGACCAATTTCGATCTTCACCTCGTTGAGACACTGCATAACATCGCTTTTTAAAATCATTTCGGTGTAATTTTCATTCAATTGTAACACACCGATGGCGTTCGTCACAGTTTTATAATCCTGAATGTATTGAATAGTTAAAATTGCTAAACTATACATTTTATCCATACTCATGGCAACGTCTAATTTTAGACAAACCATTTTATTTCTAGTTTTTAGATATATATGCTCTTTAAGCTTTTGAGACATATTGTTCACGTGGTTTGCCATCGTCAATGAATTGAAATTTGTACCGAATTGTTTTTCGTATGGCGCAATTAATTTTTTTAAAAATTGATCATCATCAAAAAATTGAAATGGCAGATTTCGCATTGTAACAAGCCCTACACAACATTTAACAAATTCATTTTTGGTCATACCAATTGGTACATAGGTTTTACTTAAATCACTATCTAAATCAAATTCTTGCTGATGATACGATCTATAATGCCGCTTAATATTGGTTGATACTTTTCCTTTTATTTCTCTATTACACTGTAGACATGTCGAAATGTCACGCTCATTGTCGTAGCTCACATAATTTTCAATTGGAAAAATTCTTCTACCCGACGACATTATTCCAACACAAATTTTCTGTTTCTTTCACTTAACACACTAATATATATTCACCAACGGAGCTCGATCACAAACAAAGCTAAATTGCAACTAAAATTTTTGTTTGTATAAGATAACTACATTATGCATGAAATATGTAAGTAAAAGATGCAAATATAGAATTCTGACTTATGTTATGTATATATTGACCTCAAAAAAGGTGGAGCTAATTGTATTGAGCGCAGAAAAGTTTTATCGCAAGCGTTCTAGAGAGGGGATGAAAATATGCAAAATGTAATTAAGAATCATGTGTGACACCGAATGCAAATACAATATAGTCTGTAAACAAATAATTCTAAAACTCATATCCAACTTTTTAGTCAGCTGAACCCTAGGAGGGGCATGAATGAAGTTCCCGGCCGATGAGACCATTTTCGGGGCAATTCCATCGCATTCATGAAATATTTTATTTATTTATGTGTCGCTTATGAATTAAAACATTTTGAATGTAAACGCAGATGTTTCTCTGTTGAATATTTACGTACATATCAATATCACTCATGTTTCGTGAGATCGGGAATTGGTTGTCTTCTCCACTCCATCATTGTAATAAAGTTTAGCTTTGGATAAAGAAAAGTTTCGGCTCTCTTGATCCTATAGTCTAAATTAATTTTTAACATTAGTAAGATTTTACTGGTACACCCCTTCTTGTATAAGTTAATTTATTTTAATCACAAAGAATTCTAAAAATAATTTTTATTACTGAGGTTGTACCTCTCTTTATTATTTCTATATCAAGACTACACAATATATCTTATCGACTACACGTATTTATAAGTTACAATTTGCTGACTATGCGTCATGCGTTTATACATTTTTATGGAAAATTTCTAATTCGGTCGGAAATACGATATTTGAGTTTTTGTTGACTTATGCAACAATTCTATGGGAACGTCTACAAAAAGTGTTCCCATGTGGAGTCAAATACGTTTCTTGCAACGTGATAATGTTTGTTATTTTAACTCGTCCCCAAGTTCTAAGGGATTCGGCACTAGATTTGGTTTGAGGGGTTTCGAAAGGATCTTGTTTTTTTTTTTTTTTTTTTTTTTTTTTTTTTTTTTTATTAGTGAACTCCTAATTTTTAAAAAAAATGTCACGGAGCCACGATTCATACATATAAAGTTACAAAAATAGAAATAAGACTAAAAATAAAAATAAAAATAGAATTAGACAAAATAAAAATAAAATCAAAAATCAAAATATAACCACATTAAATAAAATAAAAAATAAAATAAAATAAAAAATAACTATAAAAATAAAAATCATATAAAAGTAAATATGAATTACACACAACATACCACAACATGATAGAAATTGAGTAAAAAGCTCAATTAAGCATATAATTACTAAAATAAAAATAAAAAAAGAAAATACTAAAAATACTAAAAAAAAATTTTGACAAACTACATAATCGTTTTAAACAGACTCTCAACATCAATGACTGTAAAGAGCCATTCTTTTAACAGCCTACAAAATTCAGTCAGCGTAACTGCGTTTAAAATGCCCATTGGTAATTGATTAACTAGCTTCGGTGTGATGTACAAAAAATTTCTTTTGAAATGTTCTTTGTTGGGACGAGGCACCCAGATCCTAGATTTGTTCCGTAACATATATGGTCCACTAATATCCACACCACGAAAACGATTTCCGCTCCTAATATAATGCATTTTAAGTACTTTGTAAACATACAGATGACGCAGAGGCAAAATCTTATTATTTACAAAAATGGGAAACGATGGTGAAGTCCTGGGTAAATAATTTATGGACCTCAAAACAGCTTTTTGGATGATCATCAAAGGTTTGATATTGGTCAAAAAAATTCCACCCCAACATATTAAACCATATTGGAGGTGGGAATTAAATATTGCAAAATAAAGACATTTCAAAAGATCCCGGCTACATATTTTACGCAAAAAATAAAAGGATCTTAATACATGGCACAGTTTCTTTTTTAAAATGCTCACATGTTCTTTAAAATTTAGTTGTGCATCAAGCATCACTCCTAAGTATTTAAAGGACTCCACAGTTTCAATACGCACGCAAAGATCATTACACCCAGACCGTTTTGCTCTTGGATCTTGTGATATCGAATTATCATGTAATTATTTATTATTATCATGTTTAATTATATCGAAATTTCGAGTTTCGGGGGTATCTGATGTGACTTTTTCTTGGTTTCTCTTTGAAATTTTAATCAATTTATGGTCAATTGGTTTAGGACATTTATTACGATTATGACTATGCCAACAGGGAATGTGAATCCTAGAATCAAAAATCGGTTGGTCATGGATTCTGACTGTAATATTTCTATTACATCCGTTTTATTGATATGGAGTTCCTTCATTATTTCCAGAGACAGGACTTTCTTTATTTCTTTTTCTCTAGGGATTGGGTGAAGAATTGCCGGTAGGGCTTGAAAGTGGGACTCGTGAAACGAATAATTTGTCATTTATTTTTATAGACACGCCGCTTTCAAGAAAGGTGCCGTTTAATATTTGCGGCAGTGTGTTCACTGGGATTGAGCCCAAAAGAGATAAAATTTCGTTATCTTTATTATAATAATTTCATATAATATCTCTGTTGCTAGCTGATTCCTTGTGCTCTGGAGTCGCCTCCCTCTGGTGTTGTTTAGGGAGCCCCATCTTTACGGTTCGAGTTCTCCCTTCTTTCCGTCCTTTGGAGAGTGCCGATCTCGTTTTTGTTGTTTGTTTTTAAACATAGTGGTCGCACGAGTACCGGAGAAATATTGGGCCACTTGCTCTGAGATCCGTATACGCAGGTTAGAGTACTTACAACTTTAGGTCGCCAGGTATTCAGAGGTAACTCGTTAGGCTGGTGATGGCCTTAAACAAAAAGATAACAAACTTTTAACTCTTTCCTTAAGAATGGATAGAATGAAGTTAGCTACATTTTAAAAATTGTCAATAATAAAGTTGTCATAATTTTAGTTTGTTAGTTTTTATTTTTGACAAGTGAAGACATTTTTGTACTTTGTGTATGTACGATGTATGTATTGAAGTTTGCTTCAATGTTAATTTTCTTTAACCATTGGGAATACAATTTTGTAAGTAATAGTAAAAGTCAAAAATAAATTCTCTGTAAGAGAATTCCAATTTATATGTTAAAGTGGCGTGCAATGTAGTCATGTCGAATGAAGTGACGCGATTGCGGGAATAGATGGGTTAATAATTGATATATAGACTTGCTAAATTCAAAATTTCAGCTCAATTGGACTATATTGCAAGTGGTTGAAAAATTGATTACAAAATTTGACGATACAAACAGACACACAGAGTGAGCTAATAAGAGCGTGGTAAAAAAAATATCTTAATAATAATAAAACAGTTTTAAAGGCCATTAGTGGCCCCAATAATTTGGCTCCAGCGGTTTCGATCCCGAGCATGGTCTTCATACTGTCTAGGACAATCTGAAGAGGCCAAGTCGTTCTCTACACCTTGGAGCCATCGTCGCCTGCAACGACCTCTGCGCCTACCATATGGTGGCTCTCCTTTCAGAGATCGCTGCACAATTCGTTCCGGATCAGCACGCAGAACGTGCCCGAGCCTGAGATCTTACTTCATGTACAATATCGGGGATCTTCATCAGATCTCTGATCTCGATATTGTACAGAGCTTGGTAGGTACCATCTATTTCGCGTTTTGGGCCATAAATCACACGTATGACTCTTCTCTCAAATGTTAGGAGCGATCTCTCGTACTCATCCGTCAGCGCCCAATTTTCACATCCAAACATAACAACGGGCCTGATCAACGCTTTGTAAAGCTCCAGCTTCACGGCACTTGATAAGTGTTTAGTATTTAGCAGTGGCCTTAGAGGATACAAAGGACAACTGCCAGCTGCCAGCCGCACTTTAATATCCTCACCCACACTGTTATCGTGAGTGATAAGAGAACCCAAATATTTGAACCTCCTCACTACCTCAAACGTGTGGTGGCCACTACTAAAATCTGGTGTGCCATTGTCCCTAAAACCAGAGATCAGGTATTTCGTTTTGGGCTCATTGATCTGAAATCCAACTGAAGCTGAAAACTCTACAAGCGGATCAAGAATTTCTTTCACTCCGTTGCTATTCAGTCCAATCACGCATATGTCATCTGCATATGCAAGCACCTGATTGGACTGGCGATATAAGATGTTACGCTGAGGTGTTTCAGTTTTACGAAAGATGTACTCCAACATGAGATTAAAGAGTATCGGGGACAGAGCATCTCCCTGCCGAACACCCGAGTTAACTACAAAAATTGTCGATAGCCTGTTCTCAACTTTAATACAGCATTGAGACTGCGTCACTGTAATCCTATATAGTCGTACCAGTTTTGTTGGCATTCCTAGGTATTCCAGGGCAGACCACAAACTATCTCGATTGATCGAGTTATAGGCCTGCCGGAAATCCAGGAACACCTGATGTACGGGGATGGATGTCTCATAATATTTAGATAGAATCATCCGCAGCGAAAAGACCTGATCGGTGACTGATCGATTTGGACGAAATCCTCCTTGATAGTCACCAACCAAGCCCTCCGCTAGAGGAGTGATTCCATCCAATACAATGCATGACAGTAACTTGTATGCTGTGCAAAGGAGAGCTATACCGCGATAATTCTCACACTTCAAGCGGTCTCCCTTCTTGAAGATGGGACATATAGCGGCCACTTTCCATTCGTCAGGTATAACTTCGGTTCGCCATACTAATCGAATAAGGTCGACACGACAGTTCGACAAAGTATCCCCTCCGAATATAAAGAGCTCTGAATTAATGCAGTCCACTCCAGGTGAGCGGTTTCGTTTCAATCTCTGCATGGCTTTAGTGAATTCCTCATGGGATGGCTCCTTAGTGCAAATCTCCGCAGTCTGTATTAGAGGTGGCTCAACAACAGTCTGGCACGCATGATGGACATCAAGCAGGTCAGTAAAGTGTCCACTCCATGCGTCAAGTACTGCGTCGATGTTGACACAGAGGTTTCCATCCCGGTCCCGAATGGCGGTTGACGTAGGCCTGAAAGTATGGTGCAGTCCAGTAATTCCTTTAAAGAAATTACGCGAACTGCGCTCATTGCTGAGTTGTTGTACTTTCAGAACTTCAGCCATCCACCATTCTCGCTTCTTCCGTCTACAAATCCGCTTAGCTGCCCTTCTTGCAAAAGCAGCCTTGTTTTTCCTCGCGATTGTGAGACGTTGTTGCACTTCATTATGGGCTATATTTTGTTGCTCAACTGCAAGACGACACTCGTCATCAAACCAATCATTGTTGGGTCTGACTTTCACTATACCTAAAGTCTGTTGAGCAGCACTGACAACCGAAGTTTTCAGTACCTCCCAGACAGAGTTCACGCAGTCAGGCTGATAATTAGCTTCATTAATGTTATCGCTGACAAGATCCTGATATCGTTTCTTTTGATCTTCATTTATCAGACCTTCACAGTCGAAACGTACCATGCGTTTCGCTGTGTTCCCAGACTTGTACGAAAACTTCCATCGTAGCTTTGCAGCGACCAAATAATGATCGTTGCCTACGTATTTGGATGCTGACCGATAAGTTCTCACATCCTGCACAACCTGAGCTCGTCCTTTCGACCATTCTAACATCGTTTTCGGGTATAGATCCCATCAGATCGTCCAAGTCATTGTAAAATGAGTCTTTATCTTGGGGCTGGCTGACTTCTGTCGGCGCATGTACACAAATTATCGACAGGTTCGCTCACTTCATGCGCAAGCGAAGCTTACACAATCGGTTATTGACTGCTTGGAAATCCAAAACAGCGTTCTTTACCTGCGGCCCAAGAAGAAATCCAGCTCCAAGATTTCCGAGGTCATCTCCACTGTAGAACAACGTATAGCTCTGGGACACATGGTCTCCAGTTTTAGGCCAGCGAGTTTCTTGAAGAGCAACGAGTTCCAGCCGATACTCCTTCATGCACGTGATTAGGCCCTCTAACGCTCCTGGTTTTCTAAGTGATTGCACGTTCCACGTGCCGATCCTAAATCTCGTGTCCGGGTACTTGAGCGGGGGTCCGGTGTTGTTTTGGCGGTATCCGTTTTTCTTTTTTTGACTTTATAAACACTATATTTTTTTACGGATGCGGGTCGTCAACCCAGCGATCCAACCGTTTAGTCGCCCCTACGACAAGCAATGGATACTGTGGTGGTATTCTAGGGAAACATGTCCGTGCAATTTTGATTTACGAGACATGTGAGTGCCCCCCCCGACCACAGGGGCCAAAAATTAACTTACATTAAAATTAATTCGGAGTACTCTGACCGTAACACGAATTCGAGTTCAGGAAGGCCCTGAGCTACTGAGTTATTAAATAATCAAATTTTTCAGAACTTGGTCCGCTAAACCTGCCAGACTGCTATATGTCCAAGTTTTAACAAAATTTAGTGAAAGGCAGGTCAAAATATATATCTTGCCAAAAATAGTGACAATACGCCCCGCTAAATATAAGCACTTCAACTTAGATAAATTTGCAAAAAGAATTAAGATGGCAAGCGATTTACAGTTGTCGACTCATGGTCTTTGCCAGGTCTTTGTGACATTCTCAACAGTAGCGTCGAATGTGTACATAAAAGAATAGTTACAGAACCGTATTTTGATTATAATTCGTTAACACGATTCACCAGTAAAGTTTGGTAACCGATCGATTGATCGCAAGCAATTTATCGTATGAAATTTATTGCAAGCAATTTATCATATGAAACAACGCGATAACGATTCATCGCGACATGAATTCACCGCAAGCAATTCATTGCGAATCATGATGGCAATTCAGCTCGACAATTAAATTATTATCAATTTGACATGTTGGAACAGGGCCACGGAACAAACTTATTTCTTGACTATAGTAATATATGATAGAACTCGACATGTTGGATATAAATGATATTTTAAAGGTATGGAAAATGACCAACGGAACTAGCGATTATGATTTAATTCAACATGTTCGGTTGAAATGAAAATTCTAACATGATTATTGAGATAAGTTTTGGAATATAAATTAAAATAGTTTTCGAATATGGCTTTCACTGATTAAGATTAAATTTTATCACTTATAAAAGTATTTTCATTCACTTATTGTAACAAAATATGTCTTCTTTATGTAAATTTGTCCTTAAAATTTGTGCAATATAACACATGTTTTCTGGGAGAGATTTGCTTTCAATCGAAAAAAATATATATATTTTTAAATTAAATTAAATTTACCTTAACTTAACTTGTACAAAAATAGCCTAGTTTCATTCCAGTTGGCCATATCCCACAATATGATTCAAAAATAATTTTTATTCCCCACAATTACTAATATTCTAGAACTTTATCCAATAATCAATTTATAATCCCATTTCAATTCAACATGACGGATGTCATCAGAATCGATTAAGAAATAGCTCAGTTAAGTTTCAGTATAGCTAAGCCATAACTTCATTCTAAAATCATTTTATTATCCCATTGCCCTATGACATGCTGAGTTTTATCAAAATTAGTCATGGAGAGTCAAAAATCAATTTAAAATCGCATTTCCATCCAATATGTCGAGATCCTATCCTAATCGATCAAGAAATAGCCCAATCCTATTCTAATAGTCCAAATATCAGAACAATATCGTGATAGACGGCGCTGCTTTGCTATTGTTTACCGTGTTTTGAAATGGTAACGGTAAATTAGTTGCGATGAACTGCCTGTGATAAACCAGTCTAGAACCAAAGTTTTGGCCTGAATAAATCACATCAGATGTTGCGTAGAATCTCATGGTGAGATTTAGTGCATAAACTTTGTTCCATTAAACCTTTTGGTTGTTTATTTCAACATATATTTCCAAAGTTATAGTTTGGTATGTGGTTCCCGATTTAATTTAAACGTTTTCTTGAATTCCTTTTACGGCTTAACTGGATCGTTCTTTTACAAAATATAGCATTTTATTTCAATCGCTTAAATATCGTAGGTTGTTAACATTGTCTTAATCGTCGACATTGCCAAAAAATATTGCCAAGCGTAGATTACTTACGTGTCGATAAGCGCGTAGATTACACGGAGTAATTTACCTCGCACATCCTTGGTAATAATGAAGGTAACTAGATTGTTTTAAAAGTTGTAACATACGAGTATAAAAATTCATATGTCATCCTAAATGTTGTAACCAAGTAAGTGTCGGAATTGGTACATGTCTTTGATTGTGCCAGCAATTATTCGATAAATAGATGGCTGTGTCGTCGAGGCTCGTGAATCCCAGGGGAAGAGTACAGTGACAGGACATAGGGGCAGAAGCCAGCAGTAGGTAGAGCCCTTGGCCAAAGCCCAGCGGAAAAGATGTTAGCTGTTATTAAAATATTTTGAAAGCTCCCCTATATAAACCACCTGGTAGAATTAAGAGCATTTTTTTTCATATATTTCACAGATTAACAACCTTAATTAATTTAATACCAAGACCCAAGAACTGGATTTACTTCATATTCTCTAGACTCTAGCCAGATATTGAAATAATCTCATTGTTTTAATAAAGTTTTATATAAAAAAGTTTCTTGATAAATCGAAAACATAAATTTTAAATTCTTAAATCAATGTACGTCACATAATTAGAAGTTGCTGCTGTATACCATAAAACCTAACCATACTAAAAAATTGAATGAACTGCTGATCAGAAATATTAACACATTTCAAGCATATTATACTGGATATTGGATACAACATAATATTTTCTAATAAACAATAATTGCGCGTCTCAATATGTGACACGTAATCTAATTTTCTAATGCAACAACACACATATGTTTATTGTTTTAAATATTCATTCAATATAAATTCTAAACATATAATTAAGCCATAAATAATTTGTAAAAAAATATATTTTATATTATGACAACTGTTGACCACAATTGGGATTAATTTTCCATATACCACACTTGACTATAAAATAAAAACTTAAGGAAGTAATTAACAAAAAAATAAAAATAAAAAATCTGTTTACTAAGAAATATCGCATAAAACACTTAAAAAATATCTTAAACTTTATTGATTGTGATATTTTATGATTTATTTAAGAATAACAAAATATTGTTGTTTGTTTGAGGAGACGCAGATGATCGTGCATACGAACAGGATGAGGTCAATGAATTTATTAGTTTTTGGAAATATTTTTGGTCTTTTTAATATCATGCATGCACAACAAATCGAGTGGAAAGAAATTTTTAAGGTTTACATGCTTTTTACATTACACATTAGCTGCGCTTTAAATGACGTATATTTTAGCGTTTATATTTTTGTTAGGGAAACTATATATCTGTTTTGCTTGAGACGTTTGTTTGTGATAAAATTCAATTGATAAAAAAATGTATTATTGTAGGAATTTAAAAACTACTACTTTGACTAAGTTTTAAGTTCGTGAAAGTGGTTGACTAAATATCTATTGGAAATGCACTAACTAATTTCATCAACAATTTAGAATGACTGATCTCTTATATTTTTAAAATGAATTTCGTAAAGTGAAAAAGGAGTTTAATAAACTTTATCTTAAACTATATAAAGATGATAACAATATTGAAACTTTATAGAAAGATTTAATTGGTCCTGATTGTTATCCAACAAAATTGTTTTAGTTGAAATATCGATTCTCTTGGCAATTTTGTTATATACATCTTTAAAATCAGATGTTTCCTGTTAGCTGGAAAATGTCCCAGATTATATCGATTTTAAAATCAAATTATAGAGGTAATATAATGATTTTACAAATGTGAAGAACTCATATTCCAAAATTGACATGATTTTTATACTGCGGCTGATCCACATACACTATTGATTGGAACAGGTACTGCAGTCTTTATTCTCTGTATGAAATTAAGGCAATAGCTCCTCGACGATGGCTCATCGCGAGTTACCAAACCGAAAATTGGAAATTTCACCCACGCTATTAATTTGTACAACCCATCAAAATAAAATGATATATCTTATTCTCCAAAATATTCTTCTACAGCGGACATCATCTCACTGTTATTTGAAAATCTTAGCCCCCTAAATTTTTTCTTCAAATTTGTAAAAAGGGAATAATCACTTGGGGCCAGACCTGTACTGTATGGTGGATGATGCGAGTGAAGTTTTTAATAGTTTTTCCCTAAATCACGTAACTTCTAAATAGTAAAGATTTAGTAAAAACTTCAGACGCCTATATATGCGTGTCAAGATTTTACTAAAATCATACAAACCTTTTGATAAACGTTAGTTTGTTAAGTTTTATAGTTTGTGAAATGAATTTGTGAAGTTAATATATAAACGGAGAAGTGGTAATGTGGGTGTTCAATGAAGACAATTATATAAACAACATATCCGATAGTTGCCCACCACGGTTTCCGTATAATTCGCTCGTAATCAAAAATTGATTGGGTGATAAACGGGGTAAGAGCTTTTTTTTCTTTTTTTTTTTTTTAAAAGGACCTGGCATAGACACATTTTTGGTCCATAGCCTTGCCTTAAAAAAAAAAAAAATTGCCTTGCCTTACATTCACACAACATTCATTCAACACATTCATCCCATTCACACAAGTACAGTTTACCACCTGCGCATTCATAGCTCCATGTCACCCTGTACAGTGACATGGAAGATGGGTCGGCCCATGAGTTCTACATTTCAACAGAGGGTCATAGATGTTTTCAATTTAATCACCGAAAATTTAATTCAATTTAATCACCGTAATCGGGAGATGAACAATCCCTTTTGCATCCTCCGCCTCTGTTGGGATTCGAACCCGGTACCTCCCGATCCAAACGTCGTTGTTGTTCCAAACTACCCTCTTTTATTTGGTTGTATCCATAGTAGATGTCCCATACATTTCAGAAGGTTTTGCTGGTCAAAATTGTTGATCAAAATTGATTAGTTGGTAAACGGACAAAGAGTATAACATAGCCGAGTATTCGGTTAAATATCAACTGTCGGAGTTATTAAGAAATAACCGGTGGTATAAAAATTGAATTTGATTTTAGAGAGCAAAAAAACAATTGGAATTTATTCATGAACTGAGTGTCTTGAATGATCTCATATGCTTGAAATGGGGTGTTTGGTTACCATCTAGATCCACGTCTACTATCGATTGGAGCAATTAACGGAGTCCTCATTCTATGAAATTAAGGCAGTAGCTCATCGACAATGACTCTATGTGAGCAGAATAGCGCGATCTGTTACCAAACAGCAAATTGAAAGTTTCATCAAAATTAGAATGAAGTTGGATAGTGCAATTTGTATCGAAATGCCTCCTAACCCAGAATACAAAATACGTTATTTCGCATCAGTTTACCTGCAGAACAATTCGCCAAAGCCGTTAATTCTACATTGTGGCTACCTGGACTGCTGATCAAATAATTTCAATGGAGAAGACGTTGTCATAATTTTCGAAAAATATGCCCTGTCAAACACCTTATTTAACCTACAATGAACAGCGTGTAATTTTAAATCCTATTCCTTCCCAAACTATCCCAAAAATAGCTACACTAGCGAGTATCTGTTTCCAAGTTAGGATTGAAATTGGTATGTGTAAAATTATGCTTGCCTAAAATTAACATAAACTTAGTGACAGATTATATGCCACCCCAATCGATCTCTGAGAAATTCATAAATTTCATAAGTCTTAAACGAACTAAATAATTTAAGTGATCCGTCATATGTATTCCACATTCCAGGTGATTTCAATCCAAACATTTTTAGTTGTGACGATCCCTACATTAATTGTTATATTCCTTTTAACGTTAAGTAAATTAACAAAATTCTTCTCCTAACTTACTCGGTAGATACCTCGACCTTATCCTTTCGAATTTTTGGTGTAACTGATTCAATGATTTCTTTGGAATCTTGCTGAAATCTTGCCATGTTTACTAATCACTGATGTGGAAACTCGGCTAAACTTCCAGAAAGCTAAAATAACTTAGTAGAACTGCTTCAATAATATCACCTGGCAGGACGAATTGTGTTCCAATAATGACTCTGGTAGGAACATTGAAAATGTCTATCACCTAATTTTCCGATCGTCCGAAAATCATGTTTCTCTATCCAGAATATTGAAAGTTTTGCGCATATCATTTTGCGGGCGCGAATTATTGATCGTGTAGTCGTATTATTGTTGTGACCAGTACATCACCCCCTGAAAGTATAATCCCCCAAATTATAGGTGGGTATGTATGGATAAAAATGTAATTAAGGATTAATTTGGAATCGGACAGACTTTCTAGGAGTTGTTTCGATAAATAAACTCAGAAAGTAACACTTAGCTATATACCGTATGCCGGGTTTAGTCTGTCAATAGAAACATTTAAATTCTTGTATTTTACTTCAAGAATGTAATTTTTACGATAATGTCGAATGACTGTAAGGTCCTTGGTACCGATGTGTTAGGCCCGTTCGTACTCTATCAATACGAATGAATACGTATGTACTCGCAATTGTTTAAGGTCTTGGGAATAAAACTAGTTGGATTCTAGCGCATGGCTGCGGGAAGCATTTCGACATAGTCATGTGGATTGGAACTATCCTTGGAACATGTCTCGAAAAATCGTGGTAATCTGAGGGCTTGATCATAAACTAAACGCGAAAGTTCAGAGAAGAGGTAATACTCGAATGGACTGCTTTAATCGTTTTCTGGACAAACGTCTTAGAAATATCTTGAATAGGATATGCCTCATGCCAACAAGTAAAGCGATCGACAATGGTGAGCATATACACAATACATTCGGATCCTGGCAATGGCCCCACTATATCCATATGTGTGTATATGATTAAACCGCTCAGAAGGCAGGTTAAACTGTCCGGGTACGAACTTTGTATGTTGATGAACCTTGCTCTTCTTGCAACCAATAAAGGATTAGATCATGCACAGCATCGAAAACTACATGTCTATAAGATTCTTTTGGTACATTTGTTTGAAATTGGGAATTTCATCAAAGTTTAATATTATTGCTTTTGAAATTATATGATTCTCGACGAAACAGTTTTGATGTTAAGCAAAAGCTGTTCAATGCTAAAATTAAAATTAAAGTTGGGCGGATCACTCCAGCACTCAATGCCACTAATGGGCCCACGGTGCAATACCCGGACAAACACACATACTTATACATTAAAAACACCCAACCGTGATTTTTGGTCACCACCGGGAATCGAACCCGAGACCCTCGATTACCAAAGCAAGGACGCTCCTTATTGTGCCAATGAGGGCGGTTAAATGCTTATTTCGCAAGAAAAAAGTTGAACATTTTTTCAAAAAAGTTTAGAAACTTTCAAACACATTTGTCATAGAAATAAATCCTGTACATTTCTGACATAAAAGTTTTAACAATTAATTGAACTTGAACATCCTAATTGAATAGTTCTAACATTAGGGTTTTAATTCAACAAAACCGTGGCACCCGTCTATCAATAGATGCTCAAGAAGTATTTTGCAAATAAAACTTACGAATAACTCTTATTTCGAACGTAGAAAATCAGAGGATTTTTCTTGAAAAACATGTCGTAGCTAAACTTAGAAAGCTTTTCTAACATAAACTGCAAACTTACCTCGAACTTCAAATTGCTACATTCAAAAAAGTTTTTGTCGAATAAATGTTTAACTTGAGGTTTATTTCATCGAAAATATTTCTTATATCCGACGAAAAATGTATTTGAGAATTAGGTTTCGAGTAAAAGATGTAAATGATCTAAAAATTTGGTTTAAATTTTATATTTTATCTATACATGATTAACTGAATTTAATGGACGCTAATGTTTGGGTGCTTCTCAAATGCACAATCACAAATATTTAGATCAAAATATAAACGGCAGATGATCCGGCTAGTTATTCAGGTACAACTGGTAAAGTCCAATACGATTACTTAATGTGCCACACCTTAAACCGGTCTTAACTATTTTCGGAAAACTTAATTATTTTACAGAATTCAGAGTTTTAACTTGCCATAATCTGAATACCGGTTTGCTCATTAGTTTAAAATTCAGAAGCTCAGTATCAAAAAAGTTTAATATTATATTTATTTGAGATTTAAAGGAGATCAAAGCATAGTTGCAGTAATACTTCTAACAAAGCTTTCAATTTAAATAAAATTGACAAAAAATATAGATAACATGCAGGGCAGCAAGACAATACACCTCGTGAGGCTTTCAAAATCTGAAATTATATTATCTTAAGGTAGAAGCTTTTATACTAACTGCTAAATACTTCTGTCAAAAATATTAATATTTTTAAAAATTTGTAGAGCTTTCAAAAAAATTGCATTAATTAAAATCGAAGAATATACATATATTCTTCAAGTGCGTACTAGCTTAAGCGCTTTTATTAAGTGAAGCTTTCTACTTTTAGCTTATCGGACAATAATAACCAATCTAATTATAAAAGCTTAGAAAGAATTTGAAACAAAACTCACACATATCTTTAAAACCGAACATAAAAATCATTTATATAGAATCTAGTCTAGATATTGCTCGCTTATAAAAGCTTCTTAATATTTTGAACATCGCAGAGCTTTCATTTTATTATTATTTCGGATAGCTATAATTTCATCTGCTGATTGCATAAAGCTTTTCAACAAAACTTTTAACCTAACCTTATTGAGCTTAATTATATATATAATTCATAAAGCTTTTTCAAATAAAAAAACGAAGACAAGCTGCAAAATGATATGTCGGTTGGTCATACGGATTTATGTTTGATTTTCTGCAGTTTTGTCTAGAAAGACTGATATAGATTTTATATTTTTTCTTAATTTTTAATATTTTAATTTCTAAATTATGGACATTTGCTGAAATGACTTGTTTCAATATTTTTAATAAAAATGGGAAATTAGTTTAAAATATTCGCAGAACAATGAATATTTAAGATTTTGTTTATATTTATTTATTTATAAACTATTGTGGTCCACAAAAAATTATTAAAGTACATCAGAAATTATTTTGCCGGAGCATAAAGGTTAGTTGGCTTAACGTTAACATATTCCAAAATATTCGTGAGTATATCTGCACACAATTTTAAAACTCGGTCAAAATCATCTCTACATCTTATAGTTAATTCGGTAAAATCAAAATGTAAAAGGTTCCCTCATCAAAATTTAATTCGCTTGGCCACGACGGTAGCGATTGGTCTAAACTATCTGAAAATATATAAACGAGTACACGTCAACTTCTCTAAAGGATCAGCACTGCAAAATTGTATAATTCGTTGAAAATCTAATATTTGTATAGCAAATAGTAAAATCCATCAGAATATAGTGCCATTGGCCACAATTTGTTTTTGTGGCTCAAATCTTTAGTCGATCTGAACTATCTGAATGTGTATTAGACCTGAGTGGATATCTTTATATAGGATAGGCAGTAGAAAATTGCGTGAAAACGCAACAGCATATTATAGTATTGAATCCTCATATGGAAACAAAAATAGCATATCCATAAGCGATCGAATTAGGTACTTTTAAAAACTAGGCTGTGCGTTTGCATTACCAAAATATTTATGTTGGGAATAGTAATACTGCGTAGAAAATACATAGATATTCCGGTAAAATAGCATCCGTCCGTAAAATTTACCAAAAAATTCCAAACTTTTTTGATTTCATGATATTTCTATTTGCGCCTCAATATTTTTACATAAGACATGTTATCCAAATTCTTATAATAAACGGATAGTATTGTTGTTTAATATTTTCTAAGAATTTTAACAATAAAAGCAATTAATTATGATCAGAAGTATATTAAATTACCATCGCACTTGAGAACTCTTGACAAATGTAGATAAAGAATTTTGTTTAATAAAAAACTATATTTGAGCTATCGATTTGTTATGTAATCAGATTTTTTGTGTCTTACAGTCTTACTACCAAATATGTTATTTATGTACGTATATAAGTATAATATTATACGAGTAAGTAATATGTATTTAGTTGATTGATAAAAAAATCCAAGTTGTTGATATGTAAATCGTAAACATATAATATAGACCAAGGACATAATGTATACGATATTTTTATTATGTACTCGAACATAAAAATTTATGATTTTTTTTTTGATATTACAAGATTTTATCCATACACCATATACATTTATGAGCTTCAAAGGAATAAATTGCGAAATAAATATGTTGCTACCCCTATAAGAAATTTGAATTTTTGCTCGTACATATATATACAGAATCGATTTATTCGTAGCATAGTAAGCATTTTATTTAAAAAATTGCAACATAAGAAGCATTAGCATCTTTTCATCCCCAAAACTTCCACAAAAGCCAATCTGGTTGTTCATATCACTTGATTTCTTTATCAATTTGATTCGCCATATAAAATGGAGAAAAAATGCAGAGTCTATTTGTTTAAAAAACAAATTATCAATTTCAAATAATCTTCAAGATGGTATAAGGACTCAAGAGTGATTTGTCGAAGGTACAACGTTCATATACCGACGATTATGAGAAAAAAAATAACAAAGAAGAATTCGTATAAAAAGATGGTGAGGCAAACCAAATGGTTTCGAACGAGACGATAAAAGTAAAATCGCTGGAATTGAATAAGTCACTCGCAGCGATGGATGGTTCGCCAAATTAAAATACCGCAATTGGAATGTTGACAGTATCTGGTGAAAAGCTTTTCTATAATGTTGATACTGCTACAAAAGGATCATTGCAGAAAATGGGTTTTTACCGGAATAAATCTATAACTGTGACGAAATCGGTCTTGTATACAAACGATTGCACAAACAAACAAATGCTGCCATTTTTGAAAAGACTGCTGCTGGACGGAAGGCCATGAAGGAAAGATTATGTCATGCGTAAATGTAACAGAAGGTATAATCTCCATAGAATAATGATTGGAACCAGTTTAAAGATGTGCGGAAATACTGTTTTATTACAAGTCATCTAAAAATGCTTGAGAAATTTCTGCACTATTCAAGGGGTGGTACAACGAACTTTTCATAGTTTCTCGTCAAGGATTACCATAAAAGCGATATTGTTGGTCAATAATCCATCCTGCGATGATACAGCAAACAATTTTTCCGACTTCAATGTTATATTTTTTCCACCTATCAGTTACCCCCTTGTTGCAGCTGCTGGTTCAAAAATCCTTTAAACAACGATATCGAAAGCATATTTTGAAGGCTGGAATGAATAGTTCATTTAAACATCTGTCGTATGCTTAAACGAGTAATTGTGGCGCTATAGAGTGTTGACGGAGCCCCTTGTATAAAAATAGAATTTTAAAAACACTATCCGTATTTGATTGTCACCCGGTAAAATTCAAAATAAAAAAAAATGTTAGTTCTAAAAATGTTCGGAAATTTTTCTAAAATCAAGTATGGATTTGACAGTTTTGTTTAAAACAAATAAAACTGTCAAATCCATACTTGATTTTAGAAAAATTTCCGAACATTTTTAGAGCTAACAATTTTTTTTATTTTGAATTTTACCGGGTGACAATCAAATACGGATACTGTTTTTAAAATTCTATTTCTATACAAAGGGCTCCGTTAACACTCTATAACGCCACAATTTCATCAAATGTCGGATTTACCGAGATCCGAGAGTCAAGATATCTTCATCTTTACAATAAACAAAACAATTACCCCATTGTACCCGTGTACCTATATCGTCTGTGGACCGGCAGTATAAAATTTTAAATATCACGAGCAACCTCAAATTATAATTTTCGTTAATAAAAAACACTCCAATTGGAAAAAATAATAAAATTTAACCTTTTAATTGTTCGTTATTTGTAAAGTATTTAAAGTATTTCACTATCATCAAAATCTTAAAATGTATCGATTAATTTTTCAAATTAAGTTTCTGAGCCTTAAATTTCCAACATTTTGTATATAGCTTTGAAATATCTTCAAAACATCCTCCAACCGGAATTCGTCATCTGTTTAGAATCAAATTTTAAATAAAAATTTGACATTCTCATCCGAATTTTGAATTTAAAATTTTTTTTTATGTTATCGAAATTTTTACGTAATGAAACCAAATTTTACAAATTTATTTTAAACTATCAAATTTTGAAAGGCTTTTCAAAGCTCAGCTTCGTGTTGTGTTTTAATCCTTTACATTTTTGTTAATGTTGAAAACTTCACATCGGCTTTCCAAAGGCCATAATAGGATTTTAGCTAGAAATTTTAATTTTCGAAACCAAATTTTAGATGTCTGTCTATAAGTCAAAATTCAAATTTTGAATGATTTTTTTTAATTTTCGTTTAAAAAAAAACTATGAAGAATTGACGAAATTCCAAAATTTACAAATATGCGTAGATATCTCAAAAATTTTGAATTTTTGAGAAATTTCGAATTTTACAATTTTTTTTTTCGAAATTTCAAAATTCACATTTTAAATCCTCAAGTTTTGAATGAGGCTCTAGAAATGTAGGTGTCTGCAGTGTCATAAATCCTCATTCTAACCAATTTATAGATTTTACATTTTGTCTCTAATATTTGAAATTTACTTTGAATCTGCAATTTTTAGAGTTGAATTATAAGTTGTGAATTTTATTTCAGAAATTCTTTAAATTTATTTTTTAAGCGTAAAATTCTGTGTTTGAAATTTTATAAATTTTGAAATCACATTACTTCGTTATTTAGAATAAGAACTTATGTATATTTTACAAATTAAAGTCTGAATTTATTAGAA
Organism: Tipula unca; assembly: GCA_951394425.1. NCBI lineage: Eukaryota > Metazoa > Arthropoda > Insecta > Diptera > Tipulidae > Tipula > Tipula unca. The sequence continues at coordinate 173,494,985 of OX596380.1, read as the reverse complement.
TTGACTATTTCGAATTTCAAATTTCAACTTTAAATTAAAAATAGTTTAAACATTTATTTAAAAATATTCTTAGAATCGTTAAAGTAATTCAACAGTTATGAGCCTGTGACAGAAGTCCAACGGAGTGACACCATAAGGGTCCCGTCTTTTGTTTATTTTAACGGTTGAATCCTACTGAGGTTTCGCACTCAAAGCGATAATGGGCCCATGGTGCAAACCTAGAGGATTTATCTTAACTCGCAGGAGCGCACTGCAGCCTTAGCAAAGTTTGAACGAAGAGATGGATAATAACTGATCAACGTTCAAAGATCCGCAAGACAAAGCTTCGACCAAAGCCGGGCACTTCCTTCAGACAGTCATCACAAAAAACATCCTGAGCTAGTCCCATATTTTTGGGTTGAACCTTGAAATGTCCATGGCCAGTTATAAGTGCGACCAGAATTATGAGTTGACTCTTTTTTAAGAATAACACATATTTAGTGAACCTCAAGTTGGGTTCAATGAGGAACCGTTTTGCCTTTCGACAGGTAGGAGTAGAACGACACTTCAGTCCCAGTTCAAATAAAGTGAACTACTTAATAGCGTCCTTACCGCCATTCAAGGATAGATAAATTGCTGGCTCGGGATCAACTAATTTACTACGCGTTCCAGCTTTCGCTAAAAAATTAGTAACCTCATTTCTTCTAACGCCGCAATGAGCAGGCTCCCTCATGATCCTTACTCTCGAATTAGGGCAAAGGAGATTAATTTAGTGTTTGAAATCTTTGACGTTTAAGCTTGATAAACCGTGCAGCGTTTGACTAGACTACCCGAGAATCATATTTAGGATAATAGAATCCAAACCCTGCACTCACTTCTGAACGAGAGCCACCCGCCAAAAAAACTATCGACTCAGACAAGGGTAAATAGGCGGATGCTATAACAAGTTTGAAACATGAGTTGCTTACACGAGAGTGATTACCACCGCCGCACGATTAGAAAAGTTGCATTCATTAATAAGAGCGGCATCAATATCATTAGAAATATAAATGCAAGCCCTTGTTTTAAGCACATTGGACTTATGATAAATCTTGCCAAACATCGAGTTTAAACCAGAAGCAGCACCATCAATAAGGTACGGTTCCTAGATTAGACAAATATCTGTATACGTTATAGTAAGCAGCCTCTTGAACCCATAATAAGCAGCTTGTATCGGATAACCTACCATCCATTCGTCGAGAAATTTAGATTCATTATGCCTATGTTAGTAATTTAGCTTCACTCGGATTCTCAGATGGCCCAGGAATCCATGAGTGCAGGTCCCGTCTTACATTTGATGTGCGGAACCCGAAAATGTCATTTCTGCCTCTGAGGAGGCGGATGTAAACATTTTTTTTCATTTTCCGATTACGATCGATGATTAAAATTGAAAACATCTATGACTCTATGTTGGAATGTAGAACTCATGGGCCGAGAGATGTGTTGGGCTATCGTAGAAATGTCTTGGCAAATCTGGATATGACATCTTGTTAGATGGACGATAAGGCATGATTTGTACTCTACGGAATAGTTGCTCGACCCGTCAATAATGATTCCCTAGGCCTTACAAAATTACCCTAGACAAAAAGTGTACATAAATCCTCGATGGTCAATGACAGGCAATCGTAGAGATGTCTAGGCAAATCTGGAAATACCTGTTTGTTGTTTGGACATTAAGGCATGATTTACTTGTAATAGAATATTTGCGCGACCCGTTATTAATGGTTTTCTAGGCCAAACCAAACTACCCTACACAAAAAAGTGTATATGAATACTCGATGGCCAATGACAGGAAATCGTAGAGATGTCTAAACAAATCTGGGTATACCATTATGGTGTATGAACCTTAAGGCATGATTTGTTTTCATCAGAATAATTATAGATATATGCACGGCCCGACAATACTGGTTTTCTATGCCAAACCAAACTGCCCTACACAAAAAAATGTTCATGAGTACTCAGTATATGGCCAATGACAGGCATTCGTAGAGATGTCTACGCAAATCTGGTTATGTCATTTTGTTGTATGGATCTTTAGGCATGATTTGTATTCAACAGAATATTTGGGCGACCCGTCAATGATTCTTTCGGCCATACAAAATTACCCTACACAAAAAAGTGTAACTGAATACTCGAAGGCCAATGACAGGTAATCGTAGAGATATCTAGGCAAATTTGGGGCAAATGAGTTTGTTTTAACAGAATATTTGCACAACCCATCAGTAATGGTTTTTTAGGCCAAACCAAAAACTACTCTACAGAAAAACGTGTACATGAATACTCGATGGTCAATGACAGGCAACTGTTGGGCTATTTAGGCAAATCTGGATATGCCATCTTGTTGTGTGAACCTTAAAGCATGATTTGTTTACAACAGAATATTTGCACGACTCGTCAATAATGGTTTTCTTAATTTGTAGGAAACTTTATTGAGTGGTAATTTATACCTTTCTAATTGAAGTTTGGTTATCAAATGATTTGCTTGCAGAACCTTATTTGGTAACAATAGATTGTTCAAATTAACTAGGACATAGGCACTTGATATTTTTTGACAAACAAAAATTATTATAAACTTCACACTGGTTTAAGCTCAATAAGTACCACCTCTTTACTGCAAAAATGTTTATACGCATATTGAAAATTTATTAATAGACATAAATACTGTGAGAGAGGGTGGTTTTTATTTATAAAAGCGGTACACTTAAAGCGATTAACGATTAAATCGCGCGTTGTGATTAATAAAAAGACTTTAATGAATCATAATTGGGGATAACACATTTCGATAACGACAAAATAATATAAAAGTCTATTAATTATTAATAGAGTGCCACCAATATAGGGTTAAGGGTATAATAATATATTTCCCCAAATATAAAGGCAACCAGTTGCGATAATTATTTTGTCCTTTGACATTTTTGTCATATCGATAATGACGTCAATACTACTATTAACAACAAGCCCCCATGTCTAATATAACAAAATAATAGAAAATCATAATTTTCTTTTGTACTTCGCGATATTGATTTTTCTAAATTTTAATGTACAATAAAATAAAACAACAATAGAAAGAATTAGTTTTTATGTTTAGTTGCTACTAACTATATTAATAACAATAAATTGTTTAACTGGTATATACCAGTAGTTGATTATTAAAAGGACATTTTTATATTTTCAATATTATTGCCAAAATGAATAGGTAAATTTCATTTTTAAAATTCATGTTATGTTGTATAATGTATACTAGTGCAGGATACATTATAACAACTTCAGCAGTATACTGTACTGTTCTGTAATATATTCAAGAATTGGCCTCTATTTAATTGAATTAGAAATTTATGAAATAAAACAAATTTGAATATATTATTGCATGCAACTATGATTAATTTAAAATAAAATTATGTGGAATTGATTTTTGGTATACCTATGCTTTTTATAATACATATTATAAACATAATAATAATAATTCATAAAACTCTAATAATTTTTGATTTTATATAATATTGAAGTAATATGTTTATATATACAGAGGGACGATTATTTGAACATGTTTGACAATAATTATGTCTATACAGACAAGATTATTGACTTTTGTGTGCAGTAATCGTATCACGTAACAAAATAATTAAATTTGTCGGTCATGCCAATAGTTGGTGGTATAAGAAGTAACTATTCAGCGACTAGTGCTCCTAAAATTACTACATAAAGAAATTCGGAATTTTTTGAATATATAGATTTTGGTTTCACAAGCAGTAATGTATTTGGGATTAATAAATTTGAAAAACTTTTGTATAAAATTCACTTGAATTTTGCACCTAAATATGTCAAAAAAAAAATTAGGACAAAATTCACAATTCTATATACACGGATCAAGTTTGCGCACTAAATCCAAAAAAGGGTTACATGTGTAAGTGAGAATAATTTAACCGAATAACTCATGCATGCCGAATAAATAAATTTTCAAATTTTCTTGAAAAATCCCTAGATAGCTAACATCATATTGACGTATTATGGCTGGTTTACATTCAATCTTTAATCTTTTTTCCCAATTCTATTCCTAAATCAAATATGTCAATAAAAGAAGATAGCTATATGTTTCTAAATGGAAAAAATTAATAGGTGTGGAAAAGACAACTATGTTATATAAAAAAATTCACAATTTGGTTGCGAACTTTACAAAAAATGACAAAATATTGAAAAAAAGACGAACCCGTTCATCTTTTTTCTTGAAAAAGACAATGTTTATTTGGCTATGCCTACTTTCTTTTTTCATGCAAATCATATGAATGTACTTGTTTCTCATACGTCCATTTTATGGAATAGAGAAAAAGATTGAATGTAAATCAGCCATTATTCAAGATGTCATAGGATCTAAGCTTTCTGAAAAATGTTTCTATTATGTAAATAATAGAGGATTAGGTAAGGGGTTATTATTTTTATATTTTTCAGATAGCTTAGACCTAATGACATCTTGAAATAGATATCATTATGGTGTTAGCTTCATAGGATTTTCCCAAGAAAATTCTAAAAAATCATATAATTGAAATACATGAGGTCATACCAAACATGGTTGTCATAAACCCGCTAATCCCCTACTTTTTCCTAAATGAAATATTTTTCAGATTGCGTAGACCTAATGACATCTTGGAATATATGTCGATATGGTGTTAGCTTCCTAGTAATTTCCCAAGAAAATTCGTAAAAATCATAAATTCGACATACATGAGGTCATACCATACATGATTGTCCTAAGCCCCCTAATCCCCTACTTTTTCCGAAATTGAAATATCTTTCGGATAGCTTAGACCCAAAGACATTTGGAATATATGTCATTATGATGTTAGCTTCCTAGGATTTTGCCAAGAAAATTCGGAAAAATCATATAATCGACATACATGAAGTCATATTCCAAACATGGTAGTCCTAAACCCTCTAATCTCTTACTTTTTCCGAAATTGAAATTCATCGCAGCGAAATTTTATATTCTTATGCGCGATTTACACGTTCCAACAATTTTTTTCCAACATTTTTTGTAGACATTCAGAGCTACACGCAATAGAAAAAATGTGTATGCGATAAAAAGAGATACGCATAATACAAAAATGGCGTCGTGCTATAATTTTTTGTCGGTGTCAAATTACAATAAAACTTTTGACGGGTAATTTTGGTGCACAACGCTCTTTCTTGTAGCTATATTTCTTTTTCTAAAACGAAAACAATGAATAAACAGTGAAATCCTTGCCGCTCATGGCTATTTCGGTTTATTTATTGGTTTTGCGCTATAAATATTTGACAATGAAAAAAAATCGCCATTTTAATTGTGTTTGTTGCTATAAAATATACTCGGGTCGAGTGTATTTTATAGCAACAAATTTTATTTTTATGGAAACAAATTTAAAAAAAAAAGAAAATAAGTCCAACAAAATTTTGTTTGTTTATATGTTTGTTCTTGTCTTTCAAATAAATTTCGCGATATACTAATCTCTTCATTTTTTGTTGGCCAACATTGTTGGAACGTGTAAATCGCGCATTAGTGATAAAATTCGTTATATTGGGACATTCTGCTTTGCACACTATAAGCTAAAATTGTTTTTGTGGTGTTTTAGGACAGATTTAGGAAAAATTTCACATACGTTGTATGAACTATTATATCAAACAAACATACATATTTCCGAACTTTTCAAGGTAATAATTGGAAGAAAAAATCGAATGTCCAAACTTTTATAGGAACGGCTGTTTTTTCATAACGATTTAGCTTGGAACCCTGTTTGTCTAGATCTGCTAATTTTTTGATATGTGGAATTACCGCTACTAAAATAAATGTGTCGCATTTCATGCCATTGAAATTTTTGCTAAACAATCCTCTAAGTATAAAATAATGTTTAGGAAAACTTTCATACAAACTTTTAGAACTGTGAAGTTTTTACTAACCAATTTTTAATAGTAAAATATTTAAATATGTGTAGGTGTGTAATATTAATTCCTCCTTCATTTAGGCGAAAACATAATTTGCAAAATAATAGACATTTTTGTGGTACATATAATGAAATAATATCTAAAAGTTGCAATTTCGTAAATCAACTGAAACTAATCAGCGATTTAAGAGGTGGACATCAATTTCACCATGATTTTTCGTTTATTTCTATCAATTGGCCACTCATAATTTTTTTAGATCTTCATCATAATTTTGACCAAAAGTGACCCCGATACCAGTAAGTCATGTTTTATTAAATATTTGCAATTCAACTGAATACTAATCAAGATTTTGCGAGGAGGACATCATCAGTCATTTTTGTCGAAATTATGGAATGCCCAAAAGTGAGCCCGACACTGCAGTAAGTCATCTTTCATTAAATTGTTACAATTCAACGGAATACTAATCCAGATTTTGCGAGGTGGCCATCAATCTCATGATGTTTTTCCGTTAGTTCTACCAATTTCTTATACTCATGGATTTTGTTTTATGGCCAAAACTGCCCCGAAACCAGTTACTGTAAGTAAAACCTTGCAAAATCTTAGTATTCAGTTGAATTGAAAAAATTATTAAAACAAGTATTACATTTTTTTAATTCAACTGAATCAAAATTTTGCAAGGTGAACGTCAATCTCACTATGGTTTTCCTTTGGATCTCACAATAGCCCAAACTCATGATTTTTTTTTAGATTTTCATCATAGTTCTGGAATTGCTAAAAATTGGGCAAAAAAGGCCCCGAAGCAACTAAGTCATGTTTCACAAAATGTTTGCAAATCAACTAAATATACTAATCAAGATTTGACGAAGGGGACACAAGTGCAGATCTAGAGGGGGCCATGGCCCTCTAAGCTCTGGTTATGTTATCAAACTATAATAAATAACCTAAAATGAATTACATCGATTCGACTAATTTCTATAGTACCAATTATATTCAGAGACCTGCCAATTAAAACCCACAAGGATGTTTTGTTTAATTTGAAAGATGCCATTTAGTTAGTACATATATAAATGTAGGTGTTCTTGCCAGGTTTAGTTTTATCAAAGAGTGTTTTGATTAATTTTTATTATTCAATTGTATAGGATTTTATTTTTCTTTATTTCTAATAAAATTTGAATTGACGCTTGGTATATCGTTTGGTGCCAAGTTTTTATAGGACCTAAATATATTGAATAAAAAAAATTCTCCTGGACCATTTTCAGAGGTTTCGTGAGCACTGACGTTCGAATTTTATAGCAACTAGTTAGTTAAAAATGTTCCGGTAGCTGACTCCATCCCAACTTTGGTAGACTTCGAAAAAATAAATGCTTCTTAAAATGCTCCCCTCCCCCTAACAGAAATAGCCGAATCCTCGCCTGGGTGGATATAAATCTCACAATGTTTTTCCGTTAGTTCTACCAATTGCCTAAAGCCACGTGTTTTTTTTTAGATTTTTGTCATAGTTCTGGATTGGCCAAAAATGGCCCCAAAACCAGTTACTGTAAGTCATGCTTTATTAATTTTTTTCAATTCAACTGAATACTAATCAAGATTTTGCAAGATGCACATAATAATAATAATCAGTTTTTAAAGGCCAGTTCTGGCCTCTTACTGTGTCAACAATACGGGTAGCTTCATCATATCTCTAATCTCGATATCGTACAAAGTTCAGTATGTACCATCTACTTTCCGTTTTGGGCCGTAAATCACACGCATCATTTTTCTCCCAAATGTAAGGCTAGAGCCCAACTTTCACATCCAAACATAACAACCGGGCCTGGTCAACGCTTTGTAAAGCTTTAGCTTTACGGCAGTTGATACAAAACACGACTGCCACTTGCCAGTCGCACTTTATTATCCTCATCCACGTTGTTATCGTGAGTCATAAGAGAGCCCAAATATTTGAACCTCCTCATTCCCTCAAACGTGTAGTGGTTCTTGTAATTTTAAATTACAAGAATGTCTGGGGTGACATTGTCCCTATTACCAGAGATCATGCATTTGGTTTTGAATTCATTGATCTGGAGTGCAACAGAAGCTAAAAATTCTACAAGCGGATCAAGTATTTCCTTCACTCCGTTCCAGTCACGCATATGTCATCTGCATAGGCAAGCACATACCTGGACGGGCGATATAAGATGAGGTGCTGCGGTGTTTCAGTTTTACCAAAAATATACTAAATTGCAAAAATTCTCGATAGCTTGTTCTCAACTTTAACACAGCATTGAGACTGCGGTACTGTCATTTTACATAATCGTATCAATTTTGTTGGCATTCCTAGGTTCTCCACGGCAGACCACAAAATCTTCTCGATTGATCGAGTCAGAGGCCTGCCGAAAATTCAGGAACATCTAATGTACAGAGATGGTCAACTCATAGTATTTTGATAAAATCATCCTCAGTGCAAAGACTTGATCAGTGACTGATCAGAGGTGATTTTATTCAATATAATGTAGAACAGTAACTTGTATGCTGCGCAAATCAGAGCTATACCGGGATAATTCTCACTATTCAAAAACGGAAACTTCTTGAAGATAGGGCATATCGCGGACACTTTCCTTTCCAGATGAGTGGTTTCGTTTTAATCTCTTCATCGCTCCAGTGAACTTCTCATTTTCTAGATTTTCGATGCAAATCTCTGCAGTGTGATGATCACGTTTGATAGCAATTTTCAATTTTGGATAAAATAAAATGGTTCTCTAACTTGGCATCGCCTCTGGATAATTTATTTAATTCATTAAATTCCGATGTCTAAAGCTAAAGCCGATTTACTTTAGACTTAGAAAGAAAACGAACATATTTAAGGTATGTAGACGTTGTATGTGTATATACGAGTATACAAAAACATAATTCATATTATCTGCGATGAGCTTTTCGTGAATCATGAAATGTATTATAGAAACTTTCAAAGGCAATTCATGATAATAATGGAAAAATAAAACTATGTCAAATGATAATCATTTCAAAATGACAAATTCAACCAAAAAACAAAAATTGATTGGATCGGGAAAACTAAAAATAGTACCTACATCGTGTTTAGTTGCCAACATTTATGTGGATTTATATTTATTTCGATCTAAAAATTGATTGCAATCTATATATGTACGTATGTAATACACCTACTCTTTGATTTACATGGCGTATTGTTTATTAGACTTCTGGCATCAAACTATAGATGAAATATTATAGCTTCTCTACTCAAAATATTTTTAGGTTTATCCTTGCATTTTTCTAGATGCTCTCTAAAACCTCCTACTAAGAACTCGATGGCTGGCTTTGGATGTAAATATGTACGAGTATCTAATATTTTAGACTTATAATTTAGCAATTTTCCAGCTGCACGAGTACTACCAGCTGATAGGCAAACATGCAAAACCAAATCTAATAAATTTCAACTTTTTTGTCACCAAAGAACCTTGATAGTTTTTCCAGTTTACTATATGCATAGAATCGGTGGTTTCTTCATACCATGTAAAAAAATCGATTTGAGAATGTTTTTGTTTTAAATAATAATCATAAATCTTTTTAAACATTTAAAGCTTTAATCTTATATATTAGTTAAGGAATTTATAAATTCGCGGACTAATAAGGAAGGTTACCGATTTGAATAATATTATTTTGTCAATTATAACACGATAGATTTATAATTTTTAAACACGAGATGTTAGTTATATCAAAACTTTGTTCTGATTTTGATGTACCCCACCATGAGATTAAGGCGTATCGGGGACAGAGCATCTCCCTTCCAAACACCCGAGTAACTGCAAAAATTGTCGATACTCTGTTCTCAACTTTAACACCACAGCATTGAGACTGTGTCACTGTCATTCTACACAGTCATACCAATTTTGTTGGCATACCAAGGTATTCCAGAGCAGACCATAAACTTTTTCGATTGATCGAGTCATAGACCTGCCGGAAATCCAGGAATATAAGCAAGAAATTTGTTTTTGAGCCGATGACCGTCTTCAGAACCTAGTAACTCTTCTCGCAACTGGGAGGCATCGAACTCCAGAGAGTTTTTTCTTTTTGCGAATCTGTGTTCATATTGGAAACCCAGATAGAGGAAAGACGAAGAGCTTTTAAATTCAAATTTGTATTTAAAACTATTCCCATTTTCTAGTCCTAAAAAGAAACACACGAGATGGGAACATAAAACCAAATTTATTGGTTTCATATGAATTTTTGATTTAATTCTTCGTACATTTTACCAGTGCAGCACTGAATTGGCAGCCCAGAGAGAAATCCAATTTGTTTTCTGATACGATTATTGGAAACCCAGATAATGCTGGATTTCGTTGAATTTCTTGCAACTATCCAAAATTCAGTACCCACGTCTCATCGTGGCTCTTCAAATCTCTGTATGTTTGTAAAGGTCTAAGTATTTTTTTATAATTTAGTGCGTATAATAGTCGTGTTCTGGATACAAAAAATACAAATTTTGGCAGCTTTATTAATGTACAAAAGGTATTTAGGGCTCAGTGCAAGCTTTGACTTAGTATTACGTACAATTTTAAAACGATGTCATGCGTGAATTTATTAGAAAATTAAAAATTGGCAAGAAGTCTTATTGGCCATTCCAAGCTCAGATAAATATGATTCTTCGGGACCCCTGATGAACTCTCTCAAATTATGTGATATATATACATATTTTTTATATGAAATAATATTTTGGTTTATTTACAAAACTAACAATAAAAGGCGGTGATTTTTCGTAAATATCACAAATCATAAAATTGGCTTAATACCCGAAATTATTTTAAATATTTTCGAGTACAAATGAAATGTTTCATTCAACCAGGATGACTGAATCATTCGTGATATAATTCGTATAAGACAAATACATATATGTACATACATATACATTGCTCCTAAGAATTTCTCGCAGCCGTAAATCATATTGACAATCGAGCCAGATCGTTCAGTGATCGTATATAGTAGGGAACTATTTCTCAGCAGGCGAATAACATGGTACATCTATACATCTTGGTTTGGCTGAAGCTGTGGAACCTATACCCACGTTGATCTCACCCATATACATATATTCTGGGTAGATTCCAGCAGATCGATGAGTAGGCGTATTGGTACGAAGTCGAATGAAAGTTTGTGTCCACACTATAGTAACAAGTATCGGTCACAATTTTATGCTTCTTTCTCGTAACTAAAGTCGTGAAACTTTTTAAAACCAGCTATATGATAGCTAGGGTCCCATTTAGGCGTAATCACGCTCGATTCATATCATTGTTCCTTGTTTAGAAGTCGATGGTATAATTTGACATTGCCTTGTTTTTGAGCAGAATACTGTAAAAAATGTTTAAAATGTCTATAAATCCCTTCAGCTGTCTCCTAACTATAAGTATCTTGCATCAACTCTCAGTAGATAACCAATCTGAAAATGCGTTACCTAAGAAAGTGAATTAATTGCACACATGGTTAGGTCTCGATAAGCCTCGGCAAGGTCGAGTTTACGAAGATTCGAACTAACTAGTCGTTTCACCATTGATGAGTAAATATTTTACAATGGCTCTAACCATCTAAAAAAAAACACCATACTTTCAGGCCTGCGTAAACTGCCATTCGCGACCGGAGTGGAAACGTCTGTGTCAACATCGATGCAGTACTCGACGCATGGAATTTTGGCAGCACTTTATACTTGCTTGGTGTTCATCATGCGTCACAGACTGTAGCTGAGTCACCTCAAATACCGATTATTTCGGAGCTCTTGATATTCGGAGGGAATACTTTGTGAAACTGTCTTTTCGATTTTATTTGATTAGTATGGCGAACCGAAGTATAATGGGATACCGCTTGTGAGAATTATCGTGGTATATAGGTCTCTTTTACACAGCATACAAATTACTGTCATACGGATTATTGGATATAATGACCCTTCTAGCAAGGAGGATTTCGTCCGAATCGATCAGTCACTGATCAGGTGGTTACGCTGCGTCTGATTCTATCTAACTATTATGAGATTTCCATCCCCGTACATCAGGTGTATACATCTGGATTTCCGGCAAGCCTATGACTGAACAATCGAGAGAGTTTGTGGCCTACGCTGGAATACCTAGGTATGGCAACAAAATCGGTACGATTGTGTAGGATGACAGTGACACAGTGTCAATGCTGTGTTAAAGATGGCTATCAAGAATTTTTGCAGTTAACTCGGGTGTTCGGCAGAGGATGCTCTGTCCTCGATTCTCTTCAATCTTATGTTGGAATACATCTTTCGTAAAACTGAAACACTTCAGCGCAACATCTTATGTCGCCAGTCCAATCAGGTGCTTGCAAATGCAGATGACATATGCGTGATTGGACTGAATAGCAACAAAGTGAAGGAAATACTTGATCCGCTTGTGGAGGTTTCAGCTTCTGTTGGAGTACAGATCAATGAGTTCAAAACCAAATACATGCTCTCTGGTTTTAGGGACAATGGCGCACTAAATTTTAGTAGTGGCCACTACACGTTTGAGGGAATGAGGAGGTTCAAATATTTGGGCTCTCTTATGACTCACGATAACAGCGTGGATGAGGATATTAAAGTACGGCTGTTAAAACTGGCAGCCGTGTTTTATATCCTCTCAGGCCGCTGCTAAAATCTAAACAACTATCAAGTGCTATATGAAGCTGAATCTTTACAAATCGTTGATCAGGCCCGTTGTTATGTTTGATTGAGAAATTTGGTCGCTTTACATTTGTGAGAAGGGTCATTCGGGTGATTTACGGCCCAAACCGCGAAGTAGATAGTACGTATCGAGCTTTTTACAATATCGCTCTAACCTCTAATAGGCGATGAACCAATTTATCCAATTTCCTTTCGAATTCTTCTCGCAATAAATATGGAATTTTTTGCGAGCAGGACGGTATACCTATACTTGATCGTATTTTAGGGGAACTTCAATCACTTATCAAAATAATGGGTTCCATCCGGTGATAACTCAGAATCCACATGAGAAATATAGGGATAAAAGTAATTGATGTATATTCTTGAAATAATTTGGTTGATTTAGTTAGTGAATTCCGAATGATGTTTGCCCCGTAGAATGCCAAACTAGTGTAAGATAACAGAAAGTAGGAAATATTTTAAATAAATTAAGAAAATTAACTCAAAGTCGAAAACCAAATTTCTAGATCGAGTTTTTGCCCAAATTAATTCTTATTGGAATTCGGAATTCACTCTGAATTGCAGCTAATTCGAAGATATGAAAAAAATAAGCATGCTTATATTAAGTAATTGGGGCGTTCAAAGATTGATATGTCTTTAAAAAAACAATTATAAATAATGGTTTGACAGATTTAAATGCCATTAATAGATGCGAAAAAATTAATTGAGTGGATAAAGCCTAGAAGTCGTCATGATTTCAAAAAATGTACCAATTTCACAACTCTCAAGTATTAACCGAATGACGTATTTAAAGCTGGCACGACTTCACTCTTAATGCCAACTAAATGTTTGGTTCAATTTTCATACTGGGACCTGTTCTTTATTGGAACAGATAGTGTTCGAATTAGTCGCATGCAAAGTTCATTAGGTCATCGTATATATGCGCCATACCATATAGCAATACAGTAATAAATCCACTATGATTACATGACATTAGAACATTTTTCGCAACTAAATACATTATTGTATGTGTGTATGTATGCACATACAATAGTTTTGTACATAACTTTAAATAACATAAATTTAATGTCTTAAAATTTAAAAAAACATTAAAAAGTTTTTTTTTTAGTTGTTATCAACACTTGAAAATCATTTTGTATGTAAAAATATTTTATGCAAATTATTTGTTTTATGGCGGCAGCGGTGGGTGGTTTAAATTGTTATTTATAATTTCATTCTTCTCGTTTTCTTTTGAACGAGGAAAATGGAAAATTTTGAGTACAAAATACATATACAAATATATTTTCAATGGACATGAAAATGTAGGAGTATAAATCACAACAAAAATTTAGGCGCGACTAGAATTTGCTTTTGTTATGGATGTATGTATATACAAAACAAAATAATGGAATGCAGTAAACATTTTCATAATTTTTCCACATAAATTTTCAAGTTTTTCATTTATTTTAGGTTTCTATATATACTATATCCATATAATTGATAAATCCATATTTAAATATAACTAAGTCGAAACATTTCGTAATAATTTCTGTACAGTTTAAAATTGTTGATGGAATTATGTTAATACATGCGGTTAACCCTAGGTATGCTCGACATTTCAATGATGTACGTTTGTTATGCAGGGAAATTTGACTATTTCATACAGTAGTACCTAGTACACCGTGGTATAAATTCGATCTATCAAGTTGTTAAAAATCGAAACTTACTATATGTTCCACAGTTTAATAATAATGAATCATTTGAAAAAGGAACATTCAATTCACACTTCTCATTCACAATCGAACAAAATCATTCAAATTATGCCTGCAATGTTGAATGAGGAAATAACTTAATTGTCCTGCATAGTTGTAAACCACCTTTCGATAATATTTGTGTATTATATGAGCGAAAAACATAAATCTTGAAATATGTTCCACAAATTTTATCATATTTCAAATATCGATAGTTTCAACAACTGCTTAACTTTTTTCACTCCCAATCTTATGTTAGACAATTCCATACAAAATAAGAATGTACAATGACACGTTCCACAACCATACATAGTTCAAATAAAATCAGTTAATTTCCGCTTGTTTGAACATAACTTCTGATATTTGATTATCCTCCATCAATGTGGAGAATCCACTATTCGAATTCCACAAATTTAATCATTCTTCAAATATATTTAAAAACAAGTGAGAACAGAATTTTTGAGATTATCAATTGAGTTCACAATATTCAACTTTAATTTGTTACACAGAATAAGAATGTCACACAGAATAAGAACGTACAATGACGCGATCCACAATTAGAATCCAATTAAAATCATTTAAATTCTGTTTTTTTAATATAACCTATGATATTTGATTATCCTTCATCAATGTGGAGAATCCACTATTCCATTGTAATACGATAATATATGAGCGAATTTATACAAGCCTGAAAATATGTTCCACAAATTTTATCAATCTTCAAATAAAAAAAAAAAAAAGAGAACAGAATTTTTTTAGACTGTCAATTGAGTTCACAATTATAATTTGTTACACACAATAAGAACGGCATACAGTATAAGAATGTACAATGACACGTTCCACAACAAGAGTCCAGTTCAAATCATTAAATATCTGCTTGTTTTAACATAACACCTGATATTTGATTATCCTCCACCTGTGTGGAGAATCTGTTATTCGAATCTAATACGAAAATATATGAGCGAGTTTATATATATCGGAAAATATGTTCCATAACTTGCATAATTCTTCAAATAAGATTAAAAATAATTCAGATCAGAATTTTTGAGTTGTTAATTGAATTCACAAAATACAACTACAATTTGTAACATAGGCTGCGGACCAATTCACGGGTAAAAGTTGAATTTTACTTTAATTTTTGGTAAATTCATTTACCCTATGAAAAAGTAGAGTAAAGCGAGTACAAAAAAATAAATATTTAACGTTTAGGTTGTTCATTTTTTAATGATTGAATAAGCTGAAAATAAACAAAATCACGTATTTCAATAAAACAAAAATACTAAAAATCGACTTTTTCCTTAGTAATTGATTAACCCGTTGGATTGGTCCGCAGCCATAGAATAAGAATGTACAAGGTGACCCGTTCCACAAACAGAATCCAATTAAATCCTTTAATTTCTGTGTTTTTAACATAACAACTGACATTTAATTATCCTCCATCAATGTGGAGAATCCACTATTCGGTTCTAATACGATAATATATGAGCGAATTTATACAACCTAAAATTATGTTCCACAAATTTCAACATTCTTCAAATATGTTTAACTCATTTTTTTAAAGAATAGAATTATATAGAATTTTGAGATTGTCAATTAAGTTTACAATATACAACTATAATTTGTCACACGGAATAAGAATGTACAATGACACGTTCCACAACAAGAATCCAGTTCAATCCAGCTAGTTTTAACATAACATCTGATATTTGACTTGACAATCCTTCATCAATGTGGAGAGTCCAAACCTCGGTTCTAATTCGATAATATATGAGCGAATTTATACAGATCTGAAAATAAGTTCCACACATTTCATCATTCTATAAGTATGATTAAAAAAGAAATGAGAATAGAATTTTTGAGATGTCAATTGAGTTCACAATAAACAACTATAGTTTGTCACACGGAATATACAATAATAAGTTCCACAACCGGAATCGAGTTAAAATCATTTAATTTCTGTTTTTTTTAACATAAAATCTGATATACGCAACTATAATTTGTCAACATAGAGATTTGTTGCTATACGAGGTATTCCTGTAACGTGGAAATTATTTTTTATGAATGGTACTCATTATAGTAGTACACAAAATCAAAACAAAATTATTATAGTTTCCCCAAATTTATTATATTTATATGTATGTAGTTTGTACGGTGGTTAATGTTTAAACGCAATTACTTATTGTTGATTTATATACAAATTCGAAACATTTTTTCCAATGGCAGTCTTTGTAAAATTATTCGATAATTTATTTGTATATACATATGAAATACTAGTTGTTTAATTTGGTTCGTCGTATTCAGTAATCAGTATATAGACCTAACTAACACAGAATTAGAGTTCGCTATTTTAATATGTAATGGCATTCGTATTTATAACCCGCGGAAGAGGGAGGACACATATCACGGTTTTGCGTCCTATCGTGTGCGATATAGTTTTGTTTAATATTTCGTAGGCTTTATATGTATAGTGAATTTTATTACGATTAAATTTAACAAAATTTTATAATATTAATAGTTTTGATATATTTTCTAGCAGAAAAATTAGCATATTTCAACAAAATAATTGTACGGTTTTCAAACAAGTTGCGAGGCAGTTTGGTGTGGAGCGTGTTTGCATCGAAACGCTTACCGATGACCAAGCAGAAATACATACTTGTTTAGCCGACCAAATGATTTTTTGATTCCGTTCGCGCCATTTTAATTAATTTCACTTTAATAGTAAACTAATTACCAAAGTAAAATAAATAAATTTACTACTTAACGAAATATAAAAATAAAAAGTCAAAACTATGATTTTTAAAACCATAGGGTTTTGCAAACGGGATTACGAGACCTGGATTTAGTGCCAAACCCATACCGCATTTATACGATAGTGAAATAGACGCCAAAAATTCAAGATTTTCTTATTCTTTTCGTTATCCTATTTACACCTCAAATAAATCAGTGCCTAAAACTAGGCTAGGTGTTTCCAGTCGAATTTATCTCTTTTTTTGAATACTGAAATATTTCGATCCAAGGTTGTTGTAATTTTCTCTACATTCGGTTTTCTACATTTTCGGCCAATCAACTTTAACTTTTCGATTTTATAAGTTTTCCCGATTCAATTTAACTCTAAATGAAATGTTGTAACTATTATGTTGGATGACTAATTTCAAACTTGATGTACCTAACTAAAACGCAATTAAAACCAAAATAAGTTATATTCAAATTCTTTTCGAATATTGTTTAGTTGAAGTAGCGCATAACAATCAAGAACATAAACATGTTGATATTTTTCAAAAATTGTCTGCTGTAAACAAAATTCCCCCTATCTCGCTGTGGGTATTTAATTTACCAACCTACACAATATTTTAATTAACAATAAAAGAAACTAACTAGCATAGTTTTGGATAATTAAAATACTAGAACATTATAGAAATTGAATAACTCTAACCGCTTAACCCACTAAACCACTTATGTATGTAAGAAAGAAGGAATTAATGCGTGTACGAGTATATACTATTATAACGAATTGATTTGATTTTTTTGGAACAATCCTACATAAATTTCCATTTCAAGGAAAAAAATGTGTTTACATAATTTTTTTGTTTTACGATTTAGTTGGATAGCTTTGCGTAACGAAATAAAAAAAAATTAAATCGATAGTTACTAGTTGTTCTTGTATTAGTTGCTAATTTGTTCTAAAATGCAGTGTTTTTTAATCTTTGTTTAACTTTGATCGGTTTGCAAAATTAATTAGAGTAGTGTGTACCTGTTTAGAAAATCAAGAACCCCACTAAACTATATATCAGAAGCTAAACTATCAACTAAGATATATGTTTTCATTTCTTCATATAAATGTATATCAACCAACAATTTTAAATTTTATTAAATTCCGAGAAATTGTATTTACAATTATGTAAACCGTACCTAGACTAGAATTTCACATCAGGCAACATTTTGCAGAAATGTGAAATTAGATATTTCATAATCTGAGGGATTTGCATTGAGGATCCATCCCATGACGAATTCACTAGAGCCGTGCAAATACTAAAACGAAACCGCTCACCTAGGATGGACTGCATTAATTCGGAGATTTTGATATTCGGAAAGGATACTTTGTGGAACTGTCTATTAGATTAGTATAGTGAACCGAAGTTATGCCTGACAAATGGAAAGTGGCCCCGATATACTCCATCTTCAAGAAGGGAGACCACTTGAAGTGTGAGAATTAAAACGGTATAGCTCTCCTTTGCACAGCATACAAGTTACTGTCCTACATTATATTGGATAGAATCACCTCTCTAGCGGAGGGCTTGGTAGGTGACATTCAAGAAAAATTTCGTCTAAATCGATCAGTCACTGATCAGGTCTTTTAGCTGCGGATGATTCTATCCAAATATTATGAGACATCCATCCCCGTACATCAGGTGTTCCTGGATTTCCCGCAGGCCTATAACTCGATCAATCGAGGGAGTTTGTGGTCTGTGCTGGAATACCTAGACATGCCAACAAAATTGGTACAACTGTGTAGAATGACACTGACACAGTCTCAATACTGTGTTAAAGTTGAAAATAGACTATCGACAATTTTCGCAAAACGGGTGTTCGGCTGGGAGATGCTCTGTCCCCGATACTCTTTAATCTCATGTTGGAGCACATCTTTCATAAAACTCAAACATCGAAATATCTTATATCGCTAGTCCAAACAAGTGCTTGCATATGCCGTGATTGGACTGAATAGCAACGGAGTGAAGGAAATACTTGATCCGCTTGTAGAGTTTTCGGCGTCTGTTAGACTCCAGATTAATGCATCCAAAACAAAATATATGACCTCTGGTTACAGGGACAATGGAACACCAGTTTTTAGTAGTGGTCACTACACGTTTGAGGGAGTGAAGAGGATCAAATATTTGAGCTCTCTGACGATTTAGTATTTCAAAATATTTATTTCAATGAGCTTAAGAGTACAAGAGTACAATTCCTACATAGTTTATCGTACAATTAAGAAGTAAATTATTTCAAAAACATTTAGAATTGATGCTCCCATAAATAGTCCAACCAGGCCCCCAATATTCGATATAAGATCGGAAAATGTATAATATCGTTTCCGCGTCATCCCCGTTACCTTGGCCACACCAAAGAAAATTTCAAATATCATACGCGAATCTGTATTGACCATTTCATTTGGAAAATATTTTTTCACAAATTTTTCTAGTTCTATATTTCGATACTGTATTCATAGTCCATGGCCGGCAAAGAGTTACAATGAAAATTGGAAAATTTCTGGAAATCAAATATTTTATTGACGTCTAGCTCAGCCTCGAATAAGTTACTTATTTTTGCCTTGAATTGAAAATAGGGATTAATAATTTCTTCCATCGTACTATTGGCTGATTTGGACATTGGCATCACATATCGGCTGACTGTTTTTCCCCGGAAGCGAGAAATGGACGCAACCATATTGCTGCATCGAAAAGCTTGCTAAGCCTGCTAATTGACCCGATTGTAATACGTAAAATAATTCAATTAGCGTTCATTATTGAAAAAGCAGTGTCGCACTTGGGGGTCTAATTTTCTTAGCTCATATACGAGGTCTTTGTGATTTTCGGCGTCACTTTAATTTGTGTCATTGTGTTATGCGGTATGGAAATAAATTTCTCAAGTGTTGTTGGATACTCGTCAGGTAAGTGTAGCAAAATTTTATAGCCAATTGGTGTCGGTTGACAAAATGTATTTAAATCTGCCTTGTCAGCAGCGATCATACTCACATATAATCCACTTTCTGTCCCGATTTCCCAGACTGATCATGGAAACGCCGGATAACCAAAATAACCGGCTTCGTTACTCCATGATTTCGTTTTATTTTGAATGTTATGATATTTGTATTCGGTTTGTAGCGATGATCATCTTCCACTAGAATTGCAGATTTCTGGTTATATTTTGTCAAAATATCTTGCTGAAAAAACCCCAAACATACAAAACTGAACTCGAGTATTATATACGAACCAAAATATCTTTTCGCGATTTGGACGGTTTTACTCG
The DNA here is from genome assembly GCA_951394425.1 of Tipula unca. Classification (NCBI taxonomy): domain Eukaryota; kingdom Metazoa; phylum Arthropoda; class Insecta; order Diptera; family Tipulidae; genus Tipula; species Tipula unca. The sequence continues at coordinate 173,474,639 of OX596380.1, read as the reverse complement.
CTAAATATTTTGCAGCATGAATTGTTATGTTTTCGATGAATTCGGCCATTTTAGTATCAGCTGAATTTTCTTCCTTGTGCATCATCACAAAATTTTATAACACGACTTTTGTTGTGGAATCGACAAGATGAAATGAATTTTGTTTTGTTGCGATAAATATTCACGACCACAATGAAATTTTATTATGGAATTTAAAATATTGTTCCTTATTCTTCTCCTATAGGTGTAATATTCACTGATTCTTTATTTGTGTAGCTATCTTGAGAATCTTGATTTGTTGCTATTTCATTTCAAATGGAACCTTATAATGAAGCCAAATTTTATGAAGCATGGTGCACACGTTGATGAGTTGTGACGCCTTTTTCGGAGTTTAATGCAGTTCACGGGCACCCAGTAGAAATCTAAACCGAGATTTTAATAGTCCGATACAGTTTCCAACAATGTTCGTGGTTGGAGAATGACGCTTATTGAATGAAGCTTCCCTACTGCCTTCACCAGCCGCCCTGAATCGCGTTACTGGCCAAGGTTCTATAACGGATACCCAGAGTCACCTAATAATATTATTAAAATTGGCTGGAACCCATGAGGATTCCGCACTCAATGTCACAAAGGCCCATGGTGCAAAAAGCACCTAATAATAGTTATGGAAATATTATTACAAAGCTGTAAAATAGTTCTAACACAATTTTTTGTACTTACCAAGTAACCCCAATAAATTGAACTATTGGTGTCATACTGTCGTTGCAGTTGCTGACGATTACTTCTTAATGCACAAATCAATTAATCATGCGAAGCTCCTCCTTACTTGGAATCGACTGCCATTATGAGCATTTTATGGTCGCATGCCTAGATTGAATGAATATATGTTATATATGTATTATGTTAATTTGTTTACAAATGTGGATTTGTAAAACTTACAATCATTGTATTAACGCTATGCTTTCCCTTCCGATTAAAATATAAATGTTTATCATTAATCGGGCGAACAATATTCACATGGGTCCCTACAATGCAACCTTTTACGCCGGGGAAACGGATTTATTATAAAATAATCGGCTGTTAATTGTTTGTACCCCATCGGATTGGCGAAATGGTATTCATTTGGAGCAAACTGTTTCCTCCATTGCAGTAAAAACCACCGTTATGATTGCCGATACAGTTGATTAAGACTTACCAATTAGAAAGTCTTGCATCCATTTAATGGAAGTCATCCATTTATTATTGTTAAAAAAATAATTATTAATTTAAAAGACAGAATAAATGGATGACTTTGTTTAAATGGTTGCAAGTCTTTCTAATTGGTATGTGATTGTAAAAATTATTATATTTTTAATTAGTACAAAAACTTATTTATTTTTATCAAAAACATCCAAAGTACATATAAGACTTGATTCGAAGAGACACAGAACCTAATGGCAAAAATTGGCATTATTTTGTTCACACTGTCCTTTCATTTATAAACGAAATTTTACAAAAACAATGTCCCTTCCCCTACACTGTAAAAATTAAAATTTGCAGTACCTTCGTATTCGGAAATACCAATTTATTTTCGGAACGGTTTGAATTTTCGTATCGTATGCAGATTCGTATCGTATTCGGGATTAGGGGCCTAGGATGGAGAGAGAAACTTTGATTGACATGGTTCCTAGTAATTAGTCACCTGTGACATCGTATTTATTGATGAATCAGTTTGGTCGGAAATTGTTCTCCAAGAGCTTTAAAACAAGTTCCTTAAACATTGCTCGATTGCTAATTGCTAACTGAAGTAAATCTACCAAGGATGCTCTTTTAAAGACAATGTTAGTTTATTTGCCCTCTGATTCTATTAATAAACTGGGGGCAGTTCACAAAGTTGGTGGCGCACCCCATGCGAGAAACTGGTATTAACATCTTTTCTGAGGAAAAAGATGGCATTTAAAATTTGTCAATACCTTTTAAATGTCGCTTTATTGATGCTTTATTGATTCATTTAAATGTATATAGAAAGCTATTCACAAGACCAAAATTAATCGATATCGAATAAAAAACGGTTAGTTGTAACGTTCAAGAGGATTAATAATTTTGCTGCTTATCGTTCGTTATTTTGAAGATATAACTTTCTATTGCGAAAAAAAATTAGGGCATTGTTTTCATTTCCCAAACACCTTTCATTGTTTATTTAAATTAATAAACCGATCAATTTTAGTAATGGTCAGTGTTTAAATTTTTTAAATCGAAATTTAAGTCAACATATTATTTGCTATTTTTTTACGTCATTGGCTATGATAAAAAATAAAAATAAGGCCCTAATTTTTATCTACTACAGTTCACGACATTGAAAACATTTAATTCAAACCAAAATATAAAAATAAATGAAAAAATATCATAACTAAATGTATAACATATTATTATTAAGAAATACCTTGGCTGTTTCCAAACTCCGTCAAGGGATGCAAACATTTCATGAACCTTCTTTGTTCTAACAACAAAGTTACGGTCATGTGGATACCGGCTGCTTGTGACATCGTGCGCAATGAGATCGCAGATTGTTTAGCCAAAGCTGGTTCTCACTAACTAAGTTTCTTTATCTTTCAACTACGGGAAGAAAGCTATAAAGGATGAGGCTTTGAAACAGCTGAGGATTCAGTGGCTCGATACTTTTAGCTGTCGTAAGGTGAGGTACTTCATTAAGGTGCCCAATTTGAGGTCAACGAATTATGCTTTATTTAAAAAAAAAACAGTTAAGAATCATGGTAGCGACTTTTACGGGACATGGCCATTTTAAAGATCACCTACGTCGTATGGGCTTACCTCATGATGTTATTTTCGAGGACTGCCTTGAGGGGAACGATGTCTGAATTCACTTCGTGAGCACTTGTTCAGTTTTATTCTTTAAATTTAGGTCAGATTTCCTCGCCTTGGTCTAAACTTATTCAGTTTGTGATGGCAGCAGTGCGCGTTTGCAAATTGGGGTAGAATCCTGGGTTTAAAAAATAAATGTTGCCGTTGCATTTGTGAATGAGTTCTTCGTGAAACTCATTCAAATTTATCGACCATCTTGATCTCATTGACTACCACCATATGGTAGGCGCATAGGTAGTTGCAGACGACGATGGCTCCACGGTGTAGAGAATGACTTGGCTTCTTCAGGTTGTCTAGGACAGTATGAAGACCAGATCCAGGATCGAGGGGCCAGTAATGGCCTTTAGACACTGTTTATTATTATTATTGATCTCATTTAGTTGTCTGCCAGAACAGTGGTCATAATAGAACCAGCAGGCCCAAACGGTCAACTATTTCTGATATTTTCGATCAGAATTGCTGCTAATTAAGTTAATTTTCATTTGGTAAGAAAAATTTGCGGATCGTGAAGTAGTTTTTGGTAGGGTTGTAGCCTTAACGGTTAAACTACCAATTCATTGTTGAGGATATGATGCACGGTCAGTGTTTGGTTCTGTTTTATTTCATATATATTTTCTGGGTGGCTACTTGACTATTGGATTCCATTCCAGCGGCTTCCGTAGCTGACTAGCCCATTTTATTGTATCGACACCAGTATGTACATCGTACACGTAAAGTTGCTGCTTGAGGAACTGAGTTGCAATGTAGTGTTCACATATAGCGAAATAGGGCGCCGCTGAAGTTACATATGTTAAGTTGATATTACTTGTAAAGGTTGCTGTGAACTTCAGTCTCATTCAGAACCCCCTTGAAGTAAAAAAAACGATCAAAAAATATCAACCATGGCACAGTGGAGACCAACAAGGTCCCAAACTCAATCGCCAGATAATAGCCGACTCTACAAAAGCTTGGCCAAAAGTTTGTTTTTGGTTATCCATTTATTTATATTGAGTTAATTCCAACTGCCAAAAAATTGTCAAAGCTGGTGTAACGGTTGCTAACAGGGTCTTCAACCTAATCGCAAAGACAAAATAGCCGGTCTTGTCAACGTCTTGCCCAGAAGAATTTATTTTTCACCAAATTAATTTTACAAATTTTTCGAAAAACTCTGGTATAGTAAACATGTAAAAACATCGTGGATTGAAATCCTGGGATAAATTCAAGAGGGTCATACAGACTAACACAAGTAGTGTTTATCATAGACGGATTCCTTGAATGGAATCTGTACAATCTATCAATTATCGGCCATCTTGATCTCATGTTATAGTTGTCTGCCAGAACTGTTTCGTCATTGCTAGGTCGCCACGACTTAAAGCATTTTCAAAAACTTTTCAAGTTGAAATTAAAATTCAATTCGAAATTCAATTTTTCAAAGCGCTATAGTTCACATGTATTTAATCCTTGACTCACTTCATCTCCAATTCAGCTGAATATATTTTTAAAATAAATTAAACTTGTCAAATTTGTACACATAATGTGATGCAAATATTGTGATGAAAGGAATATCGAGGAATACCAGACAGATACGTATACTAAGAGAGACTGTTGCGCGGAACATACATTAAGAATCTCAGTTCTAGAAACTAAAATAAATCGTACAATTTTATTAACAATAAACTGAAATATGTTGTATAAATGTCGTTGGATTTTTTGTGTTTCTCGGAATTTATCAAACGCACACACAACACAAACCACCTTGTCAAAAATTAAATCCACATAGTTTTGCAACTGAATTCGCAAAAAATTGTGGAAATTTTTATTAAATGCGCGAGAATGGTTTGTTTTTTGCTTCGTGCATGTTGTTTTCCAAATTTTGAAAGTAATAATAAAAAGTAAATAAAACTTTGTAAGACGTAAATAAATATATACTTCTAAGAATTATATATAAAACGCGTGTTTCGAATATAAAATCGGAAAATATTAAAATTTTCATTATTTGGTGTTTTTTGTTCTCGCTGCTTCGCCAACCCCCCCACCAAGTACGCTAATTAAATCAACACGCAATTCAAGAAAAATGAAAATACTAAAATAGTAATAAACTGGACATGATATATATTTATTTTCTATATAGTTTAGTAATAAATAAATTAGTTATTAGCGGATTTCGTTCGTTTCAATCGTTTATACAATATATTAAATGTGAATAACCGCGGAAAAACTATTATTGTGAATGTCACCCTTGTATGTTTGTACATACATACATATGTATGTATGTATATATCCATGATGAATTTTTCATTCGATATATATCCGTTGTATATCCGTTTTGTTATTGTGGCTTTGGTTTTATGATAGGAACATGAACTGTAATTCATTTTGTCAATAAAAATAGATATTAAAACTATATTTAATATTTAATAAAATATTCCAGTTAAAACGACTTTGGTGGAAAAGTTCATTGAATTATATGTACAATGTACATACACGGGAATGGTTTTGTTTCAAAATATACTTATAACGATTAGGAGAGGGATGAGTTCGATACCACCGATTCAATCATTGGAAATTTTCTTCATTAATCGAAAATCAATTATTTAATTAGGAAATATAGAATAACATAAAACGAATTGAGCATTCTTGTGACGAAACTTGAATATGTATTTCAAAATTGTATATTAAATAATTAATTTTGAAATGTGATTTGCCCATCACTCCTCACTTGATTGCATGTTTTATGGGCGGCTTTATAAAATTGATGATTATTTCAAAACGTGTCGTTTTGCTGTCAGAGTTTTTGTTTTACAAATTTCTCAACCTTAACCGAAACAATGATCCTGGAAAAAATTTTACATGACACTAAGAGGAAATTGTAAAAATTTTCACAGTGGCGCTTGGTCGTTTTATATGTAACAATACATGTTTGCAGTTTTGAATATCATTTTTTTTAATATTTCGCGGTTTAACAAGATTTTGTCCTTTTAACCCGAACCCAGCACAAAAAGTAACATAATTCGTCGACAACCACTTTTTTTTGAATATGTTTGCAGGTTTTAACAAGGTTTTGTCCCTTTAAACCCGAATCCAGCCAAAAAGTGTCATAATTCGTCGATAAATGAATTTTTTTTGAATATTTTCGCGGTTTTAATAATATCCTTCTCTATGCTTTTAACTCGAACCCATCACTAAATGTAGCATAATTCGTCGAGAGCTACTTTTTTGAATATGTTCGCGGGTTTAACAAGATGTTGTCCCTTTAAACCCGAACCCAGCACAAAAAGTAACATAATTCGTCCAAAACCACTTTTTTGAATCTGGTTGCGGTTTTAACAAGATTTTGTCCCGTTAAACCCGAATCCAGCCAAAAAGTGGCATAATTCGTCGATAAATGAATTTTTTTTGAATATTTTCGCGGTGTTAAGAAGATTTTGACCTTTTAACTCGAACCCAGCACTAAATGTAGCATAATTCGTCGAGAGCTACTTTTTTGAATATGTTCGCGGGTTTAACAAGATGTTGTCCCTTTAAACCCGAACCCAGCACAAAAAGTAACATAATTCGTCGAGAACCGCTTTTTTGAATATGTTGGGGGTTTTTACAATGATTTTGTCACTTTAAACCCGAACCCAGCTCAAAAAGTACCATAATTCGTCGATAAATGAATTTTTATTGAATATTTTCGCGGTTTTAACAAGATTTTTACCTTTTAAGTCGAACCCAGCACTAAATGTGGCATAATTCGTCGAGAACCACTTTTTTGAATTGTTGTCGTTGCTGTCGTTATTCCGTTTATGTCAGGTTTGCAACTCAGATAAATATTCGCGATTCCATATTTTCCAAAATTGTTTTAAAATTTGTTGCAGCAGTTGATACCTTGATAACCTATTTAATTTTAAATCGGTTACATCAGGATCAGGTAGTGCAGTCAAAGGAGCTTCAGTCAAATAATATCCGGGAGACAGAGCCATCATATCCAAAGGATTGTTTGACATGGGAGTAATTGGACGCGAATTAATGCATAGGTCGATCTGTGCGATTAAGGTATTATACGCATCCAAAGTTAAACTATGCGGTCCAGCTGCTCGACGTTAGTGATATTTCGCACTCCTAATAACAGCTGCAGGCTTCCCATAAGCCTTCGAAATGGGGGGAATGGGGTGGTTTACCCATTCAATTTTGTGAATGGAACAAAATTTCATTGTTTCGTTTTGATAAATCTGTGACAAAAAAATGTCTCTTAGTTCCTATAGTTCTTAACGTGCACCTACAAAGTTGGTGTCATTGTCGGAATAAACTTTTCTACATAAACTGCGACGTGATATAAAACGACGAAGGCATGCGAAAAATACTTTGCTTGTTAGGTCTTGAACTATTTCACAGCACAATTCCAACTGGGGAATCGTTTGCTTTTTTAAAGGAGCTACTCTATAACGTGATGATTTTCAAAATAATCAGTCGTCCTAATATAAAAAACTCATCGAAAATTCACTCGCATCGCCAAATCCGTACAGTTCAATAGTGTTGGGTTGATGAATTATGATGGATCGAGGAATGGAAATTTGTTTGAGTTGAACTACCTAATTGCGCTTGATATTCTGACCACCTATTAAGCTCTGGTATATAGTCCATAATTATTGCATGAAGAGTTTGGCCGTTAAAATTAATGGTGTACATAGTCCTAGTGGATCAAATAATTGGTATATTTCAGAAAGTATTTGTCTTACTTGGTGTATTTAAATTTAGTTTTTCGAAAAGTTTTCTCTGTATCCGTATTCCACAAAAGTCCTAATATTAAGGACAGATTATTAGTCGGTAAGGTCATGAGTATTCGAACAAATTTTCTGAAATCGAAGCCACCGCGTTTTAATAACCCAATCAAATTTTGGTTTAATGCCAGTGCGTTTTGAATATTTTCAGCACTAGTTAATATGTTATCAACGTAGAAATCATCTTTCAATAATTTAGTTGCTTCGGGAAAAGATGTTTCATCAGTGCCTAATTGATTCAGAGTTCTAGTCGCAAGATAAGGAGCACTTACAGTTCCGTGTAGCGATGCGAAGTTTGTAGAGTTGAAGAGGTTCAAACTGAGACATACACCACCAAATAAGATGGAAGTCTCACAATTGTGCTATATCAGCTGAAAATGCCGCTTTAAATTTTATATAAATAAAATGGCCAATAAAATCCTTGTATTGGTGATATATTCTTATTTAATCGCTTTTCAATATTGAAGAATTGTCGTCGAGCACGTTCGTTTGAAGAACCAAGGTCAACGATTTTTGAATTTAATGTTAAAGCGACCGAATATCTTCTAGAAGGTAATCGCTTGAAATTCTTTAGAAAATAGTTTTCGCATATTTTCTTCGTTTGAATAATTGGTTTTAAAACCAATGGTTTCCAATTTCCAGGTCATTCATCGATAAATGCTATTTTTTTAAATATGTTCCCGGTTTTAACAAGATTTTGTGCCTTGCTACTCGAATCCTGCTCCTAAATTCAGGCTAAATAAGGTAGTCATTTGCTCAATGGAAGCTTGATGCTGCCTATATATGTAACAATCTTTATCGATTTTATGCCCGTTTCCTATTGTCCTCCAAAATATGATGATGAAGGTAAACCAAAGTTTCAATATATGGACTGTAAAAGTTTATTGCGTCTCGCGAATTTGGTGCCATTGTTGCTGTACATATGCACGACGTTATTCACACCAGATGCAAGTATGGTAAATCGTGAGGCAGATAAAAATACAAACTCACCTGTTTCCACGACCGTTTCTCATTCTGGTTGCTGTGGGTTCCGCATAGTCTATTCCTATATATCAATAAAAATAAAATGGCCAATAAAATAAAACGTCTTACTCTACCTATTATATGATTCGCACTATACAGGGTAGTCCGGATTGGGTGGCTAATCCATTAAGGGATAACGGCTTAAAAAGATATTAAGTTCTAACTTCTAAACTGTTAAAAAAATACAGTTATGAACATGATGGTATATATTATGGCAAATCTTTTTTTATTTGAACTGCAGCTGCTTCTATACTATGTCCTTTATGGTCCCTCATACATAGAAATCTAGGGCTGTTAGATCTGGCGATCTTCCTGGCCTATGTACTGAACCGGTCCTTCCAATTCATTTAAGAAACAGTAATGCCATAATGACTAGGAGCACCATCATGTTGGTAATAAAGTCTTCCCCTGTGTGCAACGGTAATATGTTCCAGTAGTTTTGAAAATTTCCTTTGTATTAATTCCAAGCACGTTAATGCACTGTTTAGTCTTGGTGGAAGTAAAAAAGGACCGATTAGCTTATCACCAATAACGCCAGCCCAAACTTTTATACTGAATCGCTATTGAGAGGGTACTGGCTTTTTTGCATGTGGGCTTGCAGTATGAAATCTGTGCAGATTTTATGGAAGTTGGTAATTCCATCCCTCGTGAAGTACGACTCATCTGACCATAAAATGTTTGTGATGAACGAATTATCATCAAGGCAGGTCTTGTGTTGTTAATTTCTGAACTGGTGTAAAATGGTACGGAAGAAGTTTTTCTTAGGTTGATTTAGGTTGAATAGTTTAGAAGCTGGAACTTAATATCTGTTTTAAGCCGTTTTTTGAAAATACTCTTTTGTATACCCTGTAGCTCGGTGCGTGTTGACATTGGGCATTATAATTATAATTAATGGATTAGCCACCGAAACTGGACCCCTCTGTATATCACTTAAATCGACCCCCCCCCCAACCCCACCCCCTGTGGATGTGGGTGGAGGCAACTTTGATATATTAAATGGAAACCCTCTACGTATTTTTTGACGTAGAATCCGAATCTGTAATAAAAAATGGGGGTTTCCATTTAAGATATCAAAGTTGCCAAAGGGAGTGGGGGTCGATTTAAGTGTAGTTGAATAGGTTTTTCAAAAATATTAAACACGTATTATTTTGTTTTTCAATGCGATGTGTACCTTTTAAAATATTCGACCGCCCCGGTATATATTTTACACCCTGTATAATGCCATTGTTAAGTAGTTGGGAATCTTCTCGCTTTTTAATGTACTATCTGACGAAGCAAACCGCTTTTTTTTTTTTAAACGTTCATTGTGTAAGTCTATGATGGTTGTCCCGATACTTTTCTTTGAATCGGTTGGTGACGACGAATCATACAATAGAGTGCTGATATTGACGGGTATTTCCAGATTTTGATAGTCCCTTCGTCTATCGCCTAATGTGTTAGACGGCGAAACAGGACCGCGCCACATCAATCTAACCGGGGAATAGTTAATTTAGATACTAATTTGATTAGTATCTGCCGCGTATGCCAAGGCTTCACCATTTAACTCGACCTTGAATTGATGTATTGAGGGATGTCGATGAGTTCTAATTAATGGTCATAAAGGAGCCAATCAGCCTAAATGGTTAACTATTTCTAACATTTTTGATAGGGATTGCCGCTAAGATAAGATGGTCCGGTCAGTGTCTGGTTCTGTTTTATTCCGCATAGATTTTCTGAGTGACGACTTGAGTAGATATAGTAATTCGACCACCGGCTTTCGTAAATGATGAGCCTATTTTATTATATTAACACCAGTAAGTATACATCGACCACGTAAAGGACTTTGGTGGCTAGATGACGTAATGTTCACATGTTGAGACAGGGAAATCAATTCGATACTTCCTTCACTTCAGAATTATCAACCACAAATTGTTTTATAGTGGGGATCCAATGTGCATATATATATATATATATATATATATATATATATATATATATATATATATATATATATATATATATATATATATATATATATATATATATATATATCGTTCAGATTAATAAAAGCGGAGGTTTTTATAGACGCGTTGAACTCAACCTGCATTTTTTTTAAAACCTGGGTTGCCCTATGAGTTCGTGGTGAAGAAGCAATATTTACTTCCTTGAAGGTTGGCAACTTCCATGAAACTAACATATATCATTTTTAAATGTTGCTTTTTCCACAGTTTCTTTTCCAATTGTAAGAAACGGGCGACTCTATAGGTCTAGTTTTTTAAAATTTGTTACAAATTTAAATTTTTTTTGCGTTTGAAATTTTCGTCAAACTCATTCAAATTGTTGTCAAATATGATAAAAATACATATAAATTACAGTCAAAATAAATTAGAATATGAAATCATACTCAAATTTAAAAGTTTTAACTTAATCACTCACAAATAGTAATCATTCTTTAACCAAATTCGCTTCAATTTCGAATAATACATAGTAAATACTAATTGTACTAAATTGAATCGAATGTGGGTTATATAAATTACATATGTACATACAGCTGAAATTCAGAAGCATACTTTTCAGTTTTCATTCAAGCCATTTCAATTTCACCATGACGAATTGAGAGTTCATTTAATTTCCATTTCATTTTCTTTCAGGTAAATCTATTCTAATTCATTAAATGGAAAAGTACGACGTACTCTCAGTGGTCGGTGAAGGGTCGTACGGCCTTGTGATGAGATGTCGGCACCGAGAATCTGGCCAATATGTAGCAATAAAAAAATTTCTTGAAACTGAAGATGACCCAACTGTACGAAAAATGGCAATGCGAGAAATTCGAATGTTGAAGGTAACTATAAATTAGCCGTCATAATTAACGGTTATTTCTATTTATTTTACATTTTGCAAACTACAAAAGAAAATCAATTTTCTTTACCCTTTACGTGTTATGAAATTAAAAAAAAAATCAAAACAAAAAAAGTTTATTTAAATCGCATAAAGGTCATGCAACAATTATCGTGTTGCGTGTTGAATTTGAAGTTTTTGTTTTGTATAACTAGCTTTTAGGCGAAAATAAGTTTTCTTAACTTTTATTTTTAGTTTTGTTTTGTGTGTATGTATGTACACCATACATACATACATACACGAGTACATGAAAATTATTGCAAAAGTTCTTTTGTTGTTATGTGAAAAATTATAATAAGAATTAATAATTGCAAAGGTGTTTACTTATTGTTGTTGTTTTGTTTCAGAAACTACGTCACGAAAATCTTGTCAATATGATCGAGGTGTTTCGAAGAAAAAAACGATTTTTTTTGGTTTTTGAATACCTTGAGCATACCGTCCTCGAGGAATTGGAAGCTCGATCGGGTGGTTTGGGTTTTGTAACATCGCGCAAATATATTTTCCAGGTGTTGCGAGCCCTCGATTTTATTCATTCGAACGATGTGATTCATCGCGATATAAAACCGGAAAATGTTTTGGTGTCACGACAAGGCGTGATAAAATTATGTGATTTTGGATTTGCACGACCCTATGCTGAGAACGAAACGTTTACCGATTATGTGGCAACGCGGTGGTATCGTTCGCCGGAGTTACTAGTTGGAGATCCAAGATATGGCAAGGAAGTTGATATATGGGCGGTTGGTTGTCTGTATGCGGAAATGATGACTGGTGAACCATTATTTCCGGGCGATAGTGATATCGATCAGCTATTTCAAATTGTTCGAGTTTTGGGCAAATTAAATTCTAGACATCAAATTTTAGTAACGCGCAACACAATGTTCAAAGGTATGAAGCAAGAGCAGAACTCCAGCTTAGGCCAGTTGTTTCCAGAATGGAATCGAGATAGTTTAGATTTTTTATCGAGTTGCTTGAAAATGGATGGCAACGAAAGGCCCGACACAGTTGCATTATTAAAACATGAACTATTCACGAGAGATGATTTTCTTGATAATTTTCTGCCGGAGCTGAGAACAAAAATAAATCAAGAAATACAGAAGAATCCACTGCTGACGCGGGTGCAAACGGGTTACGGATCGGGAAAATCGAAATCGAATGAAACCCAGAATATAACCAAACCGACGTCTATTCAACCGCAAAGTTCTTTAACCCAATCAACGACATTTGAAAATTTAAGTGCGCTTTCGAAATCGGTGGGCAGCAATACGACCAGTGGAAATAGTTCACATCAGCAGTTGGGGCAATTCTTAAGTAAGCCGAGCGAAAGTCATACTCAAAAAAGTGGGATTCCTGTTTCGAAAGATCGAATAACACAAATTGGCCTATCGTTATTCCCAACGAAGGCGCTAGACTCGCACATGTTTAAAACATCACTATCGGGAAACGAAGACTTTAATCTAAACTTAACCTCATACAAACACTACTTGAATCCAAACAAAAGTAAAACGATCAACATAAATAATTTAACATTTAAGGACCTAACGATTGTGAACAGCAATAGTAACAATAATAGCACTAAATATACCAGGGTTCTGTCAGCTAAGCCAAAAACGCAACAATCCAGCAACGCCAACGATGCCGGTAACCATCTTCAACCACATTCACCGGTACAATTTCAGTCATTGCAACCCGATCATCACCAAAGCACAGAAGAAAAACCGCATAGTACACACAAAACATCACCCGTGTCATCAATCGGTCATCATCAAGGCAATTTATCGCAGTACTTCAGCAACAAACGAAATTCCAATTATTTGGGTATACAAAAGGTGAGCCACCACGGTACTAATGGCACAACAAATAAACACAGCCCGACCCGTCTACATTTCAATCCAAATACAATTCCATCGTCCCGTCAAAATTTAATAAAACGTGCCGATCGCGGTTTACTGTTAGACGTTGGTATTTCACCGTTTGCGTATGGAGACACTAGTGGAGGTGCTAATTTGCTTACGACTAGTACAAATACTATTGGAAATGGTAGCCATCAAAAAATTGAGGCCAGTCCACGTGTTTTGCAGCCGCCGCAGTGGCTACAAAGTGGCAATTTAAAAATCACATCGCACGGCAAAACAACACAAATTGGAAAACGTGGTCTAACCGATTGGAAGACTATATCGAATTCAAATGGGAATATTGGTGGAGGTGGGGGTGGCGGTGCTGGTGGTGCAGGTGCCAACGATTCAACAAATAGTGGTAATAATAATTTAAGTAATAATCCGAAAGATGATTTTGTGTTACCAAATTGTCCAGGTGCTTCGGTGTCGACGACAACGTCACCGTACAAGGGCCTAAAGAAGAAATTGTCACCGATGCCAACATTGTCACATGATAGCCAATTGCATAATCATCATGTGTCCCCGGTACGTATATATCCAGATGCAACCACATCGGAATGTAGCTTTGAGTAGATTGCTTATAGGATTTCTCATTTTGCATCGGCCTTGCTAGGTATTTTGATAGGTTTAGCTTACGATAATATTTTAAATAAAACGCATAGCCCTTTTTCATTCTAACTGGCCACTCTACTTTATCCCATTTATCTCATTTATTTCGCTCCTTCCGTAGTGCAGTTTATCGATAATGTTTTGCCTCGAAGTCGGTAGTTGCTGCATATTTTATTCGGCATTATATGCGGACTGTTGTGGTTATCTATCAACTTTACTTGAACTGGGACTGAAGTGGCTTTCGACTCCTAGCTATCGAAAGGCGAAACGGTGCATCATTGAACCTAACGTCATGTTCACTAAATATGTGTTACCCTTAAAAAAGAGCCAACTCAGAAAACTAGCCGTTTCAAGGTTCATCTCCAACGCATGGGACTTGCTCAATATGGTCTTTGTGACGACTGTCTGGAGAAAGTAGACGACTGCCTACACTATTTTTGCAGCTGTACGGTCTCTGTCGAAGCTAGATTCCAAGTGTTCTCTTACGGATCTTTGAATGTAGATCAGCTATTATCCATTTCTTGGTTCAAACTTTTACAGTTTGCTAAGGTTGCAGTGCACCCCTGCGAGTTAGTATAGATCCTCTAGGTTTGCACCATGGGCCCAATGTAGCATTGAGTGCGGAACCTCTGTATAGGTTCCAACCGTTTTAATAAAACAAAAAAAGAAATGTAGTCAATTCATATGAAGACGTTTTGTGAATTACGATGATCTAATTTCTTTATGATCAATGCGTTGCGAGTGTTGACAGTTTTATAGAAATTCGGTTTTTTTAAATTGAGATTTTATGCTAACGAATAGTTCAAATAATAGCGCACTCTATAGTAAGAACAATTCGAGTTCAGGAAGGGTATGAGATCTACCGCTCCATGGTAAATATTACAAAAGCTGTTATTACAATAACAATTTGTTTTGTATTGGCAATTCAGAATTTTTCCCCAACAGCCAGAACATGTTCCTCAATTTAGTATTGAATCCTTTTTCTTTTTTTGCCTGGTACCTAATATCATTCCCAGGTACTGGAATCTGCTGTCCATTAATAAGTAAAGGTGTCCATCAGATTTTTTAATTTGTAAAAGTTTCATGTGTAGATTTTGATTTGTTATGCCTGTCCATTTGCTAATTTTATCACAAGCTTTTTGTAGTTTAGTTGTACATTCATCTATATTGTCTTCAACTGTCAGAATCGCACCATCGTAAGCCAATGTTGCGTTAGTAGCATCGTTCTTGAGAGGTATATCTCTGGTGTAAAGCAGATATAGTATCGCTCCCAAGGCACTCGAATTCGTCGGTCCTCCAAATATGTTTTAAGATTATGTAAAATTATTTTGCTACATCTTTCTGAAGTTTCAACAGCAAACCCTTGGACAAAACTTAATCAAATGCCTACGCTAGATCTAAAAATACATCGCTATACAGCAATTCTATGTACTTCATCTACGGTTGAATGCTTCTTTCTAAATCTAAACTGAAGTTGTGGGATGAGATTTTTTTTGCTCTATAATTGGTTTCAGTCTCTTTTCAAACAATTTCGATGTCACTGGAATATGTGAAATTGATCGGTAAAATTGTGTATAACGTTGGGCGGCTTGTCCGGTTTCTGAATTATTATTACTTCCGCTATAGTTTCCACTGGGTAAATATTTTTTCCTGAAAGCTGCATTGATAATATGTAGTAGTTTATGAATAGATTTATGGGGTACCTCCTTAATTATTTTACCTGTTATCAAATCATAACTTGGAGCTTTCTTAGATTTTAGATTGCTGATTTCAGTTGTTAGGCTTTTTCTAGTGTCGCAGGTGTTATATCCTAAGTGATGACAATTTCAGTTTATGGTTTATTTTCATAAACTATTTTTCTGCATAATGGTTGGAAAATTTCTTCAAGGTATACTTTTTTTTGTATTTCTAGCCCATCTGATTTAACTGGGGAAATCTGTATTTTTGGTCGTTTGGGATTAACCGTTTACTGCTTTCCAGGATTCGGTAGAGGATTCGATAAACTACTGATTTATTTTTTCTGGATAACAGTTTTGAGGTGCTTTCTCAAGCAGCCTATTTTATGATATTTATGGGTCTACATCTTTAGATATTAAACATTCATCGTTTTCTTCTATACATATATGTAATTTCCGATAACCCCTTGGTTACAAAAAAATCGATTAGGGCTGGCATTTTATTTGCGTCAGTAGACTAGTACGTAGGCCTTTTTCCTAAGTCAAATGCACAGGTTAATACTTGTGCCGCGGTGAATAGTTCTTTACACTTAGAGGAAGTTAAACTGAACTCAAACTGTATGTTTAGATTGAAGTCCCCTCCAATAATTGTCTTGAACAAATGCATGTGTTAATCTAATCTTTTAGTACAATATGCGGGGAGGTACAATATATCGCTGATATTTTACAGGATTTGCCGTGATCCAGTTATACCTGTACGTAACAGCTTGCATGCTGTCTTCTTCTATTTTGAAATCTTCATGGTGTTTTTGGTTCTCACTAATCAATAAAGCTGATCTGAACCTCCTCTTGCTCGTTCTGCTGGGTGGAGAGTATGATAACAAATACATCCACGAATTCTTGCATATGGGGTTCTATTAAAGTGGGATTCAGAGATTATACATCTATTTGTTCAGTATTTAGACAAATTTCAAGGTTTGTTAAATATTTCTTAATCAATGTTTATTGTTGGTTATTTTATCTGATTTTGAATTGCTTGAATGGTAACTTTCATATTTTCTGTGACTTTGATTTTCTTTTTGCTGGTGCATCTCTTGCTAGTGTAAAAGAGTTAATCACCGATTTGAATCTACTGCTAGAAAAGATTTGATGTGTGGCCCTTTATTGAATTAATTTAGCGCTCTATTAGGCCGCATACTCACATACTATTGGAATGATGTTCAAGAGTAACTATTTCCACTACCGCTCCACTTTACACGTATTTTGCAGGCCACCGTTTCAACCCGGTGTTGCATTCCTGCAATTTTTGACCAAATTTTGGTCGTTAGTCTTAGACCGGTTGCGACGGTTATGGACAATGAGGCGTCAAGGTTCCTCACAGATGGCTCAAAAAGGGATAGAAGGGCTGGCTGTGGGGTATTCTGTGAGGCACTAGGGGTTAAACCCTCTTTTCGTCTTCCCGACTTTCGCAGTGTTTTTCAAGCTGAACTTATGTAATATCACAAAGCAGGCTGGATATAACAATATCGCTTGCTTCCTGTAAACTGCTGATTCAGGAGGAAGGCATAAAAAACGAACGACAGATGGTAACGCTAGTTCGTGTGTAATAACCAGGCAAATCTGGCCATCACTTGAGCGGTTCAGATCCGGCCAACTGATATCGCTTCGACGGCACCATATTGGTATGGTCGTGGGAGCTTACATGCGAATATACTGGGTGTGGAACAAAACTGTGCCTAATCTGCTCTGTACCTGTCCTAGTCTAGCGTAGAGCAGAATAAAATTTATGGGAACTTCCCATTTGGACGACCTAACGGATCTTAGTAAAATGTTAAAGGCCTTAAACGCTTCTTGGTAAGCTCAGGATGTTTCGACGTGTGAAGAGGAGGTAACTTAAATGTGGTACAGCTACGGACCAAATTGTGTCTATGCTAGTCCGTTAGGACGGCCACCCTAACCTATCCTAACCTTACCTTGGGTCCTGTTGGGCACCAACCTTAAATAATTTTTTTATATAATAGCTTCGCGTTACAATGAAAGGTTAATCGGATTTTGGTAGACATCTATGCATGAAAACAGATGAGATATTCGCCTTTTTAAAATGACTCGATAACCACATCAAAATATGTTATATGACTCGTCTTCCTGTCCTATTACAAAAAAATTGATCATCTGCTCCTTGCCCGGAAGACTCTCTATAAATTTATATTAACTTTAAGGACGTTTGGTTTAAATTCGGGTAGCATGTGGACACGTTATGCTAAATTCGGGCAATATACATATTCAAAAATATTTTTTAACTTTCATCACGGGTCAGATATACGCATGCCATCGTCATTACTGAATTTAAATAATATTGGTGCTAATAAATAATGGGATTTAGTCTAAGTTGCGAGTTTGTATTTTCGCATAAATAATTTGTAGAACAATAAATTAAAAAATTAAATTTTTGTAATATTTTTTTTTCTTGTAATTTCAGCGCAACAGTCATCCTATTTCACCCGAGATTCCGGCCAATCACAGTTAAAATTGTATTTCGATGAGTATCTAGGGGTAACTTTTACCGAATGGTGATTGATGTTTTTTATTTTGGAAACACTCAAAAGTGACGCAGTCACTAGTTTATTTTTTCATTAAGGTGATTAAAGTTTAAGGTGATAGAAATATGTAAAATGTGAATATTTTAGTCATAAACAAACAGTTCACATGTGGCAGTATAATACATGGGGATTAATGTGAATCTCAACTAAAATTTTATAAACTTTGATGCGATACGGCGATACCACAATAGTATTCTGTCACTTATAAATATCACCACCAAAAAGTGATGGTTACTAGTGATGGTTACTCTTATAAAATGGCAAAATAGTTTTGACAATCATCACCTATTCTAAAAGTTATAGAAATCAAATTAGAATAGCATCCCCTTTTTTGGCTCCATTTGTTTCCATAAGTTCCATAATAATAATTTTGAGATAACTATAGTTTTAATCCTTTGGCCCCAGGGGCCCTCATATGTCTCATAAATCAAAATTGCTCGATGTTTTCCAAGAATACTACCACAGTATCCTTTCCTTATTGTAGGAGGTGACTAAACGGTTGGATCGCTGGGCTGACGAACCGCATTCGTAAAAAAATTCAACTGTTTGTAATGTCAACAATACAAAAAATGTAAATACAATACTCTACGTTGTTCTACAGTGGAGAAGGCCTCGGAAATCTTGGATCTGGATTTCTTATTGGGCCACAGGTAAAGGAAGCTGTTTTGGTTTTCCAAGCAGTCAATAACCGATTGTGTAAGCTTTGCTTGCGCATGGAGCTAGCCAACCTGTTGATAATTTGTGTACACGCGCTGACAGAAGCCAGCCAGTCCCAAGATAAAGACTCATTTTACAATGACTTGGATGATATGATGGGATCTATACCCGAACACGATGTTAGAATGGTAATTGGGAACTTTAATGCTAGAACTGGCAGAAATCAGACCGACTTGTGTGAAAACATAGGTCCGTACTACAAACATGAAACTGCGATCGATAATGGTGAGAGAATGATGTACTTTGCAATTGCTCACGATCTTAGAGTAGCAAGCACATTCTTCCCTCATAAACAGATACATTTGGAAACATGGATACATCCTTGCAAGATTTCCAGCATCCAAATTGACAGGTCTGGGAACACGAGCGAAACGTATAGAACGTGTCGACTGTGAAAATCTGTTAAATGAAGATTAAAAGAAATGATATCAGGTTCGACAGCTATTACCAATCTGACTGTGTGAACTCTATCTGGGAGGTACTGAAAACTTTTCTGGTCAGTGCTGCGCAGCAGACTTTAGATATAATGAAATTCAGGCCCAAGAATGATTGGTTTGATGACGAGTGTCGTCTGGTAGTCGAACAACAAATTATAGCCCATAGTGAAAAACAACAACGTCTCACAAGCGGGAGGGGAAACAAGGCTGCTCTTGCTAGAAAGGCAGCTAAGCGGTTTTGTAGACGGAAGAAGCGTGAATGGTGGAAGTCCGAGTTTCTGAAAGTACAACAACTCAGCATTGAGAGCAGTTCTCGTTTAACGACTTGTTTGGGGTTCATCGTACATCACAGACTGTAGTTGAGTCACCTCAAATTACGGAGATTTACATTGAGGATCCATTCCATGAGGAATTCTGTAGGCCTATGCAGAGACTAAAGCGAAACCGCTCATCTGGGGTAGACTGCATTAATTCGGTGCTCTTTATATTCGGAGGGGATACTTTGAGGAACTATCTTTTCGACCTTATTCGATTAGTATGGCGAACCGAATTTATGCCTGACGAATGGAAAGTGGCCGCGATATGCCTCATCTTGCAGAAGAGAGACCGCATGAACGATAAGAATTATCGCGGTATAACTTTGCTTTGCGCAGTTTACAAGTTACTGCCCTACATTAGTTTGGATAGAGTCACCCCTCTAGTGGAAAGATTTATTGGTCCGAGTCGATCAGGTTTTTCCCTGCGGATGATTCCATCTAAATATTATGAGACATTTAGCTCCGTACATCAGGTGTTCCTGGATTTCCGGCGGTTCTATGACTCGATTAATTGCGAGAGTTTGTGATCTGTTCTGGAATATCTAGGAATGCCAACAAAATTGGTACGATTGTGCAAAATGACAGTGACACAGTCTCAATGCTGTGTTAAAGTTGTGGACAGGCTATTGACAATTATTGCAGTTAACTTGGGTGTTCGGCAAGGAGATGCTCTGTTCCCGTTACTGTTCAATTTCATGTTGTAGTACGTCTTTCGTTAAATTGTGAAGGAAAATCTTGATCCGCTTATAGAGTTTTCAGCTTCTGTTGGACTCTAGATCAATGAGTCCAGAACCAAATACATGATCTATTGATATAGGGACAATGGCACACCAGATTTTAGTAGTGGCCACTACACGTTTGAGGGAGATGAGGAGGTTTGGGCTCTCTTGTCACTCACAAAACAGTGTTGGTGAGGATGTAAAAGTGCGCCTGGCAGCTGGTAGCCGTGCTTTTTATCCTCTTAGGCCACTGCTAAAATTTAAACATCTGTCAAGTGTTGTGAAGCTGAAGCTTTCCAAATCGTTGATTGAGAGATGTCTCCTTGTATTTTAGAGAAAAGTCATGCGTGTGATTTATAGCCCAAAACGAGGAATATATTGTACAAACGCGAAATAAATGGAACTCTGTACAATGTAGGGACCAGAGATCTGGTGAAGATTGTACATGAAGTAAGGTTTAAGCGAGTTCACTGGCCCGGTCACGTTCTGCGTACTGATCCGGAACGAATTGTGCAGCGATCTTTGAAAGGAAAGCCACCATACGGTAGGCGCAGAGGTCGCTGTAGACGACGATGGCTCGATTGTGTAGAGAACGACTAGGCTTTTTCAGATTGTCTAAGTCAGTATCAAGACCATGCTCAAGATAGAAACCGTTGGAGCCCAATTTCACATCTAATTTGAATTACGTTCGGAATCGAAATATTTCCTTAACATGAGCATTTGTGTTTTTATCAAACAGGAGGTTATTCTCTAAATAGATAAATAAATTGAATTATGCTGCTGCTATCCCGAACCAAAAAATCGTCAATTTTATCTATTAGTACCGTCTAGACTATCATGTTTTTCTTGGTCGCAATGGGAAATAACGTTAAGTTTGCTATTCACAAAATAATTCCCCAAGTTATAATTTTTCAGAATATACCTATCTACAGGAGGAATACACCTATCTACATTTTAATAGCCTTCTTACGGGAAATACAGAACCAAAGATGTCGCAATTTTAGTTTCCATTTATTTGTTGTATTATTTGCTGCTGACGTTGTGTCAGTATACTAAAACTTCTAAAGTCATTTAGGCTATTAGTCACTAAAAGTTAGATAATTAATTTATCCTCCTCTTGAAGAAGCTTTTCGATTTAGTTACTATTTTGTTTGGGTTGGACAACAAAAATTGGAATGTTTACATATTTTGAGAATAAGAATCATAAATTATTTGATTGGTATACTAGTATTGTTTTCTATGAATGATGGCGAGTTATACTGTGTGCCTAACACTAATGGTTTTAACTAAATCACCGACTTACTTTCATGGTGCTGTGTGCCTGATAGCAAACATTTTCATAAATCGCCGACTTTTCCAAAATTGACGATCAGTTATGCTATTAACCACTAAGGCTTCCAATTGCCTTATTAATTTATTCTCCTTATGAGGTAGGTTTACGAGTTCGTTCGGTTAGACAAAAAAAATTGGGGGGCAGTCACAGTAAGTTTTCATAATACTAGTGTAACTGTTTGAGTGACTGACATAAACTAATCAGCAATTAAGTTTAATCGGCGATTTAGTCAAAAAAAAATCAGTGTCAGGTACAGAGTATTAGGTTGAAAATTTTGGTATGAGCGTTCAGGTCTACCAACAGTTGGTGAACGTGAATGCACCTAATGTTCAAATTAAGAGTTAGCACTTTTAACTATTGATGTGATCATTTCTGAATGTTAAATCTTTATGAAAACGACCATGGTAATTTTTTTAGTTACCTAATTCGAACTGTTCAATTTTAGCTAAGACAGATTCGTTAAACTGCTTGGTGTGCCCATTTTCAATTCGAAATACAAATTATGTATATATTTAATATTGTGGATTAAATTTTTAAATTTATTTGTTAATTATTTAATTAAGTTTGTTGAAAAATTAAATTTTTTGTACAATTAAATTCGCATTTCGAACGCTGGGTGAGTTGTTGCTACTGTAACATGTGAGTCTATGCTAAATAGTGGTGTATATAAATTGGGTCTGTGATAAAATATTCTCCTTTCCTTACACTAGATACATCTAGCGGTGAATAGATTAGATTTTTTTTATTTGTAAATTCAAATTTTATTATTTATTAGAACTTTTCGACTTTTTAATTGTTTTAGTAATTAAATAAATAAAAATTAAAACTATTGAACATAAGATTTAACTTATGGCAGGCCCTACTAGGCACTAGTTAGGTTTGTTAATATGACAGAATAGTATGGAAAAGTTTCCAAATGTTAATACTGTATTGAACAGATTGCCACGGTAACGAAAGAGGGCTTACTTTCTGATTCTAAGTAATCAACCGTGTTGTTCAATATGGCGGTTGTGTATCATCAGAACCAAACAAGTTTCCTTTGTTGCGGATTATTCGAAACCGTTGGGCTTTCGCAGTGCGCTATCTAGAAATGGTAAAAGTACGGTATGTCTAAATTTACTTACCCCGCAAAAAAATTGGCGCTCGAAATTTTTTAAATATGAAAGCCCCAACTCGTAGATCAATTGCGTCCCACTCGACAATTATTTAGAAAACATCCAAACAAGAAAGCAGGATCCTGAACGTGAATCTGGAAACCTTTTATGTTTGACTAGGAGATTGTTTTATTTTGTTGCCTCTGCATTTCAATAAAAATGGACTTTCATGGAAGATTTCCAGTTATTATTTTTATGCGTTCTTGTAATTTATCTAATTTTATTATTCCATCACCTTTTACTCAGGTTCAGGTGACGATCACTATCACTTTTTATGGCGAAACTTAGGTGACCGAGCTAAAATATTTCTATTTAAATGCTTTTTATCATTTAAGTGTTAACGAAATTTTAAAAATTCAACGAATATTTATATATTTTATGTCTAATTTATGTTACAACTAATCACATTTTATGTATTTCAATCAAAAATAGGCTTTAACAGTCAAATATAATATTTAAAATTAATTTTAATTTTCGTTAAATTTTGTTTTTATAGTTTTAGACCTTAGGACCGCGAAAAATATAAATTACTGTTTGGTGAGTAAAATGTAATCGTGTGATGCCACTACAGTAACAATATTGTCAATCACGCAGAATGTCACCACTCCCCGCAACTTAATGTTCGAAATGAAAACTATTTGAAAGCAACCATTTTACCAGTACATAAAATAGAATGAAGATAATCGCATTTTTATTTCAAAATCAAAATTTAAATTTTTATTTTTTATCAAAAATATTTTTAAACTTAATGCTCTAATATATAATACATTTATATAATAGAGTGTATGTAAATGACATATTTATGTATTTATGTATGTATCTTATTAAAAATATATAATATTATTTATTGTATAATTAATTATTTAAATGTATAAAAAAAAATTATTATTACAACTATCAATAATTATATAATTCATCAGAAGAAATAAAATCGATCACAAAAATTAATTAATTCTGGAGTTTTTGTTCTTAATTTAAAAAATGAATCAAGTGTAAATAAAAATTACTATTACATATTTTAAAATTTAGATTATTAATTATGAAATAAAAGCAGTTTGGATTAATAGTTCAAACCTCCTCCCTGCACTTATAGTTTCGAAGTATATAAAATTGACGCGGCGACGACACGGACGTCCTTAATAATATTAAAAATTAAAACACAAAATCACTAGAATTATTGTAGAAGTACAGTTGATAAAAAATTTGGTTGTATTTTATAATAAACCGTTTAAACTTTCCGATAAACTTGTACTCGGCCGTTTATTTGGGCATGCACGTTTCAATAGTTCATTGCCTAGTGTTGTGATGGGAACATTTGAATGATATTTTATTAGATCACCTGGAAATATATAGTTCGAGTTAGTTCGATACTGTACCAAATAAAATTAATTACAGTTTTGACTTACCTAAACTATCGTGCGGAAGTTGATTGGCGCCTAAAAATTGATATTTCCCATTTGACGCCTCGACTAAGTAATGTTTACATTTGTCTATGTCTCGATATGAAATAGCATATCCCCAAATTTTTTCCGATACTCTAACTAAAAATGCGCCCAACGATTCTGACATTAATTTTTGTTCGGCCTCGGCACGTGTCGCCAAACCATGAAACCATTTCGATGGTTTTGTTTCCATCTCGAAACCGGCCAAACGTGGATATTCTTCGTCACGATACCATTTAACGACCACTTCTTGATTTGCTGGTCGTGGTACACTTGGATCTAGGCTGGTGGGTTGACTACTTTGATGCGATGCATAGGTGGAATGACTTTGCGGATCATTTTTATCCTCCATTATCGTTGATTTACGATGTTCTTCGCGGGCACGGCGCGCTATTTCACGTATTTGGATTTCGGCTTGTTTTGCTTTGCGCTCTGTGGAATTATTCAAAATATAGGGATTGTCATGTTAAATAATCGAAATTACCTATCTTTATAATTAATTACCTTGTTCTTGCCATAGTTCCTCATGTTTTTTGGCGTCCTCTTCCGCTTCCTTGGCACACTCCTGCTGCTTTTTCTGCATTCGTTTAAATATTTCGGTGGTTCTTTCTCCAATAACTCTCTGTTCCCATAGTGCAATTCTAGCCGATACTTTCTGTGTTGGTTTGTTTAGTGAAATTTCCTGCGGGAACAAAAATACATTTAGAAACATATCTAAACCTTCGATTGGTTATCGATCGCTAAGAAAGTTCGCAAATTACAAGAGATCAAATTGTAATCTACGATCGATTGATCCCATACAAGTTCGGAGGACTAATTTAATAAAACTTGACTTGAAAGAGACATAAATTGTTCAAAAAGGCTGAACCGAGTAAAGAATTAATATTACAGCTTTAAAGATGTACATCTCATTTTCATTCATTTCTGGAAGTCCATATTAGTAATTTAAGCTATCACAAGTACATTTAAACTACAGAACTAAGGATCACGATCACCATCTTACATGTAATTCAAACTAGAACTATTGCAGATGCTACTAAGCGCAGAAGATGATTTTCTACCTTAATGGCAACATTCTGTAAAACAGGAATAACTAATTTTCGTACCAAAAAATTTCTTAAATTTGATCTATTTAGGTGATCATATGCGTTCTATTGCATCAGAGCTACGAACCGAATGTTTCGATCACAAACTGTTTCCAACATCATAGTCGATCTAATCAATCATGTAACTTAGTCTAGAATTACTGCAACTATTACCAAATGCTTTCTCGAAGTTGGTTATTGTAAGAATTATGATCGCAAATTGAGATCGTTAGATTTGTTATTAGATTAGAATTCACGATCGCCAATACGATTAACAATCAAAAAAGATCAATCAAAGACTACGATCACTGGAGTGATGGATAAACCATCTTTGGAGGCTTCTTATTTAAAATAATCTTTCCATCTGATGCAATCTGAAATACATTAAAATTCTCGCAATCGTACGAAACTCTATTTAGGCGATCGCACGAGCTAGAAAAATTCTCTCGATCGCGAATTTACGATTATGTCTAAATAACATTTTTTTCCCGCAAATAAATTCTAAATTTGCATAATCAATCGTATAGGCTACGATCATTCATATAAACCTGAATTAATATAGACCCACCTGTAGTACACCCTTCTTGTCGTCTGTCTGATTATTAAAATTGAAATTAGCCAACCGGCTATTTTGGTTCCCGTAGAAATTGTGAAAATTTTTATTCTGTGTCTTTTGATTCAAATTTATCCGCTCCCGCAGCTCATCGACCGAACAATAAATTTCCATTTCATCAATTTTTGGTGTCGCCTCCTCGTCGCTCATCATTAGGATTTCCTTTTCGCTGCTCAACGAATTATTTAAATTTTTCTGTTGCTGTATATCATCAATGATGATGTCACACAATTCGGCCTCGACACTTTTACGCAATTCCTTGGCTTCTTGCACCGCTAATTGGCGCGCCTTCTCTTGTGACTCCTCCGCGAGTATATCGTCGATTGTACGATCGTTTTGATGTTCGCCCATCACCCAAACCCACGGTTCATTGTCTTCGCCGCGTAAAAATTCAACACTCTTGTCCTGGGTTTTCATTGTTTTTGGCTTGTTCTGGCTAAGCGGTAATGGTAGCTTTTGTTTATCAACTTCCTTGTCCCAAATCAACCAGCGGCGTATTTGTTCCTCGCGCATTTTACAAAAGAGCGTCTGTTTTTGTGTCTCATCCAATCCGGCCAGTATTTCCGGATCGACGTACATGTCGCGTAATATCTGTTTTAACATTTTCACGCTGCGGTTGTCTTGTAGTCTGCGGAATAATAGAAAAAAGACATATAAGTTTCGTGTGATAATTGCGATATATGTACAAATAAATTCGCTTTCGCTTTGTGTGTTCAAATATATTAAAATATAATTTTTTTAATTTAATTAACAAATTAATGAAATCGAGATAATTTGATTCGCATTTGCAAAATCTCTAATTGTCATGACTGACATAATAATTTTATTGCTGTACGTATGTACGTATACCCCCAACGACACGATATTAGTAACACGATGATTTAGCAATTTGGACATTCAGTAATGAATTTTTTGAAAATATATAGAGAAACGTGCGCTAACCTCATGCATTACCTAATTTACATAATTTTATGTTGTCTTATGTATATGAAATAGACGTAAGTAAAAAAAACAAACTCGAAATACAAGACAACTTGCTACTAGACACATAACATAAAATGATTATCAAGTTCAAAAATAATTGGATGTGGAAATGAAACGGCGAAGGTGAATTTATTTAATTTCTGGTGTTGCCTAATAGTGCGCTGCGACTTATGTATGTGTGTTGAATGTAGCTTAGCTTTAATTATTTCAACGGAAGTTCAATGGTAGAGGCAAAAGTTGTATAATGATATAGACTTGTTCGGTAACTAATGTGACATTATTGTGATTTAATGGTACATTGAGGTTCGCATTGAAACTTTCAGTGCGTAAATTTAGCAAAATTTACCCTTGTACGGCAGTTAAAAATATGGAATGGAAACTTATTTAGTGAATTAAGTAGCATCGATTTCGCCAGGATGAGGAAATCTTATTTGCTCCTAGAATTAGAATATTTGGACCAGACAAATGATCGCCTGTGTTTATTGTTCGACCAAATTCCGATCATTCCGGAAGTTAATTTAAAAAGAAAGCGCTTTTATGATTCGGCACTACAATTTGGGTTAATTGTATATGCCCATGAGTAGATACACCTACAAAATATTATATAAAAAATATTATAGCATGAATAATCAATACGGAGACATACTGTGATAGTATCCATCTCTCACAACGAATCTTGATTATAGTGCTCCTTTTAAACAAAGTGTTGTCCACTACATTCATGCAGATGGCCAATTACCCTCAGCCAAACCTCATCTACTAGATGATGAACGCTAAAAGGTAGCTAAAATCGAATTTCAGCATATGGTGGATCTAGGAATATGCCAACCGTCTGCATCAAATGTTTCTTCACCTCTCCACCTATAGTAAAGAAAAAGAATGACAACGACTGGAGACCGTGTGGCGATTATCGTCGTCTGAATGCTAGATCGTTATCCAGTGCCTCATATCCATGAATTCACACTGCAATTGAATGGATGCAAGTATTTTTCTAACATAGGATCTGATTCGGGCATATCACCACATTCCTGCGGCACCATAAGACTGCGATAATTACACCATTTGGCTTGTATGATTTTCGCCGCATGTCATTCGGTCTCAAAAATGCCGCACAAACCGTTCAAAGGGATATAAACGTTGTTTTGAGGGATTGGATTTTGCTTATGCATATATCGATGATATATTAATAGCTTGAAAATCTGAAGAAGAGCATAGTCGTCATTTAAATTTAGTCATTGAACGCTTAATAGATTTTGATTTAAAAATCAAACCCTCAAAATGTGAATTTGGTTCTACTTCGGTAACATTTTGATCTCATAAAATCTCTGAAAAAGAATATGAGGTCTACCAAAGTAACTTAAATCCTGCCTTGGTGAGTCATTCCAGGTGTAACAGGAGCGTTCCAACTTTTTGGGACTGGCAATGTAGGAGGACGCAGCTCTAAGAAGATGGGTGGGATTCCTACTACGATGGATGTGTCCCAATAATTAATTCGGTGAATCTTAATTCTTCTGGTAATAGTCTAACCGTAAGCCGGCCTCGGTTTGCAAAGGTTAGAGCAGCTGTCTGTAAACCATATGTCAACACAGGGGAAATAAGGGAGCGGTACATAGAGATAACCGTCTCATAGACGGTTCTCACAGAGCCCCTGATGACACCGAGTACGAATGGTGGGAGGTCGAATTAACTTTGCGGTTAAATAAGTACCAAAATATCGCATCGTATCAACACGGTTGAAAGTGACACGAGACAACATTATTTGCTGGGGGTGGTACAAATCTCGGATCAGAGCGGTGAATTTATGGGGGTTTATTTCTAAGCCCGCTAATTTTAAGGCACCTAGTAATTCATGCAGAATGGATTCTAATGCTCTGATCTCTCGTGCGATGAGTATAATATCATCTGCATAGACAAGTATGAGAGGAAGTTGTAACTCAACACGCTGATCTAGTTTCAACTAAGGGAATTGGTCTGCCACAGTTAGTAAAACCTCATTCAGGATGAAATTAAATAAACGGGGAGATATGGGGCATCCCTGTTTAACTCCTTTGCTTTTTCTTGGCTTTTTCTGTACAAACATTGAACCAAACATTTAACAATATAAACTAATTATCATTCATTACAGTGTCTATCACAGCTCAAATATATGGAATCAAGATCTCTGCTAATTACCCATAAATGTAAATTAATTAATTAAAGATTGGTATGCAGAATAAAATAAATCGGAACTAATTTGTTTTGAATTTTCAGGAGTATCTCATAAGTCTGATCCAGCAAACTAATAAATTTTGTTTCAGAGCCCAGTGATGCTGAAAGAAATTATAAAATTAGATTAGAACTGTATCGTTCTGTGCTACTAACTATTGGCTATACCAGGTGTCTGTAACCGAGTCAATTTCTATCATACTAACTGAACCTATCCAAATCCTCTTTATGTTATGTGTAAACGGATTTTCGGTGAGGCCCGGCCATCTCCGGGAGATCCTGTTTAATGTTTGGTCCAATCAAATCAAATCAAATCAAAAATAAAATCTCTGAAAAAAGAATATTACCTTCGGAAGAAAGCATTCAAGCAATTATGGAACTGCAGCCTCCGAATTCGATCAAACAGATATAAAAATTGGTCGGCATGATAAATTTCTATCATAGATTTTTACCCCATATATTGCTGAATTATTAGTACCAATCCATCATCATGGGGCCGATTTAATCAAAAAATGTAAACCAAACGAACATTCATATGGCCAGAACTGTGCAATGAAGGTTTCGAGAATTAATTGTGGAAACTTCTCGCTTTCCATTCAAAAAAATTACAACCGGCAACAGCCCGCTATTCAACGTTTGATCGAGAGCTGTTGGCGATTCATTTATCAATAAAAAATGTCCGACACTTTGTAGAAGGTTGTGTTTTCACTGTTTTTACAGATCATAAGCCAATCACCCCTGCCAAACTGGTATCAACTGGTCAAGTTTCATGATAATCGGTCAAAGATTGGCCTAGTTCCGTTCTAAGACTGTGTCCGAAGTCTGTGATAAAACCTCGTGAAATAATTTTTTGACATTTGTTTCGTAATTATTCATTCATTCCCCTACATTCACGATTTTTTATTATGCTATCCGAAATGTGTAATAAATTTCCCCGCCTCATAAGTTTTTTCCCCACGTCATATAGTATATGTCAATTTTAGTTTTCATAACCTCAAAGTTTTTGTGACAACTACTAAATTGTACAGAAAATTTACAAAAATTAATATTAAAGTAATCAGCCAAAGTATCAGCCAAAACATTTCAACAAATTGGATTGTTTTTATTGTAGATAAAAAGTGTAGTGGGTGTTCTCCACAGCTTGAACTGATGGCATTTTTGTTATAGGTCGTATAATGGCAAGGATGGGCTTGAGCCAGATATAAATTATATCGTAAGCAATATTTCAAGTTAACTATTGAGTTTGAAAAAGCAAATGCTAATTATATGTTTGGTTTAATTCAGAATAGATCCACAGTTGAAAATGTAGAGATTAAAGTTGAATCAGATATATTCGAAGCAGAGTTCAATATTACTGACAGTTTAGAAATCTCAGGTAATGAAAAATAATTGGAAAATGACGACGATATCGAAGTAACAAAAGATGATTCTGAAAGTGATGAATCAAACTCTGTATCTGAGAGTAATGAGGAAGAAGAGTGGACTGAAGCAACTTCAGAATGAAAACCCTGGGTAATGTACTGTAGATCGAACGGTTGTGGTATCCAATCCCAGCGTAGTAGAGAAACAGCATAGCTGCAGATAGTCAACAAAAAGATGAAATGTCGGGTATAAACAAAAACATACTCCAGGTGGCTCAGAACTTAGATTCTAAATCCCACGCCAATTTATCGGGCACGATATATCCACGGATTCTGGAGGGAGCAACACGACATTGCAAAGGAAATGGTCGGTAGGCAACCAGGATGATCCTTTTAGTACTACGGAAGCAAGGAACAAGCGATACATGAATGGCCCTTTGGTGGAAGAAGTACGGCACTCCAAAGAATACCACCATCAACCCCATCGCCAGGGAATACCACACTGCTGTGTGAACTAAACAATGAGGAGGAAAATACCTCCTCCATCAAGCATAAAAATTCCAAGCCAACTGCCGAAGCCACGCCCAGTGCACAAGCAGTTATAATAAATAACGCGGAATTAGTAAATAAATTTGAGCAAATGGAGAAATTAATCGCGCAGCTGAACAATGAAGTTGCCGTGCTAAAGAAAGAAAACCTTATGCTAAAGGAAACAGTAAATAAAAATAACAACGCAGAAACAAATTGGAGACTACAGAAATCCAAGAGGGCAAATAAGAAATTTAGAAAAGAAACCAACCCAAGCAAGAGGAAAGCTGAATCATCACCAGAAGTTGGGTCAATACAAACCCACATTAAAACTGGCACAGCATTTTCTGGATCAATAGTGCATGAGACAGAAAAGAAAAAACAGGTATCACCCCCGATCAATATTCTAGGTATAACAAACCACGGTAGTATTCAGAAGTAGTACGAAATGACTACAAAGTAATATCGCTCAGCAATAATATTTGGAAAATAAATACAACAGAGCCTGAAGATTATAACGCTCTAGCTAACAAACTAAATTCTGATGGTCACCAGTGGTATACCTATACGAGGACAAAAATGATCGATCAATCAAAGTAATGGCAAGAGGTCTCCATCCAACTTGCTCAAAAGATGAAATTATTGAGGACCTGCAAAACAAAGGCCTGAAAATAATCGATGCAGTCAACATCATCAGAAAAGAGAGAAGAGAAAACAGGGACGGAAATGTTAAAATCATGAGAAGAGGTCTCCCACTTTTCATGCTAAAGCCATTTCACCAAAACTTCATTCTGTAAAATAAAAGGATATAATTGCTGCTATGCACTACATCCTGAGAACAAAGCCAGAGGTGGATCAGCTATCTCCATAAAAGAGTATATAAAACATAACGAAGAACCAAAAGTTGAGAACCTTTCCATACAAGTCACAACAATCAAAATACAATTAAGCAATATTAAAACATGCAGTACCTCAGCAATATATTGCCCTCCAAGATACAATCTCAAACAAGTAGATTGTACTAATCTTCTCAAAACGCTAGGAAGTGTCTTTTTAGTTGGATGTGACTATAATGCAAAAAATACATATTGGGGATCTCGGTACTTCTTTATTACAAGAGGGATTTCAGATAATTATATCCATATAGCGAATAGTGAAAGTCTATCATCAGATCATTCACCAGTTATTATGCTACTTAGCCAAACAATTATTTTGAAAGAGAGCAACCCGAAATTAACGAGCTTCAAAACCAATTGGGATCTCTTCCAAACACAGTTAACAGAAAGAATTAGTCTGCAGAACCCAATCTGCGTAGGAAAGCACTCCAAATAATAGGCAGGAAATGAAGCGCAATGCTAGCTATCCAGAGGAAGTGAGAGAACTTCTTAAAAAGAAAAGAAAAGCACGGAAGAATTGGCAAAAACATCGAAATGCTGAAAATAAAAGAGTATTTAATCATTTGTGTAACAAATTAAAATACCTTATAAAAGACATTAAAAATCAATCAGTTAATAAATACCTCAGCACTCTAACTGGGCAAAAAGATACTGATTATTCATTATGGAAAGCAACTAAGAATATTAAAAGACCTAAACTTCAGATTCCTCCAATTAAAAATAACGAAAATTGGGCTCGAAATGCTAAACAAAATTCAAATTTGTTTGCAAATCACCTTGAAGAAATATTCCAACCTTACCCAAAACAAACGGAAGAGGAAAATATTACACCAATAAATAAACAGGATGAAGTACATATTACACTTATAACATTGAAAGAACTAAAATGGGAAATCAATCGTATAAGGCTCTAGGATATGATCTTATAACGGATCAGATAATAAAACTGTTGCCGGAGAAAGCGTTGAGGAAACTAGTGCATATAATTAATGCAGCATTTCGACTAAGATATGTACCAAGACAATGGAAAGACAAGAAGTAATTATGATACTTAAACCGAACAAACCTCCGCATGATTAAGCTTCATATAGGCCAATTTCTCTGCTACCAACATTATCGAAACTATTTGAAAAGGTTCTTCTTAAAAGACTAAAACCAATTAAATCACTAGAAAGCAAACAAATATGCTAACTATATTCCTTGATGTAGCGCAAGCATTTGACAAAGTATGGCACCAGGGGCTAGAATTCAAACTTCATCGAGATCTTCCGGAGTTCAAATTTTAAAATCATACATATCAGAGAGGCACTTTCGAGTAAAATATGAGAATGAATACTCCCAACTAAAAAGAATAACAGCCGGAGTACCATAAGGGAGTGTTCTTGGGCCAATCCTATACCTGCTATATACTAGAGATATACCAATTACAGAAGAAACAATGGCGACTTTTACCGATGACACGGCAATACTTGCAACAGCAAAGAACATCAATGACTCCACTAGTAAATTACAGAGGGCTACTAACCTAATATGTAATTGGACCAAGAAATGGCGAATTAAATTAAATGAAGCAAAATCCATCCAAGTGAACTTTACAAAACAAAAAGTTAACCATGTACCAATAATGATAAACTCAATAGTAGTACCCAATGCAAACACTGCCAAATATCTTGGTATGACTTTAGATGCTAAGCTTAGATGGAAGAAACACATAAAAAAGAAGAGAGAAGAACTAAACAAAAAATTTAGGAAAATGCATTGGCTCCTAGGGAGATAATCTGAACTAGCGATCCATAACAAACTGCTGTTATACAAACAAATTCTGAAGCCTGTATGGACATATGGTAGCCAACTCTGGGGATGTGCCAAGAAGACAAATATCAAAATCATACAAACAGTTCAAAATAAAATCCTACGATGTATTGTTAATGCACCGTGGTACATTCGAAACGACAACCTCCATCGAGATCTCAAGATTGAGCTTGTCGCGGATAAAATTAAGCATCATGCAATAAAACACCTACAACGTCTACACCAGCATCAAAATCTGGACATACGCTGTATGCTGACTACATCTCCAACAAGAAGACTGCAAAGAACCAAACCACTGGACTTATCGCGACCAGGAGGTCAGTAGACTTACTGTGGCGAAAAATCTGAGGGAGGAGTAACACGAAACTGGGGATCGGTTTGGCTCTTGAAACAATTTAAGCAAACCAATCTAAATTGAAATTTAACCATAAATTAAATCAACAATGAAGAAAGGCACAATTTATATTTCTAATATATATGTATATAGCATGTTCCACTTCCATCACATTACATGTAATTATATATAGTTAACATATAGTTATGCCAAAACTCAACATACATTCAATATGTGAATGCGCCCAAAATAATTAAGAATATCGACCTAATATAAAATTCACACCAAACAACAATCCAAAATTAAAAATGCGTGGGAAGTTACAAGAAAACTAAAGTTCAAGTTTATAATAAAAAGACTTACCACTAATTGAGTTTAACCAAATTCATATAGGTATAATTGGACAACATCTGCCTTCTTCTTCGCTTATAAACAATAAAATAATTAACAGATTTTTAATTAAGAAACGAAAAAATTAAAATCTAAAAACGGGAGATCTTTAAAAATTATAAACCATAAATATTTTTTTTTTATAATTTTCTTCAAGAAATGTTATTTATTTATAACAATAAAAAAAAACAAAAAAACATATTGACGTGAACCAGTTTTTTGTGTTTTGTATTGAGTTGTTAAAATTTCTTTTTACAGTTTTGACAATTTATTAACATACGTTGCGTCTTATTACCTCGTTATACGTGTGTATGCATATTGCATAACGCGACACAAAATACAAAATGCAGATAAATTCGCGCTATTGTATAACAAAACGTTCTCACGTTTTAAAATATTGTTGACACTGTATATATATGAACATACAGTATATTTGCATGTACAGTGATACACAAAAATTTTCGTACAAACCTAAAAAGGCGATAAATCACAAAATTTACTAAATTCAATGTATGACTAGATATCAGATTCAAAGACTTGTTGTCTCCATAATTAGTTCTATGAAACTCAGTTTTAAAAAGAGAGCGAGAGATCTTAAACCCCTTTCCGGGACATATAACCCAAGGTTCATTAATAAGAATGAACCCTGGATATTGCCATTTAGAAGATCGGAAATGAAAATGGCTCTAGCATGCTGACAGCGAATTGCAAGTGGCTGAAGCTTTAAACTTTTGCACCTATCGACATAAGACGGTAGATCCCTTCTAACGTTGTCGCACAACGCCTTACGATGGATGATCAAATTGGTTTGTTTTCCAAGCATACAAAATGAGAACTTGTTTTTGTATCGTCTCGATTCTACTAATATGACTAGATTAAGTACGATAAAAACCATCGGATTATTGAACTCTTTCGTGGTTTGGTTAAGAAATCTTAACATGAAACATGCTTTTGCTATTATCCAATCAATATTTTATAACATATACGACGACGAGCGGGTAAATGACCTTTTTTTTACATTTTTTGGCATTCAAAAATATCAGATTTGACGCTAATGACTACAATAGCATCAATTATATGTAGAGGAAATTAATTTTAGGTCATCAGCATAAAATAGACAACGATCGTGTATTCTGGAATACTCGAGTGCTCGTTCATCGGATTAGAAGAGTTGTCATTTATTTTTACAAACTGCACACGTTCAGTAAGGTATAGGAATCAATCCATTTTTTCAAATTATGAGCAGTGGAAGTGGTTGATTGAGTCAAACGCCATGCCAAAGTCAGTATAAATGACGTCAAGTTGAGCCTAAACCTCAATCACGTTCAGTCCGAAATACATGTGCGGTCACCAAGAATTGATTCGAATAATTAAGGAATCGCTGACAGTAAAGAAATGTACCTATATTGAGAGATATCTTGCCTATTACCAGATTTGGAAAAAGAAACGATATGAGAGGATTTCCAGATAGCTGGAAAAATTCCCGATGAAAGTGATCTATTGAATAAAATTGACAAAGGAAATGCCAAATTATAACCAATTTTTTTTCTGGACCACAGCAATCTTTGAACTGACGGAGTGATTCAATAATATTATTTGGGGTAATACAAGGTATACCCAAAGTTGGTATTTATACTATCACATGTTGCATCCGCAAATGCTCCCTTATCAACATTATCTAGCCTATAAGTATTTTGGAAGAAAGAACCAAATAAGTTGGCGGAATTATTGCCAGTAACATTATTGTAAAACATTGTCGACGGAAGACCACATATTTTCCTCCTAGTCTGAACAAAGTTACAATACGATTTGGGATTTAATTATTTCAAATCGTTTTAAACCTCATTCATATAGTTCTTATAAGCTATTTTATACATGCGCGCAATCAAATTCATTAGATATAGTAGAAAAGGCTGATTTAACAGAAGCATTGTTGGATTTGTTCCATTTCCGATATAATTTCTTCGCTTATTTAACCACGGAGGGTTATTACGATTATTCTTCTTAACAGAAATTGGAATGAATATTATAAAATATTTGCACATCATGATCTACTCGTAATTTAGTACATGAGAAGCGCGCCATTCCAGTTTATTGATGAGAAACATGAAATTAGGCTTAGCCAGCAAAAGTTCCGATTGGTTCAGATTGATCTCCATCGACTTATGGTTCGGTCATTAACAATATATGGAACCACAGACACAAGGCTTCAAAAAAAAACGGAAAGATTCCATAATTTCATAAAAACAAAGGAAACTCTCAAATTCTATCATTTTGTATGGTAGCCTCGTCCTTCAATAATTGTCAGTCACTATAGTCATACTTTATGTTGACGGATTTTTTTTAATCAATTCCGCCCACACGCATGTTCGATAAAATTAAGATCATGTGACTGATGCAGCACTGATGCTAGGAATATTATAAAGAAGCCATTCCTTAACAATACGTAAGAAGTTCATAAAGGATAATATATTTATAAACAGTAAACATTAAATGGTAATAACTTGAAGTATGCTTCCGATCATTATCCTGTTTGGAACGGAACTAGGCCAATCCTTGACCGATTATCATGAAACTTGACAAGTTGAATGGAAATGGGATTGTAAAATGGTTTTTGGATAATGTTCTAGAATATGACCATCTGGAACGGAACTAAGCCAATTCCTTTCGGGGAATTGGCGTATTAGGTGAATTGTCGTTTTCGGTGAATTGTTTTTGTCGTGGAACCAAAATATTCAAGTATTTTATCAATTGGAGACGAATGCTGGAAAGGTACAGTTGCACTTCTCAAAATATTAAACCAGAAAACTAAATAACCAGATCTCCACTGCATTTTCTGACCATTATTTTATGTTTTTTCGCATGAAGCAGATAACACGAAGTCTGATTTTTCGATTACCATCCGAGATCTTAAAAATATTAATATACCCAGATCGATTCAAGAAAGGTTAAGAATTACCTTGGAACACTATTTACACTATATTTGACCCCAACGATTAGGTTAATTAAAGCTATAACCCCACCTTGGTACAACAATAATATTTTAAGCTTGATCACCTTGCGCAATTTTATTTTCAATCGTTGGAGACAGACTAAACAAGACGAACTGTATAAACGAACTGTTAAAGCTCATTCATTACTTTACTAAATTGATAAATCTAAATTTACCACCTAAACCATTTTGGAAACACTTTAAATCCAGCACAAGACTTGTGATTGACAATGGCAGATATGATCTATTTGCTGATGTCCAAATATATAAATTTGCAATATCGAAAATACCTGTTATTGTATGGAGATGGTAAACTGAGACATGCAATCTATTTCGGAATTGTCAACAATAAATAAACATCAACTAGACAGCACCAAAATGCATTGCATGTTATCATCAAATATCATCCTTTCAGCAAAACTCCGACTATTTTCCCAAAATTGTTATAAATGGAGCAGTGATAAAATTTTCAATAACGGTTAATAACCTGGGTCTATACTTAGATAAAACCTTGTGTTAACAGAGTTAAATTAAATACCAGTCGGCTAAAAATAATAAAAATTCCGAAAAAGTATACGAAATTTATGAATTCTTCGTTTACTTATTGATTTAAGAAATAGTAGTATGACAGCATCTTTCCAAAGAAACTACATCAGTAATGGGAGAGATAAGTTACAAAACTCGGTTGTAATACTTTGGCGTCAGTTTTATTCATTGCAAAATCATTAAATTTGGCCAAAAACCAATCTAATAGGGTATAACGAGGGTCTCAACCAAAGCAGACACATGGCACAACTGATTTTCTTTCATCGATAATCCGGGGATCTCTGTCTATGATCACGCCATAAAATCTAATAAATCCCCCTCTATGATATGGAAAATTCCAGTTCAGGAAGGCTATAAGAGCTACCGCTCCATGGGGTAAGAAGAATTCGAGTCTACGAAGGCTGCACCAGCTCAATCGGGTTCAGATCAGACGAGTGTGGCGGTTAAACCACTAAATTTAGCTTTTTGTGGCGAAATCATTGCTGCAAATCTTCCTTACACACATTAGATGACTATTTTGAATCATTATCGAGAGATAATCAAAGTGATCCATTCGTTTTGTCATTCCAACCAAATCTCCTACCATGTTGTCACTAAAGTAACCCCATATCATCTCAGAACCATCTCTGTGCCTAACTGAGAGAATGAACAAGCCAAAACTCTTTTTTTTGACTCAAATATTTCGAATTTCGATTCGTCGGACCAAAGCATTTTTATTTCATTGCGAAATTTATCATTCCTCGTGGCACTTTCCCTAATTGAGTCGTTTCTTTATAGCAGTTCTGCCATTAGTCCTTGATTTTGTGAAATACTTTTTCACAGTAACCATTGATATTTTATGTTTTCACTTCCGTTGATTTCCGATAATCTCTGAGGTGCTGTCAACTTAACTTGAAATATTTACCAGCTGGTGAAAAAATATTGCCAAAAACGGTGGCAATGCTCCTGCTAAATATAAAGTTAGAGACATGTGCAAAAAAAATTGGTTTGACCAACTATTAGCAGTTATGGTGTCAAGAGCCAGTCACATTTTCCACAGTGACTTTCATTTTGGTGCAAAAGTCACACCGGAAGCTCTGCAGAATCTCATGGGGAGCATGACTTGATTTTATACGTAATAGCGAAACTTTAAATTTAGACCTATTCGAACATGAATACCTTTTTTATATTGTGCCTCATCAGCTTCAGTCATCTGATTTTACTTGAACTGGAAAAAATCCGTAATTAGTAAACAAATGTGAATTTTATAAGAATACTTTTGTGTACCACTGTATGTATAGATAAATCTTAAATATTCAGACATAATTATATTGAATAACTGTCAAATGCGATACAAAAGGCATACAAACTGAATTAATTTCATATATGTACTTATTTATATATGATTGTATATATATCGGTGGGTGTGGTATAGGATTGCTCCAAATATAAGTATATACGATCGCCATTCTCTTTTCGCAAAGATCGTGATGAAAACGCGATATTTTATATTGAAAGTAGTGCAAAGTTTGAATAGGTGCTCGAGAACATAAATTTTCTAATAAATTATAAAATATTAAATCGAAGGTGACCCAGAGAGAGGGCAGAGAACTGGCGGATATTTTAAATGTATACAATACATGCATGAGACATCATAAAAATAATTGACAAAATTATGAAGAGATTTCACTTTCTAAGTCAAATATGTTTTGCTCGAATTACATATGTACATGACAAACATAATAGCGACATGCGAAGTAATTATTGAACAAATGTACACACAATTCGCAGGTATTGTTAAACTATAAAAATAATTAGATCACAAAGTTGTAAAATTTGAATCGGGGATTTCTATAATGTTCGGGTACAAAATGATATAAGCTGCGACTAAACAGTTTTTTTTTCTTATTGTGTGTGCGTGTATCAATCTCAATTGAATTGTTAGCTAAGCTAAGTCTCTTTTATACAATTTTATATATGTTTCGTCTAGCCAAGATATTAGTTTTTTTATATTTCATTGTTATTCTACTGCACATTAAAAAAAAATTTGGAATTAATTGAGATAAGCCATGATGATGATGATTTATTTTAATTTAATTCTGTAGTATTATGTATTTGGCTTTTAGGGTGCACGTGGAAACTGGATTATGTGAATGGGCACAACATTTGTTGGCCACTTTTTGCACTAAATATGGGCCGATAAAAATTTGGTGCACATATTAGAATTTATTTATTATTAAGTTTGTCACAGCTTTAATTGCCGCTATTTACTCACTTCCATCATGTAGTGTTTCCAAATTTTTGACGTAACTCCACCTACGTCTTTGTTTTAATTGTATATGAGGGTAAATTCTCGGTTTATTATTGCGATCCCATTTTTTAAAGAACTCTTTTTGCGACACAAACCTAGGTTCATTGCTGAGAAAATGAACTTAAACTACAACTTTGTCAACCGTTTTTTAGCTATATGATTTTTAGCTAAATTATAATAAAAAATAGGGCGTTGTTTTTATGCCAAAATGAAAATAAATAAAAGTTGAAAAATATTCATTTTGTTTTAATCCAAACTTAAGTCACCATATTTTTACAATAAAAAATTGGCTTTTATGAAATAAAAACAAAGCCCTAATTTTTATTTTCATCTCAAAAACTAAAATATCATATATGTTCATATATTCGTATGCTTCAATTTCTTTTTTGTTGTGAAAACTAATGTTACATCAATCAGGTGTCGTTCTTAATTTCTCCAAATTAATTTCATGCGAAAACAATGTTTAAACCAAGCCGCGTAAACTGTTGGCATTAGTATTTTGATACTTGTATACGTGCCTAAAAATTATCTTCACTAACTGTCTTTGCCACTCTTAAGAACTAGCTATTAAACTAACATAAGCTTTCAAAATATGACGAACATTTTTGGCTTGGTTTTCTCGCCAAGATGTATTGGCAATCTTCTTCAAAACTAATAGGCAAGGACCCGAATAAAGTTCATACACCATCAAATTCAAGAGTAGAAAGCAACCTTGGCGAATTTTATGGTCATGGCTGTTATAGATAGGGCGCAGGAGGACGGAACTATAACGCCCATCAACTGGAGGAAGTTGGTAAAGGTCTTAACTGCATCGTCCATTAAAATGATGATGCAAAACCCTGGACCTAGTTCGTTCTACCGGATTGGAGCGTGGCTCGGTGTCACATTTAATTGACTGCTTTTGCCAATCAAACGTCGGTTACGCTCTATAAGAAGTCGGTAGAGAGCCTATATCCCGATTAGAAATAATCGATGACTCAGAGCGCGAGCTTGGATCTCGGTGGAAACTAGTGACCCCAGGAAAATCTTAAAATTAAACTGGTAAATAGCTATGTTGGAGGAGCCGAAGACTATATAGATTGGCTATTATTATCTGGAATCTGCAACAGAATCTGCAACAGGTGTGTATATTTCACTTATTTTAAATAAAAAACTTTTATTTTTGATTTTATAGTTTAATTCTTCCTTATGCTGACAATTTTTATTTTTGATTTTTTCGGTAAATCGATTTCGACTTGCGTCTTCCTCAGTACCTTGTTAACTATTATATTTCACTGTCTCAGTCAAACTCGCTGTCAAGTGGGGAGTCCGACACAATAGTGGTGGAGGGAATCATAATTTAATATGCATCAATTTCTGCAAATAAATCTCCATCACTGTAAGGCAGCCTCAGCTCCTGTACTGCTACAGATTTTATTAAGGATGGTATGGACTGAGTTGAAAAGTGTCTGAACATAATTTCTTTCTGACCACTGCTATCTCCAGTATGAATTTAGGTTACAAAACCTTCCAAACAAAATTTTCGGAAGCAGGAGGAAAATACGGATATCATTAGAACCATTCTGGGCAATTCCATTACCGGTATCAGTTCCAAATCCAGCCGTGTTAACACAAGAACTTTATGTTTTAGTAGACAAATTATCTGGCGCATTTTATAAAGGATTGTCGAAAGAACTCCAAAGTATTGAAAAACTCTAAAGCACCGGTTTGAAACGCACAGAAGACTTGTGCTAAGTGCTAAGAAAATAAAAGCTGCTGCGGATTGAGAAGTCCTCAAAGCATATAAATCCGATTTAAGAATTCCCAAAACAAGAGCATTCATGAAACAGGAGCTCTCTGAGGTGGCTAGGCTACTTAAAGTACTAACTTCTAGTAAATCCATCGTGAGTTACCTGCAACAATCGGATAAATCATACACTTTATGCCTCTGGAAAACCTCTATAAGAAGTACTATAACACAATTTGCTGAATATTTAATACTAGCTCCATAGAGAGGCCTAAAATAAATGGGGCTATATGCCGCGCAAGTCTTATAGTAAATAGGAAGAATCCTGTGGGTGTAAACAGTTTTAAGCCATATAAGTAAGCAGGGCTTGATGGCATTTTTCCAGCAGAAGCTCAGCAAACTATTGACCTAATCTAACCCTGGCTTGAAGTTATCTTCAAATTTAGCCTAGAACTTAGTTACATTTCTAGTAAATGGACTGCAGTGAAGCAGTATGAATACCTAATGCGGGAAAATTCTCCCACTGTCGTCACAAATAGAAGCTCAGGCGTAGCTGTAGAGGGTTACATTAGAGGTTCAATCAAAACGGATAACGGAAACAGCTCTCTATTCTCTTATGAGTCCTATTGAGAAACTTCCTGAATACAAGGGATACTATTTGGCTACCTTCCTAGACGTGCCACTCAAGGACTGGATAGATTAAATGCCTAGAAGCAGCTTGAATTTATTGTCCGCCAGGCACACCGCAAACAATCTGAAACTGTTGAAAACACTTCAAAGAACAGCCTGCTTGTGTATAAATGGAGTTACTTAGGAGCACACCTACTCAAACTTTAGAGATTCCAGTTTACCCCATCCCCTTAGATTTTGCGGAGCAATAATTGGTAGTGTGCCCAGCCATCAGGCTTAAATTCTTATCCATAACCGGTAACTACATAGGACACTCATCAATTTTGCGCAACATGCGGTATTCCTGATAATACATCAGTGGAGGTGAGGTTCCTAACTGAAATTCTTACGAGTAAGGACTGAGTGAGTGATGCAGTTATGAACAATGAGGAGCTGGGCTCTTCACGAATGGTACAAAATGTATGGGAGAATGTGAATGTGAACATCTCAACGTGACTCTTTTGCAATGTCTCTCACACTGAACTTATCGTAATAATGGGAGCTATAATGTAATATCTATAAGGGATATTCGTATTTTTACGGACACTCAGGCTATTATTAAAACTTCCTCACGGCAAAGGTAGCCCCGAATTGTCTTCCACCTATAAATCAGATGGCTGATTAGTTCAATGATCGCTTGACATAGGTGCCAGAGTATTTCAACATTGTGGGTAATGTAAAAGCATATGATCTTATATGTTTTGCGCTGGAGCCTATTTTCCTTTTCATCTCATAAGGC
Source organism: Tipula unca (assembly GCA_951394425.1). Taxonomy (NCBI): domain Eukaryota; kingdom Metazoa; phylum Arthropoda; class Insecta; order Diptera; family Tipulidae; genus Tipula; species Tipula unca. The sequence continues at coordinate 173,431,087 of OX596380.1, read as the reverse complement.
GAGCGGACCTTGCTGAATTACTGCATGATTTTTCTCATATTCAGGACGATTTGCTTTCCCAGCATGCACTGATTTTAGCACTGATTGCACCGAATGCTGGAAAGTCCGACAATTCCGAACCCTAAGTCATTTTGGCATATTAGTCTATCCTCAACTTTTCTTAAATTTCTGGAAAGAATCGTCGTCAGATTCATTAGCGACCATATCCCCACTCAGTAACATGCAACATGCTTACAGAGTTCATAAGTCCTCGGAAACTGCCCCATATGAACTTGTAAGCAGGAAGAGTCTTGCTCTCACCTATGCTGTGGCTTTTAATCATTGACGATTTACTTATTAATCTGAGCAATCACTAAATGTGATCACCTGAGTGTAGACGTGGATAGTAAACTTTCATGGAACAATCATTTGGACTACACGCTTCAAAAAGCGACTGCCATATTTTGGAAATATAGAGGAGCTCTAGGGAAATCCTGGGGTTTAAGCCCTAAATGTTGTTATCTTTTATTTCTAAATCGCTGATCCTACCGATATTATCGTACTTCTATATTATGTGGTGGTTAGTGATTAAGCATACAAAAATCTTGCTTGTATAGATCCATCACTAGGGCTATGTCCTCGAATCCACTTCTTGCTTCAGTTATGGACCTTTATTTTAGGCACTGCCCGTTCTGCAGCAATTCGCCTGAGGTGCATTGGGGTGGAAAAGGTTATCGCTACTATCATGGGCCATAGAAAAATCGAGAAATCGATACATGTAGTTAGCGACAGATTACTGCCCAAACTCCACTTCTCCAATTTATCCTCGGTGACTTATGTTTCGAAAGATTTGTGGATTTGACCGGATTTTCCCAATAACTTAGATGAGTCTATAGTCTTCTTCTCAGATGGCTCCCGCTCTAACCGCAGTGCTGGTTTTGGAGTCTACTCTCCTTGGTCTGATCTGATTGCACTGTTTTTCAGGTGAAACTATAATAGCACTGACACATAGTGTTTTGAGGCTTTGAATTTAGCGGTTAAAGACAAAAATATTTTTCTGTATACAGATAATAAAGCTGTACTTATATATTTAAACGGTTCCTTGACTGTTTCCAAACTCGTCAAAGGCTGGAAACATTTCATGAATCTTTTTGTTCCAACAGTAAGTTACTCTCATGTGCGTACCGGTTCATTGTGACATCGTAGGTCATGAGATCGCGGATTCTTTAACCAAAGGCGATTCCCAATCAACTTTTATTGGTCCTGAACTTGTCCAGTTTGTGAAAGGAGCAGTAGGTGTATCCGTATTGGGATAGAATCCTTTGTTGAATTGAGTATACGGAATCTACGTGGATTCCAACCAATTTTTTAATAAAATGAGCTTGATCGATCCAGATTCGGTCAGCTGATATGGCTTCGGCGGCATCTTATTCGTATAGGTGTAAACATGCGAGTAGGCTAGACGTCCTCCACTCCAGATCTTCGTAAGATCGACGTCAGGAATATTCAACGCTTCGTGGAAAGATGAGGGATGGTGCGGTAAGTAAGGTGGACATTTTAAATGGAGTACAGCTACGGATCAGTTCGTGCCTATGCTAGTCGTGTGGGACAGCCAGCCTAATCTAGCCGAACCTAACGCTTTTCCATGAATATAGAGAGTATTTCCGAGTGTAGCTGTCTCGGCCAGTTCTCAAGTAGGCACTTGCCTTTAGATTGCTGCTAATATTTTGTATGATTACCTATAAGCCGGTCATGTATATGGAATTTTATCAATTCAAATATTTTATTCGTGTGCCATATCCCATTTCGATATAACAAATAAGCAATTACACATCAATAAATATAGTTGTACTTCCATCGGCGATTACAACATACTTATTTTATTGTTATTGAATATGTATATTGTATGTCGCAATAATAATCGAAATGTTAATGAACTTATGTACATTTACGCTGATTGTTGTTGTAATATTTACAATATCACTGATAGTGCAAATCAATAATAATTAACGCAATTGAAGTTGTAAAGTTCATTAAAATTATAAAGTTTTGTTCATTAGTAGCTGTCGATCTATAATGTAAGAGTATAATTATATGGTTAGCCTCTATAACATCATCCATCATATTGAAACTATAAACTTAAGTTTTTTTTTTTATAACCTTTTAAATTGAACAAAGCGGAGAACAATGTTGAAGCTTTACTATTTTACAAAAGTTACGCGTCATTCACAATTCGGCAATTTTTTTTTTTTTTTTTTTTTGTGTGTGCACTTAGCCGTGGAAAAGTGTGTCAAATCGTATAAACGACGCGCATATTATTTTGACCTCTGTCGTATACTCAGCAGCCCGCACAAACAATATGTCTAATAAATGACCTTTCTAGTATATAGTGAAATCGCACATACGACTATATTATTGCCTTTGATCTTACAACAAGCTGTAGGCTCTCCTTCCAATTTTATAGCTAAGATTTTCAATTTCTTTAATTAGAAATAAAATAAATTGCAAATATAAAAATTAATGCTAACTCATTCTTCTGCAATTTTCTATTTATGATTTCAACGGTTATATATGTTACATATACATAATATATGTACGTACATAAGTATGTTTATTGCATATTAGAGAGAACGAACAATCAATGACGGATTCAAAAATTAATTGAATGAAAGTTTCTGTCGAGAGACAACGAAATATCATGTCAAAGTGATGAACGCGAATATTATGGTTGTGCAAGACTTTTAATTTCATGCTTAAAAGTTAAATGAAATTACAAACAAACTATACATTTGCATGTTTCTGCGCAACGATTTGGTGTGGTTGGGATTTTTAAAAATAATGTGCCAAAACGATGAAGAAGATTACACATCGGGTGGTAAACTCTTATAATAAGTTCTTCTCGTATGAAAGTAGGACAGAATATAATTGTATGTACTTCCGCATGCACACTGCATATACTCGAGACAACATTCTTTATGCACGAAGAATTTACAACAGTCATGCTTCATTTTTTACAAATTCTCGATGGTTTCATTTATTTATAATTTTAATCTTTAAGGCTGCTGCTATAAATTCTAATTGGATATCTGGATAGAAGTGGTCCACTCAAAATTACTGACATCGGTTGCATGTTCCTTTACTTTCATAGAAAATTACGGATATTATCGTTAACATTCGTAATGAATGTCTGTTGGTTTTGTAATGCAACACTAAAACTCAAAAAACTATAGATTCTTACAGAATGTGCGTCTTACCTAAATCTTGGTAAACCGCACGAATAAGATCCGGAAAATGTAAATATCACAGGATGCGTGAAACTGAAGCGGAACGACAAATAAATCAACGTGCTATAGAAATAGATGAACAAGGAGGATTGCGACAACAAACAAATGCATAATGAAGAGAAAGGGCCCCGATCAAATGAATGAACGGAACATCGTGCAAGCCGACCAACAAAGGAACGAAGAACAGTTTCGGTATGAGGACGGTGTGTAAATATATAGATTTGAAACGCAGCGGTACGCCTACGATCAGTAGTTCGCCACCTTCTCTTGTAATTGGTATAATCACCCAGTATGGTTGCATGTACCCCAATGAGACAATGTCTCGTTATAGCTCCCACAACCATACCAATATTGTGTCGTCGAAGCGATATCAGTTGGCGGGATCTGGATCGATCAAGTCTAGACCAGATTTGCCTGGTTATTATGCACGAAGTAGCATTAGACCATCTGTCATTCGTTTCTTTTATGGCTTCCTCCTGCAGCAGCAGTTTACAGGAAGCAAGCGATATTTATATCCAGCCTGCTTTGTGATATAAGACGTGATGTGCCTTTGGGTGCCTGCTCATATGCCTTTAGATTCCCTACGATATTGAAGTGGCCTGGCACCCACGCCAAACGGATGTTGAACTGATCAGCCATCTCATTTAAAGTTGCCAGACAGTTCTTGGCTACCTTCGATGTCAGGAAGTGGGGCTGTATCATTCTAATAGCATCCTGGCTGTCTGTAAAAATGCAAATACCTAGTAGATATTACATAATACTTCAACCAGTCCATTAATTCCATTATTACGATAAGTTCACCTTGCAAAACATTGCAAAAGTCGGGAAGACGAAAAGAGAGGTTGACTCCTAGTGCGTCACTGAATACCCTACAGCCAACCCCTCTATCATTTTTTGAGACATCCGTGAAGAAGCTTAGCACTGGATTGTCCATAACGGTCTCATTCACCCAATTCTCTCTGGTGGGAAACTCAGTTTGGAATCTCACCGAAGGGATAGCGTAGTCGGTAGTTTCAGGAATACTCCTGATGCACAGGATAGATGAGTTCCCTATATTGTTACAGGTATACATAGACATGGATGTGCAAGATGCAAGCTGGTTGGGCGCAAGATACGAGGGTGTGAGATGAAAGAGAATCTCCAGAGCTCGGGTAGGTGTGCACCTGAGAGCCCTACTTATATACAAGCAGGCGGTTCTTTACTAGTCAAAATGTTTAATGGCCACCAAACGACAACCCCAAACAGTAGTAAAAGTTTAACTACTGAGACGTAGAGCCAGTGTACTATATGAGGCTCCATACCCCATCTCTTTTTAATGGCATTTTTGCAGGAGTCAAGCGCTACGGTTGCTTTCTTTACTCTTTCTAAAACGTTTGGATTCCAGCTTAGCTTGCTATCCAAAAGTAGCCCTAGGTATTTCGCTCTATCCGTTTCGCTCTATGTTTGTCCTCATTGCAATGCAATGAAATTGAAAAACGAAACACTGGGAATGTGTTGCCGTGGTTACAATCACCTCTAAGATCATATATCTGGTACACATCTTGATAGCCGACATTTCTTCAGCAAAATACAGAAATACAATTTTAGTTTTCAAATGACATCGTTTAGCGCAACAAAAATGCATTACAATAATTTCATACCAACGTTTCGCATACCGCAGGAAAAATATATCACTAAATTGGTGCATTGCTGCGACTACCAAATGAAGGACACAAATTCTTGCAGATATATTTCATGAGAGATTCGAATGACAAAGATCAACTGCAACAACCACGATCAAATGATACAGGCACATTAATTGATTCAGGTTCCATCTATAATGGGTAATAAAAATACTCTAGACGGCTAAAGATACGGTAGGAAAAAGTAGTGGGAAGAGCAGTGGGGGAAATAGGTGGATTGGCTAGGTCACCAACACCCGGGGTGTCTGTACGCAAGAGAATTTATATAAACAGCGAGAATGATTAGCCTGTGATAATACCAGCAGATATTGACACTGCTACAAATATCAGAAACCAGATAAAAGTTTTCAAAGAAGAAATGGAAATGAGCACAAGTTCTATTCAACACGCGCGCCACTAGTTGTGCCTAGAGTTAGTGTGTCTGAAAGGCCTACTAGCAGAACGAACGAATATAGCGGCAACACTAAAAATTGCAGCAATACAGAACTCCATAATCCACATTCCAAGATCGAAAGTTAAAAGTTCAAACAGAAAGTCCCAGTGGCAAGCGTGAAAAGTTGTCTCTATCAAACCAATCAATTGTATCTAGTTATAGCATCTACTTTCAATAATCTGATGATCCTGTGGACTAAATAAATAGACTTGTAATAATAATATCGTTAAGTTCAATGCTGAATTCATACTAATGGCAGATATTCTGTTAAGAAGAGTATAACCAATTGGACAGTTCAAGAGAACTGGACTACAAAGCCGTTGTTCCTACTATGATTTTTAATGATACACACAACTATAACCAGCAATCAAACAAAGTTCAGCGAAAAGCAATAAAATAAGCAAATTGGAAAACATTCAAGTGGAGTGGCTCAATGCAGAACCTACTTATTGCAAATAAAGCAGATGTAGATTAAGTTGAGCAGAGGATAATATGTTCACTGCCTGTAATGAAAATATATCTAAATGTCGACGCAAAACTAAATTGCCATGATGGTCTTACGAGCTAACCACCAAACCTAAAAACTACATAAGCTCTATCAAAAGGAAGCAACCAAAATAACCAGCATGCATTAATGAAACAGTTTAGAGAAATTAATTATTGACCATTAAAATTCCGAACCATGGGGTTTCATATATAAATTCACCACGGGAAAACGGAAAACGAAAAAAGTACTCAGTACCCTAGTATAAGCGATGGTGGACAAAGAACCGCGTGTTGAAAGACACCAATACACAAAGAGAAATACTCGAACAAAGGTATACTGTTCCAGTTACCACATACGTGGATCAGGAAAGCAGGTGATAGAAACCCTCCCGATACTAAAGCCTATCGACCTATTATATTGTTGCCAGTCTAAGGTAAACTACTTGAGAAATTGATTACTGGAAGCTTGACGAGCATGTTACAGAACAGAGGTACATATACAGTGACAGCTATAGCTTCAGAGAAAATAGATCCAAAAAGGACGCTATGGTGAAAATGATCAACATAGTTAAAGAGTCCGAGCAAAAATACACTCTAGGACTCGTTCTAGATGTATCTGGAGCTTCCCATAATCTGTAGTGGCCAAGTAATATAAAAGAGCTAAAAAATATTAATTGCCCAGCAAATCATTACTCGATCAGAAACCACTATTTTTCTGATGGAATTGTCACTGTTATCACTAACCATAGCACGCTTCAAATTAGTCTAAATAAAGGTTGCCTGCAGGGTAGGCCCACACCTCTGAAATATTGTTTTCAACAGAGCATAAAATGGAGTTATACTTCGCCAAAAAGAACAGTTAGAAAGAAAACGTGGAGCTTAAAGTAAGGAACACTCACCACAATATACGACGGTCTAGTAGTGGCATCCTTGACATAAGCGTGTGCCGGATGGGCAGATCGCATGAATTGCCAACTTCGAAGGACATTAGTCAGCGTCTAAAAGTGTATTCTGCTTGGGATTAAAAAGGCCTACAGAATGATATTGACAGATGCTGTAGTACCTGGGTAATCCTGATTGAAAGAGAGAGTTACATTTCAAATTCGAGGTTATCAGATAAGCCAAAATCTGAGTTGAGACAACCACGGAAAGCGTCTATAGCACAATGGTAAGAAAGCCATAACAACTCGATAGGCGATGGACGGCAAGAAAATGTTTATTTTCTTGCCAAACATTAATGAAAGTTTGGTGAAAAAGCTATATAGCCTTAACACAGAAGTTAAGCTACGGCAAAATAGCTTAGGTGTAACAAACATTTAAACAATACAAGATACTAAACGAGTATGCGCCTCCAAACGGCAGGGAACAGGTTTCACATACATACATTGAAAAATGTAACTTTGTTTTACTAAGACGCTAATGAACATATGGGTAATTTATGGCACAAGGCTCAAGGCAACCTTCTTAATGTGCAAATGCTAATCTAAAATTGGAGACAGCTTGACCGATTAACTTAAAGTTACATAATAGATCAATTACCAGATTCGTTTCCTGCACGCATAAGGAACTGAATGTGCGAGCTAGCTCAGTATTTCATCTACAAGATATTTTTTTTGTTGATAAAACTTACATACCGCCCCATTACAATGCAATTTCATACGACCTAAGATAGTTTTTGAAAATTTCCAATACATATCGAGCATTGTGTGACGAGAACATCACAGATAATATTCAGGTATACTCGTTAGAAATCGTTATCGCTAGTGAAGAAACTGGAATTGAACGAGAAATCCCAGAAGTAGAATGTTGGTTGCTTTACGACAGGTTCATATTTCGTAGCTGCGGAAGTCTAAGTTTATTTCTCTAACACTGTCACATTCTACTCGGCACAAGGCATATGGTTCTACGGTTTCCTTTCAATTTTCAATCAGGTCAAGTCGAGTTAGTTCGTTGGCTATAATACTCTCTGTACTATTTAAATGTCCTGACACCCATATTAGCTGAATGTTCAAATGTTCTGCTGCATCTGGTTTAAAGATGAGAGGGTGAGGAGTTCTGGACTACTTGCGATTAGAGCGTTGTAATGGCAGCCTGATTGTCCGTAAAAATGGAAATATCGCTGGAATACAATATACCTCAACAAGTTCACGGCTTACCTTATCGTATTTACTTCATACTTGAAAACCGATACAGTATTCGAGGAGACGGAAAGCGAGTTTAATCAGAAATTCCTCACAGAACAACCTACCATCAACATTTTCCTCTTTTTTCGAATGATTCGTATTCCTGAATTTAGATCGACATCCCTCAGTCAGGCTTCTTTGGAGATGATCATAGTCAGGACATCATAGAATAGGGCCCGGATAAAAGGAGTTAGATGTAGTAGAGACTCCACTGTTTCTGTGAATGTGCTTAGTGCATCGATCAGAGCATGCCAGCAGACTGTAATCCCATACAATAGGAAATGAGCTGACTTTCCAGTATATTAGGTTTCCAATTTAGTTTATTGTTCACAGGTAGAAAGAATGCCCAGGCATTTTCCATGATCTGTTTCCATATAAATTTCCCTTTGCCATTGCATGTTGATACTCCGCCATATTCCCCGAGGCGATTGTGCCTCTGATGTAAGCTTCTATTTGTCTTTTCAGTGTTTTAAGGAGGAAATGAAAATAGATGGAAGCTGATGGGTCTAACATCTTTGGAAATGCAGTGTGAGTGTTTTCTCTGTTTAGGTATGAAATGTGCCTTCATTTCGGTTCATTTTTTAGAAATTGACATAATTTTGGAAATAATTTTAAAAGATAACTTCTAGCCATGGAATGGTTAGGCCAATGGTCTATTGGATAACTCCAGCGGAGGTAGTACCCCTCTTAAATACCCTGAGGGACCTCAGTAAATTGGACGTCAGAAGCATTCAATGCTTTGTAAAAAACTCAAAATAGTTTCCTTGAATAGTAGGCGCAACTTGCCCAACCTATTCTTCTGTAACCCTATAACCCTCGATATGCGACCTTAATCTATCAAATGAAGCCACGCCTATTGATCTACATCCGTTATACTCCGCAACATTATGTCTTAAATCGTTAAAGTAATTTGTAACAAAAATAATGAATCGAATTAATTTCTAAAATTGAAACACAAAAAAGTTCATCGCTTTTAACTCTATGCCACCTTGAGAAAGCAAAAAACAATCAAACGTTCAAGGTAAATATCAAAATTCACCGCGTATACTACTATCTATAAGACGAACAGTTTATCTTCTCGTTGTGGCTCAATAAAATCCAAACGTTGAGGAGTATAGTAGTAACACAATAAAAGGTGCAGTTTTGTGTATCGACGATGTTTTTAAGATTAGAGTATTAGACACATAAATATATACAAATCAAATTATATAAATAGGAAGCAGAATCGGTATGTGTATACGCTAGCTAACCTTCAATTTCAAACAAAACACGCTAATACCAATAATTACAAATTTTTTTTTAAACGATCAATGCTACTTCCACATTTTTTGTTGTGTTTGTTGTTGTTGTCAATAAAACTATATAAACTATATATATATAAGAGAATGTTTGTCTTTAAATACATTTACAAATTCTTTTTGTCAGCTTATACATATTTACTTAAGAATATGCGATCGCGATTATACGTTTTTTGACGATGCGCGTGCGATGATGTAACTGATTTAAATAAATAAATAATTTTGGTTACGTCATCCAAGAAAACGTGCACGCATATAGTTTTCACTTACCTATTTTATATTGTAATCAAATCACTAATAATTCGTCCGCATGCACGCCTGAAAGTGAAACAACATATAAGTTTGAATAAAACATTAGAATTAGTTAAGTCACATAAAATAAAATATAAAAGCGCTTAATTCATGCGCGCTAAACTTTCATTTTTTTTTACATATTTTCAGGAAGATATATGATCGTTACGGATTATGACATTTTATGATGTAATCTGATGAAAACTATTAATGCATGCGCGCATGTATGCATAGTATGTACTCTTAAGTTAAAAAAAAAAACAACAAATCTTAAAGAAATTTGGGTAGGTATACAATTTAAGTAAAGGCGGAATGAATATGTAATAATTTATTTTGATCGCGCGAAATGAATGTAAACATGAAGTCATTTTGGTTTATCAAAAGTTACGTACAATGACATTGATGAATATTTTTATTACGATTGTTGTTGCACTACATGCTTTAGGCCCAAATTCTTTTATGTACTTACTTGATTTATGGTGATATAAGTAAGCAATTTCAAATTTCACAATATTATGTGTATGTTGAATTAAAATTTGCAGCTGGTTTGACATAATATTGAATAAAGGTACGTCTTATGGTAGCGTTAATCGAACAGTGTTGCACCAAAAAATTTACAATTGATTCAAGAAAAAGAAATGTATATTTTTGAACCCGGACTACCGTTTTTTCGCCATTCTTACCTTTTCCGCAAAATTAGATTTCACCTTATCCAAAGTTTGGAAAGATGTGTTACGGCCAGAGTTGCTCCATTTGAAATGAACAATAAAAAGTATCGACTTGTGTTTGGAAAAGGTTCAAAATGCAAGAAACAAATATATCGAGGGTATGGTACTCTATAAGCTGAGAGATAAGAACTCATTTTCTTCCCAGTTATATCCTTAAAATCTCTATTTAAATGGTCACAAGAAAATATTTTTCAATACTTCCGCTCAACGACCTTTGCGCTTACCATATGGTGGCTCTTCTTTCAGAGACCGTACAATGACGGGAACTTTCATCAGATCTCTGATCTCGACATTGTACAGAACTCGGTGTGTGCCATCTATTTCGCGTTTGGGCCGTAAATCACCCGCATGATTTTTCTCTCAAATGTCAAAATCTCTCGTACTTATTCGTCAGCGCCCAACTTTCCCATCCAAACATTACAACGGGCGTGATCAACACTTTGTATAGCTGCAGCTTCACGGCACTTGAAAGGTCTTTAGATTTTATCAGTGGCTAAGAAGATATAAAGCACGATTGCCTGCTGCCCGGCGCATTTTAATATCCTCACCCACACCGTTATCGTGAGTGATAAGAGACCCGAAATATTTAAACCTCCTCACACTCTCAAACGTGTAGTGACCACTACTAAAATCTGGTGTGCCATTGTTCCTATATCCAGATGAGATCATGTATTTTGTTTAGAGCTCATTGATCTGGAGTCCAACGGAAGCTAAAAACTCTATAAGCGAATCAAGTATTAACCGCACTGTTTTCAACTATAGCACAGCATTGAGACTGTGTCACTGTTATTCTACACAATCGTAACAATTTTGTTGGCATTCCTAGATATGCCAGAGCAGACCACAAACTCTCTCGATTCATAGAGTCATAGGCCTGCCGTAAATCCAGGAACACCTGATGTAGAATTCCCAATATTCATGCAATTAAATCAGCGGTCCGCTCATATCCAGAGTTGTTTTTAAATTTATTCAACTCATGCATAGAGGAAAGAGTATTCCCAGATCAACAGAAATTACAGCGGATAAAAAGGCCTACAGCGAAGAAGGCGCTAGATGATGCTTGCTAGATACCGCAGGTAAATTACTTTTAGAGAATCATATGTGGGACACTACAGGAAGCCATTAAAAACAAAGGGAACTTGGCGGAGAACCAATATGGGTTCCGTAAAGCTCGCTCTACCATTGAAGCGATTAAACTCGTAGTGGATACGGTTCGAGAGGCAATATCTGATGAAGAATGGAAAGGAGGTTCTAAAAAGTATTGTGCGGTAGTTACATTAGATGTGAAAAATGCATTTAAATCGGCGAGTTGGGATTGCGTATTAAACGCGCTAATCAATAAAGAAGTCCCTCTGTATTTACTTAAAATGGAGGCTTACTATTTTAGACAACGAGTTTTGAAGTATGAAACCGATGAAGGTACTAAATATTATCAAATTTCTGGAGGTGTATCACAGTAGTCTGTGCTGGGACCCACATTGTGGAATGCCATATGTATGATAACATTTTTAGACTGCCGATACCAGTAGAAGCAATGGTGGTTGGTTTTGCTGATGATGTTGCGATTGTAGTTATTGCAAAGTACAAAGAAGAAGTGGAAGAAATCTGCAATTGGAGTATGGAGTAACTCAGGATTGGTTATCATCTGTGGGTTTACAGTTGGCGGAACATAAAACAGAAGCAGTGCTAATCCCCAGTAGTAAAAGGTTGGAATTCATGACGGTGGAAGTTGGTGGTCAACTGATTCAGTCAAAACAATCTATTAATTATCTGGGAGTAATAATTGATGCTAGAATGTTCTTTGAATCGCATTTGGATATCGTTGGGGAAAAAGTTAATGCGAATTATGCCAAACGCAAGAGAGCCGCCAGAGCCGCAAACTGTTGCTGAGTATAGTGTATGGAGCACCAATCTGGGCTAGTGCTATGGAGAGAAGTACTTACAAACAATCGGTGGCATCTGTTTATAGGTTAAGCGCTTTGAGGATGGTTGATGGATTTAGATCGGTATCAAGTGAAGCCGTGTCTATTGGCGGGTATGCCTCCAATTGACTTATTGGCTAAGGAGCGCGAAAGAATGTATTATCACCGTGCAAATGGAGATAAGAGAGAAAATCGTATTGTCGTTCGCACAGAGACCATCAACATGTGGCTTATTTACATAAGTTTAAGCAAGATGATTCCCCTTATTGCCCAATGTGCGAAGGAAAACTGGTAAACGTGCAGCATGTATTTTTTGACTGCCCGCGCTTCGAGGAAGAAAGATTGGATCTATATAGATCTGTGGGAATTGACTTATCACCGTTAACATTTTTTGTTGATTGTATGCTGTAGTCCGCAGAAATTAGGGAGGTGGTGTGTAAAATGAGTGCAAGGATTATTAATACATAACAGTAGTTCCACGAGACAAATATAGGCATAATAATTTGGGGGTTAGGGTTTAGTCGGTAAGAATCCGACACTCTCACATGTTTATGGATTAGGTCCACATGTGAGGTCTAAAGAAGATTCCCCCGCCACCTCAAAAAAAAAAAACCTGATGTACGGAGATAGATGTCTCGTAATATATAGATATAGAATATAGAATCATCAGCAGCGAAAAACCTGGTCAGTGACTGATCGATTCGGACGAAATCCTTCGCCATATTAATCGAATAAGGTCGGAAGACAGTGTCACAATGGGATGGATCCTAAATGCAAATCTAAGCAGTCTGTATTTAAGGTGACTCAGCTACAGTCTGTGACGAATTATGAACCACAAGCCGGTCAGTAAAGTGTCCATTCGATGATTCAAGTACTGAAAAAAGGAATTACGTGAACTGCGCTCATTACTGAGTTGTTGAACTTTCAGAACCTCGGCCTTCCACCATTCACGCTTTTTCCGTTTATAAATCCGCTTAGTTGCTTTAAAACTTTATTTTCTCTTGGGATTGTCAGATGTTGTTGCACTTCACAATGTGCTATATTTTGTTGCTCGGCTGCAAGACGACACTCGTCATCAAACCAATTATTCTTGGGTCTGACTTTGACTATACATAAAGTCTGTTGAGCAGCACTGACAACCGAACTTTTCAGTACCTCCCAAAAAGAGTTCACACAGTCAGATTGGCAGTTAGCTTCCTCAATGCTGTCGCTGACAAAATCCTGGTATCGTTTGTTTTGATCTTCATTTATCAGACTTTCACAGTCGAAACATTTTATGCTTTACGCTGTGTTCCCAGAATTGTACGTACATTTCCATCGTAGCTTTGCAGCGACCAAATGATGAGCGCTGCCTACGTATTTGGTTGCTGACCGATAAGCTTGCACATCCTGAACAACCCGAGCCCACCCTTTTGAAATTAACACGTGGTCAATTTGGCTGCGTGAAGTTTTGCGAGGATTTGCGATTTTTCTAAATGTATTTGTTTGTATTGGAAGAATGTGATTGCTACTCTAAGGTCATGAGCAATCGCAAAGTTTATCATTATCTTACCATTATCAGGCGCAGTTTCGGGTCAGGAGTACGGAGCAAATTTTTTACACATGCCGGCCTGATTTATGCCAGCTCTAGCATTATAGTCCTCAATTACCATTAAAATAGACCCCTAGTGTAGTTTACGCGACATGTGAGTGGCCCCCGACCACAGGGGCATTATCTAAATAAAAGAGAATAAAATGTGCACGCTCAGATAACATAAATAATAGGTATGTGCCTAATATAATCGAAAATTGTTCATTAAAATGCATTGAAGGTAATTCTATAAATTTGTCACCACCCGTATCACATTCATCCTATAGAAATTTGGCCACTGTATAGTTTAGAATTAAGGAATTATCTACATTAGGTACATTATCGTTGTTGACTATAGTCAACGTATACGTTATCGAAGTGGTCTACGGATTGTCGACACGTCGACGTATAGAAAATATTAGATGACACGTAAACCCCCATCCCTGATTACATTGAGAACTATGGGTTTGTAGCATTGTGACGTTAATTATAATTAACATTTTGAAAATTGCCGCATCTTTTCACACCCTCACAAAAAACTGAACATTTCAATAATGCGGATTCGCTTCACATCTATCAACATTTCAAATTCACATCAATTTTATGTTAAATTCCAGCTGTTCCTTAACCGTAAAATTATATGTCTAAATTATGTTAATTTTTGTTGATGTTGAATGTTTGTCAAAGTCACGTGTTTCTCTTTCGTCTAATCAATAATATAACTCCGCGTGTGCTTAGAAATAGTAATGTATATAGATCCGCTATCTTAATACAGCTTTATAGTACATACATATATGTATATACAAATAACATAAAATAAAATCCAAATCTAGTTTAACGATCACAAGCATCCAACTTGTTGAAATTGTGTCTAGATAGAATGTATATGCATCCAATTTGAAATTGATTTGAAAACGAAAGTAAATCTGCATCCAAGGTTGGTGTGATAATTGAATTTAAAAATAAAAATAAAACCAAATATGCAAATCCAATTTATCGTTCGATCAAACACCAAAGATTCTGTTTAAATTAATTAAATCGATATTTATTAAGGAAATATTAGAATTTCTTATAACTTATTACTTTGATATACAAAGTTTGTATATTGTTGGCGACATTAAGACGACGCCAAAAATCTTAAACAACACATTATATATACGTCTGCATACTAATGTTAGTGTGTATATACGATAACGCAGCATGAATTTAATGTCATGGCAATCATAAGGAATTCTGCAATGATTTTGTATTATAGTATAGCGATAGAACTACTGTAAGCCACTATAATATGTATATACGAGATGTGAAATTTGAAGCTACATTTTACCAGCTTATCACACGATTTTGTTATATGGTCATGTGGCCGTTGAGATTTTTTTACGATTTTTTAATTTCTAATTAAAATAAAATTATTTTATTGTGTAAACTATATAAGAAACAAGTTTTTTTATTTTTTTATTAACATTAAGTTCTTAATTTATTTCTTTGGTTTGTAAAAATATGGTTATATCTTTGTTTTGTATTTTTTATTTTTAACGGATTTGACCGATTTCGTGCAAGAAAGTAACAACAACTAAATTTTGTGGTGTAAATAGTGATTAGAGTTTAGATTAGTTTTTGCAATCAATATTGATTCATTTCTATGTTAACAACAATTTTTAATTGAATTTCACATTTCAATATTTCAGTATAGGCAAGTAATGTTATACGAGTACGTTAGGAATCAAAGGTTCAATTCGATTTAAATTCAATTTTTTTAATTTATTAAATTGCGTATTTAGTATTTGACACAACATGACAAACTTTATAGTGAATCAAATAATTTAACAGTGTGATGAAAATAAGTAACGAAAAAATGTAACGATTTTATATATTTTTCATACAGTTTGTAATTCTTCATCAGGTGTTATAGTATGCCTAATTCTTCAGACGATTCCAAAGAGACCATATTCTTATACAGACAAAGTGAAATTACACGAATCGAAAGATCCAAAAATTCAGAAAAAAATATATTATTGAGTATCCAACCAATGACTCAATTTTAAGCTCTGAAATGGATTTGAGTAAAGTTTCCAAATTTTATCGACGTTACACTATACTCTCCGGATTTAAGCCCTCTCAAGTATTTTAGTTGAACTTAGACTAAAGCCTATGCCATACCAGAAAAAATTTATAGTCACGTGCTGAATAATCATATCAATATTTCGCAGTTTCGCCACATTTCAATTTTATACAGCAACCTGCACACGACACCTAGAAGTATCGCACTACGGCATATAAACGATAATTACCAGGAACTCAACACACTATCAGATAGACGACAGTTCCAGAACTACAGGTATAATTATTTTATAATATCTTCAGTACTAGTAGCTCATCACATTAAGCCACCACAAGATAGAGCCAAAGCTAATTTTATTCGGTAAATCATCGGAATTAATACGTGCACTACAAGAATAGACACAAGTACTTTTGAGAATTTGCAGAATAAATTATAAGGTAGAACAAAAAAACATCATTACAATAAATTAGTCAGAGAACAAAAGATACGACAAATTTTTGCATGACAAGGAAGTCAACTGAGATTTACATACATAGTAAATCAAAACAGTCAAAACTACAATTGGTTCAAGTCTTACAATAACTTAGCCTAATTTGACAAAAGCAAGAGAAGCATGAACAGGCGTTGTCTAAACCAAACAGAACAATAAAAACTTCCAGTTCTACAATTACTCACCCTTGATGTACTTCGGATCCCAGATCCGATAAAATCAATACCCAATTTTAAAGGAAATCGAAACCAGTTGGTATCCCGGCTGAAAACAGTCGAAGGTCCCATAAATTTCTTTGAACCAATGGACAAAAACCACAAATAAGAATATATTGGAAAGCGGTGCAGAACAAAATTGAAGTATACTTTATTTATGTTAACAAATTTCACCTATAATTTTACTACTCATCTTTTTTCTCAGTGTAAAAGCAAAGGATTTGTTTGACTTAGCTGAATACCTTCAAACTTTTGGGGATAAACAAGAGTTTTCGTTTAATGTTTTAGCTTTAGGCAACACACCAACTGAACAATATGTCTATTTACGTTTATTACAATAACAATAAACAAAAGAAATTTTGCGAGCATCAAAAAACAAGCATCATCAAAACTCTTGTAAAACAAGACCCAGTCTACAATCATTCATGGGTGGCAATAAGTTCATTCATCAAAGAGGATGATGTGGCAAGTGCATTCATTGCAGAGTAAAAAAACCTTATTACGGCTAGAGCAGCACGTATTAAAGAATCAACTATAATACAATTTCAGAAAATAAAAAGTTTTGGGATTTCTTGCCACAATAAAATTACTAACAAAACCATTCCACTATTAATAGACACTGGGGCCAGTAAAAATATAATAAGGCCAAAGATTATTCCAAAAAATATTACTCCAAATCAACAAAAGGAAAGATCAATTTTCTTGGGTTCAATTTACCTAAATGACCTTTGACCTAACCTATTATGAATTAAATTTTCACAAATTTGTTGATGGGAGCCCAATCAAAGATATTAGTTCTTATAGGAGCCCAATCAAAGATATCCTAGAATAATAAAGTTTTAAAATTTTACTAATATTACCCAAATTTGAATGACGAAATATAAATATAAATTATGTGGATAAATGAAAATCTATTCCGAACCAAATACTTAAGTAAAATCGAAAGGGAAGATGAACAAATGTCATTAACAACACGGTACGTTCACACAAAAACCTACAGATACTCATATCACTACAAAAATGATGTGACTGACCGAATTCAAGAATTGCTACATAATGGAAATATACGGAATACATTCACAGGCAATATTCATTCCAATTTGGGGTACTGTCAAAAAACATTACTGTTGACACAGAAGCAAGCCAAACAGTTCCCCGGACTCGCAAGATATTATAGCCGCTTCTTTAGAAATTATTCAAAAATTACAAAACCTATGACCCAATTTTTGAACAAAGGTAAAAATGTCGATGTAAGAGACCCCATGAAACAGTTCATACTAACAATTGACGCATCAGACTAAACTCTCGGTGCAGTGTGGTCTCATATTCAAGATTACTTCCACGGTAATAAATTTACACTTGTGACTTTTAATTCATTCAGCCAATAATTCGTATGAATATTATCCATATTTTGCTGAACGATTTACGACTGGATACGACCGTTAAACTGTATAGGAATCTGATAATTTTCCGAATTTCGGGAATTGGTCATCTTGGAGGAATTATTTCCAAACGTAGATAAAGTTATAATTGTTAAAGATAGTTTTTGTAAAGATGATATAACTCATTACCTTAAACAAACCGCGATATTCGCTCCGGAAATCCTGTACGATAAAGTACACAATCATATAAAGAAAATTTTTCAGAAAATAGTAGAAAATATAACTTTTATCGGATGAGGATAGGCAGAATGCTTTAATGATAAAAGAACACAATAGAGCACATAGGATACTTCAATCGCCAACCAAATTCTATTGATTGATAATAAATATGGATACAATTAATTCAATACTTGGAGAAATTCAAGTCGTGAAATCATTAGGACTAAAGTCTCGTTGCCTAGCAACAAAATAATTTCTTTGAAGGAAGCTAGCTCCATCTAAAATAAAATTTCACGACCGAATGAAGCTCTAAAATTCATATCACATCAAAAATTGCAATAAACTGAAAGAACACAATTCAACAGTAATGCAATTGCTCCAGTGGTAGTCAATGGCACCATTATCCAGAATTATGTGAAGAGTATAATAGTATTGTGACGATAACGCATCACGTTAAACTCAATCACATTGCAGTATCGCCGTTAGTACAATGGTTACAGTCGTAGCTATAGAGCATGGTGTTGGAACAGATCGATGTAGTGGCAATTGTAGTTTTTATGACGGATATTTATTTGAGTCGACGACCACCGTTATTGATGCAATGAGTCGCAAAGGCAAGAATGATCATGATCATTTGTAGGGAAATACCATCTGTAACTATACGAGAGTTAAAAGATGAAACTAACCATAGCATAAATACGAACAAATCTCCTGGCTATGATTTAACTAATTACAGGTGAAATAATGAAAGCACTTCCTGAGAAAGAGGTGCAAAAACTTCATTATATACAACGCTTCATTTCCACTGAAATATATACCTCTGCAAAGGAAAATAGCAGAAATAATAATGTATCCAAAGCCGAACAAACCATCTAATCATAAAAATTCGTATAGGACAATTTCTCTGCTTCCAGTACTTTCGAAATTTTTGCGAAACTGTTATACAAAAGGATGAAACCTATAATACTTGAGAGAATGGTAATACCCCCACATCATTTCGGGTTTCGAGAAAGCCACTCAACCATAGAGCAAGCCCAAGGATTACAATGGAAGATGTGCTTGAAAATAAGAAAATATGCCCAACAATATTTATGGATGTAGCACAGGTCTTCGATAAAGTATGGCACCCTGGATTAGAATATAAGCTGCATCGAGATATGCCAAAAGAATACTTTCAGATATTGAAATCTTATATTGCTAACATATATTTTCGCGTTACTTGTGAACAAGAATTTCCCGAGCTAAAGAGGGTATTTGTAGGGCCAGTGCTGGGGCCAGTCTTGTATTTATTTTCACAAGCAACTTACCAAACAAAAGCGGGACAACAATAGCAACATTCATGGGCGATACTGCATTTTTAACTAATGGTTATAAAGTAGACGAAGCAAACAGAAAACTGCAACGGGCTACGAACCAACTAGGTAACTGGGCCAAAATATGGCGCATTAAGCTAAATGAAGAAAAATCAACGCACGTTAACTTTACCAATCACATAGTTAACTGGATACCAATACAACTAAATTCCAAACAAGTTACGCTAACACAGCCAAACATCTTGGCATGACTCTCGATGCTAAGTTAAAATGCGGAAAGAGCACATTAAAATAAAAAGGAGGAACTTAACATTATATATAGAAATATGTATTGGCTAATTGGAAGATATCCAGAGCTGTCAATACCTAATAAGTTGCTACCTACTATACCAACAAGTTTTAAAACCTACATGGACTTATGGTATTCAGGTTTGGGGCTGTACTAAGAAAACCAATATTTAAATAATACAAGCTTTCAATTTAAAGTGTTACGTGGAATAGTGAACGGTCCTTGGCACATAAGAAACGATAACCTACGTAGGAACCTCCGGATGGCATACATCATCGAAGAGATAACAATTCATGCAAAAAAAACATACAACGGCTTGGTCAACATCAAAATGTTAAAAATAAATAAATAAAAATTAAACATCTCGATACCAAATTTTAGTCGAACTTTCCAAGGACTCACATAGTAAAACACACCAAAAATTATCTTGCATCAGTGCTAGACAATTTTTCGTGTATTTTACTATGTGAATACTTAGCATGGTCGACTAAAATATGGAATCGAAATTTTTTTTTAAAAAATTTAATTTATTTTATTTTATAAATAATAAGAAAAATATATTATACCAGTTTACCGGAATTTAGTTAATATTTGTTTGATGTCAAAGATTCACATTGTACATGATTTTAATTTGTTTAACAACTCTATCCCAACTTATCTAAAATTTCAACTCAGTAGTGTGCTGAAGGTGCAATTCAAGTCAAGTGAAACTTATTTAATTGCACTCGAGCGATACTCGATAGACTTTAACAAAAAAAAAATGAAAAGTTCATAATGCACACTCATATTTATGTAGATTAGATACAAATGATAGATACTTAAATTAATTGAATTAAAAAAAAGATTGTACATATGTGAAAGTAACTGAATATATCGAGATATCTAATTATGTTGCTTCGTATCCATTGCAATTAACCGTCTTATATTTATTTTTCTATGATGTGCGCGATCACAAAAAAAAAGTACTTGATATATAGAGATCTTGACCGCGCGACTCTAATCTATAATCGCGCGGCACTGAAGAGTTATTGAAAAGTTCAAGTTCACAAAAATATATGGAACAAATTGTTTTGTTTGTTTGTTTAGATTTTAGATGGATGGAAGTGAAAGTTACCCAAACAAAATATTTGCATATAAATATTTGACACATGCAGATCGTAATCATAACGATACATAAGTGATTTAACTGTCAATCAACTCAACATCCGACAACATTGTTAAAAATTTGCAAAATTTCTCTGGGGGTTTTGATAATAATTAATGGTAATGATTTTATGCTTATTAGCTGCCATAATACGTACATTAACTGTCGATCGACGGATCGGTTACTTATCATTAAATTCAATTAGTATGTATGTACAATTGTAGCGTAGCTAAATCTAATTACATATATTTATTCCATTGAATTTGCAAATAGTTTTCATAAAAAATTTGACCCATATCGATCGACTATTGGCTGAATCGACGGTACTATAAAGTATTTAGTTATAAGAATTGTACAAAAGAATATATAAAATGAAATAAATTTACCGTGCAATTTATAAACTATTCAGGTAACTATTATTTAGTTGTAATAATAGTTTCCATGATCGTTGATCTGTATACATTCATATATATAGATATATATACTTTAAAAGAATACAAATTTTAAAGATGTACAGAGTACAGTTATATAAATTTGATCGATGATGATGAGTTCTGTATAAATTTGCAATAAAACCGTACATTTTTGAAAAGAAAGTATTTTATGGAAATCGTTGATTGAATAATCACTTTGATTATAAATTTGTGCACATAATTTTGATAAAAGTATCAAAAGAAAATCTAAGATTTGATTTGTTTTGCGCGATTACATCATCATTATCGTAATTTGATTAGCGTAGAAAAATAATTCAATATCGTATTGTACAATGGAAAATGTATAAGCGGTCCGTATAACAAAGGTTCTTTGATCGTAACATCGTATATGGAGAGCTGGTAAAAGTTAAAGCAAAATACGAGAATGGTATTTAACAATTAGGGTAAACGCACCAAATATCCAAAAAAAGTGACGTGGAAATGCTCATGTGACGGATCCACTAGTAATAATAATAAACAGTTTTTAATGGCATTATTGGCCCTTACTGAGTCAACAATCAGGCTCCAACGGGTTCGATCCAGCGCTTGGTCTTCATACTATTTTCGACAACTTAAAGAAGTCAAGTCGTTCTCTGCACCATGGAGCCATCGTCGCTTGCGCAACGACCACTACTATATGGTGGGATCTTCATCAGATCTCTGATGTCGACATTGTGCAGAGCTAAGTATGTACCATCTATATCGCGTTTTGGGCCGTAAATCACCAACATGATTCCTCTGTCAAATGTAAGGAGCCATCTCTTGTAATCATCCCTCAGCGCCCAACTTACACATCCATACATAATAACGGGCCTCATCAATGCTTTGTAAAGCGTCAGCTTCACGGTACTTGATAGGTGTTTAGATTTTAGCAGTGGCCTTTAATAATTTAATATTCTCACCCACACTGTTATCGTGAGTGATAAGCCCAAATATTTCAACCTCCTCACTCCCTCAAACGTGTAGTAGCCACTACTAAAATCTGGTGTGCCATTGTTCTTATAACCAGAGGTCATGTATTTCGCTTTGGACTCACTGATCTGGAGTCCAACAGAAGCTGAAAACTCTACAAGCGGATCAAGTATTTCCTTCACTCCGTTGCTATTCAGTCCAATCACGCATATGTCATTTGCATACATGCAAACTACTGATTGGAATGGCGAAATAAGATGTTGCGCTGAGGTGTTTCAGTTTTACGAAATATGTACTCGTACATGGGATTAAAGAATATCATGGACAGAGCATCCCCTGCCGAACACCCGAGTTTGATCGAGTCATAGGCCTGCCAGAAATCCAGGTACACCTGATGTACAGAGATGGAAGTCTCGTAATATTTATATAGAATCATCCGCAGCGAAAGTACTTGATGAGTGACTGATCGATTCGGACAACATCCTTCTTGATATTCATCCTTCTTAATATCATTAAATTTTTAACTCGAAATTTACAGTTATCAGTTACTATTGTCAACCAACATGAGTGGCAAATGTTGGTCATTTCTATTTATTGGAATACAGCTGTCAATTGTAAATTAAAAGCCCGAAAAAATTTCATCAATTTAGGTCGGGTTGCTACTATTTAACGGAAATGTCTTATAAAAATCAACGATTCTAAACTCCTATTGGTCTTTCTGTCAATTGCTCATTAAAAGTGTAAGTCGGATTCTAAAATACTAATTCGGCTATCTTTTGTCGATCGATTGCGATAGTCAACTGTTCTGTCTAAAAATTCGTCCATTTAGCCGGCAAAGATTAGACGCATAAATGACTGAACAATTGACCGACCTAGGACTTATTTCGTCTCAATAGTCAGTCAGTCTTTTGATTTAATAATTTTTGTACTAAGCCAAAAAAGCCTATTTCCAATTGCAAATGACTGAAACACGTGATGTAAAAAGGTCACATCTACCATGCCTAGTGTGCGGCTAGAAGAAATGCTGAACTGTCTAAAATGAAACAGGAATGGAAAATGATGAGAAACGACAACAAAATACTTACGTTTAAGGACGTTGATCCGGACTTTCAACCAGATAAAAATATAAAAGAATCTTTTCCATTGACCTCACCTCATCAACGCCAAACAACACCATCTCCATCACAATGCGCAACTGAATTGCAATCGACATCACATGAATACGTGTTCCATCGATATAAGAGGGATGCAATAAACAGTGTGAAAATAAGGAATACAATAAAACTACTGAAGAGCAGCGAATTATAATCAATAATAAATTCTGTGCGTTACTTGGATCGGAGAAAAAATGTTTTTTTTACCACAAAGTAAATATTTTGGAATCAACAAGAAGACGAGCAAATTCAACGGTACGGCCAGTAAGTGTTATATTCCGTTTCGACATAGACGACAATAATTTTTGTCAGGGATTACCTGAAAAATGGATCCGTGATGTCAAAACAGCGATCGGGAAGACCTCGTAAACATATCCATATACTCTTGCCTCCGAAGATTTAAAAAACCTCGATGTATGCAAAAAAAGTATTAGATAAGAAAAGATAAAAGTATAAGATAGTTCGAATTATAATTGCACCTAAAAAGCAACTAACCGCTTGTAACCGGAGGCTACACCTACGAGGAAAAAAGCCGTCAAGTAAAAGTCAGGTATTTGACTAGTGATATAATGTTTGCAGAAATGCATGGGGATTGTATTAATAAAAATAAACAAAATATGTTTTATGAATTATATCGAAAAGTTATTTCTGATAATTTTATTTCCTTTACGAAATTGGCCCACGAAGAATGCTGGTCTTGTGAAAAAATATCAAACCATTAAAAAAACACGAGCCACACCAAAACTAATTTAGCAACAGATTGCAATATTTGGAAAATTCTAAATGAAAATAAAAAATGGTAAAAAAACGTTGCTGCAAGACAAGAATACCAAAAGAACTATCTGATTGATGAAAATGAAGAAACTGTTACTGTTTCTGTTGATTTACAAAAGGTAAGCATATTATATAAAACCTTATTACGTGATAATATTGACAGACATGTTTTCCTAAAAGGTTATAATGCTTCCCAGATGTAATGTGATTTAAATTTTTGGTCAAATTTAGTATTTTAAAGGTTCTGTCTAAAACGGTCCCACGGGGTATTACATTAAACCGAAAATCAGGTTTAATTAAAAAACTGACAGAAATTTTACCAGAAAACCGTTTATGAAGAATTATTTGAAATAAATTTTTATTCGAAATATTATGAAAGGTTTGTTGACCTGATTTTTGTAAGATTTCTTGTTGTTATTTGGTGTATGCTAGTTCGGTATTTCCAGTGCCTATATCCATTCGACAAATTCAACAATTTATTGGCATGGTAAATTCATGGAAGCATTCGCTTAAAATAAAAGTGCGCTTGCTCATGCAATACTTTTTGGTTATTCTTTAGGTGACGCCGTGTTCAGTATTACTACTGATTCCTGCATACCGCAATCAGTGCCGTCTTGCAGCAACCCAAAAATGGATGTAATGGAACCTCTAGAATATTTCTCCAAAAATTACAACCATCAGCTGAAACGATATATTCAGCATTTGATAGAGAATTACTCGCCATAAACATAGCGGTTAAACATTTTCGATATTTTGTAGAAGGTTGAGAATTTACGATTTACGCCTATTCTTCATAAGCTTTAAAACGGAAAGAAGTTCATCTTTTGGATTTTATTTCACAGTTTTCAACGAACATTCAATATATTGCAAAGATAATGTTGTCGCTGACAGGCTGTCAAGCACAAGCGATAACGCAACTGCCTCTAGCGAAAAAATTCTAAATCTTATATCTATTTCGAAATTACAGAAGCATGACGAGGAACTTCAGAAGTTAATTTCTGGTTCCACTCTTCTCACAACTAAAAAGTTAAAAACGGACCCAATTACTTTGGGCCTAACATGAACAAAGACGTTAACATCTGAGCACAGTGCTGTCTTTCATGCAAAAGCTCTAAAATGCCTTCTAGTGTGCCTTTGAACACGAAATCGGAATTAGGACAAATTAAACAGCCTTTTGGTCGTTTTGAACAGATTCACTTGTACATCATTTGGAGTCACTAAATGCATACATTTTGACTGCCGTTACCTGATGAAGGAAATTTCCACCGCAACTGTTGCAAAAACTTTTGTGGGAAATGATATATCAAGATTTTGAGTATACCTGTAAACATTACTATACAGATCAAGGAAGCCAATTTCAATCGAAGCTGTTCTCAGAATTATCAAAGCTGCTAGGCACACATCGAATTTGGAAAGGTCCTCATCACCTGCAATCTAACGGAGTGGAACGTTTTCATCGCCAACTAAAAGCATCTCTAAAAGCGAGAGGCGATATGATAAATTGGAGTTCACAGATGTCAATAGTTCTTCTTGGCATAAGAGCTACACCAAAAGATAATATTAAATGTTCGCCGGCAGATCTAGTTTATGAACAACCACTAAAATTACGAGGCGAATTTTTTATGGAAGTGATCCAGATCAACAACCAGTAGACTCCGATCAGGTTATTAAATATCTACGATATACAATGCGCACTCTAGTTCCACAACACTATGCGCAGATCTAGTTCGTTCCAGCTGCACCATATGCTCTGAAAAGCGATGTATTTATTCCAAAAACGCTGGATAAATGTGAGTTCGTTTTTATCCCGGTTGATAAAATTCGTACTAGGCTGACCTATCGCAAAGTTAAAATGTGTTTCAGTTTTCAGTTTAGAAAAAAAATTATTAATTTTTTTCCCGTAACATTTACTTGAAGAGGGATGTGTGGAGTCCTTCTCCACAATGTTGCAACCCCTGACCGCAATGAATTATTCACAATAAGCAATGAAAACAATTACAGATGTACATTATAATCCGATTTGTAAAAATTCATCCTTCTTCTAAAAAGATTATAAATCAATTCAGTTATCAATTGCACAGCAATACCCTCTTAGAGTTACAGCCCATCCCATCGGTTTTTGAGTTATCCAAAAATATTCGGCAGCAGTGGGAAGAATGCTGAAGAAGCATGGCGGATCCGATAAGGTTGCTGAAAATATATGCTTTCCAAATGGAATAATATTGCTACCAAAGTATTACCTGAAGTTGTGCGGAATCTCACGTGCATGATTTGAAACGTAATAACATAATTTGAAATTTAGACCAATTCGAACGTTTAGTGCAATAAATATTCTTTATTTAAATCTATTGTTTGTTTGTAATTTCAACACCTCAAGATTTCCAATTTAACTTCAATAATTCTTTAATTTCTTCGTATACGGCTTAACTGAATTACCCTACGTAACGTTTTACGTGTCGACGTAATCAACTCGCCCATCCCTGCTTACGACGACAGCGTATTCGTGTTTCATTTGTAGCTATCTTCCAATTATAACCAATATCGTCTTTGGTTAGTTCTAATAATTCTAATTTTTAAATTTCGTCCCTTTTAGAGACGTAAATGTCGGAATAGACGAAGCTTTTTACGGCGTTGGTAGTGAAACCTTTCTCTCAAAGTATATTATCGATGTTGAAATTAGTCTTGCTTCCGGTTCAAGTTTGAAATTCTACATTTTAGTATCCATATCCAAATCTCTCTATTTTGAACGAAACATGAATTTAGATTTGCGAAATTATTGATGGTGTGCAGAATTACCAAAATATAGATTACATAAATCAAATAATCTTCAAACTCTCATTATTTTTACATACATATGTAGCTCTAAATTGGTTTCTAATTTTTTCTATTACTCATGTATTTATGTATGTAGTTTTATTTACTATTAAATTTAAATATTTTTTTCATTACATTAAGCCAATTAAATTTATAATCACGCACAATTTTAGGAAATACATACATTAAACAAAAGTAAAATTTTTGATTTTTTATATTTTCGAATTACTAAAAAGTGAAAGAAAATTATAGTTTTTTTATGTGACCAAAATATTAAAAATGAAAACTTGTATAGTTTCATCGCTCCCCCGAAAATAAATAAAAAAATTTTAATGCAGAGATGTTGAGATTATGTACGATATGCTTGAAATTTTCCTCGTGCATTTTGTGGAAAAACAAAACAAAAATTTATGAAGGAATTTTTTTCGATTTAGTTTCAAATGCATATGTATACGAGTATGTAATTGTACATATATAGTGCGGATGAAGATGCAGACAAATCAGACGCAAACACAACAAAATATAATGGTATTTTGAGTTTTTCACTAAATGAAGGGGATTGAACCCTCTGGTATTTTATTTAATTTCTATATACCCCAAATTCTTTTATTTTATCATGATAATTTATGACGTTACCTAGTAACATAAGGGAGTGGCGGGTAAAATGAGATGATTTTATATATGGACATATATAATGCAATAAAACCAAATCACCACTAAATCCGCTGGATTACCAAAAACTATTAATTCAAACCTACCTCAATTTAAAATAGTTTCTTTTAAAATAGATCGGTCGCTCCTTCAATCTCGACTGCTTGTCGTCTTTGCCTACAATTAAATTAAAAATAGAAAACTTTATAACCCAGTTAAAAATATTAATAAAACGGTAGATTAGTGCAGGTAAGAAATTATAAAAAATTAATTTTCTATCAATAAATTATTACTATTTTGTGTTTTCTTCTTGTTCGTCTTATAACTCTTGTGTGTATAAATTTTTTTTATATTCGTTTAAATTGTAACAAATTAATTTGTTTATACCTATATGTACGTTAATTAATTTTAAACCTAACTTCGTGCCATATCTTTGTATTTGAGATAAATAAAATGCAGATTTATGATGCAATCCAATCATATATGTATATAGATGGAGTTACTCGTAGATAAGATCTTGAACTGAATTTGTATATTAAATAACAACATAAACATTTTACGATCATTACTTAATGATATAACTGTCAAGCATTGGTAACAAAGCCTTTATCTGTTCTTTTAATATGTCGACCGCTTGAAGACGCACAAAATTATAATTAAGTGATCCTAACACTCTATATATATATATATCAGGCGCGCCACTTATCTTAATGAAATAATCAATTTTGATGTACTTTGTATTATGTATGATAATTCTAAATGACAAAATGTTTGGGAATATTTGTGGAGCAGCTTTCAGTTTGATATTTTCATTGAAATAATTATATTAACCCTGGGGTCAAATCATAACTAAAAGAGGTAATCAATATAGAAATATTCACATGACATAACTCTTACTCATAAAGTTTTATAATTTTAAATGAAATCATTTTTGATTTTCAGTACCGACAGACATCCTATACCATATGCGCAAAGCAGCCAAATATAGAAATGGTCAATTTAGAGTTATATTCGTAAAAAGACTAAGATGCAATCTCTTTGAAAATATGAACTACTTTATAGTTCAATTCGATCCTAAATCCATCAATTCGGAGTTTTAGTTTTTGAGCAAGTGCGGCATCTCGTTTGAATCACGGAGACCATATTTGTTATGTCTCAATCTCGAGTAACCATTTACAGAGAACTTACAAATTATTGAGTCCTACTTCATGATTGTGAAATGGCTTTGTAATCCATGCAGTCCGTGGTTCTGTGACCCAGCTCAAATATTTTTGTTTTTTTATAGGAATTTTCTAGAACCGTGAAGTTTGTCGGAAGTTGGTCTTAAAACTACAAAAACAACAATTCGGATACATTTACAACAAACTTCACGCGTCTGTCCAAAAGTGTGAAATTTAGCCTAATACTAAATGTTAAAGATCAACAATGAAACAAAACCTAATATTCAATATCAACAGGATTAATGACACAATTTTAGTATTATATATCGTATACACATGTGTTGATGGAGTATGTGTACACAACAACAACTATATAAATAAGTCACCATTATAACTGCAATTTGGCAATGCTATTGTTCGAGACCACCAAAAGTGTTAGATGTGCATGAAGGGGAGTATTCAACAACAACACTTATATGTATATATTATAGTCACGCCATCTTGTTACAAACACATACTTAACCCGTCGCTCAACAACATGCTACATGACAGATCCAACCGTCCAAACCACATTATGGTCCATTCTTCTACGTTTTCGTCTGTATATAGGTACGTCTTCACAGCAGATATTGAAAAAATGTACCGAGAAGTATCTGTACACGAGCTGGACCAACCGTACCAATTAATCCTTTGGCGGAACGATGAGAACAATTTGTGGACATATACACTCACTACAGTTACCTACGGAACATTATCTGCTCCCTTTATCGTTACAAACAAAGGTGCTAACACCGTCGAAGAGCTGTTTTCGCTAAAAACAGATATTTGTGCAATCCTGCAAAGTGATAAATTTCATTTAAGGAAGTTTGTAAGCAATCATCCTGATCCGTCACAAATTAATAATGCAAAACCGTTAGATGAGCATCAAGACAGAGATACTACTTGGAATCCAATGGGATCCAATCGAAGACGAATTTCGTTTTGCTACACACTTTCCAGTTAGAAAGTTTCCAGCACACCGAACGATCGATTCTTTCTGAAGTAAGTCGAGTGTTCGACCCGTTTGGCTGGCTTTCTCCGCTTCTAATCAGATCAAAAATAAGCCTACAAAACTTGTGGCGTAGTAACGTAATTTGCTGCCCTCGTTGGCACAGTAAGTAGCGTCCTTGTTTTGTTATTCGAGGGTCTCGGCTTCGATTCCCGGTGGTGACCAAAAATCACGTTTAACGTAAATTGTGAGGACAATCTACCAGACGACATGCTAAATGAATGGCTAAAGTTGCGACAAGAAACCGAAAATTCAAATTCCATTCAGTTGAGCAGATGGATGGGCAGCACCCTTGACGAAAACCAGCAACTTGAAATACACGGCTTCCGCGATGCGGGTGAGGTGGCCTACTCCGGAGTAGTTGTTCTACGTGTTATCAAGAGGAATCAAAGAACATAAAAATCGCATAATAAGTTTCAAAACAAAGGTCGCACCGTTGAAATCTGTGAGTTTACCAAGGTTGGAGCTTCTGGGTGCTGAGCTTCTTACTAGTCATGTCCAGTCGGTCATCAACGAAACCAAGCTTATGGTAACACGTTTACCACTTTGGACTAACTTGAAAATAGTACTTGACTCGCTGTCCAGCGAACCAAGAATATGGGCAACGTTCGTCGCAAATAGAGTTGGAAAGATTACAAGTTTGTTCAACAGAAGTCAATAGCGTCACATACCCTCGAAATTCAACCCAGTGGACTGCGCGAGTCGTGGTGTATCGTTAGAAGAATTGAAAAATCACCCATTATGGTAGACTGGACCAAATTTCCTAAGCCAACCAGATCAATATTGGCCGGTACAGGCCAACCTTGATGTATCTGAACACTTTGAAGAGAAATCATCTAAGATTGCCAGCAACACAGTCACTCATGGAAAAAAATAATGAGACACTAACCTATATCTCCTCAACAGCAACACGACCACACATGTAGTATATACCACCATTGAAACGAGTGAATACAGCCATGTTCCAAAACATGTTGGGTGAAAGAGTGTAAGGAGCCTAACGGCTTAAATCAATGCCAGCAATTCATAAAAAATGTCAAAATTAGAACGAGCAACGCTTGTCAGCTAAGCCAACTTGTACATACGATGTTTAAGCCAGTGTCAAGGAAGAAACTACCAGGCATAAACATGTTTCGTGCGTAAAGGGGGACAGCATCAACTACCGGAAGTAGTAAAACCGCCAAAACATCACGCCTGAGACCCTGCTTTATATATCGTACTTCTCGTACCATCACCCAATACTTAATCGTTTGCACATCTCAATTGATTTTAACAAACCCATATATTCCATTATTGGTCTCAACACTTACAGCGGTGTAAACGACCCAACTCATGCCCGAATTTTTGTTCTATTAACGATAACATACGTAAAACGATATTTAGATGAGCTGTGGTTCGGCTAGTGACAAAGTTCACATTTTATTGGTTAATATTGCTGCAGAAAGTGAAAGTATATTTACGTGATGATCATGAAACACTCCAGTTCGATGTCATTCACAACAATTAAGATGTTGAGCAATTTTTTCGATTCATTATCTGATTATTTGGACGGCATTTTACATTTAAGTGCAGGAAAGTGTTAAATTTGCCAAATTTTCTGGTCATCTATCTTCACGTAATGGTTTAATTTACATTCAACGTACTAGTGATGGGATAAAGCAATAACTTTTTGTGCCAGAGTAATGGGAAATTTCACCAAACCAATGACTTGTTTTTTTCCAAAAACAAATCTTAAAAACGTCACACAGTAAAAAAAAATTATCTATGTAGATTCCATCAACAATTAAGTAAATTATTTTTTATGAAATGGGCCGCCATCTACTGCACAATAGAATAACTATATAAATAGTAAAAAATTGATGGCCCAGAATTCACGACCTGGTTTGTTTACCCTATAACATTTTTTTACAAATCAATTGACACAAAATGATATCTGCTTCGCATAAAACTGCTCTTTCCATTACATTTTGAATGGCTTTCCTTAGCATTTCGGCCTGTATTTATATTTCGACTTGATTTTTAAAAAAAGAACACTGCAGGTTTTGGGGTTCAGAGAATCCAAGAATTCATCAGCTTCAGTATATATATATATATATATATATATATATATATATATATATATAAATATTATATATATATATATATATATATATATATATATATATATATATATATATATATATATATATATATCATATTTTTTGAGGATCACTCAGATCAACTTGTTTGCATGACAGGCAGCCAATACCAGACAATGATTGACAACAGCTTTGTGTCGGTTGCTGCTAACACTCCATTGATGTGGTTTCAGCAAGATAGTGCAATAGCGTACATTGCTCGAGCTTCAATGGACCGGTTGCTCAGAGCTTATGAATAGGGCGTAATTTCGAAAAAAAATCGGACTCCTGTTGGCCACCACGTTCCCCGGATTTAACGGCACTTGATTCTTTTCTTTTCAACAACTTGGCAAGTTCGGCCACGCGTTGACCGTTGTTGTTATTAAGCTCAAGTAAGCTGTGTGAGCCAATATGTGGTATAGTTTCTGCGCTCCAACCGAGTTTTGCATTAAAGTCGTCCACACTAATTTTAATATCATGGCGTCGGATGTTACTGATGATGTCTTCTAGCTCCACAAAGAACAGATCTTTCACATCATCTGATGTGTCTTCTGTAGGCGCATCGTTGACGATCGTGGTCGCTTACTGACAGAGCGAAAGTCGATGATATGCTGATGCACCCGCTGATGGTTGAGAAAGCCGACTTCAATTTCTCCTTCATTCTGATGCCGCTAGAGAATGTATCCCATTCCCAGACCATTTAAGCTTTTGTAGTGCAAGTACGTAAAATGTATAAGTCATCGCCTGGCTCGATAGGTTCAGGAAATCTTCAGATCATCAATAAACTTTGCTCGTTCCATGTTCCATACTAATGAATGATGATCGATTGTTTTGGATGCGATTTTAATTAAGCGAAACTGGTTGATTTATCTTTTACGTATACACAACATAAATACATATTTGGTTTAGAGTGCATTTACCTCTTATACCTGTGCCGCGCCTATATATGGTTTATAGAAATTAAAGCAGACTTCAACAAGTTGTATACACGCATATACATACATAATATATGCGAACATAATTTTAAGGCCATTTCAACATATGCATTTTTTTTTTGCATCATTGAACAACTATTTTTGTATAGACGCATTCGATTTAGTGTACTTGAACTAGAGGTTATTGGAAATACTTAAAATTGTTCAAACCCGTTATGAATACATATATGTACACAAATAAATTCAATTAGAGTGAATTATGTATTCATTCTTTTGTCGTTAAGGTAACAAAAAATAAAAATATAAAAAGAAATTCCTATATACTTATGTACTTTCTTATAAGATTAGGAAGAATGGACCGGCGAAAATAAACTTCAGATACTTACCTGTGATAGATATTTTTTAGTCGGTAGCAGCAATAAATTTCCTAAATCTTAAATTAATTATGTTGAGTTTATTATTTATCGTGCATCTTATAATTCGGCTGACTA
Organism: Tipula unca; assembly: GCA_951394425.1. Classification (NCBI taxonomy): domain Eukaryota; kingdom Metazoa; phylum Arthropoda; class Insecta; order Diptera; family Tipulidae; genus Tipula; species Tipula unca. The sequence continues at coordinate 173,397,588 of OX596380.1, read as the reverse complement.
TATTAGCTAGCAAGTGGTACAATGAACAATATACAATACAAATCTACGTATATATGAATGTGTTTATTGTTATTGTTACAATATAATTGTTAATTATTATTACTTGGGATTTTCCGTCTTACATAAATTATGAGTATATAGTAGAGTAGGTGTTATGTATTAAGCATGTGTCTCGTGTGCATAGTTGACAATCCAATTGTTTATGATTAATGGGTAAACTGTTTATCGACATACATATGTGCATATACAAATTGAACATACGGCTTTCCATTGTTACAACTTTTATAATGGGATCTAATACGAATGTGACTTGTACTCATATTTCACGTATGTATATAGTATTTAGTACGATTCTGTTATTGGAACTGTCATTTGAATAATTAGGTCACTGTGATGCATACCATCCATAAAAATGTGGCTCGATTACCTCCATATAAGAATATAAATGTAGAAACCACGATTGTAAAATTATTGGTAATCATCTCAACTCAAGTTACACGCAGCACATTGGGTAATCATCAATGGTTGGTGCTGAAGCGCATGGTATCACCATCCAAGGTGACTAAAACGGGAACCGAATCAATAGATTAGCAAAAGAATTCAATATATTTTCTAAAAATCATAAATAATTTTCTCCTTTAGATTTCAAATAATAAACAGTGTTTCTAAAGGCCATTACTGTCCCCTTACTGAATCAACAATTTGGCTCCAATTTTTTTCTTAAATGTAAAGAACCATCTCTCGTGCTCATCTGTCAGCGCCATATTTTCAATTGGCATTTTAATACCTAAAAAAGTGTTTAACTTCAGCTCCGGTAGTACGGAAAGTGTTGGTGCCGTCTTGTTTCAAAAAGATAAAGATGATAATGAAAAACCAATAGCGTATATGTCCCAAAAAAATTATTCAAAAATGTTTGGCGGCAATACCGCCATCAAAAAATTTAGACCGCATACATCGAAGGTTATGAATTTACCGTTATTACAGACCACGCCAGCCCTAAGTGGCTTATGGGTCAGCGAGACTTAAGTGAGAGACTCGCCAGATATAGCGTTAAGCTCCAAGGATATACCTTTTCAATTGAACATCACCGAGGAAAAGATAATGTTGTTCCTGACACTTTATCATGAATACACTGTGATACAATTGAGAAGTTGGAAAGTAGAGTTCCAAGAGTGTTGGAAGACTTCAAAAGTAAATCAGCAGAATTCGACGAACAGATTCCAAGTTGCGACAAAATCACACTATAAACCCGTAACTTTCCTTCTTTCAGAATCCATGAAGATCGGATATTTATCCGCCTAGAACATAAAAAGATGGATGATTTATCAGACTTATCAGTATGGAAAATGTGCATTCCTCTCGGGTTGCGAGAAAGTTTAGTTCAGCAACAATATGATGACCCAATGTCAGCCCACGGTGGTATAGCAAAAATTATAGAAAAACGAAGGTTTTACGTTAGGCCTTCTATGGCAAAACAAGTCAAAGAATATGTATCAAAGTGCAGTGTGTGAGAGATGACCAAACCTCAAAATCACATAACGCGACCGCCAATGAGAAAACCTTATAATATCGAAAGCCCTTGGCAAAGGGTGTGTATAGACCTGCTCGGACCATATCCCCGATCAAGCCAAGGAAAAACAATGATCAATGATTCTAATAGTGCTAGACCATTTGACTAAGTTTGTGGTTTTAAAATCCCTCAGTAAAGGAACTGCGCAACAAATCACAGACTATTTGAAGAATGAGATTTTTTGTCTATTTGGGGTTTCTCATACTACCCATTCAGATAAAGGAAGTCAATTTAAAAGCAGTGAATATAAAGATCTCTTGTACCAGTTTGGCGTTAACGACTCTAAAACAGCTGTTTATTCTCCGCAGTCAAATGCGTCTGAGCGAGTGAATCGGTCTCGATTCTGTGTGGGATACATACATCATGGGATAAACATTTGTACGATATTTCATCTGCTTTGAGGAATGGGGTGAATGAAATAATTCAAAACACGCCGCATTTCTTATTATACGGATACCATAAGATTAACCATGGTCATTGACTACAAGATATTACAGCAAATAGAAGACATTTCCGAAGGTGAAATAATCCTACCTTTAACCGCAAGACTCCAATTAATTCACGACAGAGCCAAAATTCAAATCGAACACGCATATGAAAAAATCTCCAAAAGATATAACCTACGGAGTAGGCCTATCGAATTTCCAAAAAAACCAAAATGTTTATATTCGAACCCATCCACAAAGCGATGCATTAAAAAAATGTTGCACAAATTTTGCCCCGCAATTTATTGAAGGTATCATAAGTCAGAAAAATCGTATTTAATGTACCATTGTATAAGACATTTGGGGTTGTCCATCATGACCATTAGATACAATTAAGAGAACTGAATTCCTCGCGCACCAATAAATATGGTTGAGAGATTGTTCCAGACACGATTGAATTAACCCAGCAAACGATCGTAAATCAAGATAATTGCCACCAAAGTGATTTGTCAAATAACTTAAGCATCAATTTCCTTTGAAACAATATTTCCTTTAAGACACGATTTTGTGAAGCAGTTTCATTTTAGAGATTACTATTAATCGTACATACAAGTCAAAAGAGAAAGAGAATTCCAAACTTGCAAAACTTCTACTCCAAACTGGTTTTTCAGAATTTTTAGGCCAAGAACAATGAAATTAAAAGTTCTGTGGCTAGAAGCATTCGAGTTTTAGGTTAAAAAACGAGAATGGTGATGGCATAAAAAAAAATTCGCTACCTACTTTCAATAGGGGAATTCAGCCTAAAAATTAGAACATAAACATAATTTTAGTGAGGTCAAAATGTTGAAAAAAAAGAAAATTCTTCTTAAAAATGTTCATACAAAATAATCAGGTCGAATTTCCTTTGGAATTAGGCCGAATACTCTTAAGTCAATTTTCCAGAAGGAATACCATCGTTAACCACTTACATATATGATCTCCAAGTTCAATGAACCACACTTATATTCAATTGTAAATTTGAAAATAAATTAATTTCTTTCTTACTTTGTCTCTGTAACACAATTTTCTAATTTTAGCCTATTTGTTAGAGTAGTTGAACGTATATTGCAAACCATATGTTCTTTATTCTATCTTAACTAAAACCATACTCACTACTCGTACTAATGGAAATTTTTCATTCATGCACAAATATCATTGTTATACTGTATGTATATATACGTACAAGTTGTAAAACAACATGTGCGGTTGCGGAGAGATTATCTAAACATTTTTAAATTCTAAATTTAAATAGCTAAACAGGAAACTGTTTCGTTTTTATCATCGATTTTTAATGTGCTTGGCATGATAAGAAAACAATCAATTTAATTATTAAAGAATGAATAAAATTTTAAAAAGAGTGATTAAGCACAACATACACAACTCGTATATGTATATACATTATAATTACATTTAATCCGGATATGTGTATATCCGATTTCTTGTATTTTGATTAGAAACGGAAATGCAATGTATACACATCGATTGGGTCATAGTTGGAAGGCACAATACAGCCCATCGTGTCTCACGGTTTAATCGAAGGTAATTTCAATCAAAGTTCGGAAAAAACAACATTTCTTAGTAATAAATTCTAAATAAAATAATAAAACAACAAAATTATAAATTCTTAAAGCGATTACAAGAACTACATATACTCAATCATAATAAAAATAAATAAGAAACACTCCTTTGTGCTATATGTACGAGTATATACATATTTATAGTTATTTGAAGAGTCAAACAAAGAGCAGCAACAATGAGTTACATACGACTTGTTTATATCACACACTAGAACTTTTTTGTTTTTTAGTTGAAACTAACACAAAACATAAAACATTTTTATAGTTATAGAATTTTAATTAAAAACTAAAAAAAATTGATTACGTCTGCAAAGGGTAAGTAGTTAAATTAAGATCGTGGTAAAATTTTAATGTAACCGATCATGCGCATTATACTGAAAAAAAAACATTGACCTCATAACGTGCCTGTGATTATTTTATGCATTAACACATATTGTATAGTGTGCTCAAGGATTCGCGATGCACGAATATACGAAACAGTGAAGTGTAAATTTATTAGTCACCTCATAAATATACCGGCGACAAGACGTCGTATATACGTATAATTGGTCAATTAATTATCTGCCTTTATAACAGAGTCATCGTCAATTTATTAATCAGCCGTTTCACCACGCATATAGACACATAATGAATGGTTTAATTTGAGTGAAATTTTTAACAATCGAGTTTAATTTGACCGAATTCACAGAGTTCCGGTTTGTATCGGCATAGGTACATAAAGTTTATCCGGCGATTATTCTATCACTTGTCGCTTGTTTATCAGTTTTCCAAATAATCAAAATTTAAATATATTGGTTTTGATCAGAGATTAAATAAAAGTTGACTTGAATTAAAATTACCACGTTAACATATGGATTATGACCGAATTGATACATTGGGGTTGAATATAAATCAAAATAATTATTTCACTCAAATTCTTAGCATTCCTCTAAAGTCAAGATTTTTCATTTGAAATTCAACTTTTTCCAATCATATTCAATTTTTTTCAAATCAAACTCAACTACGTAGAATAAACATGAATTCGGTGCTGCTTTCTAGATTTACAACCGATGTCGCCAATTCGTGACTGATTTCATCCCTGTCAACAATCGGATTTGTACACTCAGGCTTCATGGGCGTTATTTTAACATCCAATTAACATCACATGTTTATGCTCCTACTGAGGAGAAGCCAGAACAAATCAAAGATGCTTTCTACGACGAGCTTGAAACTCTCTTGAGCAAAATTCCGCAATATGACATTAAAGTTTTGGGCGACTTCAATGCTCAAATTGGCAGTGCGGGCAGCGCTTATCGTAGCACCATCGGCCCAAAATCCTTGCACCCTACCTCAAACAATAACGGAACGGGTACGACGGGGCTAGCTTTGCTTTACAACTTGGTGCGGTCGCCAGCATATACTTCCCACATAAACGAATCCATAAAGCCACATGGAAATCTAACGACGGGACAACGGTCAACCAAATCGACCACATCCTCTTGGCCAAAAGGTATTTTTCTAGTCTCAATGACATCAGAACCAAACGTGGAGCTAATATCGACTCAGACCACTTCCTGGTAGTTGCTGAATTAAAATTTCGTATCTCCACCAGGTACAATCATCCTTTTCAGCGTATCACTCGTTGGAGCACAGCGACATTGAACAACGAAGTTACCAGGACCGCCTTCGAGACTACTTTATCGGGAATCTTGGAGGATTAGTGTGGTTTACACACTGACTCCGGTCAAGAACAATAGGACATCATCAAAACGCCGGTAACCGATGCCAAAACGTCCATCATAGGCCAAACTCCATCCAGACCTAAAAATCTTTGGTTGGACGATGATTGTCCAGGTGCAATTCGGAAGAAAGATCGCGCTCGTCAACGAAATCTATCTCAAAAAACCAGACAATCTTACAACGCTTACATGACTCAAGGAAAATTCCGAAAGCCGAAAGAAACGAGAATGTCATGAACAACAGACACTTAACATCCAAAATTCTAGCCTGAGACTTTCATCCGCGCAGCAGCGCTATTCGCAACGAATCCGATGAATTATTGATGGAAACCCAAAACCGTCCTCGAAGTGTGGCGGAGGTATTTTTCCTCACTTCTAAACAAATAGGCATCACCTTCCGACCAACAACCTCTCTTATTTCAATGCGATATTAACGTTGAAATGACTCCACCGCCCCTCCAACCTATGACGAAGTGCGGAACGTGATATCGCAGATGAAAAATTATGAGAGGTCTGGTGATTATTTGTTTAACCGCATGTTTGAGATCAACAATTACCGCGGTATAGCTTTGCTTAATACAGGATACAAGGTTTTGGCCAAAGTAGTCGCGGGAAAGTTATCAGCATACACCGAGAGGATCTTGGGTGATTATCAATGCGGTTTTCGCTCGAACAGATCAACCATCAATCAAACTTTCAATCTGAGGATGGTGCCATGAAAAGGACCACCTTATAGACTTCCAGCAGGCGTATGACAGCATTAAGAGGAATACGTTAAGGAATGTCTTGTCCTATATCTAGGCATACCATGAAAATTGGTTTCTTTGTGTCAAGTTTTAATGGGTGCCTCAATATGTAAGGTGTAAATAGAAGGCAAAATTTTGGATGCCTTCGAGATAACATCTGGAGTGCGGTAAGGAGAGCCGACAGCTCAGATTCTCTTCAACTAATCATTAGAATATGTCATTTGTCAGCTTAATATAGGGCACCGCAGCTGTCTATATTACAAATCATCCCAGTTATTAGCGTACGCTGATGATATTTGCATTCTGGGTCGCACCATCATCTTCCTGAAAGAAGTCCTCCTTCCGATGGAAATGACATCCCAATAAATTGGTCTTCAAACACCTACAGCGAAGATACATGGTGATTGCCAGAAGGTTGGGATTTTATTTCTGGAGTATGAAATAGTTGAAGAGTTCAAACATCAGTGAGCAAAACTGATCGGGGATCCTAGATATTTCTGTCGACATCGTATCGAGGATTGCAACAGGCTACCGGGCATTATAAGCCAACATTAAGGTCTTTAAGTCTCCCCAAATATCACGGAAAGTGAAACTGGACATCTACAAAGCGCTGATAAGGCCAGTTAACACCTTTGGTTGAGAGTCTTGGACACTAACAGAGCAAAACATCAAAAAACTTGCTGTTAGTGAGCGTAAAATAATTCGTGTAATTTTCGGTCCCATTCAAGAGGGAGCCACCTACAGGATGCGCATGAATCTTGCAATGGATCGAACTATTTGGAGGAGCATCGTTGAGGCGGCCAAATCCCTCCATGGGATGTAGCGCCAGCTTAAATAAAAAAAAAACATATTTTAGTAGAATTTGAACCGTATATCTAGATTGATAATTAAATTACTGTCAAATTTGTTTCATACCTTATTCAAATCGAAATATTTTTGAGTTGAAAAAGTAATACCTTGAAAGGAGTATTCGGACCAAACCAAAGTCAAACTCATTGCAAATTTTAGTTGGTAGCCTATGTTTTATAAAATAATTCCGCAAAGTTTGAATGATAGTTGAAGTCGAAAAAAAAAAATTAATTAATTGACAGGCAACTCGTTACAAACTGAAATCAAATCCTATATAAATTTGGAATTTACATTGCATTCAAACTTTATTTGTTAAATTCATTTCCATTTATTATGCAACTATTTGAAACTCGTTCGAATTTAAAACATATTCAAATTTGTGTTCAATCAAATACTATTCAAGCGCATTGTAGTGATATTTTATGCATTAAATAACAAATTAAATTTGATTAAAATTAAATAAAGATTTATTTAAAAATTTGAAAGCTTTAAATTGCACTGAAAAATTAAAGTTATTCCAGCTGAATTTGTTTGCTAAAAATTTAAAAATAGTTTGATTTTGAACAAATTTAAAAAAAAAATAAAGAATTTAAAACTTAATATGCCTTCAAATGACAAACTAACTATATTACATAAGTTTGATTAAAAAATAAACAACGAAAACAATGTGGCAGCCATCAGGATTTTTTTAAATTTAAAGGAAACTATTTGAGCAGAATTCAATTCATGTAATTTTTTTAAGTTTGAGTAAAATTTGATGAAAAATGTGAGTTTTTCTAAGTAATTTAAACATATTTGACCGAACAAATCATTTTCCATACATACAAGCAAATTTGAGTTTGACATGCAATCAAACATCATTCAAGTAAAATTAAATTGGTTGGAATTGATTTTTATGAAAATTGGAAACGATGTATATGATTTTCTATGGAAAATTCAATCTACTCAAATAACGAATTCAACTCAACATTACTCTTTTAAAACTCCACTTAAATTTTGGATCAATATTTTTATCAGACTTTTTTGTTAAAGCTTGATTTGAATGTAAAAATTTGAGAAAAAATAATTGAATATAAACTGATTTGAATTTGAATGAAAACTTACTATGTGGATATAATTAGAATAGAGATAATTGAATTGAATAGAATTTTTTCAACGAATTTCAAAAATGTATATGTACAAAACTTACATCAAATTTGAAAGCGGATTGAATTTATAAAATATATAGCGATAAATATTGAACTTTGACTGAAATTTATTTTTAATTTGAATTTAATATTTAATTAATTTAAAGTTGAATTAGATTTAAATCACAGTATAACTGTTTTCAAACTCGTTTCAAACTAAATAAATTAATAGAAGATTCTAAAATAAAGAGTTGGACCGAAAATATTGGCACTTTTGTTTAAACATTGCTCACCCCCTGTGGGACTTAGTAAAATTTGTTTGAGACAATGTGAGAATAGTATGACTATGAACAAATTTTAAAATAAATTTTGCCACATGAGAGTTTGAAGTAGTTTGGTCTTGAGATCAAACAGTTGTTAATATGTTTTGAGTGTAAACTTCGTTCAAATACTAAACCAACATTACTGTTTAAAAAAAAAAATAGATTACAATTATAAGCTACAGGAGTTTGAAATGTTCTTTTTAAAATTGATGAAAAATTTGAATGTATTTGGTGCTAAATGTCTTTAATTAACAATCTAAAGCATGTTAAGTGATATTTTATGTCCTGATGAGGAATTAAATTTTAACAAAATTGGAAAGCTAAAATTAAATTTGACAATAATTTGATTAAAGCTTGATTGAAAATTTGAATTAATTTTAAAAAATTGCTCAATCACCAAATCCCAAACTATAATACCTGTTCATGCCCTAGAAATAGTTTAGTCAACGTCGTTTTGAAAATTACCAATTATACATCAAACAAAATAATTCACGGGAAAAAGATTTGTGAAAAACTTCACAGGTTCTGGTATGTCATCTGTTCGGACTAACCATAATAAGTTTGACTAAAAAAAATGAGTAACCAAACAATTTATCTACTCAAATTATTCGCAGTTCAATCAATTTAGATGCTCAAGTTGATTTCAATTTACTGTTGTCATAATTTGAAAGATGTACTAATGTGAGAGTTGGGAAAGTGTTGTTTCAATTTAAGAAAGGTTTTTTATTTTTTTGCATTTAAGAACTTTTCATTTGATTATAAACTGATTTTAAGCAAATTTCAAAAAATGTGCGTAGTAGTTGAATCGACTTTGAAATAATTTGGTTAATTTTCGAATAAATTTGCAAATAAATATGCCTTCAGATCAAACTAACTATATTACATAAGTTTGACTAAAGTTTGATTAAAAAAATAAACAACGTAATCAATGTAGCAGCCATCAGGATTTTTTTCCATTTAAAGGAGAATATTTCAGTAGAATTCAATTCATGTAATTTTTTTAAGTTTGAGTAAATTTTGATTTCAAATGTGAGTTTGAAAGTAACTTAAACATATTTGGTAATGCAACCGAACGAATCATCACATATATGGTAATGCAACCGAACCAATCAAACATTCATGTAAAATTAAATTGGTTTGAATTGAATTTTATGAAAATTCAAAATTATCAAATACTCGTATATGATTTTCTATAGAAAATTCAACGAATTCAACTCAACATTACTCGTTTTAACCTCCATTTAAATTTGAAATCAATTCTCAGAATTTTTTGTTAGAGCTTGATTTGAATATAAAATTTTTAGAAAAAATCATTGATTATAAACTGATTTGAATTTGATTGAAAACTAACTATGTGAATATAATCATAGAATTGAGGTGATTGAATTGAATAGAATCCTTTTCAACGAATTTCAAAGACACAACTTACATTAAATTTGTAAGAGGGTTGAATTTATAAAATTTAGCGAAAAATATTGAACTTTGACTGAAATTTGTTTTTAATTTGAATTAAATATTTAATTAATTCAAAATTGAATTCGATTTAAATTATTTAGTTTGATCTTGAGATCAAGCAATTTTTACTTGAATGTGAACTTCATTTATAATAAACCAACATTACTTTGAAAAAAAAATCGACCTAAATTACAATTACAATACGTAGCAGCAGTTTGAAATAGTTCTTTAAAAATTGAAAAAAAAATTAAATGTATTTGGTGCTAAATGCCTTAATATGACAAACTAAAGCACGTATGTCCTGATGAGGAATTAAATATTAACAAAATTGGAAAGCTACAATTAAATTTGATAAAAATTTGATTAAAACTTGATTTGAAATTTGAATCTTATTTGATTACAAACTGATATGGATAAATGTTAAAAAAGAAATATTTGAATTGAATTTAATTTTTGTCTGGTAATTCTGAGAATTTTCAATAAAGTTTCAGTATGAATTCATGATATTTGGTAAGGTTTGAGCTTAATTTGATTGAGAATATGAGTAAAGTTTGATTTTAATATATTTCAAACAACATTGGTAAGGCTACTGGACGCCTTATTTTGAATTTATAGATAAATCGTCAATTACTATTATATTTAAATGGAGTTTGATCAAAATGTCCATCATGTTAGTCAAGCTCCATTCAAGTAAAAGTTTATTTGGCTTGAACTGAATTTTACAAAACCTAGAAATAATCAATTATCTAATCTACTCAAGTTCAACTCAGCTTTACTCAATTCGGCAAAAAAAATTTAAAAGAAAAAATTAAAGTAACCCTATTCACACCATTTTTAAATTCAAAATTAGTGAACTTATTTGAGTTTGAATGAAAATTGAAAACACTTTATTTATAAATTTGAAATACATGTTAGTTAAATTTGCATGGCAAAATGAAACATAAATAAAAATAATTTTTGAGTTTGAACTGAATGGAATATAAAATTTGATTTGAATATTTTTTATTACAAAAATTCATGATTATAATTTAAATCAAATTTGATAGTTGAATTTATAAAATAAAATTGAAACGATTTTAAATTCGGTCAAATATTTTTAAATCAGTATTAAATAGTTTTTTGAAAGAAAGTAATACTTTTTCTAATCAAACTATGTGTTCCACAAACATTTATTTATAGTTGAATTCAATCGTATTATAAATCAAATTTATGATCAAATACCTTTCAAACTCTGTTCAAATATTATATTTTTAGCAAATTTGATAATTATACTGGACATATGTCTTGCAGAGAGCTGAATTATGTTGGAGCCTAAATTGTTTATGTGAATCAATTTTTTTATTTTTATTCTAAAAAGGCTCTACATTTCATATTGGAATTTACACATACATAAACACAATAAATTTGCCAGATGTTTTATTTAATCCAATAAATTATGTAAATTATGCAAAACCTCTCATATACATAATAAATTTATTGATCTTCTATTCAACAAAACTTGGCGTTAACTTATAATTACTGGTAATGCGAGTAAGTAATTCATTCACGATTTAAATTAGAAAACAATAGATGGAATAAAATAAAATTAAAAATTAAATCATTAAATTAAAAACTAAAATGCATTTAATAGTTATACCCGTATTTAATTTATAGTTTTCTTTTTAAGATTTAGTTATTTGAAATATTTTTTTTTAGTTTTGTTTTGTTTACGAAAACTACATTTTTATAAGATACCGGAATTTGACCTCATTTTCATTCTTGTACTATTGTTTACATGATGTTTTTTTTTCGGTTTAGTGTTTATCACAAAAATACATAAATGATGCATCAAAAAAGGTTTATGCATTATGCTGCTGAGAAAATTTTTGTTATCGTTAAAAGAAAATAAAAGCGTCGGCGGATTTATTTGTTTGTTCTTAAATTTGTTAGTTTTTATATTTAACATTCACATTAACCATATGGTCGTTATTTTAGGTATAATTAGTTTTTATATTTTAGAAACTAATTAAATTTTATATACATACATATGCATATAATTTAGAACAACATGCTAAATATTCTAACTAATTACAGCGCGTCATTTTAATTGATGAAAGGTAAAAGTGTCTAAATGCGCTACATGCTGTGTATATATGTAGGTACATGATACTTACTCATAATAGCTAATTCGTGAATTTAGTAAATTTATCAAAATAGTTCATCAAATTTTATATAGTTTTCAGTTGTTTTTTGTTAAACAATTATAAACTTTCTCCAAAATTTTTATTGAATGCAATTTTTGAATTTTGAACAAAATTACGTCAAATATTTATGGAGATAGTTAAATTGTTAATTTTTTTTTTAGTTATTTTGGATAACTGTTTTCTGAAAGTGAAGATGCATGAAATGCATAAAAATGGTAGAGATTAACGGTTTTAGTTTTATTCATTTACTTGGTGCGTTAGTATTACGCACGGTGGATTAAATTGGAATGATTTAGATGAGTTGAGAGAGGTCTGTACATTTTCAGAATTTCACAAAATTCGAAGGAGAACTATCCTACTACAATATAAAAAATGTTTTTTGGAAATTATGAAACCTAAATTTGTGAAAAATTGATAGATTTTGCTTAAATAACATAACAAATTTGATGGATTTTTGTTTGAGGAGTGAAATCTTTGGAACGTATAATTTATTAAGAAATTTGAAGAATCTGGGAATTTAAAAAAAATTAAAAATTAATTATTTTGGAAAATTCGTAATTTAGTTATAAAATTTGAATAATTATTTGGAGTTTACTAAGATCGCGCATGCTAGCCACTGTGGTAATGTGTGTATTACCAGGCTACATTTTTCTGTTAATTCTAAAAAAAATTGTAAAATTTGAATATTTTTGTCGATCAGGTAATTTTGAAAATTTTATAAATTTTTAAAAATTTACATTTTTGCCGTTTCTTGAATTTGGAAGTATTTTAAAATTTGTAACTTCCTTAATTTTGTGATTTATCTTAATTGTCTTAAATTTCAAATTCATATCTGAATTCTGTAAAAAAATTTCAGAAATTTATGTAATTCTGTAAATAAGTTAACTAATTTTATAGTTATTGCCTTATAGGAATGTTCAAAATTTACTGAATACTCTAATTTATAATGAAACACAATAAAAGCACGATCGTTATAAAAGTAAAGATCATTCGACTTGTGTAAAACTAGTTACAAAAGAAAGATTTACAAATATTTTACAACCACTACTGGCTGGATCAACTCAAATAATATCAAAATCAATGCGCTGAATATTACTGAGATAGTTCAATTTTAGGTATTTGAATGGCGAAGAAAGCTGCATCGGAAAACGGAAAACTGAGCAAAAAGATGTTAACGTAAATAAAGCGGACTTGTTGGAACCAAATTGCTCAGAATATCAATAATAAATTGTTCAAACCAAACTAATAGCACAAATGGAATTTGGCGAACGAATTTTTGATGCACAACATCACGAAAGCTATCAAACGAAGGGAAGTAAACAAAGTTCTAGAACACGCCTATATACGTTTCAGCTGCGCTGTACTTCGCGCCTTATGGTATAAATTGTGAATCAAAGCCTAACGATTTTATTTGACTTAAAAATTAAATTAAAAAATTAAACTTAATGCCTCAAATGGCTCCCATGGTTCATAACTCCGACAAAGACACATACTTACACATGAAAACACCCAACCGTGATTTTTCATCACCTTCGGGAATTGAACCTGAGACACTCGATTACCAAAGCAAGTACGCTACTTACTGAGCTAATTAGATGCAGCAAATATATTAGGGCGCGGCATTTGACTTTGTTCCCACAGATTCATACCGCGCGGCAATGGAACCAAATCGTGTTTTGAATATTTATCATTAAACACGTATCAAATGAAGGTTTTTAACAGAGAGTGAAAGAAAGTCGAATTTAAATGTATGGTCTGTCAATAGTTTTTGTGAGTGACAAATTGCAAACTTATCTTCTCATATGAATGGTTTCAATCCTGTTTGTGAACTGTCAGAAACCGATGGTCCTCCATAAACTGGTTGTAGCATACGGAAAGTCGGAAAATGTTATGTTTTTCTAAGTTGCGTTGATCAATTATCAAAGTGGTTGGACACCGAAGACAAGGGGTTCTTATATTTATTAAAATCGGTGCATGAACCGTTCATTTTGCATCATTTTTTAACCAATGATTGGCTCCGAGTTCATGATTCTTGTATTAGTTTTTGGAACACTTTCGATTGACATTTCAGCCTGTTTAACAAACATCCTTATATCATAGAGAGGTAAAATTTGATAAATGGCATTCATGCTGGTTTATAATCCCGACAAAGACACATACATACACATGAAAACACCCAACCGTGATTTTTGGTCACCATCGGGAATCGAACCCGAGCCCCTCGATTAGGAAAGCAAGGATGCTATACTTATTGAGCTTATTAGGGCAGCATATATAGGTCGGCATTTGAAGATACATTTTCAAAGTGGTCGGACACCGAAATTGCGTTGAAAATTTTTCAAAGTGGTCGGACACCGAAGACAAGGGGTTCTTATACTGTTTCTTGAAAAATTACGTCAAAGTGCTTCATAGACTGCAGACTATAGCTAAAGGTTTACAAATAAGTAGGCATATTTTCTTAGTTTTTGCGAGAACCATTTTGATTACAATAAAGTCAGCAAACAAGCTCGCATCGTCTACAGATGCGAGAGACCAATAGATCTCAGTGGCCAATCGAAGAATTTTAATTGACTTACACTCATGATTTTTTAACCAATGATTGGCCCTGGTTCATGGTTCTCGTACTGATTTTTGGAACACTTTCGAAAAACTTTTTGGGCCTTTTGTTTAATAAACATCCTTTTATCAGAGAGAGATAAAACTTGATAAAACTGTTATACTGGACATTTTGCTCTAATAAAATTTCAGTGATTGTGCTGCGGAATTTCTATGTAAATGGTAGGGCAAGTGACCAATAGTCCCTAAATTTTGCCAAGCTGAATCAGCGACAATGGTGGAAATGGCTTACCGTGCGAAAATGACTTGATTGTATTCCCATAAATATTGGAATTGAAGAGCTATGTACTATAGTGATAAGATTTTACTTTCGTCTGTAATTCTATTTTCTTCGGAACCAACCGTGAAAATTTGTTCCTTAATTTTTTTTTCATAACTCAATATTAGAATTCAAATTTGAGTTTAGTTATTCACACATTTTGTGACGGTTTCAAGAATTGAATTTCTCCATGACTATTGTATCAAACGAAAGGATTTTGCTTTTCATCAAATAATCATTTATTGCATTTGGTATTAAATTAAATGCAATGGCCTGAACTAATTTACCTGCTTTCAATAAATAACTTAAATTAGACTTTTATCCACAGACTTCTTAACTGTCGGTGAATATTAATTTTGGAGTATAATTATGCATAACATAGTTACCTGATCATGGGAAATTCCATAATTGATACTCCATAATCTGCCCATCGTTCAGCGTGTGATCTCATTTCCTTCTCTCATTCACATTCAAACTATCAATTCAATATCGATGTCAATCACCATAGATTCATTGATTATCGATTTCATAGCAGAATTGGATATGCAGGGTACGATCACAAATTATATTGAGCACAATGGTGCAATATGCAAATCAACGTTCAATCAAGAGAAAGTTGAAGTTTATATTCTGGGTGCATCATTGAATCCTATTTGGCGAATTGAAGGAAATTATTTTCCATCATTAATGGTATTGAATGCTTTCCAAATAAAAAAGATGCCTAATAGCAATAGTATACAATAGCGCGCATAAGATAAGTCATCTTATGCGCGCTATTGCATAATATGAGTCATCTATAGGAAGTTTAGATTACGATCGCAATACTAGTCTGGACAATGCCCTAAACAATGTTTCGAAAGCTGCCAAACAAATTTCCTGAAATTCTGTTGTTTAGATTAAATGGATCGGAGACCGAATCCATCGATAACAACAATATCCATCTAATGATATTGACAATAGATTAACTAGATTATTAGTAAAAATTAACATTAGACATGTATAGCGCATGTGACCCCTGTGGTCGAGAGGTACTGACATGTCTCGTAAAGCTAATTAGCGCGCACATGTTTTCCTAGAATACCACCACTGTATCCTTTGCTTATCGTAGGAGACAACTAAATAGTTGGATCGGTTGGATCGCTGAGCAGTGAATACCCGGTTTGTAAGCTTCGCTTACTCATAAAGTTAGCCAAACTGTTCATAATTTGTGTACATGCGCCCACAGAACTTAGCCAGCCCCAAGGTAAAGACTCATTGTAAACTGACTTGGACGATCTGATGGGATCTATACTCGAACACGATGTAAGAATGGTGATTGGGGACCTTAATGCTAGAGTTGGCAGAAATCAGGCCGAATTTTGTGAAAACATAGGTCCGTAATCCCGACACGAAACTGTGAACAATAATGGAGAGAGAATGACGTACTTTGCAATTACTCACGATCTTAGAGTAGCAAGCACATTCTTACTCCACAAATAAATACATTTGGAAACATTACAACATGGACAGATCCTCGCAAGGATTCATCATCCGATGTGAGAGCTTATCGGTCAGCAACCAAAAACGTTATCAGCTTGTCAATGACAACATTGAGGGAGCTAATTATCATTCTGACTGCGTGAACTTTGCCTGGGAGGTACTGAAAACTTAGGTTGTCATTTCTGCTCAACAGACTTTACTATTTTTTCAGATAAAACCCGGAAATATGTGTAAAAATGGCACTTTTCTTGCATATTTGCTCGTTTTTAACAAGATTTTCATCATTTTTTGACTATTTAGGTATAGTGAAAGTCAGACCCAAAAATGATTGGTTTAATGACCAGTGTCGTCTTGCAGTTGAGCAACAAAACATAATCCATAATGAAGTGCAATAGCGTCTCACAATCGTGAGGAAAAACAAGGCTACTCTTACTAGGAGGGCAAAGAAGCGAATTTATATAGACGGAAAAAGCGAGAATGATGGAAGGCCGAGGTTCTGAAAGTACAACAACTCAGCAATGAGAAGAGTTCGCATAATTTCTTTAAAGGAATTACTGGATTGCACCGCCTGCGTCAACTGACATACGGAACCGGGATGGAAATCTCTGTGTCACAATCGGCGCAGTATACTCGACGAATGGAATGAACACTTTACCGACCTGCTTGGTGTTCATCATGCGCCACAGACTGTAACTGAATCACATCAAATACAGACCGCGGAGATTTGCATTGAAGATCCATTTTATGAGCAATTCACTAGCACCATGCAGAGAGTAGAGGCTAAACGAAACAGGTCATTCGAATGATTCTGGCCTCGAGTGAGTTTGTGGTCTGCACTGGAATATCTAGGAATGCCAACAAAATTAGTACGATTGTGTAGAATGACAGTGACACAGTCTCAATGCTGTGTTAAATTCGAGAACGGCTAACTAGAATTTTTGCAGGTAAGTTGGGTAGCAGGCAGGGGGGTGCTCTGTCCACAAAACTCTTTAATCTCATGTTGGAGTACATCTTTCGTATAAAACTGAAACACCTTAGTTCAACATCTTATATCGCCAGTCCACTCAGGTGCTTGCATATGCAGATGACATATGCGTGATTGGGCTGAATAGCAACGAAGTGAAAGTTATTATTATCCGTTTGTAGAGTACGAAAACGAAATACATGCGGACATAGGGACAATTTTAGTAGTGGCCACTATACACGTTTAAGGGAGTTAGGAGTTTCAAATATTTGGGCCCTCTTATCATTTACAGTAACATTGTGGGTGATGATATAAAAGTGCGCCTGACAGCCGGCCGTCGTGCTTTGTATCCTCTAATGCCAATGTTATGTTTGGATGTGAAAGTTCGGCGCTGGCGGATGAGTACGAGAGATGGCTCCTTTCATTTGAGAGAAGAATCATGCTGGTGATTTACGGCCCAAAACGAGAAATTGATTGTACATACTGAGCTCTGTTTAATATCGAGATCATAGATCTGATGAAGATCCCCGATATTTTACATGAAGTAAGATCTCAGCGGGTACGCTGGCTGAATTGTGCAACGATCTTTGAAAGGAGAACCACCATATGGTATAGGCGCAGAGGTCGTTACAGTCGATAATGGCTTCTCGGTTTAGAAAACGACTTGGCTTAGGACGAGCTGAGGATCGAAACTGAAAATGGCCAGTAATGGCATTTATATACTGTTAATTATTATAGCCCTAAGTAGGAATAGGTTATATGGTTGAAGTTCAAGAATTTGAAGAAACTTTGCTTTCAGACATGAATAATAACAGGAGCTTAGTACACCATAATTCTCATTAATTTAAATTATTCTCCAGTTTGCAGTTATATGTATATTGCATCATTTATTTTCATTACATAAAGTATAATTGAGTTAAATATCATCTCAAGCGTGCTATACAAATTATATATTATGTTCTCAAGAAACATATCTCACACCGAGATTCAACACACCTTTGACCTTAACTCTCACAGACCATAAACCACATATACACATAATAGTAATGTACCAACAACCAAATTTACTTAGAATATGTAAATATATCATGTCCAAAGTTGGGTTTACACAACATTATGTAACGGATAATGAAATTAATTTTTTTTTACTATAAACAGACTTATTTTTTTATGTGCGCTTACCATTTCTTAATTTCTCCTTGGTAATTTTAGTAGACTCATGTATGTACATATGTATGTATGTAAATTTATAAATTATGGAATATTGTACGTAAATAAAATTAAAATTTTAATCCAACTATATCGTCTTACAATAATGTACGACAGCGGCGAAAATTAGTAAAAGTCGAATTCTTATGAAATTTGATAATTTTCCAGTACTTTTGTACTGTAATGGTTTCATCATAATTCATAATCATGCCTTGAAGAAAAGAAAATTTCATAAACCTGATTATTATTTTACCCTTTCTATAAACACATACTTATATACAATATCATAATAGTCTACCCACGACGATATCGTTGTATAATGCACTTCTATTATGGTTAGGCGGGTGGCAGAAAATAAGTTTTTTCAACTCAATCAATGGTGCGGTATTACGAAATATACGTCCCAAAAAATAAGAAAAACAATAATAACAATTTTTAGTTTCTTAACAAAAACTTTTAGATTTGTTTTAGTTATAAAATTGACTTTTATTGTAAATAGTATAACATTCACTATATTTTATAGTTGTCTTATAATATTGTTTCGTTGTTGTATTGAATTGAAAGCACCGCGCGCGTACCAATATTCATATACAAAAACTATATTCAACCATTATTCTGTATTTGTTGCGCTGACTTTAAAAAAAAATGATTTCTCGTAAGTAAACTTAAAAATACAAAACTAAACAAAAATCAATTGGAATGCAAGGACATACTTCTTATAGGTTTTTTGTTACGTGTTGTTGTATTTCTTTGTTAACTTTTGCGGTTACCATAGAACAACTTCTATATATACAGACAAGTTTTTTTTTTGTCTTTCTGTTTGTATTGTATTTTATTTAAAAATAATAAAATCGCGGATTTTGTAATAAATGCGCTCATAAATAATAAAATATCGCGAATCCGCGATTGATTCGAAATTGTGAACAAAAAATAGAAATAATCGTGAAACATGTGATTTAGCGCGAGCATTTAGCAATACGGTAAAATGTAATTTTCTAATGAATGCAATTCTCATCAGAAATAATATAATTAAGGTTGAGGATGAATACCGTCCATATATACACACGACACACCGTTACAATACAATTAACAATTTTTAATGCATAATTATTATTGCATCCACCGTCGTCGTCACTCTCATTTATCTTAAAATAAAAAAAAACCTTCAACTTTACAATATATTTATTTATTAGATTAATGAATACATCGTGCTAGAATACCACTTTTCTTCAAATACAAATCTAGTCACCGCAACAGGTTGAATATTTTATTGTCACAGTTCAAGGAAAGTCTCACCAAGCTTCGCTTTTACAGTGACTGATATTATATGTTGCCTTTCAGACTCTTGATGACTCTCGGGTAAAACCAAACTAATAAATCGATAGCCGTTCAGTTCCAGTTCAAGTCAAATTTTCAGACATTCTTCATGTCGTTTCAATTCGGCGAGTTCTTTTTCGAGTATTTGATACTGCAGCCCTGCAAACCATAAAATAGCCAAAACTTAAATGGACCTGGTCCATTGCATTGAAAATGATAAATAATGTCACATTGAAAGAGATTTGTCGACAGTCAATAAGTTTTAAGAACAACTAGCCTCCCCTCCACTCCGAATGTCAAATTTTGATTATGATTTCTTAATGTTATTTGAAATCAGGAACTTCCTAGAATAATAATAAAGTACAGTCCCGCAGCATTTTTAAACATCGCTCAAGCTTTTCATAGAGTATTGACTGTTTTACTTCAATTTTTGAAATTTATGCTTAAATTGATTGAAGTAGTGAATTTAATAACTAGGTTTTAATCATTGATTGAATGACGAATTAAATAATAAATTCTGGGATTACAACTAATTTTGTAATTTTCAATTAATTTTAAGTTTTATCAAATTCTAAAATTTCACCAAACTCTGTTGTTTGAAGAAGATAAAATAACCAAATTCTGATCTCTAGATGATGCATTAAATATTGAAATTACACCCAATTTTAAAACTTTTAAATTTGCATTAGTAAATTCTGAAATTACAGCCAATTATAAAAATTGCATTAGTGAATGATGCATTAGTAAATTCTGAAATTACAGCCAATTATAAAAATTTTTCATTAATTTTAAATTTCATCAAATTCTGAAATTTCAATAATCAATTTCGGAACTCTGAATAATGAGTTAAATTTTGAAATTACGGCCAATTTTGATATTTTTAATTAGTTTTTAAATTTTATTAAATTCTGAAATTTCACCAAACTCCTATGCTTGAAGAAGATCTGAATTGAATAACCAATTTCTCAATTCTGAATGATGTATTAAATATTGAATTTTCAAATTTTTAAATTTGATTAAATTCTGAAATTTCACCAAACTCTGTTTGAATGTTTGAAAACGATCTGAATTGAATAACCAATTTCTGAAGTGATGCATTAATTGAATTCTAAAATTACAACCAGCTTTAAAAATTTTAATTTATGTTTAAATTTCATCCAATTCTGCAATTTTTGCAATTTCCAATAATTGAAAAAGAACTGAATTGAATTTTTAAACCTGTTATTTAAATTCTGAAATAGCAGCTAATTTTGAAACTTTTAATTTATTTTTAAAATTCATTAAATTCTAAAATTTCGCCAAATTTCGATGCTGACAGAAGATCTGAATTGAATAACTAACTTCTGAACTCTGAATGATGCGTTACATTTTGAAATTACAACCAATTTTGTAATTTTTAATTAATTTTTAATTCCATTAAATTCTGAAATTTCACCAAACGCCGATGCTTCAAGACGATCTAAAATAAATAACCATTTCTGAACTCTGAATGATGCATTAAAATATTTTGTTTATCTGTCGTACGTCGGTCTATTGGTTATTTTGTTTCGCTTATAGAGGGGACTAAACACTGAGAAAGCAGGGCCAATTGCTGTGCGTTTTCGATATATTACGAAATAATTATAAACATGGGACAGCGATTACAGTGTGTTCTAGTACCGGCATCTAAGTAATCCACCATGTAGTCAATTTAATTAATGGGAACCAATATTTTCAAAATATTCAATATCCAGAACTTTTAAAATAGAAGCATGTTAAGAACACATAACGATCTCGCCGATTTACCTGTCCACTAAACCACACAATAAACCGGTTTATAGCAGATGCATTGGGGATCAAGGTTGGCGTCTAACGACATCAATTGACAGAAACTAAACGCGATGCAAAATAGTTATGTGGATAATCTGTCAACCAGTGAACATACCTATACTGGCCAATTGATCGTAACTATATATTGATGCGGCTCATTTACCAGTACAAAAAGTAGTATGGAACTAAACTTATAATTAAGCAGAAACCAACAATCTTGCGTATGACTGGATTTTTTTCAGACATAAGATAACGGAAAAGAATAAACGTCAACATTTCGTTAAACATGTACATATATAGTGATG
The DNA here is from genome assembly GCA_951394425.1 of Tipula unca. Taxonomy (NCBI): domain Eukaryota; kingdom Metazoa; phylum Arthropoda; class Insecta; order Diptera; family Tipulidae; genus Tipula; species Tipula unca. The sequence continues at coordinate 173,375,618 of OX596380.1, read as the reverse complement.
TTGATCCATCAGGTGAACACCTTAATGAACATATACAACTTGAGGCATGGACATGTGCGGGAGAAACTAGCTCGCAAGTCATTGTTGCTGGACCGGATATAACGAAGAAAAATATTCCAAAGTGACCAAATGGAAAGTAATATTGCGTCTATCTTATATATGTTATAAGAAGCCAAGCACATGGTACTTATCATGATTTAGATTAAATGAAAAAAATATCAGTCAAAGTGATAATGAGCAGCATTAATAATTGCTCATCAAACAGTATTCAACATACATTTAGAATTCATATGTCATGTACAATTTTATGTTAATTTATTTTATTTTAATTATCCTAATTTCACCTCTGTTTATGTATAATTTAATTTCATTATATACAATATTTATAATTTGCATGCATTATATACTTGCCAAACATTTTAATACTCTCATTATGTACAATTAATGTTATATTTTTAAGAAGTTTTTGTTGTTGCTTTTAATCTCTCTGAGATTATATTTTGTATTGAATAGTACATTCAATTTTGTAATAAATAAATTAGTAGTCTTACAATATTCATCAGAAAAAGTGGTAGCCATCACGCTGTTTTTATTTACCTTGCTGAAATAGTCCATATTTTAAGATCGCGACAAGAGCGAATTATTCATCACTCATCATTATAAAATCGCATTCATAGCGCAACCAAATATCTACATTCATCTTATTCTACGAAACGGAAAACGCTCCGCTTCATTATCATTGGTGTCAGAAGTGGGATAGCGGATATTGATTCACCGTACGTACATTTTCCGCTATTCAATCTACAGGAATATTCGGCTAGTGACGCGACTTGCAGTTTACATTCAGCTAAGTATCACTTTATTATTATTTTTAATAAGAATTCTAAAGTTCTAATTCGCGGTGTTATTATTGATTGTAATTTTAATTATCTAAATCGTGTTAAAACGTGTGTAACATAACGGTTTAAACAAACGTTATTTATAACTTCAAATATCTGTTATACCTCGTGGTTTGTTCTTTGTTGTTCTGAGTTTTCTTATTTTCAATATGGCTAACGCAACACAAATAAAACGATGCAAACAGTGTAATAAAAATTTTGAGGATTTTTTAAAAGAATTGTCAGAATTTGTTGATGCTAAATTAGATACAGCACCAAGGTCTCAAATTCAGCTTCGGCTTAATGATTTAATATTGAATTATGACAATTTTAAAAGAAATCAGACTCTGTTTGAATCGTTAGATGAAACACAATTTGAATCTAAAATCCGAACCACCATAGATCGTTTATATTATAACTTAAGACCGGCGTTAGAAGATAAGATTGCGGATCTTGCTAAGAAGAAGGTTATTCCCGTTCTCAACGTAAATGAAGAGCTTTCATTCATTCCGAAATTGCCAGAGATTTTGTTGGATACTTTCACTGGTGAAATTACTAGATGGAAAGGATTCATCGAATCTTTCGATAGTCATGTGCATAATAACCCCAAATTAAACGATTTAACTAAATTTCAATATCTTAAAAATTCAGTTAAAGGCTCCGCTGGTAAATGTTTCGAGAACTTAGACTTTATTTCCGCCAACTATGATGAAGCTAGACGTTTATTGATTCAGCGTTTTGATAAACCTAATCAGATAGCTGAAGAACATATAAAGGCGCTGTTCTCAATGAAGCCAATTGATAAGCCAACGCCGATTAAATTGCTGAATTTATTAGATGATTTTAATTCTCATGTTCGCTCACTTAAGACTTTAGATCGTCCAGTTCAATACTGGGATGATTTACTTGTATATCTTATAGTTTCCAAGTTCGATTCACACACAAAATCCAAGTGGAAAGAAGCAACACTACCAAACGTGCTTCCTTCATTCGAGGATGTTGTAAAGTTCATTCATGTTCGAAGTCATAAGATCAGTGAATATAAAACTGATTTATCATCTTCATCTGCATCAACCGTGTCACGGGAAATAAAAACTACAAAATCCAATCAATTGCAATCAAAGCCATATAAACGAATGGCGTTTTCTGCATTCAAAGGCTACAACTGTGTTGTTTGTAATCAAACAGGACATTCTATAAATCGATGTCATAAATTTATCGCAATGTCTGTTGATGAACGCAAAGAGGCTGCAACCAACTTAAAACTGTGTACAAATTGTTTGAGATCATCACATCTTATTGATCAATGTAACATCACTGATGTATGTCACATTTGTAAAATAAAACATCATACTCTCTTGCATTCAAGCAGCACAGCATCAGCAAATACTAGTCAAATTTCTCAAAAGAGCACTACATTGGCTCAACCAAATTCTGGATCATCTACATTGACCAGTACAATATCACTTAACAAGCAGAATTCGACAACTTCAATAGGTTCATCTGCACCAAAATTCATATTTCTAGCTACGGCATTGGTTGAGATTCGTCATATAGATGGGCATTCAATTATAGCTCGAGCATTACTCGATTCAGGTTCACAATTGAATTTTATTACTCATTCATTAATTAATCGTTTAGGAGTTAAAACTCGATTTTCACATGTGAACATAAAGGGCATTGCTTGTGCTTCTACTTCATCATCAAGGGCTTCAACAATTACTATACACTCGCGTATAAATCAATTCTCTGCAAGACTTGACGTTCATATACTCAGCAGAATTTCAGATATGCAGCCATCAGTTCGAATTGATTCATCTAGATGGTTAATTCCTGCTAATGTCAGTCTAGCCGATCCATCATTCTGCGAGCCTCATGAAGTAGACTTACTTCTTGGAGCTGATATTTATTTCAAATTACAATCCATTGGTCAAATAAGACTAGGTGATGAATTACCTATTCTACAAAACACGGTATTGGGTTGGGTTGTAGCTGGAGGAACTTCAATTTCATCATCTGATCACAGTAATTGCAATTTAATTGCATGTTCTGAACCACAATTAGATGAATTATTAGAACGATTTTGGAACATAGAGGAATGCCAAAATAACGATGAATCATTACTTAAGTCGTCCGATTGTGACAAACATTTCCAAGAGAATTTCTCTAGAGACATCAATGGCAAATTTATCGTTAAGCTTCCTTTCATTCACAGTCCAGAATTGCTAGGTGATTCATCATTTTTAGCAAGACGAAGATTTCTAATGCTCGAAAAACGACTCAATAACAATCCAGAAATTTGTATGCAATATAATTCTTTTATGAAGGAATATCAAACGCTTAATCATATGGAAATGGTAAAACATGTTGAATCTATGAATTATTATTTACCACACCACTATGTTATGAAACCCGATTCATCGACAACTAAGCTGAGAGTCGTTTTTGACGGCTCAGCAAAATCGTCGAGCGGTTACTCTATTAATGATTTATTGATGAATGGGCCCGTTGTTCAAAATGAATTATTTGCTGTTCTTCTTCGATTTCGTTCACACATTCATGCATTTACTGCTGACATATGTAAGATGTATAGGCAGATTCTACTTCACTCCAATGACCAACAATACCATTACATTTTCTGGCGATACAATTCATCTGATGAGCTCCAAACATATAAACTGAAGACTGTCACATATGGTACTACTTCGGCACCATATCTTGCAACACGCTGTTTATTACAGCTTGCTCTCGATTCTCAATCTAGTGAACCGACAGCCAGTTCAGTAATTCGTGATGATTTTTATGTGGACGACTTGTTGACTGGTTCTGATACCGTAGAAGAAGCAGCAATGTTGAAAACTGTTGTCACTTCAATTTTGCATGGTGCCAATTTACCTTTGCGTAAATGGTGTTGCAATAATCAGGAGCTTCTTAGTGATATTCCAGAAGACGATCGTGAATCGCAATATCTAATTAATGACAAAACTGGTATAAAAACTTTAGGGATGTACTGGCATCCAATTTCCGACCATTTTCGTGTAAACATCATTTTAGATTCTGCAATTACCTCAACTGCCACTAAACGAAAAATCATATCCCAAGTTGCAAAGATTTTTGATCCTCTTGGATTAGTGTCTCCAATAGTGGTAGTGGGTAAATTATTACTACAAAAGTTATGGTCATTGAAGGTTAGCTGGGATGAAGCTCTTCCAATGGCATACCATACTTATTGGGTTAATTTTCTAGGTGAGCTACCGAAATTAGCTCATTTAAATATTCCACGTCATTTATTTAATGGCAGCGCGAAGTATCCAGGAATTCAATTGCATGGATTCGCTGATGCCAGCGAAAAGGCTTATGGTGCCGCCATCTATGTACGTTTTTTAGGTCAGGAAGGTTACACTGCTAATTTAATGTGTTCAAAATCTCGGGTTGCTCCTTTGAAGCACGTTACTTTGCCCCGACTTGAATTGTGTGCAGCACAACTCTTGGCCAAACTCATGCATAAGGTTTTTAGTATTTTAAACTTCAGGGTTGATTCATGCTATTACTGGACGGATTCTATGATAACTCTTCATTGGATTAAATCGTCATCTTCCAAATGGAAAACCTACGTGGCACATCGTGTGTCCGATATTCAAGCAAGATCCGATTCTAATAAATGGCTGCACGTAGAGTCAAAATTAAACCCAGCCGATTTGATTTCAAGAGGGACTTTTCCTGAATTATTAATGAATTCTGAACTTTGGTGGTTTGGACCTAATTTTCTTCATTCATCTATTGAGGCTTGGGATAATTCAGAACAACTTACAGAAATAACTGAGGTCATCGAAGAAAAACACGTTACTGTTGTGACTGCAAGCGCTGAACTCGGCCAAGATATTTTGGATCGAATACATGGTAAAAATTCTTTGGTGACAATACAAAATGCAATGGGTTATGCACTTCGTTTCATCCACAATTGCCGTTTCAAAAACTCAAGAACAATTGGACCTCTGAATGCGGAAGAAATACAAAAAAGTTTGAATACAATTCTACGCCTGGTTCAATCCACCAGCTTTCCAATAGAATACAATGGATTACTAAAACCGGGTTTTCAAGTTCGACATCCATTACTAAAATCACTTTCATTATTTATGGATCAACAACACATAATTAGAGTTGGTGGTCGCTTAAAATTCGCTGCAATTTCTTATACATCGCGGCATCCAGCATTACTACCAAGCAATCATTATTTTACCACCACACTAATGAGTTTCATCCACAGAAAGCACTTACACGTTGGTCCACAAGCACTTTTAGCAGCCGTACGACAATCTTACTGGCCGATAAACGGAAAACAGCTTGCGAAAAAGGTTTACAGGTCATGTGTAATGTGTTGCCGTGTAAAACCAAAATTTCCTGAACAACTTATGGCAGATTTACCACCAGAACGAGTCAATCCAGCACCACCGTTTTATAATGTTGGCATAGATTATGCAGGACCGTTGTTCATTCATTATCGTCTACGCGGAAAGATTCCGACTAAGACATATTTGGCAGTTTTTGTATGTCTTGCTACAAGAGCCGTGCATCTGGAATTGGCCTCAGACCTCACTTCTGCTTCATTCATCGGTGCATTTCGTCGTTTTATTGCTACAAGAGGACTATGCAAAACTGTTTTCTCAGATAATGGGACCAACTTTGTAGCCGCTAATTCTGATCTACACGATTTGTTTAAGATGCTTCAAGATGCAGATTTTCAACAGCAGCTCAAATCATGCACAGCAGAAGATCAAATTACCTGGAAGTTTTCACCACCTGGATCTCCACATTTCGGTGGTATTTATGAAGCTGTTGTAAAGTCAGCAAAATATCATATTCGTCGCACCATGGGAAACGCTAACTTAACCTATGAGGAGCTTAACACATTGATAAAGCAAGTTGAAGCTGTACTAAATTCCCGTCCCATCACTCCACTTACTACAGATGACAGTTTGGAAATATTAACTCCTGGTCATTTCCTGGTAGGTCGACCATTAACTGCAATACCTGAGCCAAACATAATCAACCATCATGACATAAAGTATGCTAAACGCTGGGAATTAGTAAACCTCTTATATAAACAATTCTGGTCAAGATGGTCAACTGATTATTTGCAGCAACTACAACACCGATATTTTTGGAAGAATAAGCATAAAAACATCGCAGAGGGAACAATTGTAATCATCAAGGATCCAAATTTGCCACCTCTCAAATGGAAATTTGGGAAAATAACTGACCTTCATACTGGCCGAGATGGATTAGTGCGAGTTGCCTCGATAAAAACTTCCACTGGAACAATCAAACGAGCCATCGTCAATCTCTGCCCACTTCCAGTAAATGTTGAACCACAGAGTGTTCAAGATGGGGGAGAATGATAATGAGCAGCATTAATAATTGCTCATCAAACAGTATTCAACATACATTTAGAATTCATATGTCATGTACAATTTTATGTTAATTTATTTTATTTTAATTATCCTAATTTCACCTCTGTTTATGTATAATTTAATTTCATTATATACAATATTTATAATTTGCATGCATTATATACTTGCCAAACATTTTAATACTCTCATTATGTACAATTAATGTTATATTTTTAAGAAGTTTTTGTTGTTGCTTTTAATCTCTCTGAGATTATATTTTGTATTGAATAGTACATTCAATTTTGTAATAAATAAATTAGTAGTCTTACAATATTCATCAGAAAAAGTGGTAGCCATCACGCTGTTTTTATTTACCTTGCTGAAATAGTCCATATTTTAAGATCGCGACAAGAGCGAATTATTCATCACTCATCATTATAAAATCGCATTCATAGCGCAACCAAATATCTACATTCGTCTTATTCTACGAAACGGAAAACGCTCCGCTTCATTATCACAAAGGAACAAATTTCTGTAAAATACCGAATTCTGTCGTTTGCTCGATGCAAAGCTCTAAAAGCCCTAATCGATGATAAATTCGCTCGTTAATGAGGAATTTATAAAAGTCGAATCCAGAAGGTGCAGCAATATATAGGCAACGAAAGATGCAAATACGCAGAAGCTATTTTAACCGATTTTATTTTGTCAATGAAATGTGTACTACAAAAAGTGTAGCCTCGGCAGTTTTTTCCAACCTAATTCAGAAAATCTCTGGGATTACATTACTGAATGTGATATTAGAACTATGGAAAGGGTGGTTTACGCTGTGGTGGTTGTTTAAGAAATATGTACTTGGTTTGAACCTCAGTATAGTGACAGGTTGGGCAAAATAATTTTAATCTTCAAAAAATATTTGTTAGTACATGTGACATGCCTTCGATGAGTATACACACTTCTTGATAGAACCAAAAAACCTTGAAAGTGTGGAAAATTATGCAGTAATATTTTTGCTAAAGTAAAGTTTAAGTAAAATTTGAAATTTTTCCAATCGAAAGAGAAATGGAGAAATATTCCTGTTCTCCTCGAGAAAGGTGCGGTTATGCATTTTAAATTTCTTTAAAATTTCTTTCTTTCCTTAAATTTGGATTTGATCTGAAAATTAAAATTAGTTTCTTCAACGCTCTATAACTTACTTAATTTTGTAGGAATTACGAAATTTTGTAAAATTTTCATAATTTCCTTGATTCAATCATTGAAATATTAGAATTGGGTAAAATGAATGCTAAATGTTGCTTGACAAAAGATGGAAGACCATCGGTGTCCCGCACCACAAAATTTGATGATATTTCAAATTCACTTTCTGCTAATTAAATATGATTAACACAAACATGACCTAATTCCTGATGATAATTTTCGACAAATTAAAACGTGATAAATGAAATCATACCAAGACTATCATGTGATGATTGTGTTGATTTACGCAGAGAGCTTGTATACACAATCGATTGTTATTTTGACATTGGAAAATGTTGGATGATCGAATGGTACATCATATCAAAATTTATTATAATTTAAAAAGTAAAAAACTAAAACTTTTTTTTTAAATTTAGAAAGACATCGTTTTTATTTAGGATTTATCTTAATGCTGAAATGGTTTAAATTAATATCAGAGCTAAAATATTTGAGATATTTAGATAAGCCTTCTTGTGGTATTCAATACCATGTTTTGTGATGAAAAAAAAATTAAAAACTTAGGGCGTTTTTTTATTCATAGGCACGTATAAAAATAACAAAATTTTGGATTTCATTAAATAAGAAAACCGATAATTTTTAATTTTAATGAAGTTAGATTGAACTACAATATTGATCTAGCTAACGTGCAAACACATCTATCTAACAACGTCCTAATTTTTTCTGATGTTATTGTAATTTTATATTGTCATAATTTTTTAATTGATGAAATAACTTTTCAGTTTTTTGTGGGCAAAACAAACCCTCATAATGTATACCAAATTCACGTATAACGTGGCGTTGATTGTAAGATTTGCCAACCCAATATAATGTAAAAGTAAAATAAAAATTCAATCAAATACATGTGTTAAATACATGCAAATTTTCAATAGAGCAACGCCCAACATCAATTTTAGTTTCATTGTATCAGTAATTCAACAAATGCAAACCAAAGAAATTAGTTCCAAATGTACGGCAAATATTACCGCGAAGTGCGATAAATCGTGAAGCTATGTATAATGAAATTAGTTGTCAATTTTTTTGTGAAAATGGGATTGGCTGCAAATTTTTGCAGTAGTAGCATAAACTCAAATTAAACCAAATGTATTCGACTTTAATGTAGGAGGTGATAAACCACTTAATATGGAAAACTAAATATACATTCTAGAAAAACGAATGCTTGCTACGGTCCTATAGCCTCACAAATCGTCGTCGCCTCCAGATTCACATTCATTATGAACATTTAACAAAGCCCAGTCGCAAACGGGGCCTTCTGGATACCTGACGACCTTCAGTTATAAGTAGCCTTACCTGCGCATACGAATCTATGTGGGACTACAATGTCAAGTAATTTAAAAAATACGAAACCGGTGCTCCCCAAAAGGCCGGAAACATCAAAAGAGAACTCGAACCGTGAAGGTGGGGCTCCCTCCACAACACCAAAGGAGGGTGACGCCATAGCACCAAAGCTCGGCGTTCAGGATTCTGACCAGGTGGACTGCAACCCGTGAAGAGCAACTTACTGAGTAAAGAGTATCCGTGGTATGAGCCAAGAAAACTGTCGGCTGCGACAGCTCGGAGAAGGGCCATGTGTCGAAAAGACAGCGGTCCCATGATGAGCTGGAAGCGGTCGACAGCAAACAGACCAAACTACAGGCGGATAAAGAGGAACTTGGTTTATTTTAAGGTTCTACGAGAGAATCCAGGACCACCACTATGTTACACCGACATTATGCTTCGAGAAAGGGTTCCGAACCACATTCCCTTCACGAGGATCTTGGAGGAGCGAGTCGTCATTGGATATAGAAGCATTATACAGTTCTTTACAGATACGATTACACGGTATAGTAGGAGCTGGAGTCTTTTGTGATAAATTGGAAGTAGATATATCAGTTTGTCTCCCTGATTACTGCAGCGTGTACCAAGCAGAGATGATAGCGATTGAGGAGGTCTTGACTTGGTTGAAACATAATGTGGTATTGATATCGTAATATATGTAGAAGTCTCTGACATCAAGGGTGACGTTGAGTTGCCTCTTGTCTTTAAATGAGATGAATGAGCATTTAAACATTCAGATAGTCTGGGTCCCCGGCCACTCGGATGTCATGGGGAACAGGGCGGACGAACTAGCTACAACTCTCCAACTGCTACTGGAAAAGGAAAATGTGGGGAGGCCTATTATGGCGCTCAAGACAGCGCTTAAAAAGCGAATGAAAGGTGAACTAACACCCCCACATGTAGTGTAACAAGACAAGTCTGGCCAAAGTTGGACTTGAAACGCTCAAATACACTAATCTCCTTACATAGACGTGAATTAAAAACATCGTGGGGATACTCACAGGACACTGTCTATATATGAAGAACATCGAGGCTAGGTCTAGATGCAAATGACTTTTGTAGAGGTTGTATGAACGAAGAGGAGGAAGAAACTTTAGTCCACTTCCTATGCTCATGTCCGGATGTATAGCACACAGAAGACATAACCATATGGGTGGGTCCTTAAAGGACAGCCTCTCTTATTTCGAATACGATAATGTGCTATATCTATCACGCAAATCTAACTGGTTCAAATAAAGATAATAGGGAAGTAAGATCTTGTGGTATCACATTGGACCGTCATAGGTCTAAGTGTACCGTAACACCCATTCTAATCTAACCTAACGTATTGTCCTATAAAAATTAACTCTTAGATGGAATGTACTTAAAGGAATTTTCATAACAAAAGTGTTTCCAAAATTTGTTTGTACCAAAAGTTGTGTTTAGAAAGGTGCTGATTTTTATTTCAAAAGTACAAATGTATGTAAGTGTGATATGAAATACAACTGAATACTGAAGATCCGGCCATCCAAATCCTCAGTCTGTGGTCTAATCTGGAAAGATGTTGGCTAAGTGACTCATATTTAAAAGTTTCTATTGAAATATCGACTCTCTTGACACCATTGGACCAGGTCAGGCACACATACATACAATGCAAATTATACCATTACAAGACTATATAATATGACTGTATATATATATGAGAAATTCTTACAATCATGCGTGGTTACTTAAGGTCAATTAACAAGCTAATTCACAGATCTCCAACAATAATGTGAAAACCTACATAAATGATCACATTCACATCATGCACACATTTATTTATAAAAGGTCAATGGAATGATATAATAATTTATTTTTATAGTGTTTTTATTTGTATGGACATCGTAATTAAATCAGAAACTGATTTACAAGGGTATACAAAAAAAATTGTTTTAAAAGTCATTACAAAAATCTATCACTTATTTATGACGTATGCTACAAATTAAACTAGCGCACGGTACTCTATACATTTTCACTATAAAATCATTTAGAAGCCAGTCAACTATGTATTGTATATACAACAAAACAAACCAAACCAAAAAAAATGAAAGTTTCAATTAGATACCCGGTTTTGCAATGACATCCTAACCTTCAAAATAAAAACAAAACGTTTTGTTTGGATTGAATTACACTACTATACCATTACTACCTACTATTTAGCTCGTATGATCTCATGAATAAAATTAAAAAAATCGAAATCAAAAATTTCTTATCCATCAAAGCCGAAACAATAGTAAAATCTGTAACAATAATAAAAAAAAAAAAAGAAAAGAAATTTATCAGCATCTCAAAAGATATTACGAAAAGTAGTTTAGTCGCATTTGTCAGATCGAGAATTGTGATAAATTGTATGTATGTATGTATAAGTACATAGTTTAGCTCACACGATTCATTCCCCATAAAATTTCTGCAGATCATTTTGGTTTGTGTATGTGTACAATAATTATTGCGTTCTTATATAAACACACACAAATTCTTTTTATCTTTAAGATTAATTTAAAAGAAAGTTGAATTATTATTATTACGATTTACTTTATTCTAACTACAATTTATCAATTATTTTAATCGAATTATAATTTAATAATTTTGTTTGATTTCGTTGTAATTAAAAAATATTTTATTGGCGGCGAACTATACACGTTCAATAATAAATTATTGTTGAGAATAACTCTCGTGACAATTTGGAAAGTTTAATTAGACATGGTGATCAAGATTTAGTTTTTTCGTTTTTTTAAAAAATCTGACCTAAAGAGAAATTGAACAGAGTATTTATTTTCTAAGATATGTATACGCATATACTCACATTGATTTATGTATAAAGGCAGTTGAATAATTAATTACCTGGAAAAAAAAATAAAAATTTATTGATTAATAATACATTTAAATTAATTATGTGCACGTACTAAATATTAAAACTATTTTTATTATAGTTATTAGAATAACTCGTTAATTAAATTTTAATTAGATCGGTACATACAATCGACTCAACAAAGTCTAAATATTCATCGATCTAATGTTGAAACCATAAAATGAAAATACTTAAAATTATGCATATAGATCCGGACTTTTAATACACTGAATGTTTTGACTAAAAATCTGATTGACAGTGAACATATTGTCTGAGTTTTTGTCAAAAGTATTTGGCTCAGCATAAAAATAAATGTAATCCACTTGGTCAATTCGAGCATATCCATTTGGATATCGTAGCCCACTTCCTCCATCCAATGGATACACATATCTACTCACCAGTGTCGGTCGTTTCACTCGTTGGCCAGAAGCGTACATTCATTCAAAACTATACGTATCACGATTTGGCATCACCACTGACCAATTTGAGTAGAAGCTTTTATCGGAGTTAACGAAACTCCACGACTCGCATCGGATACATACAACGGCAACAATACCCACAACCGACACAGCCATCGACCAATCCTGCGCACCACTATGCAAAGTCTTATCTCCACGACAACAAGACCAACGAATCAAAAATAACTTATTCATTCCAAAATAGCTAAACAATTGTGATTACGTCTTTGTCAAGGTTGATAAGATACGTACTGGATTGTTATCTCCATACGATGGACCATACAGAGTAATACGCCGCTTACGCTTTACAATTCATTGTCTCAATCAAAGACAAGCATCACTCAATTTCCATCGACAGATTGAAACCAGCATACGGTATAATCAATACTGCTGATCAAATATCAGCCACAAAAACGATATGGCAGCCGGAATATACGCGAATATATGCCACAACAAACAAATTAGTGAAATCCAAATACAAATAAACGTATCCAATATTCGAATCAAGAACTATAATTATTTATAGCGAAACACCACGCCATCCGACTAACATCATTCGAACTTACACAGTTCAATGATACAAATCCACTGCACTTAAAATTGGGCAATGTTAATCGCCGCCGGCGCACCTGTTCCCTCTAAAAAATACGACACATTTTTTGGATACTAAGGCAACACGTCACACACAAAAAGCAAACCACGTGGCAACATTATTACAATTCTTTCTGATGCCAGTGCAACGCGTCACAATGTCACTGTGTGAAAATAACCGGACGCACTCCATAAGGTGGAGCAACCTCCCAAAGTATCTAGTTTCCATAGAAAATATAGCAATATAGAAGAAAATAAAATTGGAAGATATATGTACATTGAATTGGAGCGGCCATTAGTATATTAAGTACATTGCAACGATGACCGAAATATAAGCTGCACTATTAATAGTTTTTGGGAATAGAATTTTCACCCTCTATTATTGGTCCATTAGGGTAAGCAATTTCATACAATTAATGTTTAGTTCTTTTGACCAACCCGACCAAAAATATCAAATAATGATTACCCGTTATAGTATTTTGACCTTCATTGGCCCATGTGAGGATCCTGTGGTTCCAAAATTTCAGATAATTTCAAAGGTTTCCTTTTCTTTCATTTAATCCAATTCCACCAGACAGTAATATTATATCTCTACCGGGTACAGAAATATTAATTTATCAATTAAATGTCCTAGTCCAATGGGGTGGAAAAAGTTGTTCAATTTTTTTTAGTTGTTTTGACCTCGAATATATTAAATATTAAAAATTGACGCCAACCGAAATTGTATTTTCATCCCATTTTGAAATCTTGAAGAATTACTAGCATTCAAAATATTTTCTAGTGCCCTTTTCCCAGCCTCAAATCAAAGGATTGAGACGTTCCTGTTGTTCCAGAAATCTAGATATTTTGGATAGTTTGCTTTTATATTTTAGTCAATTTCATCGAAGACAGGAACATTCTATCTCATTAGTGTCCTTAAGAAAATTACTTATACTCAATTGAAGGTTTGAACATTTCCCCCAATTTTTTGTTTATTTTGGTCCTTCAGGGTTGTTGGGAGCTTCCTGGGAACTAAGATATATATGTTTTATTCAAAAGTTTTTATTTTCATTTTGTCAAATTATTACTTATTCTATATCTAATGAAGAAATATTTGTTCTAAGATTAAGTGTCCTTTAGAGAAATCGTCCTTTGGCCCTTGGGTGTGTGGTTAGGTTCATGATATTTTCAAAAGCTTTCTTTTCTATTTGGATCAATTCCACAAGAGATAGCAATATGCTAATCCCAACGGTTACATAAATATTATAGTTTAACTATTAAGTGTCTATAGAGTAATAGTATTTGAGAGCCCCATAGTCCACTGGAGGTTGAATATTGTCCCCAATATTTTTAGTATTTTCATCCACTCGGCAAAACAATTAAATATTGATACCAAATTGAAATAATATTTTGATCCCCAATCGTCCTTATGGGATTTATGTTTTAATAAATTACACCAACAATAATTAATTTTCATAACAGAAGAAATGAATCCATTTACCGATCTTTCAAGTTAAATTAATTATATCTTATGGTTAAATATCCACCCTCGTGAATCAACCTTAAGAGTAGCATTTTCACCCTTATTGGTTCATTAGGAGTGAATACATTCTCCATTTTGTTTTTTAGTTATTTAAAACCGACCTAAAATATTAAATAATGATTCCCTGCCAAAGTAATAATTTGAACACCAGTTTCGCCGTTGGAGGGTTGATGGGCTTCAACATATTTTCAAAAGTTTCCAATTCTGTTTTGATCATTTGTGTTTTGCACCGTTACGATGATACCTACCGCTTTTGCTTTGCATAGCGTAGGCACATGGAGCTAAGGCTAATCGATTAAATGAGGAAACCCAATTTCAACTCGTAACAAAGTTTTTGCTTAACGAATGCTGTGAACTTGCATGTAATAAAATATTATTGTATTCGGTGTAATATAATTCGGTGTAAAAAATTCAGGAGTATACGAAACAGTTTTGCAAAAACAATTTGATAGTTTTTCCGTATCTCAACTATTCAATATGGAATCAACGCTACTCGAAATTCGCAAGGATACTTGATAACGCCAAGAGAAGTACATCAACTAAACCAGTAATATCCAGCTGGAAAATTAGTACAATGACGCTAATGGCAAATATTACATTGGTATACCAGAGCAAATTGCATCATTTTTGGAGAAGATTTTGTGTGAATGGTTTAATCAATGTGACTCACATGATACATATGGAAACGATCATAGAAATAAACGAAATTGTAGCGCCTCCTAAAAGGTCAATCATATCATCCAAAACTGTTCAATGAAAAACGGTATATCTAAAAGCTATGGCATAACATGAATTAGACATTGAAATGATATATTGCGGTTTCAACTAATTTTTGTTGAGCAAAATCCAATTAAGCCAGATAAAGTGGTATTGGTTGCGGCTACCAAAGTTTTTAAAATCAAAGTCTGGACAGGAGAGGATCGCTGTGACAAGCGATTAAGAGATTTGATAAATTATAATGCAGTGCGATTTAAATTTCACTATCGAATAGAGCCATCGTTTGAAGCCATCGAGTACTAAATTCAGAAAAACCAAATTTTATGTGAGTATATAATTCCGAAATTAAAATTTCAATTTTAATTAACGAATTCTAAAAATTATGAGTTTTTGAAATGGCAATTTTTAATGAAAATATTAAAATTGGCACTTTTTTAGTATTTAGAAAAGTTATTTTCTATTTGAATTTTGAAAATTTCAAATAGATTGTAAAATATCGAATTGCGTCGAGTTTTCTAATTTTGGCTCTTTTTATATGCCGATATAATTTTGTTTACTATTAAATTTGGATTTAATTTTAAAAATTTGAATTTCGCACTCCGAACTTTAAGTACAGATTTAGAGAGACATTTTTTAGATGCGTTCTTCTTCAAATCCATTGATTTCATCATAATGGAATACATGATCATTAACTCCAAAATTCTTTCGGTTTTAAATTTTATATTTAAAATTTCAAATTCATGTATAAGTCAAGATTCAACCAGGAATGGTTAAAAAATTTCGAATATATCTAACTTAAATCCAGTCACCCTTAAACTTACAAACTCCTTAAGTCATAACTTTTAAAATTCCTCAATTTCTGAATCATAATTTTCCAACTTTTACCCAGCGGTTAATTACACGAATTCCAATTACTGAAATTTAGGTTCATAATTTATCAATGTTAAGTTTGAATTTTGAAATTAATATTTGAAATTTTAATTATCGAATTCAGAAAACTATGTGCCTCTTTTTTCAAAATATAAACCAGTGCCGAACTCTTTTTCGTGTGTTTGACTATATGTAAGTACTTGGGAAGGTCCAGTGAAATTCGATATTCAAATTGTATGTTAATTTCAATGAATAATGATTAATCAGCACTCACATAGTAAAAGTCACGAAAAATTGTCTTGCATCAGTGTTAGACAATCTACGGTGCAATATTTGTTTGATGTCGATGGATTTATGTTTTTATAAATAAATAATTTCTTCGATGGGGAAATGACCGAGGTCAGCACTAAATGAAAGCTTGAACGTTCCTTAATTATCTAAATTTTAGTTGCATAAAATTTTCTTTTCTGTGGTTTCAATCTATATAAAGTTAAGAGTACTCATCGACTTAGTCGTACAGTGCCTAAATGTAAGAATACGGACCTTTAAATTTTTTGACAGTTGCTCAGATCTATGAAACTAAAACGTTAAAATTTTGTATACGGATGGATGGACTGAATTTCAGAATTTATGGAAATTTAAAAATTACTTATTTTAATTTCGGAAATTAAGAAATTCAGTTAATAATTATGAACAAATTGAATTTCTAAATTTATAAAATTGGGCCCGGAATTTTGTAATTTGACAATTAATTATTAAAATATTCGGAATTTAAAGAAAAACCATAATATCGTTGTAGTGTGGACTTTCAAATCAATACGCCATTCGAACATGATTAGTGATTTCAGTATTGGTGGTGGAATTATCGATAAAATCTATAAAATGCTTTAATTTTATCAATTTTTTTCGATAAAATTTATCACAATCAGTGAATGACAACGATACATTTTAAAAATAAATATTTGCGACTCACAAAAATTTAATAATTTGAAATGAAATTAAAAGTTTAAGAAACACTGGAATAGATACGACTCGCAGCTATTGAATCATTCTTATGTACTTATACAACTAACTCTATATACATAACAATAGCAACTACAAAGGCTTCACTACAAAATTAATTAACTTGCATAAAATATACTTATATATAAATATATTTCCACGAATTTAGTAACTGTCATATGCTTACTGTGGTGCCATAAATAAACTTAATATAAAAACACAGTGCGCGCGTACATACGAGTAAATGTATAAAATTTCATTGAGGGAGGAATGCCATGTCATAATTATTTCAAATTTCAATATACGTACACATACATATGTATTTTAGATTAAGTTAAAGACTATATCAAATAACATTAAGAAAAGAACTTGAATTTGTATATAAACATGTTACATATGTACACATCGCGTATCTTCTCAAATATTTAGAATATGATAAGACCATAATGTGGATCACAGAAATTTAAAAAAAACACACATTTCATCTCTAAATTACAAAAAAACAAACACAATTTTAGATGTACAACAATATCTTTTTCAATATCTTATGTCATGAACTCATTCACAAAACATTCAAGATAAAATATTATTCCAAACAAAGAAAGTGAAATTTTAACTTATGATTCTTAATTCTCGTATTCTAATCGTTTAATAAAAATTTCACTTTTCTCAAATACTGTATCTATAAATAATAAAATTAATCGATAGTGTGAAGCCTCTCTATATACATTAATTTATACACAAATAATAATTAGTGAGTCACAATTAAAGATTAAGAAACAGGAAAATTTAAAAAAATATTTTCCAGATAAGCTAAAACTAGATTGTGTGTGTATAGACCCGTCATATAAAAATGATATCGTAAATAATTAATCATCCAATATTTACATAAATATGCATACACAAATCGTTTGAAAATTGTCATTTCCGCTTTGTCAGTCACGAAGGTGAATTAATAAAAACATAGTTTTGTGCCAAATCATAAATTTTTTGGAGACGGATATTCTAATTCACATGATAATTCGATGTATATATGTATGTGTATGCTAATTAATATTGAAATATAAGCTTTAGGTAATATATAGTAGATATTTTGCAATAACATATAATTACAGTTACCATAATTATAGTAACAAAAATATTATTAATTTCCATTATTACTTCTAAATATTCGACATGAAATATTTGTTAATCACCGCAACCACGTATATAATGTATATTGTATACATACATCAGGTCTAGTGAAAATGATTGATTACATTTTGCTCATCTTTGTGTAACATTATATGTATACTGTATATGATGTAGTAATTTGTCTAACAAATTAGTGAACTAACCGTATATTTAGATATAGATTATTCGGATTAACATCATTAAAATTTGAAATAAATTAGAACACCATATTAATCCATACTGATTTGTTATAATCAACTGATAACAGAAAAATAATACACAATACACAATGTTATCAACATGTTCCGGCAAAGAACGCAATATATAATGAGGGTAATTACCTATAAGTCATGGATCATGATGACCCAATAAAAATAAATAAGTAACTACGAAATGGCCAAAAAATAATTATTGGCAAACAAAAATTAGGGCGTTGTTTTTAATTAATTAACAGTGTCTACATTAATATTCCGTGCGATTACATATTGTAGTGATATGGCATTTTCAAGAAATATATTAAATTAAAAATAAATATGTAACATGTCAAAACAACGCCCCACTTTTTCTTAAATAGGAAAAACATTTACGTATGTAAAAAAAAAAGAATATATTTTAAAAAATTAGGGCCTATTCCAATTATTTTAACATAAGATTTAAGAATTTTAAAAGATTTTTTTTGGCACCTTAACAACGCCCTAATTTTATCTTTGAACTCATATAATAGACTCAAAAATACTTTTAAAAACCCGTTGTTGATCGTGTTTGTCAAAACCTTACCAATTGTAAATGTTACATAACTCAAAAGCTTGTAACACTTATTCTTGCTGGTATGGCGACGAGAAACAGTTCAATTGGTGAGGCACTATTATCAAGGTTATTGAATTAATTAATTTTTACAAATTTTTTATTCGCAAATTTAATGTTACAAATTTAGAACTATAAAAAAACAAACACAATGTACATACTCTTTATTTTAAGGAACAAATTGGAAAAATTAATTGAAATTCGGGTTTCTATCATTACGAAATTCAATACCGGATATTTTAAAACCACAACAATTTGAGCATAGTTGAATTTGATATTTTTAAGATTCAAAATTTAAAATTGTACAAATTGTATTTTAATAAGAATGTTATTAAAATATATTAGAAATACGAATTGTGTCAAATATCATTATATATTTGAAACTACGAATATTTAAATAAAAATTAGGGCGTTGTTTTAGAAGATAATCGGCATTTAAATGATTCCGCTATATAATAACATCCTTACGCAAACTAATAACTTACAAAATTGTAAATTATAAAACAATATAGAAAATTTAAAAAATATAAATTTTTTTAAATAACACCCTTATTTTTATCTCTGATATCATATTGTAAGAATTTACTATAGGGATACATTTACTGATCTTTTTAAATGCGGAATCGAACGATATATTTGGTTTCAAAATTCAATACCCTAACAATCAAAATGTATACATGTTTGAATTCGACATCTCAAAAGATTTAAAATTATAAAAATAAAATTATAAAATTTGAATGTTAAAAATAAATTCAGGAATTCTAATTTTGAATAAACTCTAAAGATCTAAAGTTTTGAAAGTTCGATAAATCGTATTAAAACAATTGATGTTAGACCATAAGTTTAAACTTTGATGTGCTTTTGATTCAAAATTTCAATCGTAGGCTGGAATAATAAAATCAAACATTATTGTGTGTTCGGAAATTTGAGATGTCTAGAATTTCGGAATAAAACAGTTTATGATTTTACAACATATAATTTTTTTTCGAAACAAGGAACTCACCATTTCAATAATTCAAATTGATTTTTTTTTCTCAATAAATTTCTAAAATTTCAAAGCCGACGTTCTTAAATTTGATTATAGTCGTAAACTAAATTCCAAATGTCTGTTTATAAATTCTCAAATTCTATAAATCTTTTAGTCCTAAATTCACAAAACCTAATTTCTAAATTTCTGTTCCCGTCAATATCAAGTTTTGACATCAGTGAAGTATAATTTTGAAAAAAATACATAAAATTTTACGTAACCGAATTGTTTCAGAATTAGAAATTAGAAATCAAATTATAAATATTTTGAAATGTAAAATTTTATACTGTACAACCAAATTTGGGTTTTGGAATATAAATTTTAAAATTCTGAATTTCCGTAAATCCGATTTACTGGTTTACTGATTTTCGTTGTAATCGTATACAAGCACAACTGATGCCGAACGATCAGGACGCCCCTAGTGAAGTCGCCACACCAAAAATGGTTGACCAAATCCGTACCATGATACGGTATTGCAAGACCGCTGAGTGAAAGTGCGCGAGATAGCTGAGATAGTAGGCATCTCAGATGAATATGTGCGCAATATGTTACACGAATTTTTGAATATGAAAACGACCGCATTTGGCGAAGAAAAAAATTCTCTTCCATCAAGACAATGCACGGGTTAGTAGTTGCCATGGCCAAAACCTATGAATTACGCTTCGAACTGCTTTCACACCTACCATATTCTCCAGACTTAGCCCCTTGCGACTATTTCCTGTTTCTGAACTTGAAGAAATGGCTCGGTAGAAAGAGATTCGGCTCTATTGAGGAGATCGTCGATGCAACCACGGTTGGAGATCGTATTATTAAAAATAAAGGGATTGAAAAATTGGAAAAACGTTGGGTTAATGCCCGGTTTCACGAAAATATTGGTTAACCGGCTGCTAAGATAACCAACGATTAACTTTTAAATATAAAATTGCATTTTTGACACCATTTCTGGCCATGCAACCGTTGGTTAGCTTAACAGCCAGTTAATCAATTTTTTCGTGAAACCGGGCATTAGTGTATCTAGCTAAAAGGCGACTACGTTGAAAAATAAATTTTTTTTTGTGTCGAAAATATTATTCCTTGTTTCATTTTTACCAGACTTCTCACTCGGAACTCGTAGTTACAATATATTTTGTTATCGCGACACTCCATATAATGCCCATATAAAGTTCATTATCATTTAGGGTTAAAAATAAACCACAATACTATAGCAACAACAAAGTCTATATACTCATACATATGTATGTACACATATAAACTATCAAATTTAATTTGCTTAAGTAGACGTCACACATTTAAATATATATGTATATATACACTTCACCATATTCTTAATATATCTCCCTATGTATGTCTATACAGTCTAAAATTCTTACCATGTGTTTCGTATATTTTCAATGACATATCCATTAAAAAATAAAACTTAAAAATTTGCGCTTAAAATCAAATTTTATTAACATTTAAAAAATCAAAATTTTTATTTGGACTCGATAACGAAAAAAAAAGGTATCCAAACAAATCAAAAGTTTGTTTGATGGTTGCGATGTCAAATCTATAAACGGATTAATTGATAAATTGGTTGGACTAACTAACGAAAGGTTAGTCATGTACATAGGTTATATAACAAAAAAAAAATTGGATGTCGCACCCTCAACTCTATATATATATATATATATATATATATATATATATATATATATATATATATATATGGGTGAGTAATAGTGCGGGACTCATTGTTTTTTATGTTTAGTCAAATGTTTGATCAGGATGGGCGCATGAATGTAATCATGCGTTGTATATGTTTAATATCTGCTAAATATTAATTACACGCTTCACTCCACTGAATGATTCATATAAATTATATGAGATCAATTTAGTATATAGACGATTCCTAACTACTAAAAACTATATTGTCTAAAAGAGTTATTGAACTTATTTTCACCATACACGATATGTATTGGCAAACACTCATGACAGACAACGCCCACTTGACAGCAAGACATTATTTATTTATTTATGTGGTCTAATACATACATATTTCGCTCTAGTTCCGCATTTAATAATTTTTTCGCGGCATTAACTCACTACCACGAGACTTACAATAAGTTAATCTTAATTCAATCAATTTTCAATTAACACAATTTAATTCGAAGGCCATAAGTAATATACATGAATAACATACATACATTTATACAAAGAGGTTTTTAATTAACAAATTGCCAACCCGCATATTATTAATAATAATAACGGATGTAAAATCATAATATTGTGTGTTATTTACGTCGTCGTCTCAGATTATCGTTTTCAGATTAAGTATTGCACAACAATAAAAATTGTAACCACATTTTCGGATTATATATACTTTACATGTTTATGTGGAAAATTTGACCTTCTAAAGTTGTTGTTTTTTTTAAATTTATATACAACATTAGTTTTTCTGCTGAACGATCATAAATTTTTATTTACATATATATACATTATAACTCTATGATCTTAAAAATTTTCTTTAAGATCTAAATCGCTCGCGACACAAAGATGATGACTAAGACGAATTTTCACGGTTAAAATTTATTCATTGGGAACATAAATAAAGATTTCTATATGATTCAAAAAATTTGCGAGTAGACGACGCGATCTTTATACAAATAGCCTTATGTTTATGTGAATACAAATTACTAAATTTAGATAATATTTATGTGAGTCACTTCGGGGCGTATATATACTATATACTAAGCACTTAAGTGGTGTGTAGGAAGTACATTACGACTAGTAGCAAAAATGATAAAGTATGACATATGTTTTCTATTAATCATTCATCGGGATTACCTAAAGTAAAATTAATTTGTTTTGTTGCTTGATATATAAAATATGTTTAGGAATTTCATTGACGATAACGAATTTAATTTGCGGCGAAATCAAAATGTTTATTCTAGGATTATACTCGTAAGTATATTTATTACAACAATACGAATTCCAGGATAATTCTAAAGTATTTTATTCGAGTCAAAAAATGTAAAAAAATGTTGTATGATAGAGTCTGTAAGTTTACATTAATGTAGGCTTCCTTAACTCTTTAAAATAGTACGTTGCGATCAGTTCCGATGAGCTCAGTTTAAATACAGTTTTTAAAGGTATATTTAGTTGGTGACCGTTGCTTTGAAATAGGCATCCATAACCTTTATTTTGTTAAAGTATTAAAAGCGTTCTGAAAACGAACCTGTACTGGAGCAACGAAATATCCCAAATTTTAAAAAACAAAACGAGTCATCTATTATTTTTTACATCGGCGTATCAACAACCTGTAGACAACGTCGATAATGTAGATAATTCATATAGAGAGTTTTTAAGAATTAGTTTTAAACTAGAGTGACCAAATTTCTTAAGGATCAGTATATTGCGGATGGTGACGAAAAATAGTTCAAATTGAATCGGGAATCACATAACTTTTTACTTTAAAAAGTAATTGCAAGTTTTGAGTTCCATAATTATCCAAAGGCTAAAACGGTTGTAACAAATAGTAAAAAATTATTAAAGGGGGCATTGTACAAATACCTTGAAAATCCTTCGGTGTCCGATTTTTAAATTGCAAAACAATTAAATTTGCCAAAAACAACAATATAATAGCGTATACGGAGGGGGTCACAGCATGAAAAAGGCAGCCCACAGAAATGAGAAACATGGTACTACTGAAATAATCTTTACTAGAAGGTGATAACTTAGATTAAAAATAATTCGGGAACCTCGAGTTCAAGAAGATTAAAAAGCCAAATCGTTTAGGTAACCAAAACCTGTCCGCTAAAACACTTGCCCGACAACCTTTAGTGGAAGTGTTTTTATGGGTTTGAAACATTTGCCAGGTAAATAGTAGCTTGTCAGAAACGGTGTCAATGCTCTTGCTAAATCTAAAGTTACATCCATGTGCAAAAAAAGATTCATAGAGGACTAGCATAGGCACAAAATTGGCCCGTAGCTGTACCACATTTGAGCATACCTCCTTCCTCTTCACTCGTTAAACCATCCTGAGCTTACCAAGAAGCATTGAACGTCCCGGACCTCTATCTTACTAAGATCCGTGAGGTCGTCTATAGAGGAAATTCTCATATATTTTGTTCTGCTGTACGCTAGACTCGGACAGGTAGGTGCAGAACAGATGGAGCACGATTTAAGATGCCAGATAGTTCTGGGCTACCTTCGACGTCAGGGAGTATGATTGTGGCGTTTTAATAGCAGCCTGGCTTTCCATAAAAATGAGAATATCCCTCGTAGATATTACATTATCCTCAACCAGTCCATGACTTCCATTATCGCGATAAGTTCAGCTTGATAAACACTGCAAAAGTCGGGAAGGCGAAAAGGGAGGTTAACCCCTAGTGCCTCACAGAATGCCCCGCAGCCAACCCCTCTATCCCTTTTTGAGCCATCCGTGAAGAAGCTTAACGTCTCATTCACCCAGACCTCTCTGGTGGGACACTCAGTTTGGAATCTCATCTCAACAGGTGGCAAAGGGATAGCGTAGTCGGTAGCTTCCGGAATACCCCGGAAGAAAGAGAATCTTCAGAGCTTGAGTAGGTGTGCTCCTGAGAGCCCCACTTATACACAAGCAGGCCGTTCTTTGGACTTTCATCAATATAGTTTAATGTTGGCCATAATTTTTAACGCAGGCCACCAAACGACAACCCCATACAGCAGTATAGGTTTGACCACTGAGACGTAGAGCCAGTGTACTATTTGGGGCACCATATACCCCATCTCTTTGCAATGGCATTTTTACAGGAGTAGAGCGCTATAGTAGCTTTCTTTCTAAAGGAGCCCGAGGTATTTCGCTCTATCCGTAAAGATCGGACGAGTACCATTTAATATTGACGGGTCACACTGAGGAAGTTTGTGCTTCCTTGTAAAAAGGACCAGCTCTGTTTTCTGTGGGATTTCGTTCAGTCCGCAGCTGCGTGCCCACTCTGAGAGGTAGACGAGCGCGCACTGCATGCGCTCACTCAACATGCAAGGATATTTACCGAAGACCGCAATAGCAACATCCACGTAGGCAACCACCTTAAAGCCTTACCCTTCAGGTTTAGTAACAGGTCATAAATGACTAAGTTCCAAAGAAGCGGGGATAAAACTCCACCTTGCGGTGTCCCTCTGCTCACGTATCTGGCGGCGGACGTCTCACCCAGATAAGCTGTCACGATCCTGCCTCTAAGCATTAGATCTTTCCAATCTCTGAGTGACCCGTCTGCCCCCAGGGCATGCAAGCGCTCGAATGATTGAACTCGGTCTGATGTTGCTAAAGGCCCCCTCTATATCCAAGATAGTTACCATTTATTATTTTTTGTGTTCAAGTGATTTCTCAATCGGGCCTATAAGGGAGTGGAGAGATCGTCCCTTACAATATGCGTGTTGAGATCCCGACAGCTCGCCCGGCTTGATTGAGCCTCTAATGTAAGCCTCTATTTGTCTTTCTAGTGATTTTAATAGGAAAGAGGTTAATCCTATTATAGGCCTAAAGTATTTGGGACAGCAGTGAGAGCTTTTTCCCGCCTTCGGTATAAATATTACATTTACTTCAGTCCATTTACTAGGAATGTGATAGAGTTCTAGGCTGCCTTTGAAGGTAACTTCCAGTCAGGGTAGGGTTAATTCAATAAATTGCTGGAGATCCGCAGGGATAATGCGATAATTGCGGTCTCAGTGGCATATTATGTACGAAATGCAAAAAAAACATCCCGACAGTAAGCCAAATGCGTTTTGTGGCATTGGGCGTACAAAAAAACCGTGTTTTTAAACTCGCTAAGCATCATTTGAAATAGGCTTTAACCTAGTTGAGCGTCGGGAGGAGATAGAATTGATGCTTTAAACGAACATAAAAAGAATGCTGCAGTAAATTATATAAAGAAATTTAATGCCGTTGAACTGCAGCAATCTAGGTTTATCTAGAACGCCCTTAATATAGTGGAAGTTTGGTGTCTTGAAAAAGGGTTGTACGTCACTCCCACGCCAATCCCAGAAGCAGTCGTATGCAGCAGTAGTATGGTGGCCAGTTGTGAAACTTGCTTACTAAAAACACTGTTTTTCCCACAAAAAAATGTTCAGAACATTTGTAAAAACAAAGCATTGCTATTTATTGAGAAAGCCCGTTTTTGTTTCTTGTTTTGTCCGTTTGGTGGAAACACGGCATAATACTTAGGACCTACACTATCAATATACGAAATTAGTGGACTTACAAAACATACACAATTTTAAAAAAAATCGATAGTTAGATTTACTAGGGGCTCCATCTAAACCGCGGGCTGCCATTTGGACAACCAGTATTAAATTTTCATCAAATTTAATTTTAACAAAAACTATTAATTTTGAGTTCACAAAATTTGGTTGTTCATAATTTCATAAAGTTAAACA
Organism: Tipula unca; assembly: GCA_951394425.1. Classification (NCBI taxonomy): domain Eukaryota; kingdom Metazoa; phylum Arthropoda; class Insecta; order Diptera; family Tipulidae; genus Tipula; species Tipula unca. Next base: position 173,349,356 of record OX596380.1, on the reverse strand, counting down.
ATTTCTGAACCCTTCAAATTAATTTAAAGTTTCATTATGTTTTGACTTTTGACCTTGGATAAAATCCTGTGGTCGTATAAAGTAAATTTGAATTTTAAATAAGTTCTGAGATTTGTACAAATAATGAAGGAACGGATGAATTTCTATTAATGTTGTTGTTAAATTCTAATTCAAACTTCCCTTTAAAATTAATATTGCTATCAGACCTTTTTGAAAGACCCTCATTTTAAATTGCGGATGAAATCTGTGGATTTTTTATCAGCACTAATTATATTTAAATTTTGAAATAATGAACGAACGCATTGACACAAAGTATTAGTTTATTGGTTGAAAAAATTAGTTTGTCGACTTTCGTAAAACACTTTAATTGGAAACTTTGTAAAAAACACACTTACGATAAAACTTTAATCATACACAATCAAAATAAAAACCTCAAAATGCTTGAAACGTCAAAATTTGTGAAAAATATGTAGAGATTTAATAGAGACAACTATATTCTAACAAGGAAACTTCCATTTCATTAGCTAAATTTCGTTTATATTCAGCTCTTAATCAGATTTCTATATTGCATCTGTTTCTCCCACTAAGGAGGCTCTTAAAGAGACTAAAAAAGCGTTCTAAATCCTTACGCCTAAACTAATTTCAAATACAAAATAATTATTTCACATGGCGGTCTCAGCCAATATATTCAGCTGTATCACTTTTACTCTACCTCACTGTCTCACAACGTAGTGTGGTGGCGAGTGATACAGACAAATGCAAATTGAAATAGAATGACATTTCCGTTTAACAAGCTGCGAGATCGTAAATCATAATAAAAGAAATGAGCGAACAAGTGTTCAAACTTATGCTTATAAAAAGGGATATAAACTCGTTTCTCGCTTTCTGTGCACAATTCCAGTTCGGAATTCAGAATTAGAATTTTTATTTTCCTAATAATGGGTTTTAAAAATTAGAACGTTAACATACGAGTAGAATACAAAAGAATTTTGGAAATTTTAAATCCGACCTGCTCGTACCAAATTCGGATTAATAAAAATTTTGTTCGTAAAGTATTCATAATTTTATGTTTTTCAATCCGAATTTGTCCTTTATATATTTAGGCTTGATCAAGATTCAAAATTTTATAGACTTGATCAGACGTCCTATTCAAATTGTGCGTGCACAGTATTAGATTGGGGTATCGCAGACTATTGTTTCGTTGAAGTTAAATTCTAGGAACCATCTATTCGTATAAAAAATTGTGCGGAGAATGTAGCGATTTGTTTAACCGCAATAATTAACTTATGTTTAGACATTGACCAGTTTATAAATATTATACAAGACCATCTTAAAAAAAAAATCGTGAGCTTGGTGCAGAATTGCCAGCGAACACTTTATGAGCGTAGATGTGCTACTTAAAAATCGGATAGTCACTTTCATACGATTACAAATTCTCTTAAAAATAAATCGTCGCCGGGATTAGATAAACATTTTTTTGTCAATATAAAAAGTAGAAAGAATGTTTGAGTTTTTGGATTAAAATTACTTTCTATTTTCACTGGAGTTTGGATTTAAAAAAATAAAAATACGGATCAAACCATTACTTCATTTCCGGCATTGACTATATGGATTAAAAATGTCTGCCATGTTCATATAGACTTAACCAAAGCTTTGCCATTTACCAGTTGCTGATTAGTTTCGCTTTGCGTTCTATAAGCAAGCAAACCAAGCGACTAACAACAACGGAGTACATTTTAGGCCTAAAAAATACCAACGAGCGTTTGAAGTCTAAATTATTATTTGTTTGTTTAGCCAGGAAAATGTTTTGCGACAGTATTGCCTGATATACCTTCTACGGTTGGTATATTCTTCTTGGCTTCTGATTAATCACTTTTAAAGATGTGGTTTCACATGTTTGTTTAGAAGATCTTCAGAATATTTATCAGTTATCTAATCAGCGGAAATATCTTTTTCCCATTACCCAGATTATATAATCTACCAAAAGTTGCATATATGATTATCCGCAATTTTAAATAGTTTGGTTTTTCCACCCATACGGAAACATCAAATCACTTGGAACCAAACTTATCGTGCCAAACTCAGAATTACAATTGATAAATATTGTTGTTCAGTTAAGTTTGTTAAAATATGGAATCGACATATCTGCTTTTAAGTACTAAAAATTAAATTCGAATTTGCGCCTTCATAAATTTAAAAGTTTTAATTTACGCTCGAACAGTTTATCCACGAGTATATACATAAAATACTGTGTTCTAGTTACCTCGGAAACCGAAGTATAACATTCGTATGATTATTTGTATATTTAGCACGGTCACTTATCTGGAATGTACACACGCACACACTATATTCAAGGTGTGCATATATAATTTATTTACATATTGCGTAAACTGGTATAAGCTAGTAAAATAGTTTACATAGTATACACTTTTTTTTTTTAAAGTGAAAGTCAAGAAAATCTGGATGCAAAATACCTACTAATAGTTTTCAAAAAATTGACAATATCGTAAATTTTCTATTTAAAAATTTCACACAAGTTTGTATAGACACATAAATGCATAAACCAAAAACATGACTTATTGTTATTATTTAAGAAAATAATAAACTTGAATTTTTTGTACGTATACAGGTTTGATATATTAAATTAAAATAAATAAACAAAAATAAATAGGAAACGTAATTAGAAAATGACAAAGAAAATTAATTATGTCTTAATTAAATGATATGTGTAAGTTGTAGTAATAAAAGTTTGTTGTCATAATACGTATGTGTACAGTAACACTGATTCATCGTTTTGTTATGTTTTTGTCGCATATGATTGTTTGTAGTGTATAGTGGAGTTGCAGTTTCAATGAAAATAATACAAAAAAAAGATAATTTGACAATGAAACGTATAATACGGAAACTTGGCCTTCACTTTCTTTAGAATATGCGTTAATTTGAAAGTAGTTGAATTATAACTGAATTGTAATGTATGTATATGTTAATTAGCCGGCAAGTACTTATTTTTGTCGGCTGCTCACATAATTTCAATAACGAATCGAAATTGTTTCAAATTGGTGGGTATAGCAAAATTGATTAAATTATTTTAAAATTTGGGAGTCCTGTATTTGTATTTTTATGCATCCAATTTCAACAAAAACTCGGATACGGGATTTAGGATCTGCACGTTCATTTGCCTTTCACAATTTTTGGGGGATCTAGCCAAATCACGTCTAAAACATATAAACGCGGATTTCGTCTCTAAAATCTTTGTAATTTTGGGACTCATTGATTATGAGTTCAACGGATATGACGAGAAACACGAACTTTAGGGAGAGAGCACCAGAGTTGGTTGCATGATTTATCGATAACCTGTGCTGCATACTTCGGCACAATACGGTGATTCACATTTTTTATAAATATTTTGTGTGTTTCCATAGATAATTTAACGCATAGCATAAATTCGGCCTACGATCGAATCACCTGACGCTTGTTGAATCAGTAATGGTGTAATACAGTAAATATCTTGTGTGCTCTTCAAACGAGTATTCAGGGTATATGAAACATGCAAATAAATTCATGAATGCGTTATCTATAGTAGAGGTTGCGCTCTAAAACCGCGTTTTATGTATTTTAACTTGTTATAATTTTAATGAAAAAAAAAATAATAAGAACGATGTGAACCTTCTCTAAATGGCCTGTAAAAATGAACAGAAAAACAGAAGGACGAAGGATGGCGGTTTTTGTATTTGGACGTATAGCAAATTAAAAAAAACAATATGTACCATAAAAGAATACTTCACCAAATATGATCTGAAATCTAATCAGCAAGAAAAGCAGTACAAGAAACAGAGCCGAAATATAATTTAATTATATCGCTGGATGGAACAGTTAAAGCTGGTTCGGAAATTTTCATTAGTCATCCCATTGAAAACAGGAGAGGAAACAATTCAAAACCTAACATAAAAATTAAAAAAAGCTGCAGCTGATTCTACACTCAATAACACTCAAATGAAGGCTCACAAACTAGCTTAGAACATACAACAGCTCTTAATGTTAAAACGTTCTATACGCATACAATGGCAATTAAAACGATCACCGACACCTAAATTAAAACTAAATAAAGCTATCAATTTAAAATATGCATTAATAAAGGAATCGTGATGAATAAGTGCAGAACTACCAAACGGCAGATTCTAACAAGTTATGGAGATTTAAACCAGTTTATCATCATCATTAAGCAGCTATATCGAAACTCAACATGCCGAGTGGTACATAATGATAATGTTACCCTCTCTATCTATACAGGAGCTGACGGTTGCATTCTCTTATCATTGTTCTTAATAATCGTCGTAGTCTAGGTCAAAAGGGTATCCGTACTCCTTGTTGAATGCCATAAAACGCCTTTCACCATCTATAAGAATTGGACTATACCAATGATGTCTGCCTTTTTCACAAACCCCAAATTAAAATTTACTCGAATTTCATGCTAGGTAATTTTAGCGTTTTGTATTAGTATTATTAGTATGTATTAGTATAGTATTTTGAAAAATCACTAAAACTAGAACGCGACTTTTCAGTTGTTCGTGTTCAAGGGTTTTTACATTACATATTTTGACCAATGAATATTTGAGAAGAATTGAAGGAAATGGAGTCGGATTGGCCACACTTTAAACTGAAAACTTGCAGACGACATTATCAAACATGTATTCGCCTGGAACCCTTAAGGAAGCCGACGAGTTGGCGATCGCAACATCCTAGTGGATCTTCTCCAGTTACGTCTCCAGAAACCTTTAGTGATAAATTGAATCTTCTCATGTATTTAAGGAAGAGGAGGAAAAGCAGAAGAGTATACGAGTATAAGAATCGGCCAAATGTTCACCACGATTGGGTGTACGAGGAAACACAACTTGATTTTTCAAAAAAATCATCTTAATGATGAGGCTCATTTCCATCTCAGCGGATACTTTACGAAGTTAAATTGTATAGAAACTGATGCATCCCCAAAGAGTCACTGTTTGATGCGGTTTGTGGACTGGAGAAATTATAGAACCAATAATTTTTTATTTAAATCATACCATGATATAATTGGATGATATGGATGTGGACGATATGTGATTTAAACAAGACATATGTATGCCACACAACCAATGCAGCAATGGATTTAGTTTATTTCCGAGATGTATACCTGAGTCGCATTATGCGAAGTTACATAATTGGTCACCGAGATCATGCGATTTAATACCCTTGAACTTGTTTCTTTGGGGTTATTTTAAAAGTCAGGTATACCAATAAGTAAGCAACAATTCAAGAGATAACAAAGCATATTGGTGCGGAATAGAGGAGCAATTTTACCAGGATGTCATTATGACCTCTATTTGGGCAAACGGATTGATATATGGCTCCAAAGCCGTGGTGAACATTTGCCCGACATTATTTTTCACACATATGTGTTGTTGATCAATAAGCATGATCCGCAACAAAGAAATCACTATTCACATTGTGAAAATCTTACTAGCTCACCCTTTATATATTTCAGTAACTAGGCTGATTATTTAGAAAATTACGACTTGTCACATAAATGTCTATATGTAATTGAATGATCTTTGCAAAAACTTTAGACATAATTGGTAATAAGCTAATTAGAGTAAGATCATTTGCAGTAACGGAAGATCGTATTTTAGAAATCGGTTAGAAATCAAGTCAATTCCCCATGGATCAACAAATACAGATTTAGTTAAACCAGAATTTGTTATGTACGATATGTGAGGCGCTAAGATCGGAATTAATAGCTTTATAAAACGTGGTGGTATGTCATTAGCTCCAACAGAATGTGATTTATACAAATTTAAAAATGTAAAAATTCGGGAGAAAATTAATTTGGGATAACTTGAACACGAGCGGCCAATATGTAGATTACAGTTCCACATAATTGTTTCTCAAGGTTTCTCTAACTCTCAAACAATTCATAATAGTTGTAATTTTTTAAAATTTCAGATTTACTTTATAGTGAATGTCTGGGTGCATTGTAAAAATCCAATGACAAAAGTCAAACCACGATAAAACTTAAGAATTGATAATTAAACTTGAAAGTTTGGAAATTTCATCTCAAATCTAATTCAATTTTAAACATTAAATTCCATTTGAAATATGAAAGATCGATACATCGAGCTTTGTTGCTTCTTTGAATTCAAACTTTTCGAAAAATTGAGTAATTTTCAAAATTTTGATAATTAGATACATCAAAATTGTATCGAAATTTGACTCATGATCCCAATTTTAAAAGATTATCAAATTATGAATAATTTATTGGAATATCAATTGAGGTTCTGGATTTTTTAAAGATTTATTTTATAATTCTGAATTAGAATTTGCGTAGTTTTACAATGCTGGAAATTGGTGTTTGATACAGTTTATCAAATATTATGTTTGTGACTGTCAAATAATGATGTAGCAATTGTTCATGTCAAAGAACCGTATGCTGGAGTGAGAAGAGGCTCCTTCAAAAAAATATCCTAACCTATGAATACGCAGGTGCCATAACCAACCAGAAGCTAAAGAAGATAAACAAACAATATTTTGGCGGGAGTCTTTGGAATGTAGAATTTATAGGTTATATGAGATTCATCAGACTACACTTAAATTAAAACGTTAATGTCATAATTTAGTGAAATGCTGAAATTTTGTAAAATTGGTTTTCATGTAATTTCAAAATAGCCCTGACATATAATTATTGAAATTAGGTGGTAAGACCTCAAGACTAAATTTCATGATATGCCGAAAGGTAAGGTGATAGGACTCACATTATAATTGGAGCCAGTTGAAATTATTCCAGGTCGAAAAATTAATTTCCCGCTGTGATAACATTTTAAGTTTAGAGTTCCCACATGCATTTGGGAAGAAATAGCATTGTTTAAAAATATTGAATTTCGAACTAAAGTACCTGAAATATTTAAAACCTTGGTATTTGAATTTTGAAATTTATGAAATTTTGAATTCAAAATTTAACGCCAAAATTTTACTGTCTCGATTTGAAAATATGATGGAAAATAACGAAAATATAAACAGGCACCTGCCAAGGTCGGAGTTTTATTTCCTATCATAATTTAATGGAATTAAATATCCGTCTTCCGAAAATTCTAGAAGTTGCCAGCGAAATCCTCTCAAATTCTATGAAATATTATATTTCGAAACGAAAATTAATTTTTACATATCTGAAATTTTATTTCTAACTATGGTATTTGAACGAGTTCTGAAAATTAAAAAAAAAAAAAAAATTAAATTGGCATTGGAAATTTATCGAAATTTTTAAATACTAGTTTCACATGGTGAAACTCTATTGGCCCATCCTTACATATTTCAGCAAAATTCAGCTTTTTAAATGATTTTTTGGAACATTCTGAGGAAATAAGGACACAATATGATGCTAAGGGCTCCAATTAAAGTATGAATAAGATGGCATTTGTCATTAATAGAAAGTAATCTCGCTGTATCCTATAGAAAATTACAACTTGTCACATAAATGTTTATCTGTAATTGAATGTTCTATGCAAATATTTCAGAGAAAATTGGTAATATGCTAATTACATTAAGATCATTTGCAGTAACCGTAGAGCGTATTTTAGAAGTCAGTTAGAAATCAAGTCAATTCCCCATGCATCAGCGAATACAGATTTAGTTAAACCAGAATTTGCTATGTACGAAATTAAAAGCTTAATAAAACGTAGGGGTGTTGGATGAGACATTACGGAAATAAAAAATATTGTCAGTAATGAAATCCTATAGTACAAATTTCGAAATGTAAAAATTCGGGAGTATATGAATTAAGGATAACTTGGGCACGTATGATCCAGCTTTCATCATACTCTAAACCTGCTATTCAGCCTTGTGGCTTATAATTGAGTAAGTAATTTACAAAATGGCACCTATTCTAATTGTTCGTGCTAAACTTAATGATCACACTACACACTTACTGAGCTATCGAAAACATCTCTTTGATGTAGTGGATCTGGATCGAAGTTGCGTATCCAATTTATTCGATAATTTTTAAAAAAAAATTATTTATTTCCCAAATTATAAAAAAAAATCGAAATATTTTGACTTAGGAAAGAACTCTAGAAATGTCAAACAGCGAATTCTTCAAAATACACTTTTAAAAATTATGAAACGTTGAATTATGAATTTTAATTTGAATTTCTCAAATTGTTAGTTCTTTTTAAATATAAAATTCCGAATCGAAACCCAAATCTAAAAATTAAATTCTAACGAGTTCTGGAAATTTTCACAAACTTTGTTTAAAATTCCATCTCAACTGTAACTTAATTTTAAATAATCGACTTATTTCATCGAGCTTTTTTTTTGAATCCCAATTTGTCGAAAAATTGAGTAATTTTCAAAATTTGATGGTATACCGAAATTTGATTCATGATTCAAATTTTAATCCGCATTATAAGGCTCCTTAATAGACGAATACGAAGATGTCATGCCAAATCAGCAAAAATAATTATTCACATGGGCTAAAGAAAATTAAAAAACATAATCCCATTGGCGGGAGTTTTTGGAAGGTAGAATTTAAAGGTTATATACGATTCATCAGACTATACTTAAATTAAAACGTTAATCTCATAATTTAGTGAAATACTTAAATTTTATGAAATCGAATTTCATGAAATAGCCCTGACTTATATTTATTGATGTTAGGTGACAAGACCTCCACACTAAATTCCACGAATTTCCTGCCTGTGATAACATTTTAAGCTTAGAGTTGCCTCATGCATTTGCGAAGAAATACTGAAATATTGAATTTCGATCCTTGATATTTGAATTTTGAAATCTTGAATTTTAAATTTAATGCCGAAATTTGGCTGTCTCGATTTTTCCGTTTTAATCTTTAAATTTTAATATAAAAATTCATTCAATTTTTAAATTAAATCTGATTTTAAAAAATTTCAAACTTTGAACGTTTTGTACCAGTTGTGGCATTCTATCAAACTCGGTTTAGAAGTTTACGGTGTCAAATAAATTTTATGTTTTAAAAAAATCGAAATTTGTTTTAATTTTGAAATTCTAAAAATTTTACAAATGGAAATTGTTTGATTTGAGTTTAAAAATATGATGGAAAACAACAAAAATATGAACAGGCATTTGCCAAGAGCCAAAAATTCTAGAAGTTGTTAGCATTCAATGAAATATTATATTTCGATACGAAACCAGGGGCCCATACTATATGACTTTCGTCTACGATTTTCGACGACGGTCGTTTTCCTATAGTAGGCAAAGGATAAAAAGGTAAACAATAGTAAATTTATAATATTCCTTTGCCTACTATAGGAAAACGACTGTCGTCGAAAATCGTAGTCGAAAGTCATAGTTGGGCCCCAGGATTTGAACGAATTCTCAAAATTCATAATTTGATGATATCACCCCAGGTCGTAAAAATTTTATTTTAAGAATGGTATAACGTTTTAACTATAGTCGTGCTTCAGAAATAGCGTACAGTTCAGAAATATCGACTATGGGTACATCGAAGATTGTGCGTTTTTAATACTAAGTTTGACTTAACCAGTAGTCTGTTCTGGATCAATGTCCGAAATACAGTAAAATGTTGAATTACAGATTATAAAACAATTTTAGAGCAAATGTGTAGATCCGGATTTGAATTCGCAAATATCTAAACGAATTTAAACTTTGCTTTTTAAATTGTACTTCTTAACTCTTCAGAATAAGATTAATCTTCCAACTAAGAATCTGCGCTGACCAGCACTTTATTAAATAAAATTCAATGTAGAGCTTTCCACAATCTTAGATTTTGTTACAAAACCGCAAACCAGTTTAGATATAAATCTTATCAAAATGTGCATTTTAGCTTCACATTTGTGTCGCGAATTATATTTAAATTCATTTAGAATTTATTTGAAATTCGATTTTAATTCTACAGATCAACGTGAATTTTGTATTTTGAAAATTGAGATAGTGCTCGAAAATTCATAAAATATTAAACCTGTTAGTCCTGTTTTAAAATGAAATCGTTCAAGTTTTGCGTAAAAACCGTCAGAACTTCAAAAATCAAAACAATTACCGGTCCACTTATACGTTTATAACCTATCATTAATAAAATGAAAGTAAATATTTTTATTTTGCAATACTGCACCACTTATGTACACTTGAGACAATAATCAACTTCAATCAAGCCACAAAACAAGTTAATCAAGAATTATTCAAAAATGAAACAACTTTTTGAAACCGGCAACATAAAAACCAAATCAACAAATCTGTAACTTCCTTGCATCGAAAACAGTAACAAAAATAAAAACTGGTTTTGTATACAGTATTTTGTATAAATTTCTTTATTCCCAAGCACAATGTCTTTAATTTTTTATGACGAAATAATTTAAATAAAATTTACCATAAACAAAACAGCAGGAATTCCATTAATTAGTGAGTTGACAAAAATGTATAATTATTCACTAGAAGAAATGTTACAATATTCTTACCTTTAATAAAATTGTTGTTGTAAAAATTAAGAAATTAAAATCCAAATTATACAAGTAAAACTTATTTGGTAATTTTATTTTTGTAATCCGACCTTATTGGTTGCCAAAGTAAGTGAGTAATTTTAAAGCACTTCAACTGTAATCACATAAACTTTTCTCTTTCTTTTTTTTTAATTAACAAACCACAAAAATTAACGCACACAAATCACTTACAATTTATCGCATTTTCTTATATAAAATAAACAAAATTACCAAGAAAAGTGAGAGATTATTGTAGGTTAAATCATAAAATGATACAAAACACAACAAAAAATTTACAAATGTAGGTTATTATAATATCATCGCACACACACCTGATTATTATAAATTTTTTTTGCTTTACTTATGTAGCTATTTCTTATTTAATTCACTTAATTTTTTTGGTTATTTAATTAAATTTAAACACTTTTCTCTCAAACTATATTTTTGTTAGTTAAATTTGTACACAATATCATAACCCAAATTAAATTCGGAATAAAAACGTGTACATGTGTGAACGTTTGAGTATAGTAAACAAACAAAAATTTAATATTTTTAAAAAACCATCGGTCGTATCAGCGCCAATGCACGTCTAAATCAAGACTACTGAAGTTTAACAGAAGAGTTTAACAAATTTTTTGTTTTCTTGTGTCTCATTTCTTGTTGTTTTGTTTGTGTTGTTTTGTACGTACAATTTTTTTATTTTTTTTTTAAGAAAACAATGTTGGCCAAAAAGAGAGATACGGATATGGTTATAGGCGCATGTCAGAACAAGTACACTGTATAAAGTATTATGTATTTCTTATAAGACATAATGTTTTGCATTTTATTCTCTGTTGTTTTGGAGCAAACGAGAGCGATTCGAAAATTATAAAATTCCAGTGTTTCTAAACATTTATCGATGGTGCAGTGCAGCAGAAGAGATGCTGGCTTGCACTGTATAGATGCAACGAAGTAATGTATTAGAAGCTATTGGGTCAGGCTCTGGCATTTATGAACACCTTAATTTCGAGAGATATCTTTCAACTGTTTAGAAAAAAATTTAGATTTTAACTTAACCGTATGATAATAATAATAATCAGTTTTTAAAGGCCATTACTGGCTCCTTACTGTAATTTGGCTCCAACGGTTTTCGTCCTGAGAATGGTCTTCATACTGTTTAAAACAATCTGTCGTTCTTCATATCTTGGAGCCATCGTCGCCTGCAACAATCTCTGCGCCTATCATATGGTGGCTCTCCTTTCAGAGATCGCTGCATAATTCGTTCCGGATCAGCATGCAGAACGTGACCGACCCAGTGTACTCGCTTTGATTTTATTTCATGTACAATGTCGGGGGTCTTCATCAGATGTCTGACCTCGATATTTCACAGAGCTCGGTATGTTCATGCGTCATGGAGTGACGATACAAGATGTTGCGCTGAGGTGTTTCAGTTTTATGAGAGATGTACTCCAACATGAGATTAAATAGTGCCGAGAACAGAGCATCTCCCTGTCGAACACCCGAGTAAATTGCAAAAATTGTCGATATCCTATTCTCAAATTTAACACGACATTGGGACTGTGTCACTGTCATCCTACACAGTCGTACCAATTTTGTTGGCATTCCTAAATATTCTAGGGTAGACCGGACGCTATCTCGGTTGATCGAGCCATAAGCCTGCCAGAAATCCAGGTTGATTTAATATATGGGGATGGATGTCTCATAATGTTTCCGCTAGAGGAGTGATTATATCCCATATAATGTAAAATAGTTACTTTCATGCTGCGCAAAGGAGAGCTATACCACGATAATTCTCACAATTTAAGCGTTCTCCCTTCTTGAATATGGGGCATATCGCGGCCACTTTCCATTCGTCAGGCATTACATCGGTTCGCCATACTAATCAAATAAGTTTGAAAAGACAGTTCCACAAAGTATCCCCTTCGAAAATCAAGAGTTCCGAATTAATGCAGTCCACCCCAGGATAGCAGTTTCGTTTCAATCTCTGCATGGCCCTAGTGATTTCTTCATGGGATGGATCCTCAGTGTAAAACTCCGCAGTCTGTATTTTAGGTGATTCAGCTACAGTCTGTGACGCATGATGAACACCAAGCTGGTCAGTAAAGAGTCCATTCTATGCATCAAGTACTGCGTCGATGTTGACACAGAGGTTTCCATCCCGGTAGGCGCAGGCCTAAATGTATGATGCAATCCAGTAATTTCATCAAACCAATCATTCTTGGGTCTGTCAGACTAATACTTAGCTTCCTTAATGTTGCCGCTGACAAGATTCTGATATCGTTTCTTTTGACCTTCATTTATCAGACACACAGTTAAAACGTCCCATGCGTTTCGAAATATTCCCAGATTTGTGCGAAAACTTCCATCGTAGCTTTGCAGCGACCAAATGATGATCGCTGCCTATTAATTGATTGCTGACCGATAAGTTCTCACACAAGTCGGCCAGATTTCTGCCAGATGTAGCATTAAAGTCTCCAATTACAATTCTTACATCTTGTTCGGGGATTGATCCCATCAGATCGTCCAAGTCATTGTAAAATGAGTCTTTATCTAGGGGCTGGCTAACTTCTGTGGGCAAGTACACAAATTATTGACAGGTTCACTTCATTCGCAAGCGAAGCTTGCACAATCGGTTATTGACTGCTTGAAATTCTAAAACAGCCTTCTTTACCTGCGCCCCAAGAAGAAATCCAGCTCCAAGATTTCCGATGTGTCTGTATATCAACGTATAGCTCTGGGACACATTGTCTCCACTTTTAGACCACCGAGTTACTTGAAGAGCAACGAGTTTCAGTCGATACTCCTTCATGCTCATGATTAGGCCTTCCAACGATCCTGGTTTTCTATGTGACTGCACGTGCCGATCCTAAATCTAGTGTCCGTGTACTTGAGCGGGGGTCCGGTGTTTTTTTGGCGGAATCCGCAGGTTTTTTTTTGTCAAATATGGTCGTCAGAGCAGCGATCCAACGGTTTGGTCGCCTCCTACGACAAGCAAAGGATACTGTGGTGGTTTGCGAGACATGCGAGTGACCCCTTACCACAGGGGTATTATCATTTTCTGATAATTTTTTTTTAAATTTAACGTTAATTACGCGGTTTTTGTCGGCGTCATAATGCCAAATGAACAATCACAACTCTCTTTTTCAAGACAACAACAACTGTCTTTATCAATTTACACGCATACAACCTGAGATCAAACTGCTTTGCCGTCAATCCCGTACAGCAACCGTACACAACAATTATTATCATAATCTCATTATTAAGATGAGGTTGACGGATGAAGGTACGTTCGTAAACTTCCATAGCATGATGCCATCTGTTTTTGACGAGCTGCTCACGATTATTGGCCCATACATACAGCCCACGGTTGTAACAGACACCACAATATCGACTAATGAGAGGCTCTGATGACTTCAAATTTATCTTATGTTTTTATTTTTAGATATCTGGCTAGTGGAGATAGCATGATGTACATTGGGCGATATGGATATCGGATTGGGTCATCCACCACATCCAATATTATATGGGAAACATACGCAATATTATGGGACAAACTAAAATTGGTCTGCTACCCATAAACTGCTACTACTGAAATGTGGCTATCCATTTCAAATGAATTTTTTGATAAATGGAATTTCCCAAATTGTTTATAGGAGCAATGAACGGAAAACGCGTAGTTATTAAGGTAAAAATACGAATTTTTAAATTTTACTTTTCTTAATTTTAATTATATATTCCACGGCCAACTTAAAATAAACGTTATTTTAGAAATGATTATATTGTTATTGTTGAACGTTTCTTAAATAAATTCACATAAGAAAAAATATAACAAATTGCTTCATGCAATCACTAAGTGTTTTATGGCAACTACCACTTTTTGGTATCGCTTTGAGGCATAATTTCGTCAACCTCCGTGCAGTTTACCAGCCGAAGCATATTGTGACGGTACAACGAATTTTAAGCTGCCACAACTAATTTCTAACTAGGATGATTTAATGGATCCAATTAATTCATCGTGATTGCCGTATTGCGTTCGCCTTGCGTGCACTTTCCGTGAAATCTATCCCCAAACGTTGTCCATTAATTTTAAAGGGTGAAGTAGACGGCCAAGGCAACATTTCTACATTTTGGTGTTGAAACAAATCTTTGATTTTCCTGACAATAAGAATCGCGGTACAATTGTATATGAGTTTGCTGTTATTTTTCACGACTATATGCTGTTATTTTTTAAAACATTGCTCCCCCTTGACGGGTTTCATTTAATGGTGGTTTATTATTAAATTTCCGATGTACTAAATGGGTGGCACGCTGTATTACACAATAAAGCACCGCTCTGCTGACTGAAATCAGAATTCGATGCTTCCCTTACAATCGCCCGTCTGTCTTTGTGGAATCGTAGCAATGCTAACTGTTATTTCAATATAGTTTTGAATGTTGCTTATAGGTATAGTTATGAACCACGGTGGGAGCAGCCCAATTCTAGCAGCACTTCGGCGGATGCTATGAGTATATTCCTTCAAAGCTCGGATTTAGGCTTTCCTAAATTCAAAATTTTTCTTTGTGCATAGTTCAGCGCATTTGTTAATTACAAACTAACTTTCTATGCAGCATTATCTAAAACCATGCTGTTAGGTGTCGAAATCGATATTCTGATCTCTGAATTGCTTCTTATTCTTGTCTATAATGAAAATAAATAAAATCATCTGGCAGGTAAACTGAGATTTTGAAGAAGCTGTCAAAATGCCCCTGGTTCGGAAACATATGAAGAAAATGATATCTAAAATTGATTTACACTGAGCATCGAGTCATATCATTGTGCCGATCTTAGAAAATCCTTGGTTAAACTTAGAAGTTCCTGTCAACTGCAACAAACATATATTGAATCTAAGTTTGAATCAGAGGCCCCACTGGTTGATAAACTGTTGAGTTCTATAACGTGACAGAATTAATACCTTGAATAATTCAATAACCAATCAGTTCCTTTGGATGCAATCCGGAAAAAATTAAATTTGTTGGATGAACTAAATTCAGAACCGATGCAATTCAAAAATTATGTCACTTTGTGTTGGACTACTGATAAATGACGTGGAATAACTTTTTTAATTGCGTTGCATATGACTAATTCAAGCAGTTTAGGAATTGATGACAACAATGAAATTCCTCTGTAGCATAGCTGACATGATGTGTCAGCTCTTTTTCCAGCCTTAAAAATAGGCGTTATTTTAGTTAGCTTCCAATGGGTTGGAAACTTACCATTTCGGAGCACCACTATGTCGGTTCAACTAGTTCCGGTCCTAATGTTTTCAAAATTGCTGATGGTATTTTATCAGGACCAAATGAATTAAGCGCTTGTAGGATATCTACCTTTGTGATAAACGGTATCCAGATTAGATTGGATACCTAAGCCACTTGTTGAGATTGAGTTATTTTTGTCGCAAACGGATTGAAAAAATGCATCTTGACTGTTTATTATTGTAATACATTATGGCGGGATAGACTTTTGTATAATGAGTTATAATTGTATTTTAGGCCGTTATCTCGGTTTGCTCCATCCAATTTCATTGTCGATTTGAGAAAATCTTCGAAATGGTATTTTGCTGTGGTTTCTGCGATCCTGCTCACAAAGAGCCAAGTAATGCGGATTTGTTGAAATTTTCCGTAATATCTTCTTTAGTTAACTCCTGTGACGAGGCTATCGGAACACGTGGTATTAAATTTGTTGTTACATCCACTTGCGCGTCTGGTACTAGTATTTCTTTCTTCTTTGATACCGTATGTGATAGATCCCGAGAATATAAAGTATAGCCTCATCAATCATGGTTGATTTATTAGATGATAGACCAACGTTTTTCCATTATTTGTTGTATGCGGCAGCACAGTAATATATGCGCGAGTTAATCCAAAGTAAGACGGTTTAACGAACTCTCAGAATTAATGGAAATGTTCAAATTTAACAGAGCTTTCTGAATTTTTAAAATTGTCTATAATTTCTTTGATGTTAATGTTGTTTCTATATACGGTTTAAACCATCTTCATTATACTTCGGGCATCTCACAACATATAGCCTTCGAACACAAGTTAACATCGGTATAGAGTTATAGGAAATTACCTTTCGAAACTAATTATTATTGGTGACTTTTTAGAAACGCGGTTTAGACAAAACCGTAATAATTATGTGTTAATTAATTTAATTACGTAGAATTTAAATTAATTTAATAGCATAATGTATGAATGAAGTAAATCTATGATTAATAATTAATGATCAATAATTATTATTGCATTTATATGTTATATCTAAAATGATACATTTCATTGCAATTTTTTTAGATTTTCAAGGAATATGATAGAATGCTAAATATTGCATAATTAGGCAAGATGGCCGGTAAGATTTATAATTATGGGAGTAGCTGACTATACACTGGTTGATTTTTATTTACAAATTTGCAAATTTTATCTATATGTGCGCCAACTAGCTCTAATTGCGTTAACAATTTAAATATCGATTACATTACTTATGATCATATATACAGCCGTGAAAGTATTAAATTTAAAACCCAAAAGTATCACATAAATTATACAATACTATATACTTCACCACTTGAATAGAAAGTCCCTAGTGTGGTATAGGCAAAAAAAACTATATATACAAAATTGTATATTACATAACTCCGTACCAATTATTAATTTAAAAAAATCAAAATTATGCAATCGCCAATGGTTTGTGACCTACTCATATCCGATCGGATAATAAAACAAACAAAAAATGAATATAAAATAAGAAAACCATTCCGATCATCTTGATCAGTGTGCATGAAATTAATTAATAAAATATGTATATACATATATATATTTACGATATTCGTGAAATACGATATAGTCGTTCCAACTTATAAAATTTCTTTTATATACATACATAATGTACAAATCTTGCGCGCGCGCCTACCGCATGTTAATATCTAATGCATCATCTAATCATTCACCCAATATGTTTTTTGCTTTCATCACTTTGATCGATATGTCGGATAAAATAACATAAAACAATGTCTATTGCCTATATGTACATATATTCGAGCTAATGTGGTATTGCACATTTTTGCTAAAAAAACAAAAATAATTAAAACATTTAGCGATGCGTTACAATTTCTTTTCATTTGTTTTCGTCTTAATTTTTATTTGTTTTTGACATATAAAATTCCTAAAAATTTAAACTTTCTCTTATAAGTATATATCTATATTTTTTTTTTAAATTATATTAATTAATAATCGTATATACATATACATATATACATGAATATGATTTTTTCGGTTCATGTAATTAAAAATAGGAAATTATATAGCGATCGCAGTTTATTAATTTTAATTATTTGTTTAACTAGAAAGAAATTAAGAATTAACGTTTCATTGAGATATAGAAATTATTATTAGTTTCATCGTTTAATTAATTAATTAGTTTATTAAAATCATTAAAAAATAAATATATAATTGCACTTTAGATTTTTTGTATGAAATGATGTATGAAATTTCGATAATTGGTGACCTGTCTCGGGTCACCAATCGAATGTCATAAGTTGTTTCCCCTACTCGGTATTACCGTATAGAACATAATGAACCTAAATAAGGGACTATGTTAGGCCCCTATTTTTAAGTTTACAAAAAACAAAAAATTCAACAAGATGGCAAATTGGTGAGACCTTATTTCGATTTTATAGTAGCAAAATGTATAACCTACAATTATTTGAACAAATTATAGGCATAGGATTTTTGATTTAATACAGATTATGAAAGTATTTTTAAAAAAGTCACAATAAATTCTTTACTAAATGTTTTTGATTTGTAACATATTAGCTCTCGGTATGGGACTAATTTCTTGTCGAAAAATGCCCTGATTTATTAATTTCAAAGTGTTTCGATTGTCGAACTGACCGGAAGTAAATTTGATTTTTTTTTTTGGTTGTGTCGATTAAGATACAGTACTTTGAGAAGTAAAAAAAGAGACCAGTAGAACTGGAGGGCCTAACACTGGCTCAAGTGACTGTGTATTAGACCCGTTCCTCCGCCCGGATAATCTGAACTGAAAAGGTATAACCGTGAAATGATTACGTTACATCTATCTAACATTTCGCAATAAAGTAAGCGAAAATTTAGCGGAGAAAACATATCTAACGGATGGGCCATCTATCGGTTTAAATTTGAACCACCGGTTATTTCGAATCTGGCAATATTCTATTCTGTCACAAAATTCATTATATTTAATCCACTGAACGAAATGAATCGATTTACGCTTGAGCAACGTTGGGATTTATTGCAAATTTATTTCCAAAACAAAGACAATTGGTCGGAAATTGCATGAAAATGTCGTGCAAAATTTGGTCGCAGAGAAGGACCAACAGTCCCCGGTATATGCAAGTTTATTGTTAAAGTTTGTGAAACTGGTTTCATTGTTGATGCGCCAAGACGTGAGTGTGCTCGTACAGTGCGTACACCCGAAAATATCGAAGCTATGGCTGAGAGTGTGCGTGAGAATCCATCAACATCAACTCGTCATCGTTCTCACGAATTGAACGTTTCACACACTAGTTTTCATCGAATTTTACAAAGTTTACGTCGCCTTACAAAGTTCAATTCGTTTTCACTTCGCTACGATCATTGACCCATATTTCTTTGAAAATGAGGACGGCGTAACCATTACCCTATTGTTTTGAACGATATTTGGTTTCAACAGGATGGTGCAACTTGCCACACATCTCATGCCACAATCGATTTATTTCGTCAAACGTTTGACGGCCGTTTAATTTGCCGCAATGGTGATGTCAAGTGGCCGGCAAGAAGCTGCGATTTAACACCATTGAACTATTTTCTGTGGGGCGCCGTTAAAGACAAGTGTTATGCCGACAAACCAAATACAATTGAGCATTTAAAGGCCAACATTCGAGATGCCATCGCCGAGATACGACCCCATACTCTCGAAAAAGTGCTCAAAAACTGGTCCCATCGAATGGGGTTCTGTGAGGCCATCCACGGCAGCCATATGAATGAAATAATAATCCATCTCTAATTTAATGGCCAGCTGAATAAATAATCGATAAATTACTGCTTTTTGATTGCGTGTTTCGGTGGACAGTAAGCAGCCGATTCTTCACACAGTTTCCAGACCATTCTTCTATAGGCAGATATTAGTTGCTTAGATGTGATCTTTATCATATTTGTTGAGTTCATAATGCTTTATTCATCGTTTGATCAAGACCGCAGTGCCGCCGTGTGCTCTTCCATCTGGATGTTGGGTGTCATAAACTGAATATCCGTTGATTTTAAAAATGGTATTTTTTGTAAAGTGTGTTTCTGATATTAGCATGATGTCTATATTTTGATCGACAAGAAAGGTGTGAACCTCAGTTTTGTGCTGTGAAAGACCGTTCGCATTCCATACAGCTATCTTTAGGAGCATCATTTTTGGCTTTTGACGATAATTTGCATTAGTGTGTTCATATTTTGCATCATCATGCTCATTTGTCTTTCCATCATCATCATCATGGAACTGTGGATCGTTTCGTTCAGTTTGTTTGCGGTTGCGTGAATATTTAATTCTTCTTCGTTGAAATGAACTTTCGTTTTTGGGGCGGTACCTTTTAGGATGTTGGCATAGGAAACTCCTGGTTGTGCAAAATTGCTTGTAACATTCTCCAGGTGATTTTGTGTTGTTGAGTGTGCATTCGCTTGTTGGGCAATTGTACTTCTTGGAGTCATATCTCTTTGATTGTAATGTAACTTAAGCATTCGTTGCTCGGATCGCAACTTTGGATTGGACTTGCGCTTTAAATCCAGATATACTGGGCAACCTCTATAGTTTGCTGTGTGATTTTCACCGCAATTACTACAGCGTTTTACTGATGGATCATGAAGTTCGCCACAGATAACGCAAACTTCACTCAACGTGCAATAAGCTTTTGTGTGGCCGTATTCTTGGCACTTGATGCATTGTACTGGTCCGGTTCACTTTTTGAGTTCCTCTGCCGTGATTTTGCGATGCAGTAAATATCTCAATTTATATATACTGTGGTTTCCTTTGTTTTTCTCATCTGGCTCTAATTCTATGCGACAACTATTCGGTTGAGGAACCTTCTCCCGATCTAAAATGTTTGCAATAGATTTGGCATGGAAACCTTGCGCGGCGAGAGCCGCATGCATGTCGATCACCTCTATGCGTCTCTCCATTCCCTTTAGAACAACAGTCAACCCTTTTCCACGTTTCAGCTGGTAAGTGTAATATGTATTGCTTTTTGCGGTTTGATCGAAATGGTTTACAAGCGCTCTGAAACCATCAATTTCCAAAGGCTGGATTTTGGTTTCTTTGATAAGTTTCACTCTTTTAAGTGGGGCAATACAAAATTTTGAATCCGTTTGTCGATTATATTGACGAGTTCATTATTTGACGCCTCTCTTAAATAAATTGGTGGCGGCTTTTCTATCTTTGTGTCATCGGCACTTAAAAATTTGAATACATATTTTGGGAACGACGCAGAAGTTCAGGCCTGTTGAATTATCCAATTAAATAAAATCAATTACAGTCATTAATGTATATCAATCAATATATACGTAACGAACATAAAACGACATCAGATGATTGATCATCATGGTCAAAATAATTAACATAAATTAAACAAGAATTTAGATTTGTATGTATACCAAATGAACTGTGAGAGATCAATATTAAATAAAATAATATTGAAATTTAATTAATCAAATAAAACGTCAATTGAATGATTTTGACATATTATTTTCAGAGAAGTGTTCGCATTTTTAATATTTTTTTTATAACTATATACATATGTACATATGTATACATACGTACGTACCAACCGTAATTAAAATTTTGCATGCATAGTTTTGCTTAATTAAATTTAACACGGTAGAAACATATTTTTACCCACGTTACAATTTATGCTACAAATGTAATGTATCCACGCATTACATACACATTCTAATAACAACATTTTCATTTTCATTTCCATGTCAATAAAATTATATTTTCCGCTCATACATACAAACACAATTACATAATTTTATTGTTTTATTGATAATAAATTAATTGATTTAAGAACAATGAAATTACGTAAAATAACAATAACATATATGCGTTATATAGTAACTGCTTAGCTATATCTTCTTAACAATCCGGATGTACATATGGATATGATAGAAGAAAAGTACATACTCGTATACGAAAACAACAAAAATACTTTAATTAAAATTTATTTCCCTTAAACATGCACTGGAATTAAAATTAATTTAGTGGAAAATAATTTGTGTGGTTTGTTACATATTTAATTACGTCTGTTGTATAAAACAAGTAATGGATGTTACCCATTGTAATGATTATCTATTATATGTACTTTCCATTTACACATTTTTAGTACCTCCTTGTGGTTGATGAGCTTGCTGAAATGTTCTATTACATTTTAGCCAAGACACAAACCGCAATTGGTGTAGGGTGGAAACATAATTGTCCGATAGATTTTTTTTAAACCATAAATTACTAATTTACCGAGCAAATAGCACTGTGATTAAAGCTGTGGCATTTGGATCGAGAGGTACCAGGTTCGAAAACTAATAGAGCTTATGTTTCCTGTTTATGTAAAACCTGCTATATATGTCAAATAGCTGGAAAGCGATCATATCATAAAGTAATAATATGCAAAACCAAGATGAAGCAAACGACTGGATATTCAAAGGAGATTTTTGTCTGTAATTTTATGGAAAACCTATGATGCCAAAGCCCGATTGTTTGACAAGCTTATCGCCAAATATAAGGAAAATATACAAATTTTCAGACTACTTCAAACGTATAAAAGATGAGTGGGATTTTAATTAATTTCAAGTTGATCCCACATAAAATATGACCTAATACGAAGCATGGAAGTTCTCTATTAGGATTTATTTTTATTAATAGTCACTAAATTTTTATCTAATTGAATAGTCACTAAATTGGGAGACTAAATCAATATCGATTGCTGTACCGCCACCACAGAGCTTATAAAAATTAAAATTAAAGATGGGCGGTTCATTCAAGAATTCAATGCCACAACTAGGCCCACGGTGGAGCAAAAAAGGGTTTATTCACTGTTTGGAATATAAAATATTTCGAGTAAACCGTTTTTTTTTGCCGCGGTGCTATAATTCAAGCTCAGTATATACATGCTGGAGTGAGTCGAGAAATTTGTGTGAGTAAGAAAATTTTCAACTCGAGTGTGATGAAAAACCAGGAGCTTATATCAAATGGACGACTAAAAATGGATTTACGATCAAACTCTATTCATCAATTCCTTTCGGCGAGCTGAAGAAGACAGATACATGGTACGCCTTTAAGTCTCCTCAACCTGTACTGGGCCACTCTCGATCGTCGGCTGTGAGAAGACTTTTAAACATGGACCACAAATTCGAGCGAAACGAATATATTGCTGTGGAAGACAATAAATGTATGGCTTCAATAGCTTCCAGTCTCCTGAGGACGCTTCAATTATCAAGAGAGATTTTTACGTAGACGACTTGCTTTCTGGCAGTGATACCCATGAGAGAGCCATTCGATGTTTTGAAGAGCTACCGAGAGTTTTATATGGAGCTGGATTTCACTTGAGATAATGGAAGTCAAATTATCCGCAAGTTTTCAAGAGAATTTCTGATGTGATCAAAGATCCTTCTATACTAGAATTTGTTGATGAGGCAATGACGGTCAAAACTCTCGGTTTGCGCTGGAGTCCAAGCAGAGACGTATTTCAGAATCGATATACAGTTTTCAAGTGAATTCTTGTCCAAACGGAGACTGTTATCAGACATTTCTATAGAATTTTTGACCCACTAGGTTGGATATCACCAGCCACGATCACGATGAAACTGCTATGTCAAAGATTGTGGGTCCTCAAGGTTGATTTGGATGATAAACTGCCTCACGACGTTCATCAAGAGTGGTTGTCCATTAAGAATAATCTTCCACAATTAGAGCGTGTTGAGATACCTTGGCATCTTGGAATGTCATATAGGTCAACCAATCTTCAGTTTCATGGTTTTTGTGACGCTTCAGAACTAGCTTATGCGGTCGTGTATCTTCGTTTAACGGATAACAATGGCCACGTCCAAACAACACTCGTGATTGGTAAAACAAAAGTCACTCCGATGAAGCAAGTAGCATTGCCGAGGCTGGAGTTTTGTGATTAAATATTGAAATTTCCAAAAACAATTTAGTACCAGATGTTATGGAAAGGTTTTCATCAGTTGACAATGTCAAACGTACATTGGCATATTTATTTAAGTTTAACCCATCTCAACGCCAGCTGTGAAACTACGAAAGCCTGCGAGATTTTTTTGTGGAAGGCTGCGCGACGTGTTCGGACAAGAAATTGCTTCACTTCAACGGAGCATTGCAATTGCCAACAATAGCAGTCTAATTTCTGAGAGTTAGCGGTCGTCTAGAAAATGTTAACTATACCTATGACGTTAAGCATCCGGTTATACTAGCCAAAAAACATCGACTGAAGATATTTATTGTTCAAGGCGCCCATTCAGATGTTCTGGGTCATTAATAGTCGTAACCTGATACGTCACGTTACTAATAAGTGTATACCGTGCTTCCGTTAAAAACAAACGATCACAACGCAATTAATGGGAAACTTGCCGAATCAGTGTGTAACCGCCAGTTGTCCATTTATGACGACGGTCCAATTACTAAAGGATACATAGCACTTTTCATCTGCTTTGCAACGAAAGCGGTCCACATTGGGTTGGTATGTGATAAACCCGCTGAAGCCTATCTAGCCAGCCTAAGAAGATTCGTTAGTTGCAGAGGAATTCCCGCGAAAAAGTGAGCGACAATGGCACTAATTTTATAGGCGTAAAATGCGAACTGCAGGCTCCTTTCAATCGGTTGAAAAATTGTTAACATATAACAAACGTATTTTCGATTTCTTTTTATGTGACATGATCAAATTTTCGTTCAAACCAGCTAGTGCACCACATTTTGGTGAACTCTGCGAGTCCAACATCAAATCAATAAAATACCATTTGAAGAGGGCTACCGCCAATACCATATTAACATTCGAAGAAATGTCTACACTGTAAGATTGAGGCTCTGTTGTATTCGCAGTGTGTTGATACCAGGCCATTTCATTATTGTTGCACACACAACGTCACGTTTCTCTAGATTGCAGAAGGTTCAACAGCGCGTGCAGGGTTTTTAGCAAAGATGGTCCACGGAAAATTTGCACACCCTGCAACAGCGACTAAAATGGCATCAGAGGTCAATGAACCTACAAATTAACGATGTGGTACTTGTTAAAGATGGAATTCTTCCGCCATTCAAATCGATGGTACGATGCATCGTATGCCTCAGTCCTGGAGCCTAGTAAAATTATGTCGTCGCCCTATTAACGAATCTGATGATGAGTTTTGTTAAGTGTAGCTTTACCGGAGGGAGAATGTTCAGGCAACAACATACTACGAGTATACAACTTTCATGTGAGCAAGTTACAAGTTTGTTTTCGTGAAGTTAAGTTGATGTATAATTTGGATGTGAAACCTATCTTAAAGGTAATCCCTGGCGTTTTTACTGCGCGGTTAACTTTTATTAACTTTTATAAATATCATCGCTTGTACATCACAGCTGAGCAGTTAATAGTTCTCGGCTCTATGAAGTGTTTTGGTTACTTTTTTATCAAGCTTAATCATCTTGGGGTTGATAAACCCCCTCTTAACATTTGGGAAATTTTAAAAAAAACAAAATATTTTATAAACCTAACAAATTATGACATAAGTATCGTCATTTCGTTGTGACAGGATTTAGTGATTTGGCTGGTGTAGATTGAATGCAATCGGTTTCTGGTGTGGTGAGGCCGTATGGCGAAGCGATGCTTTTTTATATTTAGAACATTCACATTTATTACCATTCTTGTGGTTTGGACCGACAACAATATCCGGTTAAGTAGAATCACCTCCCACTTTAAATAATTTACATACATAGGAGAAACCAATTCTTCTGAACATCATTTTCCAGTTCTAAATGATCCGTTTATTCAAGTCAGGTAACTCTGGGTGCTCTATAATATTCTTTCTGTCGGTAGTGTTTACTCTCTTTTCATGAAAAAGCTTCTTCGGTCACTTTCTTGCTCCTTTAATCTGGTCTAATCTAACTCATTAAATCAAATCAGTTTCGGGGATTGCTTATATTCATACCATATATTGCTTCGATATGATCTCCAATCAATTACATCAAAAAAATTTCGACGGAACCTTGAAAAGCGTTTGGATGTGTCTTTGTATGAAACACGTACTATGCTGACGTTTGGGCATTCATCTTACGTTTACTCCTAACGAACGTCATGGTAACTCATTTTAAGTAAAAGGCTTACTCATTTTGCTCATGTCAGTGAGCACCTCATCAATATAATGTCGGAATTGAATGTTGTTGGGCGAGTCGTATATGAGATATAATTTACAAAATTAATTTAATTTACACAAAAAGGAAATGAACGATCAATACTTGGTGATTGATAGCGAAGACTTGCTATTGCTCAAATCCACATTTCTCATGGCATGTAAATTTAACCCCATTATCTTTTTTGAATTTCAAGTGACTCTATAAAAGCTTACCGGAAGCGCGCGTTTCCGGGTCGTCAAATATTTGATAAATACTCGCGATGATGATTGTATGCAACGAAACTGCAATTAAACACAAAACGTAATAAATTAAAACCAACAATTAAAAATGAAATTGTACATATATTTCTTCAACTAATCATCATCTTTGCGGTTTAATGAATTTTGCATATCGGAAACCAACTTAAAACGCACGCAACAGTATACAACAAAAAGAAAAAAGTGAAAATGCAACCAATAATACGAGAAAAGAAGTAGAAATGTTAATCTTATATTGAATTTATTTAAGTTTTTATTGTTTGGTTTTCTAGGTTTATAGAACTCATTTTTAATTTGTACATTTCTGTATACGTATGGATGTATGTAAGTAACTAAATAAATTAAATTTTTTTTTAATTTTACAAGGAAAACCATATTTTCTTTGGTTCCGCACATGTGGCTGTACATATATTGGTATGTACATATGTATGTATATCGTAAAGTAGTTTAGAGATTACATATACATAATATAGATAATTATTTGCGAACATAAAACAATTTTATGTTTGCAAGCGCGTATACACTAGAAATTGGTAAATATATTTGTTTACGATCAATGTTAATGAGCGCACCAAAAGTCAGGAGACCGAGAACTCCGCTTAGTTATATTAAATATGCACTAGGGACGGTCGGTTAATATTTTAGTGTTCTGATAACTCTAAATTGGTAAGATGTGTCTTGATTTCACGAGTATAGTGTGTTTTTAACGTATCTTCCAAATTTCGGATAATTGTTGGTACGGTATAGAATTCAGAAGTATAATAATAAATATTGCTTCCCTATAAATTTTGATTAACTTGTGCATATTGATTAATCCTTATAGTTACATATATTCATTTTGATTAAATTGTGCTCTCGATAATTTTATAAAATTGGACGAATTTACAATAAACTTCCAACATTCAGCAATTTATATAAAAGATCTAAACTAAGGGATGCGAAACAAATGTTGCTAAAGTTTTATATGTACTTTCCACAGAATATTGTTTTCTCTTTTACTGTCTGTCCTATTTATGGTTAGTTCTTCCAGATAGAAAATAGAAAATAGCGAAGTGTTTTTTCATTTATTTGTATATGGCGAGGTATTGAAATTTTTTAAGTGAGTGATCAATACTACCTCGAGGAAGCAATATCATTTCTGCTTCTCGTATTATTTATAATGCTGTGTAATGTTATTTTAATTTGTTTATACTTTTATTTTTTCATTTGTTATAACAAAATATAATTTTTGGAGATTTTTGTTAACTATATGTGTGGAATATGATATGTCTCAATTGACCCCCAAACAACTGATTATACTGGCATGGAATTTATAATTTCAATTTAAATGTTCCGTTGAACTATTGCTGATTTGTTGGTGTACACTAGATCCTTATATATGGACTTTCAATTACTGCCGAGCGTAAGCAATTATCTATTACCGTCGGTTATCGAAGAAAAATGTGTTGCCAATGACCATCAGGCATAACACTGCACCAAACCGCCAGCGCTCAGATTTTAACAAATCAATATTTAGCTCTTGCTATAGCAACACAAATCTGTTGGCATATTGCAGACGTTGTTGTAGACCTTGCATAGTCTTAATTCTACACTGTATTCGTTTTGGTATTAGCAAATCTATAAATTGGAGTTCCATGGATAAGAAATTGTTTTGATTTAGTACATTTTTATGTGATTCAGGATCTTTACCTTCTTATGATGGTGTAGGTTCTGGATTGAAGTCTGTTACTTTTTACTTTACAGAGAACTACAACAAGCACTGAATTTTGCTATATAGAAAACAAGTTCTGGAATTCACGTTCACCTTGTTAGAAACCTCCAGTAACCGAACGAAGGTCCAATGTCGTTGGGTCTACCTCGTGTCTTGCTTGAGGGTCTAGCTTCTGTGATTCCGATGTTGAACAGCAAACTGGCTTCCAGTTACGACTTTCGTCTAGGTTGTATCAGGAACGTGAGTTTGGTTCCTCCCCTCGATTGTTTCCTTAGCTTGTAATCATTATTATGACTTCTATGCTTGTGCTGAAACAGATCAACTTACACCATAGCAAAGCTGCATCGTTTGAGCTTAAGTTGCTGTTCGCTAATTCGCAGGTAGACATTTGCTTAATTCAGGAACCTTATCTGCTTGACGGTGTGGTTTCTAGTTTGGATCCTGTAGGTGGCAAAATCCTCTACAGAGTGTCCAATGATAAGGTAAGAGCCAGCGTGTTTATTTCTAACAATCTTAGTGCTACCCTAATTCATGAATATTGTTCAGCGGACGGTGCAGCTGTGCTCTTCTCTCTCAAATCGTCGAACTCAGTCGGATCACTGGTGGTAGCATCAGTGTATCTGCCTTACGATTCGGTGTCACCTCCTCCCTCGGAGGAGTTCAGTAACCTTGTTTCGTGGAGGAGGACAAATCATTTACCTTGAGTGGTAGGATGCAATGCTAATGCTCATCACACGTTATGGGGTAGCACGAATATTAATGATAGGGGTTTATCTCTACTTAATTACCTGAGCACATCTGAGCTTGAAATCCTTAACAAAGGCTGTGAGGGAAGTGATTGACATTAGTTTGTGCTCCATGTCGATTATCGATTTGATCTGTAATTGGAGGGTGACCAATGACATTCTCACCTCCGACCATAGGTGCATCTCGTTTAATTTAAATCTGAGAAGACCTACTCTTAAACCTTATCGTAATAATAAAAATAATAAGCTTACCAACTGAGAGTTATTCTCTCTTGAGTTGGAACCTCGGCTGGTTTCGTTGGGTGAGATAGGTTCGACTGAGGATATTGAATTGCTAGCATCTCTTTGACGCATGCAGTCACTTCAGCCTTCGAAAACTCTTGTCCTCTTATTACCAACCAAAAATCTCAGAATACGCCTTTTTGGTGTTCTGAGATCCGCTCGTAGGACTTCTTGGATTAGCTTCTGCGAAGAAATTAATAGTATCTCTGGGATCGCCAGACTTAATAGGTCCTTGGTTAGAAATGATTCCTGCCGACTCGATGTGCTGCGACTTCCTGATGGCAGATTAACCTCTTCCAGGAAGGAAGTTTTCGAACTACTACTTTCTGTTCATTTCCCTGGGTGCAATGTTATCAATCATTACTATGTTGCTGATGCCCAGCCTAATGGTACTGATTATTCACCTGACTGAGACTTAGCCTGCAGGCTAGTCACTCTCAACACATTGCGCGGAGCGTTTTCTCCTTCTTACCTTATAAATCAGGTGGTCCAGATGGAGTTTTTCCTGCTGAATTACAGCATGGGTTTCCCCTAATTCAGGAACATTTACTTCGACTCTGCCAAACGTGCTTTGCGTTTGGATATGTTCCACAGTTTTGGAGCAGGAGTAGAGTTGTGTTCATCCCGAAAGCTGGGAAGACGGATTATACCGATCCCAAGGCATTTCGCCCTATTAGTCTTTCTTCAACTTTTCTCAAAACTCTGGAAAGAATTGTTGACAGATATACTAGGGATCATCACTTATCTGTCATCCCACTCAGTAGCACTCAACACGCTTACAGAGTTGGGAGATCATGTGAAACTGAGCTGCATGAACTTGTAACGAGGATTGAAAGATCGCTTAGTATTAAGGAGTTTCTTGTGGGCACTTTCCTAGATATTGCTGGTGCCTTTGATAGTACTACTTTCGCTTCCATCACTGAAGCCTGCTCAAACTTTGGAATTGACCAAACCATTGTTACTTGGATTGGATCTTTGTTGCGGTCGCGCATTGCTGTGGCCGAGCTGGTCTCCCTTTCCATTTCGGTCAAAATTACTAAAGGTTGCCCACAGGGAGGTGTTCTGTCACCTCTTCTGTGGCTCTTAGTTATCGACGAATTACTTGTTAAACTACAGCAATCCGGCTTCACTGCTCAGTGTTATGCTGATGACTTAGTCGTTCTGGTTCAGGGTAAATACTTTAATGTACTATCAGACTTAACGCAACGCGCTCTCCAAATTGTAGAAATGTGGTGTCTAGAGAAGGGGCTGTACGTTAATGCATCGAAAACTAGTCTGATAGTCTTCACCAGACGTAGGAATACTGGAGAGCAGTCTGCTCCTTCTCTTTTTGGAGAAACGATCGCTAGATCCGACACAGTAAAGCATCTGGGTGTCATTCTGGACAGTAAACTCTCTTGGAAATCTCATATTGAAATAAAACTGCAAAAGGTCACTTCCATTTTCTGGCAGTGTAGAAGAGCATTTGGGAAGTCCTGGGGTCTGACCCCCAAAATGCTGATGTTTATTTACAAATCTCTAGCTTTACCTATGCTATCTTACGCGTCTGTTGTTTGGTGGCCTGTGGTTCAGTCAGTTTCTGTCATTGCGAAGCTTAATAGCATACAAGGTATGGCTTGTTGAGCTATTACGGGTGCTATGTCCTCTTCTTCTATACTTGCTTTGCAGGCAATTGAGAGTCGGTCATCCATAGGCTCAGCATGCTTTGCTGCCTTTCGCCTGCGGTGTATTGGTACGTGGATCGCTCTCGGCCTGATTACAGGGCATAGACTAATCTACAATTTATTCAGCTCATATATACCAGAAATTAGTATGGTTAATGACAAATTGTTGCCAGAATTCTGCTTTGATATCTCTTTCTCGGTGGTGTATCCAACGAGGAACTCGTGGTCGTCTCAAGAATTCAAGGACTGGGGGGCTCAGTCGCTAGTGTTTTTTGCTGACGGGGCTCACTCTAATTTTGGTGCTGGTTTTGGAACCTATTGTTCTGAACATGACCTACAATCATGTGGGAGTCTAGGCCGGAACTGCACTGTATTCCAAGCGGAGCTGATTACACTCACCCGTTGTGCGATTGACGCTTTTAACCTCGCTGTTTCCGGAAAAGACATTATTCTGTGCAGTGATAGTAAACCTGTGCTCAATTCATTACGAAATCCTATGATCACTTCCAAACTGGTCAAAAACTGTAAACATTTTATAAACGTCCTTTGCTCTAATAATCGTGTCAGAGTTATGTGGGTTCCGGCTCATTGTGGCATTGAAGGTAATCAGATAGCTGATGTTTTAGCTAAAACAGGCTCAAGGATGGAATTCATTGGACCTGAACCGGCAGTGCCCCTGACCTTTAATTGTAGTAAGGAAGCTATTAAAAACTACATGTTTTTGCAGGCTAAGTGTAATTGGCTAGCTTCTACTACATGCCGAGTGGCTAAGTACTTCATTTGTGAACCTAATCTGAGACTCACAATGGGGTTAAATTTGGGTTTGTAGGTGGTCGATAATTTGTGAAGTTAGGTTGTAGTGGCCTATACATGCGGTTTGTCTTGTGGGAGTATTTGGTTGCTGTTTTGATGGGGTTTATTGGTTTTGGAAATAGTTTTAATTATTCTGTGATATTTGTAGTTGTGTTTGGTAGGGGAGTTTAATAGTATATGGTCGAATTGTCAATTGTTACGGTCCCAAGATAAAATTTACATAATTATTTCTGTTTCATCAATGATTTGTTGCCGGGCTTGTCAGTTCCCTTTTGAATGTTTTCTCACTGTTTGTGTCGAGGTGTTTTTCATAAGTGCCGTTGAGGTTGTTTAGTTCGTATTTTGACCGATTTAGTACAGTACTAGAGCTTCGCCTAGTCTTTATCCATATTTTTGATCGACCATCCTTGTCTTATACCGGTGTAGATGCTTTTTAGGTAGCTGTTTGTGTTGGCTCGACTTTATAACCATCGCTGAAATGTGTGACAAAGCTTGCTATGCTTTGTTGTATTTTTGTCCGTCCATTTCGTTTGGTCGTTTTATATAATTTTTGGATTAGTTGTGTTTTGGGAGTAGTTATGCCAGTTTTTGTATGGTCTTGTGGTTTTTTTCGCTTTTTGAGGCTCTTTGAGAGTGTGGTTTTACTGTGGGTTGAAGTGTTGTGTGTGTTGTTTGTCGGTACGTCGTCGTTTTTTTTAGGTTGGTGATCGCAGTGTCATTCTAGATTTAAATGCAAATGGTTAGTTATTTTGCATATGGATGTCTTTTGTTATGTGGCAACTTGTATGGTCGAGTCGTATACTAAACTATTTTGCCACAGGTGCGAATTCGTCAGCGACAATGTTATATTTTTATTAATGTGCGTGTATGTGTATGTGTATGTTTATGGTTAATGTTTTTTCTTGTTGATTAGTAAGTAATGCGGTTACAACCTTCTGGTAATGAGAAGGGAATCTGCGCATTCGAAGACGCTGCGTATCACAGACTGGTAAGGTTAGAACGACGGTGCCTTTGTGGTTAATAGATGTGTTTTGTGGATACCCGTTTACCACTGCGGTGAGGGCTATGGCAACTCTTTGTTTACTCTTACGTAGAATAGAAATGTTGCGCTGGATGTTTTCTTGATTTTGATATTGATATTTTTAGTTTTAGTTTATAATTGTCTTTATTTTATTATCCAATATTTATATTCCTTAGTGTTTTGGAATCTACTGTCCTTGGTCTGATCTGAGACTTTTCGGTAGTCCCAGTTCGCACTGTATTCCAGGCGGAATTAATTGTGCTGACACGTAGTTATTGAAGCTTTGAATTTTACTGTTAAAGACAAAATTATTTTTTAAGCTGCAGTACTTTATTCCTTAATAAATCTCTTGACTCGTCAAGGAATGCAAATATTTCATGAAACTTCTTTGTTCTAACAATCAAGTTCACCGAGCAAATATCGCAGTGGCTAAAGCTGTGACGTTTGGATCGGGACGTACCTGGTTCGAATCCCAACAGAGGCGGGATGCAAAAGGGATTTTTCATCTCCCGATTACGATCGGTGATTAAATTGAAAACATCTATGACCCTCTCTCTGTTGGAATGTAGAACTCATGGGCCGACCCATCGTTCATGTTAATACAGGCTAGCATGGTGCTGTACAGTGTGCAGATTGCCAATTAAAAAGACGGACGTGTAGCCGTGTACAAAATAGGGATACTGTTCAGCTTTCAAAGGACAATAAATTCACTAGCCGAACGAATGCATGTGTTGGTATTTATTAAATGCATGTGTTGGTATTTATTAAACAAAAAAAAAACAAAAAAAGTTAATGTCATGTCGGTACCCGCTAATTGTGACTTAATTGGTCCTGAACCAGCAGTTCCTTTTAGTTTCAACTACGGAAAGAAAATTATATAAAGAACTACGCTCTGAAAGACCTACGGTTTCAGTGGCTTGACACTTTTAGCTGTCGTAAGACAAAGTACTTCATTAAGTAGCCCAATTTGAGGTCAACCAAGTATGCTTTATCTTTGACAAAGACCAGTTAAGAATCTTGGTAGCGATTCTTACGGGACCTGGCCGTTTTAAATATCATCTACATCGTATGGGCCTAGCTCATAATTTTATATGCGAGGGCCGCCTTGAGGAGGTCGATGACTGCCTTGGCTTCGTGAACAGCTGTCCAGCTTTCAGTTCTATTCGGCTTCAGGTATTCAACTTTAGGTCTTTAAATTCCTCTGTGCCTTGGTCTAAACATATTCAGTTTGCGAATGTAGCAGTGCTCGTTTGCGAAATGGGATAGAATCTTGGGTTTGCACCATAGGCCTTTGTGGAATTGGATTTTTTATATACTCACATTTCGTGCCAAGTTTATTGTTTAATTTTGGGTTAATAGAACTTATTGTCTTTTGATTCTCGTTAATTATATTACGTTTAATATGACAGACACACACTATAGAGTTCAACTGTCACTGATTAAATCGCTACCTGTTATAAGATTAAATTTTTCGAACGCGGTTAATGAAAAGAATAGTTACCACAGCATATTGCTTCACCTTCACAGAAAGCTAAATTCATTACACTGCAAGCTGTCAGACCATTTCCCATCTTACCACATTTTATAAATTTGGAGACTCCATTCCACCAGAACAAGCAGTTTGGGCACGGTGGATTATTTTTGCATAATTCTTTTCGTAGCGCTTTCCATTAATATGTAACAGTGTGTAGATTGGTTATTTAGATAATTAATTTAAGAATTAGTTTTTTATGGTGAGTTTGAATTTCACTTAGTTATACGTCAAAGGACAAATAGGTATTCGGAAATTTAGGGAAATCATGGTTATCTTTATTCGCAATTCTATTAAGCAATCAAAACACGTTTGGAGAAATAGCGATCGTGATCATTAATTCGCAATTCCAATACTATACTTAAATCTGTATGTATATAGAGTGAAAGAGAGACCTGAAGCAATTAGTAATTGCAGGGATTTAAAACCAAAATCAAAAATATTACGTTTAATTCAATGTTGCATTGCGTACTCATTCCATTTGACCCGCTACACAGTCACCCAGCCCGTACGTATTTTTTTTAGTACAATATATTGTGGGAGAAGGCGTCACTTATTTGTAGATATATGAAAAATGAGTGTATCACTGCACACTACAAAGCCTAAACATATTTGGTAGGCGTGTATATATACACGTTAAGCTAATGATTACATTCAATTTTACGCATGAATATTACATGAAGGGCACGTGTTTTAAGTGTGAGTACGTCTCTATTCAATTTCAAAGTCAATGTAAATGGCATTGTAGTATATTAGAAGTTACTATTTAGTATACGTATATGTGTCTATGTCGAATTGCAGTATATAACTACTAACAATAATCATAAATAAATTATTTCCGCAAGATTTATTCACGTTCTGCTTCTTGACATATTAAAAACACAACACGAACACATAAATTGTATATAAATGAGTAACCTTTCAATAAAATTTATTAAGATTACTTAAGGCGATGCGCTATATTGAGAAACATGATGTATTCGTTTCTGTATAGTAGACAGTTTATCCCTTTTCTCCCTACAAAACCATAAGTAATAGCAAAATATTTCCATATCGGAATAATTAGAGTACATATACATGGTTTTGCTTGCATGGAAATCTGAAACCTTTCGTGACTATAAATTACGTTAATCCCATTGCATTTAATCATAACTAAATTCTGAAATATCGCATCACAAATTACTTCAAATTAGTAGTTGACATTCGAATAAATCGATAACAGTTTTCGAAATCTATAAAAATTTGAATTAGCTAATTACTGTGTGAGCGGAGGTTTTCCAAATTTTGTAATTCCACATATCATATTGAAATTTAATAACTCCTAACTAATAGAAGTTAAAATTAAAATAAAATAAAGTTGGGCGGACCCCTCCAGCACTCAATGTCACTAATGGGCCCACGGTGCAATACCCGGACAAACACACATACTTATACATATTAAAAACACCCAACCGTGATTTTTGGTCACCACCGGGAATCAAACCCGAGACCCTCGATTACCAAAACACGGACGCTACTTACTGTGCCAATGAGGGCGGCTTCAGCTTCCTGAAAGAGCGTAAATAGGACATAAAAGATAACGATTTTGTTGTTTTGATGGATCATTCCTGGCCATTCCTGACTCCTTAATGAGTCAACGATCTGACTTCATCAGTTTCGATCCTGAGCTAGGTACTGTCATACTGTCTTAGACAATCTAAAAACCGAGTTGTTCTCTACACAGTGGAGCCATTGTCGCCTGCAACAACCTCTGCGCTTACCATATGGTGGCTCTCCTTTCAGAGATGGCTGCACAATACGTTCCGAATTAGAACGCAGAACGTTACCGAGCCAGCGTACTTGTTGAGATGTTATTTTATGTACAATATCGGGAATCTTCATCAAATCTCTGATTTCGGCATCGTACAGAGCTCGGTATACCATATATTTAGCTTTTTGGGCTGTAAATTATACGCATGATGACCGTCAGCATCCAATTTTCACATTCATAACATAACAACGGGCCTGATTTAACGCTTTGTAAAGCTTCAGCTTTACGGCACTTATATGTGTTTAGATTTTTCAGCCGCGGTTTTGTATCCTCACCCACACTGTTATCGTGAGTGACAAGGCAGCCCAAATATTGGAACCTCCTGACTCCCTCAAACCTGTAGTGGCCAATACTAAAATATGGTGTGCCATTGTGCCTATAATCAGGGATCATGTAATTTGTTTTGGGCTCATTGGTCTTGTCCAACAGAAGATGAAAACTCTAAAAGCAGATCAAGTATTTACTTCATTCCGTTGCTATTCAGCCCAATCACGCATATGCCATGTACATATTCAACAATCTGATTTAGCTGCAATATTAGAAGTTCCTGTGGGGTGTTTCAATTTTACGGAAGATGTACTCCAACATGAGATTAAACAGTATCGGGGACTGCAGAAATTCTTGATTGAGCATTGAGACTGTGTCACTGGCATTCTACACAATCGTACCAATTTTGTTGGCT
Source organism: Tipula unca (assembly GCA_951394425.1). Taxonomy (NCBI): domain Eukaryota; kingdom Metazoa; phylum Arthropoda; class Insecta; order Diptera; family Tipulidae; genus Tipula; species Tipula unca. The sequence goes on along the minus strand of OX596380.1, from coordinate 173,312,919 downwards.
TTCCTATAGGTATTTTCCTAGAGCAGATTTCAAACTCTCTCGATTGATCGAGTCATAGTCCTGCGGGAAATCCAGGAACACCCGATGTACAGGGATGGACGTTTCATAATATTTAGATAGAATCATAAGCTGCGAAAAGACCTGATCAGTGACTGATCGCGATTTGGACGAAATCCTCTTTGACAGTAACCAACTAAGCCTTTCGCTAGAATGGCGATTTTATCCAATATAAGGTCGAAAAGACAGTTCCACAAAGTAATAATAATAATAATAACAGTGTTAAAGGCCATTACTGGCCCCTTACTGAATCAACAATCTGGCTCCAACGGTTTCGATCCTGAGCTTGGTCTTCATACTGTCTAAGACAATCTGTAGAGGCCAAGTCGTTCTCTACATCGTGGAGCCATCGTCGCCTGCAACGACCTCTGCGCCTACCATATGGTGGCTCTCCTTTCAGAGATCGCTGCACAATTCGTTCCGGATCAACACGCAGAACGTGACCGAGCCAGCGTACTCGCTGAGATCTAACTTCATGTACAATAGCGGGGATCTTCATCAGATCTCTGATCTCGAAATTGTACAGAGCTCGGTATGTGCCATCTATTTCGCGTTTAGGGCCGTAAATCACACGCATGATTCTTCTCTCAAATGTAAGGAGCCATCTCTCGTACTCATCCGTCAGCGCCCAACTTTCACATCCAAACATAACAACGGGCCTGATCAACGCTTTGTAAAGCTTCAGCTTCACGGCGCTTGATAAGTGTTTAGATTTTAGCAGTGGCCTTAGAGGATATAAAGAACGACTGCCAGCTGCCAGCTGCACTTTAATATCCTCACCCACACTGTTATCGTGAGTGATAAGAGAGCCCAAATATTTGAACCTCCTCACTCCCTCAAACGTGTGGTGGCCACTACTAAAATCTGGTGTGCCATTGTCTCTAAAACCAGAGATCAGGTATTTCGTTTTGGACTCATTGATCTGGAGTCCAACAGAAGCTGAAAACTCTACAAGCGGATCAAGTATTTCTTTCACTCCGTTGCTATTCAGTCCAATCACGCATATGTCATCTGCATATGCAAGCACTTGATTGGACTGGCGATATAAGATGTTGCGCTGAGGTGTTTCAGTTTTACGAAAGATGTACTCCAACATGAGATTAAAGAGTATCGGGGACAGAGCATCTCCCTGCCGAACACCCGAGTTAACTGCAAAAATTGTCGATAGCCTGTTCTCAACTTTAACACAGAATTGAGACTGCGTCACTGTCATCCTACACAGTCGTACCAATTTTGTTGGCATTCCTAGGTATTCCAGGGCAGACCACAAACTCTCTCGATTGATCGAGTCGTAGGCCTGCCGGAAATCCAGGAAAACCTGATGTACCGAGATGGATGTCTCATAATATTTAGATAGAATCATCCGCAGCGAAAAGACCTGATCAGTGACTGATCGATTCGGACGAAATCCTCCCTGATAGTCACCAACCAAGCCCTCCGCCAGAGGAGTGATTCTATCCAATAAAATGTATGACAGTAACTTGTATGCTGTGCAAAGGAGAGCTATACCGCGATAATTCTCACACTTCAAGCGGTCTCCCTTCTTGAAGATGGGGCATATCGCGGCCATTTTCCATTCATCAGGCATAACTTCGGTTCGCCATACTAATCGAATAAGGTCGAAAAGACAGTTCCACAAAGTATCCCCTCCGAATATCAAGAGCTCCGAATTAATGCAGTCCACTCCAGGTGAGCGGTTTCGTTTCATTCTCTGCATGGCCTTAGTGAATTCCTCGTGGGATGGCTCCTCAGTGCAAATCTCCGCAGACTGTTTTAGAGGTGGCTCAACAACAGTCTGTGACGCATGATGAACATCAAGCAGCTCAGTAAAGTGTCCACTCCATGCGTCAAGTACTGCGTCGATGTTGACACAGAGGTTTCCATCCCGGTCCCGAATGGCGGTTGACGAAGGCCTGAAAGTATGGTGCAATCCAGTAATTCCTGTAAAGAAATTACGTGAACTACGCTCATTGCTGAGTTGTTGTACTTTCAGAACCTCGGCCTTCCACCATTCTCGCTTCTTCCGTCTACAAATCCGCTTAGCTACCCTTCTTGCAAGAGCTGGCTTGTTTTTCCTTGCGATTGTGAGACGTTGTTGCACTTCATTATGGGCTATATTTTGTTGCTCAACTGCAAGACGACACTCGTCATTAAACCAATCATTCTTGGGTCTGACTTTCACTATACCTAAAGTCTGTTGAGCAGCACTGACAACCGAAGTTTTCAGTACCTCCCAGACAGAGTTCACGCAGTCAGACTGGTAATTAGCTCCCTCAATGTTGTCGCTGACAAGATCCTGATATCGTTTCTTTTGATCTTCATTTATCAGACCTTCACAGTCGAAACGTTCCATCCGTTTCGCTGTGTTCCCCGACCTGTACGAAAACTTCCACCGTAGCTTTGCAGCGACCAAATAATGATCGCTGTTCCACAAAGTATTCTCTCCGAATATCAAGAGCTCCGAACTAGTTCAGTCCACCCCAGGTGAGCAGTTTCGTTTTAATCTCTGCATAGCCTTAGTGAATTCCTCATGGGATGGATTCTCAGGGCAAATCTCCGCAGTTTGTATTTGAGGTGACTCAATAACATTCTGTGACGCCTGATGAACACACACTAATTAGATATAAAATTAGCTAAGATTTTAAAATTATTTGACGATACTTACGAAAATCATTTTAGTTCGTGAGAATACGCACGGTAGAGTGGCTATAGAGGTAATCTTAAGTGAAGAAGTTTTATGGGCAAAATTGGTAAACTGCGCTTGCTAAAATCTTGATGGTGTGCCTATAAGTATGGGCTTTATATAGACTCGATCCAGTTCTTAACGTACAATTTTTAAAGCGTGGGCTATTTCTGAATACGATTCCAATTCTAAGAAATAAAATCCTATTTGATTTGAATCAGATTCGATCAGAAAAATCAGATTATATTCTGTTTCAATTCTGTTTCGTTTTGATTTTTGTGTTAAACTCAATAAAATAATAAACAGTATTTAAAGGCCATTACTGGCCCCTTATACTGAGTCAACAATCCAACTCCAACGGTTTTGAACCTGAGCTTGGTCTTCATACTGTCTTAGACAATCTGAAGAAGTCATGTCGTATCTTACACCGTGAAGCCTGCAACGACCTCTGCGCCTACCATATATGGTGGCTCTTCTTTCAGAGATTACTGCACAATTCGTTCCGTACCAGCATGCAGGGCGTGACCGAGCCAGCGTACTCGCTGAGATCTTATTTCATTGCAGATTTTATTGCTAGAACAAGAATATAATTTACTTTTAACGATCCTTAATAATTTTGGAAGCAGACTAATCTAAGCAATATTCGTGAAGTCTGGCCCTTGTGGTCAGGGGGCACACATATTTCGTAAACCCAAATTGCACGAGCAAGTTTTTCAAGAATACCACCACAGTATCCTTTGCTTGTCGTAGGAGGCGACTAAACGTTTGGATCGCTGAGCTGACGACCCGCATCTGTAAAAAAATAACCTGTTTATAAAGTCAACAAAACAAAAAATGGATACCGCCAAAACAACCCCGGACCCCCACTCAAGTACCCGGACACGAGATTTAGGATCGGCACGTGCAGTTACTTAAGAAACCAGGAGCGTTAGAGGGCCTAATCACATGTATGAAGGAGTATCGGCTGGAACATGTTGTTCTTCAAGAAACTCGCTGGCCTAAAAGTGGAGACCATGTGTCCCAGGGCTATACGTTGCTCTACAGTGGAGATTACCTCAAAAATCATGTTACTGGATTACTCCTTGGGCCGCAGGTAAAGAACACTGTTTTGGATTTCCAAGCAGTCAATAACCGATTGTGAAATCTTTGCTTGCGCATGAAGTTAACCAACCTGTCGATAATTTGTGTACATGCGCCCACAGAAGCCAGCCAGCCCCAAGATAAAGACTCATTTTACAATGACTTGGACGATCTTAAAAATAAAGGCTATTCTTACTATATGAGGGTAGCTAAGCGGATTTGTAGACGGAAAAGTGAGAATTGTGGAAGGCCGAGGTTCTGAAAGTACAACAACTCAGCAATGAGCGCAGTTCGCATAATTTCTTTAAAGGAATTACAGGATTGCACTATACTTTCAGGCCTGCGTCAACTGCCATTCGGGATAGAGATCGAAACCTCTGTGTTAACATTCCATGAGGAATACACTCATCTGGAGTGGACTGCATTAATTTACTTTGTGGAACTGTCTTTTCAACCTTATTCGATTAGTATATCGAACCGAAGTGTCCCATCTTCAAGAAGGGAGACCGCTTGAAGGGTGAGAATTATCGCGGTATAGTTCTCCTTAGCACAGCATATAAGTTACCGTCCTACATTATATTGGATGGAACCACCCCGCTAGCGGAGGGCCTGGTTGGTGACTATCAAGGAGGATTTCGTCCGAATCGATCAGTCAGTCACTGATCAGGTCTTTTCGCTGCGAATGATTCTATCTAAATATTATGAGACGTCCATCCTAGTACATCAGGTGTTCCTGGATTTCCGGCAGGCCTATGACTCGATCAATCGAGAGACTTTGTGGTCTGCGCTGGAGTATCTAGGTATGCCTACAAAAATTGTACGATTGTGTAGAATGACAGTGACACAGTCTCAATGCTGTGTTAAAGTTGTCCCGATACTCTTCAATCTCATGTTGGAGTACATTTTTCGTAAAACTGGTTTAGTAGTGGCCACTACACGTTTGAAGGAGTGAGGAGGTTGAAATATTTGGGCTCTCTTATCACTAACGATAACAGTATGGGTGGGGATATTAAAGTGCCCCTGGCAGCTGGCAGCCGTACTTTGTATCCTCTAAGGCCACTGCTAAAATCTAAACACCTATCAAGTGCCGTGAAGCTGAAGCTTTATTTGGATGTGAAAGTTGGGCGCTGACGGATTAGTGCGAGAGATGGCTCCTTACATTTGAGAGAAGAGTCATGCGTGTGATGTGCCCAAAACCCGAAATAGATGGCACATACCGAGCTCTGTACGAGATCAGAGATCTGATGAGGATCCCCGATATTGTGCATATGAAAGAAGTTCTCAGCGAGTACGCTGGATCGATCACGTTCTGCGTGCTGATCCGGAATAAATTGTGCAGCGATCTCTGAAAGGAGAGCCACCATATGGTAGACACAGAGGTCGTTGCAGGCGACGATGGCTCCACGGTGTAAAGAATGAGTTGGCTTTTTCAGATTGTCTAGGACAGTATGAAGACCAAGCCCAGGATCGACCCCGTTGGAGCCAGATTGTTGACGCAGTAAGGGGCCAGTAATGGCCTTTATATACTGAAATATTATTATTATTCGTGAAGCCTCAGTCACATTCTGGATAAGTTAAATTTGTGTCCGCTTGAAAATTATGCATAGAATACCGAGACTGCCTTAGGATCTCACCCTATAATTAGGACAATAGAATGAAAAAGTCACATTAAACTCAAAACATGATGTGCCTATATAGAATAAAATACTGTAACTTATAGAAAGAGGTAGAGCTTTGGCCACCATACAAAATCATCGATTAGTTAATGAAGAACAATATTTTGGAGGTATTGGCGAACAAAAATAGCAACTATATATAATCTTACCCAGGTATCATATGTTATCATTCATGGACAACATTTCAAAATCTGGACGATAACTAACAAGTCGCCCAATAGTACTATCACCCATGACTATTTATTTGGTAATATAACTTTGTAATATTACATGTAAAGAAAGGTTCATAATGACAGACTAATAATGTTTTGTTGTTACCTTCCCTGTTTGTAACCACTTGCTTTTTCAGCTGGTTATTAAAAATATACCATTTTTACTTTTCTTAAATATTCGGCATACATAATCCCTCTATCGTTTTTACGATTTATTTCAATAAGAGATTGCGTATTATCAAATTTTATCGATAAGAGTATCGATTGTTTTCCTTTTTGTTCAAAGAAATGTGACAAAGTTGTAAAATTTGTATACCGTTGATATTTTTCTTACTAATTTGGCTGTGTCAAGAAAAATGTTGAGAGTCACTATGCGATATTGTAAATATATCTACCATAACAAATTTCTATATATAAAAAATACAAATAATTTATAATAAATAGGTTACATGAGAAACCACGACTTTATAGATCAAGGCTATATGTATAGTGCATAAAAGTGAATTGAACATATTATATGCGCGCATATGCATATTATATGTAATAACATGATCATATACGCTATAATTATATTTATTACAATTCATTACAGTTCGGTTTTACACTTTATAATTTAATTTTCAAAAACGATTACATGAGAACAAAATAAACTTCAAATTACGTAATCGATGTACAATTTCATATATAGGCTATATAGGCATGGCAATGTATGTACATGTATATCGATCGTATATACACCGATCAAGCAAAAATTTCTTGAGAATGATAATAAAAACGATAAATATGCAAATTTTAATAGAAATAAAATAAAAAACAAATCTAGATCATACCGTTACAGAATAGTTATATAAAAACAGTATATATTATAGAGATCGCGATCGCGAATATATACAAAACTCACTGTGCGAGAGCCTTTTGCGTTTGTTTGGTGGAAAAATTAAAACTGCGATCACCATATTAGAAAATCACTCCACATATAAGAGACGAAAACATGAACACTACAACTATCGAAACAACAACAATATGATCATCGATCATATTTTATCATTGTACACTTATATACTGTGTTAACGACCTCCACTGAGGCGTGGATACAAAATAAAAAAATTATTTATAAAGATCGTTTCCAAGTACTTATTGTATTTGACATGTTGGTGTGCGGATTTCCATTTTAAGAACTAAAAATAAAATTGACAATATGTATTTTTATAAATAAATGTACTGTATATACATACACATATACATATACAATACGAATGGATATATGAAAATAAAAAGAAAATTACAAGATTTAGAAGAAACAGAGTAGAAGAAGAAGATTACAGAATAATTTATCTGCGCGAAATATTATGTCGCGTATTTCCTTTTGTACACGAGTATGTATATATACATATATAGACTTATCACAGAAACGGCAAATTATAGATATTCCAAGTTTTCTATTGTCGTCTGGCGCCGAATTTATTTATGTTTGATTTTATCATAATTTATAAAATACTAAATCTTTGGTTCAGTTTGTCATCTGGTGCTAACTATTAGATTAATTCTTGGTTTTGATTTAAACGAGGAAGATTATACGGTTTATGTAAAAATTATTCTGGATTAATTGTATATAGGTTCTCGAAATTGTCTTGAAGGACACAGAAGGAAGTATCTCACAACCTAATATATTGCACGAGATATAAAAAATTGATGGTTTACGCTGGAGTGTTTTCTCGTTTGCACCTTTCAAATCGAGGGCTCCGCGGACGATGTTTCACTTACCTGCTCAATCTAATCCAGGCCTGCGTTGCTTTTAACACTGTACCGCGCGCCTGGAGCAGGAGTAGAGTAAGGCAAGTCGGATTATACTGACCCAAAGGCTTTTAGTCTGACCTCTACTTTTCTCAAAGCTTTAGAGAGGAACATCGACAGATTTATTTATGATGATTATTTAACTATCTCCCTTCTCAGTAACATGCAACATGCTTACAGAGCTGGCAAGTAACTCGTAACTATATAGGATCGAAAGATCACTTAACTACAGAGAGTTTCTTGTAGGTACCTTCCTGGACATTGCGGGAGCTTCAGATAGCACTTCGTTTTCCACGATCACAAGTGCGTGTACCAATTTTAAAATTGATCAAATAATTGAGAGTTAGCTGGATGGCTCATCAGTGTCCGTGAAAGTAGCAAAGGACTGCCCGCAAGGAGGGGTACCCCCATCCGTGATGTGGCTCATGGTTATCGATGAACTAGTTGATAAATTGCAGCAATCTGGGTTTATCGTACAAAGCTCGCGGATGATCTTGTTTTGGCAGTGTCTGGTAAATACCTGAACATCTTATCTGATCTAACGCAGAACGCTCTTCATAAGGTCGAAGTTTGGTGTCTTGAAAAAGGGTTGTACGTCAATTCCTCAAAGACTGATCTGGTTGTCTTTACGAGACATAGAGACACTCCCTTTGGTAGAGCGAGCACAAGGACGGAGCAGTTAAGCACCTATTTGTCATTCAGATGGTAAACTCTCCTGCAAGTTTAACCTGGATTATAAGCTGCAAAAGGCCATTGCTATTTTTTGGCAATGCAGAAGGGCCTTTGGCAATTCCTGGGGTCTGATCCCCAAAATGATGTTGATCATCCATAAATCACTGGTTTTACCCTTAATGTCCTATGCTTTGCAGTTGTTTGGTGGCCGGATATGAAACTGATGTCTTTGGTAGCAAGGCTGGATGGATTGTAGATAACAGCCTGTGGAGCTATAGCCAGGGCTATGTCGTCTGGTCCTCTTCTTGCTATGGAGTCTATTCCAAGTCTGCCCGAATTGCAGTCCACATTCTTGGTACAGCGTGTTCTGCTGCGTATCGACTAAAGTGCATTAGGTCAAGGAATTTCTTCGGGACTTTATATAGACAGATTCTTAATAAGTATAAGTCACATGAGTGAATGACAGGCTATTGTCTGAATTTAACTTTAATTTAATTTAACTAATTCATTCTCCGTCGTTTTCCCTTGGAGAGAATGGTGGCTATCTCAGCATTTCTATAGACAGCTGTCTGAGTCGCTTGTTGTTTTTTGCGGATGGCTCTCGTTCAGAAGTCAGGGCAGGGTTTGGATTTCACTGTCCTAAGTATGAGCTAAGATTCTCGGGTAGTCTGGGCAAACACTGCACGGTTCTTCAATTAATTGCACTTCCCCATAGTGCGATTGAGGGATATTATTATCTGCACAAATAGTACAGCCGTGCTTAATACCCTCATTAATCCTTTGACCATGTCTAGTCAAAGATTACAAGCACTACATTAATCTCCTTGGCTCTAATCGAGAGTAAGGATCATGTGGCGGCCTGCCCATTCTGACGTTAAGGGAAATAAAGTTGCTGACTGCTTAGCGAAAGCTGGTTCGCGTAGTAAATTTGTTGGCCCCGAACCAGCAATTCCTCTATCCTTCAATGGTGGTACTTCAACTGGGACTAAACTGGCGTTCTACTCCTAGCTGTCGAAAGGCGAAACATTTCATTATTGAACCCAACCTAAAGTTCATTAAATATGCATTATTCATAAAAAAGAACCAACTCAGAATTCTGATCGCACTTATCACCGATATTGACGCTTCAAGGTTCATCTCCAACGCATGAGACTAGCACAGGATGCTCTTTGTGACTGCCTAGAGGAAGTGGACGACTGCTTACACTACATCTCAAGCTGTCCGGCCTTTGTTGGAGCTAGATCCCAAGTGTTATCTTTCGGATCTTTGAACATAGACCAGTCAGTATCCATTCCTTGGTTCAAATTTTCACAGTTTGCTAAGGTTGCCAGTACGCTCCTGCGATTTAGGATAAATCCTCTTGGTTTGCACCATGGGCCCATTGTGGCATTGAGTTAATAAACAATAAAACATACAATGCTGAAATGGTCATAATGTGATGCTGTCTGAAGAAATCAAGTTGGCAATTGTTGCCAGCTCCGTCTCTTGCAGCTTCCACAAGTATTATTGTTATCTCACAGTCTTAACCTCACTTGGTATTTGGAGGAGCATGGTGAACGAAGGACGGATCATAATATAAAGATATACGCTTGCAAGTGTAAAAAGTATCACGGAGCCGAAACAGGGTGGTTCTGCTGAGGTCTCGTAGACTAAAACACAGATATCTTAGGGGAACCTACCGATGAAGATTAAAACGGTACAGGAACCTGTCACCAGGCTCTAAAATGAGGTACTAGAGTAACAAACCTAGAAAATTTCTTCCAACTCTTAGATGTCATTCTTAAAGCATTATTCAAACAAGTCGAACCTGGACTAATTACATGGATAAAAACTAAATCATTACCGGATATGTCACTGTTGATTACCGTAGCCACACATACGAACAACTAGACAACCTTATCCTGGATCCGTTTCCAAAGAAAAACAAATTTGACCTTTGTGCAATCACATCTTTACTTCATCACAGATGTCCTTAACAATTCAAGATTATAGTGGATGTGTCGTGCAATTGATCATCTAGAACATGCGCCCAACTTTATTACAAGCCTAAATCTTCAATTGAACGATCCTTATCATCACGTTGGATTGTGGATATAACTACTCCGTGGGTATTGAGCAGTGATAAACGTTCATACGCAGTAGTCCCTCCAGCAATTCTTTTTTACTATTCTGAAGGAGATCCCGATAACGACTATCAGAACTCTATAAAAGAAATCCTGCATTACATATTTAAACGCTTTTATTGTTGATGATTTGTCAAAGCTTTATTATCAATTGAAACACTGCCATACTCAGCTAGCTCATTATCATCGCTGCAAGTTTTTGTATACGACAATGTGAACCAGGGATATTTAGAGGATCCTGGATTAGACAATGTCTAATCCAGGAACCATATCTTCTTGATAATGCTGTCTCTGGATTGAACTTATTTAATGGCAGAATCTTCTGTAAGAATTCTGTCAATAAAACCCGAGCGTGCATTTTTATTGGCAATAATATCAATGCAGTTCTTATTCACGAGTGTAGCTCGGCCGATATTACGGCTGTACTTATTACTCTGGTATCCGCTAATTCCTGCATTAAATTGGTCATCGCCTCAGTTTATTTGCCGTATGACTCCTCTTCACCTCCTCCCTCTGAGGAACTCACTAATCTTGTGACATGGTGTAAGAACAAGCGTACCCCTTTGGTGATCGGTTGTGATGCTAATGCTCGTCACTCGATCTGGGGTAGTACGAACATTAATCACAGGGGTTCTTCGCTGTTTAATTATATAAGCTCCTCTGAGCTTGAGATTCTCAATACTGGAAGTGAGCCTACTTTTGTCAACTCTATCCGGCAGGAGGTGATTGACATTAGTTTATGCTCCATGTCCATTATTGATTTAATTTTAGACTGGAGAGTGACGGATGACATCCTCACCTCTGATCACAGGTGTATTTCGTTTAATATCAACCTTAAACGACCACCTCTTAAACCTTACCGTAATCGGAAATTAACCGATTGGGGTCTTTTCTCTCTCGAGCTTGGTTCTTTACTTGCGCCACCGAGGGTTATTCGGTCGAGGAAGGACATTGAGGATCAAGCATCGTCACTTGCATTGGCAATTACGATAGCCTTTGAAAAATCATGTCCTCTTATCACTAATCAAAAGATTCGGAACAAACCTTTTTGGAACTCTGACCTTAAGAAATTAAGGAAATCTACTAGGAAACTGAAGAACAAAGCAAAAAGGTCTAAGCAACAGATTGACTGGGATAACTTCTTGTTATCTCAAAAGGAATATAAAAAAAGTCTAAGATCCGCTCAAAAAGCCGCGTGGTTGAACTTCTGCGAGGAAATTAACAGTCTTTCTGCTTTCGCTGGACTCAATAAAGCTTTAGCTAAGAACAGTACGTGTAAACTGGATTCTCTTCGTCTACCGGACGGACAGCTTACCTACTCCAACAAGGAAATTGGTGAGCTGCTCCTTTCGGCTCATTTTCCTGGTTGTGATATCGTCAACTCGGATGATGTTGCAGCCGATCTCACTAGGACGTCTGTTGCGAGTCCCGATTGGAGTTTGGCTCACAAGCTGATCAATCATGATGTCTTGCGATGGAGCCTATTTTCCTTTGCATCTTATAAGGCTGGCGGTCCTGATGGTATCTTTCTTGCTGAACTACAGCGGGGTTTTCCTCAAATTCAGGATCATTTGCTCCACCTTTTTCAAGCGTGCATTGCTTTTAGCACTGTTCCAAATTCTTGGAGCAGAAGTAGAGTTGTTTTTATCCCGAAAGCTGGTAAGTCCGATTATACGGATCCTAAGTCCTTTCGGCCTATTAGTCTATCCTCAACTTTTCTTAAAGCTCTGGAAAGAATTGTCGATAGATTCATTAGAGATCATTTTCTAATCACATCCCCACTCAGTAACATGCAGCATGCTTATAGAGTCGGTAAGTCCTGTGAAACCGCCCTACATGAACTTGTAATCAGGATTGAAAAATCCCTTTATAATAAAGAGTTTCTTGTGGGTACTTTCCTGGATATTGCGGGAGCTTTCGATAGCACTTCGTTTGCTACGATCACTACTGCCTGTACCAATTTTGGTATTGATCGCACCATTGTCTCGCACTGTGGAGGCGGAGCTGGATGGTGTGTTAGTTTCTGTTAAGGTCACCAAAGGCTGTCCTCAGGGAGGTGTGCTCTCACCTCTGCTGTGGCTTTTGGTCATTGACGAATTGCTTGTGAAACTGCAGCAATCTGGCTACATTGCTCAGAGCTACGCTGATGATCTTGTTCTGACAGTCTCAGGCAAACATCTCAGTGTTTTATCCGACCTAACTCAACATGCTTTGACTATTGTGGAGGCATGGTGTGTTGAGAAGGGTCTTCACGTCAACCCTTCTAAAACTGATTTAATTGTCTTTACAAAGAAGAGGAATACTCTTGAATTTTCTGTTCCCTCCCTTTTTGGGAGAACGATCACAAAATGTGACCACGTCAAGCACCTTGGTGTTATCCTGGATAGTAAACTTTCCTGGAAGAATCACCTGGACTACAAGCTTCAAAAAGCTACTGCCATTTTTTGGCAATGTAGAAGAGCTTTTGGGAAATCCTGGGGCTTAAGCCCTAGGATGCTTTCTTTTATCTATAAATCACTGGTCCTACCGCTACTATCGTATGCCTCTATAGTGTGGTGGCCAGTAGTTGACCTGAGGGCTTCTGTAGCCAAGCTTAATGGCCTACAAAACCTTGCTTGCAGAGCCATTACGGGGGCTATGTCCTCGACTCCACTTCTCGCTATGGAATCCATTCTTTCCTTGCCTCAGTTACGCACCTTTATTCTAGGAACAGCCTGTTCTGCAGCTTATCGTCTGAGGTGCATTGGGGCATGGAATCTATTCGGTTCTATCGTGGGACATCGACAAATTTTTAGTAATTATTCTTCATGTTTACCAGAGATCGATATGGTTAACGACAGACTACTACCCGAATTCCATTTCTCAAATCTTTTCTCGGTGGCTTATCCCTCGAGAGATTTGTGGAGTTCGCATGTTTTTCTCAATAAATTAGATGAGTCCATTGTCATTTATTCCGATGGCTCTCGTTCTAACCTCAGTGCAGGCTTTGGAATCTACTGTCCTTGGACGGATCTGAGACTTTGCGGTAGTCTTGGTTCGCATTGTACTGTTTTTCAGGCGGAACTAATAGCGCTGACACGTAGTGTTATTGAGGCTTTGAATTTTGCTGTTAAAAACAAAAGTATTCTACTGTGTACAGATAGTAAAGCTGTACTTAACTCTTTAAGAAATCCCTTGACTGTTTCCAAACTCGTCAGGGAATGCAAACAATTCATGAACCTTCTTTGTTCTAACAATAAAGTTACGGTCATGTGGGTTCCGGCTCATTGTGACATCATAGGCAATGAGATCGCGGATTGTTTAGCCAAAGCTGGCTCCCAATCAACTTTAATTGGTCCTGAACCAGCTACTCCTATATCTTTCAACTACGGGAAGAAAGTTATTAAAGATTACGCTTTGAAAGACTTAAGGTCTCAGTGGCTTGCGACTTTTGGTTGTCGTAAGGCGAAATACTTCATTGTGGAGCCCAATTTGAGGTCCACGAAGTATGCTTTATCTTTAAAAAAGAGCCAGTTAAGAGTCTTGGTAGCGATTCTTACGGGACATGGCCGTTTTAAAGATCATCTACATCGTATGCGCTTAGCTCATGATGTTATTTGCGAGGACTGCCTTGAGGAGGATGATGACTCCCTCCACTTCGTGTGCAGTTGTCCTGCGTTCAGTTCTATACGAGTTCGGGTATTCAACTTTAGGTCTTTGAATTTAGATCAGTTGTCCTCTCTGCCTTGGTCTAAACTTGTTCAGTTTGCGAAGGCAGCAGTGCGCGTTTGCGAATTGGGATAGAATCCTGGGTTTGCACCATGGGCCTTTGTGGCATTGAGTGCGGAATCCTCGTGGGTTCCAGCCAATTTTAATAATAATAATAATAATAGAGGATCCTGTAGCTGATCATCGTTTGGGGTACGCTGGAAACATTTTGATAGAGTTTGATTCAGATAAAAACCGTTTCAAAACAACAAAAAGATACATTTTTTGTTCTAATGCAACAGAAGTAATGCTTCACCAAACAATTTTTGAAAGGATTAATAAATTTACTTTATACCTCTGGATAAAAGTAAACCAGATATCATATCAATTCAAGGAGTTCTTGGATGTGGTAAATCAAGGTGAATTCTAAATTAATACCGAATTGGGAAAGATCAAGACATTAAAGACATAAAAGAAATAAAAGGCAAAGACCCGAACTGAACACATTTGCTGACTATTTACTTCCAAAATGTAAATTGAATCCGTGGAGAACATCCCCGATACTTACAAACTTCAAGAAAAAAAAATACCGCAAAACATTGAATTCATCCAAACGTGCTTTAATATTATGTTGAGCAATATACACCAGAGCTAATTTAAACGTGGTAGGAGTTTTGAAATTTTATACTCAAGAACCATTCCCAGGAAACGGGATTCCTAAAAAAATTCTGAATTCCCGGAGATTCCCGAGAAGAAAGCCCTAGCAAAGACGCATTCCAATAATATGATTTTTTTCGAAGTTTCTTGGGAAAATCATGGGAAGTTAACCCCATAATGGGCGATACAGGCAATGCCAGCGAATTCATTGGCACCTGTAACATTATAATATGCTAAGTATTGTTCAGATTAATCTGCACCATTGACTAGATCAGGAGAGGATGTGGTTCTTATTCAAGAGCCTTTGATTAACAGTAACAAGATCTGGGGTATCGCATATTCGCATCCTAGAAGGGCAAACTGGAGCAAATATTGAGGAATGCTAATAGCATTATATCCGCACGGAGGCCCATGAGCCGCCAGCGACAGTGGAGTAACTGAATTACATGGTGCCCCATGCGATCACTAGCGCCTGCATCCGGTATTTCAATGCTGCTTGTTCTATAGTTAATCCCGGGGGCAAGCAATAATCAGCATGGTGGTCGAAGGAACTGGGTACCTACCGCAAGGCCTGCAGGATAGCCTTTAATAAAGCCAAAAATACGAGAGAAGCTCAGGGTTGGAACTCCTATAAGGAGGACCTCAAATTATATACAGGAGACTCTTCTGTGTAAAAATGGAGGAACTCTCTAAAACCTCTCGCCTTGGGAAGACACTTTCTAAAAAATGAAACCTATGGTCACTTAAAGATTTCAAACCTTATAAATCGGGTAGTCCGTATACTGAATCATACCAGCGAAAATTCAAAGCAACTCATTAATTTTTCTCGCCTGGCTGGAAGTAATCTTCAAAGTGTGTTTAAAATTGATCTATATATTCCGAAAAGGTGGCCAGTCTTTAGAACATACTTAAGCATGGTTAAGGTTTATTAAGGTTCAAAATCCAAAATGCCCTTCTAATCATTACGATATGGGCCATCAGATGTGGACTGGTAATCAGCTTGTAGTAGACCCACTTACCTTGAATGGCACCAGACTAACTTTTATTGATAAAGCAAGATTTCTCGGCGTAATCTTGAACAGTCTTGGAAAGAGTAAACAAGGCTACTATAACTACGAGTATATACTAATGCAGGAATATAGCCATTAGAGGTTGTGTTTCACCTTCTCCCGGTCGATATTAACATGCGGTCGATATTTGTGGTAAGCCAATGGCGGCGGATACGTCCAGGCGACTATCAGCCGTATACAATGGAAATGTCTTCAAACAGGACATGTTATACCAACATTGTGCTTCAAGAAAGCGTTTCGAACCAAGGGCTCTCCAAGAGAATTTTAGACGGTAAAAAAGGAGGTGGAGTCTTCTGTGATAAATTGGATGTGGATATATCCGTTCGTCTTCCTGGCAGCCTGTACCAAGCGGAAGTATTAGCGTTTGAGGAGGTCTTGACTTGGATGAGGACTGTCAGACGACAATTAAGTCGCATTTCAACATCAACATTTTGGAAAAACTATTGGATTAGGGGATTTAGGACAACCAAGTTTGGTATGATCTCATGCCGACCTTGCCAAAGTTTCCTACTATTTAGGTACTATATATCACTTTCATGGTTTGATATTCTAATTGGCAGTACGTTTTTAAATGTAATTAGATCATGACCCACAAAAGAGAACAACTAATTGTTATAATTTAGTTTCGTATGTATCTATATCAATTTAGTTAAAAGTAAAATCTTCACCTCTAAGCAACTGAAAAAAAAAATGATTTTGCTTTAACCCAAATCATCACACATGCATTAAATTCTAAATACATTTATTTTATGCTCATGTTTCTTAATTACTTACATACTCGTATATATGTACATACATACACCTAATAATTGTAAAGTTTAGAGTTTTTGGTAAAAAAACAAAAAAAATTGGTTTTTAATTGTTAATTATACAAATTTTAATCATCCGAAAAAGTGAAATTTTGTTAACGTTACCAAATTCACCCGCATAATTTTATTTTAGTGTATGTATTCACGTATGTACTTATGTGTACATAGTATATCACCCCAAAGCCAAACTCTCTCGCAATTTTAAATTAATTTGTTGCTTTTGTTGTTTTATAAGAGTGATTATCATCAACGTCGTTAATTTTTTTTTTTTTTTTTTTAATTTTTTGATTAATGTGATTTGTGTTTCTTGAAATTAATTTTAATTATTTAAATTGGTTTTTTTGAAGTGTGCGGTTTGTTTGTTTATTGTTAGTTCATAAAACATTAATTTTTTTGTACGAAGTACAAATTGTTTAAATAATAAATCTAATTATTATTTAAGTTTATGTGTGTGGTGTGTGTGTGTGTATGGAAGTGTGTTGTGTTCAGTTAGTTAGAAAATTAGTCAAGTTATACAAGCGGCCTGCGGTTCGAACAAATTTAAAATCTAGTCGATTGTTTTTGTTTGGAAAGATAATGAATGACGAGGTTTTCAGTAGTTTCAATTAATATTCAAAATTAATTTTAATTAAATTTATAAGCAAACCTGTAACAAACCTTATTGGATATGCATCTGTGCAAAATTTACAAAATATATTATTAAAGAGCAATCAATTGTTGCCGAAATGTTCAGGCATTGCTGATGTTACGGCACAATCCAACGCGTCAAAAGCAATACCATGTCCAATCTTCAAAGTTTTTGGTAATTTAATATTTGCGATTTGGAAATGTCTTGTTTTTTGAAGATATTTTGAAAATGATGAAACTTTAGGAATTAATGGTTTTTATAACGAACAAGGAGAGATTAGCGAATTATTATTGTTAACATATTAACGGTTTTAAAATTTAAACTATACAACTCGGTTTATGTTCATTATAGTTATTTTCAGCGTGTTGATCTAGTTCGGATTGAAGAACCAACCGATAATATTGCAATTCATTCATATCTGCCCAAAATTACCTATATCGTACTTGTTTGTCTGTTTTATTGAAACTCCGATTTCTAATTGCATTTGATATATGTTTTTTCCTTTTTTTTCCACTGATTTGGCGCCGTGGAAGTTTGTAAGTCTCTTATTCTGGACACAACCTCAAGCATTGCAGAATCTAAATTACTCATGTGTGTTTAGTATAGTTAAGGGGCTAGGCGACATAGCTGAACTATTTGTTCGGGCTGCCTGTACCGGTAATATCTTCGCCAATTTCTTCGATGAAACTAATATTAGAAAGGGCTACAGCGATACGTGAAGGATTAATAATTTTAATTGATAATATCAGCAGCATATATAGGAATGGCCTGATTTAGATCGCCTGAAATGTTTCAATGGGTGACAAAGTAACTAACAGTGGCGGCAATGGCAAGTTAAGATCAATTCCTCAAACCGTGCATTCAGATAAGCAAACTTCATTTAACTAAAAATATGCAAATGAATGATAATTTTCCAAGTGGTTGGTCCAATTGAGAAATGGAACACTATATGCAATGTACTCATAACAAACAAACGAATTAAGATTTCCGCCAGTGGCAAATGTGCCAATTTTCAGCTTAGATGACCATTGTTATACCTTTGCCTGTATACGAAGGCGAAGTGTGCAATCTGGTAAAAATGAAACAAGGAATAATACTTTCAGCCAAAATAAAAATTACGTTCAACGTTTTTCTAATTTTTCGATCCCCTCCGAATAATACGATTTCTCCAACCCTTCAAAATTGGCGTTTGTTGCATCGATGATCTCCTCATTAGAGCCGAAATTCTTTCTGCCGAGATATTTCTTCAAGTTCGGAAACAGGAAATAGTCGCAGGGGGCTAAATCTGGAGAATATGGCGGATGTGGAAGCAATTCGAAGCGTATTCATGGATTTTGGCCATGGCAACTATTCATACGTGTGCAACCGTGTATCATTGTCCGATGATATAGAATTTTTTTCTTCGCCCTATGTGGTCGTTTTCATATTCAAATTGTCGTGTAATATATGGTGCACACGTTCATCTGAGATGCCTGCTATCTCAGCTATCTCGCGCGCTTTCACTCTGCGGTCTTGCAATAGAGTATCATGGATTTTGTCAACCATTTTTGGTGTAGTGACTTCATTTGAGCGCGGGTGAAGAGTCCCCATAATATTTATCAAGATTTGTTTTGGTTTGCGTCTTGGTTTTTCTACACACGAAATTCACTTTTTTCAATGTTTGCAAAAAAACAATGGACCTCTGTGCCTACCATATGGTGGCTCTCCTTTCAAAGATCGCTCAACAATTCGTTCTGGTTTATTCTCTCAAATGTAAGGAGCAATATCTATAACCTGAAAAGACCTGATCAGTGACTGATCGATTCGGACGAAATCCTCCTTGATATAGTCGCCAACCAAGCCCTCCGCTAGAGGGGTGATTCTATCCAATATTATATATGGGACGGTAACTTGTATGCTGCAAGCGGTCTCCCTTCTTGAAGATGGGGTATATTGCAGCCACTTTCCATTCTAAGACTTAACTGCGGTTCGTCATACTAATCGAATAAGGTCGAAAAGAGTATCCCCTCCGAATAAAAGGAGTAAAGTATTCCCTCCGAATATAAAGAGCTCCTAATTAATGAAGTCTACCTCAGGGGAGCGGTTTCGTTTCAATCTCTACATGGCCTTTATAAGAATTCCTCATGAGATGGATCCTCAATGCAAATCTCCGCAGTCTGTATTAGAGGTGGGTCAACAACAGTCCCTGACGCATGATGAACTCCAAGCAGGTCGGTAAAGTCCATGCGTAAATTACAGCGTCGATGTTGACACAGAGGTTTGTATTCTTGTAATTCCTGTAAAGGAATAACACGAACTGCGCTCATTGCTGAGTTGTTGTACTTTCAGAACCTCAGCCTTCCACCATTCTCGCTTTTTCCGTCTACAAATCCGCTTAGCTACCCTCCTAGCAAGATCAACTTGTTTTTCTTCGCAACTGTGAAACGTTGTTGTACTTCACTATGGGCTATATGTTGTTGCTTTGACTTATTGGTTCTGACTTTCACTATACCTAAAGTCTCTTGAGCAGCACTGACAACCGAAGTTTTCAGTACCTCCAGAGTGCACGCAGTCAGACTGGCAATCACCTTCCTCAATGTTGTCGCTGACAAGATCCTGATATAGTTTCGTTTGATCTTCATTTATTAGACCTTCACAGTTGAAATGTCTCATGCGTTTCGCTGTATTGCCAGACTTATACGAAAACTTCCATCGTACAATAGCTTGCAGCGACCAAATGATGATCGTTGCCTACGTATTTGGTTGCTGACCGATAAGTTCTCCCATCCTGCAATTGGACTGTTTGGAAATCCTAAACAGCCTTTTTTACCTACGGCCCAAGAAGAAATATAGCTCTAAGATTTCCAAGGTCATCTCCACAGTAGAGCAACGTGTAGCCCTGGGACTCATGGTTTCCACTTTTAGTGCAGCGAGTTTCTTGAAGAGCAACGAATTCCAGCCGATACTCCTTCATGCACATGACTAAGCCCTCCAACGTTCCTGGTTTTATAAGTGACTGCACGT
This sequence comes from Tipula unca, assembly GCA_951394425.1. NCBI lineage: Eukaryota > Metazoa > Arthropoda > Insecta > Diptera > Tipulidae > Tipula > Tipula unca. The sequence goes on along the minus strand of OX596380.1, from coordinate 173,292,768 downwards.
TTCACGTGCCGATCCTAAATCTCGTATTCAGGTATTTGAGCGGGGTCCAATGGTTTTTTGGCGGTATCCGATTTCCATTTTGTTGACTTTATAAACAGATTATTTTTTTACGGATGTGAGTCGTCAGCCTAGCGATCTAAGCAAAGGATACTGTGGTGGTATTCATGGAAAACATATTCTTGCACTTTAGATTTACGAGACATGTGATTGTCCCCCGACCACAGGGGTCAATAAGAAATATTTACAAACTGTTTATATGAAATAAAAACGTAAAAAATACTTGTCGCCGAAACAGGGACTTGAACCCTGGACCCTTGGATTAAAAGTCCAATGCTCTACCGACTGAGCTATCCCGGCTTATACATTATACACCTTAATCGCTAAAGTTAAAACATGACAAATTACCAAAAAATTATTTGTGGCTTGTTTACTTATAAATCGTAATTTTATCATCAAATTATGTGAATTTCTAGAATGGTTGCGTCATTTCATTATAAATTATTTGAATTTTATAAATTTTAAGAATTTAATCAATTTTATGATATTGATGAATTTTAGAATTAATTTGTTTTATGAATTTTAACGGTTTAAAAATTGAAAATTTAATTTTGTCAACTCATACGGTTTGAGTTTTGAGTTTAATGACAAATTTAATGATTGCTATAAATTCTACTATTTTTTGTTAGTTTCAAAAATTTTGTTAAATTTTACGAATTTCATGAATTTCATTTTTTATTTTAACATTTAAAACCCACGGATTTATGAATTTCATCGATTTTACAAATTTACAAATTAAATATGAATATTAATTATTGAAAATTAGCGTATTTAGCAACTCTGGCGAATTGGGTAAAGTTTTCTTTTAGAGTTTCACATCCTGATGGCGAGCATAATATTCAAATTCCTTTGAGAAGCATGCATCGCACTTCGCTTCGAATTGTATGTGTTTATTAAGCCTATATGTAATTTTTTTTTATAAAAATTTGATTCCAAACAAAGGCGTGCCAATTTATGAATTTAGATTATGCGATGACTCGTTATTGTATAGGACCCAACTATTTGTTGGATTATTTTTTTCTAGTCATAGAAATTCCATCGAAATTACTTGGGCATAGTCGATGGTATAGCGCCGAAGGTATTTCAATTGATCCTTTTGCATGTTCGTTTTCCAGTCATAGACAAACAAAAAATATTTTCTTTATTAAGAGTGGCTGGTGACAAGCCTCGCACAACTCTCGACTGCCTAGAGAATTAGTCTGCCTAATCTGGAAATTTTTTAAGAACCATGTTCTTCTGACAATCAAATGAAATTGTTACCGTTCTCTCAATATTCTCTATTGCCAACTGGTAAAAGGTTTGAGCCCGTAATTTATGAATTCGTATTTGAATCATTAGGTCTGATTTTATTTTAGGTTCAGTAGCCGCTTTTAGTTGGTCCGAGTTCATAAGGTACGTGGAACACTTGTCCGACGCGATGATGATTTGAACCCCAGATTAATCTCATGAAAATAACGGGGTTTTACGTGCAACTCTAGTGAAATGATCGGCGATATATATATATGCCGTACATTTTGTTTATTAACCAATCACTTGCCAAATACTGGGGACCAGTATTTCTCAAGCGACAATAGTGAATAGTCCAGCAGAGAACGCTGTCCATAAAACCGCTTGCAGGCGCTCATATACGAACTCGTCTACGAACTCCATTTATTTTCCGAACGATATTCTCTATATTGATATTTCTCTGAATATGACTGAATGATCTTTCTCGCGGTCGGTTCTTGCTCGTGGTTTTATATTAGAACATATTAAAAAGAATTTGTCCTGTTCTATTTTAGCATTTCCAAACATTTTCTTAAAATATTTTTCTCCAAAATACTCTAATCATAATACCAGTATTGACGTTAAATAGGATTTATTGGTTTTTGTAGTTTTAATGAATTTTGAGGTTGCAAAAGAACGAGACTATAAATGAGAGTGTTGCTTCACAGCAATCAACTCCGCAGCCTGCAAATGTTGGCTCGGCCGGTCGCATCAGAGATGCCATTAAGTCTTTGTAACTCTGTTACAGTTTGATCTCTAAAATAAGTATTCCAGAAAGAGTAAAAGTGCAAGTCTGCCTTAATATAGTAGTAGACTCTGGCCATCTGATGCACCTAGAGGTAGCCGGCGTTAACGGTCGGCTGTCAGAACAGTCGTAGACAGTGGAAACCCTAATATACGAGAAAAAGTGCTGTATAAACTGTAAAAAGTTGTTACTGGAACAGCTATGGCAGGTAAAGAAGATCCTCTTGGGTAAAGAAAACGCACGCAAAGTTTTGAACACTGGTCTAGTAAAGTTCCTCGGCTTGCATGCCAATTGGGAGAAGTTCTCCATCCTATTAAATAGCACCGGACAACTGAGCACGGAAACGATGGTACGTGGAGTGACTCAAGAGAGTGACTCGGATGTGCACAAAGTAATCGGTGCACATCGTAACATTGTATCAGCAAATATGAGCTGCTTCAGCGATGAAGAGCCCACTTATGAAAATTATCAAGGCGATAAGCCTAGATAACATCGAGGTTGAAGTGATACAACGTGGTTGGCCTATTATAGGGCTTAATATCAGGAGCTTTATGAATACTTGTCTAATCAAAGGAGTTTTTCTCAAATCTTGGGAGAATAGCAAAGTAGTCATTATTAGAAAAAGTGGGGAAAGGTGTCAAACCGATCTCAAGGCCTTATTGACAGAAAAGTAGAAAATACAATGATAAACAGTTTGGCGTCAGAGAAAATAGATCAACGGAGGACGCAATGGACAAAAAGACCAGCATGTGGTGAAAGAGTCAGACCAAAAGTAGGATTTGGCAGTTTTCCTATAGGAATATGGCGCGATCGATAATTTGTGGTGGCCAAGAATCATGATTCAGTTAAAGAAAACCAATTGCCCCGCTAATCTATACAACCTCGTAACTACAAGTAATGTCACACTCTAAAAGAATATCAATAATGGATGCCCCCAAGGTGCCATTTTAGGCCCACGGTTATATGGAATATTGTCTTTAATAGTAGTATCAAGTTCAGGAGGTAGCATTCGCAAAAATGCACGATGGTATAAGTTAACACACGCAACAAACCAATTCCCACAGTTGAAAAGTGGTGTCATATGGCACACGAGCAACACGAGTAATTACCTGATTAACACATGCATTCCTCATAATGCAGTGTAATCATATTTTCATCGTAAGATAATTTTATGTAAAGTAATTTTAAGTTAGTCGTAATTTTGTAATCAAACATAAATCTCGTTAATAAAAATAAATAAATAAAAAATTAAAATAAAAAAATATTTTTTTTATAAAATATAAAATAAGATTTTATTAACTTATATAGACTGGTACAATGGTTACAAGATTTAGTCATCCTCCGCCAACTAATGTTATGCTGAAATTAGAGAGATCACTTGACGTTAGAAGTTCACCGTCTGGTCTCTGTAAATGGTCAATGTATTAAATTGGTAAAAACTGTTAAGTGTCTTGGAGTGAAATTGGACGAATGGCTCAGAGTCACTTCACACGTCAAAAGAGCCGGGGAAAGTAGTAAAAAAATGTTATCAATTCTAAAAAGAGTAGCAAGAGAGACTTGTGGCCTCAAGGACGGTACTCCTGACTACATACATATATTTGAAATAAATTGACACCACCGGCGAACACTAGTTAGCGCTCAAAGTGTCTTGCTCGGGATCACCAATATACTTCTAAATGAAAGAATTGCCAATTATAAAATAAGAAAAAGCCAAACGTCAGCTATGGAAACAAGAGGCAGATAAGAACCAAGTGTCTATAGCATTATGGCAAAAAAGACGGACAAACTCTTCGGATGGTAGAATAATTTACAATTATTTACCAAACATGCCAAACAACCTCACCTATTTTAAGAAATTTAGTGATACCGTATTAAGCGGTCAAAATGTGTGGTAGAACAATGGTATAACAATAACTTCTTCGGCAAGTGATCTTAATGACCAATTAAGGCACGGATCTGACTACATTTTATTCAAGAATAATCAAACTAACCGATGAACATTATTTAATTTGAATCTAGTTAGAATAAAATATGTTGGCGCAATATCCTTTCAAATTCAAACAAATTCCTCTATCGAACTCAAACTTTAATAAATTTCGTACAATACGTAATTTTAAGTACCAGATTTTAAATCGATCTTCAATCACAATTGATCAACCTAAAACATTATTTTAAATTTATAAACGAAAATGAGTCGAACTTGAATGAAGATTATAAGAAAAATTATTTGTTTTAGTATTCCAATACACACTCCACAGATTCCACATTGTGCAAAGAAATACAGCAAAACAACTAAAACCACAAAACATTTTAAATCCGATCAATAGATGGCTACACTGTGTAACAAACAGAAATATTTTTTCTGCGAAGACACATATATTTGTTTCTCTTAACTAAGACAACTAATAATAGATGGCAGTGTGATTTAGAAAAAAATAATTTTTTTTTTTAGTTTAATGTTTTATTCTGGAAAACGGAAATTCACCTCCAATTATTATGTACGAAGAAAATTTCAGAAGACTGGCACCTTGTGTACCTTATGCTAGCCATAATCTGAAATAATTATTTTATTATTCTGACCTTCACGTTAATCCCCCGCGCAATTCATTCTCGTTTTGTTCCCCATTCGACCCTCTCTCACGGGTGTGCGTATTTAAGAATTTCAAATATGCGTGCTGATTATACATTTTCTCTGTTCGATAACGCGTCTATATTGACAAATCGGCTGATTTTGAAACTAACAAATAAACACTATGCGCGGCTTGTGTTATCTTCTGCTTGTTATCAGTACCTATAATTGGCAAATGTGATTGTTGATGTGGTGGGGTGACTGAGGGTTTACATATGTTAAGTCAATATGTGTGATAATTTTATCTAATCTATAGCTCGTATGTTCATGACCAAACAAATATCAGTTGCATTTTAAAATTTGGAAACGAAAGTCGATATATATAGCACGAGCGATGGCACTACGATGGGGTATTTTGAGTGCTGGAAAAATTTCCCATGATTTTGTGACCGCAATGGCGACCGTGCCCCAAGATGAACATCAGGTTGTATCGGTAGCGGCTCGTGATTACAATAGTGCTAAAAAATTTGCTAAACTACATGGCATCCAGAAGTATTACGCAGGTTATGAGACGTTAGCTCAAGATCCGGACATAGGTAACAAAATCGAAAACCAAAATTGTTTGTATTTTAATTGAATTCGTGTTATGCTCGCGTTTATATAGATATTGTATACATCGGAACGCTAGCCCCGCTACACTATGAAACGTCGATTCTAATGCTGGACCATGGCAAACATGTTTTGTGCGAGAAACCATTGTGCATGAATGAACGGCAAACGAAAATGTTATTGGATTACGCGAAATCGAAGAAATTATTTTTCATGGAAGGGTTGTGGGTCCGATTTTTTCCCGCCTATCAATATTTAAAAAAACGTTTGGACAATGGTGATTTAGGCGAAATTATTGAGACGCGGGGTAAAATGTTTGTGCCCGTGGCCGATGTTGAACGGCTTATGTAAGTATTTCATTTAAATAATTTTAGTATACAATAGTGAGTGGTTTATGACGAGAATATTTGCTATATATATATAGAAAACCTGAAACCGGTGGCGGATCCACAATTGAAACTGGGATTTATCTGATTCAAGCATCACTATTCGTGTTCAGAGAATTTCCCAAAGCTATAGAAGCGACTGGAACATTAAACGAATTCGGGGTCGACACAAGTATGAAAGCTGAATTAACGTTCAGCGGAAATCGAAAAGCCTATATTCACACGGATTGGTCTAGTTTTGGAGGGGATGAGAATAATTATACGATTACAGGGACTAAAGCCACAATGACCGTAAGTGAGTATTTAGAAAATGAGCAACACGAATACTACAAGTCATATAATTTCGTTTCAGCTACACCAATTTTGGTCGCCTACTAAACTAACCGATATCGATGGGACCGTCAAGGAATTCCCTCTACCCGAACCAAAATTCGATTTATATTTTTGGAACACAATCGGGTTAAGGTATCAAGTGCTTGCGATTCGGGACGCCATTGTGGCGGGCAAGCTAGAAGTAGAAGACGCCTCCCATGAAGTCAGTATACAGTTAGCGCGAATCGAGGACGAGATTCGCAGGCAGATCGGGGTTAGATATCCGGAAGATGATCAAGAATTTTAAATATACAACACTGTAACGCACTAAAACTGTTTTAATGTTTTTTATTTGCACTAAAATGGACCCTTGATTATGGCGTCACGTACTGCGATTGCCTTTTCCAATAGAAAAATTCTAATTTGGCCGGCGGCAATGGGAATTCTTTTACAATCAAACGAGTTGGACACCATGATTTGGTGAAGCTGTAAAACAACAAAATACCAACTACAAATGTAGACAACGACTCGATGTGCTGCCAGTTCCAAATGATCAGATCAGACGCCAGTTCCAAATGAATCGGTTTGATAACAAAATACACGAACACTACCAAATAACTTTTCGTGGGTGTCACGTATATGATGGAGGATATATAGCGGCCCTGCGTATAATCAACGCAATTCACACACTTTTTGTAGACTCTCGTTGCTAACTGTCTACCATTGATAGGCCAATAAGTTTGCCGTACAGCAACTAGCAAGTCTTGTGAATCAGCATTCAAGTATTTTATACGAATGCGAGTCATCATCGTAAACTTAAAAAAATGGTCCACCAACCCGCATAACTTTGTTTTCGTCTTAAAAGATTGACAATGATTTTAATGATTGGTCTCGGACTAATGTAGTTCCCCTTCCATTGTATATTTCTGCAAATGCCCTGATTTGAATTTAACGCGCAGGATCATGACCAAACCTCTATGTATTTCTTGAGATGTTAATGTTTCAGTATTCTTCACAGAAGTTTTTCTTGTGTTGTTTAAGAACCGAGCTACATATGCCATTGAATTACAAACTCTAGTAAATGCATTTTTAGCCTGAATCCGATCGAAGGGATCGTCTACGTCCTCCGCAAATGTTTTAGCAATACCAGCTGTAGCGAAAACCTCTAGAATATCAATACCTTGACCAAACTTAAGATTATCATTGTTCCAATGTTCATCCGAACATTGCAATAACGAATTCCATGCACCCTCCACTACTCAGATGACATCAACAGTTTGGGCAGTGTACCTCTTGAGACTATAACTGCGGGGTTTAGTTTAGACTTGACATGTAACCAATTTTTAGACTTTGGTTGGGATTGAATGGTTGATACACGAACCGCCAACATATGGTTCCATCTACTGGATGGAAAATTGATCCAGTGTATCGTAATCATAGAATCTGTCCAATAAAAATAGTTTTCTACCACAAAGTTAACGATACCACGGCTATACCTTTTCCATTAATTGTACCAAAAGCAGCGCTGCACAAAGCTCGAGTCGTGGTAAGGTGTGTTGCTGAAATGGATCTACCCGAGACTTAGCACCCAAGAGTGAAGATCGATAATTTTCCGTATCAACAAACCGCACGTAAATGACTGCACCATAGGCGTTTTCGCTTGTGTATTCGAAATCGTATAACTGCGGATTATACGTTGTGAAAATCTACTCGAACTGAAAATATGGCGGGGCATTTTTAGTTGATTTAAGTCATGCAAGTTTTCAATAAAACTGTTCCAAAAAGAGTGGTGAACTATAGGGAGACTCTCATCCCAATAAATTTTTGACAACAAAAATAGTCCTAGTCCTGGTGCGACAACACCATTCGGATCGAAAACACTGGCAATCTGAGAAATAACTATACGTTTTGTAATTGATTTTGATTCTGGAGCTAATATGGCCAACTGGATATCGAAATGGCCTAAAGTTGGCTGCCAGCACAATCCAAATGCTTTGACGCAACTGTCTTCATTGATTCGAAACAATGTTTCACGATGTTCGAGTGAAGTATCTACCAACAGACTGTCATGATTAGAACACCATTTCATTAAAGCCATTCATTCCCTCAATCTAGCGGCCTCTTCGGAATAATTAGATCCGGATAAACATCGTCAACTGTTTGCCAATGGTAATTTGTATGAGTATATGCTGACCATTAGGGTGGAGTAGATTTTTTACGATACATTTTTCAAATATCGGCACTAAATGCGTACTGGACCCGTCATTAAATTATCGTTCAATGAGTAGCCACTTGAGGGCTTTGCTGAGCCGTCAAAAACTACTCTTAATTTGGTAGATGAGGAATCAGGTAGGTGAGTAAGCTAACCGAAATTCCGGATTTCGATATAGTTTGCCTTCCATATAAAGAAACCTTTTTCTTGCACGTAATGCTGAGTCGCCTAATACCAACGGCTGTTTGGAAAATGGCAGCAGCCTGACCACAAACTTTCCTGACTTAAATTTTGAGAAGATTTCTCTGAACTCGGTTGCTACCACTTGCTGTTGTAGCACCAAGCCCAACCCAGCCTATCACTGTATTATGCAATTCCCTGTGAATCTCTGCACCTAGAAGAAGATTAATATGACGTGGTTCGAAGACCTGTGGATCCGCCAACTTCATATTGGTTGAGAATAGCCATACTTAACGTATTCATGTGCATTGATGGTTGATATGTCGATATTTTATTCGAAATATGAGCTTCAATCGTTGAGCAATAGTCGCTTGTGCGAGATTGGATTTTTAATCACGCTGGCCGACATCGACAAGAATTGATAGCATCTCATAATGGAGCTTACTCTCTCCACGTCACCTTGGTATATCTGTGCCAAACTATCTGTATACCTCAATTGAACCAGTAGATCATCCCAGTATTGAACTGGACGCCCAAGTGTGTTTAAAAAATTTAATCTACGTTGCTTTAATGTTTAATTGAGAATAATGCTTTTATAATATATATATGGTCTTCAATAATTTGGGATGGTTTATCAAACCTCTCAAATAACATGCGTCGCGCTTCTAAATAGTTTGCAGCAACAAAACCCAAGTTTTCAAATTATTTCGCAGTAATTCTCTTAACGGAATGTTTTAAATATTGTAGTTGCGTTAAATCATTGAGTTTAGGGTTATTGCGATGGATTATCGAAGGATTCGATAAAACGTTTCCATAACCTTTCAAGCTTTTCCTGCAACGCCGGTCTTAAATTGAAGCAATGTCTAGTAACTACTGAACGAATATCTGAATCAATTTGTTCGTCATACGTCGATTCTCATTCTATAGCTGATATTGGTTGAATGTGTTTTAATTATTGACCATATTTGTAAGGCGGAACTAAATAAATTGCACGAAATTCGTTTAATAAGTCATTATATCACTTTAAGTGCACACGCAATCCCTATATACTTACCAATATCCGGGTCTCGAGCCAATTTTTCATATCCATTGTAGATTATGGAAAATTAGCAATCGCGCGATCACTTTTGTCTAGCACCGATCGCGAACACTTGCGATCCCCAATTTAAGCTCCATTTCCAATAGTAAACTGATTAGTTTGAGTTGACCGATCAATAAAACATGTATAACGCGTTTATATATGCGAATGATAAGAGTTTATATATAACAGTTGACAGCTGATATGATAACTGTTGTGTTTGTTTACAAAAATCGGACACGAAATTAAAAGCGAGAATTGCTTTATTTTCAAAATCATTTTATTGATAAGATAATGGTGATATATATACAGTTAACGTTCAGCACTAAAACTCTTGATCGTCTTCAAAGTGATGGACTCCAATTTGTCGTCGAATTTCATCCTCGATACGTGCGAATTGTATACTCGTTTCATGCGGCATTTGATCCTCCTCCAGTTTACCCGCAATTATTGCATCACGAACTGCGATCGCCTCGTAACGTAGGCCACAACTATTCCAGTAGACAAAATCGTGCCGCGCCGGTGGCAATGGGAATTCTTTTACGGTACCATCGATATCGGTTAATTTGATGGGGCTCCACAATTGATGCACTGTCAACGTTCCTTTAGTCCCCTCCACCACCAAATCATTATGCTCGTGGTGATATGTTGTACCCGTCTCCATGATCGCCTTACCATTTCCGCTAAATGTTAATTCAGCCTTGAAACCCGTATCAACACCCTCCTCATTCAAATCGGCGGTCGCCTTAATACTTTGTGGATATTCACGGAAGCACCATAGCGCGGCCGAAATCGTATACACACCCATATCGATCACAGTTCCACCGCCGAACGATTTTTTTTGCAAACGATCATTTACCCCCATCGGTATAATCATGGTGCACGAAACATTTTTGATTTTACCCAAATCACCGTTATCGATGCGTTGTTTCAAGTGCTGATAGGTGGGGAAATATCGGGCCCACATACCTTCCATAAAAAATAATTTTTTCGATTTAGCGTACGTTAATATAGCGCACGCCTGTTTCTCGTTCATACAAAGTGGTTTTTCGCACAACACATGTTTGCCATGGTCCAACATTAGTTTAGCGATTTCATAGTGTTGCGGATTTAGGGAGCCAATGTACACGATGTCTATATGGGCAAAATTTGTTATTATAAATCGTCTCTATCGACTGTTTGTCTATATATAAACTCACCTATTTCACTGTCCATGGCCAATTTATCATAACCTTGATAGAATTTTGGAATAACATGTTTTTCAGCAAATTGTTTGGCATCCTCCTCGTTACGTGCAGCAATCGCAATCACTTTTTGTTCCGTTTCTGGGATTGTACTTAATGCGTTCACAAAATCGTGCGAAATCCGGCCGGCACTTGCGATACCCCATTTTAGTTGCATATTAACGATATTTTATTATTTTATGTAGCTACACGCACGTTAAACAATTAACCCCGACTATTGACTATCGACTGATATTGATTTTGTTCTGTATGTTTAACTTATATATGTTAGCTGATATATATTATCTATAAATAAATTATGTGAAGTCATTAATTAACAGCGATAACATTAATTGTCAATATATAGAAATTATTTGTTTGTTTATACAGAACAAATAAATTATTTAGCCTCTTACGAACAGGATTTCGATTACGACATGCTATACTGATTATAAAATTTGATTATACATCAATTTGGTCATTTGGCTGACGACATGTACGATTCGTGACGAAATTCTATTCGACGACCGATATTATAACACGATGTTATACAGTGATCGGACATCGTTCTCATGTTAAACAAAGCTTTGATTAGATTATCAGTTTCTGTCGACATGAATATAAACTCTGAATGCTATACCTGTAGGTCACACAAAAAAATCGATATAGGTTATGGTGTGCTGTATCAATAATTTTATGAAACGAACATACCTTCAGCCGCTGGCTGATCCTTATCGAAGAAAATACGTTTTTATCCGATTTCCTATGACAATAATCATTGACATGGTCTTTATGGCTCGTAGGAGGCCACCAAACCATCTTAACTGTTTATATAATTTCAACAGATGAAAAAATGGATACCGCCAAACTGATCATTTTTTATCATTTAATCATTCAACTTGTCGCTTTGATACGAAGAAGTTGTTCCCAGTAGGCCGCCTTTTTAACAACTCCAACGCTGACTTACAATTTTTGAAGATATTACCGGTATGCTTAGCAAGGTTGCCCTGTTACCGTCCCTGCCATCGAGGAGGCGCATACTCGTCTACTTTTTAACTAGCATTTTAAAAATAATTTTCTTAAGATGAAAATCTTGTGTACTTATTCTAGAGTCTATCTACCGCTCAAGACGGTATCACAAAACTTCTAAAAAGAGTTGAGGTTGATTGGCAGCATTAGAGTTAGTTTACCTGCTGGCCTCTAACCAGCCTCTAACCAGTAGTTGGCAATTTTCTCATTTAACAGTACATATATCAATAGGAATCATGCCGGCCAAGACAGTAACGGCGTCAGTTGACTCCGTTCTGTAAGCCTTGGTAATTCCGAGCAAGATACTTCTTTGGGCACTAACTAGTGTACGCCGATGGTGGCAGTTCATTGGGTCTGCCCATGCCAAAATGAAAATACCACAAGGCCTTCGTATATTATTGATAGTGTTCGTTGCTTGAGGCTCCAGTTCTCTTTAGCAACTCGTTTCAACACAGCGAAAACTTTCTTAATATTTCCGGCGACTCTTTTGACATGTGAAGTGACTCCAAGTCGTTCATCGAAGTCAACTCCCAGCCATTTGACAGTTTTCACCATTTTAATTCTTTGGCCATTTACGATAACCAATGGTGGTCTCCTAATGTCCAGTGCACCTTTAAGTTGGATCGTGACTCACTTTTCTGGGGACAGTTCCATTTTGTAGATTTTGCACCAGTCCACCATCCTGTTTATGGCAAGCTGCGCCTTTTCTTGAATACTTTGTCTTAAATTTCCAGCAAAAAGCATTACCTTATTATCAGCGAGTGCTACTTCTTGGACTTCCTGGTTCATGCTTCCGTTGAAGATAATATTCCAAAGCTGTGGACCAAGGATGGAACCTTGCGGACATCCTTTGGTAGCCATTTTTTCAAGTGTGCCATGACTTCAAATTACAGTGGGTTTCCTTTCAGAGAAATAGTTGTTTAGGATATTATAGAGATTGGCGTGGGCAATTGAATCTCTTTAGCTCCAACATAATGCTGGGCCACCGCAAGCTGTCGAACGCACCAGATACATCTATAGAAATACTCCCAGATTGTACTTTTGGTCCGACTCTTTGACATTATTGATCAATTTTATCATTGCGTCTCTTCATCAATGAAGTAGCTCACGTTTGGGGTAGTTGGTGCAGAGCTACGATCGGCGCAGATTTCTCTTTGCCCCTCAGAATCATTTTCTTCATAGTCGTCGGGTAGTAAGGTGTTAAGCAAGCATTTTGTAATGTCCTCCCAACAGATTGTTGTTAGTTCACTACCGCTCACCAGGGTACTTAGTACCTCATTCGTTTTCAATTTGGCTGTGCTAAATTTATAGACAAAGTTCACGGTTCAGCATTTCCATGCTCCGAAGTACGCCTTACGGAGTGCCACATAGTTAAGCCTTTTGCTTTTCCGAGAATCGGGATTTTTATCTTTTTGATATAACTTGCGCAACTTACGAACCAATTTTCTTGATTCGCTTAGGTCAGGAGATCACCAAGATAATTTTGACTTGCGAGCACGTTTACGTGAAATAGTAGCGCTACAGACTTTGATGATTGAACTTGTTATTATTTGTTCAACTCGGTCGATATCGCTTTCGATCGAAACCTTCAGGTCTTTTGCCAGGCTTTGCCAGATGCTACTTAGCTGGTTGTAAAAACCCTCCCAATTGGCATGCCTTAAGGCATAGCGAGGAACTTTCTTTGATGCTGGGGAATCATTATGTGTGTTCTCCGAGCCCAAGATCGAAACAATTACTCTGTGGTCACTAGATGTCAAACTAATACCGGTACCCCGTTTCAGTACCTGGACATGAGATTTAAGATCGTCTCGTGTTGGCTGAAACTCGGCATTGTTCTTTAATAAACACGCTGACCTGAAATTGGAGAACTTGTGACCCATCCCGCAGTCGAAGATCATCATTTGGTTGCTGCATTGCTACTATGGGTATTTTTGTACTGGGAACATATCAAATCTGATTAGTATCGCGAAGCGAAGTTATGCCTAACGCATGGAAAGTGGCCGCGATATGCTCTATCTTCAAAAAATGAGGCCGCTTGAAGTGTGAGAATTATCGCGGAGTGTTAAAGTTACTTTAAAGTTGAAGACATATAGGCAATTGACAATTTTTGCAGTTATCTTGGGTAAGGGGATGCTTTGTGCCCGATACTCTTTAATCTCATGTTGGAGTACACATCTTTCAAAAAATGAAACACTTCAGCGCAACATTCTACATCGACAGTTCAATCAGATGCTTGCACATGCAGATGCAACAAAGTGGAGCAAATACTTGTTTCACTTGTAAAGTTTTCAGCTTCTGTTGGATCGAGTCCATCAATGAGTCAAATTATTTCTTTTAGGCGTACTGGTTAACAACTTCGAAGTTATTATCAGTTCTGAGACGTGGCTTACTGAATGTTTTAAGTCTGAAGAGTATTTTCCGTCCGACTACATCGTGCATAGAAATGACAGGTATGATTTCAACACCTATCAAAGATGGCGGATTACTGATCGCAGTGAAAAAAAAACAATTCGGGACGAGGTGATTGCGTGCCATTCTAGCCTTGAGATGATAGCGGCTTGTGTATAAATATCACGTTCAATATCACTTCAAGCTAATCGATTCTGAGGTGCTGTCAGCAATACGTGACGATGAACAATTACTGAAAATTGGTGATTTTAATCTTCCGGGTACTATACTTGGTTGGTTATCGATGGTGTTTTTACAGCACTTCTGCCGATGATATTGTTTTTGCTACTTCGCCAGCATTCCTAAAACAGAAATTAATCGCACGTGTAACACAGTCCAAGGAATATTCTGGATGTTGTATTCTCAACTAACCATATGTTCTCAGAGGCTTAGGCATGCAGGACTTTAACGGCTTTACGAGCATCTACCACACACCAATAATCATGAATATATTTCACGAGGAATTGATCATTCCCTCCCGTACTAATAATTTCTTTTTTGATTTTAGAAATGCTGATTTCGTATCTCTGAATAAATTTTGAACAATTCAAATTGGAATATTCTTCAAGCAGACCAAGATTTGAATGCCATGATTTCACGATTCAACCAACATCTAAAGACAAGTATCAAAATGTGTATTCCGTTGAAGCCACGATTTCGAGAACCATATGCGGTATAATGTTGATTTGACACGCCTTGAGAATCGTCTTGGTTATATAGACGACAATCAGCACTACCCTAATATCACGAAAGCAAGGAATTCACAATTTTAAACAGTTTCCTTTAATAATTACGTTCTGGAGACTAAAGTGAAGTCATCTTCCAACCCACGGGATTTTTGGCATTTCTTTAACACTATAGAAGGAAGGTTGTCGGACTTTCCTTGTCTATTACTCATATTTGCTACTTTTGTCGAATTAATAATGAACCGTATCAGTCGCCAAATGGCAAATCTTTTAATCTTGAAAATAACCAGGAATTCACACAACTGTCGTTTACCTTAGAAGAAGTCTTCTATTATGAACAAAAAATATGATGATAGCTTGTGCAGATACTCATGTTCTACTCCAAAGGTGCGTGCAAGTCATTGGGAAAATATAAAGCAACATCATACAACTTTTACCGTCGTCCACGGCTAAAGAAAATTCAACCACAAGAATAACCGGATAGATGACATTCAGAAATTTCATCATTTGATTCTATGGTGCAGCGTCCAATAGAATTAAGTCGTTACAGATTACTGCTACAGACTAACCTGTTGCTTTTAAACTAGTAACGGGAAAAAGTTAGTATAGCACAAAATCACTATAGCGCACTCTTTAATTTATTAACCATGGACAAAGAGTCGTCAGTCAAACTTCGAGAATTAATTGACAGTCTCAACAATCACCACAATTCTTTGGAACATCTTAAACCGTCCTTCATCTCATTGGGATGACTTAATTTTTTTTAGCCAGTATACTCTGAATTCAGTAACGTAATGTACATCTGAGACACCATACCTCGTAATCCGTTGTCTCACACAATTGATCGAAGATGAAGGGGCTGCGTGCACCAATTTGCAGATAAAGTCACCAAAGAAAATTTCTACGAATACTGCGTTAAATTACGGGATGACATAATTTCACTCTTAAAAAAAGGGATTCGAGCTACGTACGTTCTACCCATCTTCTTCTGGAATCTATCGAAAGAGAACTTCATCTGAACATTTTGGATAATGATGTCATATAAACGCTTAGTCTTATTTGGCAGCCTGCCCCAGATTATTTTAGCAGGATTTTCTTATCAGTTCTATAGCAACGTTATTTGATCTGGTATGGGCTGAATGAACCATTGGCAGCTATTGATACTAAAATTTCACTGGGATGAAACGATTCCGGTAGAATATCAGTTTAGATGGTTGAAATTTCGACAACAGCTTTGTGATCTAAACAATTTAAAATTTTCTCGGAACATTTGGCCATTTGGGTCGATCGAATAAGCATAACTTCATACTATATACGTTTCAATTTACCTCCGATCTGTAGATGTCAATGCCCAAATAAATGTATAACTTTAGTGTGCGCGAAGTCATGAGTACCTTGTCTTGAGTTATGCGGCGCTCTCCTGATGGCTAATTTAGTTCAACGTTCATCCAGCACTTTTCCATGTAAATCAAAAAATGTGTTCTATTGGACAGACTCAACGATAGTGTTGTCTTGGTTGTTTGCCCCGCCATACACATGGAGCACTATCGTCACGAACCGGATTGATGAAGCATGCTTCCCAGTCAACTATGCAAGGCAACAGAATGGTTTCATGGCCCAGCGTTCTTATATACAGCTCAGAACCAAATTAGCCGTCTAACTCATGTTGACTCACAATTAGCACTGATGTTCCATACCGTCGTAACCAAAAGATAGTTCTTCTGGCATGCGGAACTAGTCCAATACCACGTGGTACTTCGAGGCATTTGTATATAGAGTTTTTAATTTATTTAGAATCGAATAGATTTTAATTTATATATTGTTAAAATAATGACTTCATTCACAGATTTATTGTGTGAAACTACTCTAGTGTGCCCATAGATAAGGCACAGTTATATGTGTGAGTTATAAGTAAATATGTGAAACTTTAATATTCTTTCAAATTCGTTTTCCAATATTTCAGAAATATTTTCATATATGTGGCCGAACCCAATGTCCGATCGTTCCCTAAATATACATCTCAGGTTAGGTCACGGTTTCTTATTTGGTTTATGTACTCGGGGCGTATCAAGAAGATCAAGAATTTAAATTAAACAACTGTTAGAATTGCCCATACAAAACAAATAATTTTTATTTCACTAAAATTCATCGTCTGCATCGTATCGAACACCAATTTGCCGCCGAATTTCATCTTCAATTCGGGCAAACTCTAAACTTTTTTCGTGCGACACATCTTCGATTTCAGTTTGGCCCTTAATAATGGCGTCACGCACAGCAATCGCCTCATACCGTAATCCACATGAATTCCAATAGAAAAATTCTAATTTGGCCGGCGGCAATGGGAAATCTTTAACACTACCGTCAATATCAATCAACCGAATTGAACTCCAGAGTTGCTTAAGCTGCGAAATAATAAATAAGATTATATATATTAGCAATACGATTTGATGCGACCATATATAATATATATTACGGTCATTCGGCCTTTAGTCCCAATCACAAGTAAGTCATTTTCATCTCCGCCATGTTTAGAGGTATCTGTTTGTATGTAAGCCTTCCGATTACCACTAAATGTTAGCTCAGCTTTCATACTCGTATCAACACCATCCTCGTTTAGAACACCAGTCGCTTTAATCGCCTCGGGAAATTCTCTGAATGCCCAGAGTACACCTTGAATTGTATAAATTCCCATGTCTATCGTAGTTCCACCACCAAGTTCACGTTTTCTTAAGAAATTCGGAATTCATTAAAAGGAAAATGGATTAAAATGTATTATATATACTCACTGTATCCGTTCTAAATCAGCAATCGGCACGATCATAGTCCCGTGAACCTCTTGAATTTCACCCAAATCTCCATTATCCAAGCGCTTCTTCAAATACTGATACGTTGGGAAGAATCGAGCCCACATTGCTTCCATAAAAAAGCGTTTCTTAGCCTTAGCGTGCCCTAAAAGCTTCTTAGCTTGTTTTTCATTGAGGCACAATGGTTTCTCGCACAGCACATGTTTTCCATGGTCCAACATAAGCATGGCCACTTCATAGTGTTGCACAACGAGCACACCAATGTAAACAATATCTATTAATAGAGTACGATAGTATAGAAAAGTTGGTTGCACATCGATTCAATATACTGATTAAATATTCGGCACACCCAGTCCACTTACCAATATCCGGGTCTTGAGCCAATTTGTCATATCCCTCATAGTACTTTGGAATATTATGTAGCGTAGCGAATTTTTTCGCTGATTCCTCTTGCCTAGCAGCGACCGCAATCACTTTATGTTCACCATTCGGTATTGTCGCCAGGGCGTTAACGAAATCGTGTGATATTTTACCAGCACTTGCAATTCCCCATTTAAGCTCCATTTCGTTTAGTAGACTGAATTATTTTTGACTTGTTTCATTAATCACTGCGCTGCCTTTATATTTATATAAATTGATAAGACGGTTTGGATATTGTATAACAACATTAAGTTTATTGATAAGATATAAAATGGTTGTTGATTAGTGCAACGTAATAGGGCGCTGTTGATCATGATTACATAGTTGATATCTAGATTTTGAACCGGATTTTGATTACAGCTTGCAATATTATGAAACTTGATCGTTTTGCCGTCTGCGCTATTATCACGAAATTATAATAATTCAGATATATCGTTTTCGAGTTAAATCAATTTCTATCTTTTAAATTTCTTAAGGCCCGAAGTGAGAAGTGTATTTGCATTGTACTAACAATTTAATAATTTCACAGAGTTTTACTACGTACTAAAATTTAACCTTTTATCGTAGCAACCTCTAAAATGTAAATTAACTTATCTCTCCGACAACAACAATAACAACGATACATTATGACAACACCAACAACAACAAATTTAATAAAACAAAAATCGCGCGCGAACAGTAATTTTTCATTTCATTTTATTGCTATCAACTTAGAAATTATGCGCTCTTGGTCGAAAAAGTTGAATTGTTGTCTAGGTTGGATTTGTTTCATCGTATCAATTCAATACGTTGTTCGTATTAAAAAAATTCAGTGCTAAATTCGACAACGACGACCACGACGAGCGCAGATGAAATTTCGTGCAACCGCTTTAGAAACGAAACAATCAATTTTGTAAAACCGACAAAGTATTTTTTGATTGAGAGACACAGCAAAAAATACATTTAATTTACAATAATTTTGAACAGGCGAACATAATTTTGAGGCGGCACAGCACATAATTCATTTTAATAAACAATTAATTTTTAATACATATTTATTTAATAATTCCCCTACATTTCTCCACCTTAACACAATACCGAACAGTATACTAAAATTTGAGTGTGAAATTTATAAAAAAATAAGTTATTTACCCACCCCACAAATTAATAACACACCTTGGTCACATGACTAAATATAATAATTTTCATTGGTGTTTTGTAATAAAATAAGCCGCACCTTTTTTTCCCCTATTTTATAATTACATTAAATTTTTTCGTTTCTCATGCTAGCTGCTTCGTTTGTGCGCCTGGTGAAACATATTGAAAATGAAATGAACGCATTTTGATTTGAAGTGGAATTCGTTTTGTTGTTGTTGTAATTTTTACATTGAATGGTGGTCATCGTCGTCGTACTCATGCAATAAATTTTATGAATGAATTTTTTTCGTTTGGAGTTTGTTTTGGTTTTCGGTGTTTTGTGTGGAATTTGTGTAGTGTAAAAAGTGCGGTTTGATTCATGAATCGTATGGAAAATATGTTTTATGAATGAATGACGACAAAATATGAAAGAATTTTGTTATTTTTGTAACTGTGAAGTACAATTTTAGGTAATTTCATCAAATTCGTGATTTTAAGGTTGTAGAGAATTCGGTATTTCTCATTAAAGTTTTTTGTACAAATTCTGCGATTGAGTTTTTTACTCCCGTGTTGTGGAATGCGACTTTTTAATTTTTCTGGTGAGGTCAGTCAAAGTTTGAATAATATACGAATTATGTAAACACTATTTCACAAAAATGGTTTTAACCGCTAGAATAGTTAGCAAATATTCGGTTGATAAGCGATACCATAACCACCTTGGTGAATTTCGATCTGATCCGGTGAGGGATAATCGAATCCATCTTGGTGCTATTTTTATTTATTTAACTTGTTTTTTATAAGATGTGTCTGCCAGTACGTGTGGATAAAACGGGACTCCCCAGTCGGCTAGAGTTATCTATAGTATAGTGTGAGATCGCATGCCCCTACACAGCCCAAGCCCATGGATACAACATGATTTTCGGAATTCTCTTTGGAAAATCTTGGGAAACTAAAAATAAATGAAGATTAAAAGAAACGATATCACGATCTTGTCAGCGACAACATTGAGGAAGCTATAATTACCAGTCTGACTGCGTGAACTCTGTCTGGGGGAAAAATTCATTGTCAGTGCTGCTCAACAGACTTTAGGTAAAGGGTTTTCCAATAAGTGGTTTCATTTTGATATTTTAAAAAAACGAGTATTTTTTAAGAGAAATCAATGAATGTTTATTTCATTGTAACAAGGTATGTTATTAACATTTCAAAACGATATCAGCCAGATGGCCGCTACGGCTACGCTTGCAGCACCATATCCTTTTCATGAAATTTTCCATAACCAATTCGTACATTTGTGGCTGTATGTCCTCGATAACTTCACGAATCCCATCTTAAGGTTTTGAATCAATTGTGGAGCATTGTTATAAACCTTAGCTTTCATGTGACTGCAAAGAATAAAGTTAAATCACAAGATCTCGGTGGCCAATTGTGATTATCTCGTCGAGAAATAATACGGTCAGGGAATTTTTCTTGCAAAATTGCGATTCTTTCGTTGCTTGTGTGGCACGTAGCTCCGTCTTGCTGAAAATAAACGTCGTCCACATCAATATCTTCCAATTCCGGCCATAAAAATTAATTAATCATAGCTCGGTAGCGCAATCCATTCACCGTAACAGTTGCATATCAGCCTCATTTTCGAAAAAGTAAAGTCCAATCACACCGCACCAAACAGTGACACGTTGAGGATGGAGAGTTTTTTCAACAATCTTTCTTGGATTTTCTGAGCCCCAAATGCGACAATTCTGCTTATTAACGTAGCCTTCGAGGTGAAAATGGGCCTCATCACTGAAGATAATTTTTCGATGAAAATCCGAATCATTTTGATACATTGGAAGGACCCAATCAGCGAAAATACGACGTTTATGGTGATCGACCGGCTTGAGTTATTGTGTTAACTGAATTTTAAAAGCCTTAAGACCTATATAAGTCTTTATGCAAAATACCGTGTAAAGTGGTTTGAGGAATGTCTAATTCCAAAGATCGATGAGATCGACTATGGGCTACAGCAGCAATATTCTCAGTTGTTCTTGAGCGATGCACACGGTTTCGATTTTTCACATCACTAACTTGTCTCAACAGCTCATATTTTTCTACTAGTTTCATTATTGCCGGCCGAGAATGTGCTTCACGAGGACCAAAAAGTGCTTTAGTTTTGCGAACTGTGACTGCAAAATTTTCACAATTTTTGTAGTGAATTTTAACAATTTCATTGCGTTGTTGAAGCGTGTATCGTACCATTTTTAGTAATGGCGAAGTTTTTACTTGCAAATGACAAACGATGACAGCTTCAAAATTGACAGCTGCCCAAATAGCTATTCAAAATGAAACCACTATTTGGAAAACCCTATAGATAGTGACAGTCAGTCCCAAGAATTATTGGTTTGATGACAAGAGTAGTATTGCAGGCTATGCAGAAAGTAAAATGATATGGCTCACCTGGCGTGGACTGCATTAATTCGGAGCTCTTCATATTCGGAGGGGATACTTTGTGGAACTGTTTTTTCGACCTTATTCGATTAGTATAGCGAAGCGAAGTTATGCTTGGTGAATGCAAAATGGCCGCGATATGCGCCCCTTTGCACAGAATACAAGCCCTCGCTGTAGTATTCGAGGATCTCCAGCTCTATTCCCGATGATGACCAAAAATCTCGGCATTGAGCAATCCGCCCAACTTTGATTTTTAAAGTTACTGTCCTACGTTATGGGTCTTTTCGCTGCGGACGTTTTGAGAATTTTTGCAGTTAACTTGAGTGTTCGGCAGGGAGATGCTTGCAACGTGTCATCAGGAGGTTTCATATAGCAGTATTCAAACGCCTCACAGTACGACGTACTCTTTGCTCGGACCTCTATAGTGACTGTTGTTCCAATTTCATAGAAGCTTCAAAATTTATATGGAACGAACTCACCCGTTCAGTAAAAGAACTATCGGGAAAATGGTCAGAAGAGCTTGCAGAAGACACTATGGCATTATTTACCACCAAGACCACCACATATGGGCGGGCTTTGGGAATCAGCTGTTAAATCCATTTTTAAGAAATCTCTATACGGTGGTTTGCCAAATAGAAGCATACCTGCATTTATACGACCACTTTTGCCATAACTGACATCTGAACCTAACGATTTTACAACATTAACAGCCGCGCTTTTTCTAATAGGTGAACCTACGAGAACAATGCCAGAACCAATCATCTTGACCGAAAATATCAACCATTTACAGCTCCTGCAATAAATAACTCAAGAGTAGTGGAAAATTTGGGTAACCGAATATATGTTATACTGCTACAAAAACGAGGCAAATGGATTAAAAGACAAGCTAATATATCAAAATGGGAGCTAATTCTAATTAAAGATGATAACTGAACTGCAGGAAAATGGCAATAAGCAAGAGTTTATACTGGAAACGATGGCTTAGTTTGAGTTGTAAGCATAAAAACCAGTTAATCTCTAAAATCGTTATTAGGTTTTTTACACCACAGAATTAAGGCAGGCAGCACAGACAGTTGTTAAGCAGACACTTCGAAACGAAAACAACCGACACAACACGGACGAACGATGAGAGCTAACCACAAATTGGGTTTAAATCGTTATTAGATTTTTGCACTGTTAACTCGGGACATATAACTCGGTTGTTTCACTTCCCATCCTGGCATTTATTTTGATAAAATCGTCAAAGGAAATCTTATCAATGGAGAATGGAAAATTATATCCCACTACAATCTCACGTTATATTGGGCAGAGCTAAACCAAAAAAATGCAACACTTAATACCATGCGATTCACACAGACACATATTCAAATATTGAACAGCAATTGATTCGCAAGTAAGAACATTTTATGCTTAGTTGAGGGATCAAAATGAAATTCTAAACGCCCTAAATGGCAACACGGTCATTCGCCAAAGAAGATCACCTTTTGACTTTGTTGGTACAATTGTCACCGAGTTATTTGGTGTACTTGACCAATGTGCTGGCACCATCAACAGCTATTACAACAGCAAATGTCGATATTAGAACGAACTATCAACGTTATTAGGCACAGTTACAAGGTGACATATAAGAAATTTCAGGCATTCACCGACTTTCAATCTACAATAATTGACACCATCGCACCGAAGTTCCTCAAGGCAAACCCGTTTCTCTTATCTTAACACCACATCAACATCAGGAACAGATTAAACAAATCATCGCGCATTTAAAACTCAATCAGGATTTTACGTGCCGTAATTTAGACACAGCAGCCATATATAAGATAATCGAAGTCGAAACTGTCAAAATTGAAGATAAATTGAATTTTACAAATTAAAATTCGTCCACATGAGTTAGCCAGTCAGACTCATTATAGATAAATGTTCATTTTACAATAACTTGGACGATCTGATGGGCTGACCCGAATCCCGCACACGGTGTTGGAGTGGTAATTGGGTACTTTAATGCTAGAACTGGCTGAAATCAAGCTGACTTGTGACAAAACATGTAGGTCTTTACTCCCGATACGAAACTGCGACCGATAATGGTGAGAGAATGATGTAATTAGTCATTGCTCATGACTTTTGAAAAACTTTTGAGAAACGCATGGTACGTTTCGACTGTGAAGGTCTGATAAATGAAGACAGTAATCAAGATCTTGTCAGCGATAGCATTGAGGAAGCTAACAACCAGTGCAATTTTATGAACTCTGTCTGGGAGATACTGCAAACTTCGTTTGATGGCGATAGTGAAGTACAACAACGTCTTACAATCGCAAAGAAATATAAGCTGCTCTTGCTAGGAGGGCAGCTAAGCTGATTTGTAGACGGAAGAAGCAAGAATAGTGGTTTTACGGGTAGTGAAAAAATTGTGAAATCGGATTTTATCAAGTTAAATAAATCAATGATCGGACCCTTTTAATATTTGGGTTGAGAAATTTTCGATACCATCATGTCGTTTAGAAAAATCGTTAACTATATGCAACAGGCAGGTGAAAATTAAAAAAAAATGTTATCCCACAATTAAACTTGCCCGTTTTTTCTATGACAGACTGTATTTTATTGAACGATATCAACGAAAATCTGTATCCGTTAACTGGTTTGCGTTCTGTAGAATTTCGAACATATCAATTCAAGGAGACCATTCAATCCCTAAAAATGGTTAAAAAGAATATTCAGATTTGGACCCATGCTCCAATAGTACACTACAGGTAGATGATTATATGTATATTTCTAATCCACCAAGCCCGAAAACTACCCCCTTCGAATAAAATCAATAAAGAGCCATTAATACCTCTAGCCAGAGATTTGAACTCAGGTTCGGATAGTACATTTGGTAGATGAGTCTGTTTCTAGTTCTCCAAGGAAAAATTATCCAAGTTACTCCCAGGGATAAATGCGGTTTTGTATGAAGGAGTCATTACAATTAACCACTTGCCGTCTACTACTCAGAAATACTAGGCAAAATATCATTGGTTTTCGTACTTTAGTAATATATGTATATACTTGAATTTATTTTATAAGTACACTCTTAAGAAACTATGTACACTCGCATAAATATCTATATAATAATCAGTTTTTAAAGGCCATTACTGGCCCCTTACTGTATAAACTATATGGCTCCAACGGTTTTCATCCTGGGCATGGTCTTCATACTGTCTATTACAATCTGAAGAGGCCAAGACGTTCTCTACATCGTAGAGCCATCGTGGGCCCATTAGTGGCATTGAGTGCTGGAGTAAAATCCGCCCAATTTAAATATTTTATAATATCTTCAATAGTTTCCTGATCTCGATATTGTACAGAGCTCGGTATATAACATCTACTTCGCGTTTTGCACCGTAAATCACAAGCACTTTTCTTCTCTCAAATTCGAAGCCACCTCCCGTACTCATCTGTCAGCGCCCAACTTTCACATCCAAACATGACCACCGGCCTGATCAACGTTTTGTAAAGCTTCAGCTACACGACACTTGATAGGTGTTTTGATTTCTGCAGTGGCCTTAGAGGATACAAAGCAGCACTGTCAGCTGCCAGCCACACTTTAATATCCTCACACACACACTGTTATCGTGAGTGATAAGAGACACCAAATATTTCAACCTCCTCACTCCCTCAAACGTGTAGTAGCCAGTACTATCATCTGTAGTGACATTGTCCCTATACACAGAGATCATGTATTTGGTTTTGGGCTCATTGATCTGGAATCCAACAGAAGGTGAAAACCCTACGAACGGATCAAGTATTTCCTTCGCTCCGTTGCTATTCAGTTTAATCACGCATATGCCTTCCGCTAGAGAGCTGATTCTATCCAATATAATGTAGGAGTAGCTTATATGCTGTGCAAAGGAGAGCTATACCGCGATAATTCTCACCCTTCAAGCGGTCTCCATTCTTGAAGATGGGCCATATCGCGGCCACTTTCCATTCATCAGGCTTTATTTCGGTTCGCCATACTAATCGAATAACGTCAAAAAGACAGTTCCACAAAGTATCGCTTCCGAATATCAAGAGCTCCGAATTATTACAGTCCACCCCAGGTGAGTGGTCTCGCCTTAATGAATTAGCAGGTCGGTAAAGTGTCCATTCCATCCGTCAAGTACTGCGTCGATGTTGATACAGAGGTTTTACATCCCGGTTCCCAATGGCGGTTGACGCAGACCTGAAAGTATGGTGTAATCCAATAATTCCTGTAAAGAAATTACGTGAACCGCGCTCATTGCTGAGCTGTTGTTCTTTCATTACCTAGGCCTTCCACTATTCTCTCTTCTTCCGTCTACAAATCCTATTAGCTGCCCTCCTAGCAAGAGCAGCCTTGTTTTCCCTCGCGATTGTGAGACTTTATTGTACTTCGCTATGAGCTATATTTTGTTGCTCGACTACATGGGACACTCGTCATCAAACCAATCATTCTTGGGTCTGACTTTCACTATACCTAAAGTCTGTTGAGCAGCACTGACAATCGAAGTTTTCAGTATTTACCAGACATTCTTTCATTATTATTGGTCGCAGTTTCGTGTCGCTAGTACTGACCTATATGTTCTCACACAAGTTGGTCTTGTTTCTGCCAGCTCTATCATTAAAATCCCCAATTACCATTTTAACATCGTATTCGTGTATAAATCCCATCAGATCGTCCAATTCTTTGTAAAATTAGTCTTTATCTTGGGGCTGGTTGACTTCTGTGGGCGAATGTACACAAATTATGGACAGGTTGGCTAACTTCATGCGCAAGCGAAGCTTACACAATCGGTTATTTACTGGAATCGGAAACAGGCCAACAGGCTTATTTACCTGCGCCCCAAAATGAAATCCAGCGCCAAGATTTCCGAGGTCGTCTCCACTATAGAGCAATGTATAGCCCTGGGAAAAATGGTGCTCACGTTTTGGCCAGCGAGTTTCTCGAAGAACAAGTAGTTCCAGCCGATACTCCTTCATGCACATGATTAGGCCTTCTAAAGCTCCTGGATTCTTAAGTGACTGCACGTTACATGTACCGATCCTAAATCTCGTGCCCGAAGATTTAAACTGGGTCCGGTGGTTTCTTTGGCGGTATCCGACTTTCTTTTTCTTGTATAAAAAGATGTTTTTTTTACGGACGCGGTTCGTCAGCCCAGCGATCCAACCGTTTAGTCGCCTCCTCGACAAGCAATGGATACTGTGGTGGTATTCTTGGAAAATATGTTCGTGCAATTTAGATTTCGAGACATGTGGGTGCCCCTAACCACTGGGTTGATAAATAATTTGTTTAAAAATTTCACACATGTTGATTTGAACTGAACGGATGACGATGGGTTTAGAATCGGTTGTATTCGTTGAGGCTCGCTATGTGATACGGAGACTACATGTGAAGTTATTCAGGATCCTTCAAGTCGTATAATGCCACATTAGAATACACCTAAATAAAATTGTCATATTCAGATATCGGATGCTTTCCTTTGCATGCTTTATGGACACAGAATGAAGGATCTTACGGGCAGCAGTAATGTGTTGGGTCAGACAGTACATAATAAAATTTATTAAACATCAACACGATTGCATAATATTATTGCGTTAATAATGCGTATATACGAGTCGGTTGCCAACATTATTGATTTATCGCCAACACTTTTTGATTATATACACACATGCGACTAGCTGGTGGGCCGTTTTGTGTATATAGACATATAAATTGTACGTTATCATATAAACTGTCCAAAGTGTCACATTCATTTAAAATAAAATAACGACTTCAGTTAAGATTTTTATTAACCAAACATCATCATTATATACAAATTGTCTGCGGTCGTTGAAATTTTTGCTTTGATCTACTCGTATACAACTGAACAGTAAAATAAAAATTTATTTTTTCAATTCACATCTAAATTGCTGCGTCTGGCATTGCACACATTACGTATTGTACAAAAATAGAGCAACTCGACTAAACTTAAAATTGATCCGCCCATAAATAAACCGAGTAGGCCACCAAAATTTGATACCAAATCCGATATGCCATAGAGTTCACTGCGCGTTTCACCATAAAATTTCGTACTCGCATAGTATATCTCGATTTTGGTAATTGAATAGGTTCGATTCGAGGCGCTGTCGATTGATTTCAGTAAACTAGGGTTCAACTCTTGTATCGCTCTTCTAAAATTATATCTAATGAATTCGGATTCGGCCGCGTAATGCACCAACGTACATTCCGGCAAACAGTTACACTCATTCATTGCATGTATCTTGATTGAATCATTTTTACCGAAATACAGTTTATTAAATTCTTTCAGCAGTACATCGTTTTCCGCTTCGTTCCATATTGGGGCGTAACACTCGATTTTTTCGACGCCACAAATGGGGATGCCTCGTCCACGGGGTAGCGAAAATTTAATACAACCACACGCTGAATACGTCAGATTGGCGATACATTCGAGTTTACAATTCATTCTGTTGTACGTATGGAAAAATTTCAAACGACGTTCATGGTTAAAAAAACATTTTCGTCTCATCGGGCTGTACGAGTTTAGAGTACTCGCGGTTTTCACAATTTTCGGTGTTATCGCTAATTGGGCGTTTTGTCCGTGTGGGACTCGAATAAATTGTTTGGACGGCTGTGGATACTCGGTAGGATTGTGTAGTGATATTTTGTAACCTTGATCCCCGACTCGGCACAAATAATTCAAATCGTCGTTATAGTTTCGTAGTATTAGTGTTAGCCCGTGCCGCCGACCCATTGCGATTGCCCGTACTGGATATGCATCCGCGATTGCTCCACTTGTGTATCCCTCGTCAATATTCCAATGCTTTATCGATCGATTCGAGATGAAGTAAAAATAATCGTCTTGTACCTTGGAATTACGGAAAATCTCGGTGATTAAATTGAACGTGTAGCACTGGCCATCTTCGGTTAAGATTGGTGTTAGTATTTTTTTGCAGTCGGTTTCATCGCCCCATTTACATCCAACAAATAGCTCATTATAGTCGGGCGCAAGTTCTTGTATCGCATGTACATACGATTTATCCATAAATTCTTTACCTTTCCACAACGATTTATCGGTCGACATAAAATGTTCGTACTCGCAAATATGTGACATTGCTTCAAAGAATTTAACACTGGAATTGGTTGCCCGTTCGTCCTTCTCCAGTTCTGAATATCGCGTTAATTTATTTGTCGTATCGGTAAAATTAAATAATCGTGATTTCATTTTTGTTTCCGGGCACAGGGTCACAGCCGGAAATGGTATACTATAAATCGGTGTTTTTTTCTCATCTGTCGTCACAATCACTGGGCTTTTTTGCCATTTCTCTACAATAATGTAGATGAAATAGCCGAGGCACGAGACACAAATTATAAATCCAATTATCCACCATATTTTGTCGGCAATCGGACGCCGTTGCTCACCCAAATATTTTATACCATGGATGGTAGTGTTCTCCGAATAATCTCCAAATCTATCACAAAATTTAGCACATATTCTCTTCTTTTTCGGCTTTAACGGAGTCGTGTCATTGTTGAGTCGAACTTGTATTTCCGGTTCACTTGAATTAAATTAGAAATACATAAAAAATATGTTTATGCCACACACACACACAATTTATTATCAATCTAAAAATCATTACCGGCTATTTTCATTTATAGACATAACATTTATGCATTAAACTAATCACTCAAAATTTGCACTCACTATTTATGCTTATGTTTATGTTGACCGCAATTTCTTGACTAACCAAAATAAATAAATTGCGTTTGAAATCTAAATTCGCGACGTACGAAATCTACAAATTCGTAATCGTGGTTATACGTTTATATACCTATACTCAAAATGACTTGTCGAACCGAACATATACACATACAAGGCGCATGCCATGTCTTCGGTGGAACTATCTATATTGAAATATTCAATTGGGACTTGGGGAGTACGCGAGTTTAATATAGAATACAGTGGAAAGTGTAAAATTTGATCAGCTGACGAAAATGACAATCTGTTGCTTTTTTTGATACACCATCTCTCGATGAGTCCATTGCAAAAATACGATGAGAATAAATTCGTATGTTTTCAACTCGTCTATACTCGATAGTAAACCAATCGGCAAGAGATTGAAACGAAGAATGTATGGCAATGATTCATCTCAGTTTGGGATATCTAAGGAATTGTTGGACGATGAACGTATATATGGTGCAATTTAGTTGGATAAAACAATTCTTGTTGGAATATGTTTTCAATTTTTTTGTCTTAGCTTGGGCGAGTAATATACAGAGTAACACAGAACGCGCATAACCTCTTTTCCAATGTACGAGCAAATGTTTAATGGTTGGTTTAAAATGACATGTCATGATCGATACATATGGTAACCAAATTATGCGCGGGTGTATACTTCTTCCAATTTAATGTGAACAGTCATAACGATAGCCTTGCACAATAATTTTGGGATTGACTTAATGATATCGAAGCGATTGGAACAACACTTTCTAAATTCTGGATATCAGTCGCCTGAAGAACGGTTATCGCAATTGGGAAGATGAAGTAATATACTTTAACAATATAGCAACCAACTATAGCAACTGCAAACGACACGCTACATGCCACTTGCGAGCCTCATAAGTATAATTCAAAATTGTGATGGTATCTGTGAATTGGAAATTGCCGGTTCCTTTCAATCAGAGTTGAATATGGGATTAGTTAAAATTTTTTTAACAATGACACAAGATCGGCGAGTTGTATTTTTATTCGATATTGGCCGATAAAACATATAGATAATTTAAAGGAGCGATTGGTGGATTGTTTATTATTTTTGGAAGCTTCTTGACGTCAAAAGTGGTACATAAATTGGTAATGATCTCAAAATGTTTAAATGAATATGACTCAGTCTTTTTGTAGAATTGGGCAGAAATTGATTAACTCGATGTGTGGAACATAACTTATCGTGTGGTACCAAATATGCCGAGTACCCGATACAAACAAATGTATAGCATCTCGAATAACACGACTTACTGATTTTCGAAACTATTATAGTAATCAAATTCACTTAATTCGAAATGTGTATTTGTAGCTATTTTGAATTTCACTCATTTGTTTATTGTCGTACTTTCGAATATCGGTGAGTCGTACAACTGCTGACAGCCTAGCAGTTGGCCGATCGTAGACCAACAGACGCCCCTCGCCCCGGTAATAAACTTCTCATAGCGACTGACTCAATAATAATCCTCGTTCGACTGGCGTTTCGATCGAAAACAGATTCGCATGCATCGAGTAAATACTCAACGGGCATTTCTGAAGTAGGAGATGCCCGCGATTGCGACGAGCTCCATTGCGGAACAAATCCTCAAGCCCCAACCACAATACATACCGACAAACTAAATACTGGTATACTGGCCGTAATACTGGCATGCAAATTATCACATCGAATAATCGACGTCCGTGGTCGCTGCATTAATGGACATTGACCAAAGGTACTAATGAGCCAACGGGTCAATCAACTCAGTCAAACACATTATACATCCCGTTTGTTTCTATACGATCGAACAAACCAACTTAGTTATTTAGTCGACACTATGTGGCGCTCAATCGTAATTCCGACGATCTAGTCTTATCGGCCTCCAATGGTTCAGTCATCCTCACTTATAACATAAAATTGATTAATGTCGATTTCGGACTCAAAAGTACCTTCAAGGTCGGAATCTTCCCAATCTACTTCCAAATCGTCCGTACATCGCAGAACTACTATACCTCAAACCTTCTGCTATCTACGCTACTCGTAAATTGATTACTGCTTGCTAGTTTTGTCCCAGTATAAACAAAACTCCTAGCTTTATATCGGATACGTACAGTAATCGATCAACTACGCACTCCCATCTCATCCAGCTGACAAGAACAAAACAAACGACCCCAAATGATATTTTTGTTTTGAAAGCTGCGATTACTGCGAAACTACTACAATAGACAAATTAGTGAAATTCAAAATACAAATCAACATTTTGAATTAAGCAATTCGATTTTATTTTTAGAATTTATACAATTTTGAAATTTGAAAATTAATAAATTTTCGATTGAAAAAATCTGCCAATACCTAAATTTATTATTTCATTCATCTGGAACTGTATCTAAGCTGTTGCGTCTGGTATTGCACAAATTACGTATTGTACAAAAATAGAGCAACTCGACTAAGCTTAAAATGGATCCGCCCATAAATAAACCGAGCAGGCCACCAAAATTTGACACCAAATCCGATATGCCATAGAGTTCACTGCGCGTTTCGCCATAAAATTTTGTACTCGCGAAGTATATCTCGATTTTGGTAATTGTATAATCTCGATCTGAGGCGCCCTCGATCGACTCTAGTAGATCGGGATTGAACTCTTGAACCGCTTTTCTAAAATTAAAATTATTAAATTCATGTTCGGCCGCATAATGCACCAACGTACATTCTGGCAAACAGTTACACGTGTCCATGGCTTGAATTTCGCTTGTATCATTTTTACCAAAATATGATTCGTTAAACTGCTTGAGCAGGACATCGTTTTCTGCTTCATTCCATATCGGGGCATAACATTCGATCTTTTCGGCACCGCAAATGGGAATGCCACGTCCACGGGGTAGCGAAAATTTAATACAACCACACGCTGAATACGTTAGATTGGCGACGCATTCGAGTTTGCAATTCATTTTGTTGTACGTATGAAAAAATTTCAAATGACGTTCGTGATTGAAAAAACACTGTCGACGCTGCGGGCTATACGAGTTTAGAGAGCTCGCGGTTTTCACAATTTTCGGCGTTATCGCAAATTGGGCATTTTGTCCGTGTGGCACTCGAATAAATCTTTTATATGGCTGTGGATACTCGGTAGGGTTGTGCAGCGTTATTTTGTAACCTTGATCACCATCGCGGCACAAATAGTTTATATCGTCATTATAGTTCCGAAGTATTAGTGTTAGCCCGTGCCGTCTACCCATTGCCATTGCCCGTACTGGATATGCATCCACCGTTGCTCCACTTGTGTATCCCACATCAAAATCCCAGTGTTTTATCGAACGATTCGACATAAAGTAAAAATAATCGTCTTGCACCGCGGAATTACGGAATATCTCGGTGATTAAATTGAACGTATAGCACTGCCCGTCCTCAGTTAAGATTGGTGTTAGTATTTTTTTGCAGTCGGTTTCATCGCCCCATTTACAACCAACAAATAGCTCATTATAGTCGGGCGCAAGTTCTTGTATCGCATGTACATACGATTTATCCATAAACTGTTTTCCTTTCCACAACGATTGGTCGGTCGACACAAAATGTTCGTACTCGCAAATGTGTGACATCGCTTCAAAGTATTTAACACTCGAATTGTTTGCCCGCTCATTTTCCTCTAGTTCTGAATGTCGCGTTAATTTAATTGTCGTATCGGTAAAATTAAATAATCGTGATTTCATTTTTGTTTCCGGACACAGGGTTACAGCCGGAAATGGTACACTATAAATTGGCGTTTTTGTATCATCGGTTGTCACAATCACTGGGCTTTTTTGCCATTTTTCCACAATAATGTAGATGAAATAACCGAGGCACGAGACACAAATTAAAAATCCAATTACCCACCATATTTTTTCGGCAATTGGACGCCGCTGCTCACCCAAATATTTTATACCATGGATGGTAGTGTTCTCCGAATAATCACCAAAATTATCACAAAATTTACCACATGTTCTTTTCTTTTTGATTTTTATCGGAGACGTTTCATCGTTGAGTCGAAGTTGTACATCCGGTTCTCTTGAAATAAATAAGAAATATACAAAAATTCAAGTTTAATGATTAAAATGTAAACACCATACCCCAAATAAAATAAAATTACATATTTTGTTATGGTTCAAGAAATAATCGTTACCGGTTATTCTCATATGAAGGCATTATATTTAAAAATTTAATTATTTTTCGAAATTTTTGTTCAAATTTGCGTTCAAAATTCAAGTTTAAAAAATCTCGATTAACCATACGAAATTATATAATCGAATTAGAATGAATATTACACCTATTTTTGTTATAGATTTACTCACAACGACTAGTCGAGGCCAACACTAAACTCAAACTATATTCATAATATATAAATTTATATATAATTACATTTTATATACATATATAGTAGTTGTATATAGTAGTTGTATACACAAAGCAGACGAAATAGTATATGTACGCATTGTACGCATATCACGTCTGCGATGGAAGAATAAAACTGTGTAAAGAAGAAATTTACAATTACGCCTAAGAGAATATAGTAGGTGAACATAGTAGAGTATAAAATACAGTGAGGGGTCTAAGAGTCTAAAAGTCAATCAACTGGCGATTAAAGAAACAGTGAAGTCACGAGTTTTATTCCACTAAACCGGAATTTCTATTTCAATTATGACTTTTTAAAAATAAACAAAATCCTTTAAATTCTCGAGTTCTAGAAAACTTAAAATCTTAAAATTCCGTTTATTAATTCCAAAATGCGTGAATTTTTCCTACTATGTGTGTATACAACTTGATCTGGTCAAATGTCGAATTGTCCATGCTTTGATTTGCCCAATCAGTATATCATCTTGATTGTATATCTTCTACATGATATTGCACGAACATGTTTTCCAAAAATACCACACAGTATCCTATGGTTGTCGTAGGAGGCGACTAAACGATTAGAACGCTGGGTTGACGACCCACATCCGTAAAAAAAACAAGATGTTTATAAAGTCCAAAAAAAAAATGGACATTGAGATTTAAGATGGGCTCGTGGAACGTGCAGTCACTTAAAAACCAGGAGCGTTGAAAGGGCTACTCACGTGCATGAAGGAGTATGGGCTGGAATCCGCTGCTCTTCAAGAAACTCGCTGGCCTAAAAGTACAGACTATGTGGCCCAGGGCTATACATTGTTATACAGTGGAAATGACTTCGGATATCTTGGAACTGGATTTTTTCTTGGGCCGCAGGTAAAGAAGGCTGTTTTGCCCGAAGAAGGACATTTGCGTGATTGAAGTGAATAGCAAACGGAGTAAACTGAATACTTGATCCGCTTGTAAAGTTTTCAATTTTGTTGGACTCCAGTAAAACACCTGTCAATTGGCGTGAAGATAAAGCTTTACAAAGCGTTGATCAATCCCGTTGTTATGTTTGGATGTGAAAGTTGGGCGCTGACGGATGAGTACGAGAGATGGCTCCTTACCGAGCTCTATAAAATATCGAGATCAGAGATCTGATGAAGATTCCAGATATTGTACGTGAAATAAGATCGCAGCGAGTACGCTGGCTCGGTCACGTTTAGATGTCGTTGCAGGCGTCGATGCTTCCACGGCAGGGATAGGTAGACGTAACGTAGATTACCTACGATATTTTAGCGATTTGAAATCGAATGCGCCAGTTCGCGGGATTATTTTGTAAAAGCGTTCATCTTGAGGTGATTGTTTCATTTGTTTCTTTTTGACAAATGACGCATGAATAGTTTCAAACTGTCATCGTGTTTTTATATATTCAGTATTGTTTGCCATTTTATAATGGAAAGACTAAGCCCGGCATAGCGTCTACAAATAGTTTACGAAAACAGCGTCTGTGAGGAATGTGTTTCATGCGCTTAGACCAAGTTACGGTTGATATAATCGGCTTGTCGACCCCCTCTATTTGGACTACCATGGCAATGTTTGGTTCCCAGTTTACAGTATTGGATGATACGCGACTAAATATACGGTTTGGTGTGGTTTATGCATCTGTGAAATCATTCGTCCATATTTCTTCAAAAAAGAAGACGGCCACGACGTACATGTGAATAGTGTTCGTTATTGCGCCATTTTAACGGAATATTTGCTGCAAGAAATTGAAGCCCGACTTCGGCGACATTTGGTTCCAAGTAGTCGGCGCTATTTGCCATATAGCCCGCCAAGCAATGTATACTTATTGAAAAATCATGTTGGCGAGCAATTAATTTCACGGTTCGGATCGTCGAATTGTCTATTTAGATCGTGTGATATCTCTAGATTCTTTACTTTGGGGCTACGCAAGTTCCAAAGTTTGTGTGAATAAACCAGCTGGATTTGAGGAATTGGAAGCCAACATTACTTGTGTTATTCGCCAAATACCACTCGATATAAGAAAGGAATATCGCAGTTGCGGCCATCATGTTTAAGAAGTAATTTAAAAAAAAAATGGCAAGAAATGTTTTTTCGAATGATAATAAAGTTTCCATACGATTAAATTGAATTTTTGAAGTTTTTTTAATTGTTTGCACAATTCACCTCTATAGATTTCGATATTATGGATAAAACTACGCACATATGTTGTTTGATGCTCAATGTTTCTGGCTTAACTGCCGGTTTGATTTTTGCACTTTAGCACTCTTTGCACTATACCTCAAAATGTTTAAACCTGTGGACTCTTTGAGATAATATTGATTTGATTGATCTCGTGCAAATTTATTGCTTCTGTTAGAATTAGAGTCGTGTGAACGAGCTATATGGCCAAAACTATACTGCTGAATCGTGTTGAAGAATTCACGGCAAAATACGTCGTTATGAAAAA
This sequence comes from Tipula unca, assembly GCA_951394425.1. Taxonomy (NCBI): domain Eukaryota; kingdom Metazoa; phylum Arthropoda; class Insecta; order Diptera; family Tipulidae; genus Tipula; species Tipula unca. The sequence goes on along the minus strand of OX596380.1, from coordinate 173,256,662 downwards.
TGTGACAAAAACCTGACCCCGCAACTGCAGATTTCTGGCCAAATCATAATTTTTTTGCAAATGTTGGTTATTGAAAATATACGGTAATGGTCAAATAAGCATAGTCCATTCCTGTTGCTAAAATTTTCAATTTTCTCTATTGAATTGGCAAACATAAAAGATTTGTATAGCACCTAACTTTATATACCCCAGTGGTCCAGTAAGCAGAGTTGTTGCATTCGGAATTGTGAACTTGAGTTCAAGCCTTGGTGCGCCATTAAATATCTTTTTATTTAATTAATTTAATTTCTCCTTTCAATTGGCAAATATAAAGATTGAGTGTCGCAATAAATTTAAATACGGAGATGCTGAGGTGGTAAAGTATAGGAGGGTTATATGATTTGGAATGGATGTGAAGTGTTCGACCCTCTATTACGGGTAAATAAAATTTTGGAATTTAGCGGGGCATCCACACATTTCCCATTAAATTAAAAAAAATCAATTTTTAATTTAAAAATTACCAATATTTGCAAGTAAATTAAAAATATATAAATATTTAAACTGAGGCTTGAACTCCTCACGATTCAGAACCAATCACACACCTCTTTTTAGTACCGAGCCACGGCCATACATATAAATAGTAATATTCCTATCGTTTATAGCTGCCATTTGAATAGAAAATTTGAAAATTTTAGCAAGCATTTGACCATCGCCGAACAATTTCATTACCGCTCTATACACCCATATACCCATCTTTTATACTTCCCACTTTTACATGGAGAATATTGAAGTATTGAACAGAAGCTGAGTTGAACCAAAAATGTCCCAACAATAATATCGTTTGAAACTAACTGGAAAGTGCCAGTTCGAAATACACTGGCACTTTCCAGTTAGTTTCAAAGTTAAAGAAGTTAAAAGTTAAAAATTTGATGCTATTCCTACAAATGTTCTTCAAAATTATAAAACTTCCATTCCAGTCAATGATGTTTGATGCGATTTTCTAGGAATTCCTATGAATAACGTCCGAATAAAAATTTTCCCTATACAAACTGAAAGTATAACAAATAGGTATAGCTGAGTTTAAGTTTCCATTAAAACTAAAAATAAATTTAATTTAATTTCTTACAAATTAATTCAATTCGGATTCTGTTAAATTTTTATTTTTCTCTATTGAAATGGTGAGTACAAAAGATGGATTTATCAGTAGTGAAATTGTACGATAGTGGTCAGGTAAGCAGAGTAATGGGCGTTTGATTACTGGACGTGAGTTCAAGCGGCATTCGGACTAACGTTTTTTTAATTTAATTTCATCTTACTGATTAGTTCAACTCAGCTTACTATATTACAATTTTCAAATTTTTCTAATTAATTGCCTAGTATAAAAGAGGAATGTAGCAGCAACGAAAATGTACGGCGATGGTCAAGAACCCCAGTGAGCATTCTTCGCATTGAAGTTACCCACCTATTATGAACCTTTTTCCCAGATGCTTGAAGAACTCTGAGTATTGTTTGTTTTTAATAGAATGTCTTGGTGGACAGTACAATCCTGCCACAATAATCGGATAGTTGTTGGTTTTTATATACATGAACAAGTGTTGGTTATCTGAACGATTTGGCCTTTTAAATTTTATGGCACGGTCATAGTTAAAGTTCGCCGGATTATTTTTAATGAAAGTTATAACCTTTTTGTCTGATTTTTTGTGATCCGTTTTATGATTTTTCTGTGAGCTGTTCTATCCCGTTCCACCGTTATAAAGAAGGCCCCACTCTATGTAACGCTATATTTCGTTGCTTTGGGTCAATTTAATAATTTTGTAATGGATAAACATGACGATAAAGAAGATTCATGGTATTTGAGCACGATTAATTTTAAATTCCGCTCTTTGTGAAAAGAGATTTAAATGCATTGACGGGCATTCTATAAAACTAATTGACAAAACCATTCTAGGAATTGTCTACATTATCGACGTTTTCTTACCTTGTTGACGTTATCTACGGGTTGTTGACACGTCAATGTAGAAAATAATAGATGACGCACGCCCATCCCATATTATGAGGAAACTTCCGAAATATTAGGGAAATTCTAAAAATTGAGATAATATAAATTTTTTTTTGATAATCAGCCTAGTAATTCAAAAAATTAGGAAGCTGAAATTTTATTAATAAATTCGAGGAGTATTCGAATCCATGCCGTTTATATAAGAAGACATAATTTACAGATTATATCTTCCGACGCAGACTACCAACCGATGATAATATCCTATAAATTAATTTCTTCTTCATTTTCCAAACCGTTTTTAGTAGTTTAAATATTCATGTGTAAACGAATTGCATTCTTGATGAATGGTTGAAACTAGAAAATAATGGTGAATCTATACCACGTGCAATAAACAAATGGCCGATTTTTGGAGATCCAATCGAAGAGGATACGGGAGACAGACAGAGTGCGGATTACATTAATTAAAAGTATAAAAAGTATAAGTCATAGTTTAAATTTTGCTCGATCTGAATTACGTCATCCACATTTAAATTTCAAGTTTAGGTTTGAAAATTAATAATTACAGGGATTGGTGAGAAGTGTAGTTATATTTTACAGAACAATAATACCTGCATGAACGTGAAAATTCTTCATTATTAAAGGTAATAGAACCACGTTGAAACTATAAATAAGTTGAATTCAAATAAGCAACTATTCTCTGGAGGTATATGGCATATATAGATATTATGATGTCATGTTCAAAGTTTAATTATTAAGTTGAACCCCATGATAGTTTGTTGTAATTTTTCTAAAATGCGCTATTAATTCACTATACCAAACTGTAAAATCCAGGACTGGCTAATAAATTTCATATAGATATGTACAGAATGAATGTATATAAATAATATTACGTGATGGTTATATAAATTGATAAACTATATAATATAATTATATGTATGTATGGCAAGTGTCGTGTATGACATTTACAAATTAGTTTTCATACACAATTTAATTAATTAAAAACTAAGGACTTTAAGTGTTACATATGATTAAGAGATAAACAATTAGCGAACGAAAATAAAAAGCATGTCCCCAGATCAAAGTTGAATGTGTACCAAAAACTATAAACTGTAGTAAGTTTGAATAGTTCTGCACCAAAACACGCTACATATAAGCAAAAGTATTATATTGAATTATTCAAATATGATGGAAGGTGATTCATTATAGGTGTGGACTTTAGTGCAAATCATACTTATTGGGGTTACATTAACAACCACAAAAGGAAAATAATTTCTTATGTCGTTTTCGTTTGATTTTTTTCCCCTCATTGGCAGAGTACACTGATTTTGTGCGTCAATCGAACATGAAACCGATTTACCCTCATTTATATTTGTGTTTTCTAAAAAAAAATGAATATTCAGAAACAAAACCGTTTATAGATAGACGGTTCTGTTCACAAAACTCAAAATGGCAGCACAGTGACAGATAAAATTATAGTATTGGTGTAAAATAGGGGTAACTCGGTCGAAAAAACCAGAGTAGACAAAATTGCACTGAGTGCAAAATATTTAGCTGTCAGGCAATTTTTTTTCGTTCAAACGAACGGTTTTCGTGTAATTTTTTGCACTCAGTGCAAGTTTTTATGTTCAAACGAAAACGACATTAGTTTCCCTACAGAGTTTGTATTGCACAAATGTGAACCCAACTCTGTAGAGAAACTAATCTATTGGCCTACTGATTCTGAGAAAATTCCTGATTTGATTGATTATCATAATTAAAAATATATCGTTCAACTTTTTTCAGATTGAAGACTGCTATGTTATGAACTCAAATCACTCTCCAATCGTATTGACCCTAAGCAAAAACTTAATCCAAAAAATAATTAACTCATTCTTCAGACTGGGCTAGTTTTCCAAATAAACTTGAAAGAGAAAATACAACTAGACGTTCCTTTAAAGACGCCGGAGCAATTAGACAATGAACAAGAAACATTTATTTATTTCACTCCTGAAATCAAAACCAAGGTAATAGGAATAATTAGCGTCGAGAAATCAGAGAGTTGCTTACTGAAAAACAAAAAGCAAGAAGAAAGTGTCATCAAACTAGAGCTCGGCGAGACAAAACTAGACCTAACAATTTCCTAAGACACCGAAGAGATGAAATCAAACATCTCAATAATGAATCTGTCAATGCATATCAAAAGTACGGGCTATTCTCTCTAGAAGGTTTATCATACAGACTCAACCAATAAAAATTACAATGAACAAAAACTCGAAAGCATACTTTAACCGAATACGAGACAGAATGAAGAAGTGTATAACGAGTCTCTGTCCAATATTATGAAGAAATTGTTTTAATCTCTCTAGCTGAAGTAAAAAAAGAAATACAAAAACATATCGTTCCAAAAAAACCCATCGACATCAACATACTCAAGACCATTTCGACCAAAAATACAACACGACTCAGTCGAACCTCGATTAGCTCGACTATTGAAGCAAAATTTGATCGAGTTTTAAGCGGTCATAAAAACAGTTCTCAAGATAGGTTGCAATTTCGAAGAAAGTCGAGTTTACATTATCCGTCAAGTAATCGGAGATACGACATTAGTGTTGATGCCATTACAAATTTGGTGCAAGGACACATTAGTGTATTAAACCCTGCAATTTCAAAGGCACACCACAAACCGCCAGCGATATGAATAATAAAAAACTCACAAAATTCCGGGTACATTCATCAAATCAAAATACCGTAATTATACGAGCAGATTATTCCTTTACGATTACAGGAATAATCTGACATTTTTAATAAACACTGGAGCTGACTTATAAGTAATTCCAGTTAAACGATTTCTTAATTCAAAGTTTTTTTAATAAGAATAACTCTAATTTGTTAATTTAACAGTTAAACGTGCCTTCACACATGCATTTTTAATAGCTGCTGTGAGTCGTCCGATAATTGGCGCCAATTTACTGAGTAAATTTGGCTTTTTAGTCGATGTCAAAAATAAACGGCTAGTTGATTCAGCGACACAGCTGTCAAACAAAGCCACAATAGTTCGGTCACTTTCACTGATCCATTTTACCAGCGACAACGCCTATGGCGCGATACTCAAAAAGTATCCGGCGCTAAATGCCGAGCCAAATTACAATTTACCAGTTAAACATTCCGTGGTACATCATATTGTCATATGGAAGGTAATTTACTAGTGTCAAAGTTACGAAGGCTAGATTCGGTTTGTCATAAAGAAGCATTAATCGAATTCCAGCATATGGTGGAATCAGAAATTTGCCGACCAGAGGCATTCATCGTTTCTTGTCAATTACATATGGTCAGGAAAAACGATAATGATTGGGGACAATGTGGGGACTACCGCAGCGAGTAAACGCAGTCACTATGCTGGATCGTTTCTCCATGCAATTGAATGGTTGTAAAATATTCAAAATCGATTTAATTATAGGTTATCACAAAGTCGTTTTTAAAACGGTAATCACTTCAACATTTGGTCTTTTCGAATATACTCGAATACCATTTGGATTACGAAATGCCGCTTAAACGTTTCCGCGTTATATGAAAGAAAGACTTTGCATTAGACAGGTCTATGACTCGATCAATCGAGAGAGTTTGTGGTCTGCTTTAGAATATCTAGGAATGCCAACAACATTGGTACGACTGTGTAGAAGGACAATGACACAGTCTTAATGCTGTGTTAAAGTTGAGAACAGGCGACAATTTTTTCAGTTAACTCAGGTGTTCGGCAGAGAGATGCTCTGTCCCCGATACTCTTTAATCACATGTTGGAGTACATCTTTCGTAAAACTGAAACACCTCAACGCAACCACTTATATTGCCAGTCTAATCAGGCCAGTACACGTTTGAGGAAGTGAGGTGTTCAAATATTTGGGCTCTCTTATCACTTATGATAACTGTGTGAGTGAGTATATTAAAGCGCGACTAGTGGCTGTTAGTTGTGCTTTATATCCTCTAACACCACTGCTAAAATATAAACACTTATCAAATGCTGTGAAGCTGAAGCTTTACAAACCATTGATCAGGCGCGTTGTCATGTATGGATGTGAAAGTTGGGCGCAGACGGATGAGTACGAAAGAATCATGCCAGTGATGTACAGCCCAAAACGCTACGTTGATGCGGCACATACCGAGCTATGTACCATATCGAGATCAGAGATCTGATGAAGATCCCCTATATTGTACACGAAGTAAGAACTCAGCAAGTACGCTGGCTCGGTCATGTTTTGCGTGCTGATGCGAAACGAATTGTGCAACGATCTCTGAAAGAGCCACCATATAGTAGGCGCAGAGGTCCTTGAAGGCAACGATGGAAGACCATGTTTAGGATCGAAACCGTTGGAGCCAAATGTTGTTGATACAAACTGCACAAACTGCACTTGTATTAATTATTCCAATAGTTAATGAAGTTTGATATTCACATTAATATTGCAAAATGCATATTTGGCGGTAGCATACTTGACTACCTCAGTCATAAAATTACTCCTAATGGTATACTTCCTACTGAAGGGAGGATTAATACCATTAGGAAATACCCAGCATCCAACTCTATTGAGGGCTTTCAGTATTATGTTGGTATGATTAATTACTACCATAGCTTTATTCCAAAATTAGCTGAAACATTTGGCTGCTCTTGTTAAAAAGCCCAAGACGTCCAATGAATTTTCTTGACCAGAAGAATGCCAACATGCATTGGTCTTGCTGATTTGACTAACGAGTGATTTGACTAATATAACTTTGTTAGTACACCTGAACGATGCATCGAACTCGAAAAAGTACCCACAAGTACTGTTGAAGGTCTAGAATTCACTATATATACCGATCATAAACCTTATGCTCGAACGGTTCAGTCATAAGCTGATAGAAATCCGAGTGAAATCTAAATGACAATCTCATCATATGGATTTCATTTCGCAATTTACCACGAATAGTCTGACAGGCAAAGACAATGTGGTTATCGACACCACTTAACTAAAATTAGCCATGCTAAGAAAGCCGACATAGAACTACAGAATTTATTTTCTGGTTCCGAATGTCGCACTAATTATTACAAACTAGAGCTTTTTGAATTTCCTGGTTTTAAAATTACTGCGAAACATTTACGGATGCAAATCGTTCGAATACCGCAGAATCGCTGCGTCGAACTATTTTCGATGCATTATACACAGTATTTCACATCCAATTAATTCGACCTTATCCATTTAGACATTGAAGGACCACTTCCACAATCCAAAGAATATATTACCTGTCGATCGATTTACCATATGGCCGAAAGCTTACTAAATGGATAATATGTCTGCAGCTACAATTGCTCATACTTTTGTTACTAATTAATTCATCGACTTCAAATAAATACTGCACTGTGAATTGTCTAGCACTTACGCAATATAATTTTTTGTGTGGAGTATTATAAAAAAAAATAAATTTCAATAACAAATTTTAGTCGATCACGAAATTTGTCTAGCACTGTGGCAAACCAATTTTCGTGTGTTTTACTATGTGAGTGATTGGAAAGGTAAAGGAAAATTTGTGTCGGGAGACGTTTGTGTGTATAGTTTTGGTTATTGTATTCCTGATACAATATAATTAACAATTTTCGCTGAACCATTTTTAGTCGTCTCGTGAATGTTAACATAGTGCTGAAAGCTCAGCTTACCCATCATTATATTTATGTTTTATGCAATAATGAACTGTTGATAAATGTTCAATAAGTTCTATTTCGAAAGATAACCAATCAAAATGTAACCCCACAATAGACAGCCACAAAAGTTACATTACTAATCCGATACCAGAATAGTAAACCGCCTAAAATCAATTATAATTGTATTCAATAATAATTCACATTGAAGAGCCTAACGTAAGGCGCGAATGACAATGATTCCCAAAAACCGTAGCACAATATGATTTCTTTGTTGTGAGACTATATTTGTCTCTCAAAAGATTGTACAAAATACAAAAAAAAGTGCTCCTCAAATCAGTATTTCCATAGTCGCGTCACTTAATTCGACAAGACAACTGTCACGTAACTTCAGATACAAAATGGTATTCGTTTGGTCGCTTGAAGTGACATAACATGACAAATAGATTTATTTGGTGGCATCAATAATTTCCTATAATTTTTTATGAAATAATAACGTCGGAAATACAGATAGTAAGATAAGATACTATATATACCAAAATTTAACTGTCGATGCAAGTGTGACAAGTGACACGATTAAGAGAATACGGATGCAAGTCATTCTCAGTTCATTATGAATAGTTTTTCGTTCGCATCTGATCAAATCACATATGTTGTAAAGCAATTACATTTATATGAATATAGCTAGTTTAAACAGACAGATCATATAACCGTACTATATATACTCTGATGATCGTGAGACTTAAGAGAATCGAACAAGCTGAACGAATCCACTACCTAAGTAAAGAAGCAGATCTGTGTGACATGTAAGTAAACAAAAAAAAAATCGAAAATATAGGAATATACTCACGCAGTGAATATATCTTTTTAATTTAACTGACCTCTGCCAGGTAATCTTCAGTTGGATATACCACACTTTGATTTTTAAACAATTCTTTGACGTAATTTTTAAAACTATTTGTATTAATAACGAAAACAAAAGATCATCAATTAACAAAAATAGTACAGATGGTTAATATAGCTATACATATTCGAAAATGACCATCATTGGCTTCAATATCAGATTAAATGGCTTCGTAAAATGTTCCCTGGTACACCGAAAATCTCCCAACGCAAATTTTGCTTCAGAAATTCCAAACTCTTGTGAGAATGCTCGTACTAAATATCGATCAAACACTACATTCAATCGGGTTGGGATCCAGTGACTATTATGTGTCCGTTCTGTATAGATGTGACGAAATCTGAGAAATTTACTTCGTCTCTGTGCTGTGTTATTTAACTCTATACATGGGTTTGTATGTAGTCTTGTTTAAACGTCTGTTATTGAATACCAAATGTGAAGTATCACGTTTACTTAAATTTCACGACGAAAAATGGCTCGTTGAATAATGTTGCGAGAGCGGTATTCGACAATGTTTCATGGCTGCCATGGATTCTCACTTTTGCCTTTTTCCTGGCATAGACACTTTTACGGTCCATAGCCTTACCTTACATTCACACAACATTCATTCAATCCATTCATTTATCCCATTCACTCAAGTACAGTATACCACCTGCGCATTACATAGCTCCATGTCACCCTGTACAGTGACATGAAAGATGGGTCGGCCCATGAGTTCTACATTCCAACAGAGGGTCATAGAAGTTTTCAATTTAATCACCGATCGTAATCGGGAGATGAAAAATCCCTTTTGCAATCCCGCCCCTGTTGGGATTCGAACCCGGTACCTCCCGATCCAAACGTCGCAGCTTTAACCACTGCGCTATTTGCTCGGTATACTTTTTAGTTACATTAATAAATTTATGAAGCAACGATGACAAGACATTTACCATTATGATTTCCGTGCCAAAATTTAGATTGTGGCAGACTTGCAGATATATGAAGAAAATAACAAAAATTATGATTTATCGCCAATGTTAACGTTTTACGATTTTACATATGTAATAAGTCATGCGGTAGACACGATTACGCAATTCAAGAGTTCAAGACTTATAAATAACAACTCGTCCCTTAAACATTGCGTTTAAAAAATTGTCACATTAATTTAAGACAAAAAAACTCGCACTTCATTTTTATTATATCAGTTAAGATTTTTATTAAATGAAAATTCATCATGATCAAATAAACTATGTGGGTAGATTTTAGATTTTTGTTCAGATCTTTGAAATACAAAAATAAACAATTAAGACATTTTTTCAATCCACCTCTGGAACTGTATTCAAACTATTGCGTCTGGCATTACACAAATTGCGAATCGTACAAAAATAGAGCAATTCGACTAAACTTAAAATAGAACCGCCCATAAATAAACCGAGAAGGCCACCAAAATTTGACACCAAATCCGATATGCCATAGAGTTCACTTCGTGTTTCGCCATAAAATGTCGTGGCTGTGAAATATATTTCAATATAGGTAATTTTATACTCCCGATTTGAATCGCCCTCGATCCTATTCAGTAAATCGGGACTTAACTCTTCTACCGTTTTTTTAAAATTAAGTGTTGAAAATTCGTGCTCATTCGTATAATGCACCGATGTGCACTCTGGCAGGCAGTTACACTCGTCCACCGCCTGCATTGTGCTCGATTCATTTTTGCCGTGGTACTCCTCATGAAATTGTTTCAGCAACACATTATTTTCCCATTCTTTCCATATCGGAGCGTAACACTCGATTTTGTCGGGCCCACAAATTGGGACACCACGGCCACGGGGTGACGAAAATTTATTGCAACCACACTCTGAGTACGTTAAATTAGCAACACATTCCAATTGACAATTCATTTTATTGTACGTAAGGAAATATCTCAAATAACGTTCGTGATTGAAGTAACAACGTCGTCTCTCCGGACTGTACGAATTTAGAGTGCTCGCAGTTTTTACTATTTTCGGGGTGACCGCAATATCTGCGTGCTGTCCGTGTGGTACTCGAATAAACTGCTTGTACGGTTGCGGATACTCTGAAGGATTGTGCAGAGTAATTTTGTAACCTTGATCACCATTCCGGCATATATAATTCATATCGTCATCGTAGTTTCGTAGCAGTAGCTTTAGCCCATGTTTTTTACCCATTGCCATCGCCCTTTTTGGATGTGCATTGTCGATTGCGTCACTTGTGTACCCCGCGTCCATATTCCAATGCTTCGCCGGACGACTCGCATCAAAGTATAGATAATCGTCTTGCAACTCGGCATTACGGAAAATCTCTGTGATTATATTGAACGTGTAGCATTGGCCGTCGTCGGTTAAAATTGGCGTCAGTATTTCACTGCAATCATATTCATCGGCCCATTTACACCCAATAAACAAATCTGCGTAGCGCGGAGCAAGCTCTTTTATCATATGCACATATGATTTATCCATAAAATGTTTACCTTCCCACAACGATTGTTCGGTCAACACAAAATTTTCGTATTCGCAAATGTGTGACATCGCTTCATAATATTTAACACTGGAATTGGTTGCCCGCTCGTCATCCGGTAGTTGTGAATGCTGCGCCAATTTTTTTAGAGTATCGGTAAAATTAAATAATTGTGCTTTCATTTTTGTTTCCGGGCAGAGCGTTACAGCCGGAAATGGTACTTTATAAAGTAAAGTTTTTTTATCATCTGTCGTCACAATCACCGGACTCTTTTGCCATTTCTCCACAATGATATAGATGAAGTAGCCGAGGCACGAGACACAAAGTAGAAATCCAATTATCCACCATACTTTTTCTGCAATCGGCCGTCGTTGTTCACCCAAATATTTTATACCGTGGATGGTAGTGTTCTCCGAATAATCACCAAAATTATCACAAAATCGAGTACATATTTGTTTCTTCTTCGCCTTTATCGGGGTCGTTTCATCTTTGACTTGGAGATGTACTTCAGGCTCTCTATAATGGAAATACTCACACATATAAGTTACACGATTAGAAGTTACATCCCCTGTACCACAACGTATACATGAATACAATCAATGTATACATATGTAAATACAATTTTACACAGTAAATACAATTTAACAAAGTAAATAAACAAAAAATTATATTGAATACATACATTGCTCATCACTTGATCAATAGTTATAACATAAGAAAATTAAAATTAAGCAAAAACTATATTTACTAAACCAAATAAAATATACAATGGTGCACTTGCAGTGTTCAATTTATTTTAAATTTTCGGTTAAGTAAAATAAAATTTAATAAAAAAAATATTTTTTAATTTATTTTCTTTCGTAAACCACTGAAATTATAAAAAAAACCATTGGTCCCCAAAGTAAAAACATAAAATTTAGAAACACCAAATTAATTGTGGTTATTACCGACTATTTCCATCCGTTGACATAATTATTTAAATAAAAACTAAACTACATATATCACTTATGCTTATTTCTATGTTGGACGCACTTTCTAAACTAAACGAGAAAATTGTATGTTTGAAATCTTATAAATTCACGATGAACAACGAAATCGTTTTCGACAGTGGATAGATTACACAACTTTTTAATTTTTTGTTTGATAACTTTTACTCAATAACTATATAGTCGAGGCTAAAAGTATAAAAAAATATTAAACCAATAAACAAACTGGCTGGGGATATGCGCCACGCATATGAAAAATGGAAATATAGTTTTTTTGAAAAGAAATGTGAATATGATGAGGAGAATACAGTTAAAGGTGTACAATTATATCATTTATATGTAAATTCTGTTGTTTTGTATATATAACATTCAAGTTCCAGAATTGGTTCCAGCAAATTTACAGTACGGTATGCCCAGGGATGGGCATTTACGCGTCATCTATTATTTTCTACGTTGACGTGTAAACAACCCGTCGACAACATAGACAATGTCAACTACGTAGAAAATGTCGATAATTTAGACAACTCCTACTATGATTTTGTGAACAAGGTCTAAAATACGATGACCAGATTTATTTATGTATCTTCTCTTTTTTTATTTATAAAATTTATAAAATTAAAACTAAGATATAAAAAGTATTTAAATATTTTAAAATAAAAATTAAACAATATAACAAGCTTATGATTTAAATATTTGATCAGTTTCTTATCCGGTAAAACTTATGTTTCTATATGCTTAAAAAATTAAAGAGAATTAGGAAATATCTGTGATCACAAAGGATCAGAATCGATATTACCATCGAGAGTAATATACTAAAATTAAAGAAGCAGTGGGGAAGCTTCTATAAAAAACAATTTAAAAATACAATTTTAAGAACAGTAATTTTTCAATTTTGAGAACAATAATTGTTCTAAAAAATAAGAAATGCTGTATCAGGAATTGCGTAAGGCCAATGCTGTATTGGTTGAATCTAATAATTTAAATAAGCAATTCAATGATACAATTACTTGTATGCAGGAACATATAAGGATTCTTGAAAACGAAGTTAAAGCCCTTAAACAAAGGAAAACGTTGATTCTCCTCCTACCCAAAAAGTAATGGAACAAGAATTCCATACGGATGAAGAAGAATTAGCTCACGAAACTGAGTGTATTAGAGTCAAAAGCCAGAGAAAAAAAGGAGAAGGAATGATACACCTACTCCTCGTTAACTAAAAGAGACTATTCCTAAAATAATCCAAAACAACCCAAAAAAATTACCTCCACCACCCTCAATGATTATAGATGGAGTTAAAAACTATGATCTATTGTATGAGAAAATTAAAACAATAACTAAAACAGATAAGTTTAATACAAAATTGATGAGTGGAAACAACATCAAAATAAACTTAGCAGATGGTGAAACCTACAGAGAAATGACAAAAATATTAAGCGAAGGGGGACATTCCTGGCATACGTTTGAAAACTAACAAATCAGATCAATTAGGGTAATGGCTAAAAATCTGCACTCTACATGTAAACCAGAAAAAATAATTGAGGACCTGAAAGGAAAAGGTTTTAATGCAACTGAAGCATCGATTAAGCTAAAACGGAGAAGAAAGGAGCATCTGAACATGTATATGCTGACATTCAGCGCAGATGATGATATTGAAAAAAAACATCAAATCAAGTACATCTTGGGATGCAAAGTCAATATTGAGCCTCTAAGAAGATCTAGGCTTATACCACAATGTAAAAAATGTCAAGCATATTCACATACTCAAAAATACTGTAACAAAGAAACCAGGTGTGTCAAATGTTCAGGTAAACACCATACTAGAGATTGTGTCAAACCCACAGATGTACAGCCTACATTGTGGAGAAAATCATCCAGCTAGCTACAGAGGATGCAGTGTTGCTATTGAATTGCAAAACATTAAAAATAAAAACATACATGCTAAAAATACAAATGTAATAAAGAAGCAAACTGTTGGAATAAACAGGCCTGAATCTTTTAAAGGAGAGTTAATGCGTAAAGCGTTGATAGCCTCTCAAGCAGAAGTGGGCAAAAAAACTAACACTCAAGTAATGATGAGTAAAAAAAAAAAAAAAATTAAAGTTGGGCGGATTATTCCAGCACTCAATGCCACATGGGCCCACGGTGCAATACCCGGACAAACACATATACTTACATATTAAAAACACCCAACCGTGATTTTTGGTCACCACCGGGAATCGAACCCGAGACCCTCGAATAACAAAGCAAGGACGTTACTTACTGTGCTACCGAGGGCGGCTGTGAATGATGAGTAACGAAAACAAACAAAAAACTCCTCAAACAGACGACATAAATCAAACGCTTAAGCTAATATTAAGCAAACTTAATACTTTTGATCAGCGATTACAGAAACTAGAATACAGTACTAAGGGAGCCATCCCTAAACAAAACCATGTCTAACGACTTTAGAATTTTATGCTGGAGTGCCAAAGGACTCCAGCAACACCAACAGGAATTGCAAATGGTTCTGGACGCAGAGAAAATTGATGTCTGTCTCATCTCTGAAACTCACTTCACTAGGCAATCAATTATCAAATTTAGAAATTATAAAACATATCACACTATTCACCCGGGAAATACTGCAAGGGAGGTAGTGCTGTTATATTTAGAAATAGTATTAATCACTTCGAAGAATTAAAATATGAAACAGAACAGATACAATCAACAGCTGTTAATATCAAGACCAAAAATAACTCTATTAGTGTTATTGGAATTTACTGCCCACCGAAATACTCTCTAAAAAAAAAAGATTATCTCGAATTTTTCAGTAAACTAGGGAAAATATTTGTAATTGGAGGAGATTTTAATGCAAAAAATGTCCACTGGGGTTCTAGACTAACAACAACCAAAGGGAAAGAACTCCTCAATGCTATCAGAAAATACGGTTGTGAAGCCTTATCAAATGGTAAACCGACCTACTGGCCAACTGATCCAAATAAAATTCCAGAAGTTTACAAGTTCATAAGTGACATACAGCAGTCAGCTTGGGAAAACACTCCTGAAGTTAAAAAGAAAATTAAGGGAAACAACTTATCTATAGAAATTAGAGAGCTTTTGGCAGAAAAAAGAAGGGCAAGGAGAATATGGCAACAAACTAGAGCCCCTCAAGATAAAACTAAGCTAAACAACAAGACGAATCTATCAGTAACTACCTAAGAAAATTGTCTAATGATACTAGTACTGATTATAAAGTACGAAATTTTGCTGAATACCTTTAAAAAATATTTGAACCACATGATGACCAATCATTGGAAGCCGAAATAATAACTGGAAAGGTTGTTCAGGAAAGTGAAGAAATCCTACGTGCAACACCAAAAGAAGTTATGTATGAGATAAAAACAAATTTGAATCCGAGAAAAGCGCCGGGTTATTACCTTATCACAGCAGAAATTTTAAAAGAACTACCAAGGAAAGCATTATTAAAACTCACCAATATTATAAATGCCGCCTTTCGATTGAAATATGTACCCAGCCTCTGGAAAATTGCAGAAGTAATTATGATTCCTAAACCTGGGAAACCACCACACAAATCTGGATCATACAGGCCAATATCACTATTACCAGTTATGTCTAAACTCTTTGAGAAGTTATTAGTAAAAAGGCTAAATCCGATAATTGAGAGGAAAATCTAATTCCAAATCATCAGTTCGGTTTTTGCAACCAACAAACCAACACTCAAATTAGATCAAGTACACAGAATAACTAATATTATTGAAAGAGCATTAGAGGAGAAAAAAGTCTGCTCAACGATATTCTTAGACGTTGCACAGGCCTTTGATAAAGTTGGGCACGAAGGACTTAACTATAAGTTAAGAACTGTACTACCAATGCAATTCACTACAATATTAGAATCATACTTGAAAGATAGTTTCTTTAGAGTAAAATTAGACGAGTCCTATTCTGAATTCAAAGAAGTCAAGGCAAGTGTACCGCAGGGCAGTGTATTAGGTCCTGTCCTATACCTATTGTGCACTAATGATCTCCCTGTATTAGAAAACAACACTGTGGCGACATTTGCTGATGACACAGCAATCTTAGCTGTTGGAGATAGCAACGAAGAATCAACTCAGAGTTTACAGTTAGCTACTACTCAAATACATAACTGGACCAAAAGATGGCGAATTAAACTTAACGAAACTAAATCAGTTCACATCAATTTTACAAACAAACGACTCGAACCTATTCCGGTTACAATTAATCAAGAAATAATACCGTATGCCAACACGGCTAAGTATCTTGGCTTGACACTATAGATGCAAAACTACGATGGAAAGCACACGTCAAAAAGAAAAGCGAAGAACTGGGGCTTAAATATAGAAAGATGTATTGGCTGATAGGAAGGAGCTCCGCTCTATCAACATACAACAAACTTCTATTATATAAACAAATATTAAAACCGGTTTGGACTTATGGTATCCAACTTTGGGGTTGTACCAAACAGAGCAACGTGGAAATCATCCAAATATTTCAAAACAAAGTATTAAGGAACATCGTTGATGCACCATGGGATATTAGAAACAGAGACCTCCAAAGGGACCTTAAAATGGACACTGCTTAGCTGTTAAACAACACAGATATTGTACGCAGGCCCAAACGAACTAAACCTTTTGAGCTGGTGTAATTGCTAGTGTAAACAGCGTAATGCTGATCGAAAATCCACAATAACGATGTGGTTTAATTCAATTTATCAGACACTATGGAACACCAGTGGGAAGAAGCCATAGATTAATACAACATTGTAAATTAAGTTAGAATAAAATTGCTCATTAGTGCAGGTGACTAGATTGTAATAATTGTTTATTTAAAATATTTAAATAAAATTGAAAAAAAAAAAAAAACAGAATCGGAGGTTGAGCTGGCTCTAGCTGCCTCGTATTCTAATGCTGATCCTAAGACTTCGTACATATTTTTTTATTTATTATAAATTTAACGATACGTGTTTGAAAATGATACGTGATTGCTAGTGGAAATTTATTTTAATTTACCCCATACCTATGTCAGGTCAAATTAAAAGTTTATGAATTTGGAAAATTTATGATGTTTAATGTCAAACAAATGATAATTAAAGTTAAGTGCATTTCAATTAAAAGTTCTTGGTTCTCATCCCTCCCAACGCAAATTTGAAACAATTTATATCAATTGGTTAAATCAGTTGTTTCCTTCCATTGGTTGTAAACATATCGAATTGCAAATTATCGCGATTATAACAATTATAGCTATTAATAGCATCGTTATTAGCGATGCAAGTAGAAACCATCGTAAACGTAAATATTAAAACTACACAAACAACATTCATTTTAAACATTAACATTATACCTCACGCTTGAGTTGTGTTCTGCTCAAAATAATTATACAGAGATATTCATGGCATGTCAACATATTATTATCATCAAATTATATCTTTATTAATGAAATGAAATTCGGATTTGCCTGCATCTACTTCCAAAAACTATATGTGAACCATCATAACCTTGAAAAAAGTTTTTTCTATTATGGTCACCTAATTATGGATAATGAAATATAGCAAATTAAACTTATAGTGGCCACACTGCAATTATGTAGAATGAGTGCAAAAAATATAATTTTATTATACCAATATAAACACTATGAATTCGCGGTCAAAACATCAGTATTGTTCAGCTTGTTTGAATTGAAACATCTCTATTCTAGTAATAATCTAAATAAATTTGAATTTTAAGAAATGACAAAAATGAATCTAATCATTGCGCTCGTATGTGCGTTAATTGCTTCGATTGTTTGTGTGAGTTTGTATATCTATATATGTTTTAATAAACACAAATTTAACTAATTATTGCTTGTAATAATTTATTATAGGACGCCGATATGGATAAATTCATCGAGATGAAACAGCAAGCCCGAAAAGTTTGTCAAGAGAAAACCAAAGTCTCAACCGAACTAATTGAGAGTGTAGCGGCTGGTAATTTTCCTGAGGGTAATAAAGATTTGAAATGTTATATCGCGTGTGGCATGGAACAATTGAAATCGATGAAAGATGGTAAATTCGATAAGAGTACCACATTGGAAATGATTGACACAATGATGCCTGAGAGTTTACGCGAGGCCGCTAAGAAAGCGTTGAACGCGTGCGATGGAAAATTTGATGGCATAACCGATTCGTGTGAATTGGCATGGGAAATGGCCAAATGCTGGAAGCATGAAAAAAATATTTTGTAAAAATATAGAAATTGAATAAAATTATATATAGAGAATATACGTTTCTCGCCTATATAGCAACAAATCCGCTGATATATATACATTAGCGATCGAATTTTTCTAGACCGTTTATGCAAACAAGACAAGTCAATGGTGCAAATATATATCGATATATTACTCGGAATTTGTATACAGCCGTATGTGACTCTTGATTCGCCATGACTATTTCAGTTGACATCTCCTGTCATCCTCTATCTTTTTTAGGAAAATTGCAATAATTAAATCGTGACTCTATTACTCCATATCCGTGACCTCTCCTAAAATTTTTTTTTGTGGTTCAATGCACTATTATATTTTTATTATGTTCAATGTTTGCCATTACTGTAAACAAGGCACAATCTAAAGATTGAGATGAGCGTAATAAACCTTGTCGACTGGCACAGCTCACAGTCAGCTAACTTTGCAGCTTCACGGTAACGCTTCGATCAACTCGATTATAAAGTGGACTTATAGCTATATATACTAATACGAACACATTCCAATGAACCCAATCATAGTTATAAATAGCGCAGCCACAAATCTATTATTTATCAACGCAATACCGAGCGAGCACTACCTCACTACCACGGTAGCAGCACATTAATCTTTGTAAAATATCTCAAAAACAAATTTAAAAGCGCTGCTCTTTCATGTCGTCCGATTTGCTTTCTTGAAGGAAATTAAGCAAGAAGCGATATACATATATGTTGATCTACATCCGTCAATATTTGCTCATCACCTTAGAAATGGAGTAACAGCTAACGAACATATTGGAACCCTCAATTACTAAATTACCAAGGAAAACATAAATCCAATGACAAGCCCATGTGTACATGGTTAGGATAGGTGCAGGTGGTAAAATGCTCAAACTATCGAGATTCAAATTTGGGACTTAACAACTTTGAACTTCCACTGTTGTAAAGACAACATTTTCATCGTGGTGAAGAAAATTCTGAGTCGGTGACTGAAACTTCAAAGGCGTTAATTCCAATTTTTGGCTAAACGGTTTCGACATATGAAAACCGTCATGTGCTTTAAGAAACACTACCTCATCCTCAAAAAATAGCTGTATCGTGTGGTTTTCATGCTGATGGTGTCAATGAAGATCGCTACAGAGACATGTTGCAACGTTATTTCTTTGGACAGTTGCATGAGCATGTGGTGCCAACAAGACGGTGCGACATGCCACACATAGCGGGTCTAACAATCGACTTATTACGTATTCGATGAACGTGTTATTTTCAGGCCGACTAGATCGTGTGATTTAACACTTCTAGAGTTGTTTATTGGGCTACGTTAAATCATTAGTATATGCCAACAAGCCGCCGTCGTTAGAGGAGCTCAGAGCAAATATTGAATGAGAGATAGCGGACGTTTTCGTTGAAATGTGTGGCCGAGTCTTTATAAATTGGGTTCAACGAATCGACCCCTACAAACGGTCCCGTTGGCGACATATGAACGATATCGAATTTCATACATGTTTTGATTGTACTTCAAGCCAATAATAAAAATTTTCAGAAATCTCAAATGGTTTGCGTTTTATTTAAAAGAAAGTTGTCAAGTCCTTATTGGAGAACCCTTTACACCCGGAATTATGAACCAGATTTATGACTTTAAAAAGACATAAGGTAAATTGGCTAGTTTCATAAAACCTGGAATAAATGTGCAAAAAATCATCATGATTCGAAAATCTGGCAATGGCAAAACGAAAGTACCCTTAAGTGGTTCAATCAGCGTAACTATTTGCCAGCAGGAATACAAGTTTATGAATGGTTGCAAAATGATTATTTTTATACTTTCATCGTCCGGCAAGACATTGGTTATCGACAAGTGACGCAGGCGCAGCCCGCCATAGTGGGCCAGGTGCCACATTTTTTTTTATTGTTATTTAATATTTACAGTGAACGAAATTTTATAAAAAAATTGAATCTTGATTCTAAATTATAATCGACCTTGATAAGCACTCACATAGTAAAACACACGAAAAATATTCTTTCATCAGTAGTACACAATTTTTCGTGTGTTTTACTATGTGGGCCTTTGGTAAGGTATTTGATATGTGGTATCAAACTATTTTATTATTATTTTATTGATTGTATTTGTGTAAATCGTTTTTATATGAATTTTCAAACTCAGGCTCTTCATTTTCAACTCTTAAATATTATTATAAATTACTTTTATTTAATTTTAAAATTTTATAAAATTTGTAATAAAAATTTCCAAAATTTGTAAGAATTTGACTAATTTTCGGAATACTTAATTATATGAGAATTTTACAATTACTTTTAATTACCAGTTTCCAGAATTTTAATAATTTTTAAAATTTATTAAAATTTGTAAAAATTCAAAACGTGCAAAAGTTTGTAAGTAATTTTGTTAGTGCGTTCAGAGCTTTAATTAAAAGGATTTTTACTTTAGATTTTTAATTTGTATATTTTGTAGGAATATAAGTTAAAAGTTTTAAGAAGTTTTAACAGTTTGACTAGTTTTAGGATTACTTGGAAGAATTACAAAAATTTGGGTATTAATTTGAGAATATCACAATTTTTATTAGCTATTTCTAGAATTTTAATAATTTTTAAAGTTTTTAAAATTGTAAGAATTCAAAAAAAATAAGAATTTGGAGAGCTGGGAAAAACTTATATTTTAAGAATTTGAAAGAATTTTTTAAATTTTATCAATTTTTTTTAAGCTCAAGAATTTTACAATTCGAATTTTAAGAAATTTTTCGAATTGGTTTATACAATAGTTTAATTTTAAGTTTTCAAATAATTTTTAAGAACTTAACAAATTCTTAAGGATTATCAAAACTTGCTAGAAATTTGAGAAATTTGTTGGAAGAGTTTGTGACTTTAAGAACTTTTCTGATTGGACGAATTAGAAGAACTTGCCAAAAATTTATAAGTTAAGAATAAAGTTTAGAATAATTAAGAATTTTAAAACTTGGCGTGTCCTATATAAATTTCAACGAATTTGTATGGTTTGAAATTTTAATAAAAATTTTGTTGGGTTTATAATGAAATCTAAAATCTGCGAGATATAGATATTTTAAAATCTTAGGCTATAAAAAACTCTTTGAAAAGTTCAAAATATTCAAAATATATGGAAACAAGCATGTAACAAGAGCACTTGGAGCATCTGTTAGATGCTACCCTATGACGGGTAGCTGATATTACTGGCCCACCGCGATATTAGCCTGAAGCTCAGATCGGTATAGGGGTAACATTTATCGTGGATTGTGGTGGCAACTTGTAGGACCTAGATTTCACCGCATCAGTGTATGGCCAACGCATACAAGAAAAGAGAAGGTTTTGAGGAGAAAATTCGAACCGAATTTTAAGAAATAGCACTTCAGTAGACACCACTGCTACCTTCTTAATTGTTAGTAAGTGATGGTTGGATCGGTGACGCGTTGTCAGCAGAAAGGAAGACGATGCGTACGCAATACTTTCTTCCTTGCCGCTTGAGAACAACTGACACACCCGTCACCAATTGGGCCATTTTAGGTTAGTAGGCTGGACACTTCTTGATACTTACCAATTCTCTATTATTCCTCTCAACAGTAAAGGAAACTTTAACTTTGTTTTTACTTTTTATTATTCACTTCTTTATTCCCAAAATTTAGTTATAATTCTTTGATTTCTTGCTCCTCTTAAATTGGACTACCTCGAGTTTTTTCCGTACCACGGACAAAGCCGGACGGTTCCATTCAGTAGCACGAACAGAATTCGACTCTCCCCAAGTAAGAATATTTTTGGTATTTATACCAATTTGGAAAACGCATAAATTTATGTTTGCACTAAGATGAGGTCGGAGGACACTTACATGTATCATAATTTAAATTGCACAAACATGTTTTCCAAGAATACCACCGCAGTATCCTATGCTTGTCGTAAGAGGCGACTCAAAAGCGCATCCGTAAAAATTTTCTGTTTATAATGTACTAGGACACGAGATTTAGGATCGGCACGTGGAACGTTTGTGGTCACCAGGAAACCATTCTAATCACGAGCATGTAGTATCGGCTAGAACTCGTTACTCTTCAAGAAAATAGCTGGCCTAAAACTGGAGACCAAGTTGTTTTCTGTCCACGCGTCCCCATAAATCAGCCAGCCCTAAGATAAAAACACATTTATAAATTACTTGGACGATCTGATGGAATGTATACCAGAGCACGATGTTAGAATGGTAATTGGGGACTCTAATGCTAGAGCTGGTCTGTACTCCCGTTGTAAAACTTCGACTGATATAATGGTGAGAGGATGATGTACTTTGAAATTGCTCACACACCTTAGAATAGCAAGCACATTCTTCCCACACAAACAAATACATTTAGAAACATGGATCCAATTTCACAAGGTCAATTTCGCAGGGGCAAACTTGGGTGGTGCAGGATGTGAGAATTTATCGGTCAGCAACCAAATACGTAGGCAGCAACCATTAGTTGGTAGACGCAAAGTTACGGTGAAAGTTTCCGTACAAGTCTGTGAAGATATGTATGGGACGTTTCCTCTGAGAAGGTCTGATAAATGAAAATCAAAAGAAACGATATCAGGATCATGCCAGCGACAACATTAGGGAAGCTAATTGCAAGTCGGACTGTGTGAACTCTGTCTGAGAGGTACTAAACACTTTGGTTGTCAGTGCGGCTCAACAGAGTTTAGCTATAGTGAAAGTCAGATCCAACAATGATTGGTTTGATGACGACGATACTCGTCTTGCGTCGAGCAAAAATATAACCCATAATGAAGTGCAACAACGTGTTACAATCTAAAGGAAAAACAAGGCTGCTCTTGCTAGGAGAGCAGCTAAGCAGATTTGTAGACGGAAGAATCGAGAATGGTGGTCGAGAAGGCCGAGGTTATTTCAGGCCTGTGTCAATCGCCATTAGGGACCGGGATGGAAACCTCCGTGCCAACATCGATTTCAGTACTTGAAACATGGAGTGTGGAAAATTTCGTCCGAATGGATCAGTCACTGATCTGGTCTTTTCGCTGTGGATGATTCTATCTAAATATAATAAGATGTCCCCATACATCAGGTTTTACTGGATTTCCGGCAGACCTATGACTCGATCAATTGAGAGAGTTTACGGTCTACCCTGGAATACCTAAGAATGCCAACAAAATTGGTACGATTGTGTAGAATAACAGTGGTGGTGTTAATGCTGTGTTAAAGTTGAGAACAGGCTACAGGCTGAATAGCAACGCAGTGAAGGAAATACTTGATCCGCATGTAGAACTTTCAGTTTCTGTTGGACTTCAAAACATAATTATTAATCTTTATGTGAGGAGGTTCAAATATGTGGGCTATCTTATCACTCAAGATAACAGTGTGGGTGAGGATATTAAAGTGCAACTATGGCAGCTGGCAGCCGTGTATTGGATATTCTTAAGCTACCGCTAAAATCTAAACACCTATCACGTGCCGTGAAGCTGAAGCTCTACAAAGCTTGATCAGGCCCGTTGTTATGTTTGGATGTGAAAGTTGGGCGATGACGGATGAGTATACGACAGATATCTCCCTATATTTGAGAAAATAGTAATGCGGATGACCTAATCTAACCTACCGAGCTCCATATATAATCGAGATCAGAGATCTGATAAAGATTTTGTACATGATTTAAGATCTCAGCGAGTACGCGGCTCGGTCACGTTCTGCGTGCTGATCCGGAAAGAACTTTGCAGTGATTTTTGAAACAAGGTGACGATGGCTCTGGATCGTAACCGTTGGAGCCAAATTGTTGACTCACAGTAAGAGGCTAGTAATGGCCTTTTAAAACTTTTGAATTATTTTTATTATTTATTTATTCTAATTATGAAGTTTTTGGTCGATCAATTACTAAATTTGAAACAACAGGATTATTGATTATCAAAAAAAATATATCTCAACCAACAATTGGAGTGTCAGTTATACACCGTGCTATTAATCATTTGACAGAAATGTGAAGCTCAGAAGTGCATCGTTTGATTTGGGATCACGGGTGTGCCAATGTGCCAATGTCAACTAAACCAAATCTTCGTTAAAATCTTGTGTCTCGGCTGGATCAGCTTCTCTCAAAATTTAAAAATCTAGTCAAAAGGGTTGACTTTTTCTTAATAGAATACTCTACTGGAGTGTGTATTCTCTACCGGTTTTAAGATTTAATTTATGCTACCGAAGTTGTAAAATACGTAATTTGAAAAGGGTTTAAGAGTGTTAACAACCTCTATTCTAAATGCTCACTAAGATTGACCATACAACTATACGTATATAGCTATACATGTTAATTACGATTATCGCATATCAACTAATCTACATTATGTAAATAATGTATACTAATCATGAAAAACTGTATACTAGTTTGTACTCGATGTGTTCCCCTCTACATTTATTTCTATGTTAACACATCGTAACAGATTTGATAATTTTCGAATTAGAAATTAGTTTAATCGAAACCGTCACGAAATACATAACAAATTTTTTTAGAATAGGTGTGGAATAAAACTGGTATTGGTAAACGACCAAAATATTAATAGTTCGAGTGGTATAAAACTGAATTAAATTAATTGTAATATTCATTTAGCATCAATCGAGCTAATTTTTTGTTCCATAGTGCACCAAGTGATGGACGACCGAAGCGTGAAGTTCGTAATAAACTATTTGGGTTGGAATCGAAACTCCAGAATTATATTGGCTGGTAATATGCTGTATATTAATCGGTATTCGAATATAAGTTCGTTTACCAGAATTTAAAGGTTACATAAATACATACACCGCCTCAATGGTTACATCAGGTAAGTTTATATACAAACTGTTAACTCGTGATTTTTTTTAAATTTCATAATATCAAATTCACAGATATCGCTATCGCTTAACGAAACAATTAAATTCGTAGAAATCAAATTTTACTTATTTGATTTATTCGGATGATTCAATTCTTCAGTTGTGACATGATTTAAAGTTCTCATACATTTTAACCAATCAAGTCGTGAGCTTTACGTACAACATAACATGAAGTATTGCGGGTGTTTAATCAAGTTTGTAAATGTTTATAACATCGTCGCCCAATACAATAAATTTTCATAATACAATCGAATATCCGTCCACACTAGACCATTATATTCCACTGTAAATCATGAAAGTCTTGTAAAAATTGAGATGACATCAAAACTGATCGCCACATTACTCGGCTAATGAAGTTTTATGACAAACTGGCGGATTTTCTGGCAATCCTATATATTTCTTACTTTTTACTGTATTCTGCTAGAAATAACTTCTTCCAGGAACAGTAATTCATTTTGCCACAGGTATACTCGTATATACCTGCGATGATTGTCAGGTTCTTTTAAATTTGTAAATATCGAGAGGAAAAGCTGTTAGAACCAGTTCAAGTTCTAAGATATATATGGAGTGAAATGCTAACCATTCATCCCCTCTAGCCTCTTTTCGGTTCTATATTTTGTTTATAATTTTTCGAATCGATATGTCTTTTGGTATATCTTATCTACGTTTTCAATGCTGTCAAAATACTGCGAGCATCATGCCAGAAATCTCATTGGATTTGATTGTGCCAATTTGTGCCTTTAGCTCAAAAATTTGGGTTTAGAAATACGACGTGCTTATATCACACCAAAAATCCCATATATTTCTTTTGATATCCTACTTATACGTGTTTTAATATATTTCAGTTGTGACACATTGTGCATTACTAAATTAGTTTGCCAGACACTCTACTACGTCCAGAATAGGCCAAAATCGTCCAACTGATCAAGTCACAGAAAAGATTTTCGGAAAGTCCAACTTTTTTCAAGGAAACTATAATACACATTTTGGCTCAGTATTCCATTTGTGCATTCTGTACATTAGCTTAGTTCCTTGATAAAAGTTGGGTTTTCCAGAAATCATTCATACAACTATTCCAGAAAACCGTCAATTTGATATATTCTGGATACTATATGGCCAATTCTAGTCAATGTAGAGTATGCGCCTTGGATAAATTCTGGATATGCTATGGCCGATTCAAGCCAATGTAGATATAAAGGCACAAACTGGCACAATCGAATCCAAGCATAAAAAATATAAAATGATTGGATTTAATTTATTTAAACACTAATTTAGTACATATACATACATTCATTTAATGTGAGAGCCACAATTGGGCTCTTTGCAAAGTTACAATTTACTTATATCCACTACAATCAGAACAACAATTATATTTTCACCATATTAGATCGTGCGCACTTTGTAAATTGTCGCCGCACACAAAAATAGATAATTTCAAAAAAACTTAATATCGACGCACCCATAAATAAGCCCAATAGACCACCAAATTGTGACACCACATCGGAAAATGTACACAACGGTTTACGCATTGAGCCGGTGAAATGTGGACTACCCCAAAAAATTTCAATATCAGCCGGTGATTCAAAAATTGATGTGTAATTATTCCATATACTAGCAATCTCATCGAATAATTTATCGTACCGAAACGTTTCGGTTATTGCCGAATAATCATATTCGATTGAATTGCATTCGGTTAAACAGTCACACGAGCTTGGATACGAATCGTTCAAATTTGTATCAAACTGGAGAATACGATCTATTGTATTCACATCGCTATTATCTTGCACGTAATTAAATAACGAATCTACACTCTCGACCATTTCGTACAGCTGGAAATAGTTTATGGTATTGCCACAAATTGGTGTGCCTTCGGTGCGTGGAAATGCAAAATGTACACAGCCGTAATATTGCAGCGTGTAATTCGAAAAACATTCCAATTTACAATTGATGCGATTGTAAAATTTATAAAATTTCAGCTGACGTTCATCACTGAAGTAGCACTGGCGATGTTTTGGCCGATATCGGCGAAGACTCTGCGATGTCGTTATCATTTTTGGCTGGACTTTAAGACGCGTCATACTTTCGTGATCGATTGGTATGTAATTTTCGAACGTGGTCGGATAGGTTTCCGGTGAATGTAATATTATTTTGTATCCAACTTGGGTCGGCTGGCACAGCGAATCCATGTCCGACTTATTCGAAACCAGATTTATTCGGATGCGGGATACTTGATTTTGGGGTTTTGCATTTTTGCTATTATACCGATACTCCGTTTGTACGTTCTCGCGTCGAATCAGTTGTGGTTGTAAATTAAGCGTGAAACATACACCTTCGTTGGTTAGGATGGTGGAAAAATTGTCGGCAGTTAACGGAAATATACCGTACGACTTATTTAAGTTGCCTAATTTTACGGTGCTGCTGCACGGCATGTCGTCATTTATCATCATGTCCTTAAGGTGTGGTGATATCTGCGCAGGCGACATAAATAATTTAATTATGAATAGTAACGCCAATATACGCACAAACACTTGTGGACACTTACCTCGTGTAGCAGTTCAACATGCGATTTAGTTAAAAACGTCTGATTACTGGTTTCCTGCTTAAAAAATTTCATCATGAATGTAGTTTTGTAGTGGCACACTTGTTGGGCGAGTTGAAATTTTTTTAAATATTCGCTGTACGCACCTGGATTGGACTCCCGTTCCGCAAACATCTTACGGAATCGTTGATAGGAAAATTCGGTTTTTCGGATTTTCACTTGCGGACAAATTGTTATGGCTGGAAATGGAATCTTATGGATTGGTGTGGGCGTATCATCTTCCACCAGAATCACAAAATTATGTTTCCATTTCGCAACAATTTCGTGAATAAAAAATCCCAAGCACACAAAACACGTCACAAATATTATGATCCAGTAGATTTTCTCCGGCATAGTTTTTTTGAATCCCAAATATTTCATGCCATGGATTGTTGTATTCTCAGTGTACTCGTTCAAATTTTCAAAGACCGGCCGAAATTTTTGTTGTAGGCTGCGTGATGACATAGTTCGGGTTTTACTATAAATATATCGAATGAAAAATAATCGCAAAAACTTATTAATCGACTCGCAGTAAATTAAATTAATCGAAATTACCTGGTTAAAATATAGCGACAATTATGTTTGTCTGTTGCTGCCATCGCGATGCGACTTTTCCACTTTACGGTAACTTGAATAATAAATAGAAATTTGTGTAAGTTGATCTTTGTTGAAATTAGAATTTTGTTTTTTATTACGTTACCGGTCTAACACTCATTTTCTACCATACTTTTCCGCTACACCTACATTATACGCACGAACATGCCCCTTCGATTGTTAAACTGTTGAAAGCAAATAAACAAAAGATAGGGTATTGCGCAGCTGGATATGGGTATGAGGTAATTGATTTAGGTGGAATATTTCAATTCAGACATCATGTATTAAACCCAAATGTTGGTTTTAGCATGAAAGTGTTGCTTGTTGGTATAATTTATTCTAAATATTGAATTATTGCAAACAACTAGGACAAATGTCGCTTCCAATATTTAATTGGTTACCTTGGGAGTTCAATAAAAAAATTACTGTTGTAATTATACCATACAGCGGTTATTGTTGGCTTATTGCCAAGAAATAGTGTTTCCCAAGATGAACAACTCGTAGACCTAATACAGAGTGTATGAAGAATTCCATTAATTAATAGTATGTATATATAAGTAACTAGGAGAATGGTTCCACGTTAAATGGATTGATGGCATACGGAAAAGCTATCAATTTTGTTTTTCTTCGCTTTGTATCAATCTTGCATGTAGATTTGATGTTAATTCGTGTTGAATGTATAGAAATCAATTATGGTTGTATTCGATTGATTCCAGTTGCCGGCAATTTTTTTAGAATCTTGTGGTGGCTAAACACTTTTTATATTTTGGAAAGCATTGTTACTCTTTTTTGGCTAATAATGGTGGGTAGATCTAACGAACTAGCGAAATAACATTTTTGTTAATTTTTTGCCAGCACTTCAACGTAATGACATCAGCTCAAACTGGAGTCCAATAATACAACTGACGTATATATTCAATCAATCATTTTATTTTGTTGCAACCATGATGTTAGACGATGTTTTTGATTTGTCGGGTTTTCCACTGATGCCTCATCTTAAGGGCCTAATGATCGCCATTTGGTAATTCGCGTTTTAGAATTTCGAGAAATTTTGGAACTTTTAGAATTTAATGTTTTTTAAATTCCAGGATTAACATTTTCAATCAAAACTTAGAACTTCAAATGTCGAAAATCCCATCTCACACAAATACGTTTTGGCAAATGTAACAAGATACTGAAGTGCTATTTTAGATAATCGTGGATATGATATTAATTGAGCACACCAGAAATTGTTCCTAACGCGCTCTTTCATATTCTATTTGATTACGAGCATTTGTCCGTAGTTCAACAAGATCATCTTTTAATAAATTACTGTCATCCATTGAGTCCAGATTAAAAATAATAATTATAATCACTGGCCCTTTAATGAGTCAATAATTAGGCTCTAACGGTTTCGATCCTTGCTTGGTCTATATACTGTCTTAGACAATCTGAATAGGCCAAGTCGTTCTGTATGCCTCTACGCCTACAATATGGTGGTTCCCTTTTCAGCGATCGCTTCACAATTCGTTCTGGATCAGCGCGCAGAACAGGACCGAGATGTTATTTCTTGTACAATTTCGGGGATTTTCATCAGATCTCTGATCTTGATATTGTACAGAGCTCGGTATGTACCATCTATTTCACGTTTTCGGCCGTAAATCACCCGCATGATTCTTCTCTCAAATGTCGTCGCATATATACGCACAAACTTTCACATCCAAACATCACATAACGGACTGATCACCGCTTTGTAAAGCGCACTTTAATATCCTCACCCACACTATCGTGAGTGATAACAGAGCCCAAATATGTATATACATATGTATATATTGAATCTCCTCACTCCCTCAAACGGGTGGTAGTCAGTCGCCACTACTAAAATCTGGTGTGACATATGTCCCTATATCCAGAGATCATGTATTTGATTTTGGACCCATTGATCTAGAGTCCGACAGAAGTTGAAAACTCTACAAGCGGTATGTATTTCCTTCACTCCGTTGCTATTCAGTCCAATCACGCATATCTCATCTACATATGCTAGCACCTAATTGGACTGGTGATACAAGGTGTTGCGCTGAGATGTTTCAGTTTTGCAAAAGATGTACTCCAACATGAGATTGAAAAGTATCGGGGACAGAGCGTCCCCTGCCGAACACCCGAGAGTTAATTGCAAACACTGTCCATAGCCTGTCCTTAACTTTAACACGGCATTTAGACTGCGTCACTGTCCTTCTGCACAATCGTTTAGATTAAAAATAAATGAATCTATTTGTCTGGTAATTTTTAACGTAGTTGGCAATAGTGTTTTTCTGATCATCCGAAGCAAGAATTTCTTCAAGCAAAGGAAAATTATGAAAATTTCTCTTGTCAACACTGTTAATCCAAGTTACATATGTATTCGAGTAAACGCAGTAAATGCTATGTGTCTATGCTAATCAGGAATGGGCATTTATTCGTCATCTATTAATTTCTACGTGTTGAGAACCCGTAGTCAACACAGGCAATGTAGATGTCGTAGATGATGTAGACAATTCGTAGAAAACGTCGATAATGTAGACGATTAATTAGTAAACTAATTTTAAACTACGGTGGCCAGATTTAATTTTTGGTTTAATAGAATTCGGGTGTCGAATCAAATCTTCAAATAATAAACTTTTGAAGTATCGTTAATGTTTAATGACCTGTACTTAAATAAAATCGAAAAAAACTAATAATTTTGTAAGGCAATTCGGCAGATCTAGAATAAAGCTTTATGTTAACAATACTGCTGAACTTTTAAATTTGCTTTAAAATAATAAAATATATTGGGAAATCAATGAGCATCCACTACGCAATGGCGTTAGGAACCGTATCAAAGACTAGATACACATGCGACTAAATTTGCTCTAAAACACTTGCCCTGCATACCGAGAACATGAGATACCGAGATAGTGAAATTCAAGGAAGAATTGTACTATTGACTTGAGTTAAATTTAAACGAGTTTTACAGACTTTTGACGGATAGATTTCAACAAAATTTGAGTTCAATTTGAATATTAATTAAAACTCGAACATTAATTAGAAAATATTTTTTTGTTATATTTGATTGTGATTGAGTAGAGCTTTTGAGAGAGATTTTGGATATAGTTTCGAATCTTTCACAACGTTTTATCGTCAGTTACAGCAGCGAACGGTTTTGTTCTTTGACGGTAATCACGAAAGTGCTTCTGACTTTAGCTATAAAAAGATTGCTGGAACAATTATGAGGTCCATTTTTATTCAAAAGTCGGAACCGATGACCAAATTAACTGACCCAGCTGATAAAATATGGGAATTCTATCGACCATCAATGTCATCAAAGCTCGATTAATGGAACAATAATCTACTTTAGAAAGTCTATCAAGGTCTTTTACCGAAATTACTATGAAATTTTTCGGCCCAACTGTTATGTGTGCGAAGTTCATTCCGAAAAAATACGATGGTAACATTAACATACATATCATGCTATTTTTTAAAAACATCCCGAAAAAAATATATCTGTCACGAATATTAAGTTTCAGTAACGATAGTTTTGAATATCACCACCATGTTTACCACCATATCAATACTATAATTTTTAAAATTTCGCATAAAATAATGTAATAAAAAGTCGCCACATACGTCTGAAAATTTATTAAATATCGCCTAAGCCTTACTTGATAAGGAAGTTTTAAGTAATGGATACATCTTTCTTATGGCAAAGCAAGAAAAAAATTCTATTACTCGCATTCTCGTTATAGTCGCCTGAAGTCATACTAGATATGGGTTACCTAGAATATCTTACGAAATATTTTTGGATCCATGTACCTTCATTGCGGACTCCCTTGATGTTATCACAGGATTTCATCCCAGAATTTTTTATTTGTACTATATCCCAGACTTTTTCGTCAGCATGACTGTTTTTCGGTTGTTGGCTACTTAGAAGGTTTCAAAGGCGACACTTTTATTTACATATATTGTGGAACTTCCAATCGACGGAATAATTTTCCAACGGAAAAATATCAACGCCGGCACAGTGATGGTCAAGAAGGTCACAGTTTGTGACTTTCTTGAGAATCGCTTTGATAAAATAACCGTCCCTACAAAAGCTTGGCCATACGATTTTTTCCGATTTTCGATTTTTTTGAAGTTGGCAAAGACGATTCATTTATTTATTTTGCGGCAATTCCAACAGTCAAAAAAATTTCAAAACTAGCGTAATCATGGTTGCTCAGTGAGTCCTTATTTTAATCGCTGGGAGAATAGAAGAATTTTTTTCCACCAAATTTAGTTGCTGAAGAAGTCATAGTATAAATGTAAAAGAACCGTTAAAGAACTGTTCAAATTTAATATTTTTAAAATATCCTGGGATACCTTCAAGGGGGTCATTGCGGTCAGTCTAGTGAGAAACCAAACGACAAACCAGTGAACTAGACCTCCAAGAGTGATTGCGATAAACGTTAGGGTACGACACAATTTTAATTTTTTTTATTGTTTGAGGTGCCAACTAATTTAAAAATAATTCTCGCGATAAAACTACCAGGCCTATCATTATAGGTGATAATTTGTGGTTAAAGTTTGGTATTGTGGTGGACCTATAGGAAATAAGCGGTTCTTTGATCAAATAGTTCGTTGATTGTCATTGCCATGTATATCGACGATACATAACCAACAATCCTACTATTCACGGTGAGCGGCCCGTTCGAATAATTGAATCTTCTAAGACGAATCAGCATCATCCTTTTCTTCACCATTTAATTTGATTCTGAAGTGCTACAACAACGATTGGCGACTGTGTGGTGATTAACCGTATAGACTTAAAATAGTGACAGTGCCAGACAGACATCCTCTGTCCTGTAACCAGAATTTTTTCTAAAACTTGCGACATTATACATAGTTTTTTTTCAAAGATAAACTTGCGGTCTTAGGGTACGATGAAATACCAGCAGGGATGTATTTATAACTATCACATAACGTCTTTTGGATTTTCTCACTATAATTTTTCGGCGTTCTCAGAAAACAAAGTTGAATTGGTCAGAGAACGCTTAGAAAATCTCCTCATTATATACCAATAGAATTCAGTATCTTCTTAAAAGCTTCGAATTGCTTAATCGGTGCAGTTTCACTAAATTGTTTTAGTCACAAGATTTTAAAAGGTGAAATTTGCCCATTTTCAGACATGACCACCGCTACTAACCGAAATACTTCCTAAAACTGTCGAAGTACGTACTTGCTAAAATACATACTCTCATTATTTCTAAAAAGGAAAAGAAGAAAGATTTTAATTTGGCCACCTTAATGCCTTACAAAATAATAAACATTAAGAACATAAATGAAATTTTGGAAAAATTGGCACTGTAGCAATGAGGCTCACTTACTGATAGTAGGTGAAGAATGCTGATTGCGTGATCGGGGCATTAAATAAAAATTTCATTACTAATTCCACTTTTAAAATTCCATTTCCTATCCTTATTTGATTCCAACAGTAGGATGGCCTATTTTTTGTGAACCAGTGGAGCACCAGTTAAATTACTATTGCTTATTGTATTTGTCATTATATAGATTAATTTGCTCGATGGCTGGAAGTCATCCATTATGGTAGACAAGCGAACAACGACGATAGTGCTAAATCTTTAATCATGAAATTTTTACTCCTATTATACAAAATAAGAAGACGCTTAACATATCGTACCCAATGGAAGTTAGATAACTGGAACGAGTAAAACGACGGGCACATAAAACGTGACAAATTATTCGCACACCGGAGAAAAAAACAATTCTTAACAATTTATGCAACTCTCAAACCCCTTATTAAAGAAGTTTAGGTAGCCGATTATTATTAAAATTGGCTGGAACCCCGAGGATTTGCCACAAAGGCCCATGGTGCGAAAAGCCTAAATCTTAGCTTAAATAATGGGAAACATTTTGAATACTCATTGTGGAAGGTGACGAAATGACTCAAAAGGCCCAAAATGCTAGTGCTCATCTTAAAAGGTTGATGGGACCTGGGCAAGAGGTCCCATAGACAAGCTTGATCTGTTTGCGGAGTATCTCCAGGAAGCCTTCCAAGACAAACTGCCAAAGAACATATAATGTCAATTCATAAGCTACATGAGTTTGACATACGCCGAGTAACTATCAAAAAATTAAAAGAAGAAGTGAAAAGTAACATGAATGCTAAATATGCCCCAGGGTACGACTTGATTACTTGCCAAATTATCAAGGCTTTGATAAAGGATAAAGGAACTTGATAAAGGATTTCGTAAGCTATTACACATAATCAATGCTATCTTTCGATTAAAATCTAACCCGCGGCAATGGAAAGCAGCAGAAGTAATCATGATAGCAAAACCTGATAAACCACCTAACGATAAAAAAACAAAGATGCCAATTTCTTTGCTGCAATTATGTCAAAAATGTTTGAAAAACTATCACTGAAGAGATGTAAACCAATAATTGAGGACCAACAACAAATTCCTACACATCAATTTGGATTCAGTTTGAAGCATTCTGCAACTTAACAAGTTCATAGAATCACCTAACATAATTGAAAGAACGTTAGAACGTAAACAAGTGTAGAAGCAGTGAAGCATATTCCTGTTCGTCGCCCTAGCATTCGATAAAGTTTGGTACAGTGGTCTGGGATACAATCTGCTGAGGTAATTCTAGGCTATACTAAGATCTTATTTATCCAATAGACATTTTCGTGCGAAATTTTAGGATGAATACTCTGAACTAAAGAAAATCTCTGCCGGTGTCCCGCAGGGGAGTGACTTGAGTGGAACAATCCTGTATTTACTATATACAAGGGATTTACCAACCACAATTGAAGAAATCATAGCCACCTTTGCAGATGATACGACACAGCAATTATTACGATAGCAAGTAATGTAGATGATGCAACTAGTAAACTTCAAGAGAGGTGCCATATGCAAACACAGCTAAATACCTTGGCATGACCCTTGATGCCAAGCATAAGTGGAGAGATCATGTTAAAAAGAAAAAACTAAAACTTAACTTAAAGCTTCAATTACAATTGACGACAAGCTGGTGCTATATCGGCAAATACTGAAGCCGATATGGACCTCCTACGGTATACAACTCTGTAGGGGTGGCATATATCAAAGATGAAATAAAAATGCATGCAGCCAAACACGAAATAAGGCTCCAGGAACATGGAGACCCCTATATTTGCCTTGGTATGATAATCCTGTCGTTGAAAGAAGACTCCAAGGAATCAGGCCACTTACCTACTAAACTTACCAAATTACAATTACAAAACAGGTTTAATCAACTATGGGTTTAACCATTGGGTTATTGTCGAATGACAAATGAGAATTTTATAAGAAATGTAAATGTTGTATTTGAAAGATACATACATTGCTAGATGAGCGTAGTCTCAGTTATAATAAAAAAGAAAAAAAGAATTGTTTGCAGAATGATTGTTCATAAATAAATCTCCAGTCCCTTCATCTTTCAAAACTGCCTCTCATACTCAACCAGTGCTCTCTCGAGGGAATTTCAGTTAAGTACTTCACCATATCAAGACGAATATCAGCCTATGTCAGCCTATATGCACTGTCAATTATTTGTTCGCAACATCTACGGGGATGAGATGAAAGAGAACATTCAAAGCTTGATTAAGTGCACTCCTGAAAGCTCCAATTATACACAAGCAGGTCATTATATTTCAAGTTGGCCATCAGGTGGCAACCCCATGTAATAATCCGAGTCTGACCACTGAAACATTAAATCAATGAACGACATGAAGCTGCAGTCCCCAACTTTTCCAAAGCGTTTTAGTACCTTTATTTACCCCTTCTAAAGTGTTTGTATTCCAGCTTGGCTTGCTGCCCAAAATAATCCAAGCTGGTACCATTTAGAGTTGGCATCTATTTCATTTTTCAAAGTATTTTCCAAGAACTGCAATAGAAAGATAGGGGAGTGGGCATCTGTTTCCACAGATTTTCCTTTTCAATTTCCCTTGATTTCGACAGCTTCTCCCACTCAATCGACTTCTAATGTGCCCTTCTATTTGCCTTTCTAATGATGTTAGTTGAAAGTAGGATCATCTGATAGTACAAAAGACTTGCAATGAGAAATTTTAACTGCTCTAGGTATAAATATTACGTTTACTTCAGTCCATTTATTAGGAATTGGATTTGGGATTTTTTTCGTCCACCAGGCTTACTGAAAGGTCTACTAAAGGAAACGCACCGGACCGTACCATAGCTTTGTTAAAAAGCATCGTACAAGTTTATCTACTAGGCCATCAAGCGAGTAATGAGTTCCTCAGAATCGTTCTTTAGGTATCCCAGTCGTTTTTCCTCCTGTTTTTGAAAATAAATTTTCCGTGAATATTTTTCTGCGTTCAGAAAGGAGTATTCAAACATTTTGCAATTCAGCGCACAATCCTTAATGGAACCTGAGGCAAGTATAATGTCTATTATAAAGGTTTTACTTATAGAAAATCCCCAGATTTGGTGATATACATTCGCATCTCTGCCCAGGATAACTGCCCCTTTCTATTTTTCAGCATTTTTTACTGCGCTTCCTTAATGAAGGGTGATATATTATCTTATGTATATGGTAGGTAAGCTGATATTAACCAGAGATTTTGTTGTCAATTTCGATGCTATAGTTACCACTTTATCAGCGTTGATCTACCTTGTGTTTCTTCTAGCGAGCATCTATGAACGAATCTTACCTTGAGTTCTATTATCCGGTCACCGCTGATCCAAAGTTTCTAGATTAGAATAAGATATTTTTCTCCGCTTCCATTTTCCGTTCTCAGCCGAGACTACCTTCCACTCCTTCCTTAAATATGCTTATAGGAGGTCAGTTGCGAGTGATTAGTGCAGTTGAGTGCCTTAAATTTTATGCCAAAAATTAGTTTGCTTCTTATTATTTTTATAACGCGAAAACCAATTAAATTTTTTTTAAATACTTTTCATTGTTCTTCTAATATTATTGCAGCAATGCTTTTCAAAGAAGCAGGGACTTATTATTCATACACATGATTTAAACTTTTGTTACCCTTATTAGCAAGATCACTGTCATCTATATGACTGATGTCGCAAGTATTCTGCTGTCGAAAAATATATTGGCGGCCTTCTCGACTTCTTCTACAGACGGCAACTATTTTGAGGAAATTTTTCAATACGTTTCAATCACATCACGCATTAAAGAGGTTCATTTTCTCCTATAACAGCTTGGATTAAATGGTTCAATCGGTTGTGAAATTTTATTCTTAACATAGCTATACAAAAAAAAATGTTTAGATGTGTTAAGTTTCACAATCTAGGTGGCCAATTGATGTCTTCGCACTAAGAAATTATACGTTCATGAAAGTTCTGACGCATTAACTTTAATTGTGTGGGACATAATGCCACCTTGCTAGAAATAAACATCAGTCAATGGGCCAATCGCAGGTTCATTTTCAAAAAATACGATCTAATCCATGCCACCAGCCCAAAAGCTCTACCAAAATGTAACTTGTTTTGCAGAGGTCTCTTGAAAAAGTTGGGAGTATTTTAATTTATCTGTCAATAATGTCAAAATTTGATATTTAATACTCTCTCTTATTGAGTATTTTATCGCTTTCGCTTATTTCTTAACCAAATTTTACCACGATAATGTTTACTTTCCTTCAAAAAGAAATATTTTAGATTTAACACTCTGTAATTTTTAACTTTTAACTCTTGACCGAGCAAATAGCGCAGTGGTTAAAGCTGCGACGTTTGAATCGGGAGGTACCGAGTTCGAATCCCAACAGAGGTGGGATGCAAAAGGGATTTTTCATCTCCCGATTAAATTGAAAACATCTATGACCCTCTGTTGGAATGTAGAACCCATGGGCCGACCCAAAAAATTGTTAACTCTATTCACTGCGAATATATTTTTTACTTGGTTTTTCTTTGTTGGTCCAAGGTTTTTGTGACGTTATGTTTTCAATGCTAATAATGTATATTAATGCTACTTTATTGGCAGCAATTCGAACCCTGGTTATTAAATTGTCGAGGATTCTATAAGTCAAATAATACCCATTCCAAAGATTAATGGTGTAATTCGTCTGACTTATACATGTCCCACTAATAAATATTTTCAGTTCTCTCTCTAAACCATTCGATATATTCGTTAAAAATATTAGCACCTCGCGCCTATCAAATTTCAACATTTTTTTAAAGTTTAAATAGTATTTGTTATTAAAAGATTGAAAGACTAGATTTTCAATTTAAATTGTTAAAAACACTTGAAGGGGTGTCCCAAAATTAACGCATAATTTTGAATAAAAAAGAAAACACAGTTTTTAGTCTTCAGACTGTGATTTTTTTATTGAATCAAAAAAGTATGGTCCAATGATGCCTCCAGCCCAAAAGCCGCACCAAACAGTAACACGCTGTGGATGCATTTATTTTTCGACAATCACATGTGGGTTCTCCGTACCCCAAATGCGGCAATTTTGGCGATTAACAAAGCCACCAACGTTGTCGAAATTAAAACAACACATTTTTACTAACCTCTCAGCAGTCAATTTTTTTTTTTTTGGGGGTTGTCAACACTTTACTGCACAAATGGCGGCAAATTCAAATCTTGCGTTAATTTTGGGACACCCTTTATAAACCTGAGCCACCAAATTAGGCATAGACATAAGGCTGATTTCTTGTCAACTTTCATTTGTGATGAATAAATCGGTAGGATCGATTTAAGCAGACGTTGGATTTCGAAAATGTAACATTAAGGGTCATACTGTAATTAATTTAGGTATGCACAGTCCTCCGTACTTATAATTGTTTTCGTAAGTAATCATAATTTAAAAATTTCGATGGAAAATATATACATTTTGAATTCGTTAGATAAACATTTCGAAATAAATTCCAATCAGAAGAAACACATAATGTGAAGAACAAAAAGAAAATTGTTTTTCAAGAAAATATTAATAATTAATTTAATGTTATCAAATAAATATTTATTCGGTATTATTATGGTTGGTATCACGTCACTCACATAAAATTACTAAAACGTGATAAAACCACGTGTATGGGCATATCATTTAAGATTAGAGAATATACCATGTATTTCAGCCCAATCGATAAATTCAACTTGTTCGGGGGATTAAATTTCATGTCATTGTCAATCACAAATATTAATCGAATTTATTTAGTTTAAATAAAATACAGATAACAAAATAATTAATTTCGCTAATTTTGTTTACTTTAGGTAGTTTAACACTTTGATGGACAAGGAACAGCACACACCACTTATATATTTAAAGTTGCAAGTCACGCAATGCGTTTTCTTTGTATATATATATATATAGCGCCAACACACTCGCAGATCAAAATATTAGTTGTTAATGAACCAGCTGTGACGAAGGCAATAAATGAAAAATTTTAGTATGGCAACAGATAAAATTGACGTACCATCCGATTTGAAATCGTAAGTGAATAAATCGACAAAAATATTGGCCGAAATGACTAAATTTCTGTGTTTTTTTTAGCAAACCATCTCGCCGATGTCGTAAACGATTGAGACCTGCGATTGACAATCTCACGGAGTACACAGCGAATACAACGATTCACGGGATTAAATATTTGGGATGGAAGAAACGGCCGTTCGCCGAAAAAATCTACTGGATCGTAATTTTTGTGATTTGCCTGATATCGCTAGGATTTTTTATACGCGAGATAATGATGAAATGGGGACATAAATTTGTGATTTTGGTGGAGGACGATACACCGACACCGATCCATAAAATTCCATTCCCAGCCGTGACAATATGTCCGCAATATAAAATCAAAAAAACTGAGTTTACGTACCGCAAATTTTTTGAATTACATTTGAAACGCGATCGCCTTCGGTCGACCTACAATGAGTATTTAATGCGATACCAGTTGGCGCAACAGGTATGCGCTTACAAAACTATCAATATTATGACCAAGGAAATTTTAAATAGTCTGGATTTTTTAAACAAATCCCATATTGAACTACTGCATGAGGTAAGCGGCAAAAAATAATAATCTGCTGGTGTAAAACGAAACGGATAAATATTTGCTCTGCTACTTACAGATAACACCGAAATTTGAGGATATTTTCAACTTTAATATGGAGAGCAGCTGCTACATTAAATTAAGAAATCTAACAATTTCATCCACCCCATTTCCAATTACGGCCGATACATTTTTGCCTATACTAACCAGTTCAGGTATATGTTTCACGCTAAACTTGAACCCCAACATCGTTCGAAGCGAAATTGTGCAAACGGAATATCGATATTACAATTACAGCGAAAATGGAGGACCATGTTCGACAAGTGAAGTGTCACGAATTAAAATAAATTTATGTACAAATAAATCCGATATGGATTCGTTGTGTCTACCGACTCATCCTGGTTATAAAATAATTTTACATTCGCCACAAACTTATCCGACCACATTCGAAAATTATATCGCCATAAATCATGAAAGTTTGTCACGGATTAAAGTGCAACCCAAAATGATAACGACGTCCGAAACGCTACGGAGGTATACACCAAAACAGCGTCAGTGTTATTTTGTTGGTGAGCGACAATTGAAATTTTTCAAATTTTATAATCGAGCCAATTGTAAATTGGAGTGTTTCGCCAACTATACGCTACAAATGTATGGTTGTGTTCATTTTGCATTTCCACGCATCACCGGTACCCCAATATGCGGTGAAGCGATTAATTATCATGAACTGTACGAGATGGTCGATGGTTTAGATTCGTTGCTAACCTATTTACAAGACTATCCGGATGAAAGTGATGAGATTGTGTTAAAGAATGCTAAAGAGTCGTATCCACGGTCGTGCGATTGTTTATCCGAATGTAATTCAATTGAATACGATTATACGACGATCGTGGAAAATTTTAATTTTGATAAAATTATCGAGGAAATTGTAGTTGTCTGGAATAAGACGGTGCCCGATGCACCAGCAGAATTTGAAATATTTTGGGAAAGTCCAAAATTTAAGGGAACCATTCGAAAACAGCTGTATACGTTTTCGGATTTAGTTTCACATTTTGGTGGATTGTTGGGACTATTTATGGGCGCCTCGATACTGAGTATATTTGAAATTATTTATTTTTGTGTGTTTCGGCATTTCACTAAGAAATACTAAAAACAATAAACATTGAATTTTCCAGATAATTATTGAAATAAAAAGTTCGCAGTTAAAATTTAATTGTTTGGTTTGGATTCTGTTTAGTTCTCTTCGAACAAGATTTACTTGGTGATCAGCAATTTTTAAAAGATAACCATCGGCTTTTATTTTAAAATTGCTGTTGGAATGGAATGGTTTAACTTTTGCCAACAAATCGGTTGCTTCAATTTCCGGAGAAGTATACGTTTCAGCAGCAACATGTAATGTATTTTTGTAGCCTAGCATCGGTTGCTTGGGTAATCCCGCCAAAGGAACGATGCTGACCCATTGCTATAGATTTCCTTTCATTTCATTTCAGATGTCATTTTGATGAGAAGAACATGTTCCCAGGTGGTCGAGCCTTTAACATATCCAACGCTGACTTTCAAATCTATAAATATTTCTACTATATCGGTATGCTTAGCCAGGCTACCCTGTTACCATCCCTGCCAACGAGGAGGCATATACTCGTCTACTATTAGTACTAAGTAGCTTTTAAATTTTTGCTTATAAGATAAGAATCGTTTGGTCTAAAACTACTTTCTTATTTCTATACCTACCGCTCAAGACGATATCACAGAAAGGTTGTTTGGCAGAATTTAAGTAAGTTCATATGCAAGTAAATCAACTCTAAAGTCAATAATTAATTGATCTCTGACCCTGTTCACATTCACAGGTGCTTGATTCCGATAGACTCAGTCGGTACTTATAAGAGGTTATTCTTTCATGTCCCGTTAATATTTGAGGAAACCATACACTTAGAGAAATCAATATCTCTAATCTCGCTTCAATGTATGGCAAATAACTTTAGGCAGATAACTTTATGGACAATACTATTATATTATCCATTGATGGCGACTATCTATCTTGCCATATTATTGATCGCCTTCTACTATCACGTTTCCTTACCTCACCTCTTGTCGTTTTCTTATTTTGTAGTTGGCAATTTTATGTAATTTAAGAGTATATCATTAGGATATAAACAAGACAAGAACGGCGTCAGTTGACGCTGTTCTGTATGACTTGGTAATTCCAAGCATGATTCTTCTTTGGGCACTATCTAGTGTACGCTGATGGTGACAGTTCATTCTGTCTGCCCATCCCGCGCACGAGTATGTTATTGAAAGACCACAAGGCCCTCATATATTATTGGCAAAGTACGTTGCATGATTTCCCAGGTCTCTTTAACAACTCGCTTCAGCACAGTGAAAACCATCTTACTATTTTCCGCGATTCTTTTGACATGTGGCGTTACTCCGAGTATTTCGTCGAAGTCAAGTCCCAGGCAGTTAACTGTTCTCACCATCTTAATTCTATGGTCATTTATGGAAACCAATTGTAGTCTCCTAGTGTCCAGTGAACCTTAAAGTTGGATCATAACTGTCTTTGTAGAGGATAGCTCCATTTTATAACTTTTGCACCAATCTATACCATCCTGTCTATGGCTAATTCCGCTTTTTCTTGAATACTTTGTTTTTCATTCGTAGCAAGGAGCATTACCTTCTCTCCATGAATGCTGCTTCTT
This sequence comes from Tipula unca, assembly GCA_951394425.1. Classification (NCBI taxonomy): domain Eukaryota; kingdom Metazoa; phylum Arthropoda; class Insecta; order Diptera; family Tipulidae; genus Tipula; species Tipula unca. The sequence goes on along the minus strand of OX596380.1, from coordinate 173,213,785 downwards.
GGACTTCTTGGTGCATGCATCCGTTGAAGACAATATTCCAAAGGTGTGGACCAAGGATGGAACCTTGAAGACATCCTTTATTGACATAATTTTTTCAAGTGTGCCATGAATTTCCACTTGAAATAACAGTGGCTTTTCTTACAGAGAAATAGTTGTTAATGATGTTATAGCGATTGCATGTACAATAATGTATGCTGTTATAGTAGAGATTGAATCTGTTAAGCTCCAACATTACGTTGAGCCATACAGGTGGTCGAACGCCATATACATCTAGTAAAACTCCAAGATTGAACTTCTGGTCCGACCTATTGACTATGTTGAACATTTTGATCATTGCGTCCTCTATGGACCTATTTCCTCTAAAGCCAAACTGTTTGTCACTATAGGTGCCACTTTTTGTAATATGTCCATCAACCTGACGGCATAAGATTTGGGATCGGTTTGCCACCTATCTCCGGGTTTCCTAATGATGACTAATTATTTTTCGAAGCTTTGGGAAATTCTCCTTTGCTAATATAAATATTCAAAAAGTTGGTGATACAGGGCCCTATAATAGGTCAAGCACGTTGTATCACCCCTCGATATTGTCTAGGCCTGGCGTTTTACAAAGTGTAGTTTGGTGTAGTTGGTGCAGAGTTACGATCGCCACTTATTTCTCTTTGCCTCTAAGAGTCATGTAGGTAGTAAAGGTATTAAGCAAGGATTTTGTGGTGTCCTCCCAACAGATTATTGTTTGACCACCACTGATCACCAGGGTACTAAGTGCCTCATTCGTTTTCAATTTACCTGTGCTGAACTTATAGGTAAAGGCCCACGGTTTAGCATTACCATATTCCGCGATGAACTGTTTTATACTCATTTTGCTTTTGTCTCTTATACTTTTAAAATACGCCTTTCGGTATACCACATAGTTAGTCCTTTTGCTTTCCCGATTTTCGGGATTTTTATCTCTTTAATGTACTCGTAACTTGCGCAATTGGCACGTGCCGAGGCACTTTCTTTAATACTAGGGATTCATTATGTGTATTCACCGAACCCAAAAGACGATACACGAGACAATAGCTCTGTGGTCACTTGATATTCAACTTTCATGGACGGTCCTTAACATTTTTATTAACAGTCCGCCTTCATGAGAGTGAGATCAATATTCGAACAGGCCACTTCTTGCTATACATTTTTCAGCGAGAACTTATCTCTCGTTTGTCTCCTTATTGTGTCAAAATTTCAACTTAGTATTGAAGGAGACAGTAATTATTACGGAATGGTCTTTTAGACCATCCATCATTTTATCAAGTTTATTCACATATTCCACCGAATCGACTGAACATTGGAAGTAAATACTATGACCAGATAGAATCGTCCTAGGTCAGATCTCACCTCCTATACATACACACAGTGTGTGTCGCAGTACTGTGAAATTTTAAGAACCTCAACATCATTATTGAGGATGGCAATTGCTGCTTTAACATTTTCATTGTTTCCAATGATTATTCTTGTGGACGTCATCACTCACTATTAACCACATATGGTTCCGGCATGCAGAGTATGTTAATCGCTTATTTTTCAATAGATTATGTCTGATCTCATGACGAATGGTCAAAAGCGCATTTAGCATCTTCGGTCTTTTTGGTGCACGATTTTTGGTCATGCCCACTGTCGCCGCGCAGTGACCACAAATGTGGCGTTGTTCCTTGTAGAACTTGGCAATGTGTCCAATTGTCTGGCATTTTTAACATTTTGTCAATTGACCAAATCTGATACTCTACATGAGGACCAGCTGAGATATACACGACGGCTTTTAATGAGGATATTTCTGGCAATTGGCGATACCTCTATCATCCAATGGGCTGACTTCACCTATTTTGGCCCAGTCATGAAAATTCATTTCAAGTCCTCGATTTTAATACATTTAGAGCTTTGTTTAATTAAAGCTTCTTTAACTGCCTCGGTCTTTTCGGCCCTGTCTACATTATAAATAATTATTCTGGGCAGACGCTTTTCTGGTACCGATGCTACCAGCCCTTCATTTGACAGTTCGTTATTGGCTAGGAAGAAATCTAAATCTTCCTGTCTTCCTTTTTCGAATAGAACGCCATCCTTGATATTTGTAACCATTCTAACCGAAACGTTAGCCACTGCCGGGTTTATAATTTCCAGTAGCTTGTTTTTAACCTTCTCACTATTTGTGAAGAAAGATTCTCTACTAGTCATGGCATGAACCTTTGATGGTTGCCACTGGTTCTTTTTATTTTGTTCCTGCTACTACTTTGGCATTTAGACAATCTTGCAATTTCGCCCTTTCTCTATTATTAATCTTAGAAATTTGTCTAATCTCGAATTCTATCGCCTTCAGAGCTTCGATAAGTAAATAGACAGCACTAGATACTTATCGCAAGAGGGGACCATTACTGTATAGATATAAACCACCTGCCATTTTAAATGTGTAAATTAAGACTTAAGCCAGGGAATTTTGTCTAACAGGAACCAGCTATACTTTTTGATTCACCTGTTTGAAAACTCTGGAATAGAATAGTTCGAAATAGTATCGAATAATTTACATAAATCTCTTATAAAGCGTAGGCTGCTCATGGAGTTATTTGTACCACAATTAGTAGGCTAAGACGAGTGTTTTATTAGGCCCCCATGCCTCATCAAATAATGGTGTATATAAATTCTTGCGGAATATTTTAGGCGACAAAGGCTTCAAATAAACTGAAAAAGTAATCTCAATATTTCGCAGAGGAGAAAGTTTTTGTCTACTCCCGAGGTACTACGTTCTGATAATGGCGTCCAATTTATTAGCAAAGACTGCTACCATCTGGTGATAGAGTTCGGAACTAATCATGTGAAGACCGCTGTCTATGATTCCGATACATGGGTTAATAAGCCTAGGAGTAAAAAATGCATCACATAAAACAAAACCAGGAACCAATTTTAAACAAAGCCCTTTTATTACAATAACTATATGTATATGCAAACTCATGGTTTACAGTATTTCTTAGTGAAATGGCGGATTACACAAAAATATATAATTTCAAATATACTCAGTATCGAGGCGCCCATAAATAGTCCCAACAATCCACCAAAATGTGAAACTAAATCCGAAAACGTATACAGCTGTTTTCGAATGGTGCCCTTAAATTTTGGACTTTCCCACAAAATTTCAAACTCTGCTGGCGTATCGGGCATCGTCTCATTCCACAGTTTTGCAGTTTCCTCGATAATTTTATCAAAACTAAAATTTTCCACGATCGTCGTATAATCATATTCGATTGAATTGCACTCGGACAAACAATCGCACGGACGTAGATAAGATTCTTTATCATTCTGCAAACTCCTAATCTCATCACTTTTATCCGGATGGTCTTGTAAATAGGTTAGCAACGCATCTAAACCATCGACCATCTCGTACAATTCATAATAATTAAACACTTTGCCGCATATCGGAGTGCCGGGACTATGCGGGAATGCAAAATGAACACAACCATACACTTGTAGCGTATAGTTGGCGAAACATTCCAATTTACAATTGGCTCGGTTATAAAATTTGAAAAATTTCAATTGTCGCTCACCAACAAAATAACACTGACGCTGTTTTGGTGTATACCTCCGTAGCGTTTCGGAAGTTGTTATCATTTTGGGCTGAACTTTAATTCGTGACAAACTCTCATGATTTATGGGGATATAATTTTCGAACGTGCTCGGATAAATTTCCGGCGAATGTAAAATTATTTTATAACCGAGGTGCGTCGATTGACACAACGAATCCAAGTCGGATTTATTTGAAATTAAATTTATTTTAATTCGTGACACTTCATTTGAAGAGCACGGTCCTTTTGTCTTTCCATTGTTATTGTGATATCGATAATCCGTTTGTAAATTTTCATTTCGAATTATGTTGGGATCCAAATTAAGCGTGTAACATACACCTTCGTTGGTTAGTATGGTTGAAAATATATCGACTGTAATTGGGCGTGATGTGGACGCAACTTTTAAACTGTTTAATTTAATGTTGCAGTGGTTCTCCAATATATAATTAAAAAAATTCTCAAATTTCGGTGATATCTGAAAGTATATAGCGCAGAGCAAACATTTAATATTTATTGCGAACATTTTTAATATTGGTGGTGCGCACACTTACATACCTCTAATAGAAGTTCAATATGCGATTCATTCAACAATGTCTGGCCTTGCAATATCTCCTCCGCCATAAAGTTGGTGGTTTTGTAAGCGCATACCTGTTGCGCCAACTGATATCTCATTATATACTCATTGTAGGCAGACCAATTGCTATTCCGTTGCAAATACAATTTATAAAATTTTATATACGAAAACTCAGTTTTTTTAATTTTCAGCTGAGGACATATTGTCACCGCTGGGAATGGAATTTTATGAATCGGTGTCGGTGTATCATCTTCCACCAAAATCACAAAGTTATCTCCCCATTTCATCGTTATCTGGCGTATGAAAAATCCTAGCGATATCAAGCAAATCACAAAAATTACAATCCAGTAGATTTTTTCGGCGAACGGTTGCTTCTTCCATCCCAAATATTTAATCCCGTGAATCGTTGTATTCGCTGTGTACTCCGTGAGATTTTCAATCGCAGGTCTCAATCGTTTACGACATTTGCGGCATGGTTTACTAATAAACAAAAAAAATTGAAAATTAATTAGTCACTTCGCTAATTAATTAATAATTAAACTTACGGTTTCAAATCGGACAACATTTTATCTGTAGCCATATCCTTAACTTCCGTTTAATGTTATACGTCCCTACGGCAGCTATGGACTAGTAAATAATAACTAAAGATTTGATATTTTGATCTGCGGGTGGGTATTGTATATCTACATATTTTAGAAAAATATTGATAAGAACGCACGACTGCCAAGTTGTATAATTCGTTAGTATAGCCGGCTGTTTCTTGTCCGTTAAGGTGTTAACCTAAAAGTAAACAAAATTAGCAAAATTAATTATTATTTTATTTTATATTATTTGAGCAAACCAAAATCGATTAATGTTGCGATGTTGTGAAATTTAATCTCAGAACAAGTTGATTTTATGTGTTGAGGTAAAATATAGGCTCTAATCTTTATTGATATGCCAATCAAATTATGATGTTTCAATAAAAGGCCCCGCGGAAATATATTATTGCCAATAGAAGCATCTTATTTTTGAATAAAGAAAACATGTTGTTTTAATTGTCGAGGATTGTTGGTATAATATTTCTTATACGGTTGTTCGAAGTGTATCGATAAAAGTATCACAGTCAAGTGTATCGAGTAGAGTATCACAGTCAAGTCACTCACAATTGTCTAGGTGTAGTATAATAGTTTCATCATAAACATATTCATCTGGACATTTCAATTCCTCCTTTACAATAGCACAAATTCCAAGAAGAAGAGTGGGAATTTCACTGACTTGAAGAAACAATAACAATTTTAGGTAATAGATGCAGCAGACATCTCATTTATACAGTTTACTTCTCTCCATATTAAGATTCATGTTAGAACTAGTAAGGCATATAGAACCAGAAACACTTTTGTTTATGTCGAAGTGATTCTCAACAGCAGAAACAAGTGACTTGGGTCGTTTTTGAATCCTTATAGTTTTAGTTATGTAGGTAATATCCCTATAATATACTTGGGTGCGAAAAACTAGCACATTGATTAACGTCGCATCTTAATCCAAGTTCAAAAATATGAAAATATCCCATGTGGTACCTATAATGTACTTATACTGTGCCAACCAAGTGATTTTTGTCAACATCTGAAGTACACGTCAACAACTGAAAAATCGAATTAAAACATGGATATCAGCAAAAAAACATTTCTATTAATAAGAAGTATTCCCTCCCCTAGCCCAAATGACGGCTTCCATTCGCGATTCTTATGACGATTTCGTTGCAAAATCGTCGGTGGACAGTAAAGTCGAAGTCAGTCGGTGGACAGTTAGAAAAAGACCTCGTGGAAGTTGTTTTGACTGCCCACAGACGAGTAAACGGGCTGAAATTGACGAGTACAGGATGTGTTTATATGGAAACGTTGAGCAAGGAAGAGCGTACGGAAGATCAGGAATGATTTACACAATGTCGTATGCCACGGGACCGTGCAAGTTCCGGGGTGTCATGTCACTGGAGGCGAAAACAGACCTTGGGTTCATCTACGAAGCAAATACTGGTCGTCGATCAAGAGCATTGACTTCTCAACAGTACATTGAGAAATAACTCGAGGACTATACGTTGTGAAACTTCCTGTTCATGCAAGATAATGTGGGACCGCATACGGCTGGTATAGGGTACCAGTACCTTCAAAAGGTGGATGTGCATGTTATGGATAAGCCAGCACAAAGCCAGGATCTCAATTACATCGATCTATAATGGGCCGAGCTCAAAAAAACAGTTCGAAGTAGAGATATTGTTCCAACGAGTCACCAGGAGCTACAACAGTTACGATCGCCTCTGGAAGATGTTATTCGGGCTATGGAAGGGAATAGTTCTCATTAATAAAAATGTTAATCGTTTAGTTAAAAATTATTAATTCAATATTTGAAATTAAACAACTGTTCAAATAAAATATGGTGTGACCTTTCCACCTAATTTTGCATACATTTATGGAATGTGGTCTCCACTCAATTTTTGTGTGAGAAAGACAGTTTCAATATAGATAATATCAGACGCTTGCATTGCCATCTTTCATAAAACAGTATTGTTTTAGATAATATCACTAGATGTCCCTAAATATTATGATACCGCTAGTTGTTTAGAATTTGAATTTATTTGGTTTTACAGTTCATCTGATTCGTTCGAAAAAACGTTGTCACTTTTCAGTAGAAGTATGAGAGGCTGAAGATATAATGCGGTAAGTATGTGAGTCTCCTTCAAAGGTTTTAACATAGTTTACCCAGCGTAATTTGCTCATTTCCTCCACCAATATATCGTTTGATGTATCTGACGAATCTACTGTTAATCTGTAATAACAAACCTATTTAAGTGCCAAGATGCGTATGAAAGATGTACTTGGAGTTCATTTATGGCATGAACTAGATAGATCATTTTTTCAAAATCATACAAAATGGGGAAATCGCGACTAGCAGAAATGAGCTGATTCTTCAGAACGCCGTATTCGGCTGGATAGTGTCAGGACAAGCGAGTCATTCCAATAGTAGTGAGTTAGTGACAATGTTAGCTCTATCAAACTAAGATCCTGACGTGATGAACATCGATCGAAGACGTAGGTTTTACGAAATTGAATCAGTGAACGAACGTGAAGAGGTACTCTCACAAGCCCTAAAAGTCGGTTCATGGTCGGTTCCTTCCACAATAACACTAGACCAGAGGGGCATCGAACGACGATTCCCTCATTATCCTATATATTTGCCAAACTATATCGTGGTTTTATCACAGAATATCAACAGAAAATCATTTTTATTTCTCTGCACGCTTTATTATACTCCAAATCCCAACCAACTCAAGCAAAATTAGAGGTGTATTTGACGGTTCGGCAAAATCCAGAATTGGTGCCACTTTAAATTTTTGCTTGATGGTCAGTCGTACGGTTCAGTCTAGCCTTGTATGGAATAGTTCTGCTATTTAGAGAACACCCTATTGTCGTTTCTGCAGATGTGCAGAACAAACAAATCGTTATTTCAAGAGCACATTAAAGCGAATCGCAAACGATAAGCAAAGCTCAGAACCCCGTATCTCCCATGCCATTGCGAACGACATATACGTGAACAACCTTATGATGGAAACTGGACATAGACGCGGTGCTGCAACTCTAAGAAAAGACCGCTGACATTCTAGCTCTATAGTGGCCACTACTAAAATCTGGTGTGCCATTGTCCCTATAACCTATGATCAAATATTTTGTTTTGAACTCGTTTATCAGGAGTCCAACAGAAGCTGACAACTCTTCAAGAATTTCCTTCACTCTGTTGCTATTCAGTCCAATCAAGCATATGTCAGCTGTGACATGGAAGTACCTGATTGGACTGGAGATAAAAGATGTTGCGCTGAGGTAAGAATTATCGGGGACAGAGCATTTAATTGCCGAACACCCAAATCAACTGCAGAAAACAGCAGATGGACAAAAAGGCGCGGAGATTTTATGACAGCCACGTAAAGATCAATAAAACCAATGAGTTTTAGTATAAGATGGAACGATAATAACATTGTTTCTTTATTTGGAACGCATCCGTAAGCACAACCTGCCGTTATGTTCATGCAGAGGAGAAACAACTAATATTCCTCAGCCACAAGTTATAATAAATTTATGGGCGGAGTAGATTTAGTGGATTGGCATATCTCAGTGGTAGTGTATTGCCAGTGTATACCACAAATAATTTTAGTACAGACTAATTTTGTATTGTACTATTCAAATTGGAATCCTTATTGGAACTATACTGAATTTAAAACTAAATTATACTTACGAAACCTAAATAATGAGTTCGATTAAATACCAGATAAGGGTAGTATTTGAACCAAGTGAATTAGTGAATTTACCTATAGTGTATTATCAGAACCTCAGTCCAAATCTCTGGCTAGGCGTGCTAATGGCTCATTAGCAATTTTATTCGAAATCGCAATATAAGCTTCCGGAGTAATTTATAGTTTTAGGGCTTAGTGGCTTCGGAATATAGTCATCTGGCTAGGGTTTTATCAGAACTGGAGTGCAAATTGCTGGGGATAGGTGCTCATGGCTCATTAACAATTTTATTCGAAACCGCAACATAAACTTCCCGAATAGTTTATTCCTGGGAGTAGAGGGTGGTTTTTAGGCTAAGTAGATTAGGAATTTTGTCATTTACCTATTGTTCTATCGGAACCTGAATCAAAATTTCGAAAGGTGTTAATGGCTCATTAGTAATTCTAATCGAAATCGTTATATAAGTCTCCCGAAAAGTGTACATATTCCTGGGTGTTGAGGGTACTTTATGGGCTTAATAGACTTGTCATCTGACTATTATACTATCAGAACCTTAGTCTTAATCTCTGGTTAGGCCATTATCACTGGCTCATTAACAATTTTAGTTGAAATCGCAATATACGCTTCTCGAATAATTTATTCCTGGGGGTAGGGGGTAGTTATTGGGCTTAGTGAATTCGGAATATAGTCATCTATCCAGTGTTCCATCAGAACTTGAGAACAAATCGGTGGCTATGGGTGCTAATGGCTCATTAATAATTTTATTCGAAACCGCAATATAAGTTTCCCGAATAATTTTTTCCTGAGAGTAGGTGGTAATTTTTAGGTTAGTAGACTTGAAATATAGTCATCTGCCTAGTGTTCTATCAGAACCTGAGTCTAAATCTCTGGCTAGGCGTGATAATCCCGATTAATTTATTCCTGAGGGTAGGGGGTAAATTTTGCTCTTGGTGGATTTGGAATTTAGTCATCTACTGTTTTTATTCTTATTAGAATAAAAACGTATTTCAGACATAAACCGAATAAAGAGGAAAAGTGATGAGGAAAAAGTTTCTTATGTTTTCGACATATCAGCCAATTGCCCCAATTCAATATACGGATGGTCTTCAACGATTTATCACAGCAATTGGACACCATGCCAAGTCGAGTAAACATAAGAAACTTTTACCGCCTTTTATGGTTCGCGAGAACTATTAGTTAAAATCCTTATTTTATGTATGGGGCCATATTCATATATGACTTTCTGAGCTTATTGTGCCAATTAGTCCGTACGTCAAGAATATGTAACAAAAGCGTTGCTTACACATTTTTGAAATGATCATATCAAATTTCTGGATGATTTTCAAAATCCTGGGATGGGATGAGTATAGTATTGCCTGATGAACATTTTTGATGACAAACATCGGAGGCCCAACGGCCGGAAGACGGAGACTTCTAATGTCAGTCACAAACTCCATTCTCTTGTATGGGTGCGAAATATGGGCAGACACTATCAAAAAGTAAGTATATCGTAAAAAAGTATGGTGACGGTACAACTCCGGGAAGCACAGGTTCTGCAGCTCATGTAGAACCATATCAGAATCTGTGGTCTTGGTAATCGCTGGAGTGATCCCCATCGACCTAATGGCGCAAGGAAAAAAAAACATATATGTATATGGGTGGATAGGAAGCATGACGAAGTAAATTGCTTATGTTGACCCGATTCCTTACGAGTCATGGGAACTTTTTCAAGTATCTTTACACAATGGGCAAGGTGGATAACTTCTCTTGTATTTAACTAGACAGAATGGTCGACAATTTGACACTCGAAAACACCGTAGCTATCATGCATGAATCGAAGTCAAACTGGGATACTGTGGCCCGGTTCGTAGAGTCGATCTTACAAGAAACGAAACCACAAATGGACAACCACTACCGAATGTGAAAGCTCTCGTCTAGAAGACAAAACCTAAAAAGGAAATATATACGAGACACCACCTTGACGTAGCACCAAAAGTAGTTCTGGGGTGGATATTTTGTGGCAAAAAGGAGATTTTTAGTGGGTGAGAGTATCACACATCTTGCTCAACGCATTTTCCTTCTCTTCAAAAAAATTGAACATTTTTATTTTATTTTATCTTCATCCATTTTTAACTATTTCTCTTCTAATGCACATTATAACCTGTCTAAGAATTACTTTTTTATGTGAAACAAAAAGTTCGAATGATCATAGAGTCAATGGCTTTTTGAGAATTTATAGTCGGTGAGAAAGCTATTTGCTAAAACCGTTTTAGTTGGTATGGTACGTATCTTTTATTGTTATGTTCAAGTTTGTTGAAATTCTTTGCGCTGAAGTCATCAAACGACGGTGAATTGTAGTCTCAATTGTAGTGAATTGTCTCTGTATGAAATCCATCTGTCGAGTGAAATGCGATGACATATTTATCACAAGAATGCATAATTATTCATGTTTCATGAACCAATATGTCAATTAACCAGAAAAACAAGTTATTATCGATATCGTGTGTTATCAGATATGCATATCGTGTATACACAGATTGGCAATTAATGGTTTTGATTTATATATAAAAAAACACTATCACAGTCATAACGATTACCGACTAGCATAAATGAAATTTTCACAAACCTTTTAATGGATTAATCAATTAATTTTATAAAACTAAATATTTTCTGTTTTGCCAAAATATTTTTAGTTTATCTTGAACACCGTGGCTATTTAGGCAGTTAAATACATAAATGGCAAAAGATGAATTATGTTCGGATGAAGCGGAAACGTAAGCGGATGAGAGATGCGATTACAAATAATAATTAATTTCTAATAAATATATTATAAATTATGTACAGGCAATCGCAGACATCGGTTACATCAGCGAGTCGTAAATTGTATGAAAAACTGCGACTCAAAACTAAGGATTTAGCAGATTACACGGACAATACAACGGTGCATGGAATTAAATATTTGGGCGAGAGGCGACGACCAAAATTAGAGAAAATCTATTGGATTCTAATTTTCATTATGTGCTTTATTATTTTGGGTTTCTTCATTTCTGATGTAACGCAGAAATGGCGAGATCAATTTTTCGTATTGGCTGAAGATGATGCCCCGACGCCTGTTTATAAAATACCATTTCCAGCTGTAACTATATGTCCACAAGCAAAAATTAAATCTGAAGATTTTTCATTGGAACAGTTAAGCATTTACGCTGAACGTATGGACACGGAGTACAGTGCTTTTGATAATTATTATCAGAAATTACAAGTAGCGCAACAAGTTTGTTCGACTGTTAAAACAATTGTTGAGAGTTACGATGATTTAAATAATCAACTAAGCAGTTATCACATAGATTTATTACACGAGGTTAGTATTAGTACACTATTTATACGCCAAAATTAAATTATGTACATTTCTCTCTATATTCAAGATTTCACCATCTCTGAGCGACATCATACAGCATGTCGAGATGCCCGATACCTGCGAAATGAAGCTAAACCGATTGTTGAATATAAATTTAGAATTTTCGTTACAAAACGATACGTTCTCGACTATTCTAACAAATGAGGGTGTTTGTTTTACTTATAACCTACCAGCCGACATTCTTCGCAGTGAAATTTTACAAACCGATTATCCATATCACGATATAACGAATACAATCAATGGCTGGGACTATGAACAAGGATACTACGCACTTAATTCATTTCCGAAAATATCGTGTTCCGCCGGCGAAGTGTCCAGCCTTCGGATCGAATTAATTTCATCGCATCCCGACATAAAAACGATTTGTCAAGCAACAACGGTCGGTTATAAAATTATTTTGCATTCGCCTGCAGTCTATCCGACCACGTACGAAAGCTATATCGGTATAAATCATGAGAGCTTAACCAAAATTAAAGTCAGGCCGGTTAAGATAACAACTGAAGAGAATTTACGAGGGTATACACCACACGAGCGCCGATGCTATTTCAATAACGAACGATATTTGCGCTACTATAAATTTTACAATCGGATCAATTGCAAACTCGAATGCTTCGTCAATTACACGATACAATTTCATGACTGCGCTCATTTTGCATTTCCCCGCAGTGATGACATACCAATATGTGGGGTGCGACGAAATTTTCAACATATGTACGAATTTGTCGATAGTTTTGATTCGTTGATTAATTATTTAAATGATTTTCGTGACGTCAACGATGTCCTTGGGATGGACTTTGGTCAAATATATGAGGAATATGAAATATATTCGTGCGACTGTTTGACCGAATGTAATTCGCTCGAATATGAGTACACAATTGTGGCGGAGACTTTTAAAAATCACAATTATAATTCGGTGATTCAAAAAGAGTTTAACGAGTCGACCCATTCGCCCACAATTATTGAGATATTTTGGGAGCAACCGAAATTTGTCGGGCGCACAAGGAGACAATTCTATACATTGTCGAGTATGGTATCGAATTTAGGCGGTTTATTGGGGCTGTTTATGGGTGCGTCGGTATTAAGTGTTTTTGAAATTATCTATTTTTGTATTGTGCGACGTATTGATCCGCCCGATGTGGAACATCAGCAAATGAAAAACTAACCTTTTTGTCATAAATCACATATGATTAAGTATGTTATTGTATTTGCTTAATAAAAATATACTTATGTTTATGTGTACGCATAACCAATTCTTATTATTTTCGTTTTCGTGCGATAGGCACACTTCACATACGATCAGAGAGACATAAGGGCCCAATATTTAATCATTTTCAATGCAACATATATTATTGGGGGGCATCACGCCAGAAATCTCAATTTAGAAAACTCAAATATTTCAAATTTTTATTCATGAATCTGATTATGTCAATTTGTGCCTTTAGCTAGAAAATGTGTGCATAAAAATACGAAGGCTTTTCTGACGTGATAAACACACTAGAAATCAACTATATTTCCTTTAGAGAAATGGATACGCTTGTAGTATCCAGAATACATCAAATTTTCGTTTCTGGAATGGTCGTATAGATGATTTCCGGAAAACCTAACTTTTACTAACTTACTTTTACTTTTACTAACTAAGAAATACAAGTACCAGAATACTTCGAGCTATGATTCGAGCTATGCGACCACTCAGTTTGGCTGAAACATTCACAAATTACCTAAAGGAACAAAATATGACATATACTTGAAAAAGGGTACAACCACAAATATAATATAAATTCCACAGAGGTCCGCACCACAAAGACCAGAGAATAATTACCCTTCACGGAAGTACTCTAGTGATCCACCCATTCTTCAATTAGGAAATCCTTTACGGAATTATTACAATAGTGGTCTACCCATGCTTCAATCGAAGAACTATCCTCACTACAGTCAACGGCCAACACCACAATATTATAACCACAGGCCGGCCATTCACAAATCAAAATCTAAATATGAATGGAAACAGCCCTTTAAATCTCAACAATAATAACAGGTTAGCTTCAAAACCACCAATGGTTCCACCAAGACAAGCAGAACCAATGGACACTACGTCCAATGAGAACCGACAATAAGCAATATACAAATTTCAATAAAACCAATAATAACTATATCAATTCCAAGCATCAGGACCTGCTTAGTTCCGAGCACAGAAACTATACACCAACGAAAACCAGGAGGAAGAAGTAATAGCTGAAAGCTATGAGGAAGCACCTCAATTGTACTTCCCTGATCTGGACAAAGGTGAGGTAGACAACGAACATTTTCTTCCCGAAGCCTCCCATCCGGAATCAATTAAAGCCGAATTATTGAGGAAAACTTATCGAGCCGAATCCAACCATTGTAACATTCCAGATTGCGATGCATTAACTCAAAGTGAAAAAAATATCGAACATGATAAGAATTGAGCATCTTAACTCTGAAGAAAAGAGAGCCAACCTAAAATTATCTCATCAATATGAAGATTTATTTCTTGAAACGAAACAACGTTTGACTTTACAAACAATGTTAAACACGAAAAAAATCTTAAAGATGATAAACCTGTTCTCACAAAGAGCTATCGATACCCCCACATTCATAAGGAAGAGGTTAAAAGGCAGATCGATAAAATGTAACAAGATGAATGGATGTTCCAGCTTCGCTCCTTGTTCGTCCTCTATTTGGATCGTGCTTAAGAAAGACGATGCAAGCGGGATGACTTTCGAGGCGATTAGTGATAGATTATCGAAAGTTAAATGAGAAGACTATTGAAGATCGGTACCCTTTACCAAACATCACCGATATTCCCGATAAGTTAGGGAAGTGGATGTACTTCTCTACCATGGATCTTGCATCTGGTTTCCACCGCAGATTGAAGTAAGAAAACAACACCTACCTAAAAAAACAATTTCTGTCGACCACGGGCACTATACGAATGTATCAGAATGCTTTTTGGTTTAAAGAATGCCCCTTCGACATTTCAGAGGGTCATGGATAATGTATTATAGGTGAAATCTAAGAGAAATCTTAACTATGCTATATGGACGACATTATTGTTTTTTCCACGTCGCTCCAGGAGCATATCGAGAGCCTGAATGAAGTATTCAATAAACTAAGAAAAGGTAACATCAAGGTTCAAATGGATAAACCGGAATTTCTCCATCGAGGAATTGCCTTTTTGGGCCACATTGTAACTAGCGACGGAGTTAAACCCAACCCCAATAAAACCAAACCTATTAAGGAATTCCTCGTTACAAAAACTTTAGACCATATTTATTAGGTCAAAAATTCAAAATTGTAACGGATCATAAACCGTTGACGTGGCTTTTCAATCTCAAAGAGCCAAACTCTAAGTTGATTCGATGGAGATTGAAATGAATAAGATTACGAAATTATTTACATGAAGGGCCGTGTAAAAAATACCAACGCGGATGCCTTATCACGAATGCAACCAGAACCTCTTGTTGTCAATAATATTAACACCTCGGATATATCGGTTATATCTCAAGACCTTGTCAATTATAACAATCGATCGTGAAAAACGAGGATCAAACATTCAACATGAATACTCATTTGATGAACATGGGGTAATAATATACAAGCCTAACTATCATGTGCCAACCATCAATCTTAACATTAGAACTCAAGTAACAAAATACCGCGTTACTGGTATTCTATGTGACAACGATAGAATCTTCGAAATAGCTAAAGAAGCCTATCGTGAGAAATTCGAAACCGCTTCAAAAAATTATTTGGTAGAGCACAATTTCTAATAACAGACGTGTTAGACCCTGAAAATCAACTAGCAATGATCAAAAAAAGGCACGAAGAAAATCATCATAACTCACTATTTTCCAACTATGAAAAATATGATAACAATCTATATCAGCAATTCGAATATCACTGAAAATCGAATATGGCCAATAGGCTTCCTCAATTTTTCAGCAGACATGGTAGACCGTCAAAAATCGTGTCAGATAATGAGGGAAATATGAATACCCCTTCATTTTTTACAAGAGTACGATGAAGGATTACATCATACGATGTCATATTCATCTGCTGGCAGTTCTCCGGTCGAGCAATTACATTCCACCTTGCAAGAGCTCATGAAAGTTGCTCACATCGAAACGCCTCAAGAGAATATCAAAAATCTAATGCATAATTGCATCCTCTCTTATAATAACACCATACAAACGTCGACAAAATTAACACCCAAATTAACCGTGCATTTTCAAGTACGCAAGAGTATCTTTTCAAGCATTCTTTATCCTATAACGAACTATGAAAACGTATTTACGAGGAAACTCACGCGAAGAAAACCAAGTTAATCAATACTCTCAACGTTGATCGAGTTAAACCTACTAATTTAAGAACGACTCAAATAATTCACGTTCGAAATAAAAAAAGATCTTAAATTTACGGTTATGTAATTCGAAAGGTACTAAAGGATAATAAAGTGACTGTTATAGAGAGCTAACTAGAGATGGCAAATAGCACAAAAACTGATCAAGAAACCTTTTCAGGTGCACACTAACCTTGGGTGAAACCCTCAGATTGACCAACCTGGATACCATAAGGGGATTAATACCGATCAGGCTGGGCCTAGCCCGAGTAATTAGTAGCTATAAAAGTAACATTCATTTAATCGAGATTAAACACTACGAAGAAAACCTCCGTACTATTCAAGACATCATCAAATTAGTAGAACACTCTATAAG
Source organism: Tipula unca (assembly GCA_951394425.1). Taxonomy (NCBI): domain Eukaryota; kingdom Metazoa; phylum Arthropoda; class Insecta; order Diptera; family Tipulidae; genus Tipula; species Tipula unca. The sequence continues at coordinate 173,197,208 of OX596380.1, read as the reverse complement.
AACTAACAAGGAGTTTTGGAAGATAGTTCCTATTTTATAAGTTGTGTCCGGTTCGGACTTCTCACAATTGAATAAAATGCACACACAAAGTTTTTATTATTTTCACAAATTTATTTTATTATATATAAAATTTTAATTTCATTTATATTTGGGTTAAATTATAATAAAACCTTATGATATTGATTCGTAACTAATTTTATTTATTTATTTAATTTCACCACCACAGAAGAGTTTTAACGCGTAAGAAAATGGCTGCCTTTTGTTGAGAAAAATACGTGTTGTATTTTTAGTTGTTTGCTTGCTTGTCTGCTTTGTTGTGTAATAGACGTGTTGCCTATTTGGTTGTTTTCTTGTAACTGTGTGGCGTCGCCTTCGTGTCCAAAATACGTGTCGTATTTTGAAGAGGGAACACATGCGCCGGCGACGGTCAATACTGCACTTATGTGTTAGTATTGCATCACCGAACATTGTTGTTCGTGGTGATGTTGTTAGATGGCGACATGTTTTACTATAAATGTTTTATAGTAATGGTTCGGTTATTAGATAGTGGTGGTTGGATAGATGGATATGTGATGGGGTTAGTGAACGCTTAATTCAAATAAGTTGGTTTATATTTGAATTTCACTAATTGTTTTGTTTGTGGCAGAATCGAATATCGGTGAGTCGAATATTCGAGCTGCTACAGTACACCCTCTCCAGATGAGAAACCATGGGTTTTGAGACGTTATACGTTGAACCGGACGGTTTTATATCGTTTGCTGGCTGATATCTGATCAGCCGTGTTGAGAATACCGTACGCCGGTTTCAATCTGTCGATGGAGATTGAGTGGTGTTTGTCTTTGATTGAGACAATGAATTGCTTGCGTAAGCGGCGTATAACTTTGTATGGCCCATCGTATGGAGATTGTAATCCAGTTCGAACCTTATCAACCCGGACAAAGACGTAATCGCAATTGTTGAGCGATTTAGGAACGAATATGTTGTTTTCGTTCGTTGGTCTTGTTGCCGTGGGGATAAGATTTTGGATGATGGTGCGAAGTTGGTTGATGACTGTGTCGGTTGTGGATGGAGACGGTAGAGGATGTTCGACGAAGAACTCACCGGGTAGCTTGATGGTTTGACCGTAAACCATTTCAGCTGGTGAGCACTTCAGATCTTCTTTAACCGTTGCTCGAATACCAAGTAGAACGATTGGTACTTCGGAGCTCCAGTGAATTGTGTTGCCTCGGGCCTTGAGAGCAGCTTTGAGCTGTCGGTGGAAGCGTTCAACCATGCCATTGGCTTGCGGATGGTAAGCCGTTGTACGTATACGATGTGAGCCGAGGAGTTTCGTTAACTCCGAGAAAAGTTTCGACTCGAATTGGGTTCCTTGATCAGTGGTGATGTCAAGTGGAACGCCAAATCGTGATACGTAGTTTTGCACGAATGTGGTGGCAATGGTTGCTGCAGACATGTCGCTCATGCAGTACGCTTCTGGCCATCGAGTGAAACGATCGACACAGGTGAGTAAGTATGAGTATCCATTGGATGGAGGAAGTGGTCCTACGACATCCAAATGAATGTGCTCAAATCGACCAGGTGGAATGGCGAATTGTCCAAGAGGCGATTTTGTGTGTCGCTGGACTTTCGATTTTTGGCAGGATAAACAGGATTGTGCCCAATGGGTCACGTCTTTGTTTATGCTGGGCCAAAAGTATCGAGCAGTAATCAATTTACGAGTTGCGCGGACACCAGGATGTGAGATACCGTGTAGTGTGTCGAAGATTGTTCGACGTAGTTGCTCTGCGATGTTCGGGCGATTTACACCCGTAGATGTTTCGCAGTAGATTTCGAGGCCAGGTAGTTTGAAAAGCTCCAGCTTCAGTGATGAACTGGCGTGACAAGCGGAACCAGAAAGTAAATTCTGAAGTTCCAAGTCTGCTTTTTGCGCTTGTGCGATCTTGTTGCAGTCGAAGTGAGTCTCGACTGTGGCCGTTTCGTTTGTTGTTGTGCGCGAAAGTGTATCCGTGACAACGTTTTCGGTACCTTGAACATGCTGGATGTCCGTGGTAAATTGACTAATGTAATCCAAGTGGCGTGCTTGCCTTGGATTGCGTTCAGTTTTAGACTGAATTGCTCCAGTGAGAGGTTTGCGGTCGGTGTAAATTGTGAAGTCCCGACCCTCGACAAAATATCTGAAGTGTTTTATTGCTAGATATATTGCGAGTAATTCCCGATCGAATGCAGAGTATTTCTTTTCGGCATCCGAGAGCTTCTTTGAGAAGAATCCCAGGGGCTCCCAACACTTGTCGTTGTACTGTTGCATGACTGCTCCGACAGCAGTGTTTGATGCATCAGTAGTTATGCTGAGCTTTGAGTCGCTCAGTGGATGAGACAAGAGTGTTGTGCGTTCCAATTCAGCCTTGAGTGACGTGAATGCGTGTTGACATTCGTCAGGCCAAGAGAAGTTCTTGGTGGTTTTGGGCTTACGTAGTAGTACTGCCAGGTGGCTGTGAATTGGGTTGAGTATTTCAGCGAGCTTTGGTATAAATCGGTGGTAGTAGTTGACCATGCCGATGAATCGCTGAATACTTTTGATTGAGGTTGGAGCTGGGAATTCTTTAATGGCATTGATTCGGTCTTGTGACGGAAGGATGCCATTAGCGGTGATCTTGTGGCTGAGGAAATCAAGAGTGGATGCGCCGAAGACGCATTTTGAGCTCTTGATGTGAACATCAAACTCGACAAGTCGTTGGAAAAGTGTTTCCAGATGGAGTTTGTATTGTTCCTCAGTATGAAATGCCACAAGAATGTCGTCTATGTAGACGAGAACGAAGTCGAGATCTCGAACGACTTCGTTCATGAAGCGCTGAAACGTTTGAGCGGCATTGCGTAATCCAAATGGCATTCGGGTGTATTCGAAGAGGCCAAATGGAGTGGTGATTGCCGTTTTGAAAACGTTTTCAGGTGCCACGGGAATGTGGTGATAACCTCTGATGAGATCAAGTTTGGAGAAAACTTTGCAGCCATGCAAGTGCATGGTGAAGTTTTGAATGTGGGGTATCGGGTAGCGATCCGGTATCGTAACCGTGTTTAAACGCCGATAGTCCCCACATGGCCTCCAGTCTTGATCTTTCTTCTTGACCATGTGAAGTGGGCAAGAAACGGAAGATGTCGATGTTCGACAAATCCCTAATTCCACCATGTGTTGAAATTTCATTTCTCATCAACTCACTCGTGTCAAACAGACGTGTTTTGTGCTACATAAAAAATAAAATATAAATCATTTTCTTTTGTTTTAAAAAGTTGAAACTAAAATAAATAAAATAAATTTTTTTTTTAAATATAAGTTTTTGAAATAAGTTTTATACATTTTAGAGTCAATATCTATTTGTGATAGTTGTGTGCATATAACTGTGTTATAAATTTTCGAGTGTTACAAAATATATATTTCGTGTATTAAAAAATAACTGTGTTATAAAATAACTGTGTTATCAATTGTTTGTTTTATAAATTTTCGACCGCATGTGGTTGGGTGACGTTTGTTTCCGCGCCATTCAAATTTTATTCAGTCAAAATTCTTTAAAGTGATAATATCATTTCTAATTGTGTGTGTGAAAAGCATCAGATTCTTGTGACACTAATATTTTTGCGGGTTTTCGACATAGTGTATTTTCCTCTAAAAAATGCCATTCTTTGAGGTTGCGGTCGACTCTCCAAACTACCATCCTAATATTGTGTGTCCGGCAACATCATGTAAAAAAGGAATAACTCAAAAGCAGGCAGTTTTGATGTGTACGCATTGCCAAAAATTGTACCACCCGCCATGCAAAGGGATTATTGGGGCAGCTAAAATTAAAAAAGCTGCTGAGTCAAATTGGTTTTGCTCGCCTGAGTGCACGATTGCTGCTGTCCGTTTTCCTGAGCCTCCATCTATAAATTCACCAATTAATACGTCAATAGCTCCTCCATGTAGTACTGGGTCAAAATGCGAAGTTGCCATAACTAGACTGATGAAGCGGATTGATGACCAGTTTGGAACAATTAAAACTCTTATTTCCGACATCAAAATATCTCAGGAGTTTATATGTAAGGAGTTTGAGAGATACAAAAAAGAAATCAAAACTTTAGTGGCCGAAAATAAACGTCTATCTGACATATGTCAGGATTTACAAGGAACGTGCCGGAAGCAAGATGAACGACTCAATTTAATGGAGTCGCTACTTGATAAGCCTAACCAAATCAGTAATACATCAAAAATTACGATCGTAGGGTTACCAAACAAACATGATGACATTCTTGGAATGATTTTAGCTACACTTACAAACGTCATTAATACTATTGTGGCTGATGATATCATTTCAATTCAACAAGCTAACCGTGGCGGAACCAAACTTAAATCAAATAAAACAAACACAACAATTTCTGATAACATTTTTATTGTTGCATTAAAATCTGCCGATCTACAAAACGAGATTCTATCTAGAATGAGAAAGAAGAAGATACTACTGAGCACAAACTTAGGTAGTATTTTTCCGTGTGATCATCCTGAGCATCGCATCTACATCATGCAGCACTTCACCAAATTTCAATCGTTCCTGTATCATGAAGCAAAAAATTTTAAAATGAAGTATAATTATAAATATCTATGGTGTAAAACGGGACAAATTTATTTACGGAAATCAGCTGATTCGAATTCTTTGCGTATCCAGTCCATGAATGATTTATTTCGTCTACAACCAAGTGAAGCTCCAATTGATGATTCCGGAAAGTAGATGTCAATATTACGTATATTATAATATTTTCATTCAATTTATATTTTGTACACTATATTCGTTCATATTTTTAATTTTTTCAAATTTTATTTTAATAATTTTTTTTATTTTGTTATTTTTTAAAGTTAGTTATCATTCACAAACATTTTTATGGCAAGTAGAGGCGGAGTTACACTACCGTATTTTTTGCAATATAATTTGCAGCAAAAAAGATTTAATAATAATTTTATTGTTTTATGTTAGGATAGTCAGTACTTTTTTTTACAATTGTCTTTTAATTTACTTGAAATCATGCTTTTGTTTTTGTATACATACGTACGGGCATAGTTTGGGATTTGGTACATTTTTATTTTTTTATATTTTTTTATTATTTTTTTATTTTAAATTCGTTGATGGATAATTTTAAATTATGCTTGCAGAACATTCGGATATGCGAAAAAACTTTGACACATTTTTAACGAACATTGTTGCGATTAATTTGGATTTCGATGTTATATTTCTTACTGAGACTTGGATTTCAAGTTGTGAAATATCGGAGTATAGTATAGATGGCTACTCATTCTTAGCGAACTGTAATGACCATTATAGATCTGGTGGTGTGGCTGTGTTCGTCAGATCCTCAATTAATTACGATGCGTGTTCAGTTAGTCTTTCGTCAGCGGACATTATGAAAATTTATATTCAGCTTGGGAATATTAAAATTTGTTTTATATTAATCTATAGATTTAACTTTTGTGCTTTTGACACGTTTTTAGTACAATTATCGGATCTTCTATATAGTGATAAATCGAAACATAAAATACTTCTTGGTGATATTAATTTGGACTTATTGAAGGATTCGCGTGCAAAAGACGAATATTTACTTTTGTGTTCGTCATTTGGGATGGATTCTCTTCTTAACAGTGTTACTAGACCAAGTTCAGGCACTTGCGTGGATCATGTATTTTCAGAGACCCATTGCCAACAGTATTCAATTGAACTAACTAACCTAAATTTATTTGTGACTGATCATACCACTGTCTATTTTTATTTAAAATTAGCCAATAAACCAAATAGTGGTCATCGGTACGAACCGGGTTATCAGACAACGATTAATTACATAGAACTTTGTGAAGCCCTGTGTACTAGTGATTGGAGTGATGTCTTTTCCTCGGATGATCCGAATGTTGCTTATTCAAGTTTTATTGATAAATTTATTTTTATTCTTAATAAATGTAAAGCTATAGTTGAGATTAAAAGAAGCAACTTAAAACTCAAGCCTTGGATGAATGATTCATTATTAAAACTAATTAATTATCGAAATCGTATTTCCAAAAAATTATCGATAAATCAAAATAATGAGGTACTAAAGAAGAAAATTGATAAACTTAACTCTAGGATTAAAACCTTGATCCCACTAAGGAAAGAATCTTATTTTAAGAACAAGTTGAATGCAGCAACAGATTTGAAATCTAAATGGAAAGTTGTTAATAATGTTCTGAATAACAAGCAAAGCCTTAATAATATTTCTGAAATCGATATTGGGAATAATACTATGATAACCGATTCTAAGGATATTGCTAACGTGTTTAATGACTACTTTATCAATATACCTAGTACTATTATAAATAATAATCGTGAGAACATAGTTATTGCTGACATTGATAAAAAAAATATGGCTTTGTCTAGGTTCAGTAATTCAAATTTTTTCTTTTTTCCAATTAGCGAATCGGAAATTGTGATAGCTGCCAGTGAATTGAAAAACTCTAGTTCTTGTGGAATGGATGGGATCTCTAATTCAATAGTGAAAAAGGTTATTTTCCATATTACTTATATTCTTGAATATATTTTCAATTTGTGTCTTGAAAAGGGTTTGTTCCCAGATAAACTAAAAATAGGTATTGTAAAGCCCCTATTTAAAAAGGGCTCCCGTGCTGATCCAAACAATTATCGTCCTATTACCATATTAAATACTTTCTCAAAGATTTTTGAAAAAATTATTAAAGGGCGTTTAATCAATTATTTAGAAAGAATAAAATTTTTGGATAATAGACAGTTTGGATTTAGACAAAATTTTTCAACGGAAAAAGCGCTTATTTCTTTTCTGACTCCAATCCATAATCATCTGAATAGCAATCTAAAAGTATCATCTCTATTCATAGATATTACTAAAGCGTTTGATACTGTCAACCATGAAATTCTGTTGGATAAGTTAGCACATATAGGTGTCAGAGGCTTGGCACTTTCCTTGTTTAAGTCATATCTACAAAATCGAGTTCAAACTGTCTGCGTTAATAAAAATTTTAGTGATTTAAAAGTTGTTGACGTTGGAGTCCCTCAAGGCTCGGTGTTAGGGCCCTTGCTTTTCTTGATTTATTGCAATTCGATATTTGATCTTAATCTGCATGGTGGCCTGGTTGCTTTTGCTGATGATGTGGCGTTGCTTTACTCTAGCTTAGATATGAATTCATTAAATTGTACAATTAAAGATGACATAAGATTACTAAAGAAATGGTTTCACGTTCATGAATTTGTTCTTAGCAGTAAGTCCAAATTGATGTATTTCAATTTGAGTGGTGCCATTCAGAATTCTAATCCAATGATTTACCATTCACTTTCATGTAATGAGTCCAACTGTAATACTCGCTGTGTACCTATTGAGTCGGTGATGACATTTAAATATTTGGGACTTACTTTAGACTATCAGCTAAATTTTAAAGAGCACGTGGCCAACCTAAAACAGAAACTTAGACAAACTTTAAGATCATTTTATTATCTGAGAAATATCTGCAACCCGAAATTTTTAAGATGCCTCTATTACGCATTGTTTGACTCACATCTTCAATATGGTATAACTTGTTGGGGTGGTATTTACTTATCAAGCATTAAACCCTTGATGATTATTCAGAAAAGAGTTGTAAGAATTATGAATTACTCACAAAGAACCACACCATCGTTACCTTTATTTGTGAATTCAAAAATTTTACCGTTGCGATATTTATACGTTTTCAAGGTTTTAAGAATGTACTATTTGATGAGTGGCAATCGTCTTATGAATGTTCATAACACTGTATCGTACTTGTTTCGTAACAAATTTAGAATCAAAATTCCTCAACCGAATAAAGAACATTTTAAGAAATTTTTCACATATACTGCTCCCAAGCTTTTTAGTCAAATACCATCCAATATAATCAATGCAAAAAATTATAATGAATTTTGTCATTTATTAAAAGATTGGCTATTTTCTTTGAATGATATTGAAATTTTATTTGAAACCTTAATTTAATTTTTATTCTAATTTATAAAAATGTCTTGTATAAAATGTCTCAGTTTTGTTATATTAACCGAATGGTTTTGCTAAGTTTTATATTTATTTTATATTATTAATTATTAGGTTTTTGCCTTGTTGGTTGAATTTCTCACACAATCAATGCTCGTATGTATTTGTATGTATTTGTAAAAAAGGGAAAAAAAAAAAAAAAAAAAAAAAGTATATTTTATTTATGAATTTTTTAGATTAATAACGGATTGTGTAATATCGTAACTGTGATTTTACTACTTTGAACTGTGATTTTACTACTTTGATTTTAAATTAAATGTTGATGTTAGAATCGTGACTTCATGGCATTTATTATAAATAAGGAGTCACTAATCTTAGCTTTTTATAAATTTATTTATTTATTTTGTATTAGAAAAAATTTTTTTTGTTAAATAAAATAGCTATGTTAATAAAAAAAAAAAAAAAAAAAAAAAAAAAATTCTGCTTGTGCAGCTTTGTGACGCACCGGATCTAGTCTGCGTGGTCTCGACACGGGAAGATGGCCTTCCGTGACGATGTGATGAACCACGTTGTGTCGGACTGGCATTTTGTAGTTCGGCTCTGCTGTAAGTAGTGGGTACTTTTTGAGCAGAGTGCCGTAGCCGTTGTCGATGTTAAAATGGATCGGTGTTGGTGTGTTAACACGAACCATTGTGGCGTTTATTGACAGCTTTGTAGCTGGGTCAATCAGCCGTTTGTGTTTGACATCGACAAGAAGTCCGAATTTGCTTAGAAAATCGGCGCCAATGATCGGACGATTCACTGCAGCTAGTATGAAAGCGTGCGTGAAGGTTCGTTTGAGTCCGATATCCACGTTAAGCAATTTTGTGCCGTACGTGTGGATAATTGAACCATTGGCAGCCGATAAGACTAGATCTGAATTTCGATTGGCTAATGAGTATTTCATTCTGAAATTCATTGCTGGAATAACCGAAAGGTCAGCGCCAGTGTCGACTAGGTAGGTGAATTTGTTGTGTCTATCGTACACAAACAAACGTGACGTATAGGATGTGTTTGTGGTCAGGGGAGGCATGTTGCTCTCAACCCGTGACTCTAATAGTTTTTTGGTGTGTCAATGTCCATTTTTACGGCGGCCGCGGACGTCGATGGTTGCGACGTGATGAAGTTGCACGGTGGCGTGCATTTTCTGGCGGCTCTACCAAATTTTGCGTGAAACCAGCATTTACCATGTTGGTACGTGTTGTTGCTGGGACTGCGGGTTCTATTTCGTGAGGGAGCTCGTCGCCCACGCGAACGGCTTCGACCTCGGAGTAGCCCGTCGAGTCTAGACTCGATTCTCGACAATCTTGATTCGAGTGAGTTTGGTACTGTTGCTGAACGGGGAGTTCTGTCTCCACTGCGTTCTCTTGATTGCCGGTATGGTACATTGACTTGACTGACACTTGGTTGGTTGATGTTAATGACATCATACATTTTGTCGGCAATTCTGGCTAACATCTGTGTCGTGGAGGATTCGGGCTGTGCTACCAGCGCTATCACGTTAGGAGGTTGCTCCTAATTAAAAATTGACTTCTCAAATAAAATACACAAAAATGATTTATTTGTTTATTTATAATTAATGTTTTATTATTAAATTTCACAAATTTATTTGTTATAAATTTTAGTTTGTTTTATTGTATTTTAATTAATTAATTAATTTATTTATTTATTTCACCACCACGTTTTTATTTTGTAAAAATAAATGTAATTTTAATTTTGGCAAATGGCTGCCGTCTTGCACACACTAAGTATTTCACACAAATTATTAAATGGACACGTTGTTGCTTTGATGTTTGGAAGACGAATGTTGTTTTTTGTTGTGTGACGTCGCCTTCGTGTTCGTTTTGTGATGAAGGAACACATGCGCCGGCGACGGTGAATATTGCACTTACGCATAAGTGTTGCATCACCGAACATTGTTGTTCGTGGTGATGTTGTTAGATGGCGACATGTTTTACTATAAATGTTTTATAGTAATGGTTCGGTTATTAGATAGTGGTGGTTGGATAGATGGATATGTGATGGGGTTAGTGAACGCTTAATTCAAATAAGTTGGTTTATATTTGAATTTCACTAATTGTTTTGTTTGTGGCAGAATCGAATATCGGTGAGTCGAATATTCGAGCTGCTACAGAGTATACTTACGCATTTAAGTATACAAAGTAGAAATCTTTGAACACAAAGCCAAGGAATTAGAGCAAAACATCAACCTTTTGAAACCTCGAAGGTGCAAAAGAGGACTTGTTAATGGGCTAGGATCATTAATCAAGGATATTACAGGCAACCTTGACCAACATGACCTAGAAGAAATCGGTAACACAATAGATAATCTCCACCAAAATCAAGATAAATTAAATGAACAAGATACAAGATTACATTCGAATTACATTGACTAACTAACACAACAGAAGCAGCAGTACATATGATCAAAATAGACCAATATATGAATATATGTTTAAATTAACCAACACAATAGACACTCTAACCCAAAACATCGACGACATTTTAGACGCACTCAGTTCAGCCAAACACAGACGAATTTTACGACATTTATTAACCAATAACGAAATACACTTTATTATAACGACATATACTATCTCATGACCATACAGAAATCCTAAATCGTAATAATATCTATGACTTACTGACTCTACAAGGATACTACAACCAGTTCAAAATTGTACTTAGTATATACAGATACCGACCTTTTTAAACCCAACCTTTAATTACTACAATATAAAACCTATTCCTCCCAAAAACCTAATGATCACCCCAATCCCTTCATACAACAGTATCCTTGATGAACACAATTATCAATTTAAATGGAAGATGAAGTTACAGAACTCATAAGGGGAAAACTATTCATAGCTACAATAAAAGAGTTGGACTTTAATCGACATACCATCAACAAATAAAATCCATTAAAACTCAAACTATAATTGAATTCGAGAACTATGAAATTACTGTTCAAGGCACCACGTACAGTAGCAATAAATATGTCTACGAAAAGGACCAAACTATCATATTACCTTACCAGGATGTGGTAACCCAGAACATCGTGCCCTCGTTGTCCATATCAACAATGACTAATTGGACACTGAAACATAGAGAACACTTAAATTTACTACAGACGCAATCCTTATCCAACAATATCCAGAGCCACAGTACCAGGACAGCGCAGAATGAAAAACTAAAACAGCTTTAAAAAGATTGTACAATGAGTACATCGACTGTCACAACCAAGTTCGGAATTTCCAACCTACACTGGAATTAACACACATATACTACAAAGATAACAAAAGACAACTAGTATTGGAAAACTACTCAAAAGGTATTGAGGGCATCCGTCAACGTCTTAACGTGCCATACTTACCATCAACACCAATTCTATCAGCAAGAACAAATCCTCAATTTGAATTCGGATCAACAGCGGAAGGTAGTAACAACGTCACCAATAAACCAACAACTAACGAAAACCCGCACAATGAGTATTCCGAGTCATCAAAAGAGGAATCAGCCACTGAATTTCGGCTCAGTCAATTCACACCCGAAATTTAATAAACAATTAAAGCAACAAGACATCAAAATACAAAAACAAATCCAGATTAGTTGTAAATTTTAAATTAAAAAACACGGAAAGGATAATGATGCAAATAATGGATCTACATGAGCAAATAAGTATGCAAGCTTCTGAAGAACAAGATGCAAATGTAAATTATTTCGTAGAACAACATTACGAAACTCTTAACGATAAATACGAAAATATCGTAATAAAGTTAACAACATTAATGAAAGATGAACAACCACTGTCAAAAGCGAAACCAATGGAGATTCGTCTACCACTAGTAGAAATCCCACATTTCCATGGGGACTCTATGAAATGGGTAGGTTTCACCGACACATAATACATACAATGAACTACCTTAAAAGTCACGAAACAGGGCCAGCCGGAAAACTATTAAGCCACTTGGAGCCAATGGTTAAAAATTACAAGGAAGCTTGGGAAATCCTGGATAATCGGTATAACAACATTATAGGTTACTTGTAACTAGCCATGTAAATACGCTATTACATCTGCCAAACATCACCTCGCTGTCAGCAGCAGCAGTAAAAAATCTTCATGACACGGTGGTTGAAAATTTATATGCATTGAAGAACTTGGGAATTGATACAACAACATGGAACGCAATAATAATTTCAATAGTATTGAAGAGATTGGACAATGAGACAATCGTTCGTAGTAACCAACATACCAGCAAGGGGATTTCAACAAACAAGAGTCGTTTTAGAGCGCCCAAATACTGTTTTATCACTAGCACCAAGAAGAACTTTTGCTGGAATAAGGAAAACATGCATTGTTTACAAGGCGTCACACGACCCCACACGACTAGCCAACAACAACCCTCTGGAGAGAACTTATATTAACAGATCCGAACTACGAGACACCAGCATCAGTTGACATGATTCTAGACGCAGATGAATACGCAAATATTTTAGTGGACGGGGTAATAAAGGCCATGCCAGATCATCCACCAGCTCAAAGAACGGAATTAGGATGGATTCTTATGGGAATGACCAAAACACAACCAATAGAAAAATCGGTATCTTTAACCCTGATATCTCATAATAATTTTCATTTGGAGCTGCGTAAATTTTGGGAAAGTTCGACTGGCAGATGGAAGGTTTGAAGTCACTAGTGGAAAGGAGATTAGAGAAGAATCCTCAATTAAAACAAGAATGCTACAATTTTTTGCATGAATACCTTGAACTAGGACATATGGTTAAAATAAATCCAGGCGACGCTACTTCCAATAACAACATAAGCTACCTACCACACCAAAGCATTCCAATACAACTACCAAGGTTAGAGTAGTATTTAACGCCTCAATGAAGACATCAAATGGAATAAGTTTCCATGACATCCAAATAGTCGGCCCGAGACTGCAACAGGATCTATTTTCCATAATAACAAGGTGGAGAAAATACAAATATGACAGATCTTTGTGACCGATAAACAACAAAATCACCAAAGAATAGTTTGGAGAAGTGATCCACAGGCCCCAATAAGGGAGTACAATTAAGAACAATAACATACGGTACATCTTCTGCCCCATACATGGCCATAAGGTAACTCGCTTTAGATGAGCAAAACACATATCCCATTGGTGGAGAAACCATAGAATATGCAATAAAATAATGCAAATAAATAAAATAATAACAATTACGAAGCATGCTTGATTCTGGAGGTTTCAAACTTCGAAAATGGGCATCGAATAATAACTCTGTCATGGAAGGAATACCGGAAGAACAACGGGAAACCAAACCAACGAGCATAAGTAAGGAGCATAAATCCTTAAAATCTCTGAACATTATGTGGAAACCACAAAATGACGAATTCGAGTTCCAAGTCAACATGAGTTCTGATACGGGTCTACCAACAAAACGAACCATTATATCAGAAATAGCCAAAATTTTCGGTCCACTAAGTTGGTTCTCTCTTACCATTATTGTTGGAGTATCATGGGACGACGAACTACCCGAGGAAATAAAGAAAAGATGGATGAAATACAAATTAAAATTTCACAAGCTGCAGAACATAATAATTCCACGTTGGATCAATACAGATGATAATTACGTCCGAATTGGTTACAAGGGTAGGAAGAAACTACTTAAATATCTTTGAAAACTAAAGTGGCACCAATCAGTCAAATGCAGAGTCTTCCAAGATTAGAATTGTGTGGGGCTTTGTTACTAGCGAAGCTACTAAGGAAAATTTCCGAGGCCATGGGTATTCCAAATATTAAGTTGTATGCCTGGATAGATTCTTGTGCTAGCCTGATTACAAGGACACTCTAGTAAATGGAAAACTTTTTCGCACACAGAATCTCACAAAATCATTCTATTCTTGGGCCCGCTCAATGGAAGCATGTAAAATCCAAAGACAACCCAGCGGATTGCGCAACACGTGGAATAGTCCCTGACACGCTGTAATCATAATTTAAGGTGGACAGGTTCAGCTTGGCTAATAAGCAGTGCTGATCTTACATCGAATACAGGAATAGCAGACACAGAGATAGAAAAGAGGAACAGCAGGGTTCCTGTCCGCAATTACCACAATATTCAATATTAGCGGATCCAATTAAAATTCAAACATTTTTCCATTCTTGGACAATCACGGAGTTCTACGAATTGGAGCCATCTTACGAGTTTACTCTCGATTGGGCACACAAAAGTACTCTGCATGGTGGTGTGAACTTAACACTTGCTTTGATTAGAAAGCAATGTGCGTAGACTTGTAACTCTCACCCCTACAATCATATAGTTATATTGACGTGTCACTATTATCACGTTTATCGACACACAAGGATATTAACTTTGAATATTGATAGAAATTTAAATTCCAATTGAAATATGTATATTGGGTTACGAATGGGTGTGTATACGCAAATATTTGTTTAGAAATTATTTAAATATTTTCCGCAACAATATAAACGGCATGATATAGGATGTGCTGCATAGTATATTCGTCCACGCATCGACCATTAACACGTTAGAATTATTTTGGTAAATTTCTATTATATCGCCTGCATTCAGTTTCAGTTCGCGTTTGGTTCCATAAGGTTGGATAAATTATGTTGACGGTAAAAAAAATTTGTGAACGAAACAAAATTATGTTGCCCGAAATTCGAGAATATACTGAAAATACTACAATTCATGGCATTAAATATTTGGGCGAGAAACGTCGGCCGCTGCACGAGAAATGTTTTTGGATAATCATTTTCATAATTTGTTTCACCATTCTGGGAGTTTTTATGAACGATTTGGTCGAGAAATGGAAACAGCGGTCTGTGATTTTGGTGGAAGATTTAGAGCCAACGCCCATTTTCGATATACCATTCCCAGCCGTAACAATATGTCCGCAATTAAAAATTAAACCAAAGCATTTTGATTATAACAAATTTACGGAAATGGCCGAGAAGATGTCATTCGAAGATCCGAATTATGTGATGAAATTTGAGCTCGCTCAGCAGTTGTGCACCTATGAGAGTGTGAAAATGTTTCGACGACGATTCTCGACGTCAAAATTTAATTTTACATATTTAACCCAGTCACACATTGATCTGTTACATGAGGTATACGTTTTATAATTTTTGGTTACGGGCATTTACTAATAAGTTGTTTTTGGTTTCTAGCTAACGGCAGAACTTAGTGAAGTAATACATTTTGCCCAATTTCAAAATGAATTTTTGATAAAATATGACGGTTTCGAACAAAACACACTCTTTTCACCAATTTTAACCAATGATGGTATTTGTTATACATTCAATTTGCCTGCCGAAATTTTGCGTAGCGATAACTTACAAACCGATTATCCCTACTACAATATCGCTCATACAATAAAAGGATGGGACTACGAAACAGGATATTTCGATTTTCCATCATTTCCACGAATATCATGGGCTGGTGGTTTGCCCAACAGTTTAAAATGTAAATTGACCGCATCGCAAGACGATTTATATACGCATTGCCAACCGACTAATTTGGGATATAAAATTGTGCTACACTCACCAACCGAGTATCCAAGCACCATTGTCAACTATATACCAATACATCATAAAACCATGGTAAAAATACTTGTTAAACCTAAAATCATTAAAACCTGTCCGCGATTGCGAAGTTATACGCCACGCCAGCGTCAGTGCTATTTCAACGATGAACGACAACTACAATTCTTCAAATTTTACAATCAGATCAATTGTAAACTGGAGTGTTTTGCCAATTACACACTTGCACGATTCAATTGTGTGCATTTTTCATTTCCACGGTTGAACAGTACTGCAATATGCGGTGCAAATATCGATTTTCAGCAGCTCCAGGCCAGCGGTGAAAATATTAAATCGTTTCATAATTTTATCAAGAAATTTCCAAATGAATTGAATAATTCGAATGGTGTACCTGTGGTGAAATATAATTTCAAGTGTGATTGCTTACCCGAATGCAATGCCATCGAATACGAGTACACAACGGAGACGGAGAATTATGAGTATGATAAATTAACTAATTTATCGAAGCTGATTGCACACGTTTCATTGGATATATTTTGGGGCGAGACAAGCATCACGGGGTACACGCGAAAGCAGTTGTATACATTCGCTGATTTGGTTTCAAATTTTGGTGGCCTATTGGGACTTTTTATTGGCGCATCGATACTAAGTGTTTTTGAAATTTTATACTTTTGTGTAATCCGGCAATTTGGTAAACTATAAAGAATTATTTATATAGGGACCTGTGATTGTTGAATAACGAATTTATTATGATATAAACAATAAAAATTGAGACACACTGCATTGAAAGGACCTGTTACCAGTTTTTTCCTTTTGAATTTAATTTATTTTAGTGTTCCTGGGCTGATATTTACAGATCTTACAACACACATTTTGGCAGAGAACAGCTTGCATCAGTTCAACATTCGACAACATTAGCTTTCTTGGGGTTAATGAGAACTGGAGAGATTATTTTGCCAACGTTAGAGATATTACTTATAGGACTTCGACCATTCATCATCATTTACCCATCACAGACGTGGCCAGAAAATTGAAAACATGAGATATTATTATATTCCTAAATGATTATTCTTTGTTCGAGCTACTGCGCCGATGAAAAGTTTTTGTCATAATAGTAGGAGTAAGGGCTGCCTTATGGTCAAGTTGAATAAGGTCTATCCGATTGTGAGAAGAGAGAAAATTAGTTCTCGAAAAAATGTTGAGAAAGTCGATACAATATAAAATTTGATGACCTTGTAGACTAGCTCCTGTTCGGTTGAATTTGGTGGTAATATTCAAAATTGAATGTACCTGACTCGATATGTTCCGTTAGTCATAGCATATTCTCCGTAAAGAATGTGATGTTTAGTTTCATAAAATCCAATCGAATAAGATGGCTGAACCATGTCGATAGAACTGTATTAAAAATAAACAAACTCTGTGTAGCCCGGCTCTCCAAAAAATCCTGGAAATATAGACAGTATTGACACAAAGAAACGTTGGTCTCTCTATTCGGGTCATTAGGCTTAAGCAGAGCAATAGTAAAACGTAACGGTACCCAAGCACGAATATATCTGGTTCCTAGAAAACAACATCAGTATCTCTAAGATAATGGTATTTCGCCGAACGCAAGGTGGAAGGTTCTAAGCCTAAAAGAAACAAATCCCAGGAAAAATGTTACAAGATTGAGAAAAGGACGAAGCTCCATGCTCCTGTCATGAGACCTTTCAGTGATGTAGTGATGTGCTTAAGGATTAACTGGTTGTGGCATTGACTGACTGGGCACAAGATGATGCGTGGAAGGAAGTTTGAAGAGGGGGCCTATTTCGACATGTCGAGATGGAGGTTAGCACATGAAGTAAGTTAAACTGATTGTCCGTGCTGACGAAAGAATTCTGTTTTTATATTTTGTTGCCAAACAGTCAAAGGCTGACTAAAGGGCAGCTGTTATGTCACTATAAAAAAGGAATCGGTGACTGCATTGAAAGAAACTAACGGTACTATTAATTATGGTTTCAGTACAGTCACACTCATGTCTATAACCTGGACGCTCTGGTGTCACGGATATTCAGGTAAAGTCAATGGAAGCTCTCTGGACAGTTACTGAGTTGTCTATATTATTGGAGTCAATTCACGGACAATCGGAGGACTCTGTATTTGAGCAGGCTTCGTATACAATACCGTGGTGGAGGTAAAGCAATCTGAATGTTAAATTAAAATGTGTTGGAAGACACACATCCCTTTTCTGACCATTCACATCTATAATTTAAAATGGACATGAAATCTCTTAAAAGTCTAATCTATAGAAACAGGAGGAGGGACGACTGAGATGCATGTAATTCAGTACATGTTCCAGTATTAAAATTTTAACACAAGAACTTGCTCAACTTTACCAACTGTCTAACTCTCTACAAATGTTAAGATCTAGTCGCCTAGTGGGCCGTAGGGGTAAATTTCGACAACCTTACTGGTGCAAATAGATCAAACAACCCGATCAAAAATTATAAGAGGCTTTTTAAAAAGGCATGGAAACAGCTACCATCGACAGCTACTCCTAAAAGGAACTCCTCAAAACATATAAATACGAACCAAGAACAGACCTTGAAGATTATACTGTAGTAACAACTAGGGGTCCTTAAGTCCTAAGTTATTTTCAACGACCGGATGGTATATGGATCCTAGTAGTGATTAGTGTAGTAGTGTAGAATCTTTGGAACTAATATTAATTAACTTAGTCATTCTAATCCTAGAAGTCTGTTTCAAAAATAATAGTATTCATGTCACATTATCAAAAGATAATCGCATGTCCATAGCTAGGGCAGGAATATCAAATACTAAGAGATTGGTTCATCACTGGCAGTCTGATGAAGTCCTCTGCTATAGACGATTTGTAAATAAAGGATTTTCCAATAAGACGATTGATTTTGATATTAAAAAATAACGAGTATTTTCTAAGAGAAATCAATAAATGTGTATTTCATTGTCAAGAGGAAGGTATGCCATTAACATTTGAAAACAATATCAGCCAAATGGCCGCCACCGCTACGCTTGCAACACCATATCTTTTTCATGAAACTGTCCATGACCAATTCGCACCGACCAAATAGCGCAGTGGTTAAAGCTGCGACGTTTGGATCGGGAGGAACCGGGTTCGATTTTTCATCTCCCGATTACGATCGGTGATTAAATTGAAAACATCTATGACGCTCTGTTGGACTGTAGAACTCATGGGCCGACCCATCTTCCATATCACTGTACAGGGTGACATGGAGCTATGCAATGCGCAGATGGTATACTATACATGTGTGAATGGGATGAATGGGTTGAATGAATTAGTGTGAATGTGGGTATTGCACCGTGGGCCCATTAGTGGCATTGAGTGCTGGAGTAAAATCCGCCCAACTTTAATTTTTATTTTTATTTTAATTCGCACATTTGCGGCTGTATGTCCTCGATAACTTTACGAATTCCATCTTTAAGGTCTTAAATCGATCGTGGAGCATTGGCATAGACCTTATCTTTCACGTGGCCACAAAGAAAAAAATCTAAAAGTGTTAACCTCTTCGAGAAATAACACGATCAGGAAACTTTTCTTGCAAAATTGCGATTGTTTCGTTACTGGTGTGGCACGTAGCGCCGTTTTGCTGAAAATAAACGTCGTCCACATCAATATATTCCAATTCCGGCCATACAAATCATTAATCATTACTCGGCCGCGCAATTCGTTCACCGTATCAGTTGCTTCAGCCTCATTTTCGAAAAAGTAAGGACCAATCATAGCACCAGTTCAAAAACTGCACCAAACAGTGATACGTTGAGGATGGAGAGGCTTTTCAACAATCATTCTTGGATTTTCTGAGCCCCAAATGCGATAATGCTGCTTATTAACGTAGCCTCCGAGGTGAAAATGGGCTCATCACTATGAATATGATTTTTTGATGAAAATCGGGATCATTTTGATTCATTTGAAGGACCCGATAATGCCTCTCGCATCAAATTATTTATAGCTTGAGGAAGCATTCCAAATAGACTAAAACTGCTAATGCTTCGTCAACAGCTCAACATAATTTCAATGAGTAGAAGCATAAAATACAAATTGTGGTATGGCTATATGGATCAGTTTGGGTCTATCTCTGCCTTCTTTTGTCCAATGTAAACTGATACCAAAAATTTTCTTGTGAAAATAATATTGAACCTTATCAATTTAACTTGGATGAACTATCGATCATATTGCTAATTAAGCCTGGTTATATAAATTCTCGAAATCAATTGGACCGAGTAATTGAAGTTGAATTATATTTTCTGATTATTAACAATCGATTAAGTTCTAACTTCTTTTATTTATCTCCAAACTCCACTTCAGCCGAGTTTAAACTTCGAGTAAGTATACTAGTTAATAGTAATTAGCGGTAAGATATGGGTGGTTTACCCGAACATCCATCCCTATATAATCTCGTTCCAATTGATTTTCAAAAATTGTAAACCCTATACGTCGACCGGCTCTCATAATCTCAATCCCATGGAGTTTAATTCACGAGTGCGGATGAAAACCGTGGAATTATAAATAAAAAAGGTCCGGTTGCCCAAGCCACTGAACAGCAAATTTGGCGTAAAACGTAACATCGATAAGTTTATGTTGGCTGAAATGTTTGACTCCTACGTCATTAAATAACGCAACATTATGCAGTGGCAGCGTGAATATACACTAAGATCTTCAACTTTCAAACGATGTATTGCTTGTGGTTTGATTATTTTGTTAAAATACAGAAGGGAAGCATTATGAAGAAATGTAGCTAAAGATGAGGGTTGTTCAGCATCCTTTTTGTGTTTTATCGTATAATTTAGAAATGTGCAAGATTATTCTTTTTAAACTTTTATACCCACCTTTCAAACAACACATCGCTCACTGATACATCCATCAATTTCTCCCTAAAATACTTTATTTACAAGTCTTTAAAATTACATCTGGAATTTCATAATTATCACTATGAATCTCAATCAAATTATGTGCACTTCGTCATTTGGCGCAGTACACAAAAATAAATAATTTCAAAGAAGCTTAATATAGAGGCGCCCATGAAAAGTCCCAACAATCCACCAAAATTTGATATCAAATCTGAGAATGTATAATATTGCTTCCGTGTCTTCCCCGTAAATTTCGCCTCTTTCCAATAGATCTCCACTCTAGCTGGGGCAAACAGTTTAGCTTCGCTATCGTTCCACACATGTTCGATGGCCGACTGAAGCTTTTCGTATTTAAAATGTTCAGTACTTATTTTATATTCGTATTCGATGGAATTACACGCGGGCAGGCAATCGCACATAAAAACGTTGGTTCCATCCGTGTTTTGAACAAAATCCGTGAATTCATGATCGTTCGGAAAATCTTCCAAATAATTGATTAGCGTATCCAAACTGTTGACCATTTCGTATAGATGTAAAAAATGTAGATTGCCGCCACATATTGGTGTGCCGGTGCTGCGTGGAAACGCAAAATGCACACAATTATAATGTTTGATCGTATAGTTGGCGAAACACTCGAGTTTACAATTGATACGATTATAAAATTGGAAATACTGCAATTTGCGTTCACCGTTGAAGTAACATTGTCGCTGCTCCACTGTATAGCTGTGTAAATCCTTCGGTGTTGTAATCATTTTTGGTGTTACACCAATTTTAACCAAACTTTCGTGATTCACCGATATGTAAGACTCGAACGTGGTCGGATAGACGGCCGGCGAATGTAGAATCACTTTATAACCGACTTTTGTTGGTTGGCACAACGAATTTAAATCGGGCATAGACGAGGAGAGCTCTATCCGAAGGCCGGAAACTTCGCCAGCCGAACACGATCGTCTCGGAAATGTACTATTTGCCGAATAGCCTGTTTCATAATTCCATCCTAGGATCGAGTGCGATATATTGTGATATGGATACTCTATTTGTAATGTTTCGTTTTTGAGGATTTCCGATGGCATGTTGTATGTATAGCATAATCCTTCGTTCGTTAAAATCCAGGCAAAATTTTCAATTTTTTCTGGAAACGACCAGTTAAACGTTCGGCAACTGTTTGGCATTTCCATGCGTTCGAACGTGTCCCAATGCGATGGTGAAACCTATATATATATACAAGGAATACATTTATTTAATGCATTGGCTCTAATTATGTATATTTAAAACCTACTTACTTTATGCAACAGTTCAATGTGTGACTTGGTTAAATATTTATCCAGTTTGCGATTTTCAAATTCCTGTGTCGTTGTGTAGTGACATATTTGTTGGGCGAGCGCAAATCTTTTCACATACTCATTAAATGGCTTCAAAGCCAGTTTCTTCTTTTGTTCGAGCTCGTAGAATTTCTCGTACGTAAATTCGTTTACTTTAATTTTAGTTTGCGGACATATTGTAACGGCGGGGAATGGTATTTTAAAAACTGGTGTAGGTAGCTCATCCTCGACCAATATCACTAAATGTTCTTCATACTTTGTTAGAATTTGTTTCATAAAAATTCCCAGAAATATGAAACAAATGATAAATATCACGATCCAATACATTTTCTCGATAAACGGCCGCTCCTTTTTGCCCAAATATTTTACGCCATGCAATGTAGAGTTTTCGGTGTATTCCGTTAAATCAATAATCACGGGTTCGATTCGATGATAAAACGTTTTTCTTTGTGTGTCGGTACGCCTGTATTGATTTATATTTCAATGCACATGATTAGAAAACATGTATATGATTATATAATTCGAATATTGTGTGTTTGGGTATTTGTAAGTGTTTGTTTATGTGCCTACCTTAGAGGTTGTTCACTAGCCATGTTGATTGAATTTGTTTGATTAATTAAAAAATAGCAATTTTCGCTGTTTTCCTCGTCACAAATTAAATAAAACTAAACGATATTGACTGGCTGTGTTTAATAAATTGTAAATAAAAATAAAATTTATATTAACCCTATCGTGGACACGACGTTATCATGCAACACTATTTATACTTACAATATATATTTAGAAGAGCGACCAGATACGAACAAGATTGGTTAACTAAATTTACATCAATGTTGCAAATATCTTGATAGATTAAAATGTGTCGGGACCGCGACCACCAAAGTGATAACAATTTCGACAGCTATAACAATAACTTTTATCTATGTACATAATATTTTATTCCGCCACGAGTGATTATAATGATGTGGTTAGCATGGGAGAAATATAAAATGCATATATTAGATATAACGGTTACATCGCGTTTTTAATAACTCTCGTCTGAATAGTATATTTATAAAGGGGTGCTCGCGATAATTTTACGTATACCCACTTATACAGCTCAAACTTGAAATGTCACAACATAAATACATATGTTTCAAGCATATCTATACAAATTATAATAACATCGCGTTACTCATCTATAAATCTCGTTAGAGTACATCTACATAAAATTAAATTTGTTGGATGTGGTCCAATTGACGACAAAAAAAAATACACGAAATACACTTAAACGGTGGCAGCGATAGTTCTTCGTCACATTCGACAACATATATTTCACACATTTCTTAACAAATACGAGAGAAAATTTTAATTTTGTTGTTGTATAATTACAATATTCAGTTGGGAACGTAATTGTTTAACGCACGTGCTGTATATGCAAATGGGATGATGGTATCTTTTATTGGTTTTCCACAATAGACTCGCGAGCATTTAAATAATTTTTCGTTTGCCATAATGTGGGGCTCAGGAGGTCAAATTATTAGTTTTTAATTATCGACACGAGTCCAATTAAAATAGTTTCTAAAGTAAATTTTAATTGTTAATTAAATTAATGTTTTCTATTGCAATTGTAAAATGATGTATCAGGGCCTGTTCGTTTCTCGTTTTGGTTTCATTCGTTTGTCAAATTCATTCAATACTACTGCCTGAACCTTTGATTTTTAATAATTCAATCAAATGATTCATCCAAATATCGAAAAATGTGGCTCACCGAGGTGTAATTGCTAGCTGCGTCTTCATATGACATGGACTGGGTAATCAACCTCTCCAATACTGAGCTGGTACTCTTTACGAGGAAACACAAAATCCTAGTAGTGGATCCTCTTATCTTAAACAGTAAACTTAATTGGAAGCATACAACATGTTAGACACGCAGTTAACAGGCCTACTATAGCTATATGTACTCATGTAGGAGCGCCATTGTTCGCAAACTATGGGGCCTGGAACCAGCACTAGTATACTAGCTTGTCACCATGCGCACCATTAAGATCCATACTCATGTATGAAGTGAGTGTGTGGTAAAAAGAGTTGACTATATTCAAGCGGGACGCGCTTTAGAGATCATGTTTCACCTTCTTTCGATTGATTTCGATTGATTTCGGTAAGCAGATGCCGGGCAATATGGATATACTCGGCTATCGGCTCAGTGGAAATGTCTTCACACTGCAGGCCATTCGAAGAGGCCATATCTCACCTACACTCCACATACTTTATGCTTCAAGATAGGTTTCCGAACCCATTTGTCCTCTATAAGAGAACCTTGCAAGAGCGGGTTACTATCGGAATCCAAAGCTATCCAAATTTGCGAAAATATTTCTGTTCGTTTCCCAGCCCGATTGAGGAGGCCCAGGACTTGGTTGAGACATAATGTGGTATCCTCGATTGATATGGCATTCTAAGTGAACTCAAGTTGCTGGAATCATTTTTCCTGACGTGGCGTTGGGTGGCCACTTATTCTCTTAATGAGAAGATATATTCACTCGAATGTCTAGGGGAACTGCAGGGCGGATGCACTAACTAGGCATGGTAAAACTCTCCAACTGCAATCAAAAAGGACAAGCAAGGAGAGACCTATTACAGCGCTTAAATTAACGCTTACGCTATGCATAAGTAGCTCTGATTGGTTCCACTCAAAGTGATATCACATTGGACCGTTACCGGTCTATCTATCCTAACCTAAACTAATCTGCGTCTTTATATGTTTCGTCGTCACGATATATATATTTTGCATATTTTCCAAGAAATGGAAAATGGACCGTGATTAATTAAGGGACAGAGCATTTCCATGCCACACACCCGAGTTAACTGCAAAAATTATCGAAATAATTTTTGAAATGTCAGTTCTTTCAGGCATACGCTCCCAGTAGAGGCCGGTTTCATCCACATTAAAAACTTGTTCTGGGAGATATCCACCGCTTTCAATGAGTTTTTTCAGAACGGTAGGATTCGCTAGAGTGGCATTTGCATCGGCACTAGCTGCTCCATCTCTCATCTTTGTATTGTGTAAATTATGTCGATTTTTAAATAAAAGGTTGTTTTAAATTGGTCCGTATTCAAAAGTCTCATCATGCGTACTGTAAAGGGAAATCAGTATAGTCACAGCTCTGGACGCCCTGGTGCGTACGATTG
Source organism: Tipula unca (assembly GCA_951394425.1). NCBI lineage: Eukaryota > Metazoa > Arthropoda > Insecta > Diptera > Tipulidae > Tipula > Tipula unca. Next base: position 173,172,217 of record OX596380.1, on the reverse strand, counting down.
AGAAATCAATATACTCGCAAGAGATTTGTATGGTAGTGTTTCTCAATATTGAGGGCAATTCTGTTGATCAATCATATGCTGTTAAGCAGGATAGTTAACTTGAAACTGGCCAAGTCCATCATTAGGAGAAGGGTGGTTAAGAAAACCCTGCAGCGAGGTGTTCTGTCGCCTCTTCTCTATACAGCAATTAAAGGGTTTCTATTGGAGCTGGAGAATGAGAGATAGCTTTGGAGTGATTGCTAATGCAGATGACATAACGATAGCAGTCTCTGGAAAATACGATTAAGGAGGAAATCCAAAATACCCTCCTTTTCCTCACAACCATCATATTTTGAAAATATAAAATACGGTAGTAGACCCACTAACCTCCATTCCGCCAGCTTTGATAACTTTTTTGACCGTTGGAACTTCCGCAATTTAAATAAATGTGTCGTCTTTGCCAACTTTTCTAAAAGGCTAGAACGGGGGAAAAAATTGGCCAAACTTCTGTAGGGACGGCTATTTTCTCAAAACAATTAAGTTTATTTGTCTTGTTGGCGACCACTGTGCCACTATAAATAAATAAATATGTGCGCCTTTACCAACTGCTACATTTATATATATTGTGGAAATTTCAACGGTCAAAAATATCAACGCTTGCACAATGGTGACCAATAGGGTCTCAAACTCAATCGCTATGAGAAAATATGTGAGCGGGAAGCTTAGAGTAATTACGAGTCAAAATCGGTTAAAATTAGGTTTTTCCACTAATTTTTAGGCTGTATTCAGTGCCAAATTATGGACATTCTGACATGAACGACGTCATTTCATCTCATGAATTCTGCAATATTAACAGAAGGTGAGAGTTTTGATTATGATCATCCTAATTGAAATCAAAGATGAAATTCTGTTGCATCTGGCTTCTGTTTGAATTAGTATACCTTGCGATCCAAACGTCACAACTTAAAGCACTATGTGCTATTTGCCAGATGTAACTCGAATGATATGCCGAGATTGCAAAATAATCATCTTAATTGCGCTTAATTTCGAAAATTGCAGGAATGCTCTCAAATTCAAAAAAATTCCACCATAAATTCAAGGTCATCATGTACATATTCAAAATTTATCGAGTTCACGTTCGTCTTGGATCGATTGAATCAATAAAAGGAAAATACAATGATATTCGAAACCGAATTTTGAAATTTCTGAATTTCATTAAATTTTTCGAAATTTGGAAACATTTTATAAATAAAAATTCAATATCGTGAGTTGAATTCTCAATGCATCTCTTTTAGTTATGATAAATTGAATTACAACTGCCCAGGCTAAGGTTCTATTGAAAGCTTACAACTAAATTTAAAAATTTTAGTTATTGTTGTTCGAAATTTTGAAAAAATTTAACTTTGGGGAATTTCAGAAGTTTTCAATATTTAAAATCGAAGTTCTGATTTTTCAGATTTTTTGAAAATGCGATGAAATTTGATTCATTATTTAGTGAATTTTAACAACTCATGCAAGTTTGTTAAATCTCCAAAATTTTGTTTTAATTCTCAAAATTTGGATTATGTCTAGTTAATTTTCTTGAAATTTGTGGGTTTGGAATATTTTAAAAATTGGAGAAATGCTTTTAAATCCTTTTTCCGTCACACATTGAAGATATTCAGATTTTTTAAATTCAATATTTCAAATTTTAAATATTATGATTAGAGTCGTATTCGCGGAAATTAGTTTCGAAATTTTTTGAGCCTTAAAATTTAAAAACATTTTCAAAACCGATTTTTACCGAATAATATTTAAATAATATTATTTCGAGTACGCATACAGTATTGTAAACGTCACACAATTCGTACAATTTTATTTTTGTTCAAAAGAATATTCAATTAATTCTTAGAGTAAATAATCTTTCATCAAATTTTTTTATTAATTTTTACAAATAAAATATAATTTGATATCCTTACAGTAAAACGGGCCCTGGAGCCCAGGTATTTAAACTATCATAAGAAATGTGGAAAAATGTATTTGGATAAAAATTTAAATCTTTATAAATTTAATTCCTGAAATCATGTTTTAATATAATATTTAACCAGCACTACCTCAGTAAACCTCCACAGTGCCATAACAAAATATATCAAAATTAGCAATCGGCCAAAATCGTATCCTATATACGAATGACGGCAATCAGTAATTATCAATCAAAATATATATTTTAAAAAATTATTTAAACCAATATATTCTACGAAAAAAAAACAGGGCGTTGTTTTTTTTCATAATGGCCATTAATCTAAAATTTGTTACATATTTATAAATGTCATTTTTAGTTATGGTAGCAGATATAACAATTTTTGTTAACTTTCAGCTCCTATAAGAAGTGTTTATTATAAAATCAAAACAACGTCCTAATTTTTATTTTCATGCAGTTGTAATTGCATAAATATATTAATAAACGACAGAATCCTTGTTTGTCGAGCAATTCGGAATTTTTTGAATTCATCATTATGATAAATAATTGGGGTTCAGATATTGAGCGCTATTCGCGAAAATTATTCAAATAAGCCTTTTTTCAGCATTACAATCGTCCCACTGTAATTTACGTTCATATATACATAAACAACAAGAAATATGATTTAAGAGAGAAATTAATTTTATTCTGAGAACCTGCATGGATTTCTTTATTATTGCACATTGCGTTAATCACGCCGAAAATTGTAAATTTACTAATTTTAAAATACATTGACCGATGTGTGTGCTGCGCTACACTTTTCTAATTTTAGATCTTATAGTTATTTTAGTATTTTAATTATTAGTATTCACCGAGATAAACTATACCTGCTAATCTTATGTTATTTTGAAAACTCAAACCTATTTAAGGAATAAATTTTAATTACTAAACAAAGTTACGATATGCAAAAATTAACCCAGTATATTAGATAATGATCACAATATTTTATCCACATATGCTAACCACACACTGTATATACGCACACACTTATGAATTATTTATTTGTTCTATACACTTTTATTGCACTTCCAAATCAAGTTTTAAGCCACATATCGTTATTAAAACCGATATCAAACAATTATATATAGATTTACAAGATATTCAATGCCACAGTCGTTATCTCTGTATACACGCCGGTAATAAATTTTGTATGTACAAAAATTGTATTCACAATTTTATAGACTTGAACATGGACTGAAGTTAATTGATTTTTTTTTTGGTTCGCGTATTAATATTAAAAATACTGATTCATAACTGATAACTATCAGCCCATTATCATTTAAATCCAACCTAGCACGCAACGACTAATCTAGAAATTCCGCTAATCGCCGTGGTTTTACATAAAAATATTATAACATTCTCTTTGCTCGATAAAGTGATAATGAATTATTGTGTTCAGTTGATTAGAAATTAACTGAATAAATATACAAATGAGAGAGCGGTAATTGATTTTAATTAAAGGATTTAGATTACATAATATTGTGTATATATTCGTAGTTATTTGTGGTTACCGTGTGTCTCAATTTTATACGATTTTACCACGATTTTTGAGTTCCGCGCTGTCTCCCATAATTTATGAATTTTTAACAATCGTTTTCTGTTTTCTTCGAACGAGCAGGCAGTTCAAAAGAAGTAGTCACCACTTTGACCTTGACAATCAATAACTTCATTAACTTTGTCAGATGTAACCACCATACATCGAGATCGACAATTTTGGTTAGATGAAATTCCACTTGGCAAATTTACGAGTGAAATCAATTTTCAAATAGATCGAACACATGAAATAGAGTTCGTTAGCGGTTTCAATACTCAAAGAAAGCGCTACCGAGTTATCCAACACATATAGTTTGCTTTTACACTGACTTGGGTGTGTGAATCTTTCAATACGTTTAGATAGCAGTCACCAATAAATTTCTATAATAAGGGCAAATTCTCCGTTACAGTGATTATTGTCAAAATATAAACATAAGATGGCCTAACATCATTCCAACCCAACCAAACTCCAAACTGAAATACAATCCTAAAGACGATCAAAACTACTTGTGTGAAGTTTGTCCTAATACTGTCGTAAATTGTTATGCCTGACAATGTACATCCTTGGTTCAGTAGGGGAATTTTTAAAAACATCTCTGCCCTAATCCCACTTATGTTCTAAATTCGGCAAGCACTTGATGTGTTCGATCTGCCTGCATAAAAAAAGCAATGCAGAGCTCTAAGCGTGGGAACGTAGTTTCTCGTTATGTAGTTACTCTCTGGTTCGAGCGGTAACAATTTGACCGAACACATCTTATTATGGCTCATAGTTTCCATCAATCATTTTCTTTCGATTAGTCTGACACAAATGTTGTTGATCGATTTGAGGTTTTCAGTACAATCCCGCAGATGTATACTGATCGACCCGAAAAATGATTCTCAATAATAATTAAGTAATTTAATATTTTACATCTTGAACCTATGATCATGTATATGATCCAGTGAAAAGTGCATCTATATACAGACATATAGATACATGTCCCTATGAATGCATCTAGAGATAAATGTTGCAGATAGCACTGCTTGAACAATGAGGATATCATTCATAGATTTTCCCAAAGTCATCATATTCTAAGTTAGGTCAGGTTTGGGTGGCCATCCTAATGGCCATCCTAATGGCCATCCTAATGGACTAGAGTTTACCAAAAAGCGTTTTACCAAAAACACTGCAAAAGTTGGAAAGACGAAAAGACCGGTTGACCCCTATTGTCTCACAGAATATTCAACAGCCAAGAAGAAGCTTATCGCCCCATTGTCCATAACCGTCTTATTCACCCAGTCCTCTCTGGTGGGAAACTCAGTTTGGAATCTCACCTCAACATATGACGAAGCGATAGCGGTAATTATCTAGACGGTTATTTCAGGAGTGCCCCTGTATGCACGGGATAGATGAGTGCCCCATATTGAGGGCACAGGTTCACATCGATATAACCGCAAGATCCAAATGTGTGAGATGAAAAAGAATCTCCAGAACTTGGGGAGGTTTGCCCTGACAGCTCCACTTATACTCAAGCAGACCGTTCTTTGGACTTCTTTGGAGTTTATAGGTTTGTCCACTTAGACGTAAAGCCAGTGTACTATGTTGGGCTAGATACCTCATCTCTTTCTAATGGCATTTTTGTAGGAGTATAGCGCTACAGTACTTTTCTTTACTCTTTGTAAGATGTGTGGTTTCCAGCTTAGCTTGTAGTCCAAAAGTAGCCCGAGGTATTGCGCTCTATCCGTAAAGATCAAGCGAGTACGATTTAATATTGGCTGGACACACTGAGGAAGCTTTTGCTTCCTGGTAAAGAGGACCAGCTCCACTTTCTGTGGGTTTGCGTTCAGTTCAAAGCTGCTGGTCTACTCAGAGAGATAGCCGATTGCGCGTAGGCAACCACCGTGAAGCATTGCCGTCATTAATGACCAAATTCTAAAGAACGGGAGATAAAACCCCACCATGCGGTAAATCTCTGCTCACGGTAGATGCTCCACTCAGATGAGCTGTCACGATCCTGCCACTAAGCATTTGATCTATCTAGCCTCTGAGTGATCCGTCTAGCCTCAGTCTGACGTTGCTAAAGGCCCTTTCTATATCCAAGAAAGTTACCAAGGAATATTCTTTATATTCAAATAACTTCCCAATCGGGCCAATAATAAAATGAAGCGCTGTTTCCACCGATCGTCCCTTACAGCAAGCTTGTTGAGATCTCGATAGCTCGCCCGGCTTGATTGAGCTTCTGATGTAAGCTTTTATTTGTCTTCTAGGGATTTTAATAGAAAAGAGGATACGCTTATAGGCCTAAAGTTTTAGGAATAGCAATGAGAGCTTTTCCCCGCCTTAGGTATAAATAATACTTTTACTTCAGTATATTTACTAGAAATGTGATCAAAGTAGTAAGTTGCCATTGAAGAAGACTCCCAGCCAGGGTAGGATTGTCCATAGTTCGCTGGATATCTGCAGGATAAATGCCATCAGGCCCTGCCCCAGCTCCAAAGATTCCTCACTACATGGTGTTGGAGATAACCATCCGGTTGTTGGATATAACTCGGGATGGAAGGAATAGAACATGGTCGCCTCCGAGGACTCCTGTTTATTACACAGTAGAGCCTCTAGGCTCTTGTTTTAGCTGCTTTATGCTCGTACTTGTAAGTTTTGAGTACTTCTTTATAGCTGTCCCAATCTGCAGTAGCATCTGTGTTGCTAGCTTTCTTGAAAAGTCTCGCGTACTTTTTAGTTTTTTCGATCATCATGTGGCCGAAACTTACCCAAAGTCCTTCTGATAGGACATGCGCCTAACATAGCTTTATTAAAAGCACCAGAGAGCTTGTTTACTAGAATATTAAGTTCCAGTATAGATGCAGGTGGGTTTGGTACCGACACCGGTAATGTGTTACCAAGTATGGTTCTAAAATCCCGGTCAGGTTTCTTCCTATTCCTGAAGGATGGTTTGCTAGTGGGTTAGTAACCACTTTATACTGGAGGTAGCAATGGTTTGAAAAGTAATGGTCTTCGGACACATTCCAATTCAATACCCTCTTCTTAATAAAATCTAAGACAAGTGTGATGCCTAGCACTTTTTGTCTATTCTTAGTAATGAAGTTTGGCTTACGCCCGATATTACATATAATTCGGTTACTACGTAAAATAAAACCAAGAAGTAACTCACCTCGCCTGTTGATATTTGTACTTCTCCAGATTGAGTGATGCGCATGATTTTGACATCTTCGAGTCCACAGATAGAGTCTACTGAGCGTCCTCCGGAATGCTCTGGACTTCTGGGTCACCAACACCAGGCGGGACTCCACAAGAGCTATCCTGAAGATGCCCCAGATCTATCGGCTTCATCGTGCATAAGGCCTTCTCCACCTTCCTCCAGTTATGGGGGTAAGAGTAATATTACTCTCATCTTCCTGAGGCCTGTCAATAACTGCCATAATCAGATGCTCCTACCACGTTAAAGAGCTTAATGGCAGTCTCAGAAATCTTTTCTATTTTGCCTCCGTAGGCAAGTCGTCCTCAGATCTCTGCCTTTTGAGTAAGAGATCTCAGAAGAACCCTCCTGCTTCGGTTTCGTGATACTTCTTGCGCACGCAAGCGTTTCCTTGTCTCTATCCGTTTTCTGCTTCAACGAAATGTTGTTGATCTTGGTGATCATGCACCAGGCCCTTCCTGGTCTGGTAGTTTGGCACTTGCGGGCTAGAATTTGTTCCTTTTCCCTTACAAGTATGAGTAATAAGTACGGTTGAACAATGGGTCGGCTCGCCCATGAGTTCTACATTCCAACAGACATCCAGTTAATTTAGTCACCGATCGTATTTGGGATTTGAAATTTTTTTGCGAACCCCGCGTTTGTTGGGATTTGAACCTGATACCTCTGGATTCAAAACTTCACAGCTTTAACCTTTGGCTCAGCTATAAAATTTAAAATAATTAATTATTTAATACACAAACTCTCAAATTAATCTTTATTAAATTGTATGCCATCTATTATGCAATAGATTAACTATATTACTAGCAACAATAATATACCGCAAATATCGGTTTTATAAGTTTCATTGCCACGTACGAGTACATCATATATTTAGATAATGAACGAATTCAAAATTTTAAAAAATTTATGATTTTAAATTTTTTAAATAATTCAGAAAGAATAATAAATTATAGAAAACGTTAAACAGGCATACACTAAAATAAAAAAAAATGTCGCTTGTAGATTAATTTAAAAATATCATGGGCACCACCACATCGCTGCGAGATGATTGATTCAACTCATTCATTTGGTTTAACTGCCCAATCACATTTTAAATTGTTGGACGTAATCCAAAATATTAAATATGAATTATGTATATATTATGTATGTTTAATCAAAAACAACCAAACACACATGATGACATCATATACATGCTTTCGTTAATGTAACAATATTTTTTTTATTTTATTTGATTCACATCTACCTCATTCTAATGGTTTTAAATTAGTTTAAATTAACAAAACCTTAATGTAACACAAACAAAAACTTCAAATCAAATAAATAAGATTTTTTTTAAGATTTTCATTCATAAATTTATTTATTTGTTCAAATTCAAACAGGTGGTATAGTCACACGAAATAAATGTCGAATGAATTAAATAGAATTGGTTGTATCTGTACGGCTATAAATTATATTTGGCGTTTATAAATTGGGGTCCAGCATCCATACATGAATCAAGTTATCTATGATATCCATAATGGAAAAATTAATTTTTATTGCACTGCAAACCAACTACTGGGCAGTCACTAATAGCTTATTAGACTCAGCTCAACAGATAATCAATTAATATAGACAATATGTTTTAACAAAACGTACAAATTTTACAAATAAATTACCAGAATGTTGGCAATAGTTTATTTTTTTATTAAAAAATGAAATCGATTGGCTGATGAAAGCTGCTGCCAAAAAAAAAATTAATAACTTTATTTTATAGATTGATTTTTAAATTTAACGAAAATGGAGAATTGGGACACTGAGAAAAGAATTTGGATTGTCCGTCGCTATCAAGCATTGGAGTCCGTAGTTTCGGTACAAAGCGAATATAGGCGCACGTTAAGCTGCACTCCTCCTAGCAGATGGACTATAATGAGGCTAGTAAACAAATTTGCTGAGCATGGGTTAATCGCAAGAAATCCTTATCATCGAAACCCTTCAGTTCCGACGCAGGAAACTATCGCTGCTGTAGCTTGTTGAAAGAGTTTGTTGAATGTTGAAAGAGTTTTTTTTATCCAGAAATACGCCGAAAGAGAATCACTTTCAACTCTGTATGGTTTCAACAAGATGGTGCAACTCTTCTAATAGTCCGACCACTTATGACAGAATTGCACACACATTCCCCAATAAGCTGATTTCAAAAAACTCCACATTCCGTTGGACCCCCATGTCTCTTGATCTAACTGCGCCTGATTTTTTCTTGTGGGGTTATCGCAAACAGGAAGTTTACAAAACAAAACCAACACATTTGAATGATTTAAAGCAATCCATTCGAACGATAACTGAGGCAATTCCCGCTGCAACTCTTCTTCAGGCAGTAATGAATAATTTTTGCTGAGATGTCGCAAATGCGTCAGCGTGCGTGGCCATTTTAATTCCATTATTTTTAAAACCAATGAATCAAGAAAAAATAAATTACGTGAATTAATCAAAAAGTTATTTGAGATTCTTAATGTAGTAATATTCATCAGTCACCCTGTATAATAATAATAATAATAATGGAGTTTTCAAAAAGCCATTACTGGCCCATTACTGTATCAATAACCTGGCTCCAACGATTTCGATCCTGAGCATGGTCTTATATAGACAATCTGAAAAGCCTGCGCCTACCATATGGTGGCTCTTCTTTCAGAGATCACCAAACAATTCGTTCTGGATGAACCCGCAGAACGTGACCAAACCAACGTACATAGCTCGGTATATACCATCTATTTCGCGTTTGGGCCGTAAATCACCAACATAACTCTTCCCTCGAAAGTAAGAATCCATCTCTCGTACGTTCCAAACATAACAACGGGCCTGAAAAATGCTTTATAAAGCTTCAGCTTCACGGCACTTGATAAGGGTTTAGATTTCATCAGTGGCCTTGGAGGATACAGAACACGACCCCCAGTCGCACGTTAAAATCCTCACCCATACTGTTATCGTGAGTGATAAGAGAGCCCAAATACCACTACTAAATCCTGATGTGCCATTGTCCCTATAATCAGAGATCATGTATTTCGTTTTGGACTCATTGATCTGGAGTCCAACAGAAGCTGAAAATTCTATAAATCGATCAAGATAAAATCACGCACATGCTGTTTGATGCCTCCCTTGAGATGCCACACTCCATTCTTCTTCAGCATTCCTTTCACCATTTCCTAATATTTTTCGATAGATAACATCGATTTGATTAATTTCGTAACAATTTATTGCGTCTGTAGAGTCGTGTAAACCAGTGAAATGGCCAAAACATTACTGCTGAATTGAGTAGACAAATTAGCGGCAAATTAGGTCATTGTGGAAAATGTGACAATAGCCTGGCTCTCGACTTGCTGGCTACAAATTGCTGGCTACATCATAACTTTTTTTGCAAATGTATATCTAACATAAAGTGATTATATTTAGTAAGGGAATTGTCACGATTTTTGGCAAGATACAATTGTCCTTCATCAATGCACATTCACTAAATTTTATAAAAACTTGTCATAGTTTGGTACAGTAGTAGTGGGCAAGTTTTGGTTTCTGATCTCGAATTTATCTTACCATGGGGCGGTTGCTAGTAATACTTTCCTTGGGGCGGTTGCTAGTCATACTTTCATATGGCAAGCCGAAATTAGCCAGAGATGTTGATGATCCATCTCAATGATAGCCAAAACAACATCAGCGTTGCTGTTATTTAGTAGTATAAACACAAAGTTACTTTTAGCGAGAATGCAGAACGAATCTTACTTCTTGTTAAGTCTCATTACTGCCTTACAATGGTGGAGCTTGATCTGCAGAATCTTTATCAGTAGTAAACGCGGTTGCATCGGGTCCCCCGCCTGACAATGAGTACGATTGGGAGCCCATTCAGCGTGCACAGTGCATCCTATTGGCCTCGAGATGCTATTAGCATCTGGGTCACCAACACCAGGTGGGACACCACAAGAGGTCTCGGCAACTGTTTTAGATGCCCCAGACCTACCAGCCTCATCACGCTTAAAGATCATGAGCGTAATCGTACCAAACCCATAGCTGATCAGGCCTACTTTGTCTATCAAGATATCCAGACACGTGCCCTGGGTCTGCAGGGAATTTTCACCTTAATGACCTTTAGTTTGTTTTCGGACCAAACTTCAGCGGGGATTCCTACCGCTATCTTATATATAGTGACCGCAGTGCCACTCTCCACCTCGGCCGGACGAAGCAGGTCCCGGATTCTCCGTCATTATATTGAAAAAGGTGGTGGCTAAGGCATTCTCTACTTTCCTCCAGTTAAGGGCTGTTGTACTCCCGTCCTCCACCGCTCTAATAATAACTTCAATGATGAGCTACTCCTTCAACACCTCATTAAAGAGCATGATGGCAGTGTCATCTACAATTTTCTTCTTAGCCTTCATCGATGAGTCTTTCTGAGATCTCTGCCTTTTTGATTGCGTGATATCACAGGAACCTCTCTGTTTCGGCTTAGTAATACTTCTTGCAGAAGCCGCGTATATCTTTGTCAATTCTTCCTTCTAATGAGATATGGTTAAGATTTGGAACAGCATTGACACCCAGACCACTGATGATTTTACTAAAATCTCGTTTTCTATGATTACGAGTATCTATACCAATTCTAGAATTGATTTTGCCATTGTGCAATCTATCGTATAAGACTCGCATAGTTGAGTTCCAGCTGGATGGTTCCTGTTGGCTACAAAGAGTACTCTTCGCAATTACTGTGGCTCTTGGTGGTTTTCTTGATAAATTGCAGCGATCTGAATTCATCAATAAGCTAAATTCGGACAAGCTTGATTTGACAGGATCTGGTAAAAACCTAACAGTTTGATTTGATGCAAGGCAGCCGCGTTTATTATATCGGAAGTATAGTGTCCTGACAGCAACTATAAGACTAATATCTACTTCCCAAATAAATAAAAGTCCTTATTTCCCTTCGAGAAACTTGTGGCTATCTCAGAACTCTTAGATTCAATTATCTAATTCTATATATATTCTGTTAAGCAGATAGCTCTCAAGTCAGAGCTCGATGTCTACTATCTTTGTAACTATAGTATAGGTTAAGTATACTCGGTTAATTGTGCTCATTCAAAATTTCATTTAAATTCTAATTTTGTTGATTTAAAAAAAATGCATAATACAGTATAGCTGTGTCTAAACTGTTCAAGGATTCTAAAGATTACAATAATGTTAAGTATGTTTCAAAATTACACTAATGGTGATTGTAGGTGGATGAGGGTGACTCATAGCAAAAGTGACCCACGTAGAAAATTGATTGGGCCTAAATCAGTTGTTCGTCTATTCTTCAATTGTGGTAAGGACGCTAGTAAGAACCTCGCTCTGTTTGAATTGTATAGCTGAACTGGCGTTCTACTTCTAAATCTCTTGGTCAATTGCTATAATGTACAGTGCAAGAAGATAGTTTGCAGTTGTCCGACCTTTATCACAGCTAGATTTAAAATTGTTTCTTCCAGATATTTGAACGTAGATCGGTTATCATTCATAGATGTAGCGATAAAACTGTTTATTTTAAGATTAAGTCCCATATTAACTTACTCAGTAATCTAGTTGTGTGGTTTGTGGTTTAACAAATTAAATATCTTCACATTTCATTTGATATGGTAGATAGAATTCAAAAGTGTTTTCATTTCGATACGGAATATTTTTTTTCGTTTCGTATACCAATTATGTGGTTATGATGCGTGATGACATTCTATAACAATTTTATTTGTTGTTTATGTGAAACTGGCACCTCTATAATATAATCAGGTTAAAGTGTTATCGTCATGATGTCAAGCAAAAAAAAAATTTAAATACGAATTAAAATAAATTTATTGGGTTAGGATTAGGTGTGTATACATAACTATAAACATATACATATATGCAAATATTTGTCTAAAAATTATTTAATTATGTTTGCAACACTAAAAGGCACGCATTATCGGTATAGCTCTTATGTATGCAGCGCAATCGCGACCAATTGACCATTGACCACTAACATGTTAGAACTATTTTGATGAAACATATATTTTCTTATCAGTTTAATGTGTCCGCCGCATTTTAGTATTAATTTGTGTTCGGTCGCTTAAAGTTGGATAAAAAAAAATGTTGTCGGAACAAAAAATTCGTGATCGACCCAAACTAACGTTGCTAGATATTCGGGAATACACCGAGAACACTACAATACATGGCATTAAATATTTGGGCGAGAAACGGCGACCACTGGCCGAGAAATGTTTTTGGATTATTATTTTCATAAGTTGTTTCATTGTTCTCGGGATTTTTATGAACGATTTGATCGAGAAGTGGCAACAACGGTCTGTTATTTTGGTGGAAGATTTACAACCAACGCCAATTTTTGATATACCATTTCCAGCTGTAACAATTTGTCCACAATTTAAAATCAAGCCAAAACATTTTGATTATAAGAAATTTATGGAAATGGCCGAGACGATACCATTCGAAGATTCCAATTATTTGATGAAATTTGAAATTGCCCAACACTTGTGCGCCTACGAAAATGTGAAAATGTTTCGACGACGATATTCATCGTCGTTTAATTTTACGTATTTAACCCAGTCACACATTGACCTGTTGCATACGGTAGATATACACGTTTTATAATTTTTTGTGTATAAAAGATGCCTACTACTTGTTTTTAATTTTAGATCACGCCACACATAAGTGAAGTAATACATTTTGCCAAATTTCAAAATGAATTTATGAAAAAAAATGACGCTCTCGGGCACAACACCTTGTTTTCGTCGATTTTAACCAATGAAGGTGTCTGCTACACATTCAATTTACCTTCGGAAGTAATACGCAGTGAAAATTTGCAAACCGATTATTCCTACTACAATATCGCCCATACGATTAACGGATGGGACTACGAAACTGGATATTCCAGTTTTCCGTCATTTCCGCGAATATCATGGGCTAGTGGTCAGCCTAATAGCTTAAAATGTGTATTAAATGCGTCCCTAGCCGATTTATATACGCTTTGCCAACCGACTAATCTTGGATATAAGCTCGTGCTACACTCACCAGCTGAGTATCCAACCTCGTTTTTCAACTATATACCGCTATACCAGGAAACTCTGACAAAAATTCGGGTCACACCTAAAATCATTAGGTCAAGTCCGCAATTACGAAGCTACACGCCACACCAGCGACAATGCTACTTTAATGATGAGCGACGACTTCAGTTCTATACATTTTACAATCAGATCAACTGTAAACTAGAGTGTTTTGCCAATTATACACTTGCTCGATTCAATTGTGTCCATTTTTCTTTTCCACGGATGAATAGTACCAAAATATGCGGTGCTGACATTGATTTTCTGCAACTTCGGGCAAGCGGTGAAAATATCAAATCGTTTGATAATTTTATAAAGAAATATCCAAGCGAAGCGAACAGTTCGGGTGGTTTACCAATTGAATTAAAATTCTCGTGTGATTGCTTGCCCGAGTGCAATGCCATCGAGTACGAGTACACTATAAAGTCGGAGAATTATGAATATGAAAAAGTAACTAATGCATCGAAGGTGATGGCTCGCGTCTCATTGGATATATTTTGGGGCGAAACAAGCATCACGGGGTACACGCGAAAACAGTTGTACACATTCGCGGATTTGGTATCAAATTTTGGTGGTCTTTTGGGACTATTTATTGGTGCATCGATTTTAAGTGTTTTTGAAATTTTATACTTTTGTGTGATTCGGCAATTTAGTGATTGTATCATAAATAAGAAATTAGGGGCGGGTCAATGATAAACTAATGATTTTATGTTTAGTTATATTAAGTTAAAAAATAATGATTCTTTCATTGAAACTATATACTTGACATTTGAACCGATTTATTGAATCGAATTTTAACACATCAAATATATTTCGAACACAATTTATCTATAATTTTATGCAAATCAGCTGATTTTTATCATACCGCAATATAGCAATCCTCTTATCAACTCTTATTTTCATCATACCGCAATAAAGCAAACCTCTTATCGGAAATTTCATTTGGGGATCATTATATGGTGATACATCGCGTTTTCTTCCTTGAGTGATTATCAAAAACCACGAAACATTATACGATAAGCGCGCATATTGATTAATATTCTTGTTTGTCTAAATTGTATCATTAACGGCTGAACGATTAATTCGAATTTGGTTGTCATAAAATCACAGGATGGCTACAGACAAAGGTATAAAATAATTGTATTAAATAAATAAAATTTGTACCGTGAAATTATTTAATTTAAAGATGGAACGATGAGCTTATCAAAAAAATTCGGCAATCGATTAAAACCTGTGATCGTAAACCTGGCACAGTACACGGAGAATACAACAATACATGGAATTAAATATTTGGGCGAGAAACATCGACCGTGGATCGAGAAGGTTTATTGGATTATCATTTTTATTGTGTGCTTTAGTTTTATGGGCATTTTTATTCGTGAAATATTGTCGAAGTGGAATCAAAAATTCATAATGGTTGTGGAAGATGATGTACCGTCACCAATTTATAAAATACCATTTCCAGCTATAACCATATGTCCCCAAACTAAAATCCAAATCAAACATTTTAATTATGATCGATTCGTTGAATTAAATGCAGACCGCCATTCGGATAGCACCAAATTTAATGAGTACTACAAAAAATTTGATGTGGCCCAACAAATATGCCATGGCATCACAAAACAAGAGTTTGTTAGCGAAACGGAATATTTAACCGACTCTCACATTGAGATACTGCGTCAGGTGAGTGAAACCGCAATAAACACAAACGTATATATGTTTTGATCGCATATCATATAACGAAACAATGTTTTTATAGATTTCACCATCATTTGAAGATGTGTTTAGTGAAAGTGAAGTACCGAAGACGTGTCGATTTCATAATTCCACTGTCTCAGACAAAACTAACAATTTTTCCGAAATTCTAACCAACGAGGGTGTGTGCTTTACATTCAACTTGCCATCTGAAATTTTAAAAACCGACCAAATACAAACGCAATATCCTTATCACAGGATAACCAGCACAATTCACGGATGGACATATGAAAAAGGATACAATAGTAGCGGTTCATTTCCATACCGTGCGTGTTCGGCTGGTCAAGTATCGAGCATTGTGTTACATTTAAGTGGACAAAAATCTGATGTGAACACATTATGCCAACCAACAAACGTTGGATTTCGAATTATTATCCAATCGCCGGCAATTTATCCCAACACATTCGAGCCATCATATATTTCGGTAAATCACGAAAGTTTCAATCGTATCGTATTAGAACCAAAAATCATAACAACATCGGAAAATTTGCGTAGTTTTCCGCCTGAAAATCGCCAATGCTATTTCAACGATGAGCGAAAATTACAATTTTTCCATTTCTACAATCGGAACAATTGTAAACTGGAGTGCTTTGCCAACTATACGCTCAAACATTTCAATTGCGTACATTTTGCGTTTCCACGGCGCGACGGTATACCAATATGCGGATCAAATTTAAATTTTTTACATATCTACGAAATGGTGGACAGTCTGGATTCGTTAATTAATTATTTGGAAGATTTTCCCGACGAGCATCAATTTATTGATATCGTCGCGTCGGAATATTCACATTCAGATTCGTGTGATTGTCTACCGATATGCAATTCGATCGAGTATCGGGCAACGAAACACGTTGAAGATTTTAAATATGAAAAACTTCAAACACAAATTGGAAGTGTTTTCAATAATTCGGATAAAATTAAAGATCAGTTGCCAACTGTGGTCAATATTTATTGGAAGGAGCCGATACTTACAGGTATGACCCGGAAACAACTGTACTCATTTTCCGATTTGGTGTCAAATTTTGGAGGACTTGTTGGACTATTTATGGGCGCTTCGCTCCTAAGTCTCTTTGAAATAGTTTATTTTTGTCTTATGCGGCAAATACCAAAGTGTCACACAAGAATTGAAAATGGATGAGGATGTCATGATATGCGGCTATACCTAATTTATAAGCACTATAGTGTTCAGATTACGGTTAAAATTAAATTAATTATTTATCCAATATAATTTGTATATGTAATTTGAGCCGTGCTTGAAATAAATTTGTTTACATTTTGAGTTAATCGACTTTAATTTGATTTCGAGACTTTGAAAACTCAGTGCAAGCGCACCGTGCGGTAGTTCCACGATCAAAAAACTATTGTACTGCAGTTATTTCAAAAACATCCTAACTATTCCTAAAATTTCACTATCAAGCTTATAAACATTGAAACCTACCTCCTACTTTGAACATTAAGAAGTTTCTTCTCGGGATCTGCCATTGTTCGATCTATTTTTAATAAGTGACTACATACACCTTAATCGTTGGCACATTAGCAAACCATCAAAGATCGATTTAGTTGTATTAATAGAGAGACGAACCCATATTCGTATTAATAGAGAGGTGCCTATGTCTATCCAATTTGCACTATAAGGCGATAAAATAAAAAGTACTTCAAAAAATGCAGGGTCACAAAGTTGATTATCATCCTATGATTTCCTTCCGACCAAAGAGGGTGAGAAAAATAGGCATAATTGTTGATGATCTACATACCCAAAATAGCGGGGACGTATTCAGGATTAGTATGGATGCCTCCCTTACTGAGAATATGACCGAGAACAACTTTTAGAACCATTCATCCTTAACATGAACAATTGTAGTATTTCAAAGACACGTCTAAAAGATCCTCAATTTATGTTGCGAAGGATAATGGATTAAGATACGTATCCAGGACCCATCGACAAGCAAAAATTACCAAAATAATCAATCTCGCATTCGATAAGAAATAAATTTAAATTTTCTAAATCTTCAGCCAATTTGAGTTTTTTTTTAAATTTCGTACATTGAGTGGAATTTTGATTTGAACTTGAGTAATCAAACTTCTCATTCAAATTTCAAATGGGAGTAGTGTACTACTTTTCAATAAAAAAAATGTTGAATAAACCAGGATTAAGTCAACATTTAATGGGGTTTGAATACAATTTGATTAAAATTTGACCAGAATTTGGAAACCCAGTAAGTGAACTATTACAATTTGAGTGATAAAAGTTAATTTTGATTAAATGAAAAAATTTAGTTGAAAATGAAAATTTGAATGAAGTTTGAATACCAATTTAGTATATAAGCCCACTTTGCATTAGTTTGAATAAAAATTTGATTGAAATTCGATTAGAATCTGAAAAGAAATGTACGAGCCACGTTGCATATCTAATTTGTGATCTGCATGATTATTTTAGAATTTGAATGCGAATGAACGACATATTTTTTTCAGGACTAAATGCCATTACATTCAAAATTAAGTAAATTTATATTTCACTCAAAAATATTCCAAAGGTCAACTTTAATTAATCATTCATTTGTGTTTGAACATTTGATTGGGCTTTGATGAATATTATGATAATATGTATTACTGCTTGCCTTGAGGGTGACTGGTTTAAGATAAACTATAACAATCAAATTTACCGTCTTACGATTTTAGTGAAGTTTACACTCAAATTTTACTTGCCAACTTTCACTCAAAATTGGAAGTGTCATTATGAGAGTGAAATTTATGCCAGTTTAGATATTATACCATACGTTCCAAAAGTATCCAATTTCTTAATACATACTTTTGGATCAAGTTACAAATGAACTTTTTTAAATCTTTGAGAGAAATTTTAAATCCTTTCCTCCCACCCGTTTAAATCATTGAGTGAATAAGAAGGCGTTTATGCATACTAAAATCAAATTCAGAACCACCTCGATCATATTTCAATATGACCCGTGCGGACCGAGTTAATGAATTTCAAAAATTACATATTTCAAAGTTCACTCAAAAATTTAATTGATTTCGTTTTGTTCATTATTTTTCTTACTTGGTTTTATTGCCTTTCTGTTAATCGAAGAATTGAATAACCTGGCTAGAATTTGTACTGTAAGTTCAATTGGTATTTCACTCAAACTGATTTTTAATTGAATGTAAAAAGTTTTGCAGTAATACCAAAATTAATGAAATAGTTAGGTTTGCCTCAAGATACAATAACTGGCTTTCGACAAAAGGTCACTAATCCGCATATCGGCGTATCGTTAGTACTCGGTATGAAAAAATGGACGCAACCGTATTTTGCAATTGGGTATAGTTGGCAAATCATTTCAATTTACAATTGGCTTTATTGTAAAATTTGAAGAATTGCAAACAACATTCTTCCTTGAAATAACCGTGTCGATGTTGTGGATGTGTAGCTCCGAAGATTTAGTGATTCATTTCAAATGTGTATTATGTTGCAATGGTAAAATTGTTAAACAGAATGTAGTAGTATTTTATAGCCAAGATTGGTGGGCTCATATCTGTTATACAAATCATTAATTTTAGTCCATAACGAACATGATAAAGTATAGGGCTGGCCCATCATCCAACACTGCTTTGGAAAGGACCAGTAGACAAAACATTCTCATTCATAATCTAATCCCTGCATTTTATCACTAATGTTGTAATAGGGATGTAGAATTTCCGTTCGAAGGATTTTCTTCGGTCAGTTGAACGTGAAAGAAATTTATTCGTTTGTTATAGTTGTCGAAAATAATTATTGTATCCCGGTAAAATGATTTGAAAGATGCCATCTTGATATCTTATTTGGACTCATCAATATAAACAAAATATTTGATTTAAATTCTGTATTTATGCTACAATCGGCTATATTCGACTTACCTGTATAGTAACATATCTATATTTCAAAGTTTTCAGTGCGGCCAGTACCCTCCTCCAATATAACAGATCGGTCTTGCCATTTTTGCCATCATCATTTCTGGTGGACGACGATTTTCACACAAATATTTTATTCCATTAATATGGTGGTTTTGTCTCTATACTCTTGGATAGCGGTTTCACCCTAATCGCTGGGGAAAATGTTTTCAATTAGTTTATTTTATTTGCAAAATGCTGGGAATATTATTTGATTTAAAGCATGTTTTTTTGAATACGGTTGCAAAAATTATTTGTCTTTATTTTTTTAAATATATAAGGACCGACAAAAGCCACTGAATCAATCAATTGCCGTACATACATGAAGTAAATGAGCCATTATAGCATTAGTACAGGACTAAGTTTTACTCAAATTTTCGAGATGACTCACTTTAATTGCTCTATTCATTGGTTCCCACAACGTGCACTCTAAAAATAGGATCTTATCATCTTTATTTTAGAATTGATCTGACTTACAATATCAGAAATATCCTCGAAGTCTTTTTTTATATTTTCTGAATGAGTCATGTGATCTTCAATTCTTATAATACACGAGAATTCGCCAACGGTAATTGGTTTATCCATATTATAACGGAAATATCGGCGTTGGTATTTTTACATGAATTTGTCCTATATATACCTATTTTGTCCATTCACTCTTCTAATTCAGAGCCATTTGATCTTACGCCGAAAGTATGATGCATTTATCATTATTTTCCATTCTGCCACCTGTTCCATTGCTTTCAGAGTCAATTGTGTGAAAGTGTCGGATTAGCTGGGATGTTTTTAAACTTGACACTGCTAATACCATTATTTCCAGTACATTTCGAAAAACTTGAACGACCGTGAGTGGCCAATTTAGCTTTGTATCTATTCCATCGCCTCCAAAGCTTATTGGCTAAAAATGTTGAATTAGCCTGGATATAGTTTAAACTAGGCACGGAAAATTTCATATACATATTATTCACTATTTTCCATTTTTCACCTGTTTCACAGCCTTCAGAGCTAATTTTGTTTAAGTGTCGGATTAGCTCGGAGGTTTTTTAACTGGGACACTATATAACACTACTATTTTCAGTTCACTTCGAAAAACTTCTACGATCATGATCATGAGTGAGCCAATTGAGGTTTAAGTGTGTGATCTAATGGAAGTTCAAGTCAAAAATCATGTATTTCTTCCTTTTTTGACTTTTGAATCGCTTCCAGAGCTAATTGTGTAAAAGTGTTGGATAAGCTCAGAAGTTTTATAAACTTGGCACAGGAACGTCATTAAATCTAGTGTGAATAAGTTGAACGATCGCCATTCAGTCATTTAAAGTTTAACTCGTAAATTTTATTTAATTTTTACTTTTTAACATTTTTCCACCTGTTCTATCGCTTCCAGAGTCAATTTTGTAATCATGTCTGGCTGGCTAGCTCTGATATTTTTTGAATTTGACACAGGAACACCATTATTTTCAGTTCGAAAAATCGCAACGATCGCGAGTGCGCCAACTAAATTGGAAATGGAAAATTCATGTATTTCCATTTTTTGTTCCATCGCCTCCAAAAGTAATTGTGCAATAGTCTCGGATATAAGCTCGGATGTTTTTATGTATAAACTTGGCACAGTCACACCATTACTGTTAGTTCGAAAAATTCCTACAATCGTGAATGAACAAACCGAAAATTTCATAAATTTTTCAAAATTTTCAGTTTTTTCACCTGTTTCATCGCTTCTACAGCTATTTGTGTAAAAGCCTTGGATTAGCTTGTATGTTTTTAAACTTGGCATAGTAACTTAATTTTTTTACAGTTTGTTTATCTTTAACGGTCGTAAGTATTTTCCTTTTATTCACGTCTTCCATCGTCTCCAGGGATTATTATTCAAAAAATACAGATTAGCTCGGGTGTTTTTTAAACTTGGCTCAGTAACACTATTATTCCTGTTCTGCAACCATTCTGGTCTAGCGTACATGAATATATGACAACCTTCTATCTTAGTTAGGTCGACGTCAGGGATTGTCAACGCTTCTTGGTAACCTCAGGATGTTTCAACGAGTGAGGAGGAAAAAACTCAAATGTGGTATAGCTTACCAATTTGTGTCTATGCTAGTCCATTAGAATTGCCATTTTTTACCTGGTTTATCGTTTCGAATGTTTGGCACAACAGTTGCACCATTATTTCCAGTCCACAAATTCTCAACGAAAACTAGTGACCCAATTGGGTTTTTAGTTGAAAAAAATTGATATATTCTCAAAAGAGTCGAATGCCTATTAAACTTGGCGCAGTAAAAAAATTGTTTGCAGTTCGAAAAACTGCCTCGATTGTTGATTCACTCGCAAAAATTACATAAATTATCCTTAATTTTCAATTTTTTCACCCATGCCATCGCTTCCAGAGCTTTTTATGTAAAAGGGTCGGATTAGCTCCAGTGTTTTTTAATCTAACCACAGTAACACCATTATTTCCAGTCCAAAAACCATCAACGATCGCGAATGAGCCGAAATAAAATTGAGCTTTAAGTCGAAAATTTCATATATTTTTCATTATTTTCCATTTTTTACCTGTTGCATCGTCTACAACACCAATTGTGTAAAAGCGTCAGATAAGCTCGGCTGTTTTTTAAACATGGGATAGTAACTACCGTAATTTCAGATTGATAAACTTCGAAAAACTTAAAGGATCATGAATGAGCCAATTGAGTTTTAAACTGAAAAATGAATGCATTTATCAACTTATGCTCCATCGGTTTGAAGTTTTCGTCGAAAATTGAGCTGGAGTGCTTTAACTTGGCACACTAACACAAATACTTGGTCGGCCTTTTCAAGTTGTCAAGCAGCACACAAAAAGTGGCAATGATAACATTTCTTGTGCTGATTGTCATTTGATTTGGTCACATAGATCACATAGATCGTTACAATCACAAAATGTTTTCCTTCTAATTTATAAAGTTTGTTTAGTTAGTGTGTAGTTGACATCTTTTTAACGGGTGTACTATGTCCGAGTTTTAAATGTTTAGTTACCCATGGCTGTATGTACTGAATGAAAGATCGGCCCTTAAATTCTGCGCATTAATAGAGGGCCATAGAAGTGTTCGATGGAAATCAAGCATGAAGAATTTCTTTTACATCCTCGGAAATATACATTTTTTTAACAGTGATAGGTCACAAGTGTTTATTCTTTGCACACGTTGACAATTAATATTATTAATGATTTGGTAATTAATCGTATATGCGGATTTATATTTTTAAACAAAATGGAATTTTGGTACGAATGAGTAAATTAATTTTTTAAAGAAATTGTTGTTGTTATAATTATATTCTTTATTGTGTATGGACATGGATCTTTTGGTATTTGTAAATGGAAACACAAAAAAGAATGAAATCGCTAAGCATAAGCGATGATATGAATAAATATATATAGCTGGCCCATATATCATTGAACTACTCACAAGGTTACAGGTATTCTAATTTTAATAAAAAAACGATTTTGCTCCACACAGCATTAGAACAACAATTTATTTTTATTTTAGTGGTTTTTAATATAAAGACGTATTTTCAATTGGAACAGTAGCGTCCCAATTTTTAGAAAAACCGTTAAATTTATGCGTAATAGTTAGGATGTACCTATACTAACCAAATCACCTACACAGCTAGTCCTTTGCAAGTCATTTTCAAATTAAAATTATAATCAATTATGATATGCAAGAAATAAATGAATGATGATAAAAATTAGGGCGTTATTATAAATACATTAAAAATATAAATAAAAAAAAAAATTTAATTTTTTTGCGTAAATTTTTTTTTAATAAACGCCCTAATTTTTATGAAACCATCATATAATAAAATTTTTTATTATTATTAAAGTTTTATTTATAATTTTAGAGATTTGTACAATTAGAATAATTTGTATCTTTTAATATCTACAAACTTAAATACATATTTTTATTAGATCCACTACACCACTACATGTTTTTCAAGTTTCTATCACGGTTCGCATTTTTCTCTTCTTGTGGAATAAACCGAAATGTGAATGACATCACACAAACATTTAGTATAAAAAAAACTAACAGAAGAATACCTGAAACATGTTAAACTACAACTTTTTGACTGTAGTGTTGATCATTATTATACCATAAACAATTGTGACTTGGTTGGAGTTGGAAGTGAATTGTTGTAGTTGTTGTGTTGCAATACCAGCTTATAAAATCAATTAATCAATAAGTGCAAGTGTTTTGTGAATTGTGTAAATAACGACGTGATGTCACAAATAAAGGAAAAAATATTTCATAAATCGATCGATGGAAATCTATCCGATTATCCAGAAGAGACGACCATCCACGGTATTAAATATCTGGCCAATAAATCTCGCCCGCTGGCCGATCGTATATTTTGGATTGTTATTTTTATTCTGTCGATTACATGTCTTGGCTATTTTGTTTATAAAATTGCTCGAACATGGATGGAACATTCGGTCATGATAACCGATCGGAATAAACCAATTGAAATTTTTGAAATTCCATTTCCGGCCGTCACAATATGCCCGCAAATCAAAGTGAAATTGGATAAATTCGATTTTTCGAAATTGGCCGATGACATTAAACAATTTGCCAATCATTCGGATCTAATAAGTAGTGATTTTGGGAAAAAATTTATAATGGCGTCACAAGTATGTCGTTTGGCATTCAGAAAACTAATACAGCCGAAGATACAAGATTCAAAACTAGTTGAAGATGTATTTAGTTCTCGAGTTTTGCCAAATGATTGGATGAACACAATCCAAGATGTAGGGTTAAGCCAACTGCTTGCATATGCATAGTTTAATAATTTTGTTTTTAATATTTTTTGTAGATGTCGCCTACGTTGGACGAAATTTTTGAAACATGTGAAATGTCGAATTGGAATACCGAAGAACTGAATTGGGGATTTGCGTCAAAAAAAAATTGTAAACGATTATTTTCCACGATTATAACGAACGATGGAGTTTGTTTTACGTTCAATACAATTCGTGATATTTTACGGGAGGATTCGTTGCAGAAGGATTTCCGGTATCACAATATTACACGAAGTCAAGACGGATGGGATCCCGAAAACGGTTACACCAAAGCCAATGCATATCCGTATAAGGGAATCGTGAAAGGATCACCGAAACACACGTCTGGACTAAAATTTATTTTAAACGCGAATTTATTGGACGCAACACCGTTTTGTTTTGCCCGAGATGTCGGTTATAAAATCACATTTCATTCACCGTCCGCCTATCCACAAACGTACGAAAATTTTATTCCCATTTCCTATGGTAAAGAGTATAAAATAGCGGCAATCCCGAAAACGATAAAAACCAAGATCGATTTGAGATCGTTTACGCCTGAGGAACGGCATTGCTTTTTCAACGATGAACGCAAATTGAAATTCTACACGTACTACAATGAAGAGAATTGCCGACTCGAGTGTTATGCAAATTATTCGGCGCGCATTCATGATGGTGTAGCATTTTCATCACCGCGCGATTCAAACACAACCAACTGTATACTACCACGGAAGAATTTTGGTTGGGATTTACCTAAATTTTTCGGACTCTATCACAAGCATTCCAAAGCGTACGGTATACCAGAAGATGGAGCCGATATGGCCGGCTATGTTGACTGCAATTGCTTGCCAGAATGCAACGCAATCCATTATGATAGTAAAATTTTACGATCGTACGACGATTTATCACATGAAGTAGATATAATCGTTGATAATGTCAGTGAGAATAGCATTAAAACGACGGTCGAAATATTATTCAGTGAACCAAGTTTTATTGGCCAGAAACGGGTGCGCATGTATACGTTCGAAACAATGATCTCGGATTTTGGGGGACTATTGGGCCTATTTATGGGTGGTTCGCTGCTTAGCTTGTTTGAATTACTTTACTTCTTAACAATACGCAATTGCTTTAAACACAAAGTGGATATAGTACCAAGTTAATTGTAAATGGATTCTCAACTTTTGTATAAGTTATATGAATAAAATCAAATATTAAAATATATGTCAATCCGTCTTCTTCAATGTGTCTTTACAATTTTAATTTTCATAAGAAATGTCTATGGTTCCAAATCTTATAAAAAAATGTATTCAATCAAAACCGAGCCATTGTAGTATAATGTGTCGCAGGCTGTTTAACGTCGTAATATATCTACAAAATTCTCGATGGATTACTATCATCAATTGAATTATTAAAAACAGGAATTTCATTTTGAGGAAACGGTTTCACAATAATTCAACACCATATGGCCTCCTGTCATGCGTCAATTTGCGCTGCGCTAACGCAATATCGTACCTGATAGACTATTCGCCTGTGAATCATAGAAATTGACGGATTAAAACATTTCGGACTCAACTGATATAAAGTACTACTTAGCACCCGAAAATTCTTAGTCATGTCGTTGCCGCTTCCTTTCATAATTGGAAGTTAAAAAGCTGTGTAATGTGGAACTCAATCAACCTATTATTTACTGATTTTCCGTAAGGTGGCCCTCAGTAGACTTTCGATTTTCCCACTCCAGCGCCATTTTTATAGTTTAGTACGTGTAATTAGCCAGTAATTGAGAAGGAGCTCAGTTTCTTCAGCAATTAAAGATGATAGCAAGTGCTTAAACTTTTTCTATGTTAATCAATTAGAAATCATATTCGTGATCCTTTGATCACGCCCAACTTCGAGTTATGATTAAGACTATCAAGGCTATACTAGAATAATGTTCAAGTATCCAAAATACAATGTTTGCTGGCAAAACTCAATATAATTTGTCCCAAAAGGTTGCTGTTACCAAGGACTGCTTGCTGAACCAAACTGGCCAAATAAAACGAACCTCAGAATTATCTAACTAAAGTCGATAGTATCCTGAATAGTGGATGCCCATACCTTTACAAATTGGTATCAAGTATTCATATAAAAAGGATTGTAGCCATTATTTATTTATTTATACGTATTTATATCATAGCTTATGGTTTAAATTGTTAATACCGTTTGTTTAAGGAAAAGTGTGTTGGCTGCAATAATAGTAAATTTATGTAGTTGCGTCGCGACACGTTCGCTGGGCTGAAGACCGGGATGCGTAAAAAACAATCTGTTTAAAATGTCCCCTAAAATGGGCCCTCACTTAAGTACCCGGACACGAGATGAAGTATTGGCACGTGGAACGTGCAGTCATTTAGAAAACCTGGAGTGTTAAAGGGCCTAATTACGTGCATGAAGGAGTATCGGCTGGAACTCGTTGCTCTTCAAGAAACTCACTGGCCCAGAAGTAGAGACCAGGGCTATACGTTGCTCTACGGTGGAGATGTCCTCGGAAATCTTGGGGCTGGATTTCTGCTTGAGCCGCAGGTAAAGAAGGCTGTTTTGGATTACCAAGCACTCGATAATCGAGTGTGTAAGCTTCGCTAGCGCATGAAGTTCGCCTATCGATAATTTGTGTACACGTGCCCATATAAGACAGCCAGTTCCAAGATAAAGACTCATTTTACAATGACTTGGGCGATCTGATCGGATCTATATCCGAACACGATATTAGAATGGTAATTGGTAACTTTAACGCAAGAGCTGGCAGAAATCAAGCCGACTTGTGTGAAAACATAGGTCTGTACTCCCATTATATGGTCGCTGCAAAGCTATATGATGGAAGTTTTCGTACAAGTCCGGAATCACAGCGCAACGCATGGATCGTTGCAACTCTGAAGGTCTGAAAAATGAAGATAAAAAGAAACGATACCAGGACCTTGTCAGCGACAAGATTGAGGAAGCTAATTACCAGCCTGACTGCGTGAACTCTGTTTGGGAGGTACTTTAAACTTCGGTTGTTAGACCCAAGAATGATCGGTTTAATGACGAGTGTCATCATGCAGTCAATCAACAAAATATATAGCCCATAGTAAAGTGCTATGGAGATGAAAAATCCCTTTTGCATCCCGCCTCTGTTGAGATTCGAACCCAGTACCTCCCGATCCAAACGTCGCAGCTTTAACCACTGCGCTATTTGCTCGGTTCTGATGTGAGGATTAGTTTTCATATAACGTTTAGTAGACATAAAGAATTTTTATTTTGCGTCACTCACGAATCACTCTAAGTTAATAGATCACACATGTCGCTGATAATCACACATGTCGATGTACACTCTGTCCAAATGGAGCAATAGCTTTGGACTAACTTTTGTTTCGTTTTTGAATATATTCAAATTTGGTTCCAAATAATGCCGAATGGCATTGTGGTGTTTTCTTGGTGCCCCTTCCTCCTCGCAGATCGACTTGTGACATCCCGGTATATACTGGCGTTTTGAAAATATTATAAGTTACCAAAAAGAAATGTTTGCACACTATGTGTCGATGATCGGCAACATGAATAAAATATAAGAAATTAAACATTAGACGAGATTTGTCATTTTCGAATAGCTGTTTTTCTAGCCGTAAGACTTGGAAAAGTATTTTTTAACAGAAAATCACGCTTAAACTGATCCTTCCGTTTTTTGCCGGTATCTGTTTGGGTACATAAATATTTACATTTATTCAAGCAATTCTTATTGGCGATCACCACTTTATCAGTAACAGTTCTTCATTTAACATTTGTTCACCATCTTGGTGGCACATCCATTTACGCATGTTGCTTTTCCAGTTGACCGCATATCAAATTAATTTTCGTGATGGTGATATTGCGATATCGACCATTCGAATAATTTCTCAAGACGGTGCTTCAATATTTTCAACATTTTTTGTTTCTATGCAGATTTCTGCTAAAACTTCCTCGGACAAAACCACAGAATCTTCTAAAATAGTTGCTAAAAAAACTACAAATGTAACAATGAAATTATGTATATATGCAGGTTTAAGCGCCAAATTGAATTGTCATTGTTAGATATACCGAAGAGCGTATTTTATTGTTAATACTCACTAGAGGGATATGCGAGAAAATTTCAAAGTTGTTTGTGCATCGCAAGGAGTTGCAAACTTGTAATACTACTGGTAGATGCAAGTTTATACATACATACTTTTTTAAGATATCTTTGACACAAAAGGAGATAGC
Organism: Tipula unca; assembly: GCA_951394425.1. Classification (NCBI taxonomy): domain Eukaryota; kingdom Metazoa; phylum Arthropoda; class Insecta; order Diptera; family Tipulidae; genus Tipula; species Tipula unca. The sequence continues at coordinate 173,143,726 of OX596380.1, read as the reverse complement.
AAATTTTTCAGTAAATATGAAGGAAAAGCGCATGTCATTTAGTATACACATATACAAGTCAAAAACTAAAAAAAATTAAATTACAACAGAGTGTTATTCTATGGACGCTATTATGAGACACCATCCCCGTACATCAGGTGTTCTTAGATTTCCAGCAGGCCTGTGACTCAATTAGCCAATAGAGTTTCTGGTTTGCCCTGGAATACCTAGGAATGCCAACAAAATTGGTATAACTGTGCAGAGTGATGGTGACGCAGTTTCAATGCTGTGTTAAAGTTGAGAAGAGGAGTACATCTCTCGTTAAACTCATGTTGGAGTACATCTCTCGTTAAACTGAAACTTCTCATATTAATATATCTAATACCACCAGGAAATCAGGTGCATGCATATGCAGATGACATATGCGTGATTTGTTTGAATAGCAACGTAGTGAAGGAAATACTTGATCCGCTAGTAGAGTTTTCAGCTTCTGTTGGACTCCTGATCAATGATTCCAAAACGAAAAACACGATCTCTGGTCATAGGGACAATACTACACCAGATTATAGTAGAGGCCACTATACACGTTTGAGGAAGAGACTAGGTTCAAATATTTGGCACTCGTATCACTCACGATAAAAGTGTGAATGAGGATATTATAGTGCGCCTGGCACCTGCCAATCATGTTTGGTATAATCTAAGTTTACTGCTAAACCGCAAACATCTATCAAGTTGACAATACGCTGGCTCGGACACGCTGACCCGGAACGAATTGTGCAGCGATCTCTGAAAGGAGAGCCACGGGTAGGCACCGAGGTCGTTGCAGGCAACGGTGGCTCCATGATGTAGAGAACAACTTGGCCTCTTAAATTGTCTGAGACAGTATATGAAGACCAAGCTCACGATCGAAACCGTTTGAACCAAATAGTTAACTCAGTAAGGGGTCAGTATTGGCTTTTATAAACTGATTATTATTAGAGAAGAGAATTTTTTAAAACAACTTAATCATTTTACAAATATAGGAAACTATCAAATCATTGCATCTCTAACGATGAGTTTTATCGACCAGTCTAGTTTCTGAATAGTGGGCAAAAGTTACTTCTGACAATTTTACCCTTGATGATGGTATTGACAGTTGTGAAAATGCAGGTGCGGCTTTGGAGATTACTAAGTTGATACTTGATTTCGTGACTGAATTTTTGCTGACTGAATAATAACGGCTATGACCCAGTTCCCTAGCTAGTTTATCTACAACAAACCTACATCGAAAAGCCTGGTAACCCAATATCCACGCAAGTATGTGAAAATCAAGAATCATTACATAAGATGTATTGGATTCATTGAATAATGAAACACGTCAAATGGAGGGTAATGCTCCTCAAAAGTAAATATGGGATTAACTTTGGATTCATTATGATTGACAATGTTTACCCATGATATAGGTACTTTAGATTCATCGGAACAGCATCGTACTCGAGATGGCACAAACAATTTACCTAACACTTGACCAATTCTAACAGATCGAAATGTATCCTTTATCGTGCGCGATTATCGTTGAAGCATGCTGCACGTATATTGATGAAAGGCGACCTAATTTTCTCGAATTCGGTTCAAAAAAACCACTAATGATAGTGTTGTGGTGCACGATTTCGAATGAATTAGTTATTTATATCAACACTTTAATTTATAAAAACCAAATTTAATTTAATTAGATTTTATCATGATTCTTTGACCACACATACATAGATGAAAGAAACTTTCATTTCAAAATATAGTTAGTATCTGTTGTCTGGTTGAGTTGTTAGCACAACTATATAAAACTAACAATAATTAATTCCGAATTTACAAATCTCTCAAATATATAATATATCTTTAGGGTGATAGTGTTCTAGTGAAATATTCTATAAATTTTAATTAGTGCGAAAATCTATTTGCAAATCATTTTTACAAAGTGGTTTGTGATCTATCGAGCGCTGTGTAAGACTATTGAAAATAATTTCAGTAAAATTATTTAATTTGACCGCAACTCGATTTGTGAAAATTAAATACTAAAAGTGTGTATACGATGACACCATCTGTGAAAAAAATAATTCCCAAAACGCTCGTTAAAAATTTCACCGACTATTCAAATGAGACGACCATCCATGGCGTTAAATATTTAAGCAATCGAACACGTCCGCTACCCGATCGTATATTTTGGGTTATTATTTTTATTCTGTCAACTTCATGTCTTGGCTATTTTGTTTATAAAATTGGTCGAACGTGGATGGATCATGAGGTCATGATAACCGATCGTAATGAACCAATTCAAATTTTTAAAATACCATTCCCGGCCATCACAATTTGTCCGCAAATTAAAATTAAACGGGAGCACTATGATTTTTCACAAAAGGCCGATGTCTTGAATCAATTTGCGAATTATTCGGATTTTATGAAAAGCGATTATGGAAAAAAAATGTTGATGGCCACGCAATTATGTCGTGAATTTTTTTTGACATATACATGGCCGATAATTCCAAGCGCGACCGATAATCATTTGGATTATACTTATTTGGATAGTTTGCCAACTGATTGGATAAACGCATTACAAGATGTAAGATTATATACATATGTGAAATATTTATGAATTTTGTTAGTAATTTTCTCCAATACTATTTTAGATGTCGCCTAATTTTAAAGAAGTTTTTGAGAAATGTGAAATGATAAAGTGGGATATCGAATCAAATGACTCGTGGAAATACCAGTTGATCAATGAATGTACAGAATTATTTTCTACGATTCTAACGAACGAAGGAATTTGTTTTACGTTCAATACAATAGATGATATTTTACGGGTGGATTCATTGCAAACGGATTTCCAGTACCACAATATTACACAAAGACGTGATGGATGGGAACCTGAGAAAGGTTATAACAAAGTCAATGCATACCCATTTAAAGGAATCATGGCAGGCGAAATGATTTTAGGATCCGGAATAAGCTTGGTTTTGAACGCAAATTTAATGGATACAACCCCGTTTTGTTGGCCAGAAGGTGTCGGCTATAAAATAACTTTACATTCACCATCCGCCTATCCACATATGTACAATAATTATATTCTACTTGAATATGGTAAAGAATATGAAATAGCGGTGGTACCACAAACTATAGAGACTTCAGACGATTTGAGATCGGTTACGCCCGAGGAACGGCGTTGCTTTTTCAATGATGAACGAAAATTGAAATTTTATACGTTCTACAATGAAGAGAATTGCCGTCTCGAGTGTTATACAAATTTTATGGAGAGTTTTGAAGGTGGAGTACCATTTTCATCACCGCGCAATTCAAACACGACCAATTATTTTCTACTAGTGTTAAATCAGCATTGGGAGTTACCTACTTTTAACGGGCTGTTACAAGAGTACATGCAATTATACAACAGATCTATTATAAGAAACGAAAATAATAATCCTTACATGAATGCTTTTGATGAATATTTTAACTGCAATTGTTTGCCGGAATGTAATTCAATAAAGTACGGCTATAAAATTTTAAAATCGAATACAGTTTTGTCAAAAAAGCTAAACAATACCGTCGACATGAACGTCAATAGTGCACAAACGACGATCAGAATATTTTTCAATGAACCATCGTTTATTGGCCAGAAACGGGTACGCGTGTATACGTTCGAAACAATGATATCCGACTTTGGAGGATTATTGGGTTTATTCATGGGTGGTTCACTGCTAAGTTTTTTTGAATTAATTTACTTCTTAACCATACGCATCTGTTTTAAACACAAAGAGGATACAGCGGCCAACGAATTGAATGACGTGTCATGTTCAAAATGATTTTAAAACAAATTTAGATAAATGATTGTATGAAATATAGCACCAACTCCAATATTTTAAATAAAATAATCAAATGTATTAAAACTGAGAACTTATATAATGTTCAGGTTTCATTGGATAATAAATCCACTAACTTAAAATGTTTATGTTTGAATTTATTTATTTTTTTATTTTTATTAAAACGGTTGGAACCTACAGAGGTTCCGCACTCAATGCCACAATGAGCCCATGGTGAAAACCATGAGGATCTATCCTAACTCGCATAAGCGCACTGCAGCCTTAGCAAACTGTAAAAGTTTGAACAAAGAAATGGATAATAACTGATCTGCGTTCAAAGATCCGTACGAGAACACTTGGGATGTAGCTTCGATAAAGGCCGGACAGCTGCATAGGTAGTGTAGGCAGTCGTCCACTTCCTCCAGACAATCGTCACAAAGATAATCCTGAGCTAGTCCCATGCGTTGGAGATGAACCTTGAAACGTCCATGGCCCATAATAAGAGCAACCAGGATTCTGAGTTAGCTCTTTTTTAAGGATTACACATACTTAGTGACCCTCACGTTGGGTTCGATGATGAACCGTTTTGCCTTTAGACAGCTAGGCGTAGAACTCCACTTCTGCGCCAGTTCAATTACAGCGAACTTCTTAATAGCATCCTTACCACCGTTGCAGGAAAAGGGAATTGCTGGCTCGGGACCACAAAATTTACTGCACGATCCAGCTTTCGCTAAAAAGTCAGCAACCTCATTTCCCACAACGCCGAAATGAGCAGGCACCTACAGAAACCTTACTCTCGAATTGAAGCAAAGGAGATTAATGAAGTGTTTGCATTCTCTGACCAGTTTGGATGTAGTCAAATGGTTTTTAAGGGTATTGAGAACGGCTTTACTATCCGTGCAGATAATAATATCCTTGCCTAAATTACTAAACTTATACGCCTCATTTGCACTATGGGTAAGTGCAATTAATTCAGCTTGAAAAACCGTACAGTGTTTGCCCAGACTACCCGAGAATCTGAGCCCATACTTTGGACAAAAGAAACCAAACCCTGCCGCACTGACATCTGAACGAGAGCCACCCGCAAAACTATCGACTCAGACAACTGTCTATAGAAATCCTGAGAGAGCCACAGTTCTCTCGAGGGGAAAATAACGGAGAATGAATTAGTGAAGTTAAATTCGGGCAAAAGCCTGTCATTCATCATTTCAACCTCCGGAATATGTGACTTAAACTTATTAAGAATCTGTCTATGCTTTGTACAAGTCCCGAAGGTATTCCATGCCCCAATGCACCTCAGTCGAAACGCAGCAGAGCACGCCATACCAAGAATGTAAGATTGCAATTCGAGCAAGCATAGAAGAGACTCCATAGAAAGAAGGGGAGTAGACGACATAGCCCCGGTTATAGCCCTACAGGCTGTCATCTGCAGTGCATCCAGCCTTACTACAGAATACATCAGTTTCACAACTGGCCACCATTCAACTGCTGCATATGACAGTAAGAGTAAAACCAGTGATTTGTAGATGAATAACATCATTTTAGGGGTCAGACAAAAGAAAGCAATGGCCGTTTGTAGCTTATAATCAAGGTGAATTTCCAGGAGAGTTTACTATCTAGAATAACGCCTAGGAGTTTCACGTGCTCTGTCCATGTAATTGCCCTACCAAATAGAGTGGGAACAGATAAATTAGCACTGTCTCTATAGGTCTGGAAAACACAACCAGATCAGTTTTCGAGGGATTGAGGTTCAACCCCTTTAAAACACACCAATCTTCCACTATATTTAGGGCGTTCTGCATCTGATCAGATAAGACGTTCAGGTATTTCCCAGAAACTGTCAAAACGAGATCATCCGCGTAGCTTTGCACGATGAACCCAGATCACTGCAATTTAACAAGTAATTCTTCGATAACCATGACCCACAGCTAGGGTGAGAGTACCTCCTTGCGGACAGCCTTTCGCTACTCTGGCAGATACTGATGAGCCATCTAACTCAGTCCCAATTATACGGGACTTGAGCATTGAGTCAATGAATCTAGCAATGGTTTGATTAATATTAAATTTGGTACATGCACTCGTGATCGAAGAAAACGAAGTGCTACCAAAAGCTCCCGCAATGTCCAGGAAGGTACCTACAAGAAACTCTTTGTGATTAAGTGATCTTTCGATTCTAGTAACGAGTTCATGTATAGACTAATGGGCCTAAACGCTTTAGGGTCGGTATAATCCGACTTGGCAGCTTTAGGTATGAAAACGACTCTACTCCTGCTCCAGGATCGTGGTACAGTACTAAAAGCAATGTACGCCTGGAACAGATTGAGCAGGTGAGTACGGATGAATAGAAAATCATGCTGCAATTCAGCAAACGAGAAAACACTCCAGTGTAGAACATCAGTAGTGGAGGCTAGGAGGCAACCACACTCGAATCAACAGTGTCACATCCAGGAAAATGGACAGACAACAGTAGCTCACCAAGTTTGCGCCTGCAGGAGGTGAGCTTCCCAGGAGGTAGGCGAAGGCTGTCAAGTTTGCAAGTATCATCAACAAAATCCCCGTACATCAGGTGTTCCTAGATTTCCGAAAGACCTATGACTCAATCAACCGAGAGAGTTTGTGGTGTGACTGTGCAGAATGACAGTGACCTAGTCTCAATGCTGTGTTAAAGTTGAGATCAGGCTATCGACAATTTTTGCAATTAACTCGGGTGTTCGGCAGGGAGATACTGTTGAATTACTTGATCCGCTTGTAGAGTTTTCAGCTTCTCTAGGACTCCAGATCAATGAGTCCAAAGCAAAATACATGGTCTCTGTGGTCATAGGGACAATAGCACACCATGTTTTAGTAGTGGCCACTACACGTTTGAGGGAGTAAAAAGGTTTTAATTTTGGGCTCTATTATCACTCACTCAGCTAATGCTCCTCAAAAGCAATTATGGGATATATTTTGGATTCATTATGATTAACAACGTTTACACATATACACTTTAGATTCATGGGAACACCATCGTTTTTGAGATAGCACAACCAATTTACCTAACACTTGACCAATTCGTGCGCGATTATCGTTGAAGCACGCTGCACGTATAATGATAAAAGGCAACCTAATCTTCAATTTTCTCGAATTCGATTCAAACCAAGCAGAAACGATAGTGCTGTGGTGTACGATTACGAATGAATTAGTTAATTATATCAACGCTCTAATTAATGAAAACCAAATTTAATTTAATTAGTTTTTATCATGATTCTTCGACCACACATACGAATATAAAAAAAAAAATGGATTTTATATATATGCATGGCGTACAAAATATAGTTAATATCTGTTGTCTGGTTGAGTTGTTAGCACAACTATATAAAACTAACAATAATTAATTCCCAATTTACGTGTTTCTCAAATATATCTTTGGGGTGATAGTGTTTTAGTGAAATATTCTATAAATTTAAAAATCTATTTGCAAATCATTTTAACAAGTTAAGTTTTTTGTGATCTATCGGACGCTGTGTAATACGTAACTATTGAAAATAATTTCTGTAAAATTTATAATTTGACCACAAATCGATTTGTGAAAATTAAGTATTAAAAGTGTGTATACGATGACACCATCAGTGAAAAAAATAATTCCCAAACCGCTCGTTAAAAATTTCACCAACTATTCAAATGAGACGAGCATCCATGGCGTTAAATATTTAAGCAATCGAACACGTCCGCTACCCGATCGTATATTTTGGGTTATTATTTTTATTCTGTCGACTTCATTTCTTGGCTATTTTGTTTATAAAATTGGTCGAACGTGGATGGATCATGAGGTCATGATAACCGATCGGGCTGAACCAATCCAAATTTTTGAAATACCATTTCCGGCCATCACAATTTGTCCGCTAATTAAAATTAAACGGGACCACTTTGATTTTTCACAAATGGCCGATATCATGCAACAATTTGCGAATTATTCGGATTTTAAAAAAAGCGAGCATGGAAAAAAATTTGTGATGGCCTCGCAAGTATGTCGTGAATCATTTTGGCAATATACATATCCGATAATTATAACCGCGACCGATAATTACTTAAATAGTTTTTTCGATGATATTTATGCTTATTATTACCCTTTGGAGGAAGTTAAGACTAGATTGCCAACTGATTGGATAAACGCATTACAAGATGTAAGATTATAAATAAAATATTAAAGTATTTTTTTAATAATTTTTCCAAAATTATTTTAGATGTCGCCTAATTTTAACGAAGTTTTTGAGCGTTGTGAAATGTTGACGTGGGATATTGAAACAAATGACCTGGAAAAGCAGTTGTACCGTGAGTGTAGAAAATTATTTTCTACGATTATAACGAACGAAGGAATTTGTTTTACGTTCAATACAATAGATGATATTTTACGGGTGGATTCATTGCAAACGGATTTCCAGTACCACAATATTACACAAAGACGTGATGGATGGGAACCTGAGAAAGGTTATAACAAAGCCACTGCATATCCATTTAAAGGAACCATGGAAAGAAGATTTGAGTATGGATCCGGATTAAAAATTTATTTGGGCGCGAATTTAACGGATACAACTGCGTTTTGTTCGCCAAAAGATGTCGGTTATAAAATAACTTTACATTCCCCATCCGTCTATCCATATATGTACAATAATTATATGCTACTTGAATATGGTAAAGAATATGAAATAGCGGTGGTACCACAAACTATAGAGACTTCAGACGATTTGAGATCGGTTACGCCCGAGGAACGGCGTTGCTTTTTCAATGATGAACGAAAATTGAAATTTTATACGTTCTACAATGAAGAAAATTGCCGTCTGGAGTGTTATACAAATTTTATGGAGATTATCTATGGTGGAGTACCATTTTCATCACCGCGCAATTCAAACACAACCAATTATCGTCTAATGTTCTTAAATGAGCTTTGGGAGGAACCTAAGTTTATCCGGCTTTTGGAAGAGCACAGGAAAAAATACAACATTTCATGGTACGATCAAAATTATGATGTTGAATATAAAGGTTGCAATTGTTTGCCGGAATGCAATTCTATAAAGTATGGCTATAAAATTTTAAACTCGCATGCCGCTTTTTCAGAAGAGCTTAACAATACCGTTGACATGAGCGTGAGTAGTGCACACACGGCGATCAGAATATTATTCAATGAACCAACGTTTATTGGCCAGAAACGGGTACGCGTATATACGTTCGAAACAATGATATCCGACTTTGGAGGACTATTGGGTTTATTCATGGGTGCTTCTTTGCTGAGTTTTTTTGAAATAATTTACTTCTTAACCATACGCATCTGTTTTAAACACAAAGAGGATACAGCGACAAACGAATTGAATGACGTGTCATGTTTAAATTGATTTTAAAATAAATTTAGATAATTGATTGTATGAAATATAGCATCATATCCAATATTTTAAATAAAATAATCAAATATATTAAAACAGATCGCCTATAATGTTCAGCTTTCATTGGACTATAAATCTACTAGCTTAAAATGTTTGTGTTGGTATTTAATTTAATGAGAAGGGAAAGTGCGAAGTAATTGAAAATATCCTGATGAGTTTCATACCATCCCAAAAATTGCCATCATCGCTACTTTGACATTTTTCTGTGTTTGACTTGACTGTTGGAACCATTTTCATATTTCTCATATGGTATTTTTGAGATATAATTAGGAATGGACGAAACCCAGGTCTATATCCTCAACTATATACAGCATTTTTCGATTCTTTTCTCACACGTGCAGGTAGCTCCAGACAGCATTTTGCAGCCGCTAGCGATCAATGGTGTGTGGGGTCCCTTTTCTAATTCACGCGAGAGCTAGAATTGCTGTATTAATCATGAGTTAAACCAGCACAACTTTCACTATCCCCTGTATGCACTAAAACTGCGGCAATTTACTCAACTCAACAATCAGAATCTTGATAGAAACTAATGGGGGTTTTATTTGGTTTTGAAAGTATGAACAAAATCGGTTTATTCCTATAAATCATATGTACCAAATTTACAATTATAGGGCCTCTGGATGAAACATGCAAAGATAAATACGAGAAGCATAATATCATTACGCCTTGTGATTTATATGCACATTCTAATCTCAATATAAACACTACTGTTGGTAGTGCAACTTTTTGTAATATTAGCCTCTCTCTTCTTTAGAGAAAACAAAAACACTACATACATTGAAATATTTACATTATTTACAAGTAAGCAAATTGAAAAAAAATTAGAGCGTTATTTCTACTTCATATATAATAACTAAGACCATACAAATTTATTTTGATTGGATTTGTTATTTCAATAGGTTAATCACGGGTTAATAATATAGCTGGATCCATGTCAAATATTAATCCAATTAATCGATAAAGTTTAAAAATTATCAGTTTCCTATTATGAAGTAAAAACAGCGCCCTAATTTTTATCTTAATTTTTAATTATTTTGTAACTTGTGCATCGTGCATCACATGTAAACTGTTCAGAGGGGGCATCCATATCTAGATCATTTATTAAACATCATATGGAAATTTTGAAAGTATAGAGTACCCAAATGAAATGTAAATTTATTTGAATAAAAAATTTATTTAATTTGATGACGATCAATAAATGTATTTTATTCCGCTAAAAAATGTTTCAAAGCATTCTATTTGGAAAACACTTCACATGCAGCATTAATAGTGGAAGTACTGTTATCAAGCTAGCCCGAGTTGATATTTTAGTGACGCTTTTCGTATCTCATGTTTTTAAAATAAATCGATCAGACGAAAGCTTTCGATTGCATTGATCAATACATTTTACTAAAAAAATTGAAAGCACTTGGTGTCATTGAACCTTTTTTGAACCTTTGAACCGGACTTCTCAAAATGAAATTCACACACACAATAATTTATTTGTTCTTTACAATATTTATTTAATTTATTTATTCCACAAATTTATTTATTATACATTTTATTTTGTTTTATTATATTTCCACCATTGTTTGTACGTTGCTACCAAATATTTATGGGTGCTGTATGTAATTCACGACTTGCATAACAAAATCGTAATTGCTGACTTGTTGTCAGTAGAAAATATTTGTGTGTTGCTTTTGCTTGTGATTTTAGGTGTATTTTGTTGAGAACAATTTAACTCTAATCCGTTCGGAGTTAATTTTCCTCAACAAAATACCTTTGTTTTGAGTTAATTTTTTTTTATGAGTTGGTAGTAGTTTTGAAAATTAGTTTTAAAAACAAATTCAAATAAATATTTCGCGACTGTTAATTGAAAAAATTGGTTATCATAATATAATGGAAAATACAACGATTACCAAAATGGCAACATTCAAAAGTAAAATTGAAGAAAAAAATTAAAAATATACATCTGGTGTCAGGTATCACAATTAAAATCGGAATAGAGTTAAATAACTCCAGAAATATTTTGGAGTTATTTAACTCATGTCAGAAGTTAATCAGTGCAATTGTTGTTGTAACAACCTCAACAAAATACACCTTTTGTTCTTGTCCTGTAACGTCGCCTTCGTTTCCAAAATACGTATTGTATTTTGGTGAGGGAACAGATGCGCCGGCGGCTGTCAACATTGCATTAGTATTTTGTGTGCAATGGATTTTACATCATCGAACTTTGCTAGTCCGAATGATGTTGGTTGGATGGCGCCATGCTTCACTATAAATGTTTTTTAGTGGTGGTTCGGCTATTGGATGTGTGATATATACGAATGAGTTAACATATTTGAAATTGATTGGAAAAAAATCCAAACAAATTTAATTAATTTGGAACTTGGCGTTTATAGCAATTACGTATTGTTAAGAAGTAAAGCAATTCAAACAAACTCAGCAATGAACTACACATGAATAAACCCAATAGTCTTCCAAATTCGGCTATCATTGCTTCGAACGTATACACACATACCCGTTGCTGAATTATTTAATAAGGGCCACGCTAATTATTTAATAAGTTTTTTTTTTGTGTAATTAAATTAAGTTCAATATTCTTTAATTTTTTTTTCATAGATTATTTATGTACAAAATATTTTAAATAGTTTTAAGCTAAGTAGTTTTAATTTCCAATTATTTTCTGGTTTTTGTTTGATAAAAGAAAATTAAAGAGAAGTGAAAATCAGTGGCGCTCAACAGGTTTAATTAAATATAATATTGGATTATTTACATTTTCGTAATTTTAAAATGCGGTCATGTGCGGTGTCTCCGAAGGGAACATTATAAATCATAGACGTTTACATATTATATTACATAGAATAATATTTTTTTTCTAAAATTATTTTATAAATTTTTTTTTAAATTCAATTTGTACAATTTTTTTTTTCTTAAACAGAAAAATTCTTGTTTGATCGTGTTCATACAAAAACAATAAATCATATTCATCTTTTGTATGATCTTATTGGTCAAAATTTCCTGGTATTGTTTCAATTTTCACCAAACCCGCGAAACACTTATATTTGTATATATGTATATTCTATTTGGGTTATGGATATCCATTTTTTATTATTTTTGTGTACTTTTATCACTGTTTAATTAATGTATATTAATAAAACTATTTTTTATTCCTTATTTTATTTTATTTTTATTTTTCTTCCTTTTTGTGATAATATTTTTTGTTTTTATATTTTAATTTTAAATATCGATTTCGGATGTCTCCTTCTTCAGTTTATTAAAATTACTGGTAAGGAGTAATTTTAAAAAACTGAAGAAGGAGACATCCGAAATCGATATTTAAAATTAAAATATAAAAACAAAAAATATTATCACAAAAAGGAATAAAAATAAAAATAAAATAAAATAAGGAATAAAAAATAGTTTTATTAATATACATTAATGTATATTCTATAGATAAATTTTTATTCATGTTAGATATAAAATTGTACAATGCATCATACATACATATGTATATCAGTTCAATGTAATTTCCAAAACGATATCGTTTTTAAGTTATATCAGAAACTGTAACTAAAAATTCTTGTATGATCAACTTTATTTTGTATGATAATGTCCAGCTTGGTAATATATATATATATATATATATATATATATATATATATATATATATATATATATATATATATATATATATATATATATATATATATATATACCATATATATATATATATATATATATATATATATATATATATATATATATATATATACCATATATATATATATATATATATATATATATATATATATATATATATATATATATATATATATATATATATATATATATATATATATGTAGCCGTGGCCAAAATTATTAGCCACCTTATTAAATTTACCAAAACCTGTTATTTAGTAAAAATAATCAAATAATTGTTTTTATGTTATTTATTTAATTCAAACTGAATAATTTATTTACAATTTTAATACTTCGTTGCTCCTCCCTTTGCCTTAATTATGGCTTTAACTGTTGCTGGCATTGATTTAATTAATCTTTCACAAAAATATTTTGGAATTTTTCTCCATTCTTCCAGAGCACATCTTTTAAGATCCTCCTTGGATCTTGGGTTACGCTTTCTTATCATTTTTTTTAAATATGGCCACAAATGCTCAATTGGATTGAGATCGGGACTCTGTGCTGGCCATGGTAGTACCTCGATTTGGTTATCGGTGAACCAGCGTTGCGATGCTCGGGCTGTATGGCATGGGGCGTTATCCTGTTGGAAGATAATACTTTCCCGACTTTGATTTTCGAACACTTGGTCCATAGATGGCGAGAGAATTGACGACAACATTGCCGTGTAGGTGACGGAATTCATTTTCCCCTCACAGACAAAGCATTTACCAACGCCTGATGATGCCATACAACAAGAGCATTATACTACCGCCACCAAACTTTACAGTCGGAATAAGGCAATCGGCCAAATATTCCTCCCCAACTCTACGTCGCACGTAACTCTTGCCAGCAGTTCCAAAAATCTATTGTTAAAAGTCAATTTCGAGACATTTGTTCAATATTAATGTATGTGTTTATGAATTAGCTAAACGAAGAAAACTTATTATAAAAAAAAACTTCGTTGATGGTGTTACTTATCTCAATATTCGTTTCGTCAGACCATAGAATATTCTTCCAATTTTCGAACGTCCAATTTGCGTGATTTTTTGCCCATTCGAAGCGGGCTTTCTTGTTCCTCTCACTAAGCCAAGGCTTCTTCCTTGCTTTGCGCCCATTTAATCCAAGATCCTGGAGTCTTTTCCTAACAGTTCGCGCAGATATTGTTTTTCCTGTTTGGTTTTCTAATTCAACAGCCAGGTCAGAAGATGTTTTACGCCAATTTTTTAGGCAATTTCTTTCAAGTAATCGATCTTCTCGTTTGGTGGTTATTTTTTTCCTGCCACTTTTTGGACGACTTTTCAAAGATCTAGTCTCATTATACCGATTTATAGTTAATCTTGCGGTACTTCTGGAACATTTAGTTTGTCTCGCAATTTCCGAATAATTATACCGTTGTGACTTCAAAATAACAATAACAATAATAAGTACCACAAACTATAGAGACTTCAGACGATTTGAGATCGGTTACGCCCGAGGAACGGCGTTGCTTTTTCAATGATGAACGAAAATTGAAATTTTATACGTTCTACAATGAAGAGAATTGCCGTCTCGAGTGTTATACAAATTTTATGGAGAGTTTTGAAGGTGGAGTACCATTTTCATCACCGCGCAATTCAAACACGACCAATTATTTTCTACTAGTGTTAAATCAGCATTGGGAGTTACCTACTTTTAACGGGCTGTTACAAGAGTACATGCAATTATACAACAGATCTATTATAAGAAACGAAAATAATAATCCTTACATGAATGCTTTTGATGAATATTTTAACTGCAATTGTTTGCCGGAATGTAATTCAATAAAGTACGGCTATAAAATTTTAAAATCGAATACAGTTTTGTCAAAAAAGCTAAACAATACCGTCGACATGAACGTCAATAGTGCACAAACGACGATCAGAATATTTTTCAATGAACCATCGTTTATTGGCCAGAAACGGGTACGCGTGTATACGTTCGAAACAATGATATCCGACTTTGGAGGATTATTGGGTTTATTCATGGGTGGTTCACTGCTAAGTTTTTTTGAATTAATTTACTTCTTAACCATACGCATCTGTTTTAAACACAAAGAGGATACAGCGGCCAACGAATTGAATGACGTGTCATGTTCAAAATGATTTTAAAACAAATTTAGATAAATGATTGTATGAAATATAGCACCAACTCCAATATTTTAAATAAAATAATCAAATGTATTAAAACTGAGAACTTATATAATGTTCAGGTTTCATTGGATAATAAATCCACTAACTTAAAATGTTTATGTTTGAATTTATTTATTTTTTTATTTTTATTAAAACGGTTGGAACCTACAGAGGTTCCGCACTCAATGCCACAATGAGCCCATGGTGAAAACCATGAGGATCTATCCTAACTCGCATAAGCGCACTGCAGCCTTAGCAAACTGTAAAAGTTTGAACAAAGAAATGGATAATAACTGATCTGCGTTCAAAGATCCGTACGAGAACACTTGGGATGTAGCTTCGATAAAGGCCGGACAGCTGCATAGGTAGTGTAGGCAGTCGTCCACTTCCTCCAGACAATCGTCACAAAGATAATCCTGAGCTAGTCCCATGCGTTGGAGATGAACCTTGAAACGTCCATGGCCCATAATAAGAGCAACCAGGATTCTGAGTTGGCTCTTTTTTAAGGATTACACATACTTAGTGACCCTCACGTTGGGTTCGATGATGAACCGTTTTGCCTTTAGACAGCTAGGCGTAGAACTCCACTTCTGCGCCAGTTCAATTACAGCGAACTTCTTAATAGCATCCTTACCACCGTTGCAGGAAAAGGGAATTGCTGGCTCGGGACCACAAAATTTACTGCACGATCCAGCTTTCGCTAAAAAGTCAGCAACCTCATTTCCCACAACGCCGAAATGAGCAGGCACCTACAGAAACCTTACTCTCGAATTGAAGCAAAGGAGATTAATGAAGTGTTTGCATTCTCTGACCAGTTTGGATGTAGTCAAATGGTTTTTAAGGGTATTGAGAACGGCTTTACTATCCGTGCAGATAATAATATCCTTGCCTAAATTACTAAACTTATACGCCTCATTTGCACTATGGGTAAGTGCAATTAATTCAGCTTGAAAAACCGTACAGTGTTTGCCCAGACTACCCGAGAATCTGAGCCCATACTTTGGACAAAAGAAACCAAACCCTGCCGCACTGACATCTGAACGAGAGCCACCCGCAAAACTATCGACTCAGACAACTGTCTATAGAAATCCTGAGAGAGCCACAGTTCTCTCGAGGGGAAAATAACGGAGAATGAATTAGTGAAGTTAAATTCGGGCAAAAGCCTGTCATTCATCATTTCAACCTCCGGAATATGTGACTTAAACTTATTAAGAATCTGTCTATGCTTTGTACAAGTCCCGAAGGTATTCCATGCCCCAATGCACCTCAGTCGAAACGCAGCAGAGCACGCCATACCAAGAATGTAAGATTGCAATTCGGGCAAGCATAGAAGAGACTCCATAGAAAGAAGGGGAGTAGACGACATAGCCCCGGTTATAGCCCTACAGGCTGTCATCTGCAGTGCATCCAGCCTTACTACAGAATACATCAGTTTCACAACTGGCCACCATTCAACTGCTGCATATGACAGTAAGAGTAAAACCAGTGATTTGTAGATGAATAACATCATTTTAGGGGTCAGACAAAAGAAAGCAATGGCCGTTTGTAGCTTATAATCAAGGTGAATTTCCAGGAGAGTTTACTATCTAGAATAACGCCTAGGAGTTTCACGTGCTCTGTCCATGTAATTGCCCTACCAAATAGAGTGGGAACAGATAAATTAGCACTGTCTCTATAGGTCTGGAAAACACAACCAGATCAGTTTTCGAGGGATTGAGGTTCAACCCCTTTAAAACACACCAATCTTCCACTATATTTAGGGCGTTCTGCATCTGATCAGATAAGACGTTCAGGTATTTCCCAGAAACTGTCAAAACGAGATCATCCGCGTAGCTTTGCACGATGAACCCAGATCACTGCAATTTAACAAGTAATTCTTCGATAACCATGACCCACAGCTAGGGTGAGAGTACCTCCTTGCGGACAGCCTTTCGCTACTCTGGCAGATACTGATGAGCCATCTAACTCAGTCCCAATTATACGGGACTTGAGCATTGAGTCAATGAATCTAGCAATGGTTTGATTAATATTAAATTTGGTACATGCACTCGTGATCGAAGAAAACGAAGTGCTACCAAAAGCTCCCGCAATGTCCAGGAAGGTACCTACAAGAAACTCTTTGTGATTAAGTGATCTTTCGATTCTAGTAACGAGTTCATGTATAGACTAATGGGCCTAAACGCTTTAGGGTCGGTATAATCCGACTTGGCAGCTTTAGGTATGAAAACGACTCTACTCCTGCTCCAGGATCGTGGTACAGTACTAAAAGCAATGTACGCCTGGAACAGATTGAGCAGGTGAGTACGGATGAATAGAAAATCATGCTGCAATTCAGCAAACGAGAAAACACTCCAGTGTAGAACATCAGTAGTGGAGGCTAGGAGGCAACCACACTCGAATCAACAGTGTCACATCCAGGAAAATGGACAGACAACAGTAGCTCACCAAGTTTGCGCCTGCAGGAGGTGAGCTTCCCAGGAGGTAGGCGAAGGCTGTCAAGTTTGCAAGTATCATCAACAAAATCCCCGTACATCAGGTGTTCCTAGATTTCCGAAAGACCTATGACTCAATCAACCGAGAGAGTTTGTGGTGTGACTGTGCAGAATGACAGTGACCTAGTCTCAATGCTGTGTTAAAGTTGAGATCAGGCTATCGACAATTTTTGCAATTAACTCGGGTGTTCGGCAGGGAGATACTGTTGAATTACTTGATCCGCTTGTAGAGTTTTCAGCTTCTCTAGGACTCCAGATCAATGAGTCCAAAGCAAAATACATGGTCTCTGTGGTCATAGGGACAATAGCACACCATGTTTTAGTAGTGGCCACTACACGTTTGAGGGAGTAAAAAGGTTTTAATTTTGGGCTCTATTATCACTCACTCAGCTAATGCTCCTCAAAAGCAATTATGGGATATATTTTGGATTCATTATGATTAACAACGTTTACACATATACACTTTAGATTCATGGGAACACCATCGTTTTTGAGATAGCACAACCAATTTACCTAACACTTGACCAATTCGTGCGCGATTATCGTTGAAGCACGCTGCACGTATAATGATAAAAGGCAACCTAATCTTCAATTTTCTCGAATTCGATTCAAACCAAGCAGAAACGATAGTGCTGTGGTGTACGATTACGAATGAATTAGTTAATTATATCAACGCTCTAATTAATGAAAACCAAATTTAATTTAATTAGTTTTTATCATGATTCTTCGACCACACATACGAATATAAAAAAAAAAATGGATTTTATATATATGCATGGCGTACAAAATATAGTTAATATCTGTTGTCTGGTTGAGTTGTTAGCACAACTATATAAAACTAACAATAATTAATTCCCAATTTACGTGTTTCTCAAATATATCTTTGGGGTGATAGTGTTTTAGTGAAATATTCTATAAATTTAAAAATCTATTTGCAAATCATTTTAACAAGTTAAGTTTTTTGTGATCTATCGGACGCTGTGTAATACGTAACTATTGAAAATAATTTCTGTAAAATTTATAATTTGACCACAAATCGATTTGTGAAAATTAAGTATTAAAAGTGTGTATACGATGACACCATCAGTGAAAAAAATAATTCCCAAACCGCTCGTTAAAAATTTCACCAACTATTCAAATGAGACGAGCATCCATGGCGTTAAATATTTAAGCAATCGAACACGTCCGCTACCCGATCGTATATTTTGGGTTATTATTTTTATTCTGTCGACTTCATTTCTTGGCTATTTTGTTTATAAAATTGGTCGAACGTGGATGGATCATGAGGTCATGATAACCGATCGGGCTGAACCAATCCAAATTTTTGAAATACCATTTCCGGCCATCACAATTTGTCCGCTAATTAAAATTAAACGGGACCACTTTGATTTTTCACAAATGGCCGATATCATGCAACAATTTGCGAATTATTCGGATTTTAAAAAAAGCGAGCATGGAAAAAAATTTGTGATGGCCTCGCAAGTATGTCGTGAATCATTTTGGCAATATACATATCCGATAATTATAACCGCGACCGATAATTACTTAAATAGTTTTTTCGATGATATTTATGCTTATTATTACCCTTTGGAGGAAGTTAAGACTAGATTGCCAACTGATTGGATAAACGCATTACAAGATGTAAGATTATAAATAAAATATTAAAGTATTTTTTTAATAATTTTTCCAAAATTATTTTAGATGTCGCCTAATTTTAACGAAGTTTTTGAGCGTTGTGAAATGTTGACGTGGGATATTGAAACAAATGACCTGGAAAAGCAGTTGTACCGTGAGTGTAGAAAATTATTTTCTACGATTATAACGAACGAAGGAATTTGTTTTACGTTCAATACAATAGATGATATTTTACGGGTGGATTCATTGCAAACGGATTTCCAGTACCACAATATTACACAAAGACGTGATGGATGGGAACCTGAGAAAGGTTATAACAAAGCCACTGCATATCCATTTAAAGGAACCATGGAAAGAAGATTTGAGTATGGATCCGGATTAAAAATTTATTTGGGCGCGAATTTAACGGATACAACTGCGTTTTGTTCGCCAAAAGATGTCGGTTATAAAATAACTTTACATTCCCCATCCGTCTATCCATATATGTACAATAATTATATGCTACTTGAATATGGTAAAGAATATGAAATAGCGGTGGTACCACAAACTATAGAGACTTCAGACGATTTGAGATCGGTTACGCCCGAGGAACGGCGTTGCTTTTTCAATGATGAACGAAAATTGAAATTTTATACGTTCTACAATGAAGAAAATTGCCGTCTGGAGTGTTATACAAATTTTATGGAGATTATCTATGGTGGAGTACCATTTTCATCACCGCGCAATTCAAACACAACCAATTATCGTCTAATGTTCTTAAATGAGCTTTGGGAGGAACCTAAGTTTATCCGGCTTTTGGAAGAGCACAGGAAAAAATACAACATTTCATGGTACGATCAAAATTATGATGTTGAATATAAAGGTTGCAATTGTTTGCCGGAATGCAATTCTATAAAGTATGGCTATAAAATTTTAAACTCGCATGCCGCTTTTTCAGAAGAGCTTAACAATACCGTTGACATGAGCGTGAGTAGTGCACACACGGCGATCAGAATATTATTCAATGAACCAACGTTTATTGGCCAGAAACGGGTACGCGTATATACGTTCGAAACAATGATATCCGACTTTGGAGGACTATTGGGTTTATTCATGGGTGCTTCTTTGCTGAGTTTTTTTGAAATAATTTACTTCTTAACCATACGCATCTGTTTTAAACACAAAGAGGATACAGCGACAAACGAATTGAATGACGTGTCATGTTTAAATTGATTTTAAAATAAATTTAGATAATTGATTGTATGAAATATAGCATCATATCCAATATTTTAAATAAAATAATCAAATATATTAAAACAGATCGCCTATAATGTTCAGCTTTCATTGGACTATAAATCTACTAGCTTAAAATGTTTGTGTTGGTATTTAATTTAATGAGAAGGGAAAGTGCGAAGTAATTGAAAATATCCTGATGAGTTTCATACCATCCCAAAAATTGCCATCATCGCTACTTTGACATTTTTCTGTGTTTGACTTGACTGTTGGAACCATTTTCATATTTCTCATATGGTATTTTTGAGATATAATTAGGAATGGACGAAACCCAGGTCTATATCCTCAACTATATACAGCATTTTTCGATTCTTTTCTCACACGTGCAGGTAGCTCCAGACAGCATTTTGCAGCCGCTAGCGATCAATGGTGTGTGGGGTCCCTTTTCTAATTCACGCGAGAGCTAGAATTGCTGTATTAATCATGAGTTAAACCAGCACAACTTTCACTATCCCCTGTATGCACTAAAACTGCGGCAATTTACTCAACTCAACAATCAGAATCTTGATAGAAACTAATGGGGGTTTTATTTGGTTTTGAAAGTATGAACAAAATCGGTTTATTCCTATAAATCATATGTACCAAATTTACAATTATAGGGCCTCTGGATGAAACATGCAAAGATAAATAAGAGAAGCATAATATCATTACGCCTTGTGATTTATATGCACATTCTAATCTCAATATAAACACTACTGTTGGTAGTGCAACTTTTTGTAATATTAGCCTCTCTCTTCTTTAGAGAAAACAAAAACACTACATACATTGAAATATTTACATTATTTACAAGTAAGCAAATTGAAAAAAAATTAGAGCGTTATTTCTACTTCATATATAATAACTAAGACCATACAAATTTATTTTGATTGGATTTGTTATTTCAATAGGTTAATCACGGGTTAATAATATAGCTGGATCCATGTCAAATATTAATCCAATTAATCGATAAAGTTTAAAAATTATCAGTTTCCTATTATGAAGTAAAAACAGCGCCCTAATTTTTATCTTAATTTTTAATTATTTTGTAACTTGTGCATCGTGCATCACATGTAAACTGTTCAGAGGGGGCATCCATATCTAGATCATTTATTAAACATCATATGGAAATTTTGAAAGTATAGAGTACCCAAATGAAATGTAAATTTATTTGAATAAAAAATTTATTTAATTTGATGACGATCAATAAATGTATTTTATTCCGCTAAAAAATGTTTCAAAGCATTCTATTTGGAAAACACTTCACATGCAGCATTAATAGTGGAAGTACTGTTATCAAGCTAGCCCGAGTTGATATTTTAGTGACGCTTTTCGTATCTCATGTTTTTAAAATAAATCGATCAGACGAAAGCTTTCGATTGCATTGATCAATACATTTTACTAAAAAAATTGAAAGCACTTGGTGTCATTGAACCTTTTTTGAACCTTTGAACCGGACTTCTCAAAATGAAATTCACACACACAATAATTTATTTGTTCTTTACAATATTTATTTAATTTATTTATTCCACAAATTTATTTATTATACATTTTATTTTGTTTTATTATATTTCCACCATTGTTTGTACGTTGCTACCAAATATTTATGGGTGCTGTATGTAATTCACGACTTGCATAACAAAATCGTAATTGCTGACTTGTTGTCAGTAGAAAATATTTGTGTGTTGCTTTTGCTTGTGATTTTAGGTGTATTTTGTTGAGAACAATTTAACTCTAATCCGTTCGGAGTTAATTTTCCTCAACAAAATACCTTTGTTTTGAGTTAATTTTTTTTTATGAGTTGGTAGTAGTTTTGAAAATTAGTTTTAAAAACAAATTCAAATAAATATTTCGCGACTGTTAATTGAAAAAATTGGTTATCATAATATAATGGAAAATACAACGATTACCAAAATGGCAACATTCAAAAGTAAAATTGAAGAAAAAAATTAAAAATATACATCTGGTGTCAGGTATCACAATTAAAATCGGAATAGAGTTAAATAACTCCAGAAATATTTTGGAGTTATTTAACTCATGTCAGAAGTTAATCAGTGCAATTGTTGTTGTAACAACCTCAACAAAATACACCTTTTGTTCTTGTCCTGTAACGTCGCCTTCGTTTCCAAAATACGTATTGTATTTTGGTGAGGGAACAGATGCGCCGGCGGCTGTCAACATTGCATTAGTATTTTGTGTGCAATGGATTTTACATCATCGAACTTTGCTAGTCCGAATGATGTTGGTTGGATGGCGCCATGCTTCACTATAAATGTTTTTTAGTGGTGGTTCGGCTATTGGATGTGTGATATATACGAATGAGTTAACATATTTGAAATTGATTGGAAAAAAATCCAAACAAATTTAATTAATTTGGAACTTGGCGTTTATAGCAATTACGTATTGTTAAGAAGTAAAGCAATTCAAACAAACTCAGCAATGAACTACACATGAATAAACCCAATAGTCTTCCAAATTCGGCTATCATTGCTTCGAACGTATACACACATACCCGTTGCTGAATTATTTAATAAGGGCCACGCTAATTATTTAATAAGTTTTTTTTTTGTGTAATTAAATTAAGTTCAATATTCTTTAATTTTTTTTTCATAGATTATTTATGTACAAAATATTTTAAATAGTTTTAAGCTAAGTAGTTTTAATTTCCAATTATTTTCTGGTTTTTGTTTGATAAAAGAAAATTAAAGAGAAGTGAAAATCAGTGGCGCTCAACAGGTTTAATTAAATATAATATTGGATTATTTACATTTTCGTAATTTTAAAATGCGGTCATGTGCGGTGTCTCCGAAGGGAACATTATAAATCATAGACGTTTACATATTATATTACATAGAATAATATTTTTTTTCTAAAATTATTTTATAAATTTTTTTTTAAATTCAATTTGTACAATTTTTTTTTTCTTAAACAGAAAAATTCTTGTTTGATCGTGTTCATACAAAAACAATAAATCATATTCATCTTTTGTATGATCTTATTGGTCAAAATTTCCTGGTATTGTTTCAATTTTCACCAAACCCGCGAAACACTTATATTTGTATATATGTATATTCTATTTGGGTTATGGATATCCATTTTTTATTATTTTTGTGTACTTTTATCACTGTTTAATTAATGTATATTAATAAAACTATTTTTTATTCCTTATTTTATTTTATTTTTATTTTTCTTCCTTTTTGTGATAATATTTTTTGTTTTTATATTTTAATTTTAAATATCGATTTCGGATGTCTCCTTCTTCAGTTTTTTAAAATTACTGGTAAGGAGTAATTTTAAAAAACTGAAGAAGGAGACATCCGAAATCGATATTTAAAATTAAAATATAAAAACAAAAAATATTATCACAAAAAGGAATAAAAATAAAAATAAAATAAAATAAGGAATAAAAAATAGTTTTATTAATATACATTAATGTATATTCTATAGATAAATTTTTATTCATATTAGATATAAAATTGTACAATGCATCATACATACATATGTATATCAGTTCAATGTAATTTCCAAAACGATATCGTTTTTAAGTTATATCAGAAACTGTAACTAAAAATTCTTGTATGATCAACTTTATTTTGTATGATAATGTCCAGCTTGGTAATATATATATATATATATATATATATATATATATATATATATATATATATATATATATATATATATATATATATATATATATATATATATATATATATATATATATATATATATTATATATATATATATATATATATATATATATATATATATATATATATATATATATATATATATATATATATATATATTATATATATATATATATTACCATATATATATATATATATATATTATATATATATATATATATATATATATATATATATCCATATATATATATATATATATATATATATATATATATATATATATATATATATATATATATATATATATATATATATATATATATGTAGCCGTGGCCAAAATTATTAGCCACCTTATTAAATTACCAAAACCTGTTATTTAGTAAAATAATCAAATAATTGTTTTTATGTTATTTATTTAATTCAAACTGATAATTATTTACAATTTTATACTTCGTTGCTCCTCCCTTTGCCTTAATTATGGCTTTAACTGTTGCTGGCATTGATTTAATTAATCTTTCACAAAATATTTTGGAATTTTTCTCCATTCTTCCAGAGCACATCTTTTAAGATCCTCCTTGGATCTTGGGTTACGCTTTCTTATCATTTTTTTTTAATATGGCCACAAATGCTCATTGGATTGAGATCGGGACTCTGTGCTGGCCATGGTAGTACCTCGATTTGGTTATCGGTGAACCAGCGTTGCGATGCTCGGGCTGTATGGCATGGGCGTTATCCTGTTGGAAGATAATACTTTCCCGACTTTGATTTTCGAACACTTGGTCCATAGATGGCGAGAGAATTGACGACAACATTGCCGTGTAGGTGACGGAATTCATTTTCCCTCACAGACAAAGCATTTACCAACGCCTGATGATGCCATACAACAAGAGCATTATACTACCGCCACCAAACTTACAGTCGGAATAAGGCAATCGGCCAAATATTCCTCCCCAACTCTACGTCGCACGTAACTCTTGCCAGCAGTTCCAAAATCTATTGTTAAAAGTCAATTTCGAGACATTTGTTCAATATTAATGTATGTGTTTATGAATTAGCTAAACGAAGAAAACTTATTATAAAAAAAAACTTCGTGATGGTGTTACTTATCTCAATATTCGTTTCGTCAGACCATAGAATATTCTTCCAATTTTCGAACGTCCAATTTGCGTGATTTTTTGCCCATTCGAAGCGGGCTTTCTTGTTCCTCTCACTAAGCCAAGGCTTCTTCCTTGCTTTGCGCCCATTTAATCAAGATCCTGAGTCTTTTCCTAACAGTTCGCGCAGATATTGTTTTCCTGTTTGGTTTTCTAATTCAACAGCCAGGTCAGAAGAGTTTTACGCCAATTTTTTAGCAATTTCTTTCAAGTAATCGATCTTCTCGTTTGGTGGTTATTTTTTTCCTGCCACTTTTGGACGACTTTTCAAGATCTAGTCTCATTATACCGATTTATAGTTAATCTTGCGGTACTTCTGGAACATTTAGTTTGTCTCGCAATTTCCGAATAATTATACCGTTGTGACTTCAAAATAACAATACAATATAAGTACCACAAACTATAGAGACTTCAGACGATTTGAGATCGGTTACGCCCGAGGAACGGCGTTGCTTTTTCAATGATGAACGAAAATTGAATTTTATACGTTCTACAATGAAGAGAATTGCCGTCTCGAGTGTTATACAAATTTTATGGAGAGTTTTGAAGGTGGAGTACCATTTTCATCACCGCGCAATTCAAACACGACCAATTATTTTCTACTAGTGTTAAATCAGCATTGGGAGTTACCTACTTTTAACGGGCTGTTACAAGAGTACATGCAATTATACAACAGATCTATTATAAGAAACGAAAATAAAATCCTTACATGAATGCTTTTGATGAATATTTTAACTGCAATTGTTTGCCGGAATGTAATTCAATAAAGTACGGCTATAAAATTTTAAATCGAATACAGTTTGTCAAAAAGCTAACAATACCGTCGACATGAACGTCAATAGTGCACAAACGACGATCAGAATATTTTCAATGAACCATCGTTTATTGGCCAGAAACGGGTACGCGTGTATACGTTCGAAACAATGATATCCGACTTTGGAGGATTATTGGGTTTATTCATGGGTGGTTCACTGCTAAGTTTTTTTGAATTAATTTACTTCTTAACCATACGCATCTGTTTTAAACACAAAGAGGATACAGCGGCCAACGAATTGAATTGACGTGTCATGTTCAAAATGATTTAAAACAAATTTAGATAAATGATTGTATGAAATATAGCACCAACTCCAATATTTTAAATAAAATAATCAAATGTATTAAAACTGAGAACTTATATAATGTTCAGGTTTCATTGGATAATAAATCCACTAACTTAAAATGTTTATGTTTGAATTTATTTATTTTTTTATTTTTATTAAAACGGTTGGAACCTACAGAGGTTCCGCACTCAATGCCACAATGAGCCCATGGTGAAAACCATGAGGATCTATCCTAACTCGCATAAGCGCACTGCAGCCTTAGCAAACTGTAAAAGTTTGAACAAAGAAATGGATAATAACTGATCTGCGTTCAAAGATCCGTACGAGAACACTTGGGATGTAGCTTCGATAAAGGCCGGACAGCTGCATAGGTAGTGTAGGCAGTCGTCCACTTCCTCCAGACAATCGTCACAAAGATAATCCTGAGCTAGTCCCATGCGTTGGAGATGAACCTTGAAACGTCCATGGCCCATAATAAGAGCAACCAGGATTCTGAGTTGGCTCTTTTTTAAGGATTACACATACTTAGTGACCCTCACGTTGGGTTCGATGATGAACCGTTTTGCCTTTAGACAGCTAGGCGTAGAACTCCACTTCTGCGCCAGTTCAATTACAGCGAACTTCTTAATAGCATCCTTACCACCGTTGCAGGAAAAGGGAATTGCTGGCTCGGGACCACAAAATTTACTGCACGATCCAGCTTTCGCTAAAAAGTCAGCAACCTCATTTCCCACAACGCCGAAATGAGCAGGCACCTACAGAAACCTTACTCTCGAATTGAAGCAAAGGAGATTAATGAAGTGTTTGCATTCTCTGACCAGTTTGGATGTAGTCAAATGGTTTTTAAGGGTATTGAGAACGGCTTTACTATCCGTGCAGATAATAATATCCTTGCCTAAATTACTAAACTTATACGCCTCATTTGCACTATGGGTAAGTGCAATTAATTCAGCTTGAAAAACCGTACAGTGTTTGCCCAGACTACCCGAGAATCTGAGCCCATACTTTGGACAAAAGAAACCAAACCCTGCCGCACTGACATCTGAACGAGAGCCACCCGCAAAACTATCGACTCAGACAACTGTCTATAGAAATCCTGAGAGAGCCACAGTTCTCTCGAGGGGAAAATAACGGAGAATGAATTAGTGAAGTTAAATTCGGGCAAAAGTCTGTCATTCATCATTTCAACCTCCGGAATATGTGACTTAAACTTATTAAGAATCTGTCTATGCTTTGTACAAGTCCCGAAGGTATTCCATGCCCCAATGCACCTCAGTCGAAACGCAGCAGAGCACGCCATACCAAGAATGTAAGATTGCAATTCGGGCAAGCATAGAAGAGACTCCATAGAAAGAAGGGGAGTAGACGACATAGCCCCGGTTATAGCCCTACAGGCTGTCATCTGCAGTGCATCCAGCCTTACTACAGAATACATCAGTTTCACAACTGGCCACCATTCAACTGCTGCATATGACAGTAAGAGTAAAACCAGTGATTTGTAGATGAATAACATCATTTTAGGGGTCAGACAAAAGAAAGCAATGGCCGTTTGTAGCTTATAATCAAGGTGAATTTCCAGGAGAGTTTACTATCTAGAATAACGCCTAGGAGTTTCACGTGCTCTGTCCATGTAATTGCCCTACCAAATAGAGTGGGAACAGATAAATTAGCACTGTCTCTATAGGTCTGGAAAACACAACCAGATCAGTTTTCGAGGGATTGAGGTTCAACCCCTTTAAAACACACCAATCTTCCACTATATTTAGGGCGTTCTGCATCTGATCAGATAAGACGTTCAGGTATTTCCCAGAAACTGTCAAAACGAGATCATCCGCGTAGCTTTGCACGATGAACCCAGATCACTGCAATTTAACAAGTAATTCTTCGATAACCATGACCCACAGCTAGGGTGAGAGTACCTCCTTGCGGACAGCCTTTCGCTACTCTGGCAGATACTGATGAGCCATCTAACTCAGTCCCAATTATACGGGACTTGAGCATTGAGTCAATGAATCTAGCAATGGTTTGATTAATATTAAATTTGGTACATGCACTCGTGATCGAAGAAAACGAAGTGCTACCAAAAGCTCCCGCAATGTCCAGGAAGGTACCTACAAGAAACTCTTTGTGATTAAGTGATCTTTCGATTCTAGTAACGAGTTCATGTATAGACTAATGGGCCTAAACGCTTTAGGGTCGGTATAATCCGACTTGGCAGCTTTAGGTATGAAAACGACTCTACTCCTGCTCCAGGATCGTGGTACAGTACTAAAAGCAATGTACGCCTGGAACAGATTGAGCAGGTGAGTACGGATGAATAGAAAATCATGCTGCAATTCAGCAAACGAGAAAACACTCCAGTGTAGAACATCAGTAGTGATCAGTCTACGGGCTAAGTTCCAATCCGGCGTACCGACAAAAATGTCAGGAGGCTAGGAGGCAACCACACTCGAATCAACAGTGTCACATCCAGGAAAATGGACAGACAACAGTAGCTCACCAAGTTTGCGCCTGCAGGAGGTGAGCTTCCCAGGAGGTAGGCGAAGGCTGTCAAGTTTGCAAGTATCATCAACAAAATCCCCGTACATCAGGTGTTCCTAGATTTCCGAAAGACCTATGACTCAATCAACCGAGAGAGTTTGTGGTGTGACTGTGCAGAATGACAGTGACCTAGTCTCAATGCTGTGTTAAAGTTGAGATCAGGCTATCGACAATTTTTGCAATTAACTCGGGTGTTCGGCAGGGAGATACTGTTGAATTACTTGATCCGCTTGTAGAGTTTTCAGCTTCTCTAGGACTCCAGATCAATGAGTCCAAAGCAAAATACATGGTCTCTGTGGTCATAGGGACAATAGCACACCATGTTTTAGTAGTGGCCACTACACGTTTGAGGGAGTAAAAAGGTTTTAATTTTGGGCTCTATTATCACTCACTCAGCTAATGCTCCTCAAAAGCAATTATGGGATATATTTTGGATTCATTATGATTAACAACGTTTACACATATACACTTTAGATTCATGGGAACACCATCGTTTTTGAGATAGCACAACCAATTTACCTAACACTTGACCAATTCGTGCGCGATTATCGTTGAAGCACGCTGCACGTATAATGATAAAAGGCAACCTAATCTTCAATTTTCTCGAATTCGATTCAAACCAAGCAGAAACGATAGTGCTGTGGTGTACGATTACGAATGAATTAGTTAATTATATCAACGCTCTAATTAATGAAAACCAAATTTAATTTAATTAGTTTTTATCATGATTCTTCGACCACACATACGAATATAAAAAAAAAAATGGATTTTATATATATGCATGGCGTACAAAATATAGTTAATATCTACAACTATATAAAACTAACAATAATTAATTCCCAATTTACGTGTTTCTCAAATATATCTTTGGGGTGATAGTGTTTTAGTGAAATATTCTATAAATTTAAAAATCTATTTGCAAATCATTTTAACAAGTTAAGTTTTTTGTGATCTATCGGACGCTGTGTAATACGTAACTATTGAAAATAATTTCTGTAAAATTTATAATTTGACCACAAATCGATTTGTGAAAATTAAGTATTAAAAGTGTGTATACGATGACACCATCAGTGAAAAAAATAATTCCCAAACCGCTCGTTAAAAATTTCACCAACTATTCAAATGAGACGAGCATCCATGGCGTTAAATATTTAAGCAATCGAACACGTCCGCTACCCGATCGTATATTTTGGGTTATTATTTTTATTCTGTCGACTTCATTTCTTGGCTATTTTGTTTATAAAATTGGTCGAACGTGGATGGATCATGAGGTCATGATAACCGATCGGGCTGAACCAATCCAAATTTTTGAAATACCATTTCCGGCCATCACAATTTGTCCGCTAATTAAAATTAAACGGGACCACTTTGATTTTTCACAAATGGCCGATATCATGCAACAATTTGCGAATTATTCGGATTTTAAAAAAAGCGAGCATGGAAAAAAATTTGTGATGGCCTCGCAAGTATGTCGTGAATCATTTTGGCAATATACATATCCGATAATTATAACCGCGACCGATAATTACTTAAATAGTTTTTTCGATGATATTTATGCTTATTATTACCCTTTGGAGGAAGTTAAGACTAGATTGCCAACTGATTGGATAAACGCATTACAAGATGTAAGATTATAAATAAAATATTAAAGTATTTTTTTAATAATTTTTCCAAAATTATTTTAGATGTCGCCTAATTTTAACGAAGTTTTTGAGCGTTGTGAAATGTTGACGTGGGATATTGAAACAAATGACCTGGAAAAGCAGTTGTACCGTGAGTGTAGAAAATTATTTTCTACGATTATAACGAACGAAGGAATTTGTTTTACGTTCAATACAATAGATGATATTTTACGGGTGGATTCATTGCAAACGGATTTCCAGTACCACAATATTACACAAAGACGTGATGGATGGGAACCTGAGAAAGGTTATAACAAAGCCACTGCATATCCATTTAAAGGAACCATGGAAAGAAGATTTGAGTATGGATCCGGATTAAAAATTTATTTGGGCGCGAATTTAACGGATACAACTGCGTTTTGTTCGCCAAAAGATGTCGGTTATAAAATAACTTTACATTCCCCATCCGTCTATCCATATATGTACAATAATTATATGCTACTTGAATATGGTAAAGAATATGAAATAGCGGTGGTACCACAAACTATAGAGACTTCAGACGATTTGAGATCGGTTACGCCCGAGGAATGGCGTTGCTTTTTCAATGATGAACGAAAATTGAAATTTTATACGTTCTACAATAAATAAAATTGCCGTCTGGAGTGTTATACAAATTTTATGGAGATTATCTATGGTGGAGTACCATTTTCATCACCGCGCAATTCAAACACAACCAATTATCGTCTAATGTTCTTAAATGAGCTTTGGGAGGAACCTAAGTTTATCCGGCTTTTGGAAGAGCACAGGAAAAAATACAACATTTCATGGTACGATCAAAATTATGATGTTGAATATAAAGGTTGCAATTGTTTGCCGGAATGCAATTCTATAAAGTATGGCTATAAAATTTTAAACTCGCATGCCGCTTTTTCAGAAGAGCTTAACAATACCGTTGACATGAGCGTGAGTAGTGCACACACGGCGATCAGAATATTATTCAATGAACCAACGTTTATTGGCCAGAAACGGGTACGCGTATATACGTTCGAAACAATGATATCCTTTACTTTGGAGGACTATTGGGTTTATTCATGGGTGCTTCTTTGCTGAGTTTTTTTGAAATAATTTACTTCTTAACCATACGCATCTGTTTTAAACACAAAGAGGATACAGCGACAAACGAATTGAATGACGTGTCATGTTTAAATTGATTTTAAAATAAATTTAGATAATTGATTGTATGAAATATAGCATCATATCCAATATTTTAAATAAAATAATCAAATATATTAAAACAGATCGCCTATAATGTTCAGCTTTCATTGGACTATAAATCTACTAGCTTAAAATGTTTGTGTTGGTATTTAATTTAATGAGAAGGGAAAGTGCGAAGTAATTGAAAATATCCTGATGAGTTTCATACCATCCCAAAAATTGCCATCATCGCTACTTTGACATTTTTCTGTGTTTGACTTGACTGTTGGAACCATTTTCATATTTCTCATATGGTATTTTTGAGATATAATTAGGAATGGACGAAACCCAGGTCTATATCCTCAACTATATACAGCATTTTTCGATTCTTTTCTCACACGTGCAGGTAGCTCCAGACAGCATTTTGCAGCCGCTAGCGATCAATGGTGTGTGGGGTCCCTTTTCTAATTCACGCGAGAGCTAGAATTGCTGTATTAATCATGAGTTAAACCAGCACAACTTTCACTATCCCCTGTATGCACTAAAACTGCGGCAATTTACTCAACTCAACAATCAGAATCTTGATAGAAACTAATGGGGGTTTTATTTGGTTTTGAAAGTATGAACAAAATCGGTTTATTCCTATAAATCATATGTACCAAATTTACAATTATAGGGCCTCTGGATGAAACATGCAAAGATAAATACGAGAAGCATAATATCATTACGCCTTGTGATTTATATGCACATTCTAATCTCAATATAAACACTACTGTTGGTAGTGCAACTTTTTGTAATATTAGCCTCTCTCTTCTTTAGAGAAAACAAAAACACTACATACATTGAAATATTTACATTATTTACAAGTAAGCAAATTGAAAAAAAATTAGAGCGTTATTTCTACTTCATATATAATAACTAAGACCATACAAATTTATTTTGATTGGATTTGTTATTTCAATAGGTTAATCACGGGTTAATAATATAGCTGGATCCATGTCAAATATTAATCCAATTAATCGATAAAGTTTAAAAATTATCAGTTTCCTATTATGAAGTAAAAACAGCGCCCTAATTTTTATCTTAATTTTTAATTATTTTGTAACTTGTGCATCGTGCATCACATGTAAACTGTTCAGAGGGGGCATCCATATCTAGATCATTTATTAAACATCATATGGAAATTTTGAAAGTATAGAGTACCCAAATGAAATGTAAATTTATTTGAATAAAAAATTTATTTAATTTGATGACGATCAATAAATGTATTTTATTCCGCTAAAAAATGTTTCAAAGCATTCTATTTGGAAAACACTTCACATGCAGCATTAATAGTGGAAGTACTGTTATCAAGCTAGCCCGAGTTGATATTTTAGTGACGCTTTTCGTATCTCATGTTTTTAAAATAAATCGATCAGACGAAAGCTTTCGATTGCATTGATCAATACATTTTACTAAAAAAATTGAAAGCACTTGGTGTCATTGAACCTTTTTTGAACCTTTGAACCGGACTTCTCAAAATGAAATTCACACACACAATAATTTATTTGTTCTTTACAATATTTATTTAATTTATTTATTCCACAAATTTATTTATTATACATTTTATTTTGTTTTATTATATTTCCACCATTGTTTGTACGTTGCTACCAAATATTTATGGGTGCTGTATGTAATTCACGACTTGCATAACAAAATCGTAATTGCTGACTTGTTGTCAGTAGAAAATATTTGTGTGTTGCTTTTGCTTGTGATTTTAGGTGTATTTTGTTGAGAACAATTTAACTCTAATCCGTTCGGAGTTAATTTTCCTCAACAAAATACCTTTGTTTTGAGTTAATTTTTTTTTATGAGTTGGTAGTAGTTTTGAAAATTAGTTTTAAAAACAAATTCAAATAAATATTTCGCGACTGTTAATTGAAAAAATTGGTTATCATAATATAATGGAAAATACAACGATTACCAAAATGGCAACATTCAAAAGTAAAATTGAAGAAAAAAATTAAAAATATACATCTGGTGTCAGGTATCACAATTAAAATCGGAATAGAGTTAAATAACTCCAGAAATATTTTGGAGTTATTTAACTCATGTCAGAAGTTAATCAGTGCAATTGTTGTTGTAACAACCTCAACAAAATACACCTTTTGTTCTTGTCCTGTAACGTCGCCTTCGTTTCCAAAATACGTATTGTATTTTGGTGAGGGAACAGATGCGCCGGCGGCTGTCAACATTGCATTAGTATTTTGTGTGCAATGGATTTTACATCATCGAACTTTGCTAGTCCGAATGATGTTGGTTGGATGGCGCCATGCTTCACTATAAATGTTTTTTAGTGGTGGTTCGGCTATTGGATGTGTGATATATACGAATGAGTTAACATATTTGAAATTGATTGGAAAAAAATCCAAACAAATTTAATTAATTTGGAACTTGGCGTTTATAGCAATTACGTATTGTTAAGAAGTAAAGCAATTCAAACAAACTCAGCAATGAACTACACATGAATAAACCCAATAGTCTTCCAAATTCGGCTATCATTGCTTCGAACGTATACACACATACCCGTTGCTGAATTATTTAATAAGGGCCACGCTAATTATTTAATAAGTTTTTTTTTTGTGTAATTAAATTAAGTTCAATATTCTTTAATTTTTTTTTCATAGATTATTTATGTACAAAATATTTTAAATAGTTTTAAGCTAAGTAGTTTTAATTTCCAATTATTTTCTGGTTTTTGTTTGATAAAAGAAAATTAAAGAGAAGTGAAAATCAGTGGCGCTCAACAGGTTTAATTAAATATAATATTGGATTATTTACATTTTCGTAATTTTAAAATGCGGTCATGTGCGGTGTCTCCGAAGGGAACATTATAAATCATAGACGTTTACATATTATATTACATAGAATAATATTTTTTTTCTAAAATTATTTTATAAATTTTTTTTTAAATTCAATTTGTACAATTTTTTTTTTCTTAAACAGAAAAATTCTTGTTTGATCGTGTTCATACAAAAACAATAAATCATATTCATCTTTTGTATGATCTTATTGGTCAAAATTTCCTGGTATTGTTTCAATTTTCACCAAACCCGCGAAACACTTATATTTGTATATATGTATATTCTATTTGGGTTATGTGTACTTTTTGTGTACTTTTATCACTGTTTAATTAATGTATATTAATAAAACTATTTTTTATTCCTTATTTTATTTTATTTTTATTTTTCTTCCTTTTTGTGATAATATTTTTTGTTTTTATATTTTAATTTTAAATATCGATTTCGGATGTCTCCTTCTTCAGTTTTTTAAAATTACTGGTAAGGAGTAATTTTAAAAAACTGAAGAAGGAGACATCCGAAATCGATATTTAAAATTAAAATATAAAAACAAAAAATATTATCACAAAAAGGAATAAAAATAAAAATAAAATAAAATAAGGAATAAAAAATAGTTTTATTAATATACATTAATGTATATTCTATAGATAAATTTTTATTCATGTTAGATATAAAATTGTACAATGCATCATACATACATATGTATATCAGTTCAATGTAATTTCCAAAACGATATCGTTTTTAAGTTATATCAGAAACTGTAACTAAAAATTCTTGTATGATCAACTTTATTTTGTATGATAATGTCCAGCTTGGTAATATATATATATATATATATATATATATATATATATATATATATATATATATATATATATATATATATATATATATATATATATATATATATATACCATATATATATATATATATATATATATATATATATATATATATATATATATATATATACCATATATATATATATATATATATATATATATATATATATATATATATATATATATATACCGGGTGTTTTTTTTAAACTGAGACGATCAAATATCTCGAAAAATAGCCACTCTACGGAAAAAATGTCCATAATCAAAATTTAATCATACCGCGGGGGAAATACATTAGTGCAAAAAAAAAGTCCCCCCACCCCCGCTTTGTAGGTGGGGCGGGGGTAACTTTTAAACTAAGATAGGAAGCCATATTTTTTATTGCAGATACGGATTCTACGACTAAAAGTACGTATGATTTGAATAAAATATTTTGTTCGGTTCATGATAGATGGCGTTGCAATCGACGAAATTCAATTTTTTCAATTTCTCCTTCTTAGAACACACGCATTCGATTCTGCAATACGTTTGAAATAAAAAACATCACGTTTTCATTGGAAATACTCGAAATTCGTCATCAAAACAATTTATTCAGTTTTGTAAATCTAAATAAGTGTTCAAAATTAATTTCAAGTTTTATTATTAAATTTCAAAAATACAAAATTCAGGCCATCATTTTGAACACTTATTTAGATTTACAAAACTGAATAAATTGTTTTGATGACGAATTTCGAGTATTTCCAATGAAAACGTGATGTTTTTTATTTCAAACGTATTGCAGAATCGAATGCGTGTGTTCTAAGAAGGAGAAATTGAAAAAATTGAATTTCGTCGATTGCAACGCCATCTATCATGCACCGAACAAAATATTTTATTCAAATCATACGTACTTTTAGTCGTAGAATCCGTATCTGCAATAAAAAATATGGCTTCCTATCTTAGTTTAAAAGTTACCCCCGCCCCACCTACAAAGCGGGGGTGGGGGGACTTTTTTTTTTGCACTAATGTATTTCCCCCGCGGTATGATTAAATTTTGATTATGGACATTTTTTCCGTAGAGTGGCTATTTTTCGAGATATTTGATCGTCTCAGTTTAAAAAAAACACCCGGTATATATATGTAGCCGTGGCCAAAATTATTAGCCACCTTATTAAATTTACCAAAACCTGTTATTTAGTAAAAATAATCAAATAATTGTTTTTATGTTATTTATTTAATTCAAACTGAATAATTTATTTACAATTTTAATACTTCGTTGCTCCTCCCTTTGCCTTAATTATGGCTTTAACTCTTGCTGGCATTGATTTAATTAATCTTTCACAAAAATATTTTGGAATTTTTCTCCATTCTTCCAGAGCACATCTTTTAAGATCCTCCTTGGATCTTGGGTTACGCTTTCTTATCATTTTTTTTAAATATGGCCACAAATGCTCAATTGGATTGAGATCGGGACTCTGTGCTGGCCATGGTAGTACCTCGATTTGGTTATCGGTGAACCAGCGTTGCGATGCTCGGGCTGTATGGCATGGGGCGTTATCCTGTTGGAAGATAATACTTTCCCGACTTTGATTTTCGAACACTTGGTCCATAGATGGCGAGAGAATTGACGACAACATTGCCGTGTAGGTGACGGAATTCATTTTCCCCTCACAGACAAAGCATTTACCAACGCCTGATGATGCCATACAACAAGAGCATTATACTACCGCCACCAAACTTTACAGTCGGAATAAGGCAATCGGCCAAATATTCCTCCCCAACTCTACGTCGCACGTAACTCTTGCCAGCAGTTCCAAAAATCTATTGTTAAAAGTCAATTTCGAGACATTTGTTCAATATTAATGTATGTGTTTATGAATTAGCTAAACGAAGAAAACTTATTATAAAAAAAAACTTCGTTGATGGTGTTACTTATCTCAATATTCGTTTCGTCAGACCATAGAATATTCTTCCAATTTTCGAACGTCCAATTTGCGTGATTTTTTGCCCATTCGAAGCGGGCTTTCTTGTTCCTCTCACTAAGCCAAGGCTTCTTCCTTGCTTTGCGCCCATTTAATCCAAGATCCTGGAGTCTTTTCCTAACAGTTCGCGCAGATATTGTTTTTCCTGTTTGGTTTTCTAATTCAACAGCCAGGTCAGAAGATGTTTTACGCCAATTTTTTAGGCAATTTCTTTCAAGTAATCGATCTTCTCGTTTGGTGGTTATTTTTTTCCTGCCACTTTTTGGACGTTTTTGAAAAGATCTAGTCTCATTATACCGATTTATAGTTAATCTTGCGGTACTTCTGGAACATTTAGTTTGTCTCGCAATTTCCGAATAATTATACCGTTGTGACTTCAAAATAACAATTTTTTGACGTTCCAATTCAGTCAACTCGCGTGTTTTTGGCATAATTACAATGAATTTATTGTCGCAGTCACGAAATGCACGAAAACAAAAATCAAACAAATCGAAAAATGTATTCTATTGAACAGTTTAACTGGTTTAATCAACAGCGAAATTTAGACTAATATTATAAACATTGCAAAATACACAGTTAGGTGTATACGATGGTGAAACACAAGGCACGCTGCGATGTATTTATTTATAATTGATGAAATTGTTTTGCAAGTGTATACAGTTATTTGAATAATTTTTACTAAATAACAGGTTTTGGTAAATTTAATAAGGTGGCTAATAATTTTGGCCACGGCTATATATATATATATATATATATATATATATATATATATATATATATATATATATATATATATATATATATATATATATATATATATATATATATATATATATATATATATATATATATATATATATATATATATGTATATGTATTTATTTGTTTGTATTTCATTCCATCCGATATTCATATACGAAAAACATAAACAACAACAAAAAAAATCTTGCTTCCTGTATTTATCTTTGTGAGTTCCTACTTACAGAATTTCAATCGCATCAAAACAATGCTGAAAACATGTAAATTATTTGTATTATTTTTTTATTTTTGTGTCGGCGTTCTATATTATATTATATCACTTCAATTTTCATTGAGCAGATTTGTTGTTGTTATGATTTGTACATTAATATTTTTTTCAAACTAATTTTAATTAATATTATGACTGTGTCCGAATCGTGTGATAAAAAATCGTGAATTAATTTTTTGATATTTACTTGAAAATACCGAACACACCCAAATTATTCTAGTCAATTACTGTGATAATTATTGACAACCATTCGAATAATTTGTTTGCGCATGTCCAACTTTTGATTTGTTTGACACACAAATATTCAAATGTTTTAAAATTCTGTTACAAATATAGACGAAAAAATGTTAAAATATTAATTATTAAAATTAAATATTAATCATAATATAATATATTAAATTAAATTAATTATATTATATATATATAAATAAATATATAATATATTATATACGTGATAATAATGGCAGACAAATATAAAAGAAGTGAGTATAATTGAAATGTGAAAATCATAATCATAAAATTATCCCTTTTAATGATTTCTGTTTTTTTTCTTAATATTTTTAGTGTCGGATGAGGATACCGAGAGGCTAATTAATGCGAGAATTCAGAATGCCGGTTTATTTGAGGCCAAATACTATAAAAGAGGCGACGTATGGCAGTAATTATTTTTCAATTTATTTTATTGTTCGTTGAATAAAAATTTTATTTTTCAGGGCAGTACAGAAGACGGCAGGCCTCGGGACTTTTTCAACGGAACAATTACGTTTAAAGTGGAATTATTTATTCAAAAAATATAAAGTGAGTTAAAATAATGTAGCTAATATTAATGTTAAAAATACATATTATTTTACTTTTAGGAACTGTTATGCCCACCGAAGGGTACGGGTACAGAGGATGACGCGGATTCAGCGGAGAACTGGAAATGGTTCTCCTTAATACATGAATATGGGCAAACCCTACACAATATAAATCCACCGATGGTGGCTAGCAGCATCCTGGGATTTACAATTGAAAATCCCAATCACACTTTCAACATTCAACAGGAAACCATTTCCACTGTCTCCGGTGATCCGGCACATTCCACAGCGGCACATTCAAGTAGACGGGCCATTCAAGGAGTAGAAGATTGTCGGTCAACTTATAGGAAACGATCTCTCCTTGATATAGCAAGGAGAGATTCAAAGCGGTTAAAAAAGGAGGGTAAATGTATACTAAATTTTTTAAGCGAATACCATCGTCATCAGATGATTCTGATTAAAAAATTAAATTTTCGGTTGACACATTTACTCTCCTTTTTTAACCGTTTGGTATTATTAAAAGTTCGATATATATATTTATATACATATAGGTAATATTTATGTACATTCATGTATGTATATATATGTACATAAATATTACCTATATGTACATAATTATATACTTATATATATACATAATTTAGTAAGTAAAATATGTACATATTTATATATGTAATAATTATTATGTATATAAAATATGTACATAATTATATATGAATATGTATATATGTAAATTTATGTATATATATATGTACATAAATATATTATATACATAAATATATATATATATATATATATATATATATATATATATATATATATATATATATATATATATATATATATATATATATATATATATATATATATATATATATATATATATATATATATATATATATATATATATATATATATATATATATATATATATATATATATATATATATATATATATATATATATATATATATATATATATATATATATTTTTATGTATTTAATATATTTATGTACATATATATACATAAATTTACATATATACATATTCATATATAATTATGTACATATTTTATATACATAATAATTATTACATATATAAATACATATAAGTACATATTATACTTACTAAATTAAGTATATATACATTATTAAAACAGTTTTAAAGGCCATTACTGGCCCCTTACTGAGTCAACAATTCGGCTCCAGCGGTGTCGATCCCGAGCATGGTCTTCATACTGTCTAAGACAATCTGAAGAGGCCAATTCGTTCTCTACACCGTGGAGCCATCGTCGCCTGCAACGACCTCTGCGCCTACCATATGGTGGCTCTCCTTTCAGAGATCGCTGTATATATACATATAGGTATATAATTATGTAATTTAATTGCCTTACAATATAAATTTCATATAAAAAATAAAAAGCATAATATGTATATAATTTAAATGAATGGTTTTATTTATTTTAAATTTATAAATTTTCAGCTAGTCTCTGTCTAAAGAAAGAAGCATTTTCCTCATCAACTTCGTTCAGATGTTCATGCATTTCTGGTTCCGGTTCTTCCAGTGTTAACCAATCTATCGTGATATTATCATTTGCAGCTATACAAATATTGTGGAACACACAGCATGCGACCACGGTTTTCACACAATTTTCTATTTTTAATTCCAGCTGTTTATTGAAGATACTTCGCCAGCGCGTTTTCAAATGCCCAAAAGCACATTCAATAACCGATCTTGCTTTGCTGTGCTTTATATTGAATTGCTTTTGGGTATCTGTTAATTGCCTATTTTCTTTAAATGGAGTAAGTATTCCAATAGGTGTTAACCGACAAGGATAACCACTATCACCTAATAAAACCCATGATGGTGGAGGATATAGCTTGTTTTTAAAAAAAGGGCTATTATACAGCACCCGAGTGACCCTGGATAACCAACGAATATATCAAGAAACCGGAAATTAGCATCACATATATATTGGTTGTGAAAATGTGTGGGACAAGCTATTTTTATATGTGTCCCATCGATTGCTCCAGCAACGCAATTATTAAAAATCGATGTCCTAGCACGTCTTCCAAATTTTCGCCCGATGTCTGGTAAATCACTGGTAGACGGTAATCTAATCACCCTCGGCATTATACGGTCGAACGTAAAATCCAGCATTTTATGGATTATGTCATTTATTGTTGACCTCGGTATATCCATAATTCCACTGACCATTCTGTAACTGGTGCC
The DNA here is from genome assembly GCA_951394425.1 of Tipula unca. Taxonomy (NCBI): domain Eukaryota; kingdom Metazoa; phylum Arthropoda; class Insecta; order Diptera; family Tipulidae; genus Tipula; species Tipula unca. The sequence continues at coordinate 173,102,360 of OX596380.1, read as the reverse complement.
ACTTCCCAATCATAACAAAAATGCCATCAGTTCAATTTCTGGAGACCACCCACTAAACTTTTTATTTAAAACAATCCAATTTGCTGAAAGGTTTTGGCAGATACGCGTAATTGTTTACGGGTCTCACTGTCATCGTATGCCAAAATTCGTATTATTATTGGGTTTTGGCTTTGTGGTGTATATGGCATATTGATTCGACTCACACTATGTGCACATAATAATAATACAGCACCATTATATTGGATCCATTATTTTAATATTAATTTTTGTAAATTTGAAATTTATTATTTGTCACTTGTCACAAAAAATTTGAGGTTATGAAAACTAAAATTGACATATATTACGTGGGGAAATTTATTACACATCTCGGACAGCATAATAAAAAATCGTGAATGTAGGGGAATAAATATCAAGCAAATGTCAAAAAATTAATTCACGATTTTTTATCACACATTATATTCACAGTGGAAAGCATTTATTATAAATTGACGAATAATTTTCTAATTTTACAAATTTTTAAATTGAAATATTTATTTATTGAAACAATTAATTTTTTTAAATTTTTTTTTATAAATTTTTTATTAATTTTTTTGTATTTTTAAAATTTTTTTTTATATTTTTGTTTAAAATTTTTTTATAAAGTTTTTTTAAATTTTTTTTACATACTTTTTTCATCTGACAAATTTTAAATTTAAATATTTTTAAACTAATTTATTTTTAATTTGTTTTTATTTAGTAATTTTTTTCATTTTAAATTTTTTATATAAATTTTATTTTATATAATTTGTATTCGTTTTGTCTCTCGACAAATATTTTTAATCAATATAATTAAAATAAAATCAATTATTGTGTGTGCGGAATTTTTTTATTTCAAAATTAATTTTTATTAACTTTTTATTTGCAAAATGTTAATTTAAAATATTTTTGTTTTTTTTAACTGTTTTTCCTTTTATTAATATTTTTAATAATCACATTCTAAAGGAATAAATTATAATTATAGTTACAAAATAAATTATTACATATTACATAGTATTACATGTTACATTTTATGTAATGTAATATACCTAGAAAATAATTAATTTAAATTTGAGTAGGTTTTTTATAATTGAAAGTATTTTTTCGAACAATAATATTTTATTCTGGAATTATTTTTTATAATATTTTTTTTCTATTTTACTTCAACATTTTTTTAAAATAAATTTTTAATAATTTCTTTTTTTTAATTTTTATTGATCTTGTAATTTTTGATTATATTAAGCTTTATTTTTAAAATTATATCTATTGTGTGCCGAAAATTTCTTCAAATATATTTAAATTATACTTATAGAATAAATTATACTAATTTAATTAATATTATATGTGGAAAATATTTATTATAAATCAGCAAATAATTTTCTAATTTTACAAATTTTAAATTTAAATATTTTTTTTAAATTATTTTTAATTTTTTTTAAGTTTTTATTCAATAATTTTTTTTTTTTAATATTTTTATATATAAATTTTATTTATATAAAACATCTTTCATTATAGCTTTGCCTGCGTCTTTAAACGGTAACCAATCCCGGTCCATGTTGGTTAAAACTTTCTCTACAGAAAGTTATGCCTACTTTATCAGTAGGTTCAATATCCTTCAACGCATAATGTACAATTTCTTGTACAACCTCTTTAATCCATTCGAAAGGATCTTCATTATGAGGCACGGGTTTAATTTTAAATTCGAGTTTATGCCCTCGTAAATTAGAACGTTTCACTTTCGTTATAGTATTTTTTTATTTTATTATGAAGCGTGACATTTCTATAGTGCTCTAGTAATATTTTAACGCACCGAACCTCTTTTATTATTATATTTTAACACAGAATGTTTTTTTTAATTACAGTAATAATTTTAAAATATAACCTAATTAATTTATAAATTTCCAATACGTCAAATGATTATGTATGTATCTTTATTGGAATATAACTATATATAGTGAACCAATATCGTTTTTAAAAATAATTGTTATAATATGTTAAATTTAAGAAAACTCCATTGTAAAATATTTAGTTGTTTATGATGATATTTAGATGTTTTTGAAAAAAACACCATATTCAGCCTTTTTACTAAATCTCATATTTACTATGACGAAAAAAATGTGATTTATAATAACACACCTGCAGAGTTTTAGATTTTTTAGCATGGTGTTTCTTATCGCACATATTTTAATTTATTTTTTATTTTTATTTTTTAATTTTTTCTGCAATCTGTTTTCTTGAAAAGGTTTTCGTTTTTCTCTTCTTTGCGTTCATCAGAAATATTTGTAAAATTATTGTGTTTGAATTTAATTATTTTTCATTCATAAATTCCGACTGTACATCCTCAATTACACACATAACAATATAACACTAACAAAAAAAAAATCATCTCTATTTTTGACCTATATACATATTTTTAGCGCCGATCAATTTAATCTATAACACACCGCAACGTATCAAGTTTCTTTTTATCTCTTCTTTCTTCTTATCCATATATTTTATTTTTATTTTAATTGTTTATTTTTTATTAATTTTTTTTTGTTCTTTTTGTTTATCTCATTTCTCCGAAACAACATATCATATTCAGCCTTTTACTCTATATTTTTAGCGGCCACGGTCAATTTAATTGATTCCGCGATATTCATATACACGAAAACACTATTACAGTTTTTGTTGTTTTGTTTACGTGAATTTTATCGATCATGTTTAATCGTGTTTCTGATTATACTCATCAGTCATCACATGCATGCACATTCTCTGGAATAAGGTTGCTCTCCGTGTATGGATATGTAAACAGCCATATACTCGTAGAACAGTAAAAACGTTATCGTTTTGTATGCTCTTCGTATTTATTTTAATCATGAATGATCATGTCCGAACATAATTATGTAAGTATGCTAAAACTTTTAATTGCATTTTATGTATTATCTTATTAAATAGACACAATTAGTTTAGATACAATGACTTCAATCAATTGAATTAGTGATATGATACGCGAATTGAGTCGTTCGATTCATTTTTATTCGAACAGAAATATTACATAATGTTTACCAATACATTGATACTGTGAGGGAATATAGAAATGTTAAGACATATTATATTAGACGTGTGTAAGTCATTCAGTATTAGAGTAGTATTCATTCGCGATTTACAGTTTGTGTTAATCAGTTGTGGTAGTCACTTTTTTGTATACTTTAAAATATGTAATCCAATTTTATTTTTATTTTTATGTAATTATGCGATTATTTTATTTAATAATAGTTTTTTTTTTTTTTTTTTTTTTAATAAAAAGGACTTGACATAGACACTTTTACGGTCCATAGCCTTACCTTTCATTCACACAACATTCATTCAACCCATTCATTCATCCCATTCACACAAGTACAGTATACCACCTGCGCATTGCATAACTCCATGTCACCCTGTACAGTGACATGGAAGATGGGTCGGCCCATGAGTTCTACATTCCAATAGAGGGTCATATGTTTTCAATTTAATCACCGATCGTAATCGGGAGATGAAAAATCCCTTTTGCATCCCGCCTCTGTTGAGATTCGAACCCGGTACCTCCCGATCCAAACGTCGCAGCTTTAACCACTGTACAGTATAGTGGTAAGTATGGCGGGTTTATAATAAAAAAAAAATATTTTAAAAACGAGGTTATACTCATGTTTTACAATAAATTAATTGAAGTGTGTTTTCCTCATCAGAGAAAGTTTGAGCTATTCATATGACATTATGGTAATCCAAGACTCCAAAACTTGTTGTAGTGTCGACCAGCTTGCGCAGGTCATTTTCAATTAATTTGTGTAAAACATATATAAATTTTGTTGATACGTACTTTGATCTGGTTTGAGGATGTTATTAAAACAATTTCACTGATTGGTACACAACAAAATGTATGAGTTTGGTAACTACGTTTTTTTTTATATAGAAATTTTCCCTAATACCACTAAATTCAGCATATAATCGTATTACGCCTGAATCGCATACTATTTATCAGGTACACACTTTGGCTTATTATAGACATTATTTATTTATTAAGCAGTTCAACATTTTCTTCAGCCATCTTTCATATTTGTACATACATATGTTATTTGATTACAATAATTATTAAAATTCTACGCCATTCTAATAATTTTTACAACTATACCAACAACAAGTTGTAAAACACGAATTGCTGACAAATTTTAACTTTATATATTGTTATGTTGAATGACATCATTTTTCTGTTACACACACACACTGCATAGTACGTGTAAAGATGGTATAGAAAAACAAATGTTAATTTGTATTTTTTTTTATGCTCTTGATTAATCTTTATTTTTATATATATATATATATATATATATATATATATATATATAAATAAAACATAAACTTATCAATATAGAAAATCCCGCTCAAAGTCCATCGGTTAAAATAATTTCTTTCTACGCTACGGTCTCGAGTTCGAATCTCGCCATGAACGATGCATTTTTATATAAAAGAAATCTAACTGTGACATCACACAATCTAGTTTCACAAAATCTCCACATATCGCGCGCGCGCATATTACTTAACTAATAAAATACAGATGGTGTTGTAGTTAGTTAGTTAGTAGAAATTAACACACTAAATAAATTTAGTTCTAAAAAGCACAACTATTTAGCAGAGGCACAATTCCCCTTAAAACAGCACATAAAAGCTTTAACCGAGATATGAACGATTCAGCGGCATATTCCCCAAATATATACTATATATAAACTTAGCCGAGACACGCACCATTAAGCGTATTACCCCCCACCCCCCCCCCCCCCCAAATGTATATTCACTGAAGGAGCTACTTGTCAGTCGGGCTCAAGTGCCTCCTTAATTACGTGTATTTTGGCCAATAATTAAGAAGGAGCTCAGTTTCTTCAGCAATTAAAGATGATAGCAAGCGCTTAAACTCTTTCTATGTTACTCGATTAGAAATCATATTCGTGATCCTTTGATCACGCCCAACTTAGAGTTATGAATTAGACTATCAGGGCTACTAGAATAATGTTCAAGTACCTATCCAAAATACAATGCTTGCTGGCAAAACTCAATATAATTTGTACCTAAAGGTTGCTGTTACCAAGAACTGCTTGCTGAACCAAACTGGCCAAATTTCTACATATTATCGCTAGTATTTCTAAATAGTGGACAACCAGAAATTTCCAAATCAGTATAAAATATTCATGTAAATAAGATCAGGCTCCCCTGAAAAAATATTATTAAAACATATGAACAAAAATATCGTTCAAATTGTTTAAAAATGGGTTGGGCTCTTCTGACATAATTCGAAATATTGAAAAAACCACGAATCATTCCAAAAGTTTCCAGAGGAACCCAACCCTTTTTATGGAAATACTACATACCAATTTGTAAAAGTCTGGGCGTCCACTATTCAGAATACTGGCGACTTAAGTTAGAAAATTCTGAGATTCATGTTATTCAGCCTGTTTTGACCGTTTTTATTCACAATTTTTGAATTTTCAACATCCCAAAATATGTCATTTGCAAATGGCACTTTTGCGTTATATAATGATAATCTGGAAAAGCCAAAGTGGCTACTATTCGAAAATACTAGCGATCATATGCAGAAATAAAATCTTTTGCAACACTAATTTTACTTTTGCGACATTTTGTGTCAAAAACTTCACTCCGGTCCTTGTAGAACATTTGATGCTGAGCTCGGATTTACTAAACCTTTCTAAAATAAATTTCTGGGTTTCCAACTTCGAACATTGTTTTAAAAACATATATTTCTTTGGAACTCAGGGTTCAAAAATTTTTAAAAGATTCACTTACAAGTTTCAGCTTAATCCATAATATATTTTATAGATTCATAACTCGTATTGTAAATTGAGCAAATAGCTATCTTGTTCAAAGGAAGGCCACTATTTCTAGTTTTAATTGCCATTACTTCGAAATTTATATTCTTTCAACAGAAGGTTTTATTTACTCTAAATCATCCTCACCCGGAGTCAAATAATGGCTACTTATCATAGCTTATGGTTCAAATTGTTAATACCGTTTATTTAAGAAAAAGTGTGTTGGCTGCAATAATAGTAAATTTGGGAAGCTGAACAAAAACCAATCTGTTTAAAATGTCCACAAAAAGATAAATGGATACCGCCCAAAAAATATCGGACCCTCACTCAAGTACCCGGACACGAGATTTAGTATTGGCACGTGGAACTTAGAAAACCAGGAGCGTTAGAGGACCTGATTACGTGCATGGAACATGGCTGGAACTCGTTGCTCTTCAAGATACTCACTGGCCTAAAAATGGAGACCATGTGTCCCAGGGCTATACGTTGCTCTATGGTGGAAATAACCTCGGAAATCTTGAAACTGTAATTCTTCTTGAGCCGCAGGTAAAGAATGATGTTTTGTATTACCAAGCAGTCAATAATCGAGTCCGTACACCAGCCACAAAACTGCAATTGATAATGGTGAGAGAATGATTTACTTTGCAGTTACTTACGATCTTAAAAGATCAAGCACGTGCTTCCCTCACAAATAGATACATCTGGAGACATGGACCCACCCTCGCAATTGACCATAAGTTAGTTTCTAAAGGGCGGGCTCGGGTTGTGCAGGATGTGAGAACTTATCGGTCAGCAACCAAAAAAATATTAGCAGCGACCATCATGTTGGCAGCGACCATCATGGTAGAAGTTTTCGTACAAGTCTGGAATCGCAGCGCAATGCATGGAACGTTTTGACTGTGAAGGTCTGAAAAATGAAGATCAACTGTGTGAACTCTGTTTGGGAGGTACTGAAAACTTCGGTTGTTAGACCCAAGAATGATCGGTTTAACAACGAGTGTAGTCGTGCAGCCAAACAACAAAATATAGCCCATAGTAAAGTGCAACAATGCCTCATAATCGCGAGGAAAAACAAGGCTGCTCTTGCTAGGAGGGCAGCTAAGCGGATTAGGAGATGGAAGGAGCAAGAATGGTGAAGCCCTTTTGTATTGGAAATACAACAACTAAGCAATGAGCGCAGTTCGCGTAATTTTTTTAAAGGAATTACAGGATTGCACCATACTTTCAAACCTTCGTCAACCGCCATTCGGGTCCGGGATGGAATCATCTTTGTCAACATCGACGCAGTACTCGACGCATGTACTGGATACTTTACCGACCAGCATGGTGTTCATCATGCGTCACAGACTGTAGCTGAGTCACCTTAAATACAGACTGCGGAGGTTTGCATTAAGAATCCATCCCATCAGGAATTGATTATCAAGGAGGATTTCGTCCGAATCGATCATTCATGGATTATGGGTTTTCGATGAGGAAGATTGTATCTTAATATTATAGAACCTTAGAACTTAGAACCTACTTTTAATTATAAAATGATTTAAACTGATCCTGCCGTAAGCAATCCTTATTGGTGATCACCACTTTCGCAGCAACAGTCGTTCCTTTAACATTTTTTCACCATCCTGGCACATTTTTTTACGAATGTTGCTTTTCCAGTTAGCCGCATTTCGTATTTATTTTCGTGATGGTGATATGGCGATATCGACCAAGTGATTAATTGCTCTAGACGGTGCCCTTTGACATGAAAGGATAAAGATAGCAAATTTTTCAGTTAGTTTTTAGAAAGCGCTCATGTCATTTAGTATAAACACATATATACAACTCAAAAACTAAAAAAATCTCAGTTGCAACAGAGTTATATTCGTAGGTCGCGAGACGTCCATCCCCGTACATCAGGTGTTCCTAGATTTCCGACAGTCCTATAACTCTATCAACCAAGAGAGTTTGTGGTTTGCCCTGGAATATTGATCCGCTTGTAGAGTTTTCAGATTCTGTTGGACTCCAGATCAATGAATCGAAAACGAAAAACACAATACAATAGCACACCAGATTATAGTAGAGGCCACTATAATTGTTTAAGGGAGAGATTCGGTTCAACTATTTGGGCTCTCGTATCACTCACGATAAAATTGTATGTGAGGATATTAAAGTGCGCCTGGCAGCTGCCAATCATGTTTGGTATAATTTAAGTCCACAAAATCTAAACACATATCAAGTCACTTGAAGCTGAAGCTTGACAAAGCGTTGATCAGGCCCATTGTCATGTTTGGATGTGACAATACGCTGGAACGGACATGTTCTGCATGCGGATCCGGACCGAATTGTGCAGCGATCTCTGATAGGAGAACCACGGGTAGGCACCGAGGTCGTTGCAGGCAACGGTGGCTCCATGATGTAGAGAACAACTTGGCCTCTTCAATTGTCTGAGACAGTATATGAAGACCAAGCTCACTATCGAAACCGTTTGAACCAAATAGTTAACTCAGTAAGGGGTCAGTATTGGCTTTTATGAACTGATTATTATAAGAGAAGAGAATTTTTTAAAACAACTTAATCATTTTACAAATATAGGAAACTATCAAATCATTGCTTCTCTAACGATAAGTTGTATCGACTAGTCAAATTCTTCTGAATAGTGGGCAAAAGATACTTCTGACAATTTTAAATTGAAGGTGCGGTTTTTGAGATTATTAAGTTGCAACCCCATTCCGTGACTGAATTTTTGCTGAACTGCATAATAACGGCTATGAACCAGTTCCCTAGCTAGTTTATCTACAACAAGCCTACATCGAAAAGCCTGCTAACCCAAGCATGTGAAAATCAAGAATCATTACATAAGATGTATTGGATTCATTGAATAATGGAACACGTCAAATGGAAGCTAATGCTCCTCAAAAGTAATTATGGGATTAATTTTGGATTCATTATGATTGACAATTTTTACCCAGATATATTTTGGATTCATCGGAAAACCATCGTACTCGAGATGGCACAACCAATTTAGCTAACACTTGACCAATTCTAACAGATCGAAATGTAAACTTTATCGTGCGCGATTATCGTTGAAGCATGCTGCGCGTATAATGAATCAATGATGAAAGGCGACCTAATTTTCTCGAATTCGATTCAAACAAAGCACTAATGATAGTGTTGTGGTGCACGATTACTTCTAAATTAATTATTTATATCAACAATTTAATTTATAAAAACCAAATTTAATTTAATTAGATTTTATCATGATTCTTTGACCACACATAAATAGATAAAAAGAAAATTTGCATTTTATATTTATTCATGGCAAACAAAATATAGTTAGTAGCTTTGGTCTGGTTCAGTTATTAGCACAACTATATAAAACTAACAATAATTAATTCCGAATATACATATCCCTCAAATATATATCTTTGGGGTGATAGAGTTTTAGTGAAATATTCTATAAATTTTAATTATTGCCAAAATCTATTTGAAAATAATTTTTACAAAGTTTTTTGAGATCTATCTGGTGCTGTGTAATACGTAACTATTGAAAATAATTTCTGTAAAATTATTTAATTTGATTCCGTAAATCGATTTGTGAAAATTAAGTATTAAAAGTGTGTATATGCGATGACACCATCTGTGAAAACAATAATTCCCAAAGCGCTCGTTAAAAATGTCACCGACTATTCAAATGAGACGAGCATCCATGGCGTTAAATATTTAAACAATCGGACACGTCTGCTACCCGATCGTATATTCTGGATTATTATTTTTATTCTGTCGACTTCATGCCTTGGCTATTTTGTTTATAAAATTGGTCGAACGTGGATGGATCATGAGGTCATGATAACCGATCGGAATGAACCAATCCAAATTTTTGAAATACCATTTCCGGCCATCACAATCTGTCCGCAAATTAAATTTAAACGGGACCACATTGAGTTTTCACAAATGGCCGATGACATGAAACAATTTACGAATTATTCGGATTTTATAAAAAGCGATTATGGAAAGAAATATTTGATGGCCTCGCAAGTATGTCGTGAATCTTTTATCGATTATACATCCGAGATAAATAACATAGCGGGCGATGGAACTTCTAAAATTGAATTGGCTTATTTTCCAACTGATTGGATAGCCGTATTACAAGATGTAAGATTATAAGTGAAATATTTATGTATTTTGGTAATAATTTTCTCTAATATTATTTTAGATGTCGCCCAATTTTAACGATGTTTTTGACTAGTGTGAACTGTTGACGTGGAATATCGAATCAAACAACTCGTGGAAATACAAGATAATCCATAGTTGTAGAGAATTATTTTCTACGATTATAACGAACGAAGGAATTTGTTTTACGTTCAATACAATAAATGATATTTTACGGGTGGATTCATTGCAAACGGATTTCCGGTACCACAATATTAAACAAAGACGTGATGGATGGGAGCCTGAGAAAGGTTATAATAAAGCCAACGCATATCCATTTAAAGGAATCATGTCACGTAGGGATTCGGTTGGAAACGGATTTAGCTTTGTTTTGGGCGCGAATTTAGCGGATATAGCTCCGTTTTGTTGGCCAAAAGATGTCGGCTATAAAATAACTTTACATTCCCCATCCGCCTATCCACATATGTACAATAATTATATTCTACTTGAGTATGGTAAAGAATATGAAATAGCGGCGGTACCACAAACTATAGAGACTTCAGACGATTTGAGATCGCTTAAGCCCGAAAAACGGCGTTGCTTTTTCAATGATGAACGAAAATTGGCATTTTATACGTTCTACAATGAAGAGAATTGCCGACTCGAGTGTTATACGAATAATTCAGCACGCATTCATCATGGTGTACCATTTTCATCACCGCGCAATTCAAACACAACCAATTATCGTTTAATAGTATTAAATGAAAATTGGGAGTTGGCTTCTTTTGACGGGCTTTTGCACAATCACATGAAATTATACAACATATCAACGCAACCAAGAACCAGTCTTTACATAAATGAGCTTGATGAATATGTTAATTGCAATTGTTTGCCGGTATGCAATTCCCTAAAGTACGGCTATAAAATTTTAAAGTCGAATATCGTTTTGTCAAAAGGGCTAACCAATACCGTCGACATGAACGTCAATAGTTCACAAACGACGATCAGAATTTTATTCAATGAACCAACGTTTATTGGCCAGCAACGGGTACGCGTGTATACGTTCGAAACATAATGATATCCGACTTTGGAGGATTATTGGGTTTATTCATGGGTGGTTCATTGCTGAGTTTTTTTGAATTAATTTACTTCTTAACCATACGCATCTGTTTTAAACACAAAGAGGATACAGCGGCAAACGAATTGAATTACGTGTCATGTTCAAAATGATTTTAAAACAAATTTAGATAATTGATTGTATGAAATAAAGCATCATCTCCAATATTTTAAATAAAATAATCAAATATATTTAAACAGAGAACTTATTGTTCAGGTTTCATTGGATAATAAATCCACTAGCATAAAATATTTATGGTGGTATTTATTAGTTTTTTTATTTTTATTAAAACGGTTGGAACCTGCAGAGGTTCCTCGCTCAATGCCACAATGGACGCGTGGTGCAAACCTTAAGGATCTATCCTAACTCGCATAAGCGCGCTGCAGCCTTAGCAAACTGTAAAAGTTTGAACAAAGAGATGGATAATAACTGATCTACGTTCAAATATCCGTACGAGAACACTTGGGATTTAGCTTAAACAAAGGCCGGACAGCTGCATAGGTAGTGTAGGCAGTCGTCCACTTCCTCCAGACAATCGTTACAAATATCATCCTGAGCTAGTCCCATGCGTTGGAGATGAACCTTGAAACGGCCATGGCCCGTAATAAGAGCAACCAGGATTCTGAGTTGGCTCTTTTTTAAAGATAACACATACTTAGTGACCCTCACGTTGGGTTCGATGATGAACCGTTTTCCCTTTAGACAGCTAGGCGTAGAACTCCACTTCTGCGCCAGGCCAATTACAGCGAACTTCTTAATAGCACCCTTACCACTGTTGAAGGAACGGGGAATTGCTAGCTCGGGACCACAAAATTTACTGCGCGATCCAGCTTTCGCTAAAAAATCAGCAACCTCATTTCCCACAAAGCCACAATGAGCAGGCACTCACGGGACCCTTACTCTTGAATTGGAACAAAGGAGATTAATGAAGTGTTTGCACTCTTTGACCAGTTTGGATGTAGCCAAAAGGGTTTACTATCCGTGCAGATAATAATATCCTTGCCTAAATTACTAAACATATACGCCTCATTTGCTCTATGGGTAAGTGCAATTAATTCAGCTTGAAAAACCGTGCAGTGTTTGCCCAGACTACGCGAGAATCTGAGCCCACACTTTGGACAAAAGAAACAGCACCCTGCACTGACTTCTGAACGAGAGCCATCCGCAATAAAACTATCGACTCAGACAACTGTCTATAGAAATCCTGAGAGGTTGCACGTCAATCCCTGGAAAACACAACCACATCAGTTTTCGAGGGATTGACGTGCAACCCCTTTAAAACAGACCAATCTTTGACCATATTGGCGTTCTGCATCAGATCAGATAAGACGTTCAGGTATTTCCCAGAAACTGTCAAAACGAGATCATCCGCGTAGCTTTGCACGATGAACCCAGATCGCTGCAATTTATCAAGAATAATTCATCGATAACCATGACCCACAGCAAGGGTGAGAGTACTCTTCCTTGCGGACAGCCTTTGGCTACTCTGGCAGATAATGATGAGCCATCTAACTCAGTCTCAATTATACGGGGCTTGAGAATTGAGTCGATGAATCTAAGAATGGTTTGATTAATATTAAAATTGGTACACTCACTCGTGATCGAAGAAAACCAAGTGCTATCAAAAGCTCCCGCAATGTTGAGGAAGGTACCTACAAGAAACTTTTTGCGATTAAGTGAATTTTCGATTCTAGTAACGAGTTCATGTAGAGCAGTTTCGCAGGACTTGCCAGCTCTGTAAGCATGTTGCATGTTACTGTGTGGGGAGGTAGTTAAATAGTTATCTCTAATAAATTTGTCGATGATCCTCTCTAAAGCTTTAAGAAAAGTAGAGGTCAGACTAATTGGCCTAAAAGCTTTTATCAGTATAATCCGACTTGCCAGCATTAGGTATGAAAACTACTCTACTCCTGCTGCGGGATCGTGGTACTTTAATAAAAGCAATGCACACCTGGAACAGATTGAGCAGGTGAGTACGGATGGGTAGAAAACCATGCTGCAATTCGTCAGGGAAGATCCCGTCAGGACCACTCGATTTGAACGGTGCAAACGAGAAAACACTCCAGTGTAGAACATCAGTAGTGATTAGTCTACGGGCTAAGTTTCAATCCGGCGTACCGACAAAAATGTCAGGAGGCTAGGAAGCAATCTTTCGAAGAACTCACATAGTTAAGCACACGAAAAATTATCAATCACTGATGCAAGACAATTTTTCGTGTATTTTATTATGTGACTGCTTGTCCAAGGTTCACTGAAATTTGATAGAGTTTTTTTTTTGGCCATTTACTCAACTCACCACTCAGAAACTAATCTAATTGAATTTGTACTTTATTTGGTTTTGAAGGTATGAACCACTGATTGATCGATTTGTCCTTATAAATCATATAAATTATTTGGTTTGGAGGGAATTATGAAATGTCTTGAGCGGTTATACCTATTCCAAAAATTCCAACTCAATAATTTTCCAATTTATTTTTAACAGAAAATTCATTTATACTTGAATGGGTCGTAACCGTACTATTTCTCAATGACGAGCTAGAAGTATAAACGATACCCTTAACATTAACAAACCAAGAATGTCACAATGCAAATAAATTTTGTGATGGAGGGTCTAATAATTAAGGTCATGAGTCAAACTATCATGGAAAGTTATTAATTTTGTCATGAATCATGGTATTTGATCCGGAATTGATGAAAGGTGAAACTATGAAACGAAATTTCTATGCTACTTACCTCATCAACAATGGATAAAATACGGCAAATATCTGAACCAACGGAAATCAGAAATTTAGAGTAACAGAAATTATTCATACCTGAAGCTAAGGTCCAAATCATATCAAGATGAGAAAAATTTGTTTGTCTAACTTACCTGTATAACTTACCAGCAAACATTTTTTTTTGTACAATTCTATACTTTGTAATTACAATTTTGGGAAGAACCTATAGTATGGGATGGGGTTTTTTATGCTCGTGTAATCAGAGGAAATTTTTAATTTTCTTGAGTTGAAATGCTGAGATTAACTATAAGGCCTCTGGATGGAACAGGCAAAGCTAAAAAGGAGTGATGTATATGCCCATTCTAATCTCAATATTAACACTACTGTTGGTAGTTGTAATATTAGCCTCTCCGTTCCTTAGAGGAAACAAAAACAATGTATGTAAAGTAAGTAAATTGAAAAAAAATTAGAGCGTTATTTTTACTTCATAATAACTAGGACCATACAAATTTATTTTCTTTGTATTTGTTATTACAATAGGTTAAAAACAGCGCCCTAATTTTTAACTTAATTTTTAATTATTTTGTAACTTGTGCATCGTGCATGAACTGTTCAGAGGGGGCATCCTATCTCTAAATCATTTATTAAACTTTAAATGAAAATTTTGAAAGTATAGAACATGTAAATTTATTTAATTTGATGACGTTCAATGAATGTATTTTATTCCGCTAAATAATCTTTCAAAGCATTCTATTTGGAAAACATTTCATGCAGCATTAATAGTGGAAAGACTGTTACCAAGCTTGCCCAAATTGATATTTTAGTATCTCATGTTTTTAAAAATCGATCAGACTAAAGCTTTCGATTGTATTGATCAATCAAGTCTATTAAAAAAAATTGAAGATTTGTCATTGAACGTTCTCTACATATACTCACTAAATTTTAAACTTTAAAGTTTCTGATCTGAAAACAGTGTATACGAATAAGTTGACATATTTGAAATTGATTGGAAACAAATCCAAACTAATTTAATAAATTTGGAACTTTGCGTTTATAGCAATTGCGTATTGTTAAGAAGTAAAGCAATTCAAATTAACTCAGCAATGAACCACCCATGAATAAACCCAATAGTCCTCTAAATTCGGCTATCATTGAATCGAACGTATACACACGTATACCCGTTGCTGACCAATAAACGACGGTTCAATGAATACTATTCGGATTGTAATTTGTGTACTATTGACAGTCTTATCAAACTCATCTGATAAATTGATTCGTGATTTTAAAACTTTGCATTCCGGTGTACAATTACAAACATAATGTTTAAAAAACGAGACGGCCAAGGTTTAGTATATTACAGAATTTCATATGCTGGTGGAAAAGTTCTATAAATTTAGGTATATCCCGATGATTTATTATGCGTGACAGAAAAACATTAGTTGTATTGGGTGATGAAAATGATACACCACCTTCCATGGGAGCAAAACGGAGTTTCGTTCGATAAATTCCCATTTAAAACCAGTTTTAATCCGGATGGTCGATAAAATACACCATTTGTGATTATTTTTGCCAAAATCTATGAAACGTGATAAACTGCAATTTTTTGACTCTAGTGTTGATCATTATTATACCATAATCAATTGTGGATTGGTTGGTGTTGGAAGTGAATTGGTGTAGTTGTTGTGTTGCACTACCATCATTGTAATGGCGTCACAAGTATGTATGAAGATACAATATTCAAAAATAGTTGAAGATGTATTTAGTTCTCAAGTTTTGCCAAATGATTGGATGAACACAATTTCCGATTGACCGATTTCCGGTATCACAATATTACACGAAGTCAAGACAGATGGGATCCCGAAAACGGTTACACTAACCAGTGTTGTGCACGTAAATTACATTGCGTAATTAACACTATTATTTACGTGTAAATAATTGTATCTTTTACCTGATATTTTTTACGTTACAAAGTAAAATATTGTAAATGATTAGCGACATCTGTGCGAAATCTTTCAATTCAAGTATAGATTAAAAAATTTATTAGTGACATCTGGTGCTATTTAAATGAAAAGAGTAGAATTAAAAAATGTATGTCGATATTACAATCATTTCACAGCTCTATCTATTGAAAATAATTTGAATGTAGATTGTACTATGTGTTTTAACAAAACACATAGTACAATCTACATTCAAGTGTCATTTAACAAAAAATGGAATAATTTATTCTGTTTCTTATGTATTAAAATTGTATCTATTCGAACATGTCAAATAACTATAACTTTATGTGCGCTGCCTCACACTTAGGTACGGTACTAAAAAAAAATTATATTTGATTTATATTTACATTTGATTGTGTATTTTTTACTTTTAACTTTCACCACTGCAATTGTGTTAGTTTGTCAAACAAATTTTGTTTTCAAAATATAATTTGAAATAAATTAAAATTATAGAAATATTCCATAAATCTAATTACATCAATATTAAAACTATCGAATTGAATTTTCAATAGCATTTCAAATTAAAAAAAACTTCCTACTAAAATACCGACATCACCGCTGATTCAAAGTTAACGAATAAAAATTTTAAATTTTTTTTAGCTAAAGATTGGTAAGATCGTATACGCGGGTAACTCAACTCCTGGCAGAGGGCAGGAAAAGATAAAACAGGATTTGGTTCGAAACACGATATTTTAAAACCGGATCTGGTACGAAATAGGATATGAGCCGAAACAGGATATCTCAAAATAGGATATTTTAAAAAAAATTGATATTTAGTAGAAAAATGAATTCGGATTAGAAAATTTTAGATGATGTTCTGGAATATGGCCAATTAGGATGATACTCGGCTATTGATTCACCTATTATAGTGAAATTCGATATTTCGTTTATACATATATTTAATGTTCGTTATTTTGGATCCTGGAAATGGGGTTCTAAAATGACTCTTTTTCTGAATTTGAATTAACTAACCTGACCTGTTTGTGAATTGAACGCGAAAAATTTACCTTCACCGAAATGTGGTATGTATATTTGAGCCCGTCGTTACATTCTGGCTCCATTATTTTATTTTTATTGTAGGTGAAGTAATAGCCTAGTTCCATTCAAATTGAACATATTTCAGAACTTTGTCAAAAAATCATTTTGGAATCCCATTTCCATCCCAAATATCGAATTTCACCATATTAAATGAGATAATAGATGAGTTCCATCAGAATTGGCTATATTCCAAAACTCCGGCTAAATCTCATTATTGAATCCCATTGGTACCAATTAATTCAGTTCAGTTGTATGCTCATAGAATACAATGCAAACGCATTCTAGATTATGTCGTGTTTAGCAAACCGTTTATATCAACTATAGAAACACTTCCTGCAACCAAATTTGATTCGGATTCTCGTTCCAGTAGAAATTCATTAAGAAAATTTAACAATAAGCGGTTCTGTAATATTTGAAAATTTAGATATGTTGCCGAAATCATAGATATTTGTTATGATTTAGTGGGCTCACCAGCCCATTGCTATAGGATGCTACCAATTTACCTCATGGAAAATGGTTTTTATAGTCGGAGCGAGAATCCGAAACAAATTTAATTTCAAAACAAGTGTCTCCATTTTGCATATCCCAGGATAGTTTGGAATTAAGATCGACAGCCACAGCTATATTGTAATTTTGATACAATTAGTAAAAACTAACATAAGTAGTAATTTTGAACCCATGTTGGGTGTGTTACAAGAATGGAATAATACGATACACAAATAATATGCTCGACTATCTTGCAAGAAAATTAGAAGACGAAATGCAGAACTTATTATTAGTATACCAACAAAGAGTGAACAAAGTGAAAATATAAAAATGTTACCAAAATAAAGATACTTTGATGCATAGAGTTGTTGCACTTTCAAGTTTCGTTTGTTTTATATACATATTTATATAATTGCGAAATCTATATAGTGTAACTTGATTGACATTTTAGTTGAAGACAAAGTGTTTTAACGAATTATTAATTATATTTATACGGATAAAAAAAATTGCTGCATTTGCAAGACTGTGATGTTTTGTTTGTAAAGGCATATTCTATTTGACCAACTAGCGCATTTTACATGTGCTGACATTAAATCAAGAATTGACCAACTAGATTCTGTTTTTAAGCGCCAATTCAACAACATGTCACAAATTGTCGATAAAATTATCATCCCGAACCATGACAAAGTAATCTCAAGTCATATTAAAGAAGGTCCAGTAACCCGTTCTCGTGGTAAATTATCTATACCGGTGGTTTATAACAATCGTATTGAAGTTATAAAAGTGTTAGAACCTTAAGTTGTCACAAATGACATTATGATGTTAAACGATGATAATGATATACCATCAACTCAACATTCAACATCACCAGTGATGGCTTCATCGACATTCAACACGGCAGTTTCATCTTAACTTGGTTCTAATAAAAATAATTTTAATCAGCATTGTTAAACCTATATAGACGGTGGATGTTTATTAGTAGGATACATTCATCTGTTATACTGATGAACAGTTCAGAGGCTTTATAAATTGCAATTTTCAAATTAAGAATGTTAATGCAATTAGAACGGTTCCAAAGATAAGAAATGGTAACCAGTATGAACATATATCTTATCGCCTTATAGTAGTAATAACGAAACATTTTCCACCCTTATCAACTCTAAACTTTGGCCGCCCGGTATATTTATGAAACAGATCGAATTTACTCGGAAAATAATTATTTTCGGTCTACGGGGCCAATGAGCCAAACCACGTGATTTCAATTGATGCCCATACTGTGGAAACATCATCATCTTTTATGTAATCGGTATATGTGACGTATATGGTGGATTAATGTTTTTTTCATTCACCAAAGAATATAAAAAAGTCCTTAGCCTAAATAGCAATAGTAAAACTAAACATGTTGGAATTCAGACCGATGAGGAAATTATTTCAACTCAATCATTAAAATCCAGCTTACTACCACAAATGAGTAGCAAAACTCTTTGTCATGAGGATTTTCACGGATATAATTTCATTAAACGGATTTCTCCTAAATCTCCACTTGGATAAATGTGAATTATTTACCATCTTCTTCTATCTCGATTTGCGTGTCTATGCAAGCCAAGTTAGACAAATCTCAAACAAAATAATTTTTTACAAAAAAAGATCTGAAACTTAGACTCTGCTTAATCAATTAACTTCGTTGCAAAAGTATACAACATTGAAGGTAAATCAGTAATTGTTGTTTCATCTCAAAATAAAACCAACTGCACCAACTTAATCTATGTGTAGATACTTTAAAGTCATATTTACAACATAAACGGGGATCATTTATCCTGACGTTTGATATTAATTTCCTTGTAGACAAATAAAAACTAACGGTGGATTATATCACCGACTGTTCAAACATATTACTTTCATAATAGATTGCGTTGCATTCCGGCAAACAATTACAGTTGACATAGCCGACCATATCGACTCCATCTTCTGGCATACCCTTCGCTTTGGAATGCTTGTGATAGAGTTCGAAAAATTTAGGTAAATCCCAACCAAAATTCTTCCGTGGTAGTATAAAGTTGGTTGTGTTTGCTTCGCGCGGTGATGAGAATTGTTGAATGCGTGCTGAATAATTCGCATAACACTCGAGTCGGCAATTCTCTTCATTGTAGTACGTGTAGAATTTCAATTTGCGTTCATCTTTGAAAAAGCAATGTCGTTCCTCGGGCTTAAACGATCTCAAATCGTTATTGGTTTGTATCGTTTTCGGTATTACCGCTATTTTATACTCTTTACCATAGGAAATGGAAATAAAATTTTCGTACGTTTTGTGAATAAGCGGGCGGTATTTATAATTTCGAGACTGAATTTAGGCTGAACTTCATAATTACGACTACACTAACTTTACTTTAAAATTCATTTTACTATCAATATAATTTAAATTTACATATGCATATTATGTAAAGCGTTGTTATGTAACATAGTAAAAATAAATCCTTAAATAATTGATTTTACAAAGTACCTATTACAATTTTGAATGCCAGCTTTGCTATTCTGACTGATGATCGAGGACTTGAAATGTAGTTTCATTCTTGGACCAAAAGAGGCCAAGTCAGTCCATTGATAAGCCTCATAAAAAACCGTCGTGTTTATCTACCGTTTTGGACACATTGCCAAGTTTTGTAGGGAACAAAACCACATTTGTGGTCACTGCGGTGACAATGGGCATGACCAAAAATCATGTACAAAAAAGACTGAAGACGCTAAATGCGCTTCTTGTCGGAATTCAAACAGGGCTTTTGACCATTCGTCACATAGCAAAGTTTGTACTTCAAACAAAACGGCTTTGAACCTAATGATGAAGCGAACTGTCTATATGATAGTTAAAAACAAAATTAATTATCGATTGAAGATCGCCCAACTGAATATGCAAAATGCTAAAGCAGTTGGGTACGAGATTAGACAATCTACTGAAAAACAAGCCCATTCGTTATAAACGAAGAAGGGCAGCCAAGTACATATTCCCACAATGGAGAGTCAAATATTTATCTCACTCTCATGACTGGCGGTCTGTTAAGAAAAATTTTATGTTGGTCCGTCCATAAAAATTGGACATCAAGTGACCACATAGTAATTGTCTCGATCTTGGGCTCGAAAAACACACATAATCATTCCCCAAAATCAAAGAAAGTTCCTCGGTATGCCCAACGGCATGCCAATTGGGAGGGTTTCTACAGCGAGCTAAGTAGCATCTGGCAAAGCCTGGAAAAAGACCTTAAGGTTTCCATCGAAAGCGATATCGATCGAGTTGAACAAACAATAACAAGTTCAATCATCAAATTCTGTAGCGCTACTATTCCACGTAAACGTGCTCGCAAGTCAAAAATGTCTTGGTGGTCGCCTGACCTAAGCGAATCAAGAAAACTGGTTCGTAAGTTGCACAACAAGCTACATCAAAAAGATAAAAATCCCGATTCTCGGGAAAGTAAAAGGCTTAACTATGTGGCACACCGTAAGGCGTACTTCAAGAATATTACAGACAAAAGCCAAATGAGCCTAAAAGAGTTCATAACGGAGCATGGAAATGCTGAACCGTGGGGCTTTGTCTATAAATTTAGCACAGGCAAATTGAAAACGAATGCGGTACTAAGTACCCTGGTGAGCGGTAGTGGACGTACAACAATCTGTTGGGAGGATACTACAAAATGCTTGCTCAACACCTTACTACCCGACTATGAGGAAAATGACTCTGAGAGGCAAAGAAAAATCCGCGCCCATCGTAGCTCTGCACCAACCACACCAGACGTGAGTCACTTCAGTGATGAAGAGGCCACTATGGCTATCATGTCTATGAAAGCTGGTAAGGTGCCAGAGCTAGACAACATCGAGGTCGAAGTGATACAACGTGCTTGCCCTATTGTAGGGCCCTGTATCACGAACTTTATGAATACTAGTCTTAGTAAAGGAATATTCCCCAAAGCATGGAAAATTGGTAAATTAGTTATCATTAGAAAAACTGGAGATGGGTGTCAAACCGATCCCAAATCTTATCGACCAATCATGCTGTTGCCTGTCCTTGGTAAACTACTCGAAAAGTTAATTGCCGGCAGGTTTATGGACATATTTCATTGAAGTGGTACCTATAGTGACAAACAGTTTGGCTTCAGAGAAAATAGATCCACAGGGAACGCAATGATCAAATTGATCAATATGGTCAAAGAGTCGGACCAAAAGTACAATCTGGGTGTATTCCTAGATGTCTTTGCCGCGTTCGACAACCTGTGGTGGCCCAGGATTATGTTGGAGCTAAAGAGATTCTACTGCCCACGCAATCTCTATAACATCCTAAACAACTATTTTTCTGAAAGGAAAGCCTCTGTAATTTCAAGTCATTGTCAACATGGTCAACAAAGGTCCGCAAGGTTCCATCCTTGGTCCACATCTTTGGAATATTGTCTTCAACGGAAGCATGAACCAGGAAGTCCAAGAAGTAGCATTCGCGGATGATAAGGTAATGCTTTTTGCTGGGAATTCAAGACAAAGTATTCAAGAAAAAGCGCCGCTGGCCATAGACAGGATGGTGGACTGGTGCAAAAGCTACAAAATGGAGCTATCATCAGAAAAGACAGTCATGAACCAACTTAAAGATTCACTGGTCATCAGGAGACCACCATTGGTTTCCGTAAATGGCAAAAGAATTAAGATGGTGAAAACCGTCAAATGGCTGGGAGTTGACTTCGACGAACGACTAGGAGTCACTTCACATGTCAAAAGAGTCGCGGAAAATCGTAAGAAGATTTTCGCTGTGCTAAAACGAGTTGCTAAATAGAACTGGGGCCTCACGCAAAGAACACTATCAATAATATATGAAGGCCTAGTAGTATCTTCATTAACATTAACGTGCGCGGCATGGGCAGACCGAATGAACTGCCACCTTCGGCGTACACTAATTAGTGCCCAAAGAAGTATCTTGCTCGGAATTACCAAGGCGTACAGAACGGTGTTAACTGACGCCGTTTCTGTCTTGGCCGCCATGATTCCTATTGATATACTCTTAAATGAGAAAATTGCCAACTACAAAATAAGGAAAAAACTAAACGTGAGCTACGGAAACGTGATAGTAGAAGGCGATCAAATTCGGCCGAACCTCGTGGGCTTGCTCAAGAGGAAAACGAGAAAAGCATCAATAGCAATATGGCAAGACAGATGGTCGCACTCAGTGGATGGCAGAATAACATATAGTTGTCTGCCAAACATTTCCTCCTGGAAACAGCTTCTTCGATCAAAGCGACAAATTAAACGATTAAATGAATGACCGACCTTTATCAGAGCTAGATTTTTATTTGAACGTAGATCGGTTATCATCCATATATGTAGCGATAAAACTGCTTATTTACAGATTAAGTCCCATATTAAGTTACTCAGTAATCTAGTCATGTGGTTTGTGGTTTAACAAATTAAATATCTTCGCAATTCATTTAATTTAAATTTAATATGGTAGACAGAATTCAAATGGGTTTTCATTTCGATACGGATTCTTTTTTTTCGTTTCGTATACCAATTAAACTGGTTATGATGCGTGAAGACATTCTATACCAATTTCATTTGTTGTTTATGTGAAACTGTCACCTCTATAATGTAATCAGGTTAAAGTGTAATTGTCATGATGTCAAGCAAAAAAAAATTTTAATACGAAATAAAATAAATTTATTGGGTTTGGAATAGGTGTGCGTATACATAAATATGCAAATATTTGTCTAAATATTATTTAATTATGTTTGCAACAATTAAAGGCACGCGGTATCGGTATAGCTCTTATGTATGCAGCGCAATATCGACCAATTGACCATTAAAACACTAACATATTAGAACTATTCTGATGAAAAATATATTTTCTTATTATTTTACCGTGTCCGGCGCATTTTAGTATTAATTTGTGTTAGGTTGCTTAAAGTTGGTTAAACAAGAATGTTGACGGAACGTAAAATTCGTGATCGACCCAAACTTACGTTGCCAGATATTCGGGAATACACTGAGAACACTACAATACATGGCACTAAATATTTGGGCGAGAAACGGCGACCGCTGGCCGAGAAATGTTTTTGGATTATTATTTTGATAAGATGTTTGCCCAACACTTGTGCGCCTACGAAAATGTGAAAATGTTTCGACATCGATATTCATCGTCATTCAATTTTACGTATTTAACCCAGTCACATAGTGACCTGTTGCATACGGTAGATACACACGTATTATAAATTTTGGTATATAAGAGATGCTCAAAACTTGTTTTTAATTCTAGATTACGCCACATATACATAAGTGAAGTAATAAATTTTGCCAAATTTCAAAATGAATTTATCAAAAAAATGACGATCTGGGGCACAACACCCTATTTTCATCGATTTTAACCAATGAAGGTGTCTGTTACACATTTAATTTACCTGCTGAAATAATACCAAGGGAAAATTTGCAGACATATTTTTCCTACTACAATATCGCCCATACAATTAAAGGATGGGACTACGAAACAGGATATTCCAGTTTTCCGTCATTTCCGCGAATATCATGGGCTAGTGGTCAGCCCAAAAGTTTAAAATGTGTATTGAATGCGTCCCTAGCCGATTTTTTATAATCTTGGATATAAGCTCGTGCTATTCACCAGCCGAGTTTCCAAGCTCGTTTTCAACTATATAACGCTACACCAGGAAACTCTGACAAAAATTCTGGTCACAACTAAAATCATAACGTGAAGTTCGCAATTACGAAGCTACACGCCACACCAGCGTCAATGCTGCTTTAATGATGAGTGACGACTTCAGTTCTATAAATTTTACAATTCGATCAACTGTAAACTCGAGTGTTTTGTCAATTATACCAAAATATGCAGTGCTGGAATTGATTTTCTGCAACTTCGGGCAAGGGGTGAAAATATCAAATCGTTTGATAATTTTAACAAGAAATATCCAAGCGAAGCGAATAGTTCGGGTGGTTTACCAATTGAATTAACTTTCTGGTGTGTATGCTTGCCCGAGTGCAATGCCATCGAGTATATGAGTACATACACTATAAAGTTGGAGAATTATGAATATGAAAAGATAACTAATGCATCTAAGATGATTGCTCGCGTTTCATTGAATATATTTTGGGGCGAGACAAGTATCACGGGGTACACGCGAAAGCAGTTGTACACATTCGCGGATTTGGTTTCAAATGTTGGTGGTCTTTTGGGACTTTTTATTGGTGCATCGATTTTAAGTGTTTTTGAAATTTTATACTTTTGTGTAATTCGGCGGTGATCAATTTAGTGATTGTATCATAAATAAGAAATTAGGGGCGGGTCAATGTTAAACTAATGATTTTATGTTTAGTTATATTAAGCTTAAAAATAAAGATTGTTTGATTGAAACTATGGTTGACATTTGAATCGATTTATTGAATCGAATTTTGACAGATATCAAATATATTTCGAAGACAAAATTACCATTCTTATATTTAAAACCTTTCTTACATAACAAAATTACCATTCTTAGATTTAAAACCTTTCTTACATAACCTTCATGTTTTATTTTACGGTTTTTCGGATCTATTTGAAATTTAATGGCGCTTTGTATATGTTGAACTTAGCGGCACAAAGTCCTTGCGCACAAAGAAATTAATTCAATTTCGTAAAATATTTTTATCTCTATCATTTTATGATAATCAGCTGATTTACACCATACCATAATATAGCAATCCTCTTATCAGCTGTTTTTCATCATACCGCAATATAGCAATCCTCTTATCGAAAATTATATTTGGGGATCATTATGGTGATACATAGTTTTCTCCCTTGAGTGATTATCAAAAATCACGAAACATTATACGATAAGCGCGCTTAATGATTAATGTTCTTGATCGCCTAAATTGTATCATTAGCGGCTGAACGATTCATTCGAATTTGGTTGTCACAATGTCACAGGATGACTTGATCTTTGTCAACACAAAGGTATAAAATAATTGTAGTAAATAAATAAAATTTGTGTCGTGAAATTATTTCACCAATTTATAAAATACCTTTTCCAGCTATAACAATATGTCCCCAAACTAAAATCTAAATCAAACATTTTAATTATGATCGATTCGTTGAATTAAATACAGACCGTCATTCGGATAGCACCAAATTTAATAAGTACTACAGAAAATTTGATGTGGCCCACCAAATATGTCATGGCATCACAAAACAAGAGTTTGTTAGCGAAACGGATTATCTAATCGACTCTCACAATGAGATTTGTAATCTTCATGATTGAAATTTAATTCGTAATCTTCATGATTAATTTAGACTTTGACAGCGTTTGAACGTTATATTTTTCTCAGGCTTAAATACCATTACATTTAAAATATAGTTAATTTATATTTCACTCAAAAATATTCCAAAGGTCAACTATAATTAAACATTCATTTGTTTGAACAAAATTTGATTGGAGTTTGATGATATTATTATAATATGTATTCCTGCTTGCCTCGAGGGTGACTGGTTTAAGATTAACTATAACAATCTAATTTACCGTCCTACGATTTTATTCAAATTTCCACTCAAATGTTACTTGTCAACTTTCACTCAAAATTGAAAGTGTCATCATCAGAGTGAAATTTATGCCTGTTTAACATATTATACCATACGTTCCAAAAGTATCCAATTTCTTAATAAATACTTTGGGCTCAAGTTACAAATTAAGTTTTTTTAAATCTTTGAGTGAAATTTAATATCCTTTCCTCCCACCCGTTTAAATCATTGAGTGAGATTTGAAAATCTTTAATTCCGGTCATATCGAAATGATCGAGGTGATTTGTGTTTAGTATGGATGGAAAA
This sequence comes from Tipula unca, assembly GCA_951394425.1. NCBI lineage: Eukaryota > Metazoa > Arthropoda > Insecta > Diptera > Tipulidae > Tipula > Tipula unca. The sequence continues at coordinate 173,076,192 of OX596380.1, read as the reverse complement.
AACTCTTCCTCACCCACACAAATGGACAACTCTGACAATGCGTTAATTTGGAAAAACCATTTGAGTGTTATATAAAATTTTAAAAATCAGAGAATTGTATATGTCATTTATTGATTTCTCAGATATGTTCACTTGTGTGCACGAATAAGAAGGCGTTTATGTATACTAAAATCAAATTCAGAACCACCTCGATCATTTAAATATGACCCGTCCGGACCAAGTTAATGTATTTCAAAAATTATATATTTCAAAGTTCACTCAAAAATTTAATTGATTTCGTTTTGTTCATTATTTTTCTTTCTTGGTTTTATTGCCTTTCTGATAATCGTTAATCGAAGAATTAAATATGCTGGCTAGAATTTTTACTATAAGTCCAATTGGTATTTCGCTCAAACTGCTTTTCAATTGAATGTAAAAAGTTTTGCACGAGTTGTCGAAAATAATTGTTTGTAACCAGACAATGAAACAGAATATCTCCGATTAATGATTTGAAAGATGCCATGTTGATATCTTGTTGGGCCCATTACACTTTGTATATATTTGGACCATGTTATATAAACAAAATATTTGACGTAAATTCTATATTTAGGCTAAAATCGGCTATATTCGACTTACCTGTAGTAGCATATCTATATGTTGTTTGGGCAAACGAGTAAAATTGAAATGACTTGTACAGTGCAAAAGTAATAGTTGTGCAAATCCGAACGCTGACATATTTGCAGGGCCAGATCATACGATCTGGCCGCATGACTTCTGCATCATTAAATCGGCCACCATAAAGGTGTTACTCTCGAAGGAAAGAGGATATTTTCGTAACTATAGTATTCCGATTTTATTTTAAATTGTGGACACCCGGTCACAGATCGAAATGATATTTCAAAGTTTTTGGTGCGGACAGTAAGCCCTCCCCCAAAATAACAGATCGCTCTTGCCATTTTTGAATTTTTTCTGATGGACGACGATTTTCTCCCAAATATTTTATTCCATGAATGTTCGTTTTGTCTGTTTACTCTTGGATATATCGGCAAGCGGTTTCGCCCTAATCGCTGGGGAATATATTTTGAATTTTATTTGATTTGCAAAATTCTGGGAATATTATTTGATTTAAAGCATGTTTTTTTGAACACGGTTGCAAAACTTATTTGTCTTTTTATATATAAGCACCGACAAAAGCCACTGAATCAATCAATTACACGTGCATAAACCAAGTAATTGTTGAGCCATTAGTGGTGGCGCACAAGCTTTTTAGTGCTGATGATAAAAATAACCACGAGGAAACCAATGTCCGTAGTATGAAATAAAACAAGGAAAAATGTTTATCAATTATTTGTAATTAGGTTTGTTTGTTGTTGTACAATGATGTTGTTGTACAATGATGTTGCTCACTTCAAAGTTGAGATGAAAAGGAACGAAAATCATCGACGATGACCACAAATTAAAAGAAAAGGTAATAGAACAAATTAATTTATGATAACAAGAAGTAGTATGACGCATCAACGCGCGCATTTGATGAAACTAAGGCAATGCGTCAACATTCTCCCCGCCTTGAAACATCTCACTGGTTTCAATATTATCCTCTGGAAGACGACAAATTTTTGATATACCACGCTTATAGGTTCCATGCGCGGTTTTTACGTTGGCTACCCGAACTAACTCATCATCTTCATTGTAGACTTCGGTCACCCGCCCAAGTTTCCATTTTAATGGGGGTTGGTTTTCTTCGAGGAGCACTACTAAGTCACCGACTGACAGATTTTTGATCGGTTTGGTCCATTTATGTCTTTGTTGGAGAGATCGCAAGTATTCCGTTGACCATCGATTCCAACATTTTTGATGGAAAAATTTAATCTACTTCCAGGTGTCTAACATCAGTCGTTCAGGTAGATTAGGCGTAGGTAAGGCAGTGAGGGGTGGTCCAATCAAAAAATGCCCAGGCGTAAGGCAATCGAAGTCATCGATGCCGGTGGTTAGTGGTCCAAGTGGCTTGGTGGTTAGTGGTCCAACTGCCTCAATTTGTTTAATAAACGTCATCAATTGTTCATATATGAACTTACCCAGACCCATTTTGTGCGACGTAAATGGAATTTGGCTAGCTTCACCCCCAATTCGTGAAGACCACCAAAATTTGGTGTGGCAGGCGGCGTGAATTTCCATTCAATATTGTTATCTTCGCACATCGGTTGTAGTTGATCCTTTAATTGCTGAGATGAAAGCAGCCCATAGAGTTCGCGCAATTCTGAATTGGCCCCAACAAAATTCGTGCCATTGTCGGAACATACACGCTTGCAGAGCCGTCGAGTTGCCACAAAACGTTTGAAGCGTCCCATGAATGCTTGTGTACTGAGATCAGAAGCCAGTTCTAGATGGATTGCCTTCGTAACAAAACAGATGAATAGACACAGGTATGTCTTTGTTGGTGCCTTACCACGAATGCGATAATGAATATAAAATAGTCCCGCGAAATCTACCCCGACGGTGTAGAAAGGTGGCGCAGCGACAACCCTCTCAGTTGGTAAGTGTCACATCTGTTGCGTCATTGGAATCGGACGTACAGCGGCCAATAGTACTGACGAACGGCGGCCAACAATGCTCGGGGGCCAACATGTAGTAGTTTCCTGTGGTAGAAAATAATTATCGTGATTGTTAAATGATGTAAGTTGGATAGGAGAATAGGGTGTTTCGAGATATATGGTAATGTGGTATGTTGAAGACGGCCACCAACTCGAATAATATGATTTTCATCTAAGAACAATGATAATGAACGGAGCACATGCACATCCATGAATGATGGATGTTTTATGACGAAATTATTCTTTTCCAATCCCTTGTACTCGACAGGAAAAGATTGACTTTGCGCCACTCGAACGATGGTGTCAACAGCTCGATCCAATTCCTCGATTTTAAGCGGTCCGCTAAATTAAAAGTTCGGTAGAGCATAATAGTTTAACGGAGACACCTCCATCGATTGTTACACTGCGAACATACAGTACGGCGCCATATGCGCGCTCGCTGGCATCTGCAAATCCATGTATTTGGATGCTAAGTGGTTGGTTGGAGTTGAACACATGACGATCAATTGTAAATTGGTTGAGCACGATGAGACTTTCTCGAAATGTTTCCCAGTAGGTGTGCAAATGCTGCGGAAGTGACTGGTCCCAATCCAGATTCAACTGCCATAACGACTGGATCAATAATTTTCACAAAATAATCACGGGTCCCAATAGACCGAGGGGATCGTATATTCGAGCGATCTGCGAAAATATCGCTCTCTTTGAAACCGTAGAGTTCTCGTTGAATTTAACGAAGAATTTTAACTTGTCGGATGATGGACACCAAAAAACGCCTAGTGTTTTGATTATATTATTTTCATCAATTTTATAAGTTTCGTTGCGATGAATTCCGGTGGTATATCGTAGAGAAGTTCAGGTGAATTGGCACACCACTTTCTTAATTCCATGCCAGCGGATTGCAAAACCTCGGTGACCTCATTTTTCAACTTTAATGCAGTTTCAATTGAATTAGGTAGTTCCTGTCAATAAATCGTCGACGTAGATATCTTTCTCGATTGCATTGGCGGCAGTAGGTGAAATTCTGTAGTGATCAAGTGCTAGTTGTTTAAGACATCTAGTGGCAAGGAATGGCGCTGAAAAGGTACCATACGTCACCGTTTTTAACTTAAATGTTGATAGTTGCTCAGATGGTGAGTTTCGCCACAAGATTAGTTGAAATCTTTGATCTTCTTGCTGCACTCGAATTTGCCGGTACATTTTAACAATATTGGCGCTAAAAGCGCAAGCTTCGAATGTGATCGGAACCCGACCATCATTACAGAATTGAGTGATTTTCCAGTCGAAGTTTTGGCAGATCCATCAAACACCACTCGCAGTTTGGTAGATGAGCTATCTGGCTTAATTACACAATGATGCGGAAAATAGAAATTTGGTGCTACAATAGAATTTGTATCAACTTCTTCCATATGACCTAACATCTTGTACTCATCGATGAATTTTGAGTAATTGGTGAGTAATTCTGTCGATTTGTGTAGACGTCTCTCTAAATTGTAGAATCGACGCGTAGCACTATCTTTCGAGTTGCCAAGTGTCGATGGGTCCGCCATAAATGGAAGTTTGACAATAAATCGTCCATCATTGTCACGTGTAGTAAATTTTGTGAAATGCCTTTCACACTCCGCTTCTTTATGTGATTGCGCCTTGGTGGAATGAGGAAGATTTTCTATGGTCCAGAACCTCTCGATTTGATCACTTAAGTCTAGCGTATTTTCAACGACAGAATGGCAAAAGTGTTTGTGGTTTAGGTGAGATGTCATTTTTCCAGCAACGACCCATCCTAATACGGTGTTCTGGAGCATCGGCAAGTCCTCTGATAGTTTGATTTGTCCAACAGAGAGTAATTCGTGGTAGATTTCGGCACAAGTTGAATATTCGTTGGTATGTCCCAAGACGTAATATCATTGATTGATACAGTTGGTTGGTAACTGGTGATTTTTGGAAGCACTTGAATGTCCAAAATGGTAGAATAGTTGTTGGTATTTGATTTTAGGGTAATTGTCGAACAGCTGGAACATGCAACGACATTGGATCCAACTCCATGAATTTTTGTAGTACTGTTGCGACGAGGGAGCTTCAGCAACAAACAAAACGACTCGGTTATGAAACTCAATTGAGAACCGAAATCTAATAGTGCTCGTCCAATGACCGGATGTCTCAAATGGTTAATAACTTGAACTAAGGCAGTGCTCAAATAGACGAATGATGGTATTGTCGTCTTGGATTTGGCAGCAGCAAGCGATGATGATGATGCAAGGACTGAACAACTGGCGGTCGGCTTGCAGTTGGTGTTAACGGATGTATTCATAACTTTCGGAATGGGTGGTTCAGCCTTTGAAGATGCAGTAGGTGAACTTATGAACGACAAGCTTTATCAACTATCAATTACTTATGAATAGTAGGCAAAAAGTTACTTATGACAATTTTACCCTTGATTATAGTATTGGCAGTTGAATAATTGCAGGTGCGGTTTCGGAGATTATTAAGTTGCAACCCCATTTCTTGACTGAATTTTGGCTAAACTACATAATAGCTACTTTGACCCAGTTTCTTAGCTAGTTTTACTACAACAAACCTACATCTAAAAGCCTGCTAAACCAATGTTCATGCAGAATGTAATCAGTTAAAACGCAAGACTGTGAAAATCATGATTCATTACTAGCTGGATTGGATTCATTTAATAATGGAACACGACAATTGGAAGCTAATACTCCTCCAAAGCTGTTATATGATCAATTTTGAGTTCATTATGTTTGACAATGTTTACCCAGATATATTTTAGATTCATCGGAATACCATCGTACTCGAGTTGGCACAATCAATTTACCTAACACTTGACATTCTAACAGATCGAAATGTATCATTTATCGTGCGCGATTATCGTTGCAGTGTTCCATACGTATAATGATGAAAGGCGACCTAATCTACAATTTTCTTGAATTCGTTTCAAACCAAGCAGTAACGATAGTGTTGTGGTGTACGAATACGCTAAAATTAATTATTTATACAACATTCTAATTAATGAAAACCAAATTTCATTTAATTAGATTTTATCACGATTCTTTGGCCGCACATCTATAGATAAGAAAAAAATTGCATTTTATATTTATGCATATGCGGCATACAAAATATGGTCAGTATCTGATGTCTGGTTGAGTTGTTAGCACAACTAAATAAAACAAACAATAATTAATTCTCAAATAGTGAAATATTCTATAAATTTGAAATATCGCCAAAAGCTATTTGCAAATAATTTTTACAAAGTTTTTTGTGGTCTATCTAGTGAATTCGTGAATAACTATTGACAATAATTTCAGTAAAATTATTAAATTTGATTCCGCAAATCGATTTGTGAAAATTAAGTTCTAAAGGTGTTTATAGGATGACACCATCTGTGAAAAAACTAATTCCCAAAACGCTCGTTAAATATTTCACCGACTATTCAAATCAGACGAGTATCCATGGCGTTAAATATTTAAACAATCGGACACGTCTGCTACCCGATCGTATATTCTGGATTATTATTTTTATTCTGTCGACTTCATGTCTTGGCTATTTTGTTTATAAAATTGGTCGAACGTGGATGGATCATGCGGTTATGATAACCGATCGGAATGAACCAACTAAAATTTTTGAAATACCATATCCGGCCATCACAATTTGTCCGCAAATTAAAACTAAACGAGTCCAAATTGATTTTTCACAACTGGCCGATGTCATTAAACAATTTTCGAACTTTTCGGATTTTATAAAAATCGATTATGGAAAAAAAATGTTGTTGGCCTCGCAAGTATGTCGTGAATTTTTTTTGGAATATACATGGCTGATAATTCCTAACGCGACTGATGATTATTTGTATAGTTATTTTCATAACGACTATCGAAGTTTGCCAACTGATTGGATAGGCGTACTACAAGATGTAAGATTATATGTGAAATATTTATGTTTTTGTTCGTAACTTTCTCCAATATTATTTTAGATGTCGCCCAATTTTAACGAAGTTTTTGAGGAATGTGAAATAAAGACGTGGGATTTTGAAATAATTCATAGCAAGATGTTCCAGTCGATCAATAAATGTTCAGAATTATTTTCTACTATTATAACGAACGAAGGAATTTGTTTTACGTTCAATACAATTCGTGATATTTAACGGGAGGATTCGTTGCAAACGGATTTCCAATACCACAATATTTTACAAAAACGTGATGGATGGGAACCTGAGAAAGGTTATAATAAAGCCAAAGCATATCCATTTCAAGGAAACATGGGAACCGGTGTGGTTGGTGAATCCGGATTAAAAATTCATTTGGCCGCGAATTTATCGGATACAATTGCGTTTTGTTGGCCAAAAGATATCGGCTATAAAATAACTTTGCATTCACCATTCGCCTATCCACATATGTACAATAATTATATTCTACTTGATTATGGTAAAGAATATGAAATAGCAGTGGTACCACAAACTATAGACTTCAGATGATTTGACATCGCTTACGCCCGAGGAGCGGCGCTGCTTTTTCAATGATGAACGAAAATTGAAATTTTATACGTTCTACAATGAAGAGAATTGCCGTCTCGAGTGTTATACAAATTTTATGGAGCTTTTGCATAATGCAGTACCATTTTCATCACCGCGCAATTCAAACACAACAAATTATCGTCTAGAAACCTTAAATCAGCATTGGGAGTTACCTATTATTGCCAAGCTTGCGCGAGAATACATGATAAAACACAACCATTCAAAGGAACAGGTCCATAAATTTGATGATGGCGTTAAATATTTGAACTGCAATTGTTTGCCGGAATGCAATTCTATAAAGTACGGCTATAAAATTTTAAAATCGCATACCATTTCATCAGAAGAGCTAGACAACCCAACTAGCATTTTGCAACTGGTTAGTTGTTCACAACTAAATATTGGTTGTGTAAGTGTTGGCACAACCACATTTTGTTTGTTAAATGGTTGTCAGTTTTAGGAAAAAAATTGAAAAAAATTGTATTTGTGGAACAGTTGTCGAATGAAATATTTACAACTAATTCGTTACCACAACCAGTTGATCCTAAAATTTTGGTTCTTACATTCATGTCACAACTAATTTAATTACCACTCCTGAGACTAAATCAACTGGTTCAGAAATATGGTTGGGGCATGCATGTTACAACTTTTATAGTTACCATTTGAGAAGCGTCGATAAATAAGTGGTAAAATTTGGTTCGGACATGCATGTCACAGCTAATTTAGTCCCCAATAAATAGCTAAAGCAAATGCTATATGAAATCATTTATGAAAGAGTTCCGACAACTAAATACAATTACCATTTGAGATCTGCTAGTATAGTTCGCAATTAGAAAGTCGTGAAAAGAACTCAACATCCATTTGCGAACTAATTATCAGTCATTTCGTTTGAATGGTTGTACATTAGTTGTTAAAACTCCGTTTGCAAACTACATAAATAGTCATTTTGTCCAAGTGTCAAATTTTTTTTAGAACAGTCAAGACGTATTTGAGCAGCGCGCACATATAATTTAAAATGTTTAAACCAATTTTAAATATTTCTAGTTGGAAAAAATATAAAAAAAGTGGAACATATAGGCGGCTACTGATTGAAAATCGCCTAAAGTTTAAAGTTTCTAACTTAAACAATGCTCCTCGAGAAAACATTGTGGTAGAAAATTTGCAACCTTTATACAAGGACAATTCATATTTAACTAACCAAAATGATCCTTTAACTCCAACAAGCAGCCATAACGACAAAAACCAAACCAGTTATGCATATTTGGAAGAAAACAACTTTGAAAATATGGTTAATGATTCCGAAGAAAGTGAAAATGATTACGAACAAAACGATCTTGATTCTCGTTTTCAAGAGGATTTAAGACGTTGGGCTATAACTCATAATATAAGGCATGATGCCATCAACTCCTTGTTGAAAATAATAAAAAATAAAACGACGGTCAACGTGCCACATGATTCAAGAACTTTACTGGAAACACCAAAACATGTGTCATTAATAACTGTTGGTCATGGTGTTTATTGGCACCAAGGTCTAGAAATTTGCCTTAAATATAGCTTAGGTGAGGTAGACAGACCAACTAATATTTCACTTAATTTTAATATCGATGGTCTACCTATTTATAAGATCTCCAAGGAAGAATTTTGGCCGATACTATTCAATATTTTTGAAATTCCAACATACAAACCAATGGTAATCGGTATCTGGAGTGGAACTGGAAAACCGCAGTCTGTAGAAGAATTTCTAAGGTAATTATTCATTCATCAATTGTTCTGTTGATTTAATAAAAAATTATTATATTTTATTTGTATAAAGACCGTTTGTGGACGAGCTAAATATTTTGTTAAAGACTGGTATTAAAATAAACGGATATCAAGTTAACATTAAAGTCAGATGTTTCGTTTGTGATGCACCGGCCAGAGCCTTTCTCAAAGGTGTAACAAATTTTAATGGCAGACATGGTTGTCTAAAATGTATTGTAATTGGAGAATGGAGTTATGACCATAAAACTATGTCATTTCCACATATTGGACTACCAAACAGAACGGATCACGATTTTCGGAATAAAACTTACAGTAGTCATCATAAAATAAGATCACCAATTGAAGATTTGCCTATTGATATGATCAAAGATATCATTGTTGCTGAAGAGTTACATTTAATTCACCTAGGCTTTATGAAAAGGTGTTTATTTGGATGGAGGGATGGAAGTTTTAAAAACTATAAAGGCAAGTGGAATGCTCGAGAAATTTCAGCAATTTCTTACTATTTAACATCGTGCAAAATGCCAAAGGAAGTACATCGCGCTGTTAGAGGCCTAGACTATCTTTCAAATTGGAAAGGTTTGGAATTCCGTACTTTCTTTCATTATATTTCAATAGCTGTTCTAAAAGACTTTTTAGAGTACGAATTGTATGAACACTTTTTATTAATTTTTTGTTCAATAACAATTTGCTCTAGTAACGTTTATTCACACTTACTTAATATTGCAAGTGATATGATTAATACATTTATTGAAATTTATATAAGTATTTACGGCACAGGGTCTATCACCAGTAACATACATAATTTATCACATATAGTCGACGAAGTTAAAATATTTGGTATATTATCGACTATGAATGCATACCCATTTGAGAATAAACTATATCATATTAAAAGAATACTACGCCAGGGAAAACATCCGTTGGCACAGGCAGCTAAGCGTTTGACTGAAATGAGCAAATTGTCACCGATAACAAGAAATTTAAAAAAATATCCAATTTTTTCAGGAGAGAATAATGCCAGGGGTATTCCAAAATTGGGAATAAACGAAAAATTCTTTCATAAAGTGGAAATCATAGAAGGACTGTATTTCAGTAATGAGTTGCACAACAAATGGTTTTTAACGAAAACCAATGGAATTGTTGGGATGGAAAATGCAGTTAAAAAACCTTCAGAATTGTTAATTTATGGCGCTGAGTTAGAAACATTGCATAATGTATTTGAAGAACCAATTCGTTCGTCGTATATAAATATTTATAAATCCAACTTATCAAGGAAAAAAGTGTCAACATATTATTCCATTAATGATATAAAATGTAAATTAGTAGTGATTGCACATAATGATAACCAGTACATATTTATACCTCTTTTGCATACTTTGGACTTATGTAGCGGAAATATTTTAAAGCCATAAAATAAAAAATAAATTCAAAATTTGTTTATTAGTTATTTCTAGTAACATATTTGTTTACAAAATGGTTAAATAAAAAAAATACTTTGGTAACAAAAAAACATTAATTCATTTCCTTCACAAATTATGTGTTGCTTTATCAGGATTGTTAGAGTTCATTTAACTATCAACTGGTATTGAAATACTAATGGAATCACGAATGAGCTCTGTGTGATCTATAAAACCATCTTCAATATTTTTGGATTCATGGGATAGATTTTCCCCAGTAATAATAGTATCAGTGGATCCGCTTTTGACAACTTTAGATCTATAAAATATAAAAAAAATAAATTTTAGAGAGAAAATTATATAATATAGTTATACCACATACTTTTTAGTGGATCTGTTTTCATCTAATTTAGCTAGTTTCTCCTCCAAACGACGTTTGCTGTTTTTACATACAGCCTTAAAAAATTTTTGATTCTCATCAAATGTATATTTGGAGTCCGCTAGTAAAATAGCATTGAAGAAACACTTTTGAATATTTGTAAACATAATTAATGCCGGCTTTTCTTTGCCGTAACACTTGGTCCACTGGATTAATTGCATTACCTCACGCGTAATAAAATGATCGATTACCTTATAGGATACATCCCAACCAATTCTCTTCCCGCTAGTTCCACAAATTTTAGCTAGGTGTGACGTCTAAATCGGGGAACATACAAAAAAAATTTTATTGTGTATCTATATTAGATAATATTATAATTACCAATTTGGCCATTAATGCTCCATCGTTTAACTTTTTATCCCAATCAGTTAACTCATCAATGGTCGAAATTGGCTCAAACTTAAACAAGTCCTCCTCCATTTGACTATTTGATTTACATCCACCTGCCGATAGTAATTTTATTATTTCCGCATGTTGCGTCATTAGAGATGTCATTGTGTTGAAAATCTGTTTTTGTGTATTTTTTAAATTTTCAATTTCTTCTATGATTTTGTTTTGATTGGTTTCAATTCTGATAATAGCACAACTCATTTCATAAGTTCCTTCCTCCATGTAATTTTGACTTTTATCCTCGTAAACGTTGGCCACTTCTGCGTTTTGGGAAATATCGGTAATATTTATGATTTGGCCAGTTTGTGGTATGCTGTATCGAGGAATATTTTCTGGTGTTCGTGGGGAATTTAAATGAAGTGGTCGTGTGTCAACTACCTCTGAAGCAACATTCTGCAGTATTTCAACCTGGTGGTTAAAATTCAGCGCGGTTCCTCGTACTGGATGCATCCTTTTTAAATTTCGGAATGCCTTTTCGTTTTCCTCTTCCTCGGTATCAGAGAAACCTGAGAGATCCTTCTCTAAAGCCCGCCCTTCTTGAAACGTTTTGACGTTGCGATTTAGAATGATGCAAGGTGTTTGGCTCCATGATTGAAAATCCGGAACACTATGAGAATTCCTGCGATATTTCTCGACATTTTTTGTATTTGGCCAATACAGGGTCTTTTGTTTCCCCCTTTCCACGACCCATTGAACTGGCACGGTGCTCAGCAGTCTCTCGCCATTTTCCTTGGTTTGTACCACCAAAAACGTACCCATTGTTCTAAACGCAAATAACTTCTATAAAGATAATAAATAGATTTAAGTTTAGAAACTGAAAACTCTAAAAAACTAATTCTGAAAATCAAAAAAATTAATTGTGAATCGGTTTACACGTACAACGTTCCTCGTGCTGGATGCATCCTTTTCGTTCTCCTCTTCCTCGGTATTAGAGGAACCTGAGAGATCCTTCTCTAAAGCCAGCCCTTCTTGAAACGTTTTGACATTGCGAGTTAATCCTTCTCTAAAGCCAGCCCTTCTTGAAACGTTTTGACATTGCGAGTTAAAATGATGCAAAATGTTTGGGTCGATGTTCGAAAATCCGGAAAACACGAAAATCACTTGCACCGAATGACAAAAAAACCGTTGACGAATTTATAGGAATATAAAAACACAAAACAAATAAATAATAATAAATTAACACTAAACCAATTAATTTCTAGAAATCCCGATTTCACAACCATTTCTTTTTATATATACATATTGGTTCGCACACAACTACTTAAAAAAGAAATTTTTGTGAAAAGTGCGATTTTACAAAAATTTGTTGTGAATCACTTCGCAATCACAACAAATAAAATCTTTACAAATAATTTTTTGTAGAAAGGCCGATTTTACAAAAATAATTTGTATTCTAGTACGCACACACAACCAAATTTGTTCCTTTGCATAAGTAAATCCCGTTAGGCCTAAATAAAAAAATAAAGATAAAATGTTTTTGGCGATTGCTATAAAATGCAACACGTTATTTTTTTATTTTAACTACATTTTATAATGCTCTTTATTATCACAAACAAACTTTACATATAATTAAAACTTTTATATAATTATATAATAATTAATTAAATAAATTATTTTAACAAAAAAATGCAGTACTTACGTGTTCCGTGCTATTTTGGAAATGTCAAATCAACGTATGAGATGAATATATTTGCAAGTATATATTTGTCACAACTCACAACCATTTCACAACCCGTTCACATACAAACGTTGTTTCTCTAGTTGTGAACACAACTAAATGACAATGAACGTTTGTTTTATAACCGATTCACAACTTTGTTTTGCTATGTTAGTCACAAACACAACAATTTCATAAAACATTGTTGTCTTTTTGCATTTGAACGGCTGTTGGTACAACCTACGCCATATTATATGGATAATTTTCGACTCCATTTTGGAAAAAAATTGTAGTTTTAACCAAATGAAGTTGATTGACCTTTTATCTCGTAGTAATTATTTTTTTAATTGGTTTTTAATTATATTAATTTTCTTCTAATGACAAATAAAATAGAGCCAAGCTTTAGTTTTCGAACTAAAAATCACTATTTTGCAGTAAAAATTGTAGTTCCCATAGTTTTTCACGTACATGTGCGAAAAAAAATCAAATGAAAATTCGCAAAATATTAATACAATAATTATTAAACTAATCTATTATGACTTATACTTCCATTGTTTCGTCTATTTGTTTTTGGTATTGTATAACATTGTACTATTACAACCTTTAAACAATTGATTAGTATACAAATGGTTGTTATAATTTAACGTCCCATATTGTTTTGTTTGTTAACAGGTTGTGGATTATGTTGAGTTTTCGATTATTCTTAATCACCGATATTGTTATGAACTGGTTGTATCTTAGCTGTAAATACTATCTCAAAAGGTTGTGGTAACATTTAAATTACCATTTCACATATATTACACAACCGTTTTACGACAAATTACATAAGTTGTGTACCACAACCACAACCACCTAATGATAAGACTACAACGTTGTAACAACCGATTATTTTCGCCAAATTTGTTGTGACATCCTTGTAGTAGTATTGTGATCTACGGTTCGCAACATCAAAACAAGAATGAAATTAGTTGTCACAATTATGTGAACACTTCTTTACAACTCAAAATGCTAGTTGGGAATCCCTTCGTCAATAATTCTTACACGGAGATCAGAATATATTATTCAATGAACCAACGTTTATTGGCCAGAAACGGGTACGCGTGTATACGTTCGGAACAATGATATCCGACTTTGGAGGACTGTTGGGTTTATTCATGGGTGGTTCTTTGCTAAGTTTTTTTGAATTATTTTACTTCTTAACAATACGCATCTGTTTTAAACAAAAAGAGGATATTGCGACAAACGAATTGAATGACGTGTCATGTTTAAAATGATTTTAAAATAAATTTAGATATTTCATTGTATGAAATATAGCGTCATCTCCAATATTTTAAATCAAATAATCAAATATATTAAAACAGAGAACCTATAATGTTCAGCTTTCATTGGACAATAAATCCACTAGCATAAAATATTTGTATTGGTATTTAATTTAAAAGAGAAGGGAAATGGCGAAGTAATTGAAAATAACCTGAAGAGTTTCATCCCTATATCTATAAATTGCCACTATATAGCTACTTTGACATTTTTCTGTGTTTGACTAGACTCTTGGGACCATTTTCATATTTCTCATATGGTATTTTGAGATATAATTGGGAATGGATGAAACCCTTCCAGGTCTATATCCTCAACTATATACAGGGTGTCCGCCGGGAAGATATACTACTTTGTTTGTTTATAATTTTTGATTAAATGAAAGAGAATGTATCTTATATTGATAAAAGTTTTATTTAATGTCGGCAATTATGTATGGAATACAATATCAGATAAATGTCCGCCTCTTCTGGTGGTAGCCTCTGGTAGTAAGGGTGTCCGCCCTTCCCGGCGGACACCCTTACTACCAACACCAGAGGCTTTCAAAGTCTGGAACAGAATTAGCTTGGTTTAAATGACACAACATAATTTTCAAGCAACAGGAATGTTCAACATTTACTTTTATGTTTGTAATTGAAAAATTATTTCGTTTCCCACACTCAGAGAAAAATACGTTGTTGATACTTACAATTTTCATATTTGCTACTCAAAAATAAAAACATTGTTGACATAATGATAAAGTTTTTAATTTAAATAAAACATTGTTGTTTTCTACAATTTTACGTAGTTGATTGAACAATTTATCTTTTGCCGCGAATACTATGTTTCTTTTGGCGTTTCAAATCTTCCACTGTTGCCTTAAAATTAAAATTTGTTGCCGTAACAATTTTTTTCTCAGTTGAGCATGATTTTTGTTTTAGTTTTTTTACCGTTAGAGTTTAAAAATTTTAGGATTCAATACAAAATTATTAGTACTTGAAACAACAATAATAATGTTGTAACAAAAAATAAGTCTATATGGTTTTTATCATCAAATTCAAGTGCACAGTTGTTTTGCAAGACAATGCATTCTGGTCAGTCATTTATGAACAGTGAGAAATTATTTAAAAAAAACTAAATAATAATTAGTGTAGCTGTGAATTTTAATAATTTTTTAAAAGTGAAATTGATAATATACGTTTAATATTATTTCAAATATGGATATATCCAAGAATATAAGTGAATTAGATACGCCGGGTGAAAGTTTCACAATTACAGCGTCTTCCGAAGTAGTATGTTTATTTTTAGAATGGGGCATTTCAATGAAAGCGATCTCGGTTCTGACCGAGTGTGGAATTAATTCGATTAATGTATTGATTATGATGCATTCACATGATCTGGACCAAATTTTTAACACGAGGGAGTTAACAGGTGATAAAATAATTTTCCGTTATAATCTTCAGCGGTGGCGAGAAGCCAATAACGTAAGTTTTATATACATTTATTAACTATAAATTTATTTTATGTGTAATGGGAATTATACGTGTTTGTTTCTTATATACATAGTACGAATTGAAAACATGTTGTGGTTCAGACAAAACTCTGTCAAATTCAAAAACTGTAGACGACTGGTTAGCATCTACAAGTGAAACCGCAAATCGAGTACATTCAGAAGCACATTTGAACGTGGAAAATATTTTGGTCAGTTCGGTTCAAGGAAAGGAAATTATAAGTGAATTTAAAAAGTACAATATACTAAATGAAGCCCAGCAGACAACATTAGTCCGAACAATATGTGACTTTTATTATCAGTCACAAATTCGAATGGAACCTTCGACAATGGCAAAAGTGGCGGATGCAATAGTTAAACTATTTCCTACAGAATGTGTGGTAAGCAAAAAATGTATGCATAATTATTTTGTTTTTCAGTGGTGCTATATCCCATGAAGCCTTTAAGGGATTTGGCCGCCTCGAACGAGGTTACATAATCATATT
This sequence comes from Tipula unca, assembly GCA_951394425.1. Taxonomy (NCBI): domain Eukaryota; kingdom Metazoa; phylum Arthropoda; class Insecta; order Diptera; family Tipulidae; genus Tipula; species Tipula unca. The sequence goes on along the minus strand of OX596380.1, from coordinate 173,060,174 downwards.
TCATTTTGGATGAGTGATTATTTCATTGACTCTAAAGGTCAATGGAATAATCACTTATTATAGTCTCATTATATTATAATCTTTTTCTGTCTAATAATTGATAATGTATACTATTCTGTTCTACCAGTCGACGTACTACGTACCACGAATTGGTAAACATAATCCAAAAGGAAAACTGTATGACCGGTATTTCAATAAACGACACATATCTAAAAAAATTCGAAGGTCTCGTTCAATTGAAAATAATTTAACAGAAAAACCGTTAGATTGCGAAATAAATAAAGAACACGAATCAACCAAAAAATGGCTTCAAAACAATCAACCCAGCAATATCCTAGAATTTTGGAAAAATACTTCACAGCGAAGAATGCGAGAACAAAAGGAATCCGTTACAGATGTACTGAAAGAGTGGCCACGCTATAAGGATCTGAATGGATATGAACTCGTAAGCATTTCCCACATTTCCATATGTTTGAATTCTTTCTCAATATTTACGAGTATGTTTATTCAATACATTATCGTTATAGATTGATGTTGATTTTGAAACCCTTCATCCTTGCAAAACAAACGTATTTTTAGAAAATTTTGAAGATTGCGAAAAGAAAATTAAGGAAATGTTTTTTCCTTCTTGCATTAAAGATAAACTGAATTTAAAATATTTCCATGATATGACAAACCGAGATCTCTGTATTGGTAAGTTATATTTTTAATCATTTATTAACAATTTTTACGAATAACGATTTATTCAAATAATTTATTCATCCTTTGATTTGTGAGTTACAATATTTAGCCACCATGGTTTAGTTTTAATTGGGTGCAGTTCGCAATTTTAGACAGCCCTAACTCATTGTAACTGACAAGCTCAGACACCCAAGACGCATCTCTTAATTAAAAGTTGATAGCTGTCTCACATTCGTGCATTTTTATTTAGCTTTTATTTTAGCATTTTATATTTTGATGATCAATATATAAATCAAATTTTAGAGAAGTTTAATATTGAACATACTGGATATCGGTTTTGTTTAAAATTTAATAGAATAGCTCCAATAACTTTAAAATTAGTATTTTTAAATATGTGATCTTGAAAGTTACTTGACATATTTCTAATCTATGCAACAACTTTTATTCTAGATTCTAAACATTACCTATTTTTTATGCTGCTTCATACTTTAGTTGCGCCACCCAGGCTAAACAAAACCTCGAAGCCATCAATATCCGATGCACAAGATGATATGTTTGTGCACTTAAATAATATAAACAATTTAAAACAAAGAGAGCAAGAACTTCGTGACCAAGCCATGAAAGAACATTTGAAGCTGCAGCCAAAAATATTTGTGATTGGAGAAACGGGAGAAAACTTAACAGAGTTCTATGTGTATTTTGACGGAGTGACATATAAGCTACCAACGATTTTAAGAGCTGTGGATTGTTTAATTAAAGTATGTTTTGTATTTAATCTAGAATATTCAGCAAAGAGTAAATACGTGTGGATGTTTTTACAAGAATATATTTTCAAAATTTGTAGTAAAGAAAAAATTCCTAAAGTTCATAATATTATTGCTAAATTAGATAATGCGGCGCACGTTTCATCGAACGGAAATGTCATTTAAATTATCCACACATATTTGTTCAATTTGCGAAACAAATTTGCAACATGCAAATTTTTATAAATCCGCAGAACTTTTAACACATCTTAAAAATTTTCATAAAGTACCATTAACTTTTAAGTATGCTTGCAAGTTTAATTCTTGTAATAAACTATTTCAAAACTTTTATAAATTCAAAAATCATATTGCTAAGCATGATCTTTATAGTTCAACAAATCACGTAAAAAATATTTCTATGACAAATCAATTAATAAACAATCATAATCCTTTGCCTTATGAAACTGTCGATAATGCTGCAACTTCTAGCAAATGTCCCACTTTAAATGTTGAAAAAGAACTATCAATAAACATCAAAGACTTGGAAACTAAAATAATTAAATCGATAATAAATTTTGCTTTAAACCTACATGCAAAGTCTGGTTTCAGTAGAAAAGATATTCCAACAATTCAATCATATGTCGTCCATTGTATCACTGAGCCCTTAATCACATGTTTCAAAGAGTTTCTTCCTTTTATTGATTCAAATAAACGTTCGATGTTCCAAGAATTACTGTCATTTGCAGAGAATCCATTTCGAAATATACAAAGCGAATATGCGTTTTTTAAAACAATGGAAAAATTAAATTTTTTTAGACCACCAATTAAATTTACCATTTCCGAGGAATTGGATGAAATAGTTTTACAAGGAAACCCAACTTTAAATAAAAATGTTATCGAAGGATGTCTTCTTGATATTAAATTTCAGTTAGAATGTTACTTTAAGTCTCCTAATATATTAAATCTGACATTTGAAAATATTGAAGCTATAATGTCTACACCAGAAATTGATCATTTTATAAAAGGGAAATCAAATTAAAATCACTTAAATAATATACTAGTTGGGGGTTTCATTAATTCCAAAGACCTAAAATATTATCCAAATACGCTTACGTTAAAAAAGTTAATAGATTTGCTCGAAGACCTATTTATAAATGGGATTGAAGTAGTGTATAACAATAACATTATTAGAATACATTTTTGCCTTGGACAAATTTTAGGGGATAATTTGGGTCTAAACTTCATTTTGGGTTATTTTACTAGTTTTAATTCTCATAAATATTGTCGAATTTGTACGAGAACCAAAACTGAGTGCCAAAATGATGTCCTAGAAATTTCAGAATCCCGTAGAAACCGTGCAAACTATGAAACTGAGTTAGAATCAGAGAAAAAATACATTCGAGAAAATTCTATTTTTAATAGCTTATCAAATTTTCATGTGACGGATAATTTAGCTTGTGATTTAATGCACGACATATATTTGGGAGTAGCAAAGTATAATATAGCATTAGTTTTAAATTACTTCATATACGAAAAGAAATATTTTACCTTAGATTCGTTTAACTACAGAAAGCAAATGTTTCCCTACGGTTCTGAAAACGTTGGAAATATAAGCAAACCGATTGAAAAAATGCATATAAAGCAAAATGCTATAAAAATGAATGCAGCAGAAATGAAAACTTTTTTGTATCTCATTTTATTAATGATCGGTGATTTAATTGAAGACTCTGATCCAGTTTATAATTTTTTAATTACTTTTGTTAAAATTACTGATATCGTCTTAATGCCAAGCTTTGATAACCATATACTGAAAATTCTAAAAGATTTGATAAGTCAACATAATAAATTCATTGTCGATCATTTTCAGATAACGTTAAAACCAAAACACCATTTTTTGGTACACTATCCCACCATTATTGAAAATTTGGGGCCTCTAAAATATCTGTGGTGCTTCAGATTCGAAGGAAAACATCAAATGTTTAAGCAATACGCTCATATTATTAATTCACGAATTAACATTCCTTACACGTTATCTATTAAAGGGTCCCTTCAATTTTCCTCCTGTTTTATAGAGAATAGTTTTTTCTCGCAAAATGTAGACAACTGTCAGAATATTGTTGATTTCGATATCCAAACGGCTTATTATTATAAAAATCTATGTACAAATTTTATGGTTGTTAAAAAAATTGATAGTGTAAATTATAAAGGAATATGTTTTACACCAAACCTTTTTGTCAAAATTCGGAACACAAATATAGTTTTAAAAATTATATTACTATTTTTTGAATTAGAAAATCATATTTATTTAGTTGGTCAAGAAATGAATACTTGTTTTATTAGTAAATATCAATCACATACAATTTTAAATGAATTAGACTGTTTTTATATTAAATCAATTAAAGAAATTACAAATCCAGGAAAACAAATAACTATAAATAATGGGGAAAAATTAATTAGATTTAAGTTTAATAAGCCAATTCCTTGAATTTTGTATTGTATTATCAATTATTGATTGTATTGAATAATATTGGTTAAATAAAATATGTTTTGTACACTGAAAACCTAAAATTAGTTGTCATTGAAATTTGGAATTAAAAAGGCAGCTAAATATTACCAGCTGTTCTGGTATCAACAATAAAACCTTTGAATCAAAAATTTAAATTCTCCGAATTTAATGATGCAAATATTTGGTACAACAAATTTAGTTCTTCCATAATCAACAAGTAAATTGTTAAATCTTACAATATTCATATTTGGTACAACAAATTTAGTTCTTCCATAATCGACAAGTAAATTGTTAAATCTTACAATATTCATATTTGGTACAACAAATTTAGTTCTTCCATAATCGACAAGTAAATTGTTAAATTTTACAATATTCATATTTGAAACAATAACAAATTGCACTGTAGAAACAAATACGAAGTTATTATTTTTAAATGCGCATGTTGTTACAATTAAGCAACAACTTTAACGTTTTTGATTTAAGAATGAACCATTGTTGGGCATGAAATAAATAATAAAATATTTAAAATCAAGAACTTTATATTTAAAAATAACAACGATTTTTTCTGAGTGCATAAACAAATCTCCACATAAGTTTGTAACGAACACTATCGCATGGTTCTTTCATACCTCACAGTAGCCCGGTTAACAGACTCTGACGCGTGGTAGCTCCAGACAGCATCTTGCAGCCGATAGCGATCAATGGTGTGTAGGGTCCCTTTTCTAATTCACGCGAGAGCTAGAACTGCTGTATTAATCATGAGCTAAACCAGCACAACTTTCACTACCCCCTGTATGCACAAAAAGTGCATCCGTAGTAGAAGAAGGCTAAACTATAAGTTAAGAAATAATTTCCGCCACAACCAAAAATACAATATAATTAATTATAAAAAGAAGAAAAAACTCTGAATTCCAACGGCTATTAATTATGCCCAAATAATTATAATCCGCGTTCGAAGGAAGAGCGGCGATTCTCAATATTGGCAATTAGGCTATAGCATCGAATAGAATTGAAAAAGATGTGAAACAACGTATTAAAAATTATCTTAGGGATTACATTAAATAATCTACAGAAATCTAAAAACTATTTAATTTATCGGAAAATATGAAAGGTCCTCATGTAGGGCTGTTCACACTATATGGTCACTACAGTGCGTATTAAAACTAAAAATGGGCCATAACTGTTCTGCAGATATTATACAAAAATTTGATTTCAATTAAGATAAAATCTTGGTTTCGAGTTTTACCACAAATTTATCGTAAACCACGACATTAAATAAAAAAAAATCAGATACCAAATTTTAGTCGATCTTTCGATGAACTCACATAGTTAAACACACGAAAAATGATCAATCACTGATTCAAGACAATTTTTCGTACATTTTATTATGTGACTGCTTCTCCAAGGTCTACTGAAATTTGGTATGCGTTTTAATGTTTTTTTTTTTTGGCAATTAGCTAACTCAACACTCAGAATCTTGACAGAAACTAATTTAACAGAATGGGAGTTTTATTTGGTTTTGAAAGTATGAACAACTGATTGATCGATTTATTCCTATAAATCATATAAATTATTTGATTTGGAGGAAATTATGAAATGTCTGGAATAAAACTTAAATTCGAAGTAGCGGTTACCTATTCCAAATATTACTCAATAATTTTCTAATTTATTTTTGACAGAAAATACATTTATACTTGAATGGGTCGTAACCGTATCTTTTCTCAATGCTGAGCTAAAAGTATATGCTATTCCCTTAACATTAACAAACCAAGAATGTCACAATGCAAATAAATTTTGTGATGAAGGGTCTAATAATTAAGGCCATGAGTCCAGCTGTCCTGAAAAGTTATTAATTCTGTCATGAATCATGGTATGTGATTCGGAATTGATGAAAATTGCAACTCTGAAAAGAAATTTCTATTTTACTTCCCTCATCGACTCTCATCGCAATGAATAAAATACGGCAAATATCTGAAGCAACAGAAATTTAAACTAACAGAAACTGATCATACCTGAACCTTAGATCCAAATCATATCAAAATGAGAAACTTTTTTTTGTTTAACTTACCTATTTAACTCATACTCACGAGTATAGTAAAACGGACTGGGATTATTTGGTTTGTACCAAATTAACAATTAAAATGTTATAAGGCCTCTGGATGGAACATGCAATGATGAATACGAGGAGCGTAATATAATTATGCCTTGTGATTTATATGCCCATTCTAATCTCAATATAAACACTACTGTTGGTAGTGTAACTTTTTATAATATTAGCCTCTCCCTTCCTTAGAGAAAACAAAAACAATGTATGTAAAGTAAGTAAATTGAAAAAAAATTAGAGCGTTATTTTTACTTCATAATAACTAAGGCCATGCAAATTTGTTTTGTTTGTATTTGTTATTTCAATCGGTTAAATACGGGTCTATAATATAGTTGGATCAATGTCAAATATTAATCCAAATAATCAATAAAGATTAAAAGTTATCGGTTTCCTATTATGTAGTAGAAACAACGCCCTAATTTTTATCTTAATTTTTAATTATTTTGTAACTTGTGCATCGTGCACCACATGTGAACTGTTCAGAGGGGGCATCTATCTCTAGATCATTTATTAAACTTTAAATGAAAATTTTGAAAGTATAGAACATGTAAATTTATTTAATTTGGTGACGTTCAATAAATGTATTTTATTCCGCTAAATAATGTTTCAAAGCATTCTATTTGGAAAACATTTCACATGCAGCATTAATAGTGGAAATACTGTTACCAAGCTTGCCCGAGTTGATATTTTAGTGGCCCTTTTCGTATCTCATCTTTTTACAATAAATCGATCAAACTAAACACACGTACCCGTTGCTGGCCAATAAACGCCGGTTTATTGAATACTATTTTGGATTGTAATTTGTGTACTATTGACAGTCTTATCAAACTTATTAGGCTTAAACTCTTATCTGATAAATCAATTCGCGATTTTAAAACTTGGTACACATAATGAAGTGAACTGCGTTCCGGTAAACAATTACATTCATAATGTTTAAAACAAGAGTCGGGCGACTTGTTTGATATTTTGTAGGAGTTCCACAAATTTAGTTATATTCCAATATTTATCATGCGTGACAGAAAAACATTAGTTGTAGTTGAATCGCGCGGTGATGGAAATGATACACCACTTTCCATGAACTTGGTATAATTTGCATAACACTCGAAACGGCAATTCGCTTCATTATAGAACGCATAGATTCATCATTGAAAAAGCAACGCCGTTCTTCGGCCGTTGATCTTAAATCGTCATTGGCCTCTGTAGTTTTTGGCATCACAGCTATTTTATAATTTTTACCATATTCAAATGAAATGAAATGTTCGTACATTTGAATGTACATTTTCACAAGAAATGCCTATGGTTCCAAATCTTACAAAAAAAATGTATTTAATCAAAATCAAGCCATTGTAGTAAAATGACTTGCTGGATGTTTGTTAAACTCGTAATATCTACAAAACGGACTCTCATTTTGAAGAAACGTCTACACGATAATTCAACACAATATGGCCTTCTATCATGCATCAATTTACGCTGCGCTTACTCCATATCGTAGATGATAGACTAGCACAAAAAATTTTTAGTCATGTGGTTGCCTCTTTTTTAAATTGAAAGTTAAAAAGCTGAGTAATATGGAACTGAATCAACATATTAGTAGCTGATTTTTCGTTGGCTGCCCAACATTAGAATTGAAACATATTGTCTTGCGGTTTTCCTACTCCAAGCCACTTTTGAAATAAGTACGTGTAATTGGCCAGTAATTAAAGATGATATAGCAAGCGGTTAAACTCGTCCTATGTTGCTCGATTAGAAATTATATTCGTGCTCGCTTGGGCACGCCCAACTTGGAGTTAGGATTCAGACTATCTGCTTGCTGACAATACTCAATATAGCTTGTACCAAGAGCTTACTGTTACCAAGGACTGCTTCCTAAACCATACAGGCCAAATAAAGCGAATGTCAGAGTTAGCTAACTAGAGTCGATAGTATTCTGAATAGTAGGCGCCTAGACCTTTACAAATTGGTATCAAGTATTCCTATAAAAAGGGTTGGGCACTTCTGACAAAATTCGAAACATTGAAAACACCACGAATCATTCCCAAAGTTTCCAGAGGAGCCCAACCCATTTTATGAGAATACTACAAACCAATTTGTAAAAGTCTAGGCGTCCACTATTGCAGGATGTGAAACCTTATCGGTCAGCAACCAAATAGGTATAGGCGGCGACCATCATTTGGTCGCTGCAAAGGTATGGTGAAAATTTTCGTACAAGTCTGGAAACATTGCGCAATGCATAGAACGTTCCGAATATGAAGGTCTTATAAATGAAGATCAAAAGAAACGGTACTGAAGGTACTGAAAACTTCGGTTGTCATACCCAAAAATGATCGGTTTAATGACAAGTGTGACTGAAATGTCACCTTCTTTGTCGTGAGACTTTCTCATATCTGTCTTAAGTTGTTAATGATGCTCTTTATCCAAACACATTTCATCAAGTTTTTCTGCTCGGCAATTTTGTGTTTTTCAAATAGACCACATCTATCCAATTTTGAGCGCAAAACCCAATGTCAAATTTCGTGCAAAATATGTGGCGATATAGACTCTCCTGAACAGGCTTCGGATCGTTGGTTTACTCTCGATATACCTTGTACATTTTGAATATATTCAAATTTGGTTCCAAATAATGCCAAATGGCATTGTGGTGTTTTCTTGGTGCCCCTTCCTCCTCGCATAACGACTTGTGATGTCCCGGTTTGCTTACAATTGGCTTGGTGAGCCGTGTATAATTTGGAAATATTATAAATTCCCAAAAAGAAATGTTTGCACACTATGTGTCGATGATCAACAACTTGGATAAAATATGAGAAACTTAACATTAGACGAGACCCTCCGAGGGTGAGGATGTTAAAGTGCGGCTGGTATACTCTAAGTCCATTGCTAAAATCTAAACACCTATCAAGTGCCGTGAAGCTTGGGTTTTACAAAGCGTTGGTCAGGCCCGTTGTTATATGTTTGGATGTGACAATACGCTAGCTCGGACACGTTCTGCATGCGGATCCGGAGCGATCTCTGAAAGGAGGGCTACATGTAGGCACAGAGGTCGTTGCAGACAACGGTGGCTCCACGATATAGAGAACGACCTGGCCTCTTCAATTGTCTGAGACAGTATGAAGACAAAGTTATGGACCGAAACCGCTAAAGCCAAATAGTTGACTCAGTAAGGGGCCAGTAAGGGCCTTTATAAACTGATAATTATTAAAACAACATAATCATTGAATATATTCATTTAAAACCCAAGACTGTGAAAATCATGATTATCTGTATTGGATTCATTGAATAATGGAACACGTCAAATGGAAGCTAATTATCCTCAAAATCATTTATAGGATCAATTTTGGATTCATTATGATTGACAATGTTTACCCAAATATACTTTAGATTCATGGGAACACAGTCGCATTTGAGATGGCACAACGAATTTACCAACCCTTCACCAATTCCAACATATTGAAATGTATCCTTTATCGTGCGCGATTCTCGTTGAAGCGTTCTATACGTATAATGATGAAAGATAATCTATTCTTCAATTTTCTGGAATATGATTCAAACACAGCAGTAACGATAGTGTTGTGGTATACGATTGCGAATGAATTAATTATTTATAACAACACTTTAATTTATGAAAACCAAATTTAATTTAATTAGATTTTATCATGATTATTCGACCACACATACGACGATAAAAAAAATGCATTTTATATATATGCATGACGTACAAAATATAGTTAGTATCTGTTGTCTCGTTGAGTTGTTAGCACAACTATATAAAACTACAATAATTAATTCCGAATTTGCATGTGAAATATTCTATAAAATTTACAAAGTTTTTTGTGATTAATCTAGTTCTGTGTACTACGTAACTATTGAAAATAATTTCAATAAAATTATTTAATTTGATTCCGCAAATCGATTTGTGAAAATTAAGTATTGAAAGTATACGATGACACCATCTGTGAAAAAAATAATTCCCAAACGGCTCGTTAAAAATTTCACCGACTATTCAAATGAGACGAGCATCCATGGCGTTAAATATTTAAACAATCGGACACGTCTGCTACCCGATCGTATATTCTGGATTGTTATATTTATTCTGTCGACTTTATGCCTTGGCTATTTTGTTTATAAAATTGGTCGAACGTGGATGGATCATGAGGTCATGATAACCGATCGGAATGAACCAATCCAAATTTTTAAAATACCATTCCCGGCCATCACAATTTGTCCACAAATTAAAACAAAACTGGACAAAATTGATTTTTCACAAATGGAGGATGTTATGAAACAATTTGCGAATTATTCGGATTTTATGGAAAGCGATTATGGAAAGAAATATTTGATGGCCTCGCAAGTATGTCCTGAAACTTTTTATTATTATACATCGCCGATAATTAAAAGCATGACCGATGATTATCTTTCAACTTATTACGAAAATAAGCCATATGGCACTAGTTTGCCAACTGATTGGATAAACACATTACAAGATGTAAGATGATAAGTGAAAATTTATGTAATTAATTAATTATTTTCTCCAATATTATTTTAGATGTCGCCTAATTTTAACGACGTTTTAAAGCATTGTGATATGACAACGTGGGGTATCAAAAAAAACAGAATGGCATTCAAGAAGTATACTAAGTGTACAGAATTATTTACTACAATTATAACGAACGAAGGAATTTGTTTTACGTTCAATATAATAGATGATATTTTACGGGTGGATTCATTGCAAACGGATTTCCAGTACCACAATATTACAAAAAGACGTGATGGATGGGAACCTGAGAAAGGTTATAACAAAACCAATGCATATCCATTTCAAGGAATCATGACAAGCAAAAGTGTTTTTGTCGGATCCGGAATAAAAATTGTTTTGGGCGCGAATTTAGCAGATACAACTCCGTTTTGTTGGCCAAAAGATATCGGCTATAAAATAACTTTACATTCACCATCCGCCTATCCACATATGTACAATAATTATATTCTACTTGACTATGGTAAAGAATATGAAATAGCGGCGGTACCACAAACTATAGAGGCTTCAGACGATTTGAGATCGTTTACGCCCGAGGAACGGCGTTGCTTTTTCAATGATGAACGAAAATTGAAATTTTATACGTTCTACAATGAAGAGAATTGCCGTCTCGAGTGTTATGCAAATTTTACGGAGAATGTCAAAGGTGGAGTACCATTTTCATCACCGCGTAATTCAAACACAATCAATTATCGTCTATCTTTATCAAATGAGAATTGGGAGTTACCTATTGTTAACCAGCATTTCCGAGAGCACATCAAATTATACAACGGATCATGGACCAATTTTGACATGAATAAAACTGATGAATATTTTAACTGCAATTGTTTGCCGGCATGTAATTTTTTAAAGTACGGCTATAAAATGTTAAAATCGCATATCGAAATTAATAAAGCAGAAACAGCGGTCAGAATATTATTCAATGAACCAACGTTTATTGGCCAGAAACGGGTACGCGAGTATACGTTCGAAACAATGATATCCGACTTTGGAGGACTATTGGGTTTATTCATGGGTGGTTCTTTGCTGAGTTTTTTTGAATTAATTTACTTCTTAACCATACGCATCTGTTTTAAATACAAAGAGGATACAGCGAAAAACTAATTGAATGACGTGTCATGTTCAAAATGATTTGAAAATAAATTTAGATAATTGATTGTATGAAATATAGCATCATATCCAATATTTTAAATAAAATAAACAAATATATTAAAACAGAAAACCTATAATGTTCAGCTTTCATTGGACAATAAATCCACTAGCTTAAAATATTTGTGTTGGTATTTAATTTAAAAGAGAAGGGAAAGTAATTGAAAATAGCCTGAAGAGTCATCCCTTTCTAAAAATTTCCACCTTAGCTATACTATGACATTTTTCTGGGTTTGACTAGACCCTTGAAACCATTTTCATATTTCTCATTTTGAGATATAATTGGGAATGGACGAAACCCTTCCACGGCTATATCCTAAACTGTGTACTTCATTTTTCTTTTCGATTAAACCCTTGCGATCAATTTCTGTAAAGTATTTGCCGTGGCAGCCAATTGGGTGATATCGTTTTCAAATGTAAATGGCATACCTTCCTCTTTACAATGAAATAAACGTTTATTTTAAATACAAAATGAAACCTATTTTTGGAAAACTCTTTATAAGGCCTCTGGATGGAACATGCAAAGCTAAACAGGAGAATTAGCCTTATACGCCTTGTGATTTCTATGCCCATTCTAATCTCAATATAAACACTACTGTTGGTAATGTAACTTTTTGTAATATTAGCCTCACCCTTCCCTTCCTTCTCTTTGAGCCAAATGCATATAATATTATGAAGGTTGTACAAAGTGAATGTATTGCGAGAAATCAAAAACAATGTATGTAAAGTAGGTAAATTGAAAAAAAATTAGAGCGTTATTTTTACTTCATAATACCTAAGACCATGCAAATTTATTTTCTTTGTATTTGTTATTTCAATGGGATAATCACGTGTTAATAATAAAGCTGGATCAATATCAAATATTAATCCAAATAATCAATCAAGATTAAAAATTATCGGTTTCCTATTTTGAAGTTAAAACAACGCCCTAATTTTTATCTTAATTTTTAATTATTTTGTAATTTGTGCATCGTGCATCACATGTGAACTGTTCATAGGGGGCATCCGTATCTATATCATTTATTAAACATCACATGGAAATTTTGAAAGTATAGAATACCTTAATGAAAACATGTACATTTATTTAATTTGATGACGTTCGATAAATGTATTTTATTCCGCTAAATAATCTTTCAGAGCAGTCTATTTGGAAAACACTTCACATGCAGCATTAATAGTGGAAATACTGTTACCAAGCTTGCCCGAGTTGATATTTTGGTGACGCTTTTCGTATCTCATCTTTTTACAATAAATCGATCAGACTAAAGATTTCGATTGCATTGATCACTTCTACCAAAAAAATTGAAACCACTCACTATATTTTAAACTTTAAAGTTTCTAATCTGAAAACAGTGTATACGAATAAGTTAACATATTTTAAATTGATTGGAAAAAAAATTGATTGGAAACTAATTTAATTAATTTGGAACTATGCGTGTATATAGCAATTGCGTATTGTTAATAAGTAAAGCAATTCAAACAAACTCAGCAATCAACCACCAATGACTAAACCCAAAAGTCCTCCGAATTCGGCTATTATTGCTTCGAGCGTATACACGCACGTGCCCGTTGTTGGTCATTAAACACCGAATCATTGAATACGATTTGGATTGTAATTTGTGTACTATTGACAGTCTTATCAAACTCATCTGATAAATCGATTCGTGATTTATGTTTATTATGTTGAAAGTATAGTATTCTTACAGCCTCTATAAGACTGATATACAACTCCCAAATAAATTGTCCTTATTCTGTTAAGCAGATAGCTATCGTTCAGAAAACAGAGCTCGATGTCTACTATTTTTGTAACTCAGTACAGTACAGTAACTCATACAGTAATGGTGATTTTAGGTGGATGAGGTTGATTCATAGCTAAAGCCGGCCCACGTAGAAAATTGATTGGGCCCATAAATCAGTTGTTCGTTTATCCTTCAATTGTGGTAAGGACGCTATTATGAACCTCGCTCTGTTTGAATTGTATAACAGCCGAACTGGCGTTTCACTTCTAAAACTCTTTAATGAATGTCTGGAGGAGTTGGTGAATTGCTATAATGTACAGTGCAAGCATATATAGTTTGCAGTTGTCCAACCTTTATCAGAGCTAGATTTTTATTTCAACGTACATCGGTTATCATGCATATAGATGTAGCGATAAAACTGCTTATTTTAAGATTAAGTCCTATATTAAGTTACTCAGTAATCTAGTTGAGTGGTTTGTGGTTTAACAAATTAAATACCTTCACATTTCATTTGATGCTGAAGACAAAATTCAAAAGTGATTTCATTTCGATACGGAATTTTTTTTTTCGTTTAGTACACTAATTATGTGGTTATGATGCGTGATGTCATTCCATACCAATTTTATTTGTTGTTTATGTGAAACTGGCACCTCTATAATATAATCAGGTTATAGTGTTCTTGTCATGAAGTCAAGCAAAAAAAAAATTTAAATGCGAATTAAAATAAAATTATTGGGTTGGGATTAGGTGTGCGTATACATAAATATGCAAATATTTGTGTAAAAATTATTTAATCATGTTTGCAACACTAAAAGGACCACTAACATGTTAGAACTATTTTGATGAAAAATATATTTTCTTATCAACAAAAATTTTGACGGAACAAAAAAATCGTGAACGGATGGGACTACGAAACAGGATATTCCAGTTTTCCATCATTTCCGTGAATATCATTGGCTAGTGGTCAGCCCAATAGTTTAAAATGCATATTGAATGCGTCTCAAGCCGATTTATATACGCTTTTCCAATCGACCAATCTTGGATATAAACTCGTGTTACACTCAATAGCCGAGTATCCAAGCTCGTTTTTCCATTATATACCGCTACACCAGGAAACTCTGACAAAAATTCGGGTCACACCTAAAATCATTAAGTTAAGTCCGCAATTACGAAGCTACATGCCACACCAGCGCCAATTCTACTTTAATGATGAGCAACAACTTCAGTTCTATAAATTTTACAGTCAGATCAACTGTAAACTAGAGTGTTTAGCCAATTATATACTTGCGCGATTCAATTGAGTTCATTTTTCTTTTCCACGGATGAATAGTACCAAAATATGCGGTGCTGACATTGATTTTCTGAAATTTTATACTTTTGTGTGATCCGGTAAATTAGTGGTTGTATCATAAATAAGAAATTAAGGGCGGGCCAATGATAACCTAATGAATTTATGTACCAACTAACATTTTATTAAGACAAGATATAAACATTTTTTGATTGAAAAACTATTTATCGTATCGAATTTTAACTGATATCAAATATATTCCGAAGACAAATTTTGTTAACTTTTTTCAAATTTGGTTAATATCGGTGGCACTTTTCCCACGACCATGGAGTTAAAAAACGAATTAATTTGTGTATTGAAAGCACGAACCGTACTTTGACGCTGAATTATCTTCGTCGTCTACTGACAGCGGCACGAGGCGATGAATGGCTCTCTTGTATAAGCCTTGATCCGTTTGAACTGTAGTTCGGGCTGCACCATCTTTACCAGTATGTCATTCCACAATTTGGCAAATATGCCATTTTTGGGGTGGAATATTGCCTTCGGCCATCAATCCTAATGTGCCTAGATTTATGTTGGATATTGTTATCCATTTCATGCGATAAGGTAGCTTACCAATTGCAGTGCAATATATTCCTTCGACCATCTTTCCCAAAACCTTTGTTGAAATGCTCGAATATTTTGAAGGCGGTCCACTTTTAATTCTCACCGATCAACAAAAGACCTGGATGTTATCCTCCAAACAGGCTGCAACAATGTGGTCTCATACTTCTTTTGAAGAATATTTACCGACATTAAGTCAGCTGACTGCAACCCACCGACGAAATTTGTAGCATTGTTCCAATCAAGTGTTTGACAAACGCCTCGACGAGCCACAAAACGTTTTAATGCTGCAATGAATGTGCCAGCCGACAAGTTGCTCACCAACTGCAGGCCCACTGCCTTCGTCGCGAAGCATACAAATACAGCGTAAAACGCCTTTGAGGCCCGATGTCCTCGATGTTTGTAACGGAGGCACACCGGACCACAGAAATCGACACAAGTGGTTACGAATGGTCTGGCTAGCTGCACACGGTGGGAAGGTAGATTTCCCATGATTTACTGATAAAGTGCGCGTCGATGTTTACAACAGATAAAACATTGATGAACTACCTTGCGAGCGACGTTTCGACCTCTAAGGACCCAAAATCGTTGACGAACGATTGCCAAGAGTGATTGTGGTCCAGCGTGTACATTTCTAAAATGATGGTGTTTAAAGAGCGTAAGAACAAATGGTGTAAAATTTGGTAACAACATATAGGATGTGTGACATCATATGACAAGCCTGCTTGGTCCAATCGTCCTCCTTCACGAATAATGCCCTCCTTTTCAATAAACGGGCTGAGTTTCTTCGAATTCTTCGGGGAAAGCGCCTCGCTGTATTGCATGAACAATGAAATTTAGTGCCCTCGATAATTCACTTGGAGTGAAACAGCCATCTATCCTCCCAATTTTTCGCTTCAATACACGTAGACCGACGAAACGAAGTATGTACGCAAAAACTGTAATTACTCTTTCGGATGAGTTAACAAATTGACAGGACGAAACGATGTTGACATTCTTCTTTGACGCAACCAAGACAATCTCCATCATTTTTCTTTCTGGTGCATTTCTGAATTCCAATAACTTGCGCTTAACAAGCCATTGATTGAACTCAAGAAAAAAGAAACAGATTGGCTGGATTATTCTTTGAGTCCACATGATTCCAAGCGTAGTTTTCGGTTAACCTCTGAATTGTTGATACTCTACTTGGCACGAAGTGGTCCAATTTGCTGCATGGCCCGCTTACCAATTTAAAACGATCTCCGAGTCTGTCCAAGACGAATCGGGGAAATGCAAAATTCTTCACAGACGATAGATGTTTCCGAAATTTTCTCCATTGTGAATGGTAACCCAACTTCATCCGCCACAAATGCTGCAGAAAAATCTTTGCCCATGCGATATCACTGATTTAGCAGCCCTAGAGGGTCAAACAAGGTTGCAATATCTACCAATCCTTGACGTTTGCAGAATTCAGGATTGATGATTTTTGACGAATACTCGTATCGAACTGGATACACTGCTGGGTGCCACGAGAAACCCAATTTCTTTATACAATCGTTTGAGTCGATGCGAATTCCTTGTCCACGAAATACATCTGGAATTCCTTTAAGTATTCGATGATCATTGGATGCCCACTTCATCAGCTCAGAACCGCCAGTATTTAATATTTCATCTACTTCGTGTCGAAGTTGCATTGCTTGATCTAAATTGTCCGGAGAGCATATCTTCCACATGAAAATCCTCCCATATCACCTTTGCACCCGAATAACGAGAAATGACGCGGCTGATGAATTGACTTGGATTGGATGGGATGGGTTTGTCAGCAAAGGATGCATTGTAAATAGGGTTGCTTCATCATCCAGGTTAACCAGCCGATACAGTTTTGAAATGTCAGTGACTAAGGCGAAGCGACGAGTTCGGAATCGCAAAATTATCGAAAACGGCTCTTTTTGAATCATAGGACCAATCTTCATAATTGAATTTAGAGATTCTCCCGAGGTCGTTTTGCACGAAACATCGAATACGACGTGCAGTTTTGTGGCAGTGCTCTCGGGTTTTAGCGCACACATGAGGCACAAAATACATGCATTTATTGCCGTTATCGGTTTCTACTTTATGCATGTAATTTAATGATTCGTACTAATTCGTAAATTCCTGGTACTACTGCAGGACTGAAGGATTACGCCGAAATCTTCTATCAAACCTCAGGAATCTGGGTTTGGCTTTCCATAAACTATAACCGAGAACCGAAACATCGGACTTGAATTGTAACATGACCACGAACCGTCCATCCATATCACGTGTGACGTTTTGTGTAAAATGTTTCTCACATTCCTGCTCTTCTTTGTTCAACACCTTGCCATCTGCCTCGAATTCCTCATCGTCTATTATCTCTCCAAAAGTTGACCAATCCCAATAAAACGATCCTCCTCCGCTGGTGGTTGATCGACGGCGTCTTACCTGCAACGATCCCTCCGAGCTTAGTATCGTGAAATGTTGGCAAATAATCTGAAATATGAATGTGCTTTGCATTCATTAGCTCATAAAAAACTTAGGTCCGATCAGGATCTCGCTGCAGTCGAGCAAAATCAGGATCTGCCAATGATATGTTAGCTGAAATTTAACAATCCGCGATGTTAATGTGACCGCTTGACTGATCTGATGTTATCCTTGGCTCCACCATGATCTCCAAACCCGTTGTAAAACTTAAGCGAAACGATTAGCTATAAAATTCAACTTCTATGCGGAATTGAGTAGTGCGTCACATTGCACTGTTCTACCATACTGATCCCGAACGTTGATGGTGGTAGTGGCTAAAATAACTGAACCGGGTCGACTAGCCGCAACATGGTTATCTAAACTGCATGAAGAATGAAGAGTGGTTTTTATTTTGCTCTTCTCCGGTTCACTACCATTATTCAAAGTTTCGGCAACTGTAGTAGGCAGCGTATGAAATTAAGATTGTTCCTCATCGCGATGCAAAAGAGTCTGATGCCGTTACTTACATTTAAAGCAACTACCAGCTCAACAAAACCGTATTCTGTGTCCCTTGTGCAGGCAATTTATGCAAATTTCTAATTTCCTCGCCTCATTGAATGGTTTGATGGTAGTGTTCAGGTTGAACTTCTGACAACGCGCAATATCATGCTTCATACTATCACATATAACACAATGTCATTGTCGTGTGCCATGGGCCGTTCCATTCAAAGTGGTATGACGAATCTCGAATCGATTATATGATGGCTTGGTTGTAGGTGGAGAAGCTCTAGTTGATGATGTTCCCGCATTGTACTCCTGGTTCTCCAAGGCGTGGCATCGCTTTATGACGCGACCTTCCAAGTCTTTCCAGATAGGCAATTTATCATTTGCCGCTTCTTCCTCGGATTTCGCCATTGATGCGTCATCGAGTTTACCAGCGACTATACGAATAACAAAAACGCATGGCACAGCTCTTCATGATTTCCAAGGGATGTTAATGCACTCAAGTTACAATTAAGGATATCAATGAGGTTACGATAAGCGATTCTGCAGATTTCAAAATATACGTTTAATTTCGTTGTGTCCGCGAATTTGTGCCTGGAAAATGATGTGCAGCTTTAGGGTTTCTATATGTATTTGACATCGGTCATCTTCAGCACCTTGATTGTGTTAATTGCAGGACCTCTCAGACAGTTTCGAAAGGGCGTAAATTTTTTCATGAACTAGAGTGGTAAAAGATTTATAAAAATCATGTCATTCAGTATATTAAAAAAATAAGGCAATTCCAACTTCGGTAGATGACGAGACGGAACACATGACTGGCTGACATTCACGAACGATTGCGAACATCATCACTGTGCATCGACAGTCGATGAATTTTTGCTTGTACCAACAATAACGTAGTAAGTAAAGTTAAGTATGAATTGGTTCAAATTGATTAAAAAAGTTATCCAACAAACCAAGCAATTTCGTACGTTGAGTGGAATTTTGATTTGAACTTGAGTAATCAAACTTCTCATTCAAATTTCAAATTGGATTTATGTATTACTTTTCAACATAAAAAATGTTGAATAAACCAGGATATAGTCAACATTTAATGGGGTTTGAATAAGATTTGATAAAAATTTGAACAAAATTTAGAAACCCAGTTAGCGGATTATTACAATTTGAGTGATAATAGTTAATTTTGATTTTTATTTAAATTAAAAAATTTAGTTGAAAATGAAAATTTGAATGAAGTTTGAATACCAATTTAGTATATAAGTCCAGTTTGAATTAATTTAAATAAAAATTTGATTGAAATTCGGTTAGCGTTACAAATTTAATTTGTAATCTTCATGATTAAGTTTACTTTGACAGCGTTTGAACGTTATTTGATTATACTTGTTTTCAGGCTTAAAACCTTTACATTCAAAAACTAGTTAATTTATATATCACGCATTCATTTGTGTTTGAACAAAATTTGATTAGAGTTTGACCATTATTGGCACACTATATGTCTTACGAATTTATTGAAGTTTACACTCAAATTTTACTTATTAACTTTCACTTAAATTTGAAAATGTCGTTATCAGAGTGATGTTTATGCCAGTTTAACGTATTATACCATGCGTTCCAAAAGTATCCAATTTCTTAATAAATACTTTTGACTCAAATTACAAATCAATTTTTTTTAAATCTTTGAATGAAATGTTAATTCCTTTCTTCCCACCTGTTTAAATCTTTGAGTGAGATTTGATAATCTTTAATTCCGGTCATATCGAAATGATCGAGGTGATTTGTGTTTAGTGTGGAAAAACAGCCTTACTCGCGCACGGGAAAATTAGACATCTCTGACAATGTCGTAAATTGAAAAAACGATTTGAGTCATATATACAATTTCAAAAATCAAACAAATTTATGTGTTAGTAATTGATTTTTCAGAGATGTCCGCTTCTGTGCATGATTAAGAAGGCGTTCATACATACTAAACTCAAATTTCAAATCGTCTCATTCTTTTCAATACTACCCGTACGGACCAAGTTAATGAATTTCAAAAATTATATATTTCAAAGTTCACTCAAAAATTTAATTGGACAATTTTTGAATCTGTTTTGTCCATTATTTTTCTTTTTTGGTTTTATTGTCTTTCTGTTAATCGAAGAATTGAATAAGTCCAATTGATGTTTCATAAAAAATTTCACTCCAACTGCTTTTCAATTGAATGTAGAAAATTTTGTAGTAATATAAAAATGAATGAAATAGTTAGGTTTGCTTCAAGATACAATAACTGGCTTTCAAATTAGGTCGGCAGTCTGAAAATTGGCGTAACGTTAGTTCTCGGTATGGAAAAACGGACGCAACCATATTTTGCAATTAGGTATGTGTAGTTGGCAAAACATTCCAATTTACAACGGGCTTTATTATAAAATCTGAAGAATTGCAAACGACGTTCATCCTTGAAATAACACTGTCGCTGTTGTGAATGCATAGCTCCGTAGAATGGGCGATGTTGTTGCTATTTATTTTCGGTTTTAATTTTATTTTAAAATGTTTATTTTGTTGAAATGGTAATAAACGACTGATTGAGCAAACGACCGTTATATCTACATTCATGCATTTTATCACTGATGTTATAATAGGCTTGTAGATTTTCCGTGCGAAGGATTTCCTTCGGTAAGTTGAACGAGAAACAAATTCCTTCGTTTGTAATTCAGTGATGGGCATTTACGCGTAATTTATTATTTTCTACGTCAACGTGTCGATAACCCGTAGACAACGTAGACATTTCGTAGAAATCGTTGATAATTTTGACGATTGAAAGAGTGATTTAGTGAACTAGTTTTAAACTATACGATAACCAGATGAATTTTAAGGTCATTGCGATTCGGGTGGAACAGTTTCAGAATCTTTTTCAATGCATTTTAATCTCTTTTTTCAATTTTGAGGCTAAGCTAGAAAAGCTGCAAATTAAAATATTTTCATAATCTATCTTTAAGAAATTGAATGTGCACAAAATTAGATTTGTATGTTCTTCTGTTAAACTTTTGTTTGATTTCACAACTATATAGGGGAATTAAAACTGAGGTGGTCAAATTATTATTTGTCATACGGCTTAAATAAATTGCTATTTTATAAATTAATACAACTCTGCAAATTGTGAACTTTCAAGTTCAACATGCCAAAATATTTTAGGCTATTGATTTTGTCTTAACTGTCTGCGTTGATAAAAAATATTGCTCAGTAATCTTCGTGGCATAATCTATACCCATTACTGATTACAAATCGGGCAGCCAATCTTAAAATTATTAATGTTTTATATATTATAGAAGCTAATAACAGGCCGCCAAAACAAATCTATTGCTAAATTCGAATTCTGTGATTAGCGAGCAAAATAATTTACAATGCTAGCATTTTGGAACTGACCTACGATTGCTCAATGTGCTCCGCTCCTACTTTGCCTAGACCAGACAATTTTAAAGGTAAGTATGTAGAATCGGTTCAAAACTAAAAACAAGATTTAATCCAAAATTTTACCAACTTTAAAAAATCTTACAAACAGTCAAAAATGTTAATAAAACTATACAATTAGCTTCATTCATTCTTCCTTTTGTTCTCCTCTGATTCAAGCATACAAATTTTGGTACTAAAATAAATTTTGAATTTGGAATGAGTTAGAACTTGAGCAATGAGCTGAATTTGACTATGTACTTTGATTTCTATGTCACTGCCGTCAATGTCTCCCGTATGCGAATTCAACTTATTTCTAGAATGCTTATAATAGGAAATAACGGCGTGCCGTGTGACGTAACCTAAATCTACATATTCTATATAATTTCGAACCAGTTCACGGCATCAAAGTGGCTTTTATTCGATGACTAGCTCACAACCAACGTGACAACCAAAGTAAGTAATAATGCTTTCAACATTCGGGATGGAAAAATTTAAGCGCATTTGATGTTGATGTAATTGGCCACAATTTCCAGATTTTAACACATTCGTGTGGTGTAAGTGTTACCTGTAGGATTATGCAAGTGTAAAGGATTCACTGGAGTATAGCCAATATTCCGTGCGGTTGAAACCAGTAAGATTCGTTTACTCTGTACACTACAAGAACAAAAATCGAGTGGAGAGATAAATAGGCATAACATGCATGCGCATTTTTGATTAGAAGTAAATTTTTAGTGGCGACGACCAGTTGAAAATCAACGCCCATTGCCGCTTTAATATTTGGTGTGGGATTCTATATGACAAATGATGACCGCTTAACCCTTGATCCCTACTGGGGATAATGTTTTCAATATATGTATTAATATAATTTTCGAAATGGCTCATTTTGATTGCCCTGTACATTGGTTCTCACTTCGTCCACACTATATATACCAGATTAAGTCATCTTTATTGTAGAATTGATTTGACTTACAATGTTAAAATTACCCTGAAGTCTGAATGAGTTTAATGGTTTATCCATATTACAGTAGATAAATCGACGTTGGTCCTTTTAAAATGATGCCAATTTGTTCTATATATACATGTTTTGTCCATTCATTCTTCTAATTTATTCCATTCTGCCACCTGTTCCGTCGCTTTCAGAGTCAATTGTGTAAAAGTGACGGATTAGCTGGCCTGTTTTTAAACTTGACACAGGTAACACCATTATTTCCAGTTCGTTTAGAAAAACGTGAACGATCGCGAGTGAACCAATATCGCTTTGTATCTGATCCATCGCTTCCAAAGCTAATTGGGTAATAGTGCCCTATTAGCCCGGATATTTTTTTAACTTGAAACACCATTTTTACTAGTTTCAAAAACATCAACAAACTCGAGTGAGCCAATTTAGGTTTAAGTCGAAAATTTCAAATACTTTACTGTTTTCCGTTCATTTCGAAAAACAACCATCATTATCAAGCGTGAGCCAATTGACGTTTAACCAAAATATTCATGCATTTTGCATTATTCTCAATTTTACTACTTGTTTTATCGCCTTCAGAGCAAATTGTGTAGAAGTCTCCAATTAGCTTGGTTGTTTTTTAAACTTGGCACAGTAATATTGTTATTTTCAGTTTCATAAACTTTTTTAGTCGCATAAAATTGAGGTTTAAGTTGCAAATTTATGTATTTTGCAATATTTTACTTCTTATAACAATACGCAATTGCTTTAAACACAAAGTGGATATAGTACCAAGTTGATTGTAAATCGATTCTCAACTTTTGTACAAGTTATGAATAAAATCAAATAATAAAATATATGTAAATCCGTCTTGTTCAATGTGTATTTACAATTTTCATTTGAATTAACATTTTCATAAGAAATGCCTATGGTTCCAAAAGTAAAAAAAAAATGTATTCAATCAAAATGAAGGCATTGAAGTATAATGTCGTGCTGGCTGTTTGTTTAACTCGTAATATCTACAAAATTCTCGTTGGTGGATTAGTATCATGAACTGTTTTATTAAATACAGGACTCTCATTTTGAGGAAACGGTTACACGATAATTCAACACAATATGTCTTTCTGTCGTGCCTCATCGTAAATGATAGACTATTCGCCAGTGAATCATAGAAACTGACGGATTAAAATGTTTCGGACTCAACTGAAATAAGGTACTGACCAGTCGTTGCTCCTTCCGCCTTAGCACCAGAAAATTCTGAATAAAAAAGCTGTGTAATGTAAAAAATTTTACTTTGGTCCTTGCAGAACATTTGATACTGAGCTCGGATACTAGCAACTTTGAAGTATCTTTAAATGTCGAAGTCCATCAAAGCTGTAATGGATTTTCTAAAAACTTTCATTTTCTGGGTATCATATTTCGAACATTGTTTTAAAAACACATATTTCTTTGGAATTCAGGGTTGAACATTACATTCACTTACAAGTTTCAGCTTAATCCAGTATAAATTTTATAGATTCATAACTCGTATTGTAAACTGAGCAAATGGATATCACTTGAAGTAATAAAATTTCTCGAAATTTTGACGAACCACAGCGAGAAATTTTATCAAAAGTTTCCAGACTCCTATCAACCTAGTTAATAAAAGGACATTACTATCAGAAACTTGTTCAAAGGAAGACCACTATTTCTAGTTTTAATTGCCATTACTTCGACATTAATATTCTTTCAACAGAACGCTTTATTTACTCTAAATTATCCTCGCCCGCCACTTATCACAGCTGGTGGTTCAAACTGTTAATACTGTTTTTTTTAAGGAAAAGTGTGTTGGCTGCAATAATAGTAAATTTAGGAAGCTGGGTCGCGACAGGTCGCTGCGCTGACGACCCCCATCTGTAAAAAACATTCTGTTTAAAATGCCAACATAAAGCGAAATGAATGCAGAAACATTGTTTGGAGATTTGCCTTTTTTGTTTGAACTGATTCTGCTTAATTTTTTATCAGTTAAAGTTCAGAACATTCTTAAACCGAAATATTTATCGACCATCAAATATTTCTTTCCATAATCGCTTTTCGCAAATTATTTCATGATATATAGGCAATTTGTGAAAACTCAATTTGTGATGGCCGAAAATGGTATTTCAAAAATTTGTATTGGTTCAGCCCGATCGGTTATCATGACCGCATTATCCATCCCTTTTCGACTAATTTTATAAACAAAATAGCCAAGACATGAAGTCGACAGAATAAAAATAATAATCCAGAATATATGTACGTTCGGGTAGCGGACGTGTCCGATTGCTTAAATATTTAACGTCATGGATGGTCATCTCATTTGAATAGTCGGTGAAATTTTTAAGGAGCGTTTTGAGAATTATTTTAAGATTTAATTCATTTTGAGGTTCAAGTATGGAATTTTGGTTAAATCAAAATATTAGTTTCCGTAGCTTGCAAAATCCATGTAAGCAGTAGCCGTCATTTGCATGATAATTAGTGGATTTCGTCGATTTACTGATTTTAGTAAGCGAAAGAGTTCCATTGGGGGAAAATACCTCATTTACCGCCAGCACTTTTTCTATACTTCTATGACTGTTATCAACCTCCTGTATTATCCCATGGCTGGCAGCTAAATACTTCATTGTGATAGAGTTGATGTGAGGATTAGTTTTTATTACGGTTAGTAGACATAAAGATTTTTTATTTTGCGGCACTCACGAATCACTCCAAGTTAATAGATCACACATGTCGCTGTTGTCGCTGAAGCCAAATCGTTCCCACTTCTGCCTGATGTACACTCTGTCCAAACGAAGCAATAGCATTGGAAAAACTGTTGTACGTTTTGAATATATTCATAATATATGCCCCTTCCTCCTCGCAGATCGACTTGTGATGTCCCAGTTTGCTTACAATTAGCTTGGTGACCCTTGTATACTGGCGTTTTGGAAATATTATAAGCTCCCAAAATAAATTTTCGCACTCTATGTGTCGATGATCAGCAACATGAATAAAATATGAGAAACTAAATATTAGACGAGATTTGTCATTTTGCGTAGCTGTAGGCTTCTAGCCGTAAGGCTTGAAAAAGTATTTTTTAACAGAAAATCACGTTTTCGTTGAGCGTTTAAATTATAAAATGAGTTAAACTGATCCTGCCGTTCTATGCCGGTAACATAAATATTTACATTTATTCAAGCAATCCTTTTTAGTGATGACCACTTTAGCTGCAACAGTTTTTCCTTTAACATTTTTTCACCATCCTGGCACATTTAACGAATGTAGTTTTTCCAGTTGACCGCATTTCGTATAAATTTTCGTGCTGGTGATATTGCGATATCGACCAGGTGATTAACTCAAGACGGTGCTTCCATCCATGACGGTGTACATCAGATGTTCCTAGAAATTGGTACAACTGTGCAGAGTGACAGTGACGCAGTCTTAATGTTGTGCTAAAATTGAGAACAGGCTATCGAGAATTTTTGTAGTTAACTCGGGTGTTCGGCAGGGAGATGCTTTGTCCCCGATACTGTTTTAGGGTATTGAAACAGTGTGAAGGAAATACTTGATCCACTTGTAGAGTTTTCAGCTTCTGTTGGACTCCAGATCAATGAATCCAAAACGAAATACATGATCAGTGCACACAAAATTTCGCGGTGTGAATTGTATGTTATCCGAAAAAATACCTAAGTTTTTATCCGATTGTATAAAATCAACTCCGCAAGAACGGGTACATATTTTGAAACATGCAATAAGATCGATCGACATAATGTTTACACCGCTTGGTGTAAAAGAAACAATGTAAACGTGCAATTCAAAAATAATTCTTTAAAAGTGAATTGTGGTTTTTAATAGCCAATAATTTTATCCGATAAAAGTAAATCTCGATCAAAATAAATACTCCAGTTGGATAAAATAAAATTGTATCCGATCGGTGGGATATTACTTATTTGACACCGATTCGGTGTCAGGAGAATTCCGATTTTTGTGTGTGGTCATAGGGACAATAGCACACCCGATTTTAGTAGCGGCCACTATACACGTTTGAGGGAGAGATTAGGTTCAAATATTTGGGTTCTCTTATCAAGTGTCTTAAAGTGCGGCTGGCAGCTGGCAATCGTGTTTGGTATACTCTTAGTCCACTGCTAGAATCTAAACACCTATCAAGTGCCGTGAAGCTTGCGTTATACAAAGTGTTGATCAGGCCCGTTTTTAAGTTTGGATAGTTTGGATTAAAACACGTCAAATGGAAACTAATGATCCTCAAAATCAATTATAGGATCAATTTTGGATTCATTATGATTGACAATGTTTTCCCAAATATACTTTAGATTCATGGAAACTCCATCGTACTCCAGATGGCACAACCAATTTACCTACCACTTGACCATTTCTAACAGATCGAAATGTATTATGTATCGTGCGCGATTATCGTTAAAGCGTTCCATACGTATAATGATGAAAGGCAACCTAATCTTCAATTTTCTCGAATTCGATGCAAACTCGGGATCGAAACTTTGGATTGGTTCATTAACAGTAACGATAGTGTTGTGGTATACGATTGCGAATGAATTAATTATTTATATCAACATTTTAATTTATGAAAACCAAATTTCATTTAATTAGATTTTATCATGATTATTCGACCACACATACGACGATAAAAAAAAATGCATTTTATATATATGCATGGCGTACAAAATATAGTTAGTATCTGTTGTCTCGTTGAGTTGTTAGCACAACTATATAAAACTAACAATAATTAATTCCGAATTTGCATGTGAAATATTCTATAAAATTTACAAAGTTTTTTGTGATTAATCTAGTTCTGTGTACTACGTAACTATTGAAAATAATTTCAATAAAATTATTTAATTTGATTCCGCAAATCGATTTGTGAAAATTAAGTATTGAAAGTATACGATGACACCATCTGTGAAAAAAATAATTCCCAAACGGCTCGTTAAAAATTTCACCGACTATTCAAATGAGACGAGCATCCATGGCGTTAAATATTTAAACAATCGGACACGTCTGCTACCCGATCGTATATTCTGGATTGTTATATTTATTCTGTCGACTTTATGCCTTGGCTATTTTGTTTATAAAATTGGTCGAACGTGGATGGATCATGAGGTCATGATAACCGATCGGAATGAACCAATCCAAATTTTTAAAATACCATTCCCGGCCATCACAATTTGTCCACAAATTAAAACAAAACTGGACAAAATTGATTTTTCACAAATGGAGGATGTTATGAAACAATTTGCGAATTATTCGGATTTTATGGAAAGCGATTATGGAAAGAAATATTTGATGGCCTCGCAAGTATGTCCTGAAACTTTTTATTATTATACATCGCCGATAATTAAAAGCATGACCGATGATTATCTTTCAACTTATTACGAAAATAAGCCATATGGCACTAGTTTGCCAACTGATTGGATAAACACATTACAAGATGTAAGATGATAAGTGAAAATTTATGTAATTAATTAATTATTTTCTCCAATATTATTTTAGATGTCGCCTAATTTTAACGACGTTTTAAAGCATTGTGATATGACAACGTGGGGTATCAAAAAAAACAGAATGGCATTCAAGAAGTATACTAAGTGTACAGAATTATTTACTACAATTATAACGAACGAAGGAATTTGTTTTACGTTCAATACAATAGATGATGTTTTACGGGTGGATTCATTGCACACGGATTTCCAGTACCACAATATTACACAGAGACGTGATGGATGGGAACCTGAGAAAGGTTATAATAAACCAAATGCATATCCATTTAAAGGAATCATGACAAGCAAAAGTGTTTTTGTCGGATCCGGATTAAAATTTGTTTTGAACGCGAATTTAGCGGATACAACTCCGTTTTGTTGGCCAACAGCTGTTGGCTATAAAATAATTTTACATTCACCATCCGCCTATCCACATATGTACAATAATTATCTTCGACTTGACTATGGTAAAGAATATGAAATAGCGGCAGTACCACAAACTATAGAGGCTTCAGACGATTTGAGATTGGTTTCGCCCGAGGAACGGCGTTGCTTTTTCAATGATGAACGAAAATTGAAATTTTATACGTTCTACAATGAAGAGAATTGCCGTCTCGAGTGTTATGCAAATTATATGAATTATTTTAGAGGAGCAGTACCATTTTCATCACCGCGCAATTCAAACACAATCAATTATCGTCTATCATTCTCAAATGAGAATTGGGAGTTACCTATTGTATACCAGCATCCCCAAGAGTACATGAAATTATACAACAGATCATGGAACAATTGGTATATGAATGATGCTGAAAAACATTTGAATTGTAATTGTTTGCCGGAATGTAATTCTATAAAGTACGGCTTTAAAATTTTAAAATCGCATATCAATTTTAATGAAGCAGCAACAACAGTCAGAATATTATTCAATGAACCAACGTTTATTGGCCAGCAACGGGTACGCGAGTATACGTTCGAAACAATGATATCCGACTTTGGAGGACTATTGGGTTTATTCATGGGTTGTTCTTTGTTGAGTCTATTTGAATTAATTTACTTCTTAACCATACGCATCTGCTTTAACTAAAAAGATCATACAGCAACAAACTAATTGAATTACGTGTCATGTTCAAAATGATTTTAAAATAAATTTAGATAATTGATTGTATGAAATATAGCATCATATCCAATATTTTAAATAAAATAATCTAATATATTAAAACAGAGAACCTATAATGTTCAGCTTTCATTGGACGATAAATCCACTAGCTTAAAATATTTGTGTTGTTATTTAATTTAAATGAGAAGGGAAATGGCGAAGTAATTGAAAATATCCTGAAGAGTTTCATACCTTCCCAAAAATTGCCACCATAGCTACTTTAATATTTTTCTGTGTTTCATTAAACCCTTGGGACCATTTTCATATTTCTCATAATATATGATATTTTTGAGATATAATTAGGAATGGACAAAACCCTTCCATGTTTTTATCCTCAACTGTATACGTAGACCCTATTTTATTAATATTTTTTATCGGGTAATGTGAGAAAAATCTTTAAAAAGTCGAAGCTCAGCAAACGTGATGGATTTTTACCAACTAAAACCACACACCCTTCCATCAATCCTGATGAATATCCTAACAAAGTAGTAAAAGATGGAAGGTTATTCATATGAATCAAACCTAAATCGAATTTACCTATTACAGATATCCCAATATGGAAAATGTGGATTCCGGCTAAGTTGATTCCTAAAATCATCGAGAATGAACATTGTCCACCAGACAGAACACACTGGGGAATTAAAAATACCTAAGAACGGATGCGGAGATTTAACTATGGGGCAAAAATTGATGTTCATAAATTTATTGTAAATTGTCAAATTTGTAAGCAGACAAAAGCGACAAATATCTGCATACGATCTCCGTTGGGGAAACTTACCATATCTGATCGACCGTTTTGCGCGAGAAAAAACAAGGCTTCTCTTGCTAGGAGGGCAGCTAAGCGGATTTGAAGAAGGAAGAAGCGAGAATGGTGAAGCCCGAGATTTTGGAAGTACAACAACTAAGCAATGAGCGCAGTTAGCGTAATTTCTTTAAAGGAATTACACGATTGCACCCTACTTTCAGGCCTTCGTCAACCGCCATTCGGGAGCGGGATGGAAACATCGGTGTCAACATCGATGCAGTACTCGACGCATGTACTGGATACTTTACCGACCAGCATGGTGTTCATCATATATGATAAGTTACAGACTGTATAGTTGAGTCACCTCAAATACAGACTGCGGAGATTTGCGTTAAGGATCCATCCCATGATGAATTTTCTTACGCTATGTATAGAGATTAGAACGAAACCGCTCATATATGATGGACTGCATTAATTAGGAGCTTCTTATATTCGGAGGGGATACTTTGTGGAACTGTCTTTATGACCTTATTCCATTAGTATGGCAAACCAAAGTTATGCTTGATAAGTCGAATGGCCTTTGCATAGCATACAAGTTACTGTCCTACATAGCCGCCCTCGTTAGCACAGTAAGTAGCGTCCTTGCTTTGTTATTCGAGGGTCTCGGGTTCGATTCCCGGTGGTGACCTAAATTCACGGTTGCGTGTTTTCAATGTGTAAGTATATGTGTTTGTCCGGGTATTGCACCGTGGGCCCATGTGGCATTGAGTGCTGGAATAATCCGCCTAACTTTAATTTTTAATTTTATTTTTTTACCGTCCTACATTATATTGGATAGAATCACCCCTCTAGCGGAGGGCTTGGTTGTTGATTATCAAGGAGGATTTCATCCGAATCGATCAGTCATTGAGCGATCAGTCATTCACGAATCACTCCAAGTTATTAAATCACACATGTCGCTGTTGTTCTCAAATAGTCGATTTAAAATTTTCACAAGTAGTGAATCCAAATCGTTCCCACTGCTGCCTGATGTAACTTAAATATGCCGTTAAATTGTAAATATTTAATTTCGAGAAATAAAGTTTGCGATTTATTTCTGCTTTCGGACAGTTTATGATATTTTGTAGGTTGAAACACAGGATTGGAATGTCCCTTTCTTTATCAGAAACTTTTGTTCCCTCATTTCTGTCTTAAGGATGTAATGGTACCCTTTATCCAAGCACATTTCATCAGGTTTTTCTGCTCGGCAATTTTACATTTTGCACATAGATCTATCTGATTTTGAGTAATAAAACCCAGTATCAAGTTTTGTGCAAAATTAATGACGATTTAGTCTGTCCTTAACAGGCTTCAGATCGTTGGTATACTCTCGAGACAACTCATACATTTTGAATATATTCAAATTTGGTTCCAAATAATGCCGAATGGCATTGTAGTATTTTCTTGGTGCCCCTTCCTCCCCGCAGATCAACTTGTTACGTTATCGAAGTATTATAAGTTCCCAAAAAGAAATGTTTGCACACTATGTGTCGACAATCAGCACTTGCATAAAATATGAGAAACTAAACATTGGACGAGATTTGTCATTTTGCGTAGCTGTTTTTCTAGCCGAAAGAATTGGAAAAGTATTTTTTAAACGAAAATCACGCTTTCGTTGGGCATTTAAATTATAAAATGAGTTAAACTGATCCTGTCATAAATATTTACATTTATTCAAGCAATTCTTTTTGGTGATCACCACTTTAGCAGCAACAGGTTTTCCTTTAATATTTGCTAAGTGATACTCAATTAGTATTCCAATGCAGAACGAGACATCGTGACGTTGATTTAGCTTTACAGAAATTTTGGGTTATGGAAGAAATTTCAGATGTCGTTGAGTACACTGAGGAAGAGACGTTCTGTCTTCAGCATTATCGGGATACGGTTCTAAGAGCGGCAGATGAAAAATATACTGTAGATCTACCATTTAAAGGGGATTTTGGGAATTGAATATCAATGGCTATACGAAGACTGTGCAGCTTGGAGGAATGATTTGTTCGTGATCAATCATTTAAAAGTCGATAATCGGAATTTTTACAGGAATATCTATCCAACTGGGGCACATGAAAATATCAGAAGATACTAGCAAAAATCAATAATATTTGCCACATCATGGTGTGATAAAGAAAATAGCAGTACTACAAAGTTAAGCGTAGTGTTTGATGGATCGGTCAATACGACAAACGGCAATTCACTCAACGATCAATTGTTAGTGGGACCGGTGGTTCAAGCTTAGTAGAAATAATTCTACGGTTTCGTATTCACAAAATCATTTTTACTGCATGACATTGAAAAGATGTTTCGTCAAGTTTGGGTAAGCAAAATAGACAGTGATTATCAAAAAATTGTTTGGAGAAGAGAACCATGGAATGAACCACCTGTTTGGAGAAGCTGAAAAGAAAATTATATTTATTATTATTGTTATTTCATTATATACATATATATGTATGTACTTATCTTGTAATGTGAACGGAACCACGAAAATCAATTGACACTTTGACAGTATTGTTGATATCATATATTAGCTCAAATTGATTAATGAGTGCGTTTTATGACAGTGATTATTAACTTGATTGGGTTGATTGATGCCATCTACCAACGGTGGGTCGTACCATAGATGTTTGGTTATTACTGCCATATTTTTGTTATGTTGGTAATAAAAACATAAAAGGTCTCTTGTCATCCATCCATCGACGATGCAACATCAAATTAAATAAATTATAATTTGTTAAAATAAAAAAAAAGGTGTTGTTGTTGGTTGAAACAATACCTACCGGAACAAATTAATTATAATTTGTTGTGTACTGTGAAAGTGTCGTACACATGGTCCTTCGTTTAATTGATTCGAAGCAGTGTATATGGGAAGGCGATATTCATATACATTAGTGGTCCTTCGAGCCGGATATACAGTCGATCGATACTCAATATTTTGTGAATCCACCATTACAGTCGATCGATACTCAATATTTTTGTGAATCCACCATTTTGTGAAACAAAGTTAAGTGAATTGTGTGGTGCAGAGACAACAATTAATTCATCAAGATGGCGCAAATTAATGAACTCAATAGAAAACGTGGTCAGGCGAAAGGTTTCATCACAAGAGCGGAAACATTTGCCTCGAGTATAAAAGCAGACACTCAACTTGATATTTTAACGGTGCGAATGGATCTATTGGAAAAGGCATTCCTTAATTTTGCTGACGCAGATTCAGCTTTAGCACTATTGGATCAAGAGTCAGAGATGTCAGATATAGAAACCAGATTTGTACTCGTAAAGGCAAAATTAAATGTGCAAATAAGAGCACGGCAGCCGAAAAATACTGTAACTAATCAAGAATTTAGCGACATAGTTTCAAACTTTACGGCACATCAACGGGAGTTAATGGAAGGCATTCATGATCGAAGCTTTATACAAAGGGCGGAGGATGTGCGGTTACCACGTATATCAACCTACGTTTTCGGGGAAATTATCAGATTTTCCATCGTTCAAAAATTTATTCGAAGTCACAATCCACAATACATCGATGCCAAAAATACACAAATTTAAATATCTCAAGGGATATCTTACAGAGGATGCTGCATCGCTATTAAAACACATATTAGTTACGGAAAAGAATTACGAAGGTGCCTGGAAAAAACTTGTTAGTCGATATGATAATAAACAGCAGATTGCGACAACTCTCATAAAACAATTTATAAATCAACCAACCAACAACGGAAATATCTCAAAACTACGTGAACTGGCAGATGTTTCAGATGAGGTCCTTAGAGGTTTAGAAGCATTGGGCAACGAAGCAGAACAAAAAGACTGTTGGCTCATTTATTTATTGCTGGAGAAATGTGACATGGAAACCAAACGAGCATGGGCATTGACAAGCGAAAAAGATTATCCAACCATAAAGGAATTCCTGGAGTTTTTAACTAAGCGTGTTAATTCGTTGGAAACGGTAGACTTAGCTGATCATAAAAAACCACAACAAAGGAAGGCTTTAGTTCTTTCATCCGTCATCGCTAAATTTCAGTGTCCGTGTTGTACAAAGGAACATTATCTTCACAATTGTGATCAGTTTTCCAAACTAAGTAATGCTGACAGGAGAAGTTTGATAGCAGAAAAACAATTATGTTTCAGTTGTTTAAGAAAAGGTCATCAAGCAGCAAGATGTAGACTCCGGTCAAACTGTAAAGAGTGTGGTAGAAGACACAATACGCTGCTTTGTAATAGTGAGACTGTACAGCTAACTAGGAAAGATGGCGACCCAGCGATTGAAACAACATCTAGTGCTATAACTGCGCAGTTGAATGCCTCGGTGATTCAATCAATATTGCCAACTGCGGTAGTGAAAATACACGGTAGTGATGGTCGTTCAGTGTGTTGGCGTGCGTTAATAGACAGTGGTTCGCAAGTCACAATCATCGATGAGGAGTTGGCGAATAAATTGCAATTAACAAGAACCAATGGCAGAATTCGAATATCAGGTGTAAGCACTAACGATGTTTATAGCAGAGGTATAGCTACTATTCAAATTAGCTCCAGGTTTCCAAACCGTGAATCAATACTGATGTGCTCATATTACCAAGACTACCAGTACACGTACCTGAAATTGATGTACCGAAACAGCAGCTGGATCAGATTAAAAAGCTTGAACTTGCGGATCCCAACTTCAGTCGAACATCAAAGCTAAACATATTAATTGGCTCTGATGTATTTATCAGTTCAATAAAGGATGGATGCAAGGACATAGGCAATAACATGTTTGCATTAAAAACAATATTTGGGTTTATTATCTCAAGGAAAGAAAATTTCTGCAAAGAAAAGATTCATGTCAATTGAACGCAGACTAATGCAGGATACAGATTTAAAGAACGAGTACGTAAGATTCATGAAAGAATACGAGGAACTCAATCATATGTCTAGACTGGTTCCCGGCGGAAATTTAACCGAACATTCATATTTCCTACCACATCATGATGTGGTCAAACCAAGCAGTACGACAACCAAAGTTCGTGTAGTTTTCGATGGGTCATGCAAGACAAATTCGGGATTGTCCCTTAACGATACTTTAATATGTGGACCAGTTGTCCAATCTAGTCTTTGGGATATATTACTAAGGTTCAAAAAATACAAGTATGTTATGGCGGCAGATATTGAAAAAATGTATCGCCAGATACAAATCGCAGAATCAGATAGGCAATACCAACAGATTATATGGCGGGAGCATCCTGACCATGAACTCAAGACTTTTTGTTTAAATACAGTAACGTACGGAACTACGTCAGCTCCGTTTTTAGCTACTCGATGCTTAAAGGAGCTAGGGTTGGAGAATTTAAAGGAATATCCTGAGGCAGAAAGAGCAATTATAAGCGATTTTTATGTGGATGATTTCTTGTCAGGTGCGGACACTATACACGAATTGAAGTCATTGAAACTACAAGTCAGTCAAATTTTGAGTTCTGCTGGTTTTGAACTGCGTAAATGGGTATATAATTGTGAGATGGCGAATCAACCAAAGGTCGATGACTGCAAAGAATTCAATCGCGATAGTCCGTTGAAGTTGTTAGGTGTCAAATGGATTCCCAGTATAGACGCATTCACATTCGAGGTAGATAAATTTGAAGATGGAGAAATAACGAAACGAAAATTTCTGTCTGAGGCTTCCAGAGTCTTTGACCCTCATGGCTGGCTCGCTCCGAGTATGATCATCTCAAAGACAATTTTCCAAGAATTGTGGAGAATGAATTTGGACTGGGATAACAATTTACCGCCTGAACTATTCCGCAAATTAAAAATACCAAGATGGATGGGTAGTGGTGAATTAGAGATCCACGGATTCTGTGATGCCAGCAAGGTAGCTTATGGGGCCGTAGTGTATGCCAGGCGCTTAGAGATAGATGGAACAGTTATCACAAATATTATCACCGCAAAAACGAAAGTTGCTCCACTTAAAACGATTACAATTCCGAGATTGGAGTTATGTGGCGCACTGTTACTAGCAAAATTACTAAAAGCAGTATCCGCATCTATCAATATTCCATTAAATGCAATGAAAGCATGGACTGATTCTTCAGTAGTCCTAGCATATCTTAGCGCACATCCTTCCAAGTGAAAACCGTTTATCGCGAATCGGGTAAAGGAAATTATCAGCATTTGTCCGAGGAAAATTTGGGGCTACGTGAAGTCAAAGGAAAATCCTGCTGATATTTGTTCGAGGGGTGAGTATCCTGCAACATTAATAACTAATGATTTATGGTGGCATGGACCGTTGTGGCTCAAGTCTGTCAATGAAGTTGACAACCTTATCACGGACGGTAGCGATATAAATACAGACGAGTATGCCTGTATGAATCAAGAGTTACGAGCATCAGTAAATCTGGTAGTAAACAATGACGAACGGAATGTCCTGCAAACTTTAATAGATCAAAAATCGTCGTTTAGTCATTTGATCCGTGTGATAGCTACAATGCTCCGATTTAGTTCTAGATGCAGAGCTGATAAAGGTACCAGAAAAGCTACTCCATATTTAACAACAGAAGAGCTCAGACAGGCTGAGACGACAATTATAAAACATGTACAAGGCTTGTACGTTAGTGATAAAATCGAGGCGATCCAAACAAATCAGGACTTATCTACGAGATCATCAATAAAATAATTGTCACCTTTTTTAGACAGTGATGGCATTCTGAGGGTTGGCGGACGCTTAAAACATGCTGTACTGGAGTATGACGCAAAACACCAAATTTTACTGCCGAAATCAAGCAATTCCAGCAAGTTATTGATGAGATATTTGCATATTAAGAATTTACATGCGGGCACTGCGTTAACATTCCATATGTCGCGTCAAAGGCATTGGGTTGTTCATGGACGCAGCATAGCCAACAAAGTTACTCGACAATGTGTCATTTGTCGTCGGTACAAAGCAGTATCTCCGTATCAAGTAATGGGCCAGTTACCAAAATCCAGGATAACCGGGTTTCGAGCATTTGTGAATATCGGCGTTGATTATGCTGGACCCATTTCCATCGCAAACAGGCAGGGGTGCAAAAATGTCAAAGGGTTATATTGCCGTGTTTGTTTGCACTGCGACAAAGGCAATTCATCTAGAGATGGTGACAGATTTAACGACGAATGCATTTATAGCTTGTTTGAAGCGATTTGTCAGTAGAATGGGCATTCCTGTTAAT
Organism: Tipula unca; assembly: GCA_951394425.1. Classification (NCBI taxonomy): domain Eukaryota; kingdom Metazoa; phylum Arthropoda; class Insecta; order Diptera; family Tipulidae; genus Tipula; species Tipula unca. Next base: position 173,022,884 of record OX596380.1, on the reverse strand, counting down.
ATATATAGTGACAACGCAAAGAATTTTGTAGGAGCACAAGAAAAATTGAAGAGATTGGCATCAATACATGACGGAGGAATGCGTGAAATATTATTAGCCACCAGCTCAGAAGAATTCAATACTGAAATTGGTAAATATGCCGCAACTAATTCAATTACTTGGCATTTCATTCCTCCTTTAGCTCCACATTTTGGAGGTTTGTGAAAGTCAGGCGTCAAGTCCGTCAAGACCCACTTAAAGAAAGCAGTAGGGGCCATTAATTTAACGTTCGAAGAAATGTCAACGCTACTGTGTCTAATTGAAGTGATACTGAATTCACGACCGTTGGTACCACCGTTCGATAACGATACGTCGTATGAGGCCATCACACCAGGACATTTCCTGATTGGCAGTGCCATGACAAGTAATCCACAACCGTTTCTATTGGAAAACTTAACGGTAAACAACATATGGGATGAAATACAACTTCGAGCAACAAGGTTTTGGAAAAAATTTCATCGTGAATATCTACATACCCTGCAACAACGCCAAAAATGGATGAATCCAGCTGAAAACATAAAGATCGGAGATATGGTCATTCTGAAGTACGAAAATTATCCCCCGTGTGATTGGGCACTAGGAAGAATTATCAACACACATCCTGGTACCGATGATCATATCAGAGTTGTTACTGTAAAAACATCCAAGTCATCATTCAAACGTCCACTGTCAAAGATCGTAAAATTAATTAGTGATTAAGATTAACGTCATATTTAATCTTTAATGGTGGGAGAATGTTTGGAGAAGCTGAAAAGAAAATTATATTTATTATTATTGTTATTTCATTATATACATATATATGTACTTATCTTGTAATGTGAACGGAACCACGAAAATCAATTGACACTTTGACAGTATTGTTGATATCATATATTAGCTCAAATTGATTAATGAGTGCGTTTTATGACAGTGATTATTAACTTGATTGGGTTGATTGATGCCATCTACCAACGGTAGGTCGTACCATAGATGTTTGGTTATTACTGCCATATTTTTGTTATGTTGGTAATAAAAACATAAAAGGTCTCTTGTCATCCATCCATCGACGATGCAACATCAAATTAAATAAATTATAATTTGTTAAAATAAAAAAAAAGGTGTTGTTGTTGGTTGAAACAATACCTACCGGAACAAATTAATTATAATTTGTTGTGTACTGTGAAAGTGTCGTACACATGCTCCTTCGTTTAATTGATTCGAAGCAGTGTATATGGGAAGGCGATATTCATATACACCACCAACATACAAGCTACTAACGGTCACTTATGGTACGGCATCCAGTCCTTTATTGGCGCCATAAACTTTAATCCAACTATAGCATCAGATTACCGTAACGAACCGAAACGAATATCCGCAGTGGTAGCAGAGGTATTGAAACACGATTTTTACGTTGACGATTTGATTTTTGAAACGAGTCATTTGGAGGATGCTCAACTTATTGTTCAACACCTGATCTGTATGCTGAAAGAGGAAGGATTTAATTTACGGAAGTGGTCATCGAATAGCATCGACCTTATGAATTATATAGTATTCCGGAGGTTGATCAAGCAGTTACAGTTAAGGGATTTGAAGGTGACTTGCAAGACATTTCTGTACTTGGAGTGAGGTTTGCACCCAAAGAAGATGCGGTAAAATTTAAAGTTAATTTAGAAAGGATTGCACTAACAAAACGATACATGTTATCTAAGGCGTCAAAGATATTTGATCCTATTGGGTGGTTGGTGCCAGCCATAATCGCGTTTAAAATAATATTCCAGAACCTGTGGCTATTAGGTACCGGTTGGGATGATTCTTTACCATCTATAGTTGGGGAGAATTATGCCGCAATTAGAGGAAATTTATATAGATTGGAACAAATCCCAGATGACTGCACACTGAAGGTTAAGAATTGGAGTTCCATGGATCGCAAGTCCATGCTTCTGAATTAGCTTATGCTGCGGTAATCTATAGTAAAGTGAACACGGAAAGTGGCAACCGAAAAAATATCGTTACAGCTGAGCCAAAGGGGTCACCGATCAACACAATATGCATTCCACGCCTGGAGCTTTGGGTGGTGTAGTACTAACAAAGCTGATGGTATCAATCTTGTTTATGTATAGGAACACAAAGATTAGCCAGTGTCGATTGTGGACTAACTCAACGATAGTTCTGGATTCGCTTTCGTCATAGAGTGTCATATAAATATAACCCGTGTCTTCGGAGGAATTAATTGAGCTCAACGTTTGGTGGAACGGTCCACACGTGCTAAGAACATCAGAGAGACATTGGCCAAATAAAATTTTGACAACAGAAATTTAAGAAGAGGCATTGGGGGAACAAAAAATAAACTCGATCGAGTTGGTCAACGTTCAACCCAGCAACGATTGGCTTTCCAGCCCTTGAAAGTTGTTCCAAATTTTCAAAGCTGCTGTTTGTTATTATTGGAGTGTTGTTCTTCGGGGCAGAGCGTCAACCAGAGTAGCTGATAGCCTCGAATTCGCACGCAAACAATATGAGGCTAAAACAGGTTCAATTTGGTGATAAGAAGAGTTTAACACTGCTGTTTTGCTTCGGAGGTAAACGCGCTATTTAATAATAAACGAGACGCGATTGACATATGAAGAGATGACAACGTTGCTAATTCAAATAGAGGCAATACTTAACTCACGACCACTATTTGAAATGTCAACGAACGATACGGATCCTCTAACACCAGGGCATTATTTAATTGGTCATCCACTAACACTGTTACCGGAACCAAATATACTTCACATAAAGGTAAATCGCCTATGGCGGTGGCAACATATTCAGAAAATGGCCCAACATTTCTGGCAAAAATGGCAAAATGAATATTTATTATTATCACTTTAACAACGTCAGAAATTGGAAACAACATCAACTAATCTGACAGTAGGTGAACTTGTAGTTGTAATGGAGAAGGACGTTCCACCTACTAAATGGCTAATAGGTCGAATCATTTAAGCAATTCCTGGTCGAGATGGTTTAGTACGTCTACTGGATATAAAAATTAAACTTGGCACAATAACCCAACCAATCACAAAAATTTGTATTCTACTCTCTGGCTCGGTTGAGTCAATGGGCGCGGAATGTAAGTGACTCTTAAGAGGCAAAGTATTTCACAATCAATGATTCAAATTACATCGAAGCATATCGGAAATTGTGCAAGAGATGTAACAAAAAGCGCTATATTGCGGATTCGTTTATTCAAACCTATTTTGACCAGCCATCAATAACGCAAGCATCATAACAAACGAAACCATATTTACATGACACATGTGATGAAGTGGTATGTGGTTTAAAGAAGCTTGGCTGATTTATATCGTGACTCAAAAAATGGAATCAGAAACAAGGCAAATGTGGAAGCTAGAGTAAGCCAAAATCGAATATTCAACTTTCGATAAATTGTTGGCATTTCTAAATAAGCGAATGGATGCGTTGCAAGGTGTTAAACCGCAAAATATTTATCACAGATTAAAGTAATGTACACTGCACCGGCAGTAACTAATGCATTCTGTGGCAAGTGCCCAAAATTTGTTGATTATCCTGGTTTTAGCGCAGAGAATACGTGAAAAACAATGCTACAACTGTTTAAGTGATACACACTTGGTATCCCAATGCAAAACGATACATAAACGTAATTTGTGCCAGCGGAAACAGCATGAAATCTTACACTTGCAAGTCTCAGAGAAGATTCCGGAAACAACAAATTGTAGCCATGCCAATTCGGTAAGCAAATGCGAACCGACCAACCTTCCAAATAGAAGTCGAACCACTATGACTGGCAATTTTGTCGAGCGTTGCTTGATTCTGGGTGACAAACATCTTACGCCACAGAGGAATATTTCCAGTGCCTCGGCTTGAAATATAGATTCAAGATTTGAATGATACAACATCTGGAGTATCAAACGGTATCGCGAATATTTGTATCAGATCCAGATTAGATAATAAATTTTAAGTTTCAGCCAAGTATTGATTGTTCCAACTATTCCCTCGCATCAACCACCAGTCAACGAAGTGAGAGGCTTAGACTTGTTCAAGAATATCCGTCTTACAGATCCAGATTTTATGGATAAAGACCAAATTCACATATCACTTGGAAGTAATCTATTTTCTGATATAATATGTGACGGCAAAAGGCGTGTTCCCAACTCGAGGCTTATAGCTCACAATACAAGATTAGGAAGAGTAAAAGCAAGAACACCAATTCAAAATGAAGGTGGCAACACAAAGGTGACTTGTTGAAAAATAAATTATTTATTGGATGCAAAATTATTTAAATCGTTAAAAAAAAGATGTTCCTAAATTTCCTAGGAATGCCTAGGATGGCCAATAAAATTAGTATGACTAATTTTAGTATTTAACTCGGGTGTTCGGCAGGGAGATGCTCTGTCCCGATACTCTTCAATCTCATGTTGGAGAACATTTTTCGTTAAACTGAAACACCTCTGCGCAACATCCTATTTCGCCAGTGCTTGCAGGTGCTTGCATATGAAGATGACATATCAGTGATTGAACTGAATAGCAACGGAGTGAAGGAAATGCTTGATCCGCTTGTAAAGTTTTCAGCGTGATAGATAAGCGCAGAGGTCGTTGCAATCAATGACGGCTTGTGATGGAAAACACTTAATAATAATCTCATTGTACCTGTTTCCTATCACTCCCACTACACTAGACTGCTACATAATTTTGTGGGTAATGAGTAAAAAATTATTAAAAATTGTTATCAGTTGATTCAGAATTGATCATTAAAACCAATATATTACAATAATAAGTGAAAGGGGTATATATAAGTAAGAAGTGTCGAAAGATGAAATAAAATCTTATTGTGAAGATAAGTTTCGATTTAGGGTTTACGCGAAAGTTATAAAAAATAAAAACCAACAACAACAAAATTCGTTAAATAAAATCTCCGTTTTGGATTGCGTGATCACAATCATCAATCAGCCTTGAAGTGACCTTGATTAATTGACATTAACCATTACTTAGTAGATTTAGTACGTAGACTAAATTAACTGAAAATGGTCGTGCTTTTGCTGTTCATCTTAAGCAGGGAATGATGCGGCGTATCATCAATATCTTCTACCGTTGTATCATCGTAAATTGAAGATCATGGTCATCTATAAATCATCCTCATCTACCATTTATACATAATCTTCATTACTGAATTATTTCATCTGTAATTATCATCTTATATTCATATTCATCAATTGAGGATCATTTCATCTACTTTATGATCATAAATGAAACATCACATCATCATCATCATCATATTATCATTTTGGATCATTTGAAAACAGTTCGTTTCATTGCATACATCTCCGAAACAAATTAATTGAAAAGTCTGACCCAAAATCTAAATCAACACTTAGCACGACTGGTGGTACTTTTTTGAAAATAGATAGTCTTAACTCTGAATTTACGGAGACACGATCAGTTGGTCATTTACAAATGGAACTTGCTACTTTACGACAAAAAATGAGTGAAGATGTGCGAACATATGCAAGTCGTTTGGAGTCAATTCTATACAGTTTAAACGAAACCTGTATGGCATCCGAAGGTGTCGATGCTGCTCAAACGGTTAATAATCTAAATGAACATATCGCATTAAATTCATTTATCGGAAACCATAAATTGTGCAAATTATGAAGAAATGGTCGTTAAACAATTTTCAACATTATCGACTAACGAAAGACCTTATAGTTCACGTGCACCTTGGTAACATCTGCAATAAACCGGGGCACCTAAAAGATGAATGTTTTAAGTGACAGTCAACATCCTCAACCAAAGTTCATTCCCCATTCCAAGCATCATTGAAGCTTATTAGCACTATTCGATACTGCAAGAAAATGAGGCATCACATTCAAGAATGTTCTCTTAAAAAACGAAGTGATACTCGTCGGGATCAAACGACTGGTCAACAAAATTCTTCTCCAATTCTTCAATCAACACCTTATCCGGGAAACGAAGATCGACACTTGAAGTTAAATCGGGGCGCTCGTTCAAGAGTCAAGAACGAGTAGAGTGCACCACTCAAAACCAATCAAGCATTTTTAACCAAAATCTTATTTCAAGATCATCAATTGATTCTACATCTAATAATATCATCACCTTATCGAACACTTCTTCAAATAATGAGTTTAAATACTTATTCTAAAATATTGATGTTTGTTTATTCAAAAATATTCCTTTCTTGGTCGATACAGGCGAATGTGAAATCAAAATAATGATGAATACCGTGCTCTATGGTTTCAATAGTTAAAAGTGCTTGGTTTATCTTGACGATGTCATAATATTTGGCCCTTCCCTGGTTGAACAAAACAAACGATTAAATCCATTGAAATGTCATTTTATAAAACATGAGATTAAATATTTAGGCCATGTAGTAACATCGAATGGAAACCGTCAACATGAAAGTAAAATTCTAGCGGTCGAAAACTTTCCTATACCTAACAGCCAAACGTAAATAAAATAATTCCTTGAGTTCGTCGGCTATTATCGATGTTTTATTCCCACTTTTTTAGCTACAGCCAAACCTCTTACTAATTTATTAAAGAAAGGTAAACCATTCGAGTGATCCTGCCTATATCAAAATGCGTTCGATGTACAAATTTCAAATTTCAGCAAACAATTTACTTTAACATGCGAGTCATTTGATTTACCCATTGCTTAAGCCAGCCGCATTCTTAATAAAGCGGAACTGAATTATGTTACGATGGAAAAGGAGCTACTTGCCATAGTTAGGTCAGTCAATCACTTTAGACCTTATCTGTATGGAAACAAGTTTGTAATAGTCACAGATCACAAACCACTCATATGGCTCAGCAACATACAAAATCGTTCTTCCCATTTAATGCGTTGGAAGATTAAATTAGACGAATTTGACTACGTTATAATGCACAAATTGCAGGATAATCCAGAAAATGTGGATTGCAACTTAATAACACGATCACAGTAAAAATGAAATAAACCGTAAATTTGATAATATAAACCATCTTAGCACAGAAACTCTTAATAAATCCATAGATTGTATACTCATGAAAAGTATTTCTTGACATATAGTTGGCCCTAGGATATCATCCCATAGAAATAACAAATAAATGTTGACGATTCAAGATGATTTATCGAAATATTCAGTTGCGAAGTGGTGACTATCTCAGAAACTTTAGGTGAATATCTCAGAAACTTTTCATCCTTTGAACTGGGATATTAGGTTTCCATATTTCACCTTCTCATATAATTCCACTCTTCACAATTGCTCCGGCTTCATGCCTTATGAATTAACCTTGTACTATGTTGAACATTTCAACTTCTAGTAACAAAGAGCCAGAACCTATATATGTATGTACCTATGAAGATTACTGTCAAGATCTAAAATACCGACTTCAGAATTCTTTTACATAGCAGCTCACAATAATCTTATTAAATCGAAAGATATTAAACAAACCCGTTGGATTCATTGTATAATGGAACACGCCAAATGGATGCTAATGCTCCTCAAAAGCAATTATAGGATTAATTTTGAATTCATTATGATTGACAACGTTTACCCAAATATGCTTTAGATTCATGGGAACACCATCGTATTTGAAATGGCGCAACCAATTTACCTAACACTTGACCAATTCTAACAGATCGAAATGTATCATGTATATCGTGCGCGATTATCGTCGAAGCGTTCTATACGTATAATGATGAAAGGCAATCTAATCTTTAATTTTCTCAAATTTGATTCAAACAATGATAGTGTTGTGGTGTACGATTACGACTAAATTAATTATTTATATCAACACTCATTTATGAAAACCAAATTAAATTTAATAAGATTTTAACAAGATTATTTGACCACACATACATAGATAAAAAAAAAATTTAGTATCAGTTAGTATCTGAGGTTTAATGGCTGAGAGTTGTTAGCGCAACGATATATAAAACTAACAACTAATTTCGAATTTATATGACTCTCAAATAAAGATCTGTGTGGTGATAGTGTTTTAGTGAAATATTCTATAAAATTTAATTATTGCATAAATCTATGAAACGTGTTAAACACAATTTTTTGACAGTAGTGTTGATCATTATAATACCATAATCAATTGTGGATTGGTTGGTGTTGGAAGTGAATTGTTGTAGTTGTTGTGTTGCAATACAATCTTAGAAAATCATTTAAGCGATAAGTGCAGGTGTTTTGTGAATTGTGTAACAACAAGGCAGTGTCATGTCACAAATAGGGGAAAAAAATTTTTTTAAATCGATCGATGGAAATCTATCCGATTATCCAGAAGAGACAACAATCCACGGTATTAAATATCTGGCCAATAAATCTCGTCCGCTGGCCGATCGTGTATTTTGGATTGTTATTTTTATTCTGTCGATTACGTGTCTTGGCTATTTTGTTTATAAAATTGCTCGAACATGGATGGAACATTCGGTCATGATAACCGATCGGAATAAACCAATTGAAATTTTTGAAATTCCATTTCCGGCCGTCACAATATGCCCTCAAATCAAAGTGAAATTGAATAAATTCGATTTTTCGAAATTGGCCGACATTAAACAATTTGCCAATCATTCGGATCTAATAAGTAGTGATTTCGGGAAAAAATTTATAATGGCGTCACAAGTATGTCGTTTGGCATTTCGAACACTAATACAGCCTAAGATACAAGATTCAAAAATTGTTGAAGATATATTTAGATTTCAAGTTTTGCCAAATGATTGGATGAACACAATCCAAGATGTAGGGTTAAGCCAACTATTTGCGTATGCATAGTTTAATAATTATGTTTTTAATATTTTTTGTAGATGTCGCCTACGTTGGACGAAATTTTTGAAACATGTGAAATGTCGAATTGGAATACCGAAGAACTGAATTGGGAATTTGCGTCAAAAAAAAATTGTCAACGATTATTTTCCACGATTATAACGAACGATGGAGTTTGTTTTACGTTCAATACAATTCGTGATATTTTACGGGAGGATTCGTTGCAGACCGATTTCCGGTATCACAATATTACACGAAGTCAAGACGGATGGGATCCCGAAAACGGTTACACTAAACCTAATGCATATCCGTATAAAGGAATCGTGAAAGGATCACCGAAACACACAGCTGGACTAAGATTTATTTTAAACGCGAATTTATTGGACGCAACACCATTTTGTTTTGCCCGAGATGTCGGTTATAAAATCACATTTCATTCACCGACCGCTTATCCACAAACGTACGAAAATTTTATTCCCATTTCCTATGGTAAAGAGTATAAAGTAGCGGCAATACCGAAAACGATAAAAACCAACAACGATTTGAGATCGTTTAAGCCCGAGGAACGACATTGCTTTTTCAACGATGAACGCAAATTGAAATTCTACACGTATTACAATGAAGAGAATTGCCGACTCGAGTGTTATACGAATTATTCAGCACGCATTCATGATGGTGTCCCATTTTCATCACCGCGCGATTCAAACACAACCAACTGTATACTACCACAGAAGAATTTTGGTTGGGATTTACCTAAATTTTTCGGACTCTATCACGACCATTCCAAAGCGTACGGTATGCCAGAAGATGGAGCCGATATGGCCGGCTATGTTAACTGCAATTGTTTGCCGGAATGCAACGCAATCCATTATGATAGTAATATTTTACGATCGTACGACGATCTGTCACATGAATTAGATGTAACCGTTGATAATGTGAGTGAGAATAGCATTAAAACGACGGTCGAAATATTATTCAATGAACCAAGTTTTATTGGCCAGAAACGGGTGCGCATGTATACGTTCGAAACAATGATCTCGGATTTTGGGGGACTTTTGGGGTTATTTATGGGTGGTTCGCTGCTTAGCTTGTTTGAATTACTTTACTTCTTAACAATACGCAATTGCTTTAAACACAAAATGGATATAAAACCAAGCTAATTGTAAATTGATTCTCAACTTTTGTATAATTTATGAATAAAATCAAATATTAAAATATATGTCAATCCGTCTTCTTCAATGTGTCTTTACAATTTTCATTTGAATGTACATTTTCAAAAAAATGTATTCAATCAAAATTAAGCCATTAAGCAATGATACTAATCCATCTACAAAATTCTCGATTGATTAGTATCATGAACTGTTTTATTAAATACAGGACCCTCATTTTGCGGGAACGGTTACACGGTAATTCAACACAATATGTCCTTCTGCCATGCGTTAATTTGCGTTGCGCTAACGCAATTTCGTAGATGATAGTCTATTCGCCTGTGAATCATATAGAAACTGACGGATTAAAATGTTTTGGACTCAGCTGAAATAAAGTACTGACTCGTTGCCAGTTTTTTTCAATTGACAGTTAAAAAGCCTTGTAATGTGGAACTCAATCAATATATTTTTCGTTGGATGGCCAATAGTAGAATTGAAACATATTGTCTTGCGATTTTCCCACTCCAGGCCACTTTTGAAGTAAGTACGTGTATTTGGTCAGTAATTAATAAAAAGCTCAGTTTGTTCAGCAATTAAAGATGATAGCAAGCGGTTAAACTCTTTCTATGTATAACTCGATTAGAAATCATATTCGTGATCGTTTGATCACGTCCAACTTGGAGTTAGGATTCAGACTATCAGGGCTACTAGAATAATAATGAAGTATCCGAAAATACAGTGCTTGCTGACCATACCCAATATACTTTGTACCCAGAGCTTACTGTTTTCAAGGACTGCTTCCTGAAATCATAGTATTCTGAGTAGTGGACGCCTAGACTTTTAAAAATTGGTATCAAGTATCCTTATAAAAAGAGTTGGGCACCTCTGACCAAATTCCGAATATTGACAAAAACCACGATCAAAAATATGGATAACGTAAGGCCAATTAACACGAATCTCAGAGTTTTCTACATATGATCGCTAGTATTTCTAAATAGTGGACACCCAGAAATTTCAAAATTGGTATGAAGTTTTTATTTAAAAAGGGTTAGGATCCCCTGAAAAAAATCGTAATATTGTTAAAACATATGAACAAAAATATCGTTCAAATTAATAAAAATATTGGACAACTAAACCTTTACAAATTGGTTTCAAGTATTGATACAAAAATGGTTGGCGTAATTCTTAGAATTTCTACACGGACAATATATTTGGATGTTCCCAACATTTCCAGAGGATGCCAACCTTTTTATGAGAATACTTGATACCAATTTGTATATTGGGCGTTTAATTTTTTAAAACATCTCAAAATTTGTCATATGAAAAAGGCAGTTTTGCCTTAATTAATAATAATCTGGAAAAGCCAAAGTGGCTATACTATTCGGAAATACTAGCGACCATATGTAGAAATAAAATCTTTTGAAGCACTAATTTTATTTTTACGACGTTTTGTGTCAAAAACTTCACTGCGGTCCTGGCAGAACATTTGATACTGAGATCAATGTTTTAATGGATTTACTGAAAATTTCTAAAAAAAATTTCTGGGTTTCCATTTTCGAACATTGTTTTAAAAACATATATTTCTTTGGAACTCAGGGTTCAAAAAATTTTAAAAAATTCCCTTAGAAGTTTCAGCTTAATCCAGAATATATTTTATAGATTCATAACTCGTACTGTAAACTGGGCAAATAGGTATCTTGTTCAAAGGAGACTATTTCTAGTTTTAATTACCATTACTTCGAAATTTATACTCTTTCAACAGAAGGCTTTATTTACTCTAAATCATCCTCTCCTGGAGTCAAATAATGATCACTTATCACAGCTGGTGGTTCAAATTGTTAATAATAATGACAATAAAAAGATAAATGAATACCGCCAATGAAACATCGGACTCCCACTCAAGTACCCGGACACAAGATTTAGGATTGGCACGTGGAACGTGCAGTCTCTTAGAAAACCAGGAGCGGTTCAGGGCCTAATTACGTGCATGAAGGTGTATCGGCTTCGCCAAATAACGACCAATTGTTTTGGATTCCACTTGAAACGCTTAAATTAAAGGCTCTACATGGTTATCCAAACAATTGTACCGATTATATGGGCTCGTTAAATTTGACCGCCACCGCAGCTATATATATCCTGCTAGCTCAGTAGGATGATATGGTCGTGGGGTTTGGTGGCCTGCATCTTGATAAGCTGCATTTTATTTCTATTTTAAAAAAGAAGAGAGCAGTATACTGTATACTGACTTTCGGCAAGAGAAAGGGGACACCAAGGATCGCCTGCGCAAGACATGTTCTCTCCCTGCTTTGCAGTGGAGAGTACAACCAGAGGAGAACAGAAAGAGTAAAACTTATCTAAAAATTATGATTTTATCAATTTATTAAAAAAAAAAAACATCCTTCATACCTTTTCTTCTGCTTCTTTGGATGCTTGGACTCTGTTGAGCGCAAATAAAACAAACGCGATTTTAATGTTAAATTAGGTCTTTATTCGTTGACGAACTTGATGAGAATGAAAGAACATAATATAGGTACATCGAAAATCAAAATATATAATACAAGGACGTATATAATAATAAATATGAATGTGTGTGTGAAAACAAAAATATAGGAAGAATTAGGGTACATGTGGGTATACATAGATAATATGCGTTTCAATTTATTTTCGTAACACTCCCACTTAAATTTAAACGAATTAATTAAAAAAAATGTTTACGTTAAATCACACACACCAATCATGGAACGAAATTTTTCAAATTTAGTTCTATTCAGCGCCTTTGTAAAAATGTCTCCTAGTTGTTCTGCACTTGTGATGTAATGGATGTCAAGAACACCCTCCTCATATTTTTCCCGGATAAAATGGTACCTTACATCGATATGTTTTGTACGCTTATGCAATTCGGGATTCTTTATGAGTCTAATTGCGCTTTGATTATCCATAAATAGTATTGGAATCTCATTCATGTTTTGAATCAGATTAGTAAGTAGTTGTTTCAGCCACACCATTTCCTTGATAGAATGTGATGCAGCAATGTACTCGGATTCAGTAGTTGAAAGAGCCACACACTTTTGTCTTTCGGAGCTCCAACTAATGGCACCTGCACCCAGCATGAAAACATAACCACTAGTAGATCGTCGTGAGCTTTGATCTCCAGCGTAATCGGTATCACTAAAACAATACAACAAAAAATCGTGCTGGTTACTTTTGTATAAAATACCTTTTCTAGTAGTCCCTTTGATGTATTTTAGAACTCGTTTAAGTGCTGCGACATGTGCGTCGGTTGGATTCTCCATAAAACGATTTATATAACCCACAGCAAATGATATATCTGGTCTAGTCGCTACAGCCAAATACATCAAACTTCCAACCCCTTCTCTGTATAGATAATTGATCTTCGGCTTCGAATTTGGATCCGTAAATTGACCTGATTCAGCAGGTGTTGACACTGAATGGCTGTCTGCCATATTTAACTTTTGTATAATTTTGTTTGCATAGTTGGTTTGGTGAAGAAAAATAGACCCATCTTTCTCTCGTTCAATTTCAATCCCCAAATAACATTCAGCCTCACCGAACTGGATCTCAAAATTATCCTGGAGATAATTTAGCAATGATACAATTAATTTTTCATCGCTTGCTGCAACTAAACCGTCATCTATGTAAATTGCCAAAATAGTTCTGCTACCACCAACGCAATTGACGAAAACACAAGGATCAGCTTTTGTTGGACACAAACCAAAATCACTCAAAAATTTTACGAATTTTTGATTCCACAAGCGTGATGATTGTTTTAAACCGTATAAACTCTTAATTAGTCTGCATACCCTGCCGGATCCATCATTGTACCCTTCAGGCTGTTGCATATGTATAATTGCATCTATATCTCCATGCAAAAAAGCTGTTTTTATATCGAACTCGATCGATAATAGCGCCCGAACCGATGTAAACCGTACCACTGGACTAAAAGTTTCCAGATAGTCTACACCATATTGCTGGGTAAAACCTCGAATTACCAACCTTGCCTTGTACCGTTCAATGGATGTATCCTTTTTATACTTAATTTTGTATACCCAACGGTTGTCAACTACCTTCTCATCTTGCGGCAGTGCAACTAGATCCCAAGTATGATTTTTAACTAATGCATGGTATTCTTCGTCCATGGCCTTTAACCACTTCTCATTATCGCAAACTTTCATTGCCTCTTGATAGTTTATTGGTTCTCGATGATGCATCAAGAATGCATGACTATCCTCCAAGCTAATTAGATTAGTCATTTTGTTACTACTTCTCAAACGATTCCGAATTGAATCAACTTCATGGTTGTTGTAAGTTGGTGTATTTTACTGCCTCATCCTTCTGAAGTTCAGGTTCTTCTTCTTTATGTACTTTTTGCATGTCAGCGTCTTCCTCGCCCCCAATCGGACAATTTGTTATTTTTATGTTTTCGATACCATTTGTGATGCAATATTCAGTATCCGATTCCTTAAATTTTACGTCACAAGATATTTGAACTTGGTTTGAATTTAAGTTCCACACTCGAAATCCCTTGGTGTCTTCAGGGTAACCAATAAAGAAACCCTTATCTGCCTTTTTGTCCCATTTCCTACGACGCTGCTTTGGTATATGAATAAAAACCTCCGATCCGAACACTCTTAAATGTTCAATTTTAGGTTTACTACCAAACCACAATTCATGAGGTGTTACATCTGGAACAGGGCTTGAACCAGTTCGGTTCAATACATATACTGCAGTATTTACTGCTTCGGCCCAAAATTTAAGAGACATATGCTTCGCATGGATCATAGTTCTAGCTGCTTCAACTATAGTACGCATTTCGCGTTCCGCCCGACCATTTTGTTGGGGTGTATACGGCACTGTCTTTTGATGTCGAATTCCACGTGCAGAGAGAAAACTTTCAACTTCTTTGTTTACATATTCCGTCCCATTGTCTGAACGTAGAATTTTTAAATCACAACCAGTGTCCTTTTTCAGCTTGATGGTAAACTTCTTTAAGTACATAAATACTTCCGATTTATTTTTCATAAAATAAACTTGCCGATGATTCGAGAAGTCATCTTTAAATAATACAAAGTATTTCGATCCCCCATGCGAAATCTCTTGCATGGGGCCACATACGTTTGTATGTAGAACCTCACCACAACGTGTTGCTCTGCTGTTGCTTTCTGGGAATGAAGATCGTTCTTGTTTGTTTATTACGCAATCGTCACAGGTAAACAATCCGTTTTGCAGATAATTAATGTTCATTAATTTTAAAATTGACGTCACTTGGTTTATATTTCGATGAGCCAATCGCTCATGCCATAATTTTAATGGTTCCTGTTTGATGGTTGTATTTGCCTGACTCATATTTTTATTATTTGGTATACGCATTTTAAACATCATTTTAAACAGTTTTTGCTTTCGTACTCCCACTGCGACGACATTACTGTGTTTAACAAACTCACAACTGTCCTTGTTTGATCGGAAAACATGACCCTTGTCAAGCACTTGTCCTTGAGAAAGCAAGTTCAATTTAAGATCCGGAACAAACAAAACTTTTTCTAAATATTTCGATTCCCAACTTTCGTTATTGTATGCCAAAATGCTCACATCACCCATACCATACGCCATTATAGAATCGCCGTTGCCAACTCTCACACCCTTCGGAACACCAAATTGTACATAATTGTAAAACCAACGATTATCGTTTGTCATATGATCACTGGCTCCTGAGTCCAGATACCATTCGACATCGTCTACATCTAGATCCGCCGTTTGACATATTAAAGCATCTGATTTGTTTGCCATTTGATCACCTAACCGGTGCTGAAGCTTCATCATGGGACAATCTCTCCTCCAGTGCCCCTCTTTATTACATTTGAAACACTTTCCTGGTACCTTATTCTTAGGTTTGAATCTTGGCTTACGATTTTGACCATGCTTTGCAAACAATGCCTCACTTACTTCACCTGTATCCCTTTTTAACAACCGTGATTCTTCTACCATAAGACATTAAATTAGTAAGCGTTTGCTCTTTTGTCGCTGTTGATTCCCACGCACTGTGAAAATGATCGTAATCAGTTGGTAGAGTCATTAATATTTTAGTTGAACCTATCGAATCTGAAATAGTTTCGCCCATATCTCTTAATTGTTGCACAACGCTCTCTAACTTTGCAATGTGTGTAGCCATGTCATTGCTCGGATCTTTAACGAAACTGTAGAATTGTTGCTGCAAATAGTGAACACCTGTGTTTGATTTATGTTCATAAATGCCATGTAATTTATCCCACATCTCCTTTGAACTTTTACACTGCAAAATATGAAGCGTTGGTTGCCTGCCGATCGTTGTTACGATAACCTTCTGAGCTTTCTTGTCACTTTTGATCCAAGACTTAACTCTGTCATCTTCAATCGGTTTAATGTCTTCGCCTGTTACCACCTCAAGCAAATCACTTTCGTTCAACAACACCTTTACTTGAAATTTCCACAGCATCCAATTGCTGTGGTCGAGCAATTTCGTCACACGTAATAAATCCGAATCCATTTTATTTTATTGCACCACGTTTTTTTTTATATATTTGTTTCTAGAACAATTCACTGTACCGTTATGTAACAAACAAAAAGAACGGTTTCTTTTCTCTCCAGACAAAAAACACTTTCTTTCTACCGCAATATCACTGTTTTCAAATTCCCGAAAAAACTATTGCACTGTAATTACTAATTACCATAAATACAGACCAAAAAAAAAATTGTGCCTGGGCCCATAACCTGTTGAGCGCAAATAAAACAAACGCGATTTTAATGTTAAATTAGGTCTTTATTCGTTGACGAACTTGATGAGAATGAAAGAACATAATATAGGTACATCGAAAATCAAAATATATAATACAAGGACGTATATAATAATAAATATGAATGTGTGTGTGAAAACAAAAATATAGCAAGAATTAGGGTACATGTGGGTATACATAGATAATATGCGTTTCAATTTATTTTCATAACAGACTCTCTATCACTTATTACTGCGCAAATATAACAACAACACAATATCAAAACAATAACTCTTCTTCTTTTCTATTCTGAATTCAATTTTTTTCTTTTTTATATCTGCGAACTGCCCCTTTGGTAGACAAAAACTCACTCATTAAAAACTGTCTCGCGTCACGGATCCGCGAGCCGTTCCGCTTGGTAGACAAACTCTAACCCTTTCTTACAAAAATTGTCCCACGTGACGGATCCGCGATCCGTTCCGCTTGATGGACAAACATGAACTTTTTCTTACAAAGATTATTTACTTCACCACCTCAGAATCAAAAAACGGGGAAAATTCCACATTTTTTAAAACTTATGGCTGATTTCTTCCAATCCGAAATCAATAAATTAGTCATAGGTGGAAGGGATTAATATAATATGCATAATTATTAAACTTAATTTAGGGCACCCAAAGTTAATGCACCCAAAACAAACGTTTTCATTTGCATTTGGAATATTATGCAAAATATCGTTTTTATTTTGTAATAAAAAAAATTACTTGAAATAAGATACATAAATAAGATAGTAAGCGCACCCTTATTACAATTAGTATATAAAAAAAATGTATGTCAAATATTTTGACCTACAGAGGTAAAAAAATAATGCGCAATGTAAGATTTTTGGAAAATTAGGATAGTAATGGGATAGAGAAACTAATCCCGTTCCAGCTGGAACTCGTTGCTTTTCAAGAAATACGATGGCCTAACAGTGGAGACCATGTGTCCCAGGGCTAAACGTTGATTTAGAGTGGGGATGACCTCGGAAATCTTGGAGCTGGATTTCTTCTTGAGCCGCAAGTAAAGAAGGCTGTTTTGGATTACCAAGCAGTCAATAATCGATTGTGTAACATTCGCTTGCGCATGAAGTTAGCCAACCTATCGCGCCCACAGAAGTCAGCCAGTTCCAAGATTAAGACTCATTTAACAATGGACTTGGACGATCTGATGGGATCTATATCCGAACACGATGTTAGAATGGTAATTGGCAACTTTAATGCCAGAGCTGGCAGTAATCAAGCCGACTTGTATAAACATAGGTCCTTACTCCCGACACAAAACTGCGACCGATAATGGTGAGAGAATGATTTACTTTGCAATTGGTTACGATCTAAGAGTAGCAAGCACGTTCATCCCTCACAAATAGATACATCTAGAGACATGGACCCATCCTCGCGGTACTTCCCGCAGACAAATTGAACATAACTTAGTATCTAAAGGGCGGGCTAAGGTTGAACAGGATGTAAGAACTTATCGATCATCATTTGGTCGCTGCAATGTTACGATGGAAACGTTTTAACTGTGAAGATCTGAAAAATGAAGATCAAATGAAATGAAACCAGGATCTTGTCAGCGTCAACATTGAGGAAGCCAATTTCCAGTTTGCCTGTGTGGGAGGTACTGAAAACTTCGGTTGCCAGACCCTAGAATGATCGGTTAAACGACGAATGTCATCGTGCAGTTGAGCAACAAAATATAGCCCATAGTAAAGTGTAGCAATGCCTCACATTCGCGAGAAAAAACAATGCTGCTCTTGCTAGGAGGGCAGCTAAGCGAATTTGAAGATGGAAGAAGCGAGAATGGAGAGCCCGAGGTTTTGGAAGTACAACAACTCAGCAACGAGCGTAGTTCGCGTAATTTC
The DNA here is from genome assembly GCA_951394425.1 of Tipula unca. Classification (NCBI taxonomy): domain Eukaryota; kingdom Metazoa; phylum Arthropoda; class Insecta; order Diptera; family Tipulidae; genus Tipula; species Tipula unca. Next base: position 173,004,269 of record OX596380.1, on the reverse strand, counting down.
TTTAAAGGAATTACAGGATTGCACCATACTTTCAGGCCTGCGTCAACCGACATTCGGAACCGGGATGGAAACCGCGGTGTCAACATCGACGCATGTACTGGATACTTTACCGACCAGCATAGTGTTCATAATACGTCACAGACTGCAGCTGAGTCATCTCAAATACAGACTGCGGAGATTTTGCATTAAGGATCCATCCCATGAGCAATTTACTAAGGCCATGCAGAGATTGGAACCAAACCGCTCATCTTGGATCGACTGCATTAATACGGAGCTCTTGATATTCGGAGAAGATACTTTGTGAAACTGTCTTTGCGAGCTTATTCGATTAGTATGGCGACCGGAATTTAGGCTTAATAAATCGAATGGCAAAAATTATCATTTGAAGTTCAGAACATTCTAATACCGAAATATATATTTTGCATATATCATCAAGTCTTATTTTGTGGGTGTTAAATTGAGTGTCGTTATAAGAAATAGCTTGCAAAATCAATAATTAGTATGGATGATTCGCTGATATTAGTAAACGAAGGAGTCACATTGGGGATGTATGTGAAGTTAGCCCAATTTTCATCCCAAAAAAATGCGATGGCAACACTAAATATAACTGTCGTGACAGTTTTTACTCTCAGCCCAGAAAAAATTACTGTCACGATAGTTTTTATTAAGTCAGCCCAAAAAAAAACTGTCGCGATAATAAAAAAACTATCGTGACATACGATTTATTACTCTCAGCCCAAAAAAAAAATCAATGAATTAAAATGAAAATTATGAGCACTCAAATAATTAGTTAAGCTTTATTCCGTTTCGAAATTATTCGAGTACTGCCGTAGAATTTATTAACGGTTTTATGGAGCAGATATACCATAGAACCTATTTCAATAATCAAATATGGGGGAATCGGAGTTCTGGGGGGTCTACAATACCATTATATAACTACTATCACGATCCAATGGAATATTTAATTAAGTTTTATTCCGTTTCGAAATTATTCGAGTACTGCCGTAGAATTTATTAACGGTTTTATGGAGCAGATATACCATAGAACCTATTTCAATAATCAAATATGGGGGAATCGGAGTTCTGGGGGGTCTACAATACCATTATATAACTACTATCACGATCCAATGGAATATTTAATTAAGAATTATTCCGTTTCGAAATTATTCGAGTACTGCCGTAGAATTTATTAACGGTTTTATGGAGCAGATATACCATAGAACCTATTTCAATAATCAAATATGGGGGAATCGGAGTTCTGGGGGGTCTACAATACCATTATATAACTACTATCACGATCCAATGGAATATTTAATTAAGTTTTATTCCGTTTCGAAATTATTCGAGTACTGCCGTAGAATTTATTAACGGTTTTATGGAGCAGATATACCATAGAATCTATTTCAATAATCAAATATGGGGGAATCGGAGTTCTGGGGGGTCTACAATACCATTATATAACTACTATCACGATCCAATGGAATATTTAATTAAGTTTTATTCCGTTTCGAAATTATTCGAGTACTGCCGTAGAATTTATTAACGGTTTTATGGAGCAGATATACCATAGAACCTATTTCAATAATCAAATATGGGGGAATCGGAGTTCTGGGGGGTCTACAACACCATTATATAACTATTATCACGGTTCAATGAAATATTTAATTAAGTTTTATTCCGTTTCGAAATTATTCGAGTACTGCCGTAGAATTTATTAACGGATTTAAGAAGCAGATATACCATAGAATCTATTTCAATAATCAAATATGGGGGAATCGGAGTTCTGGGGGGTCTACAATACCATTATATAACTACTATCACGATCCAATGGAATATTTAATTAAGTTTTATTCCGTTTCGAAATTATTCGAGTACTGCCGTAGAATTTATTAACGGTTTTATGGAGCAGATATACCATAGAACCTATTTCAATAATCAAATATGGGGGAATCGGAGTTCTGGGGGGTCTACAATACCATTATATAACTACTATCACGGTTCAATGGAATATTTAATTAAGTTTTATTCCGTTTCGAAATTATTCGAGTACTGCCGTAGAATTTATTAACGGTTTTATGGAGCAGATATACCATAGAATCTATTTCAATAATCAAATATGGGGGAATCGGAGTTCTGGGGGGTCTACAATACCATTATATAACTACTATCACGATCCAATGGAATATTTAATTAAGTTTTATTCCGTTTCGAAATTATTCGAGTACTGCCGTAGAATTTATTAACGGTTTTATGGAGCAGATATACCATAGAACCTATTTCAATAATCAAATATGGGGGAATCGGAGTTCTGGGGGGTCTACAATACCATTATATAACTACTATCACGATCCAATGGAATATTTAATTAGGTTTTATTCCGTTTCGAAATTATTCGAGTACTGCCGTAGAATTTATTAACGGATTTAAGAAGCAGATATACCATACAATCTATTTCAATAATCAAATATGGGGGAATCGGAGTTCTGGGGGGTCTACAACACCATTATATAACTACTATCACGGTTCAATGGAATATTTAATTAGGTTTTATTCCGTTTCGAAATTATTCGAGTACTGCCGTAGAATTTATTAACGGATTTAAGAAGCAGATATACCATAGAATCTATTTCAATAATCAAATATGGGGGAATCGGAGTTCTGGGGGGTCTACAATACCATTATATAACTACTATCACGATCCAATGGAATATTTAATTAAGTTTTATTCCGTTTCGAAATTATTCGAGTACTGCCGTAGAATTTATTAACGGTTTTATGGAGCAGATATACCATAGAATCTATTTCAATAATCAAATATGGGGGAATCGGAGTTCTGGGGGGTCTACAATACCATTATATAACTACTATCACGATCCAATGGAATATTTAATTAAGTTTTATTCCGTTTCGAAATTATTCGAGTACTGCCGTAGAATTTATTAACGGTTTTATGGAGCAGATATACCATAGAACCTATTTCAATAATCAAATATGGGGGAATCGGAGTTCTGGGGGGTCTACAATACCATTATATAACTACTATCACGATCCAATGGAATATTTAATTAAGTTTTATTCCGTTTCGAAATTATTCGAGTACTGCCGTAGAATTTATTAACGGTTTTATGGAGCAGATATACCATAGAACCTATTTCAATAATCAAATATGGGGGAATCGGAGTTCTGGGGGGTCTACAATACCATTATATAACTACTATCACGATCCAATGGAATATTTAATTAAGTTTTATTCCGTTTCGAAATTATTCGAGTACTGCCGTAGAATTTATTAACGGTTTTATGGAGCAGATATACCATAGAACCTATTTCAATAATCAAATATGGGGGAATATAGTGGGTCAGATACTGGGTCAGATACTGGGTCAGATACTGGGTCAGATACTGGGTTCGAATCCCAACAGAGGCGGGATGCAAAAGGGATTTTTCATCTTTACGATGACGATCGGTGGTTAAATTGACCCATCTTCCATGTGACTGTACAGGGTGACATGGAGCTATGCAATGCGCAGATGGTATATTTTACTTGTGTGTTAGGATGAATGAGTTGAATAAATGTTCCTGTGAATGTGGGTATTGCACCGTGGGCCCATTAATTAATATTGCACCGTGGACCGATTTTAATTTTAATTTTAAAAGGACCCAGTAATGGCCTTTATAAACTGATTATTATTAGAGAAGAATATTTTAACAACTTTATAACAACTTAATCATTTTACAAATATAGAAACTGGAACGAAACTTGGTGATTGCCTCGTACCCTTAGAGACGATCATCAAATCATTGTTTCTCTAACGATGAGTTTTATCGACTATACATTTCTTCTGAGTAGTGGTCAAAAGTTACTTCTGACAATTTACCCATTATATGTAGTATTGGCAGTTGAATAAATGCAAGTGCGGTTTCGGAGATTATTAAGTTGCAACCCCATTTCTTGACTGAATTTCGGCTGAACTGCATAAAAATGACCCAGTTCCCAAGCTAGTTTATCTACAAAAAACCTATACATCGAAAAGCCTGCTAAAGTAAAGTCCATGCAGAATGAATTCAGTTAGAAAGCATGACTGTAAGATTCATGATTCATTACAAGCTGTATTGGATTCATTGAATCATGGAACACGTCTTCAAAAGCAATTATGGGACAATTTTGGATTCATTATGATTGACAATTTTTACCCAAATTTACTTTAGATTCATGGGAACACCACGTGACCAATTCTAACAGATCGAAATGTTTCATGTGTCGTGCGCGATTATCGTTGAAACTTTCTATACGTATACTGATGAAAGGCAACCTAATCTTCAATTTTTTCAAATTCGATTCAAACAAAGCAGTAACGATAGTGTTGTGGTGCACGATTACGCCTAGATTAATTATTTATATCAACACTCTAATTTATGAAAACCAAATTTAATTTAATTAGATTTTATCATGATGATTTGACCACAAATACATATAGATAAAATAAAAATTGCAATGCAGTTTTATGCATGGCATACAAAATGTGGTCAGTATCTGTTGTCTCGTTGAGTTGTTAGCACAATTATATAAAACTGTCAATAATTAATTCCGAATTTACATGTCTCGCAGATAGTGAAATATTCTATAAATTTTTACAAAGTTTTTTGTGATCTATAGAGTGCTGTGTACTACGTAACTATTGAAAATAATTTCAGTTAACTTATTTAATTTGATTCCGCAAATCGATTTGTGAAAATTAAATACTAAAAGTATACGATGACACCATCTGTGAAAAAAATACTTCACAAAGCGCTCGTTAAAAATTTCACCGATTATTCAAATGAGACGACCATCCATGGCGTTAAATATTTAAACAATCGGACACGTCTGCTACCGGATCGTATATTCTGGATTATTATTTTTATTCTGTCAACTTCATGTCTTGGCTATTTTGTTTATAAAATTGGTCGAATGTGGATGAATCATGAGGTCATGATAACCGATCGGAATAAACCAATTCAAATTTTTGAAATACCATTCCCGGCCATCACAATTTGTCCGCAAATTAAAACTAAACGGGACCAAATTGATTTTTCACAAATGGCCGATGTCATGAAACAATTTGCGAATTATTCGGATTTTATGAAAAGCGATTATGGAAAGAAATTTATGATGGCCTCGCAAGTATGTTGTGAATCTTTTTACGACTTAATTAAATGGTCGATAATTACAAGCGAGACCGATGATTATTTGACTGGTTTTTTCAATGATAGACATTTGGCTGGTTTGCTAACTGATTGGATAAACGTATTACATGATGTGAGATTATAAGTGAAATATTTATGTATTTTGTTAATAATTTTCTCCAATATTATTTTAGATGTCGCCTAATTTTAACGAAGTTTTTGAGAAATGTCAAATGTTGACGTGGAATGCAAATAATATGGGATACAAGGAGTACACTAAGTGTACAGAATTATTTTCTACGATTATAACGAACGAAGGAATTTGTTTTACGTTCAATACAATTCGTGATGTTTTACGGAAAAATTCATTGCAAATGGACTTCCAGTACCACAATATTACACAAAGCCGTAAAGGATGGGAACCTGAGAAAGGTTATAACAAAGCCAAAGCATATCCATTTAAAGGATTCATGGGAACCATGGCTAGGTTAGGATCCGGATTAAGATTGGTTTTGGGCGCGAATTTAACGGATAGAACTCCGGTTTGTTGGCCAAAAGACGTCGGCTATAAAATAACTTTACATTCACCATCCGCCTATCCACATATGTACAGTAATTATATTCTACTTGAATATGGTAAAGAATATGAAATAGCGGTGGAACCACAAACTATAGAGACTTCAGACGATTTGAGATCGGTTACGCCCGAGGAACGGCGTTGCTTTTTCAATGATGAACGAAAATTGAAATTTTATACGTTCTACAATGAAGAGAATTGCCGTCTCGAGTGTTATGCAAATTATACGGAGAATGTCAAAGGTGGAGTACCATTTTCATCACCGCGCAATTCAAACACAACCAATTATCGTCTACTATTCTTAAATGAGCATTATGAGTTACCTAATTATATCGAGCTTATGCGCGAGCACATGAAATTATACAACAGATCAAAGATACAGAACGATCTTTTCCTGATTTATCTTGCTGAAAATTTTAACTGCAATTGTTTGCCGGAATGCAATTCTATAAAGTATGGCTATAAAATTTTTAAATCGCATACCGTTTTTTCAAGAGAGCTAAACAATACCGTCGACATGAACGTCAAAAGTGCACACACGGCGGTCAGAATATTTTTCAATGAACCAACGTTTATTGGCCAGCAACGGGTACGCGTGTATACGTTCGAAACAATGATATCCGACTTTGGAGGACTATTGGGTTTATTCATGGGTGGTTCCTTGTTGAGTTTTTTTGAAATAATTTACTTCTTAACCATACGCATCTGTTTTAAACCCAAAGAGGATACAGCGACAAACTAATTGAATTACGTGTCATGTTTACAATGATTTGAAAATAAATTTAGATAATTGATTGTATGAAATATATTAAAACAGAGAACCTATTATGTTCAGCTTTTATTGGACAATACATCCGCTAACTTAAAATATTTGTGTTGGTATTTAATTTACAAGAGAAGGAAAATGGCGAAGTAATTGAAAATATCCTGAAGAGTTTCATCCCATCCCGAAAATTGCCACCATAGCTACTTTGACATTTTTCTGTGTTTGACTAGACTGTTGATGGTATTTTTGAGATATAATTGGGAATGGAAGAAACCCTCCAAGGTCTATATCCAAACTATATACTTTGATAATGAAGCGGACCGTGTTCCGTTTCGTAGAAAATGAATTGTTATGAATTGTAGAAATTTTCGTTGCGCAATGAATGCGATTTTAGAATGATGATTGATGAATATTCGCTCTTGTCGCGAACTCAAAATGTGAACTTTTACAGGAAAATAAAACAGTGTGATGGCTACCACTGATTTTGATGAAAGTTTTAAGACTGACTTATTTATTATACGTTTTAATGTACCTTGCCAATACAAGTTATAATCTGAGAGAGATTAAAAACAACAACAAAAACTTCTTAACAAATATTAATTGTTAATTTGAATTATCCTTATCCTTGAATTATTATCCTTCTCCCCCATCTTGAACACTTTGTGGTTCAACATTTACTGGCAGTGGATAGAGATTGACGATGGCTCGTTTGATTGTTCCAGTGGAAGTTTCCATTTGAGAGGTGGCAAAGTTGGATCCTTGATGATTTACAATTTTTCCCTCTGCGATGTTTCTATATGCTTGTTCTTCCAATAATATCGGTGTTGCAGTTGCTGCAAATAATCCAGTTGGCTACCTTGATCAGAATTGTTTGTATAAGAGGTTTACTAATTCCCAGCGTTTAGCATACTTTTGGTCATCATGGTTGTTTATGTTTGGCTCAGGTATAGCAGTTAACGGTCGACATACCAGGAAAAGACCAGGCGTTAATGTTTCCAAACTATCATCTGAGTAGGAGTACTGAAGGGACGCGAATTTAGTACAGCTTCCACTTGTTTTATCAATGTGTTAAACTCCTCATAAGTTAAGTTAGCGTTTACCATGGTGCGACGAATATGATATTTAGCTGATTTTACAATAGCTTCATAGATACCACTGAAATGTAAAGATCCAGGTGGTGAAAATTTCCAGGTAATATGATATTCTGTTGTGCATAATTTGAGCAGCTGTTGAAAATCTGCATCTTGAAACATCTTAAACAAATCTTGAAAATCAGAATTGGCGGCTACAAAGTTGGTCCCATTATCTGAGAACACATTTTTACATAGTCCTCTTGTAGCTATAAAATGACGAAATGCACTGATGAACGAAGCAGAAGTGAGATCTAAGGCCAATTCCAGATGCACGACTCTTGTAGCAAGACCTACAAAAAAATTCAAATATGTCATAGTCGGAATCTTTCCGCGTATGCGATAATGGATGAACAACGGTCCTGCATAATCTATACCAACGTTATAAAATGGTGGTGCATGGATTGACTCGTTCTGGTGGTATATCTGCCATGAGTTGTTCAGGAAATTTTGGTTTTACACGGCAACACATTACACATAACCTGTAAACTTTTTCACAAGCTGTTTTCCTGCAAGCTGCTAAAAGTGCTTGTGGACCAACGTGTAAGTGCTTTCTATGGATGAACCTCATTAGTGTGGTGGAAAAATAATGATTTCTTGGTAGTAATGCTGGATGCCGTGATCTATAAGAAATTACTTCGAATTTTAAGCGACCACCACCTCTAATTATGTGCTGTTGATCCATAAATAATGAAAGTGATTTTAGTAATGGATGTCGAACTTGAAAACCTGCAGGTTCTAGTAATCTCTTATATTCTATTAGAAAGCTGGTGGATTGAACCCGGCGTAGAATTGTATTCAAACTATTTTGTACTTCTTCCGCATTCAGAGGTCCAATTGTTCTTGAGTTTTTGAAACGGCAATTGTGGATGAAACGAAGTGCATAACCCATTGCATTTTGTATTGTCGCCAAAGAAATTTTACCATATATATTCAATCCAATTCAATACAATTTTCTATAGAACTTAAAAATTTGAATTTATTTGTGACTGATCATACTACTATTCATTTAACTTTAAAGTTAGCAAATAAAGCTAAAAGAGGTCGTATGTACGAACCGGTGCATCAAACGAAGATAAATTACAATGGCCTTTCTGAGGCTTTGTACTCTAGCGATTGGAGTGAAGTTTTTTCTTCGGTTGATCCCAATATAGCGTATTCATTTTTTATTGATAAATTTATTTTTAATCTTAATAAATTTAAAACAATTGTAAAAATTAAAAGGAGTCACTTTAAGCTCAAACCTTGGATGAGTGACTCGTTATTAAAATTGATTAATCATCGAAATCGTTTATCGAAAAAATTAGCAAAAAATCGAAATAATGATGTCCTCAAGAAAAAAGTTGAAATGCTGAATTCTAAGATTAAAATTTTGGTTCCACTCAGGAAAGAACGTTATTTTAAAAATAAGATAGAGGCAGCAACAGATATTAAATCAAAATGGAAAATTGTAAATAATGTATTAAATAACAAAACCAGTATAAATAGTATAACAGCAATAGATATTTGTGAAAATAATATTAAAACTGACCCAAAAGAAATTGCGAACGTATTTAATGACCATTTTATTAATATACCTAATGTGATTATAAATAAAAATCATGAAAATATTATTATTGAAGATGTTGTTAGAAATAACATGGTTTTGTCACGATACAGTAATCTAATTTTTTTCTTTTTTCCAATTAGTGAATCAGAGATACTGTCAGCAGTAAATGAATTGAAATATTCTAATTCTTGTGGAGTTGATGGGGTCCCAAATTCACTGGTAAAAAATGTTATTTTCAGTATTACCCATATTTTAGAATTTATTTTTAATCTATGTTTTGAAAAGGGTGTGTTTCCTAAGAAATTAAAAATTGGTATTGTTAAACCATTATATAAAAAGGACTCACGTATTGATCTTAACAATTATCGCCCAATTACTTTACTGAATACATTTTCGAAGATTTTGGAAAAAATTATTAAATTTAGATTGCTCAATTATTTTGAAGGAATACAATTTTTGGATAAGAGGCAGTTCGGTTTTATAAAACAATCATCGACTGAAAAAGCACTTATTTCATTTCTTAATCCTGTATATCATCATTTAAATGAAAATCTAAAAGTGTCCTCACTTTTTATTGATATTACAATATGCTTTTGAAACAGTCAACCATGCAATATTGTTAGATAAGTTATCACATATAGGTATCAGAGGCTCGGCACTTTCTCTTTTTCAGTCCTATCTACAAAATCGTGTGCAAACTGTTTGCATTAACAAAATATATAGCGATGAAAAGGTGATTAATGTTGGGGTTCCCCAAGGCTCTGTCCTAGGGCCATTACTTTTTTTGATCTATAATTGTAATTCGATCTTTGATCTTAAACTGCATGGTAGTCATGTTGCGTTTGCGGATGATATGGCGTTTCTATACTCCAGCTCAGATATGAATTCATTAAAATGTGCCGTGAAAGATGACATGAGTTTGCTAAAGAAATGGTTCTACGTACATGATATGGTTCTAAGCTGCAAATCCAAAATTATGTATTTCAATGTGAGTTGTGCCATCCATGATCCTAATCCAATATTTTTTCATTCACTGGCTTGCAATGAGTCTGATTGTAATACTCTTTGTGTACCTATTGAAAACGTAACATCATTCAAATATTTAGGTGTGAGCTTGGATTCCCAACTAAATTTTAAGGATCATATGGCCAACTTAAAAATAAAACTTAGGCAAACATTAAGAACGTTTTTTTACTTGAGAAATATATGTAGTTCGAAATTTTTAAGATGCCTTTATTATGCATTGTTTGATTCGCATCTTCAATATGGTATAACATGCTGTGGTGGTATTTACTTCACAAATATCAAACCGTTGATGACTATCCAAAAAGGAGTTTTAAAAATTATGAATTACTTACCAAGGACCACGCCATCTTTGCCTTTATTCGTGCATTTAAAAATCTTACCTCTACGCTACCTGTACGTTTTCAAAGTTCTAAAAATGTACTATGTGATGAGCGGGCATCGTCTAATTAATTTTCATATTTCTGAGCCGTATATGTTCCGGAACAAAAACAGAATTAAAACTCCGCAACCGTATAAAGAACATTTTAAGAAATTTTTCTCATACACTGCTCCGAAATTATATAGCCAAGTACCGACCGACATTGTGAACGCAAATACAATTACTAAATTTAGTAGATTATTAAAAGATTGGTTATTTACAATTAGCAACATTGAAATTTTATTTGAAACATTAATCTAATTTATCGTGTATGTATAAAACTGTATTGTATGATGTGTCGCTATTTATTACGCAAATGAATCGTTTTGCAAAATAAAAATTTGTTATTTTTTTTTTTATTTGTTATATTTTAAACTATGCTCGTATGTACATATATTAGCTTTAATTTTTTAATTATGTAACCTCTACTACCTTTAAGATTATTTTGTGATAAGTAGGTATAATGAATCGTGGCTCCATGACATTTGTATAAATAAGGAGTCCACTAAAATAGTTATTTTCTGTATTTTTATTTATTGTATGCAGGATTTTATTATTTAAATAGAAAATATACTGTTATTTATAAAAAAAAAAAAAAAAAAAAAAAAATCCAAATTATCATGGCCGAGTTCAGCGCTTGTAGTCACAACAGTAACGTTTTATTCTTCGATGACCTCAGTTAATTATGTAAGTTGTTCTGAATTATTTCAAGTCCCAATTGATGAATGAAGAAAATTAGGTCCAAACCACCAAAGTTTCGAATTTATTAATAATTCAGGAAAAGTCCCTCTTGAAATCAAATCGGCTGGGTTTAATTTTGACTCTTCGTGCAGCCATTTATTAGAATCGGATCTTGCTTGAATATCGGAAGATGGCGACTTAATCCAATGAAGAGTTATCATAGAATCCGTCCTGCAGTAATAGCATGCTTCAACCATGAAGTTTAAAATACTAAAAACCTTTTGCATGAGTTTGGCCAAAAGTTGTGCTGCACACAATTCAAGTCGAGGCAAAGTAATGTGCTTCAAAGGAGAAAACTGATATTTTGAACACATTAAATTAGCAGTGTAAGCTTCCTGACCTAAAAAAACGTACATAGATGGGGGCTACTTCTCGCTACCTAATTAAATAAATGACGTGGAATGTTTAAATGAACTAATTTTGCGAGTTCACCTAGAAATTTAGCCCAATAGGTATATGGTGTGACATTGGAATAGTTTCAACCCAGCTAACCTTCAAAGACCATAACTTTTGTAATAATAATTTACCCACTACCACTATTGGAGACACTAATCCAAGAGGGATTAGATTTTTCGTTTAGTGGCAGTTGAGGTAATTGCAGAATCTAAATTGACATTGACACGAAAATGGTCGGAAATTGAATGCCAGTACATCCCTAAAATTTTCATACCAGTTTTGTCATATTAGATATTGGGATTCACGATCGTCTTCTGGAATATCACTCAGAAGCTCCTGATTATTGCAACACCATTTACGCAAAGGTAATAAATTGGTACTATGCAAAATTGAAGTAACAGAAGTTCAACATAGCTGCTTGTTCTACGGCATCAGAACCAGTCAACAAGTCGTCCAAATAAAAATCATCACGAATTGCTGAACTGGCTGTAGGTTCACTAGATTGAGAATCGAGAGAAAGTTGTAATAAACAGCGTGTTGCTAGATATGGTGCCGAAAAAATACCATATGTGCTAGGCTTCAGTTTATATGTTTGGAGATGAATTGTATCGCCCAAAAATGTACTGGTATTGTTGGTCATTGGAGTGGAGTAGAATCTGCCTATACATCTTACATATTATGTCAGCAGTAAATGCATGGATGTGTGAACGAAATAGAAGAAGAACAGCCAGGCCGATTCATCAATAAATCATTAATAGAGTAATCGCTCGACGATTTTGCTGAGCCATCAAAAACGACTATCAGCTTAGTTGTTGATGAATCGGGTTTCATTACATAGTGGTGTGGTAAATAATAATTCGTAGATTCAACCTGTTTCACCACTTTCATATGATTAAGCGGTCGATGTTCCTTCATAAAAGAATTATATTGCAAACAAATTTCTGGATTGTTTTTAGTTAGAAATTTTCGCCTTGCTAAAAATGATGAATCACCTAGCAATTCTGGATTGTGAACGAAAGGAAGCTTAACGATAGATTTGCCATCGAGGTCTTTAGAGAAATTCTCTTGGAAATGTTTGTCACAATCGGACTTAAGTAATGATTCATCGTTAGTATATGGCATTCCTCTATGTTCCAAAATCGCTATAATATAGATGAATTGCGGTTCAGAGATGATGAAAGTGAAGTTCCTCCAGCTGCAACCCAATCAATATTGTATTTTGTAGGATAGGTAATTCATCACCTATAGTCTAATTTAACCAATTGATTGCAGTTTGATATAAATATCAGCTCCAAGAAGTAAGTCTACTTAATGAGGCTCCCAGAATGATGGATCGGCTGGACTGACATTGGAAGGAATTGACCATCTAGATGAATCAATTCGAACTGATGGCTGCATATCTGAAATTCTACTGAGTATATGAACGACATGTCTTGCAGAGAATTGATTTATACGTGACTGTATAGTAATTGTTGAAGCCTTTGATGACGAGGTAAAAGCACAAGCTACGCTCTTAATGTTCACATGTGAATATCGAGTTTTAACCCCTAAACGCTTAAAATGAATGAGTAATAAAGTTCAATTGTGAACCTGAATCGAATAATGCTCGAGCTATAATTGAATGGCCATCATCATGACGAATCTCAACCAATGCCGTAGCTGCGGAGCGGAGCCTTTAACTGAATTTTTGAGATATTGAAATTTGGTTAAATCGTTTAATTTGGGATTATTATGCACATGAATATCGAAAGATTCAATCAATCCTTTCCATTGAGTAATTTCACCAGTGAAAGTAACCAGCAAAACCTCTGGCAATTTCACAATGAATGAAAGCTCTTCATTTACGTCGAGAATGGGAATAACCTTCTTTTTAGCAAGATCCGCAATCTTATCTTCTAACGTTGGTCTTAAGTTATAATATGAACGATCTGTGGTGGTTTGTATTTTAGATTCCAATTGTGTTTCGTCTAACGATTCAAACAGAGTCCCATTTCTTTTAAATTTGTCATAATTCAATATAAGATCATTAAGCCGGAGCTGAATTTGAGACATTGGTGCTGTATCCAATTTAGCATCAACAAATTCTGACAATTCTTTTAAAAAATTCTCAAAATTTTTATTACACTGTGTGCATCGTTTTATTAGTGTTTCGTTAGACATATTGAAAGCCAGACAACTCAGAACAACAAAAAACGAACCACGAGGTATAACAGATATTTCAAGTTACATTTTGCGGTACTCACGAATTACTCCAAGTTATTAGATCATACCTGTGAACCTGTCGTTGTTGTCGCTGAAGCCAAATCGTTCCCACTTCTGTCTATTGTACACTATGTCCAAATGGAGCAAAAGCTTAGAACTATCTAGATATGCCGTTAAATTGTAAATATTTAATTTTGAGGAATAAAATATTGTGGCTATTTCTGTTTTCGGACAGTTTATGGCATTTTGGAGGTCAAAACACAAGACTGGAATGTCACCTTCTTTATTGTGAGATTTTGTTCCCTCATTCCTGTTTTAAGTTGGTAATGGTGCCCTTTATCCAAGCACATTTCATCAGGCTTTTCTGCTCGGCAATTTTGTATTTTTTTAATTGACCACATCTATTCAATTTTGAGCGAAAAAACCCAAATTCAAATTTCCTGCAAAATATGTGGCGATATAGGCTCTCCTTAACAGGCTTTGGATCGTTGGTATACTCTCGATACAACTCGTACATTTTGAATATATTCAAATTTGGTTCCAAATAATGCCGAACGACGTTGAGGTGTTTTCTTGGTGCCCCTTCCTCCTCAAAGCGTTGAACAGGCCCATAGTTATGTTTGGATGTGACAATACGATGGCTTGGACACGTTCTGCATGCGGATCCGAATCGAAATGTGCAGCGATCTCTGAAATGAGAGCCACAGGCCGAGAAAGAGGTCATTGGTGCCTCCTCGATGTAGTGAACGCGTTGGTCTCTACAATTGTCTGAGACAGTATGAAGACCAAGCGCAGGATCGAAACCGTTATAGTCAAATAGTTGACTGAGTAAAGGGGTCAATAATGGCCTTTATAAAATGATTACTATTAGAGAAACGTATTTTTGAAATAACTTAATCATTTTACAAATATAGTAAACTGGAACGAAACTTGGTCATTGCATGCACGCTTAGAGACTATCAAATCATTGCTTCTCTAACGATGAGTTTTATCGACTATCAATTTCTTCTGAATAGTGGCCAAAATTTACTTCTGACAATTTTACCCTTGGTGAATTGCAGTTGCGGTTTCGGAGATTATTAAGTTGCAACCCCATTTCGTGACTGAATTTCGGCTGAACTGCATAATAACGACTATGACCTAGTTCCCTAGATAGTTTGTCTACAACAAGCCTACTTCAAAAAGTCTGCTTAACAAATGTCAATGCAGAATTTATTCAGGTTAAAAGCAAAACTGTGAATATCATGATTCATTACAAGCTGTATTGGATTCATTGAATAATGGAACACGCAAATGGAAGCTAATGCTCCTCAAAAGTAATTATAGGATTAATTTTGGATTCATTATTATTGACAACGTTTAACCAAATATACTTTAGATTCATGGTAACACCATCGTATTTGAGATGGCACAATCAATTTCCCAACCCTTAGCCAATTCCAACAGATTAAAATGTATCCTTTATCGTGCGCGATTATCGTTGAATCATTTAATGATGATAGGCAATCTAATCTTCAATTTTCTCGAATTCGATTCAAACAAAGCAGTAGCGATAGTGTTGTGGTGCACGATTACGCCTAGATTAATTATTTATAGCAACACTTTAATTTAATGAAAACCAAATTTAATTTAATTAGATTTTATCATGATTCTTTGACCACACATACGAAGATAAAAAAAATTGCATTTTATATTTATGCATGCGGCATACAAAATATAGTTAGTATCTGTTGTCTGGTTGAGTTATTAGCACAACTATATAAAACTAATAATAATTAATTCCGAATTTACATGTCTCTCAAATAGTGAAATATTCTATAAATTTTAATTATTGCCTGTGCTGTGTGCAATACGTAACTATTGAAAATAATTTCAGTAAACTTATTTAATTTGATTCCGCAAATCGATTTGTGAAAATTAAGTATTAAAAGTGTGTATATGCGATGACACCATCTGTGAAAACAATAATTCCCAAAACGCTCGTTAAAAATTTCACCGACTATTCAAATGAGACGAGCATCCATGGCGTTAAATATTTAAACAATCGGACACGTCTGCTACCCGATCGTATATTCTGGATTATTATATTTATTCTGTCGACTTCATGTCTTGGCTATTTTGTTTATAAAATTGGTCGAACGTGGATGGATCATGCGGTCATGATAACCGATCGGAATGAACCAATCCAAATTTTTGAAATACCATATCCGGCAGTCACAATTTGTCCGCAAATTAAATTTAAACACATTGATTTTTCACAATTGCCCGATGTCATGAAACAATTTGCGAATTATTCGGATTTTATGAAAAGCGATTATGGAAAAATAATGTTGATGGCTTCGCAAGTATGTCGTGAATCATTTTTGGAATATACATGGTCGATAATTCCTAACGCGACCGATGATTATTTGGACAGTTATTTTCATAACGACTATCGAAGTTTGCCAACTGATTGGATAGGCGTACTACAAGATGTAAGATTATAAGTGAAATATTTATGTTTTTGTTCGTAACTTTCTCCATTATTATTTTAGATGTCGCCTAATTTTAACAAAGTTTTTGAGGAATGTGAAATAACGACGTGGGATTTTGAAATAATACCAAGCCGAATGTTCCAGTCGATCGTTAAATGTAACAAATTATTTTCTACGATTATAACGAATGAAGGAATTTGTTTTACGTTCAATACAATTCGTGATATTTTACGGGAGGATTCGTTGCAAACGGATTTCCAATACCACAATATTTCACAAAAACGTGATGGATGGGAACCTGAGAAAGGTTATAACAAAGCCAATGCATATCCATTTAAAGGAAACATGGGAACCGGTAATGTTGGTAAATCCGGATTAAAAATTCATTTGGCCGCAAATTTAACGGATACAACTGCGTTTTGTTGGCCAAAAGATATCGGCTATAAAATAACTTTACATTCACCATCCGTCTATCCGCAATTGTACGAACATTTCATTTCACTTGAATATGGTAAAGAATATGAAATAGCGGTGGTACCACAAACTATAGAGACTTCAGACGATTTGAGATCGGTTACGCCCGAGGAACGGCGTTGCTTTTTCAATGATGAACGAAAATTGAAATTTTATACGTTCTACAATGAAGAGAATTGCCGTCTCGAGTGTTATACAAATTTTATGGAGCTTTTGCATAATGCAGTACCATTTTCATCACCGCGCAATTCAAACACAACCAATTATCGTCTAAAAATCATAAATCAGCATTGGGAGTTACCTAATATTGCCAAGCTTGCGCGAGAATACATGATAAAACACCACCATTCAAAGGAACAGGTCCATAAATTTGATGACGAGGTTAAATATTTAAATTGCAATTGTTTGCCGGAATGCAATTCTATAAAGTACGGCTATAAAATTTTGAAATCGCATTCCATTTCTTCAGAAGAGCTAGACAATCCCTACGTCAATAATTCTTACACGGAGATCAGAATATTATTCAATGAACCAACGTTTATTGGTCAGCAACGGGTACGCGTGTATACGTTCGAAACAATGATATCCGACTTTGGAGGACTATTGGGTTTATTCATGGGTGGTTCTTTGCTGAGCTTTTTTGAAATAATTTACTTTTTAACCATACGCATCTGTTTTAAACACAAAGAGGATACAGCGACAAACGAATTGAATTACGTGTCATGTTCAAAATAATTTTAAAATAAATTTAGAAAATTGATTGTATGAAATATAGCATCATATCCAATATTTTAAATAAAATAATCAAATATATTAAAACAGAGAGCCTATAATATTCAGGTTTCATTGGGCAATAAATCCGCTAACTTAAAATATTTGTATTGGTATTTAATATAAAAGAGAAGGGAAATGGCGAAGTAATTGAAAATATCCTGAAGAGTTTCATCCCATCACAAAATACTTTGACATTTTTCTGTGTTTGACTATAGACTGTTGGGATCATTTTTATATTTCTCATATGGTATTTTTGAGATATAATTGGGAATGGACGAAACCTTTCCAGGTCTATATCCTCAACTACTATATACATCATTTTTCGATTCTTTTCTCTCGCGTGGTAGCTCCAGACAGCATTTTGCAGCCGCTAGCGATCAATGGTGTGTGGGGTTCCTTTTCTATTCCACGTGAGAGCTAGAACTGCTGTATTAATCATGAGTTAAAGCAGCACAAACTTTCACTATCCTCACAATAACACAATAGATATCACTTGTATGCACTAAAACTGCTTCCGCAGTAGAAGAGAGCTAACCTGTAAGTTAAGAATTAATTTCCGGCACATCGAAGAGCACAATATAATTAATTATAAAAATAAAATAAAAAACTACTATCATTATTTATGACCAAATAATTATAATCCGTGTGCGAAGAAAGTGCGGCGATGCTCAATATTGGCAATAAGGCTGTGTCGTCGAATAGAATCGAGAAACCAAAATATTTACGGTCATGTAGGGCTGTTCACTCTATATAGTCACTATAGTGCGTAGTTCCACAAATTAAAATATACAGATGAGTCAAGCAAGATTCACAAAAAAATGAAAAAATTCAGAAACGCCATTTATTGCAGCTGCATATTTTTTTGTACTATTTTTGTTACCCCATAGAATAGAAACAAACCACAACCATTTAGCGTAAATATAAATCAGAGTCATCTAGTATAAATATTAAATATGTACATATGTTACACAAAAGACAAAGAAACATAAATTGATACAAAATCTCAAACAAGTTACTTGCATAACATAACTTACATGCATAGCTACAAATTTTTTCTTGATTTTGTCAGTCGTATCTTTGAGTATATATAAATAGAGAAATCATGAGCAATTACAATGTTACCTCATTAGATAGCGTTACATACACGATTTTGAATGTTTTTTTAATTTTTTGTGCATAGTATATTTATATTTTGTAATATTTTGTTTTGAGTATCATTCGAACTTTATTTCTTTTCGCTCTATGTATATGTACACCAAAACAACAACAAAACAATTTAAAAACTAAGGTAGACGAATTAGATTTTGTTTTTTTTATCACACAGACAGGACCCGTGTGAATGTGCGATATCAGTGAGAGTGTTATGTATTTTGATTTTAAAATCTTTGGAAATTTAACTTCGGAACTATCTAGGATTTTCGAAATATACATTTAAATGTACGTTTTTGTAGAAAAATATAACAAGTAGTTAATTAAATGAAGTTTGCAAGTGAAACGATTTCACGCATATTCCAATGTTTATAGGTTATTCAGATCAAATTGAATGAATCTTTTATAAATTAATAGAAACCTTTTTCAAATAAAACGAGACCATTTCTAAATAGAATGAAACCGTTTTCAATTGGAATGAAACTTTATTCAATTAGAATGATACTAAGTACAAATCCATTGAAACCTTTTATATTAAGTTGATCGCCTTTGAATCTAACACTTGAGATTTATGAAGATTAATCTGTAATAAACAGTAACATAGCTGTTTTCAATAATTTAAAATTCGACAAAATTAATTTTTAATTGGTATTAACAATACAAGATTAACCCTTATGGATCTGATAGGAGAACTCATTTTTTCATTTGTTTTTCGCTATGTGCAGATTTTCAGTTGCTGATGGTTTTTACCATAAAAATGTATAAAAACCAAGACTTCTCCGTAATTAAAAACACAATAAAATTGTTGTATATTGTAATTTTGATTATTTTGTTATCATTGTTTTTGTTTTTGCAATTTGAACTGTTTACAAAATGCAGGGGACAATTTTTAAAATTTTTCGGCAAAACGAGCTAACAGATAGAGATAAAATTCAGCAAGAATATGATGAAAACGGAATTCTAAAATAATTTGAAGTAATGAAGTTCTGGAATATGGCCAATTAGGAAGGAACTTTGTTATTTCTTAACCGATTCTGACGACGTTTAGCATGTACGATGCAAGTGGAATTCTAAAATTATTTTTACAAGTTCTGGAATATGGTCAGTTAGAAAGAACTTTGTTAACCGGTTATAATAGAATTCTTAACCGGTTATAATGAAATTCGGCATGTTCGAAAGTACTCAGGTGTTTCTTAAAAGATTTCACATCGTCTTCATCATAATCGGTTAATAAATAACCAAGTTCCTTCATAATTTTCTTTATTCCACATCTTCTGCTAAATATCATTTTAGACACCCATTTTCATTTCACATTTCGAATTTCATCATAATCGGTTATGAAATAACCAAGTTCCTTTTTGACTGTCCATATTCCAGAACTCCATGTAAAAATCATTTAGATTCCTTTTGGCAGTGCACATTTCGAATTTCCCAAAAATCGACTAAGAAATTACACTGTTCTTTAGTGATTGGTGATATTCCAGAACTTCATGTATACAAATTATTTAATTTAATTATTATAATCCCAATTTCATCGTACATGATGAATTTCATCATAATCGGGTAAGAAATTACCAAGTTCCTTCATCGACTTATTGCAAAAATTATCTATAAAACCGTACCGACCGGTAAGTGTTAAACATAAAGGTTCATTATCAAACTCGAAGAGTCCGTAGATGGCACTGAATTCGCACTACCCCAATTTCTGTTCTCTCGTTGAACCCAATAAATTTCTGGCCATTGGTTTTATTTTTGAAAAGGCTTATTCAATTGGGTTCAACGTTCAACATGGTAGAGTACGGCGGTAGGAACCTTAAACCGTTTCCTGAGGTTTCTATTATATCCTTGATCTGCGCAGTTTTGTGGATTTGTGCATCATCCATTACAAAATAGAACTCAGTTCATTAATTTTGCAGCGAGTTCTTCAATAAATTTGCAAAATTTATTTGAATTAGAGTTTGAATTATAGAGGTAGAGGAGTTTGATTTATTTTGGAACGGATAATGCCCAAATCTATATCTCAGGAACTCATTTAAGGCACTAGTATCTACCACCGTACTCTTTCATGTTGAACTCAATTGAAAAAACCTTTTATAGACCGTGTTTATAATAAGAAAGTAAAGCGAAGTCGCCTTGGTTGGACATTCCAGGTAAAAAGAAAGAGAGGCTCTTTTATTAGAATAAAAAACATGTACCCGTCTTAATTGTTTAGTTAGTTTCCTTATTTCAAATCACAGTCTGCTTGCTGCGCTTCGTTGGAACTTGGAAGCAAATATAAAGAGATCGATTCTGGAATAATAAAATGCATGCTGTTTTCTTATTTACCTGCTTTCTAAATGAATTTATTTCGAAAAAGTTTGGTATATCCTACTCCTCAAACGACATTTCGAAAGCGTCATCTATTAAAACGAAACTCTAGCTATATTCATCTATTAAAAATGTACATATTTATACATCATTAAAATAATCATTTGCATAAAACGCTGTAGTTTAAAAGAGGTCATAGGATTTCTCAAGTGTGCCCAAATACCCTGTCCCTAGTACATACCTTTTAGAATTAGGCTGGGGTTACATTTGATATGAATTCTTACGAAAATTTCTTTTTATGAATTTGTACGAAATCATCAATCAAATCAAAGTAAACTAAAAGCTCGTCTAATTCGAACGAACCCTCTTAATTTGAACTGGATTTCAATAGCAACAAAATATTTTGTTTTTTAATCAGTTGTCGTTTGAATTATCGCAACACTTATGGCAGACATCTCCCATTCAAAATCGACTATGTACTGTGCATTCTGGAAACTAATTTGTCAAAAAACGCCAACAATTTGGTCAATAAATTGAGGAAAAAGAGAAATTGACCACTTCAAACAAAATGGAGCTTATTTATAGTTAATAAAAGTATTTCTAATTATAAAAGCTATGCCCTTTTTCGAGGGAGACATGACTGCAAAGGCTATATCCAAACTATTTACAGTAAAAAATGGATTTTGAAAAATCAAATTTGTGGAAGAAATGCGCTCTTTGTGGGACCGAAAACACAAACAGTACAACAGCAAGGGATGAAATAAAAATGATGGAGGAAATTTTTCTTAAATAAATTGAATAAATTGGATCCTTCTGCACAAAATCTGTATGTGAATTACAACATTTTCGGTTTATTTTAAATATTTTGCGGTGAGATGAATTCTCAAAATTTGTATCCAAATTTAATTAAAATTTGGAATATATTTTTTTAGATTTTGCAAATTTTTTTAAATAAAATCGAAATTAATTCCTTGTAAATATTTCGATTGATAAAATCTGCGCAGATCTCAAAACAAAGTTTTACTACATACAGTGCCAACAGTTCCCATTCTAATCTTCACCAAAATTCTGAAGTGTTGTTCATTATAACAGATTTGAGGCTTTAAACTCTTGCAGATTTGTGTATATAATTTTGTTTCTTAAATACAAAATTTGTTATTGCAGTAATTTATTATAACCAACAAGAAAAAGCAATCGCTCACCTTAGACGGAATAAAAAATTGGTACATAATAAAAAAATATTATTAAAAAACTGAAATAAAAACAAAATTTAAAAAACAAAAGAAATAACTTGTTTGTATGTTTGTAAGGTTAATTTGCTTTTGTTTTTTTCGTTTCATTCTACTATGTACAATTCTATAGTCGATTGTCGCGCTCTACAATTCGAGCGAGGTAACATTGTAACTTTTATTTTATTATGGTAATCACTCTATATATAAATACACAAAGGTCGTATTGAACTTGTTTTTGCTTTGTTTTTGTGTGTCGATGTGTGTATATACTCAATACCAACAATATTAGAATGTCTTCGTAATGAAGTTGATGATCTTGAATTTAAAGCCTCTATTCTATTGTGAAAAATTTACTGTCAGCAAAAACAAAATGGGATAAAAATATAGATTTGCTGGTAGTGCGAAAGAAACAAATACCATCATCAGCAAAATTTTACTGGAGAGAAAAATGTGTTTGTGTTAGTGTGTTGCCATAATTTATTATAGAAAAGTATCAGGCTTAAGACAGTATTCCATTGTGAAAAATTTACTGACAACATTTTTTTGTTACCATCACGAAAGGAGAAAGAAAAGAAAAAATTCCATTAGTGTGACAGAGATAGTAGTTTTTTTATTTTTTATATTATAGCAAAACTTTTATGGTTACGTCAAGGCTTGTACACGAGTTAGGAAATATTTGCTAGGAAATCATATCCGATCTCTCTCCCAATCAAATCAACTAAAATGACGAAAAACACGCCCCTTTTTCTCTTCTTTGAGTTGAAATATATTTAACTTTGAGCAAAAAACTCGCAGACGACCAACTTAATCACACAAAAATTCTCTTAATCACACAAAAATTCTCTCAGAGAGAGATCGGCTATGATTTCCTAGCAAATATTTTCTAACTCATGTGCAAGCCTTCAAAGAGAATAGATACTATCAATTACGTCAAAGAGAATAGGTATCTATTCTCTTTGGTTACGTTTTGACATCTTCTGTAACATAACCAAAAAATTTCATAATTTTTTTTATGTTTAGAGTGCGAACATAATTTTATTCATTTATTCATATGCTATTACATAATAAATAATTTATTGTAATATAATTATTAATAATAACAATAATAACTTATTATTATAACGTCTGAAATAGTAAAAAAAAAATCTACAGCAAAATAACATTTGACCATAAAAATAACCAAATAAAATTTACATGTGTGTGTGAAAAAAATTTCGTATCCGCACACAATTTTTATGTCGATGTGTATAAATGTTGCCATAAAAAATACTCAACTTGATACTTTACTATAATAAATTATGGCAACACACTAACACAAACACATTTTTCTCTCCAGTAAAATTTTGCTGATGATGGTATTTGTTCCTTTCGCACTAGCAGCAAATCTGTATTTTTATCCCATTTTGTTTTTGCTGACAGTAAATTTTTCACAATGGAATAGAGGCTTAAGTATCCATAAATTGAAAAATTAGGATTTCAAAACATATGATCGATGCAAAAATAAAAAAATTGTTTTCTGTTCAATCGAGCGATTATTTTGTATATAGGTACACTACTAGTCCATTTTGGTAGCTAATACTGCTAGTAATATTCATTTTATATTGGCGGTTGACGGTTGTTAAAGTAATTCAGGGTGGTCATTCTGTGGTGCTATCTCATATTAGGCGATTACAAAGTGGGGAAATTATAAATTGTCGTAGCTTACGTGGATGAATTGTGGATGAATAACGTCACGTCGCTTATTGATTGAATGAAAAAGACTACAATATTCTTCCGTCCTACTTTTACTAGTTTCAAAAACAAATATGAAAAATAGTTCAATCCCATTTTGGTAAAAAAAGTAATGGAGAGGTTGTGTGACTGTGTACAAGTGGATATATATGGATACACGCCATTATGGCTGTGTACTATTGGATTTATATGAAAACGTAATTTTTTTTCTCAGAAAATTATGACAAAAGTAATCTATTTATATTTTTTTTTTTATGTTAATTAGACTGGAATTATCTTTGGTGACGTCATTAAACAAATACATATGACAATTTTCAATTTTATCTTATTTAAAAGTATTTTTTTCCATAATTGGATAATATATATATATATATATATATATATATATATATATATATATATATATATATATATATATATATATATATATAAGTGGTAATTTTATTTTATATAATTTTATTTCCATATACATACATATATGTATATATTTATATATATATATATATATATATATATATATATATATATATATATATATATATATATATATATATATATATATATATATATATATAATATATATATATATATATATATATATATATATATATATATATATATATATATATATATATATATATATATATATATATATATATATATATATATAGTTATATAGTTATAAGTTGCTCCGTTGTTGTCGGGAGGGTTAAGGTTTAAATATAACTCATTTATTTAATTTCGTAGGTTTCAGTGAATTTATTTGATCAATACTTAATTATACAAAATTTACAAAAGTTATGAACCTTTTGGTTACGGAAAAATTAGAATTTATAGTGTTCATATTTCAAAATAATTAGTTTGATGAACTTTACTTTTTACTTTACTTAAATACAAATAATTTTAATGCTTAAATGCAATTAATTTTATTGTTTAAACACAATTTGCTTGGATATTTCCCGTCGATGCGGTTCTTCTTCGTTGTTGTTGCCTCGTATATATATATATATATATTGCAGATTGCACGTTGACGTAATTGATAATCGTGGAAATGGTGTTGTGTGGGGTGATGACACATAACTCCTTCCTTGTGAGACTGAAGTTGTCCTCGACTTCTTTGTTATCCCTATGGGTTTTTACTAATTTTGGAAGGATGAATCTTTTGAATATTTGTTTGTTTCTTCTGTGGATGAACAAAATAATTAGTATTATAATTATAACTATAATTATTGTGGATGCGACGATTGAATGTTGGTAGATTTGTATGTATTTACTATCGTTGCTTATTTTATCCATTTTGTGAATAGTTTGTTTAGCGAGTAATGGTAGATCTATGAATTCCTGTATTGTTATGTTTATGCTGATATTATCCAAAGGTTGTATTAAAGTTAACTTATGCTTGTGTTGATTTTTTGTATTTGAGTATCTTTTATTGTTTGCGGTGATTATACAATCCGAAAATTTGATTAATTTTATTCCTTTTATTCGTGCTTGTTCCAGATTGCACGTTGATGTAATTGATAATCGTTCTGGTGATGAGATGTAAAGATATCCGTCATCCAATTGCTTAACTTCTTCAGCTGGCTTTATGAATTGTGTGGTACAGCTTGTATTTTTATTGTTCAATAACTCTGGTATACAATGTCCGATTATTGGGTGGATTTGTTGTTTTTCGCACATGAAAGTTTGCTCGATTGTTGGGCAAAGGTTATTAATTATCATATAATTATTGGAGTTTAGGATAAGATAGTTATAAGGTTGGTTAATAATTTGATTGTTAACTGGATAGGTTTGGATTTTATACATGTTAAATGTTTCGTTAGTGAATTGTGGGATCTCTACAATTATTACTAGATCAGTAACATTGTAAAATGCTTTTATCTTTAGAAGAGAATAAATTTGTTCTTCCGAATTAATTTTTACGTTATCTTTATCGAATTCTGAAGTTACATATTCCATTTCTTCGTTATCAAGTATGTGTCTACTAATAATATTAATTTTGGAAAAAGTTAAAATTTCGCGGACTTCATCTATTTGATCCTGAACTATGTCTATCTGGTCGTATAATTCCAAAAATAGTTGGTCTAAAAGTCTTCCTTCTATTGCATTTTTACTAGATACGAATGCCGATTTTATCCATTCGTTCATGTTAATAGTTAAATTGTTAATGTGTTTTGTTAATAATTCGTTCTTGAAGTTCCGCAATGTATTTTGCTACTTGCTGATACTTTTTTCGAATTGTTTCTAGAAATTCTTCCGATTGTTCTGGAATTTTTTCTGGAATATTTTTTATAATTATATGCCCTTTGTATAATTCGAATGGTGTAAGATTCGTTGCACTGTGGATTGAATTATTATAAGCAAAGGTTGCCTCATCCATTAATTCGTAGATTGGCATATCTTTATTTTCGCTATGAATGATCCTTGTTAACTCCGTTAAGGTGTTATGGACTCGCTCTATAGGACTATTTCCTGTAGATGACTAAGCTGTGGTGGTATGCAATTTTATATTGTGCATATCCATAAAATTATTGAAAGTTTCCGAGTTGAATTCCGTCGCTGAATCTATTGTGATTTGCTTTGGGATTCCTTCTCTAGAAAAAAATTTTCTAAACATTCGGATTATGGTTTGAGATTTCCGATTAGGTAATTCGAAAATGGAGAGAAATTTGGAAAATTTATCCATAATCGTAAGGAATGTTTTAGATCTCAACACAAATGTATCGCAATGGAGTATTTCCATCGGTCCGTTTGGTGTTGAGGAAATTTGAAATTTCAGATTAACAGGTTTGCGCTCATATTTATTGAGTTTACAAACTTCGCAATTATTCACAAATGTAGTGATTTTTTGCTTTAAATTGGGAAAAAAAATAAAGTTTCTTTATTTTTTCAAAATTCTCATTTATACCTCTATGATATGGTACATGAGTGGTTTTGATTATTTCATGTTGTTTCTCACAGTCCGTGATATCTTCTAGTGATATTTTGGATCTGACTAGTTTAAGATTCGGATTTTGTTTGAAATAATCGTTAAACATTTTAAATGTTTCATCGTCAGTTTTTATTACTGACATGGTATTACTGAGATATTTTCTAGCTAAATACTTGATATCATCGGGTGTGTATTCTCTTTTTTTGATAGTGTATTGTTTGTATTTGCTAAATTTAATTTTGAATTTTTCATTCAACGTTTGGAAATCCTCGTCGACTAGTATTTCGATTTGACGTTTGAAATTATTCATTGGTGTTAGTGTCTCAGGGATATTTTTTGTTATATTACTGGGTTCACTAATATCCAGAGTTTCGAAATTTTCCATGAGTTCGATCATGTTTATTTCATGTGTGTTGTTTTTTTATGTCTTTGCTGACTTTTGTACTTAGTGAATTTCCTGTTGGTTTAGAATATTCTTTTAAATTTATTTGTTTTATTGAATCTATTTAGATTAGCCAGATCTATTTTAGATTCATTATTTGTGATGGAACTTTGTTCCTGGGACGTATGAAAATTAATTTCATGATATTGGTTCAATTCTTCGACAATTATTGGTTGAATTAAGAAAATTTCTTTTTTATTACTTGATTGATTGATTATCTCTACATATGCTAAGTTTGGTGAGTGAGTTTTGTATATTCTTTCTTGGATATAAACTTCCTCTTGTATTTTTATTGGTTTCATGTAGAATTCACCGTTTTTGATTGAAACTGGTACACTTATTATTATTTTTTCTCGAGAGTTTAAGAATAATGGTTTTATACATGACTGTATTCTGTCGTGTAATGTTAATGAGAAATTTGGACCTTTTAATTGTTTTGTTTTTAATAGAACGTTAGCGTTAAGCTTTGTTAAATTTTCATAGCCTATTAGACCATCATAGAATTTGTGGAATTTTAGTATAAATAATTCTATCGGCTGGTTGAATTCGTTGAATTTTATGATTGTTTTCTCGTTAAGAGCAGTGGAATTGAACAGACTGGTTATTTTTAAATCAGTTGGTGTTCGAAATTTTTCGTTTACGTGATCAGGGCTGATGTAAGATTTATCGGCTCCTGTATCGATAAGGAATTTGAGAATTTTGCTGTCGCTTGACAAGGTTATAAATGGTAATTTAGATATGTTTTCTATATTGAATATAGTTGTTTGTTTTCCGAGGCTATTAGTTAAAAATTTCGTCATTGATATCTGTCTCAATGTTAAAATGTTCGGTTTTGATTTCTCTTTTCTTCTGAGTACTATCGTTAGTTTCTTCATTAGTTTTCGGTGATTTGTTATTAACGTAATTATATTGAAAATTTTTCTTATTATTAGGAGTGTAATTTGGTTTATAGTTAGAGCTGTAATATTTATTGTTACTTGATGTGTAATTGTTGGCATTATAATTTGCCGTAGTTCTATTTGATTCTTGTTTGATTTTGTTGTTGTTGGTGTAGCTACTAGTCGGTTGGTTGTTATATTTTAATTTGTTAATATTTTGTTCCTTGGTAATAAAATCAAATGCTTCTATGAGGTTTTTAGGTTGCATTGATCTAATTCTGCCTCCTAGAGGTTCTTTTAGACCCGCAGTTAGAATTATTAAACCGATTTGATTGTAGTGGTTTATTTGGTGTTTGATAATTTCTTGATTATCATTATGAAGTTTGACTTGGTTAATTAATAAGGTTAACAAATTTTGAATTTTATCGAACAAACTTTGCGGTGATAAATTATTTCTGATAAGACTAAAGAGTTCAAACTGCAAGTTGTACTCATCTCTGCTATCAGCATATTTATTCACTAAATGTTCTTTGATTTGTTTCCAATTTTTCGTATCTACATTATGTGTTATTAGAGAATTACTAGCTATACCGGTAATTTTATTTCTAATATTAGATATTATGACTTTGTAGTGTTCTGATTCTTTGTCTAAATTTCGACAAATGTGAATCGTATTATCTACTGAGTCTAAGAATCTTACTAAATCTGTCTTACTACCATCGTAGGGTAAAATATGATTAGTAATTTTATCTACGTTAAAAATTTCTAGAATTTCGTTTATATTTGCCATTTTCGGTTCGGGTTTTTTATTTAGAAATTGTTGGTTTATTAATTCAATATTTTCGTTAGTTCTCTTATGTTGAATTAATTTTTCCCCTAACTTAAATATTAAAGGTTCTTTGTTGTCGGTAGTTCCTAATATTTCTTGACTTGGTTTTAATTCTAGTTCTTTTTTAATTATTTTCCCTTGTTTCTTTTCTAACTTAATTTTTTCTAAAACTCCTGATATTTTATTTGAATCGTCTTCAAATTGTTGCTTAGTTTTTATTTTGTCGATTTGTTTAGAATTTTCTCCCATTAAATTATTAATTAATATCTTACTAGTCACTATTAACCACTAATTTTGGATCACGTCATCACAGAATTCGATATGATTTCGCGATATGCGGTCTATACTTTTATAGCCGTTTGCACTTTATCTGTAGATGTTGTTGGGCCATTGTGCTCTAATATCACTATACGATTAGACTTTTATATTTTAATAAAGGAAACACTTATATTTAAAAAACGTTTTTATTATTAATTTTTAGACTAGTTTTTCTTTCTTTATGTGATATTTTGAAATTTTTTTAAAAATTTTTTATGTTTTTAAAAAAGGACTAGTTTTGTCAACTTTATACTATTCTAATTTTAATTTGGTGTATCTGGTCTATTTATACTATTTTCGGTTATTCTGCATATACGACATCATCGTATCCAGAATAACCGAAAATAGTATAAATAGACCAGATACACCAAATTAAAATTAGAATAGTATAAAGTTGACAAAGCGCGACATGCGCGAAACTAGTCCTTTTTTAAAAACATAAAAAATTTTTAAAAAAATTTCAAAATATCACATAAAGAAAGAAAAACTAGTCTAAAAATTAATAATAAAAACGTTTTTTAAATATAAGTGTTTCCTTTATTAAAATATAAAAGTCTTATCTGTAGAGTTGTATACAGATAACTTGCGATTTTCGAGTAGGTAAATTATATACACTCACGAAAATAAAAATGTTTTACAAGTTTTTTAATCTTGGGTTCTAATAACTTTTATTTCCCACAATTATTAGTATGGGGTTGGAGATAGAATGGATTAATTATATGAAAAAAAAATATGTTACCTTATTGCCAGAATAATCGTGTATATTCTCATGTCGTCTTCAGCACTTTTATTTTTTTTTTGTTAATGTTCTCTCACTTTGTATTATGAATTTAAGCGCTTGCCTCTGGTGGGGGCTGTGACCTTAAATTTTCTTTAATAATTTATTTTTTGATTGATTTAAATTTTCACTAATATATTTTTTTTTTTTTTTTATTGATT
The DNA here is from genome assembly GCA_951394425.1 of Tipula unca. Classification (NCBI taxonomy): domain Eukaryota; kingdom Metazoa; phylum Arthropoda; class Insecta; order Diptera; family Tipulidae; genus Tipula; species Tipula unca. The sequence goes on along the minus strand of OX596380.1, from coordinate 172,973,819 downwards.
TTCACTAATAATATTTTTGATTGATTTTCACTTTCACGTTCAACTGCGCCAGTTATAAGTTGCTCCGTTGTGGTCGGGAGGGTTAAGGTTTAAATATAACTCATTTATTTAATTTCGTAGGTTTCAGTGAATTTTATTTTTTGATCAATACTTAACTATACAAAATTTACAAAAGTTATGAACCTTTTGGTTACAGAAAAATTAGTATTTATAGTGTTCATATTTCAAAATAATTAGTTTGATGAACTTTACTTTTTACTTTACTTAAATACAAATAATTTTATTGCTTAAATTCAATTAATTTTATTGCTTAAACACAATTTGCATGGACATCGATATTTCCCGTCGATGCGGTTCTTTTGCGTTGTTGTTGCCTCGTGGAAATGGTGTTGTGTGGAGTGATGACACATAACTATATATATATATATATATATATATATGTATATAGTTATGTGACATAATTTGGTTTTCTGTATATAGAAAAATAAAATTAATAAAAATAAAATTTTAACAAAAAAGAAAAAATGTATTTATAATTTTTTAATAAAACTTAATTTTATTTTAAAATTTTTGAATATTTAATTCAAAAATTAAAAAATAAAATTAAGTTTTATTAAAAAAATTATTTTCATAGTAATTTCACTACCATGAATAGCACTCGATAAAAAATGTTCATATCTCTTGATTTGAGGTTAGAAATAAACGACAAAATACCACAAAATTCATCCAACTTCCCCATAAAATTTATTTCGCAGGGTTGAATTTGTAGACTTTCCCCTTACTATAATATCGCCAAAAAAAGTCTCCAACTGTGAAATAAACGTGCGAGATAGCACCACAGAATGACCACCCAGAACTCATCACCCATTATAAATATTTTTACAGAATTAATCCAAAAATATTTCGATAATGTATCTATAATTGACTTTATATCTGAAACGAATAAATTCAAAGAGTTTTCTGACTAAAATGTGATTTCAGCTCATAAATTGATTAAAAATAGCTTACAATTACAAACCGTCACATATGTATGGAATTCGAACTAGTTTATGACGAAACTCAAGGGATGGACATTTTTAGTCGTTATATGGAAGAAATGTTACATCTAGAGTTGACTATATCGAGACCTTAAAATCACAAGTTCATTATGTATATCCAAAAATTAAAAAAAAACTCCGTTAATTAATAAGGAGATATAGGAGCAAAATGACGTGTGTTTTAGTTTGATTTCGACGTTGTTATAATGAAGTAAAATTAAGAATAAAGTGTGATTGGCGGATTGTTTTTGTGGTTATACGTAATATCGAGGTTCGCTAATATGAGAACATTTTACATACATTTTAGTTCTCGGGCTCGAGGCTTATAATTATTATAAAATTCTTATATAACAAGACATTCATTATAACCCGATTTTGTATATCCAAGTTCCGACTGTGTATATAAAAATATTTAAACGTCCAACATTTCAAAGAATAATAAATGTTAAATTTAATTTATTGTTTGTTACGCCACAGTCACATAGACCCAACTGTTCAACGAATATACGGAACATATTAAATTTGACAAACACGATTTGCCGAATTTCATGTTGTTGCGAATAGTGAGGGATAGCCAACGTTGGCCGAAGTAGTTTTTTATTTGTCGCTAATTGTAGTTTTTTTATATAGTTTCAAAAATTCCGCTATACTAATGTAATGAGAGCATGGTATTTTTAAACTTACTTCAAAAGAAATAAATCACAACAATTATTAAAACATTATATGAACCAATTTGCGTAATAGCTTATCGCCTTATATTGATCATTATTAAAACTATTCTAAGTAGCGTGGTCGTATCGCCTTGAAGTTATCCCACTCTTACATTCTAGGAAAATTTAAAATTACCTCTAACAACACAAGCGTAAAAAATCTAAAAAATTTAAAATGTTGCATCCGGATATTATTACACAGTTCACAGTTGGCTATTCTTAAGATTTTTTTTATATTTTTGTACAGTTCACTTTTCACAGACTTTTACAAAGTATACAGTAGGTACAAAAATACTGATGTAAAATTTATTCAGTTATATATTAAAAATGAATTCCGACCAAGCCGTTGAATTGACGCCTATTTTCTCATTGAGAAACCTGTTGGTCACTACTATACACCAGCAATTATAATTTTTTATCACCGGTATATAAAACAAGTAGCACATGGTATACATTCCCAAGTGTCGCATTAATTTTTAAAAAAATGTAAGTGTTTTATGCAGTAGCAGCCCGTCAAATGTATTGGAATAGTCGAAGTAGTTCGCACCTTCAAAAAATTTGGACACAACTTACTTATCTACACTTTGCAGTTAAAAATAAATTACTAAGGATTATGTGACTTTGTAGACCTACTGTATTTATTTTATATATAAAATACATATTGAGTACATGATTCGATATTTTATTCTGTTTTTTTTTATATTTTCAAAATGTTCCTTTTGATTTTTTGGAAGGGACTATTTTAGTTAATTCGCGATTAAATTATACCTACATATAATACGTGTAGTGTTTTACTTGCATTGATAACTTGTATAATTTAATTTGCAAATTTTAATTTGATTACATCACACATTTCTTTAGCCATGCTACGTTGTATTTGTGGGTTTAGTTGTAAGAATTTGTGGAAATTTAATTGGAAAATGAATTCCGATTCGCGTAAATGTGGAATAAAGTGTGCAGTTTCAGGATGCAAATCTTCTAGCCGACAGAATTTACAATTATTAAGATTAAAAACCCAAAGTATAATGAATGGGTCTCAAATTGTAGTTTACAAAACCACGACTTGAAATTTATTAAAATATGTGAAAAACATTTTGAACCACATTGCTTTTCAACGGGTAAATTAAAACGAAATTCCATTCCTACAATTTTTGTGGCAACAAATGAGATTAATTTAGCTGCTGATACTTCTGCTGGCATTGCTGTTAGTAATTTTGAAAGTGATGAAGAAATTTCTAGTAGTTCATCAATGGTAGCGATTTTATCGTGCCAAGACGAAAATAATTCATGTGAGGAACCAAATGATGACGATAACTGGTTAAGTCTCATTAAACCTATAAAAACTTATAGCCGTTCCGAAGCCACATTACAATCCGATATTAATTTTATACAAAGCCAAGATAATTCGTTTGGTTTTGCACGAATAAGACAAATTAATCGTTCAATTTTTAATAATGACGAGAACTCCACAAAGTGTGGAAATTGTATTAAAAATATAAAAAATGAAGCGTTTTATCGTCTGAAATATTTTAAAGTATTAAATATATTAGAGTGTAAAAATAAAAAAATTTTAGGATTAAACCAAAAATGCAGAAATTATGAACAAAAACTGAAGCGTAATAAAAAAAAATGTTTAATGCGTCATAAACCATTCGGAAATATTAAAAATCATATCGATATGTTAAACATTAATGAAAATACAAAACAATTAAGCAAAATTTTAAACAAAAAAGTGGCCTGATGAACAACGAGCTATTGCTCAAAACATATATTACCGGTCTTCCGGAATGTACAAATATTTAAGGGAGAGTTTAAAATTGAATTTACCTTCCAAATCCAAATCTTCCACTCATCAGATGGCAACCGATTAAATATCTTTTGTTACGGCTGCATAGAAATCGTATTTTTGTAAATTGTATCAGCTGATACTATTTTCGGAATTCCTGAGTACGTTAATTTATTTTGTCTAAAATAGGGTCAATGAACTCTAAAAAAATTTGTACATAGTACATCTCTTTGTACATAAATGAGTCATCATAAGTACAGTGGTAATAACATTTGTTTGGTGGTATAGTGACTAAAGTGTTTATATCATGTATACATAACTTATATATATACCAATACATATTTTAATTTTATTTGTGTGCAATTTTGGAAAGACTGAACAAGTGAAACAAACAATAAATAATATCTCGTAGTATAGGTGATCATTATATGTAATCGACAATAATTATGCATATAGTATGTTGGTATATAGGTTCTATGTACTTGACTATGCAGTCAAGACTATTTGTATATAAAAACATTCGTTTCATCTGAGGTTTCCGCAAGTGCACATCACGATTATACAAATTAAATATTTTTATAGACTCATAGTCGCAGTGGTGTAACATAACTGGGGCGCATGTTGGCATTAAAATTAAAGTCCTCCATCATAAATAAAACCAACATACTTACATAGTTTTATATATTTTCTTTTTCTTTTCAATTTCGGTAAGTGATACGAGTTATTTCTCTTAAAGCATACAATTGCTTCAACCACTTTCCCTTTAAATTATTTTCGCTGTAGGCATATTGTAGTACCACATTAAATAAAAGGAGAAGGTCCATTTAAGAAAAATTGATTAATTTCTATCCAAGCCGGTATAATCAATAAACGGAGCCTCATCCAAGGCTGCCAGTGAATTATAATAGGGAGGACTACCTTCTATCATCTCATCTTTGTGGCCGGATACAACCATACCGAATTTACCTGCATGATAGTGCGTGTGTTCTTTTTTTGGTGTTTACGTGATAATAGTGAGCACTAGTTATACAACAAAAAGTTTTATAAAAAGGTTTTTTTAGAAAGTTCTTGTTTTCGATTAAAGCAAAATATAAAAAAAAAAAAAAAAATTAAAGAAATAGAAAATATAAGAAAAATATATATATATGTATATATATATAAAAATATTGTAGCATCTAGTGGCAAGTGTTATTTAAAGTTAAATCAGTGTAGGGAGTATACATTTAATAATATTAAATTTTCAGTCACCCCAGTAACACCTCGGAGTACTCTAAGGAAATTTGGGATTGGTGAGTTATTTTTTCCTTTGTTTATATACATAGTGCTCCCAACATTGTTTTTGTTGTTCTGTTCTTTACCAATAACACTGCCGAAATAAACTTAATAAGCTTTATTATTTAAATCATAAGTTTTATTCTTATATATGATATATATATGTATATATATATATAGAGAGTGCAAATTATAAAAAAGATATGTTAAATTAATTGATTTCTTTTTATGGGATGATGATATTGGGATATGGGAGTGCTGATGCTCATTTTACGTTTAAAGATCACGTGTAAAAAAAATAATTTGTTGGATCTTTTCTTTTAATTAACGGCGGCTAATAACTCTCCCAAACCAACTGTAGACTACCTAAAATATTATAATAAAATACACGTGCAAGCCGTCGTATAGATCCGTAACAAAATGGCGCCCGAGCAGGGACATGAAATGAGGAAGTGTAATCAGAATAGTCCCGATATTAATTTTAATTTGTTACATCACATGATGTTTTAACACATGTGGATTGAATTTGTTAAAATGAAATTTCGCAGCTGTGTTGAAGCGGAATAATGGTGGTGCCGTAAAAATATAAGAAGCGTTGATTACTTTGTTGTTTTTATTTTTATTCCGCGGTAATCCTAAGAAGATATCCATGCAGCTTCTCTGCTTAGCACGAGTGACCCAAAAGAACCGCTTAGATTTATACCTAGTGTATTTTTTTTTTGTGATTTTTTTGGCGATTCACTTTTTTTTTATTTTTTTTTTTACATATGCATATCTTTTGTTTTAGCTTTCAATTACAGTTAATACTTATCCTAATAAGTTACTTGTACTTGTTTCGTAACAAATTTAGAATCAAAATTCCACAACCCAATAAAGAACATTTTAAGAAATTTTTCGCATACACTGCTCCCAAGTTATTTAGTCAACTACCATCCAATATTATCAATGCAAAAACTTTGAATGAATTTTGTCGTTTATTAAAAGATTGGCTATTTTCTTTAAATGATATTGAAATTTTATTTGGAACCCAAATTTAATTTATAAAAATGTCTTGTATAAAATGTTTCAGTTTCGTTATATTAACCGAATGGTTTTGCTCAGTTTTATTATTTACTTCATAATATTATTAATCAGGAATCTTCCTTGTTGATTGTAATATCTCAAACAATGCTCGTATGTATTTACAAAAAAAAAATATATTTTTTTGTTTTTTGAATTTTTAGAATAATAACGGATTGTGTAATACCGTAACTACTGTGATTTAATTTTAATGTTTGAATCGTGACTCCATGTCATTTATTTTAAATAAGGAGTCACTTAAAAAAAAAAAAAAAAAAAAAAAAAAAAATAAATAAATCTGGAATTATCTTGGAGTGTGTATTGAATACGGTGGAGGAGCCAATTGTCGATACACGATGATTTCGTGGTTTCCAATTAAGCTACTCTATATCGATTTTCTGCACAGGTATTCTGACTTAATTTTAAATTTATCATGTTTCATTAGTTAATGTTTGTAATTGGATGTAATGATTGACTTATCTACATAAATTCAAAGATTGAGTGCCCAGTGATACTGTCGGTTTAAATCTCTTTGCATTATGTATGTTACATCTCATTGAGTTACCAATTGCAATCAATATCATTTCAATTCTATAGACTAATGCATCTAATATAAAGTATCAGCATTCGATTTACATTCCTTAATATCATCATCTACAATTTAATACAAGGTTTCTATTGTACTTCTTTATAAATATTTTTGTTATTAGTGTAATAATTCGTTCCGTTTGTTATTTTTTGATATTAATTTATTCTTTAGATCATATATACACACATTATCATACAGTTCCTTATTTCTATAAATAACTTTCTATGATTAAAGTTAATATACTAGTATATTGAATATTCTTTAAATTTATTGTGGATAGGTTAAGGGTTCATTTATTTCTGTATATATATATATATTCCGATAAAGGAGTCTAACTCATTCACGATTTAATTGTTTATAAATTCTTAAATATATTGGTTGCAAATTTCACAATAAAAAATGGATGTAGATATATACCTTAAACAATTATCAACTCCTGAACTGGAGGTTGAATATATTGTAAGGGGTTTATCTAGTAAGGCAACTGATGCGCGAGTGTTTTTAATGAATACTTATTCAGCAGAACAGTTAGACAAAACCATTAAACCTAAGGGTACACACGTGAAAGAAAACCCAGAAATAGAGATAGATATATGTCGAAGCAAGTATGACGAACTTTCAAGGGCTTCCCAAGAGCAACCGATGCCACCTCCAAAAGACTTCGTTACTATTGCTTATGCCAAAATAATTCATTATAAGGATCGAACTAACCGATTAATAAACACGTTTGGGGAAACCCCGTTGCTCACAAACCTCTTTAGTAACTGGCGACGAGCCTTCAACTTATACCACAAGTTGTGGACCGATTATCAAGGAGCTGAACCACAAACTCTTTTACATCAACCGGCTGAAACACATTTTTTTTTTTTTTTTTTAAATTTTGCCAATGGCTTTATTCTTGAATCTTTCTACAAAAGAAACTAACAAGAAGTATTCAAATCTTAAGCTAAAATTATTACATATTTTAAGTCTTAACCAATGTTAATACTTGTTATTGTGCTCACTATTTACTTAATTTAGATTACATTTATATGTAAAACCTAAACGTTTAATATATTTACAGGTTCATCAGTCCAAGTGGATCTGCTCTTTTAAGTCGCCTAAATCGCGGCTGGTTTAATATATACCTGGCCAATTCATTGGGATGTGTCTCTAGTTTTGAGTAATATTTCGAACTGAATTCTTTAATGGTTTCTTTGATAGTTTTAATTCCAAGATCATCGTGTATATTACTATTTCGAATGTACCACGGAGCATTGGTAATACTACGAAGTATTTTTGCTTGGGTTCGTTGCAGGAGTTCTCTGTTTGACGCGCTGGTGGATCCCCATAACTGAATACCATATGTCCTTATGGGTTTGATTATCACTTTGTACAATAAAACTTTATTGGCTAATGACAGCTGAGATTTTCTTCCCATCAACCAATACATTTTGGAAAATTTTATTTTTATTTGTTTGCGCTTTGCTTCAATATGATGTTTCCACGTTAGCCTTCTATCCAGGTGCATTCCTAAGTATTTGACCTTGGTTTGTTGAGGAATATTTATATTGTTTAATTCCACTGGTGGGCAAGTGCGTTTGTTTAGCGTGAATGTGACGTGAGTTGATTTGTTTTCGTTCACTTTTATGCGCCATGTCTTCAGCCAGTTCTCGATTTTGTTTAGATGATTCTGTAATTCCTTTGAGGCAGTTTCGGGATTACCGTGTGACACCAGGACGGCCGTATCATCGGCAAAGGTTGATATGACTACCTTGTTGGTTACAGGTAAGTCAGCTGTGTACAGCAAGTATAATATTGGACCTAGAACGCTGCCTTGTGGAACACCTGCGTTGATATCATTTAAACAAGTAGTTGCATTATTTTGTTTAACCATGTACTTACTGCCTTTGAAGGAGATAGTTTCCCAGAACTGAGTGAAATTTCTTCGGTAGAAGTCCTTTAATTTTGTATATTAGCCCATCATGCCAAACTTTATCAAAGGCTTGTGCAATGTCCAGAAGGCAGCAGAACAATATTACTTTTCCTCAAAGGTGTTTTTGATTGCATTTACGATTCTGTGTACTTGTTCTGTGGTACCATGTTGGTTTCGGAACCCAAATTGATGGTCTGGAATAATATGCCGTTCTTCTAATACTGGTTTCAATTTCGTTAGTAACATTTTTTCAAATAGTTTTGAGATTGTAGGCAGCATGCTTATTGGACGATATGATGAAATATGAGTTTCATTTTTTCCAGCTTTATGTATCATTGTGATCAAAGATATCTTCCATTTTTGAGGAATATAACCAGTCCGCATGATTGCGTTGAATATGAATGTTATTAGTTTTATGCATTTGTCTGGCAATTCCCTTATCATTTTTCCAGTAATAAAATCATGCTCTGGTACCTTTTTTGGACTTATACAATTTTTAATTGTATTCTTAACTTTCTTCCACTTATATTGTATGGGTTTGAAGAACAAACCATCATCCATTTGGTCGGGTAACACGAAGTTATTAGTTTCTTCGTGTGGTGCGAATACTGTTGTTAGATGAGCAGCGAAAGCATTGGCTTTTTCTTCATCGCTTCTCGCCCAGTTTCCAGTTGGTAGTCTAATCGGGTGATTCGAGTTTGTTGGCCTTTTTAACTTTTTTGTTGCCTTCCACACAGAATAATCTGTCCTCTCGGTTGCCGGGAGTTCATTTAAGTAATTCTGGACGCTCTGGTTTTCTTCTTCCCGCAATGCAAATCTTAGAGTCTTAATAGCTCGATTTAATTTCCATTTTAACAACGGTGATTTTGTTTCTTGCCATCGGCGGCGAATTTTCCGCTTTTCCTGGATTAGTTCCTGTATATTTTGTGACAGTTTATGAACTTTTTCTGTACTATTTAAGATGGGTGTGGCCTTTTCAGCTGATAATGATAAGACATCTTTTAAATTTGCTTCCGCCGCATCAATATCTACTGGTGTGTTAAGAGGGATATTCAGTACACAATTTTGTTCGACTAGCCTCTTATATTGATCCCAATCAGTTTGTTTGTTTGTAAGCCGTTTTGGCGTTTCTATTCTTAGGACGCCGGTGCTCACTCTTACAATTAAAGGTGAGTGATCAGAAGGCAGATCATAGCAATCGGAGGCCTTAGCATATGTGCGTGGAATGCCTTTAGTTACACAAAAGTCAATTAAATCAGGAACTTTCTTTTTATCTGTGGGCCAGTACGTTGGGTGACCGGCAGATAAGTAATCCAGGGACTGTTCTTCTATAGCTTCATAAAGTTGTTTGCCTTTCGGCGATGTTAATCTGGAACCCCATTGGGTGTGTTTGGCGTTGAAATCGCCCCCCGCAAGAAATTTATTACCTAGCTGGCTGAAATAATCCATGAACTGCAGTTTTTTTATAGCATGTTTTGGAGGACAGTACACTGCTGATATGACACATCATTTTCAGACCACTCCTGCAGACAGATGCTCGTTGATTGGATATGTTCCTTCTCATATTTCATAAATTCATAGTGTTTTAATCTTGTTTTTATCAGTACAGCTGTGCCTCCATGTGCTTTCCCATCTGGGTGCTTTGTATCATAAACAGAATACCCATTAATTTTGAAATAGGTTTTTTTGGTGAAGTGTGTTTCAGATATTAACATTATGTGAATATTGTGCTCAGTGAGGAATGCTTGAACCTCTGCTTTATGTTGTGCTAGGCCGCTTGCATTCCATATGGCTATTTTGAGGATAGTCATTTTTGGTTTTTAATGACTACCTGCATCAGCGTACTCATATTCTGCATCATTAGATTCATGGTTCTCTCCATCATCGCCATGAAGCTTTGAATCATGTTAGTTAACTTGCTTAAAGCTGCTGCGATGTTACCTTCTTCGCTTGTTTGCACTTTAGGAGTGGTACCCTTAAGGATACTTGCATAGGAAACCTCTGGATGCACACTACTGTTAACAGTTGCTTTTGGTTGGTTATTTTGTACGTTATGATACGAAAGTTCTGGTCGCACGTTTGGTTTAGTGGAAGAATGAAGATTAAGCATTCGTTGCTCTGCTCGTTGCCTTGGATTGATTCTTTTTTTCAATTCTAGGTAAATTGGACACCCTCTATAATTTGCAGTGTGATTTCCGCCACAGTTGCTGCATTTTCTCACTGATACTTCCGTTTTTTCTTTGTTGCATGCATTTGAGTTATGGAGTTCACCACAGATAACACAAACATCGCTTAAAGTGCAATACGCTTTAGTGTGTCCATACTCTTGGCACTTAACACACTGTACCGGTCCAGTTCTTTTTCTGGGTTCCTCTACGATAATTCTTCTATGCAGTAGATATTTTAAATCAAATATTTCTCTTTGATTTTTTTATTATCTGGTTCTAATTCCAGACGGAACAATGGCTGAGGCAACTTCTCACGGTTAATAATGTTGGTGATTGATTTGCATTGAAATCCTTTTTCAGCGAGAGCGGCTCGTATTTCATTTGCATCCACGTAGGCCTCTATACCTTTTAACACGACGACCAAGCCTTTTTGGCTTTTTAGTTGGTAAGTGTAGTAATGTTTACCAACTTCGTCGAAATGTTTAACTAACGCTCTGTAAGCGTCAACATTCAGCGGTTGAATTTTTGTTTCTTTTATATCTCCTCTTTTTATCACGGAGATATAAAATTCTCCATTAGTAATGAACTCGACTGTTTTTGTGAGCTCTCTATTTGATTCCTCCCTTAAATAGATTGGTGGCGGTTTCTCTGGTTTTGGAGCTTTTTCGGCCGGTGGGTCTTCAACAACCAAACAAGAATACCGGTTGCTTTGAGTTAATTCAACACTACCTAGCTTGGTGAATTTATTCACGTTTGCACTAGCCGCTGATCGAGGGCTTCTCCTTCGCTTTGAGCTGACAGTAATATACCTGTCCAGCCCTGTTTGCACTAAACACTGACCTACATCACTGTTTATTTTATTATCATCTGTTGTCGATGCACTTTCATTGTTTTTTTCATCGTCAAAATTTGTCAACGATGCACTTTTATTGTTCAACGCACTAAGTTCATTAACGTTAATTTTTAGTTTTAGCACTTGATATTAAATTACCTGGTAAAGTAATTTTTGATGTATTTGCGATGTGTTGTCTTTTTGGACTATGTTGCACTTTTTTGTTTGTCACTATTGTGGTCGTGGCGTTAAGCGCCAAATCGCTTGCGGACATCGCTTTCTGTAGATTTGGCCCAGCCTTTCTTGTTTGAGGTGGAGAATATTGAAACATCACGATTTCACATATTTTTCACGTCAAAATTTTTTATTTGTATTTATATAAAAAATTAATAACTGCTGATTCAACTTTTCACACAAGTAATAAGTAAATTATTTTTAATGTTTACTCGTCGGTAGCAAAATTAATTATGAAACACATGGTATGGCAACTAGCTCGGTTGTAGAAAAAATTGATCAACTAATAAACAACGTTGCTTCAGACCAGACAAATCAGCAAACCACGGATAAAATTAAGCCAACGCTGCAAACAGGCAATGTTAATAAAGCACGTCAACAGGTTCCAAACAATGAGCCTAACCAATTAAAAAATTCAGTCTCAGAATTTTTCTCAAAAATGGACGCCCGTTACTTCCAAAATGTACAAACAGCAGCAAATCCAACTTCAGTAAACGATGCATTCAATAGGAGTGATAGGAGCAATCTACAGCCACAATTATTTCCTAATCAACAAAATCATGTTTATAATGAAATTCGTTCACGACAACCTACATCAGTGCAATCTCCAAGATTCCACCTAGACAATTTCTACAAAATTCGACAGAAGTGGAATTTATCGTTTGATGGTATAGGAGGTTTAAATGTTCACGACTTCATATATAGACTAGAACAAATGGCATGTGACGATAACCTACCTTTAGAGCTTCTTACAAAAGTTCTACATCATTTCCTCAGCAAAAAACCCGAAGACTGGTACTGGGTTTATAAATCTAACCATCCTGTTACATCTTGGACAGAAATGAAGTCAGCAATTATTTCGTACTTTAGTAGCTCTAACTACGAAGAGGAGATAAAAGAAAATATCTTGAAAAGGGTTCAAAGTGGTAAAGAATCGTTTTCTGATTTTTCACTGAGCATTCAAAAAATGAACGCGCGACTTCATAATCGACTATCAGAAAACCAAATAATTTACAGGTTATGTCAAAATATGTATCCCGCTCTCAAGAACGTCACATTGCCTTATCACAACTCCATCAGGTCCATCGAAGAACTTCGCATTCTTTGCCAAGAATATGAAAAATTATGGGAACAGACTGGATATGACCCTAGGAGATTTGGAGATACATACAGACGCAAGCCAAACGTGAATGAAATTAGCTTAGGAATGCATAATTTGAGTTTTGGTCAGACACAAAGTCCTCGATATATCCAAGAGCACCTTAACACTTTTGTAAAGGATAATTCGGAAACCGTAGAAGCGTTAAAGTTAAAAAAACGAAAGACGTTATCCCGAGAATGTACCGGCGAAGAATTATGCAGTATGTTGGAACTGCAAGGATTTAGGGCATAGATACGAAGATTGTGTGAAACCATTCTTAGACATTTTTTGTTTTGGTTGTGGAGCAGCTAACGTTGGCAAACCGAACTGCTCGAATTGTTTAAGATTCCAGTCGGAAAACAGGAGTGCGGGCCAAATGAGGGGGCAACACCTCGGAGGAAACGGTCACCAGTTGGAATCCAGCGAAGCCAACACCTAAAATCCTTCATAAATTCAACCCAGAATAGTTTTAAGCTTAATAATAGTGAATTACTCAGTCACACAAAAAATTTTAATAAGCCTAGATGTAAGAAAACTTCCCGTGTTCTGCGCTACTTTAGAGATAGGCGCGCTCTTCGTAAAAATTGTATTGCTTCACTCATAAAAGCCAAATCAATCAATGATCCCCGCCCGCATGTTGAAGTAACCATTGAGTTAAAACAGTTCATTGCGCTTCTTGACAGCGGAGCTACAATTAGTGTCTTAGGCAAAGGTTCACTTGAATTCTTAAATAACAAAAATATAAAATTTCATAAGCTTGTGTCTCATGTTACGACAGCAGATGGCACCAATAATAAGATAGAAGGATACGTTTGGTTGCCTGTCACATTTAATGGGAGAACGGAAACGATGAAATTTTGTATTGTGCCTACACTAAAATCTTTTTTGTATTTGGGAATAGACTTTTGGTCCAAGTTCGATATTACTCCAACTATTGCAATTAATGAAATTTCTGAGGATCTATGTCTCAAAAATAAAAATTCCCACGTTCTAACGGATAAAGAGAGAGAAGAATTAGACAAAATAATAGAAATGTTTCCTTCGTTTACCAGAGATGGTCTAGGCAGAACTACTCTACAAGAGCACGAGATCGACATTATTAAAGGTGCCAAACCCATTAAGCAGCGGTACTATCCAGTCTCCCCAGCAGTTCAAAAAGATCTATATGACGAAATAGATCGTATGCTGAGTTTAGACGTGATCGAAGTGAGTAAAAGTTCTTGGAGCTCTCCGATCACCATCGTAAAAAGATCAAACGGAAAGACCAGACTATGCTTGGATGCCCGCAAGCTCAACACAGTGACGGAAAAGGACGCATATCCTCTCCCACTAATTGACGGACTATTGTCTCGTCTTTCAGAAACAAAATTTATTTCAGCACTTGACCTTAAGGACGCGTTTTGGCAAGTACCGCTTGCGGAATCTGCCAAGGAGAAGACGGCATTTACAGTACCGGGTAGACCACTCTACCAATTCAAGGTGATGCCGTTTGGGCTGTGTAACGCGGCCCAATCAATGTGTCGTCTAATGCACAAGGTCATACCATAATTATTAAACTTAATTTAGGGCACCCAAAGTTAATGCACCCAAAACAAACGTTTTCATTTGCATTTGAAATATTATGAAAAATATCGTTTTTATTTTGTAATAAAAAAAAATTACTTGAAATTAGATTAGTACATTAGTATAAAAAAAATGTATGTCAAATATTTTGACCTACAGAGGTAAAAAAAAAAATGCGCAATGTAAGATTTTTGGGAAATTAGGATAGTAATGGGATAGAGAAACTAATTCCGTTCCAGCTGGAACTCGTAGCTTTTCTGATTTACTTTGCAATTGGTCATGATCTCAGAGTAGCAAGCACGTTCTTCCTTCACAAATAGATACATCTAGAGACATGGACCCATCCTCGCGGAACTTCCCGCAGCCAAATTGAACATAACTTAGTATCTAAAGGGCGGGCTAAGGTTGTACAGGATGTAAGAACTTATCGGTCAGCAACCAAATACGTATAGGCAGCGACCATCATTTGGTCGCTGCAAAGCTACGATGGAAACGTTTTAACTGTGAAGATCTGAAAAATGAAGATCAAATGAAACGTTACCAGGGTCTTGTCAGCATCAACATTGAGGATGCCAATATCCAGTTTGCCTGTGTGGACTCTATCTGGGAGGTACTGAAAACTTCGGTTGCCAGACCCAAGAATGATCGGTTAAATGACGAGTGTCATCGCGCAGTCAAACAACAAAATATAGCCCATAGTAAAGTGTAGCAACGCCTCACATTCGCGAGAAAAAACAAGGCTGCTCTTCCTAGGAGGGCAACTAAGCGAATTTGAAGATGGAAGAAGCGAGAATGGAGAGCCCGAGGTTTTGGAAGTACAACAACTCAACAATGAGCGCAGTTCGCGTAATTTCTTTAAAGGAATTACAGGATTGCACCATACTTTCAGGCACCATACTTTTATGCGTGAACTGCCATTCGGAACCGGGATGGAAACCTCGGTGTCAACATCGACGCAGTACTCGACGCATGTGCTGGATACTTTACCGACCAGCATGGTGTTCATAATGCGTCACAGACTGCAGCTGAGTCATCTCAAATACAGACTGCGGAGATTTGCATTAAAGATCCATCCCATGAGGAATTTACTAAGGCCATGCAGAGATTGGAACCAAACCGCTCATCTTGGATCGACTGCATTAATCCGGAGCTCTTGATATTCGGAGAAGATACTTTGTGAAACTGTCTTTGCGACCTTATTCGATTAGTATGGCGAACGGAATTTAGGCTTAATAAATCGAATGGCCAAAATTATCATTTGAAGTTCAGAACATTCTAAAACCGAAATATATATTTTGCATATATCAACAAGTCTTATTTTGTGGGTGTTAAATTGAGTGTCGTTATAAGAAATAGCTTGCAAAATCAATAATTTGTGGATTTCCTTTGATTCACTGATCTTAGTAAGCGAAGGAGTACCATTGGGGAAGAAGATCTTGTTTACGGGCAGCACATTTTCTATACTACTATGAATATTATGAACCTCCTGTATTATTCCATGGCCTGCAACTGAATACTTCATGGTGATAGAAGTTGATGTGATGATTAGTTTTTATAACGTTTAGTAGACACAAAGAATTTTTAATTTGCGGCACTCACGAATCACTCCAAGTTATTAGATCACACATGTCGCTGATGATCACACATGTAGATATTGTCGCTGAACCAAGTTGTTCCCATTTCTGTCTGATCTACACTCTGTCCAAATTGAGCAATAGCTTTGGACTACCTTAAATTGTAAATATTTAATTTCGAGGAACAAAATATTGTGCCTATTTCTGTTTCCGGACAGTCTCTGGTGGGAAACTCAGTTTAATGGTGCCCTTTATCCAACCAGATTTCATCAAGTTTTTCTGCTCGGTAATTTTGTAATGTTCAATGTTCACATAGACCACATCTATCCAATTTTGAGCTATAAAACCCAATATTGAATTTCGTGCAAAATATGTGGCGATATAGACTCCTCTTAACAGGTTTCGTATCGTTCGTATACTCCCGATGCAATTGTACATTTTGAATATATTTAAATTTGGCTCCAAATATTCCGAATGGCACTGTGGTGTTTTCTTGGTTTACTTGCCTCGATAACCTCCTATACTGTCGTTTTGGAAATATTGTAAGTTCCCAAAAGATATTTCTGCACACTATGTGTCGATGATCAAAACATGAACAAAATATGAGAAACTAAACATTAGACGTAAGACTTGGCAAAGTATTTTTTAAAAGAAAATCGCGCTTTCGTATGGCGTTTAAATTATAAAATCAGTTAGACTAATCCTGCCGTTCTGTGCCGGTAACTTTTTGGGCACATAAATATGTGATAGTGGGTCAGATACTGGGTTCGAATCCCAACAGAGGCGGGATGCAAAAGGGATTTTTCATCTTTACGATGACGATCGGTGGTTAAATTGACCCATCTTCCATGTGAC
Organism: Tipula unca; assembly: GCA_951394425.1. Classification (NCBI taxonomy): domain Eukaryota; kingdom Metazoa; phylum Arthropoda; class Insecta; order Diptera; family Tipulidae; genus Tipula; species Tipula unca. Next base: position 172,957,084 of record OX596380.1, on the reverse strand, counting down.
TGTACAGGGTGACATGGAGCTATGCAATGCGCAGATGGTATATTTTACTTGTGTGTTAGGATGAATGAGTTGAATAAATGTTCCTGTGAATGTGGGTATTGCACCGTGGGCCCATTAATTAATATTGCACCGTGGACCGATTTTAATTTTAATTTTAAAAGGACCCAGTAATGGCCTTTATAAACTGATTATTATTAGAGAAGAATATTTTAACAACTTTATAACAACTTAATCATTTTACAAATATAGAAACTGGAACGAAACTTGGTGATTGCCTCGTACCCTTAGAGACGATCATCAAATCATTGTTTCTCTAACGATGAGTTTTATCGACTATACATTTCTTCTGAGTAGTGGTCAAAAGTTACTTCTGACAATTTACCCATTATATGTAGTATTGGCAGTTGAATAAATGCAAGTGCGGTTTCGGAGATTATTAAGTTGCAACCCCATTTCTTGACTGAATTTCGGCTGAACTGCATAAAAATGACCCAGTTCCCAAGCTAGTTTATCTACAAAAAACCTATACATCGAAAAGCCTGCTAAAGTAAAGTCCATGCAGAATGAATTCAGTTAGAAAGCATGACTGTAAGATTCATGATTCATTACAAGCTGTATTGGATTCATTGAATCATGGAACACGTCTTCAAAAGCAATTATGGGACAATTTTGGATTCATTATGATTGACAATTTTTACCCAAATTTACTTTAGATTCATGGGAACACCACGTGACCAATTCTAACAGATCGAAATGTTTCATGTGTCGTGCGCGATTATCGTTGAAACTTTCTATACGTATACTGATGAAAGGCAACCTAATCTTCAATTTTTTCAAATTCGATTCAAACAAAGCAGTAACGATAGTGTTGTGGTGCACGATTACGCCTAGATTAATTATTTATATCAACACTCTAATTTATGAAAACCAAATTTAATTTAATTAGATTTTATCATGATGATTTGACCACAAATACATATAGATAAAATAAAAATTGCAATGCAGTTTTATGCATGGCATACAAAATGTGGTCAGTATCTGTTGTCTCGTTGAGTTGTTAGCACAACTATATAAAACTAACAATAATTAATTCCGAATTTACATATCTCTCAAATATATATGTTTGGGGTGATAGAGTTTTAGTGAAGTATTCTATAAATTTTAATAATTGCCAACATTTATTTGCAATAAATTTTACAAAGCTTTTTGTGATCTATCTAGTGCTGTGTAATACGTAACTATTGAAAATAATTTCAGTAAACTTATTTAATTTGATTCCGCAAATCGATTTGTGAAAATTAAGTATTGAAAGTATACGATGACACCATCTGTGAAAAAAATAATTCCCAAACCTCTCGTTAAAAATTTCACCGACTATTCAAATGAGACGACCATCCATGGTGTTAAATATTTAAGCAATCGGACACGTCCGCTACCCGATCGTATATTCTGGATAATTATTTTTATTCTGTCGACTTCATGTCTTGGCTATTTTGTTTATAAAATAGGTCAAACGTGGATGGATCATGCGGTCATGATAACCGATCGGACTGAACCAATCCAAATTTTTGAAATTCCATTTCCGGCCATCACAATTTGTCCGCAAATTAAAATTAAACGGGACCACATTGATTTTTCACAAATGGCCGATGACATGAAACAATTTGCGAATTATTCGGATTTTTTGAAAAGCGATTATGGAAAGAAATATTTGATGGCCTTGCAAATATGTCATGAATCTTTTTACGAATATACATACTCGATAATGTCAAGCGCGTTCGATGTGGAATATTGGCTTGACAGTATGCCAACTAATTGGTTGACCACGTTGCAAGATGTAAAGTTAAATCAAATATTTATGTATTTTGTTAATAATTTTCTCCAATATTATTTTAGATGTCGCCTAATTTTAACGAAGTTTTTGAGAAATGTGAAATGACAATGTGGAATATCGAATCAAATAACTCCTGGAAATACCAGAGTATCGATAATTGTACAGAATTATTTTCTACGATTATAACGAACGAAGGAATTTGTTTTACGTTCAATACAATAGATGATGTTTTACGGGTGGATTCATTGCACACAGATTTCCAGTACCACAATATTACACAAAGACGTGACGGATGGGAACCTGAGAAAGGTTATAACAAAGCCACTGCATATCCATATAAAGGAATCACGAAAGGCACACATTGGTTTGGATCCGGATTAAAATTGGTTTTGAACGCGAATTTAACGGATACAACTCCGGTTTGTTGGCCACCAAATGTCGGCTATAAAATAACTTTACATTCACCATCCGCCTATCCACAAACATACAATAATTATATTCAACTTGAATATGGTAAAGAATATGAAATAGCGGCGGTACCACAGACTATAGAGACTTCAGACGATTTGAGATCGTTTACGCCCGAGGAACGGCGTTGCTTTTTCAATGATGAACGAAAATTGAAATTTTATACGTTCTACAATGAAGAGAATTGCCGTCTCGAGTGTTATACAAATTATACGGAGGTTGGCAGAAGTGGAGTACCATTTTCATCACCGCGCAATTCAAACACAACCAATAAACTTCTAGTAGTCTTGAATCAAGATTGGGAGTTACCTAATTCTATCGGGCTTTTGCATGAGCACATGAAATTATACAACATATCAAGGAAACAGACCATTCCTTATATGAATAGTCTTGAATATTATCACTGCAATTGTTTGCCGGAGTGCAATTCAATAAGGTATGGCTATAAAATTGTTAAATCGCATATCGTTTTTTCACAAAAGCTAAACAATACCGTCGACATGAACGTCAATAATGTACAAACGACGATCAGAATATTATTCAATGAACCAACATTTATTGGCCAGCAACGGCTACGCATGTATACATTCGTAACATTGATATCCGATTTTGGAGGACTATTGGGTTTATTCATGGGTGGTTCTTTGCTGAGTTTTTTTGAACTAATTTACTTCTTAACAATACGCACCTGTTTTAAACCCAAAGTTAATCGGCGCCCAATTAATTAAATTATCTGTTATGTTTAAAATTTCTAGTAGATTTAAATTTAATTCAAATGTAACAGACGATTTGTATTTACTATAGATTAAGATAAATTTTGATTACCTGCTTTAATTGATTGTATAAAATATAGCAGCATTTCCAATATTTTTAATGAAATAATCAAATATATTAAAACAGATAAATCCACTAGCTTAGAATATTTGTGTTGGTATTTAATTTTGAGGTGGAGTAATTGAAAATATCCTGGAGAGTTTCATCCCTTCCCAAAAATTGCCACCATAACTACTATGACATTTTTCTGTGTTTGACTAAACCCTTGGGACCATTTTCATATTTCTCATATGGTATTGTTTTGAGATATAATTGGGAATGGACGAAACCCTTCCATGTTTTATCCTCAACTATAGACATTATTTTCTTTTCGAGTAGACCCTTTTTTTTTATTTGGTAAGTGAGAAAAATCTTCAAAAAGACGAAACTACGTTGGGCAAACATTTCAGCAACAGTGATGGATTTTTACCATCTTAAACCACTCTCCCATCCATCCTTCATGTGGAACTGTCGATAGACGTTACTTCGCATGGAGGTGACTAGTCTTTAAGCTCTTAATTATCTTCAGCGACTCAACCTTATATTGAGATTGCCACCCCTATCTACTCCCAATATGATTCTCTTCTCTGGCACGCTCCAACCATCTCAGCTCCTTCAGTGCTACTGCTGCCATGTGGCTTACATCATTCCACTTTTCTTCAGACACAAGTATTACATCTAATATACTTTCAGGTGCGTTAAGTGCTGCTCATTCTGCTGCAATTATAGCAACTGCGTCAGGTAGTAATTAACTTAGCCGTGCGGTTTATTTATTCAATTTTCGATTAAGGGTATAATACGATAGGTCCACCGACCTTTTTCCAAGCTATCCCAACGCATTTGCCATTCTGTTATAGTTGCAATGCATTCTGATGCTCTGCTTCCTGGTTGTTCTCGATGATGATAACATTTTTTCCTTTCCTTTGCAAGTATTTCGATGGGAAATCATCCCTAAAAAAACGAGTGCCGCTTCATCGAATATTATGCGAAAGCCACATATCACTCTTAAGGCACCTAAGCGGTACACCGATGCCAACTAGTATTCGTACGATTACATCGCTCCATATAGGTGATCCATATAGTATAATGGATCCTACAACTTTGTCTACACCCTACAGTATTCGGCATAATTCGAGAGAGGGCTGCAGATACATTCTCAGCTTTTCTGCTGACTATCCTTAGGTGCTCCTTGATATTAAGGCATATATCAAAATCGACACCAACGTATCGTAGTGATGACTGAGAGGGGATTAAGATCCCGCCAACATCAATATTTACAGTTTCTACCACCTTCCTAATAGTAATTACGGCTGCTTCGATTTTATGGTTGGCCAATTTGCGTCCGAATGCCACTTTTTAATAATTATTATGGCCAACCTACATATCTCCATTATTTCCTCAGTGGTTTTCGCTACCAATACAATGGCAACGTCGTCCGTGAAGTCGTACAATATTCTATTACAAAAATAGTTGGAGATGATCTTCTTTAGGTTCACTGGTACTTGTAGGGCATTGAGAATACAGTCCCATTTGGCCGAGTTGAACCCATTCTTGATACCGAGTGTGACCACGGGGCAGTATTTTTTCAAGCCGCTTCTCCATCTTCTAACATTTGTTGCTTCCCTCGCGATTTTAACAACGAGTTGAATGGCGTCAATAGTCGATCGAGCGCTTCAAAATCTATATTCTCGATCGGCTGGCCCTTTGCATGGCTTGCTTCAATCGATTGTAAATGATGTGCTGTATTACTTTGCCATATCCAAGATGCACAATGGTAGGTATGAGGATGGATCTCCCGGAGGTCTCTTTGTCTTTGGCAATAGAACCAGACGTTGTCTCTTGCATCGTTTCGGTAATACTCCTTCTCTCAAACATGAGTTGTAGATTTATCTGAAGTCGTCGGATTTAGCTCGGATGGCGGCGTTTAGTGGAATATTTGGAATATTATCACGTCCAGGAGCGTTTTAGTTTCCAAATCGTTGATATGCCCTCATGAGCTCTACTGTGGATAACAAGGGGAATTCCCCTGTGCCAGGTGTTACACCCATGACAGGGATCAAATAATTTTGCTGTGGGAATAAGGCGGTTACAATTCTATTTAGTGTCACTGGGCATTTGGGAGGCGTTGCATTTTGATGTCTGAGCCTATATTCATGACGATTTTGTAGGGTCCACTTCACTGCACAGCTTTTTCTAGCACTGACGCTTACTCACTTTAATAGCATTGCTTAAACTGGTTTGCATGATGGCATTTCAGGCGTAATTGTGCAATCTGCTCAGTCCACCGGTATGCTGGTCGACGATGACTATCTAATTGTCTTTCCACCATACGTTTTGCAGCAGGCATCAGTCTTCACACTCATCAGCTGTGCCGCTTTTGCATTGGCAGTCGCCGATACGTTCGGCTCTTTAAGAAAGTTATTAAATAATTCTTCCTTGAACGTGAGGGCAAATCCTCCAACCCACCGGTTTCATTACAACTTTTGTACGTCTATCTATCTTCCTCTGCCAGTTTTATTTCAAAAAGTATGGCTTGGTAGTCACTATGCATGTAAAGTTAACTGACTTTTCATGTAGTGATCAACAGCATCAAACAGCTGCTACCGAATGTCACAAAATTACGGAGGAGGCACCACCTCTACGAAAAATCGGTGTATCCCCAGTATTGAGTACCACAAGGTCGTAGAGCCATTCCTGTTCTATGCGTGTTTTACTTCCCCGTTCTGTTGCCCAGGCGTTAAAGTTACCAGCAATAACAACAGGGTTTCGCAGTCGGGCATCAGCGATCAATCCATCCAGGTAGTGCTTAAACTCTCCTATTGTAGCACTAGGTGATGCGCATAGCAGCTAAAGATATGCAAACCAATAACTTTCATTCGCAACAAATTCCACGTTCGGGATATTAGCCGCCTCTTCAACGATCCGTCTGCCACAGGCCCATATGGCGGTCTGTCACCCAATGACATCTTCCCAAATTTTTGTAAGGCTTCCACACAGAATGGCAAGATCAACTCTAGCTTCATGCACTGATTGAACAAATGCGTCCTGTGCAAATTTTTCGATTAAACCTTTGCGATCAATTTCTGTATGGTGGCTATGTGTGTCATCTTCTGTTTATTTTGATTTTATTTTTAGTTAATTAACTATCTTCAATCAAAACGATTATTTCTTTTAAGTTGATAAATTATTGATTTGTATAATTTAATTTGTTGTATTGAAATTCTTTCTTTTTGAAATTAGTACCGTTTGCTATAAACTTGATAGAAACTACACGCTCGCTAATTGTGTGTTTAGAGTAAATCTTTATTTCATTTACTAACAACACCCGAGGCTTTGAATGTCTGAGTTGGATTATTATTAATGACGAAGGCCTGACAGTATGGTGCAATCCTGTAATTTTTTTAAAGAAATTACGCGAAAAGCGCTCATTGCTTAGTTGTTATTCTTCCAAAACCTCGGGCTTCACCATTCTCACTTTTTCCATCTTCAAATCCGCTTAGCTGCCCTCCTAGCAAGCGCAGCCTTGTTTTTTCTCGCGATTGAGAGGCGTTGTTAACTCGGGTGTTCGGCAGCCCCGATACAGTTTAAGGGTACTGATACCGAGCGAGGAAATATTTGATCCGCTTGTAGAGTTTTCAACTTCTGTTGGACTCCAAATCAATGAATCCAAAACGAAATACATGATCTCTCGTCATATAGAAACAATAGCACACCAGATTTTAGTAGTGGCCAATATACACGTTTGAGGGAGAAATTATGTTCAAATATTTGGGCTCTCTTATCACTCACGATAATAGTGTGGAAAATAAAGTGCGGCTGGCATCTAGCAATCGTGCTTGGTATAATCTTAGTCCACTGCTAAAATCTAAACACTTATCAAGTGCCGTGAAGCTTGAGCTTTAGAAAGTGTTGATCAGGCCCGTTGTTATAATGTTTGGATGTGACAATACGCTGGCTCGGACAAGTACTGCATGCGGATCCAAAACGAATTGTGCAGCGATCTCTGAAAGGAACAGGTGTAAAGCCACAGGTAGGCACAGAGGTCATTGCAGGCAACGGTGGCAACACGACTTGTCCGCTTCAATTGTCTAAGACAGTTTGAAGACCAAGCTCAGGATCGAAACCGTTAGAGCCAAATCGTTAACTCAGTAAGGGGTCATTAATGGCCTTTATAAACTGATTACCACTAGAGCAGAGTATTTTTAAAACAACTGCATAATTTTACAAATATAGGAAACTGGAGCGAAACTTGGTTATTGCCTTATACGCTGAGAGACTATCAAATCATTGCTACTCTAACGATGAGTTTTATCGACTCGCAATTTCTTTTGAATAGTGGGAAAAAGTTACTTCTGACAATTTTACCCTTGATTATAGTATTAACTGTTAAATAATTGCAGGTGCGGTTTCGCAGATTACTAAGTTGTAACCCCATTACGTGCGACTGAATTTTTTTTGATGATTACACTATTTTTGTTGAACTGCATAATATCGACTATGACCCAGTTCCCTAGCTAGTTTATCTACAACAAACCTACATCGAACCTGCGAAACCATTGTCCATGGAGAATGTTGTTGTGCACCCCTGATAAAGAAATTCATTCATTCAATTCATTACCACCTTTTATAAATATAAAAGTAATTTCAAAAGTAAACGCCCATTTATAAATCGAATTAAAGAAAACACCTAGATATAGCTTAAATTAAATTAAAACACCTAAATGTAGACTAAATACAACACGCGCACTCTCTTTTTAAAATACAGTGCTAACCTAAATAATAAATCGAATAGTCAACAGATTAATACAAAACACAAATTTTGCAATCAACAGTGAAAGTTTTAGTATGTCAATTACCCAATACATAAAACTACATAAAATGCACATTTGACAAAATTAATTATAAGTTCAGTTAACCCAAAAAATTAACCAAAATTTTAGTATATATAGTTCAAAAATTTGTAATCAAAATCAGTTGTAGCAGTTGCAGTCAAAGTTAATAAATAAAATAGTTAAGTTAGAGTCAAAAAATAAAAATCCGGTGTTGTAAATCAAAATTCGGGAATATCCACCAGACAAGTAAGTATCTCTCATTAAATAAAACAAAACAATACTGTCATAGCCCCCACCAGTGGTAAGCGGGTATTGTTCAACGCATCAACTACTAACCTCAAGGCACCGAGTGAGTCTCCTTTTAACTACCTGCCACGGCCAAGGCGGAGTCAGATACGCAGCGTCTGTGGGCGCGCAGACTCCTTTCTGGTAGTTAAGGTTACTCATTCCTAAATTACTTACTAACATATGTAATACAGTTAAACTTCCTCTCCCCTTTTGACGAATACACTTACTTAATAGTATTTCATTGCTGCCTCAATCATTACATATCTCTTAATACTACGCCATATATCGGAAAATGTATCTACAAGACAACTCACCCAATTAACACACACTAACAATAACATCTAGAAAAGATTGACTCTACAGATCTCATACACACATAGTCCCTAATATCAACAATATATCGACAATATCCAAACTCTTACATCTAAAATAACAACCATTTAATAATATCGACGCTATCTCAATCCCCACGTATAAATATATACAAATTAACATTTACAAACACTCTGTATAAACATAACAAATTAATACAATATTGGCGCTGCCGAAATTCGCACCTGTGGCGAATTAGTTAGGTTAAAATTAAACAATAGAGACCCACATGTTCAAAGATTCACCATTTGCATCAAAATCCGGTTTGACATCGCGATCCCCAACTAAACAAGCTACCGACACACCTACAGTACACAATACTCGTAGTAAGACTGCACGTCAAAACGACAATACACAAGTCCCCCGACCAATAAAAATCGAAGTGACAGACGACCTTCCATCAACCAAAACTAACGACAGAACACCGACTACTCCTACAATCCAAACTCCACATACACCACAACCTACAAACATAACCAACACCCGTAATACACAACACCTTAACAAAATGAATCCGCAACAAATACACCAGAGCGTAACTAGCTTAGTACCAGAATTCAGTGGAGACGAGACCGACCCGGCACAAACCGCAACCAGCCTTGCGAAATTCCTCGGAGCATCAGATAACATCTATAATAGACTAGAAACAAATGACGAAAAGGAAGAATTCAACGGAATCATCAAGTACCGGCTAACAGGAACCGCTTTCACCAGGGTACACAGACGACGAATAAAAGACTACCCAACATTGAAAACCACTCTGAAAAAGATGTACAATCCAGTATACTCATTGACAGAACTTGAAAACAATTACATGAGAATACGACAGCAATACGGAGAGTCTATCAAAAGTTACGGCTACAGACTGGGCGAAGCACTAGACCTGTACAAAATTGGCTACAGATCAAAGTACGAATTAGCAAACCTGGACGACACCTACACCAACCACCTAGATGCAAGTAGTGTGGAAATATTCAAAAGAGGACTGACAAACACAATATTGAAAGAAAAAGTAGCAACAATTGCAGCAACAAATATAGACAAAATAATCGAAGAAACAGAGCGAATCGAGAAAATACTAACAATAATAACTGGCGAACCAACCCAACACGTAATCCCTCAACAACCACAAACTCTACAACCAACACAAAACCAACACATGGAAACTCCAACTAGAAGAAACCAAATAATATGTAACTACTGTCAAAAACCAAACCACACGTGGGATATATGCCGCACTAGGATATTTAGAGAACAGGGACCAAGAAACATTCAATACCAAAATAACCAATACCGAACGAACCAACCATACTACCGAAATTCACCAATCAATTATCAAACACAAAGACAACAGAACAATCAATACTCCCCACAAAATCAATACACTGCACCACCCAGACAATTTCCAAACACCCCCACAAGACAAATCACATACACTCCACCGCAACAAAACAATTTTACAAACTACCGACAACCCACAATCCCAAATTTCCAAGACAGACCTCCTAAATACTGCTCACACTGCAAAACAACAAAGGGACATACATTCGACGAGTGCAGAAGCAAATTTCAAACAAATAAAAACTACAACACGGGACAATATCGGAACCAACCGCGATCAAATGAAGTAGAGAACTTAGGAAACCAATTCAACGCAATGAAACTCAACACAGTCATCCAACAGCCGATGGAAAACACTGCTACACACAGACAATATAGAAACCAGGGAAACGACCAAGGATCCAGCCAGCAGTAGGAGAGCCGCCGCAGTTGGATCCAGCCGCAAATAACAATGAACACCAAACGCAAATAACAAATGGACATGAATATTCTCTCCCAATGGGTATGATTCCAGAAGCATACCTGAAAACTACAAAAACAAAAGACGCAAGACAAAACACACATGATTCTCAAGTTAACCGACAGAGTACAACTACTCACGTTAACGGAACGAATCGAAAATTAGTTATTAGGAAAACACAAACAGTCACCAGCCTGACACAAAACCAAGATTCTCAAGTTAACCGACAGAGTGCAAATACTCACGTTAACCAAACGAATCAAAACGTAGGAATCAAGCAAACTCAAACAGTCGCCAGCCCGACACACAAAGCCGTTGCCCGACCAACGCAAATAGTAGAATTTAAGAAAACAAACGAAGACACAAACGAAACAAGCCCAGACGCTTACCAAATAAACGAATTAAACAATATAAATATCAAACCAAGCACACACGAATGTGAACCAACTCGAAATACCAACTTCAAACCCATCCCAGCTCCCAGACTGTCCCTACTAAACAAACAAAACTCACCCCAAGAACCCAAAACCAGAGCATACGAACAAATTCAACCACACGAAAGAAACACAATACACGAAAACTCAAATGAAAAAACTCCCTGCAAAGCAACTAAAAATGACACAAATAAACCAGAACAAAGTAATATCTTTGACGAGCAAGAAGACATACTAGCAGACTTATTCCATCTAGAAGAACCTAGACACATTAAACTTATATCAAAATATAAAACAAATCGCGACACAATTACACCGACAATAGGAGACCACAAACCGAAACTGCTAATAGACTCAGGAGCAGACGTATCCTTACTTAAGATCAAATACGCAACGAAAGAAGAAATTAACACTGACATGAAAACAGCATTAACAGGAATAGGAGAAGGAGAAGTAATAACGATAGGAACGATCGACGCAGACATACAACTCACCAACAACCTAACTATTAATCACAGACTACACGTAGTACAAGACAATTTCCCTATAACGGAAGACGGAATAATAGGTAGAGACATGTTCGAAAAACATAAAATCGACATATTATACAGCAAAAACATGCTGAAGATAAACGAACACTTTGTACATTTTTCGAACGACTCTAAAAATACGATCACACTCCCAGCAAGGAGCGAAACATTAATAGAAATACAAACCCCGACCGACGACCAATACATATCCAATGCTTCAGAAATAATCCCAGGAATACACACTCCACACATACTCTTACAACCCAAAAATCGAAAAGCCAAAATCTTAATTGCCAACACTCTGCCAGAAGACACAATACTAAATGAATTTTACCCTGAACTAAGCCTCTACTCACACCAACACGATCAACAAGCACAGTACAACTCGAATGATAACCGAACAGAACAAATTATCAAAATGATATCAGAAAATCTAGACCCAACCAACAACGTTGAGGAAAACATGTCAATACTGACACTTTGCACAGAATACGAAGACATATTTTTCCTAGAAGGAGACAGACTGACAAGCATTAAGGGCGTACAACATGATATAAACTTGTACACAGACACCAAACCAATCCACGTTCAAAGATACAGACTTCCACAAACACACAAAGATGAGATAAACAGACAAGTCAGCGAAATGTTAGACGAAGGAAAAATCCAACCAAGCATCAGTCCATACAACAGTCCACTGTTAGCAGTACCAAAAAAAGCAGGAAAGGACGGAATACCGAAATGGAGAGTAGTAGTTGACTTCAGAAAATTAAACGAAGCAACAATAGGCGATTCATTTCCACTCCCAAACATAAACGACATCCTAGACCAACTAGGGCATGCTCAATATTTCTCAACCCTAGATATGGCAAGTGGTTACCATCAAATCGAAATGAACCCACGAGACTATCACAAAACTGCCTTCAGCACAGATTACGGACATTTCGAGTTCACAAGAATGCCTTTTGGACTCAAAAATTCTCAGGCCACATTCCAAAGAGCCATCAATCATATCCTCCGTGGTTTCCAAGGATTAAAAGGATTTGTATACCTGGACGACGTAGTCGTCTACGGGAAAAATTTAAATGACCACAATACCAAACTAATCGAAATTTTTGAAACTTGTCGAAAAAATAATTTGAAACTGCAATGTGCGAAATGCCAATTCCTCAAAAAAGAGATCACATTTCTTGGACATCTTATCACGCCAGACGGCATCAAACCTAATCCAAAAACAACACAAGCAGTACAAGACTTTCCACAACCAAGAAACATAAGAGAAACCCAATCATTTTTAGGCCTAGCGAACTACTACCGCAGGTTTATCCCAAAATTCTCAGAAATAGCAGAACCACTCACGAAACTCACACGTAAAAAAGTACCATTCGTATTCACAGAAGAAAGTGAAAAAGCCTTAAATACACTCAAAGCATGCCTAGTAAACCCACCAATCCTTAAGTATCCCGATCTAAATAGACCATTCATCCTCACAACAGACGCAAGCGACTACAGCTTAGGAGCCGTACTATCACAGACATACGTGACAGGAGAATTTCCAATCGCTTACGCCAGCAGAGCGCTAGGCAAATCAGAAAGAAATTACAGCACCATAGAAAAAGAAATGCTAGGAATATATTGGGCTGTGAATAATTTCAGACCGTACTTATACGGGAAAAAATTTACTATCGTTACGGACCACAAACCACTCACAGGAAATTTAACAAAAATACCAAACCGCATACTAAAGTGGAATTTAAAATTGTCAGAGTACAATTTTGAAATAATACACAAGTCAGGGAAACTAAATACAAACGCCGACGCACTAAGCAGAATCAAATATAACGAAGTACTAGCAATCACCAGAGCACAGAACCAGAAGACTCGGGAAACAATAGAACAACAAACTGCGGAACGAAAAGAAGACAGGAACGAACAAGCTCAAATTAGGTTGAAACAAACGGATATAACAAATAAAACTAACATAGAAATCGTATTAGATCAGAAGAAACGTCAACAAATACTGGACGAGTACCACAATTTACCATTAGGTGGACACGCAGGTACATGGCGAACGTACAAACGAATAAAAATGTTATACTACTGGCCCAACATGCTGACAGACATAAACCGATTTATAAGGAAATGCCATCTATGCAAACGAAACAAGAACCATAGAAAAAGTCCCACTACAAATTACAACCACGTCAGAATATCCATTTCAAAGAGTAGCATTCGATATCGTAGGCCCTTTGCCGACAACAGAGAAAGGAAACAGTTACATTCTCACATTCCAAGACGACCTATCCAAATTTTCTGGAGCAATCCCAATCCCAAACCAGAATGCAAATACGGTAGCAAAAGCACTTTGCGAGTATTACATTACCAAACACGGCATTCCAGAGAAAATCCTAACCGACCAGGGCACCAACTTCAAAAGCAGAACATTTGAAGATGTATGCAAAGTACTCAAACTTAAACACTTAACTACCACAGCACACCACCCTGAAACTAACGGGGCACTTGAAAAATCCCACAATACGCTCAAGGAATACTTAAGATCCTTCACTGATACCGATAGAAACAATTGGGATGAAATGTGTCACTACGCCGTATTCGTCTATAACACTACACCACATTGCGCTACACATTATACACCACACGAATTAATTTACGGTAGACCAGCATTAATACCAACAGCGATAAAAAAGGACCCAGAACCTACATACAACTACGATGACTACGCTTCAGAATTAAAAGCCAGACTAAGACTTGCGCATGCAATCGCTCGACAACGACTCATTCAAAAGAAACACATAACCAAAGCACAGTACGACAAAAAAGTGAACAATATACACGTAAGAGTCAACGATCTTGTATGGTTAAAAAACGACATGAGAAGAAACAAACAAGACCCGCTATGGTTAGGCCCATACAGAGTAACAGAAATAAACTCTCCCACTAACACAACAGTCCAAATCAACAAACGACTAGTAAAAGTACACAACAACAGATTAATCCCACACCACAACTAGAAGCCAAAACAAAATAATAACAACTCACCTCCCAGGTAAACAACAATGGAGACTACTAAAATGAAAGAACAACCCGAGAAAACCACAACAACAACAAATAAAAAAATATCAATAGAGGAATACAGAGAAAGAAAAAGAAGTTCTCCCAACATACAAAGGGAAAATAGCACTGAGAAAACACATACCGAATCAGGGCCGAACAAGAAAAGGAGCAGAGGCGGAAGAGTGAACAAACTGAAAAAAGAAAGAAAAGAACTGGAAAGAATAAATAAGATATGCACCAAACCAAGAGATATGATAGCCATAAAATTAAAAGAAATAAAAAGCATGATCAAGAAAAATGTCTAAAACAAACAAATTAATAAATAAAAAAAAAAAAAAAAATAAATAAAAAAAAAAAAAAAAAAAAAAAAAAAAAAAAAAAAAAAATAAAAAAAAACACGCGTTTCCATTTCCAAGAACTGAAAAACAAAACAATGCGAAACATAACTCCTAACACACTACACATAAATAAGACACCAGAGTAAACTCCCAACGGTAAAGAACACAAAAACGAAAACAAAGCAAAACTATAGTCGAAACCTGATAACAAAAAAAAAAAAAAAAATGCAGTAAAAACTCCATGTAACGGACACAAGACACTACAAAACAAAAAAAAAAAAAAAAAAAACCAAACAAAACCCTGACTCAACAAAACAAAAGAATATATAACGACGCAAAAACCAAATATGAAATCAGAACAAGCCAAAAGCCGCAACTATGGAAAGCCGTTTAACAATTGAGACAAACAGATGGGGGTCGTTCGACCGCCTAATCCAGAGAATGATGGACATCAGGCGGAACTGGGAGCAGGGGACGATACTCGGGGTCAGCCACGAAGCACCGGACAGCTTCGGCGAAAGATGCCGACAGGTCCGGAACATCCGACGCCGCTGGCGGAGGCCAGCACGACGACGACCGCACCAAAGGGCTCGACGGCAAGAAGCCGAGGCCCAACCACCACTGCCACAGCCAGTCGAGGAGGCCGCACCCGAACACGAAAACAACAGGGACGAGCAGGATGACAACAGTGATGTCGTCATCATAAGAATAGAAGAGATTGAAGGAGAATAATGTACAAATCAATAAATGTTCTAAATAAAAAAAAAAAAAAATTTTGTTGAAACAAATGTTTTTATAAAAGTGCGGAATAACCAAAAACCCAAAAATCCTCACCAAAGCAACCCAACCCCAGACAAACAAAAACAATAACCAAAATCCAACTCCAACACACACACAATATTGACAAAAAACAATTAAGGAACACAGATGAACTTCCACCAAGACTGTGGAGTCTTGACGCATACAGACCACCAACGTACCACACAAGAACCGATCCACGAAACAAACATTACACAAACAAACAAATGGGCAACCAGACAAACGAACGGCCCGAACCGAACAGACGACCACTTCCCAAATCAAAAAAAAAAAAGGGGAAAAAAAGAAAAAGAAAAACAGACACGTATAAAACACCGAAAAAATATCTTCCACAGAAATGAACATACTAGCGATAATCGGACTAATCTCCTTGGCAACAGGAACTCATTTCGAAAATAGGAAAATCAAAAACATAGGAGCATTTTTTGAAAGTATATCCGAAATGGACACGGTCAACAAAAATTTAATAATAATCACCAAAATCGGCATACCCAAGACAAAAGAATTAACAGAGACACTAACAGAGTGCATACACATGTTAAAAACCCTATGCCAAGAGCTAACGGAAAAAAACCCTGACGATTTATGCAAGTCATTCAGACACGAACTAAAGTGGCACGTAAGCGAGATCCAGCGACAGGAGGGCAAGCTGAATGACATGTACGGAAGACAAAAAAGAGGACTTATCGACGTAGGTGGCAAATTGTCAAAATTCGTATTCGGAACAATGGATCAGGAGGACGCTACGGAAATATATAGTAAACTAAAAACCTTAGAAAATAACCAGGTAAAACTACTAGACGTAGAAAAACAACAAATAGCAATAATCAAGACAAACTTCGAAGCTCTATCAAAACCAGTAGACCAATTACAAAATGAAACGAACGAAATACAGGAAAAACTGAACCAGTTGATCACCAGAACAAATGATCAAGACACATTTATAGAAAGGAAACAAAACCTTACACACCGCACCGCGGAACTAACAGCCCTAATCCTTATACAATGCATGCACATAAATAAACTTCAAGAAGACGCAACAGAAATAATAACCGCACTAAACATGAAAAAACTGCACCCACTAATAATAACCCATAACAAAGTAGTCGACATAATACGCACCCATTCAACGGATGCAAACACAAAACTGGAAAGATTCGAAATCCTAAGACAAGTCGTAAAAACAGACCACATAGAAATAAAAGGACAAGTCATGATTAAAATCACAATCCCAATAATCGATAACGAAGAATACACACTATTCAAACCATACATACTACCAGTCGTCAGAAGAAACGAATACAACATATACGAAATAAACACCGAGTACGTAGCAATAAACAGTCAAAAAACGAAGACAATAGAATTACACACAGAAGACGTCAACCGATGTGAAAAAATAAACGACAGCCTAGAAAAGGATTTCCTGATATGCCACAACACGAAGCCAATCCTACCAATCCATAATCCACACTGTATAGCGACACTATGGAACAACCCATGGAATGCAGAACAAAACTGCAAATCACTACCAACGAACTCTCACAACATGATAGTGAAATTAGAAGCCACAAACACATTACTTTACTCGATGAGCACAGAAACGAACATAACAATACAATGTCAAAACAACACAGAAAAGTTGCAAATTATAAATAACGGACTACTGATCTTCAAAACAACATGTAAAGTAACAACAAAAGAATTCACAATAATAGTAATAGGATACCCGGAAACAATCGAGCTAGAACAACAAGAGATACTGACTGAGTCAAGTGAAGAAGTAATCAGGAACACACAAAAAGACGACCAAGAACCCAAAAACAGCAGAATACAACTCATCGACCACAAGACACACAACAAGCAATTTTTAGAACAAACAAACAAAATAATTCAACTAAAAAAAAGCACAGACGAACTAAAATTACAGGAAGACCATAACCAAACAACCAAAATCACAACTGGAATACTATCAGGGACAAGCTTACTGATGTTTATAGCGATAACCGCAATAGTAATAAAATACAGACGGAGAAAAACAAAAACAATAACAATATTAAACTCAACACACAAAGCCAACGAATCACACGGCAACAGAAACAAACAGAACAACGACAAAACAAGTAAAAGAAAAACACATGAAAATGACGACGACACCACCACTGTATAAAAACCATTCCAGACAAAAAAGAATACTTCCACGCCATAAATTAACAACCCGCACATTCCATAACCGAAACTCATGCATCATAAATAAATTTACAGTGTCAATAAAACCAATGATCGAACTAATAAGAGGCGACCCTGAGTCACTAATTAGAATGGATGATCCAATATGGAACATAATCGAAGAAATAGGAAAAACACCACACCAGAAACAACCAAACACAGAAATAGATGAAATGAGAACAATAGGCCTGGAAATACAAAATATGATCCAAGAAATGAGAGAACACGAACAACGGAAACAAAATACCAACAACATTAACTTTAACCGACATAAAACACGCGGGAAATATTTTCAAAAAAAAAAACAAATTAGCCTTTTCTTCATCGAACAAACACTAACACTCGAGGAAGAACAAGCTAAAAATTAAGAAATTAAAAACATAAAACTAACACATAATTAAGACAAACCTAACATAAGCAAAAAATAAATTATATTATAAAAACAAAAATCAATCATTTGTGTAGATTAGAAAAATTGTAAGTCAAAAACCATAACGATAATCAAAAAAAAAAAATTAAAAACATATATTATCAGAGTTCAATTTAAAATAAATTTTTCTATAATTCGATAAAGATGAAAAATATATAAACAAAATAATTAAAACTAGCACATACCTAGTATTTATAAGCTCAAAATTCATAAATTGCTTATTAAAAGCACAATTCAAAAACATTTTTCCATAAGAAACACAAATTACACCTTTTATTCCACACTTTTAAACCTCACTTAAAAATTGACGTTAAATTAAACTCAAAATTATAAATCCAACACAAAAAAAAAAAAAATAAAAACACTTTTAGCCAAAAAATTAAATAATAGAAACACATTTTTTCAATTTTCTTCTCACAAACACCAAACGTTAACTTAAAATGAGTAAAAGATCAAAATGACAAAGTAGCACAGTCACACAAAACAAAAATCTTGTGACTAAAATTACATACAAAACCCTAAGATAAGCAATTTTAATAAAACAAAATAAAAATATATATACAAATTATACAAAGTAGTAAATAAAATTCTCATAAATTTTCCTCAATTATATAAATATTAACTCATATTACAAAATGCATACATTTCATTATATTATTCATACAGTAAAAATAAAAATAAACAAAATTAGCTTAGATTACAAAAAATAATTATAAAATATATATAAGTTAATAACCTAATGAAATAATAATATAATATAATACAAACGGCAATAAAATGCAAAACGACAGAATTCCAAAGCAAAAATAAAATATAGTTCATGGTCACGATTCAACATGACATTGTAAACAAAACCACAACAAAAGAAATACAAAACGATGAGGCACACGACAAGGCAAAACGCAAAGACATATGTAAGATGAAGACAAACGATACTGACGAAGCAGCCATAACAGCACAGATTTGGCACAGAATCACTATAGTAAACTACTTACCGCATCTAACAAACCACAAAATTGAACATACACGGATAACGATTGGACCGTAGACAGCCAAGAAACGATGCCAGAACATCAACCACAGCCATATACAACAATACAACATTTAAACAATGGAATACTGAATCCATGACCGAACTAAATTTTATGATACAAAGAAGACTGACAGAAGACAACCAACTACCAGACCAACATGAATTACCCACAACATAATAAACAAAAATAACAATAATTATAATAATAGTAATAAGCCTTAAAATATAGACCCTATGTATCCCATAACTGCGAAATCTTCCATAAGAAGATTTCACTAATAAAGGGGGAAGGTGTTGTGCACCCCTGATAAAGAAATTCATTCATTCAATTCATTACCACCTTTTATAAATATAAAAGTAATTTCAAAAGTAAACGCCCATTTATAAATCGAATTAAAGAAAACACCTAGATATAGCTTAAATTAAATTAAAACACCTAAATGTAGACTAAATACAACACGCGCACTCTCTTTTTAAAATACAGTGCTAACCTAAATAATAAATCGAATAGTCAACAGATTAATACAAAACACAAATTTTGCAATCAACAGTGAAAGTTTTAGTATGTCAATTACCCAATACATAAAACTACATAAAATGCACATTTGACAAAATTAATTATAAGTTCAGTTAACCCAAAAAATTAACCAAAATTTTAGTATATATAGTTCAAAAATTTGTAATCAAAATCAGTTGTAGCAGTTGCAGTCAAAGTTAATAAATAAAATAGTTAAGTTAGAGTCAAAAAATAAAAATCCGGTGTTGTAAATCAAAATTCGGGAATATCCACCAGACAAGTAAGTATCTCTCATTAAATAAAACAAAACAATACTGTCATAGCCCCCACCAGTGGTAAGCGGGTATTGTTCAACGCATCAACTACTAACCTCAAGGCACCGAGTGAGTCTCCTTTTAACTACCTGCCACGGCCAAGGCGGAGTCAGATACGCAGCGTCTGTGGGCGCGCAGACTCCTTTCTGGTAGTTAAGGTTACTCATTCCTAAATTACTTACTAACATATGTAATACAGTTAAACTTCCTCTCCCCTTTTGACGAATACACTTACTTAATAGTATTTCATTGCTGCCTCAATCATTACATATCTCTTAATACTACGCCATATATCGGAAAATGTATCTACAAGACAACTCACCCAATTAACACACACTAACAATAACATCTAGAAAAGATTGACTCTACAGATCTCATACACACATAGTCCCTAATATCAACAATATATCGACAATATCCAAACTCTTACATCTAAAATAACAACCATTTAATAATATCGACGCTATCTCAATCCCCACGTATAAATATATACAAATTAACATTTACAAACACTCTGTATAAACATAACAAATTAATACAATAATGTATTCAGTTAGGAAGCATGACTGTAAAATTCATGATTCATTTCAAGCTGTATTGGATTCATTGAATAATGGAACACGTCAAATGGAAGCTAATGCTCCTCAAAAACAATTATGGGATTAGTTTTGGATTCATTACGATTGACAACTTTTACCCAAATATACTTTAGATTCATGGGAACACCCCGTTGAACTTGCTATACGTATAATGATGAACATCTAATCTTCCATTTTCTCGAATTCGATTCAAACAAAGCAGTAACAATAGTGTTGTGGTGAACGATTACGCCTAGATTAATTATTTATATCAACACTCTAATTTATGAAAACCAAAATTTAATTTAATTAGATTATATCATGATTCTTTGACCACATATACATAGATAAAAAAAATTTGCTTTTCGAAATATAGTTAGTATCTGTTGTCTGGTTGAGTTGTTAGCACAACTATATAAAACTAACAATAATTAATTTAGAATTTACATGTCTCTCAAATAGTGAAATATCCTATAAATTTTAATTATTGCCAAAATCTATTGGCAAATAATTTTTACAAAGTTTTTTGTGATCTATCCAGTGCTGTGTAATACGTAACTATTGAAAATAATTTCAGTAAAATTATTTAATTTGATTCAGCAAATCGTTTTGTGAAAATTAAGCACTAAATAGTGTGTATACGATGACATCATCTGTGAAAAAAATAATTCCCAAAACGCTCGTTAAAAATTTCACCGACTATTCAAATCAGACGAGCATCCATGGCGTTAAATATTTAAGCAATCGGACACGTCTGCTACCCGATCGTATATTCTGGATTATTATTTTTATTCTGTCGACTTCATGTCTTGGCTATTTTGTTTCTAAAATTGGTCGAACGTGGATGGATAATGCGGTCATGATAACCGATCAGACTGAACCAACCCAAATTTTTGAAATACCATTTCCGGCCATCACAATTTGTCCGCAAATTAAAACTAAACGGGACCAAATTGATTTTTCACAATTGGCCGCTGTCTTGAAAAAATTTCCGAAATATTCGGATTTTAAAAAAAGCGATTATGGAAAGAAATTTTTGATGGCCTCGCAAGTATGTGATGATTCTTTTGATGATTATACACGGCCGATAATTGAAAACGCCACCAATGATTATTACTATCTTGAATTGGAAAGTTTGCCAGCTGATTGGATAAAAGCATTACAAGATGTAAGATTATAAGTGAAATATTTATGTATTTTGTTAATAATTTTCTCCGCAATATTATTTTAGATGTCGCCTAATTTTAACGAAGTTTTTGAGAAATGTGAAATGGTAACGTGGGATGTGGATTCAAATCACCGTCTATACCAGGTGATTGGAGATTGTACAAAATTATTTTCTACGATTATAACGAATGAAGGAATTTGTTTTACGTTCAATACAATAAATGATGTTTTACGGGTGGGTTCATTGCAAACGGATTTCCAGTACCACAATATTACACAAAGACGTGATGGATGGGAACCTGAGAAAGGTTATAACAAAGACAATGCATATCCATTTACAGGAATCATGGCAAGCGTGGAATCATATTCGGGATCCGGATTAAAATTTGTTTTGAACGCGAATTTAACGGATACAACTCCGTTTTGTTGGCCACAAGATATCGGCTATAAAATAACTTTACATTCACCATCCGCCTATCCACATATGTACAATAATTATATTCTACTTGAATATGGTAAAAAATATGAAATAGCGGCGGTACCACAAACTATAGAGACTTCAGACGATTTGAGATCGCTTACGCCCGAGGAACGGCGTTGTTTTTTCAATGATGAACGAAAATTGAAATTTTATACGTTCTACAATGAAGAGAATTGCCGTCTCGAGTGTTATTCAAATTTTATTGGGAAATGGTATAGTGGAGTACCATTTTCATCACCGCGCAATTCAAACACAACTAATTTTCGTCTAAAATTCTTAAATGAGTATTGGGAGTTACCTACTTCTACCCGGCTCTTGCAAGAGCGCTCGAAAAAATACAAGAGTCAATGGGAACTCGCCGATTTTTACATGCAATCTATTGATAAACATTTTAACTGCAATTGTTTGCCGGAATGCAATTCAATAAAGTACGGCAACAAAATTTTAAAATCGCATACCGTTTTTTCAGGAGAACTGAACAATACCGTCGACATGAACGTCAGAAGTGCACAAACGACGATCAGAATATTATTCAATGAACCAACGTTTATTGGCCAGCAACGGGTACGCGTGTATACGTTCGAAACATTGATATCCGACTTTGGAGGACTATTGGGTTTATTCATGGGTGGTTCTTTGCTGAGTTTTTTTGAAATAATTTACTTCTTAACCATACGCATCTGTTTTAAACACAAAGAGGATACAGCGACAAACGAATTGAATTACGTGTCATGTCTAAAATGATTTTAAAATAAATTTAGATAATTAATTGTTTGTATGAAATATAATATAAATATAAATATAATTTTCATTCAATGGACATTAAATCCACTATATGTAGCTTAAAATATTTGTGTTGGTATTTAATTTAAAAGAGAAGTAATTGAAAATATCCTGAAGAGCTTTCATCCCTTTCTAAAAATTTTCACCATACCTACTTTGACATTTTTCTGTGTTTGACTAGACTCTTGGGACCATTTTCATATTTCTCATATGGTATTTTTGAGATATAACCCTCGCAGGTCTATATCCTCAACTATATACTTTGATAATGAAGCGGAGCGTGTTTCCGTTTCGTAGAAAATGAATTGTTATGATTTGTAGAAATTTTCGTTGCGCAATGAATGCGATTTTAGAATGATGATTGATGAATATTCGCTCTTGTCGCGAACTCAAAATGTGAACTTTTACAGGAAAATAAAACAGTGTGATGGCTACCACTGATTTTGATGAAAGTTTTAAGACTGACTTATTTATTATACGTTTTAATGTACCTTGCCAATACAAGTTATAATCTGAGAGAGATTAAAAACAACAACAAAAACTTCTTAACAAATATTAATTGTTAATTTGAATTATCCTTATTCTTGAATTATTATCCTTCTCCCCCATCTTGAACACTTTGTGGTTCAACATTTACTGGCAGTGGACAGAGATTGACGATGGCTCGTTTGATTGTTCCAGTGGAAGTTTCCATTTGAGAGGTGGCAAATTTGGATCCTTGATGATTTACAATTGTTCCCTCTGCGATGTTTCTATATGCTTGTTCTTCCAATAATATCGGTGTTGCAGTTGTTGCAAATAATCCAGTTGACCACCTTGACCAGAATTGTTTGTATAAGAGGTTTACTAATTCCCAGCGTTTAGCATACTTTTTGTCATCATGGTTGTTTATGTTTGGCTCAGGTATAGCAGTTAACGGTCGACCTACCAGGAAAAGACCAGGCGTTAATGTTTCCAAACTATCATCTGAGCAGGAGTACTGATGGGACGCGAATTTAGTACAGCTTCCACTTGTTTTATCAATGTGTTAAACTCCTCATAAGTTAAGTTAGCGTTTAGCTAAATATGATATTTAGCTGATTTTACAACAGCTTCATAAATACCACTGAAATGTAGAGATCCAGGTGGTGAGAATTTCCAAGTAATATGATCTTCTATAGTGCATAATTTGAGCAGCTGTTGAAAATCTGCATCTTGAAATATCTTAAACAAATCTTGAAAATCAGAATTGGCGGCTACAAAGTTGGTCCCATTATCTGAGAACACATTTTTACATAGTCCTCTTGTAGATATAAAACGACGAAATGCACCGATGAACGAAGCAGAAGTGAGATCTGAGGCCAATTCCAGATGCACGACTCTTGTAGCAAGACCTACAAAAAAATTCAAATATGTCATAGTCGGAATCTTTCCGCGTATGCGATAATGGATGAACAACGGTCCTGCATAATCTATACCAACGTTATAAAATGGTGGTGCATGGATTGACTCGTTCTGGTGGTATATCTGCCATGAGTTGTTCAGGAAATTTTGGTTTTACACGGCAACACATTACACATAACCTGTAAACTTTTTCACAAGCTGTTTTCCTGCAAGCTGCTAAAAGTGCTTGTGGACCAACGTGTAAGTGCTTTCTATGGATGAACCTCATTAGTGTGGTGGTAAAATAATTATTTCTTGGTAGTAATGCTGGATGCCGTGATCTATAAGAAATTACTTCGAATTTTAAGCAACCACCAGCTCTAATTATGTGCTGTTGATCCATAAATAATGAAAGTGATTTTAGTAATGGATGTCGAACTTGAAAACCTGCAGGTTCTAGTAATCTCTTTTATTCTATTAGAAAGCTGGTGGATTGAACCCGGCGTAGAATTGTATTCAAACTATTTTGTACTTCTTCCGCATTCAGAGGTCCAATTGTTCTTGAGTTTTTGAAACGGCAATTGTGGATGAAACGAAGTGCATAACCCATTGCATTTTGTATTGTCGCCAAAGAATTTTTACCATATATATTCAATTCAAATTATCATAGCCGAGTTCAGCGCTTGTAGTCACAACAGTAACGTTTTTTCTTCGATGACCTCAGTTAATTATGTAAGTTGTTCTGAATTATTAGTCCCAATTGATGAATGAAGAAAATTAGGTCCAAACCACCAAAGTTCAGAATTTATTAATAATTCAGGAAAAGCCCCTCTTGAAATCAAATCGGCTGGGTTTAATTTTGACTCTCAACAAATTCATTCTGAACAACAGGCCCATTCATCAATGAATCATTAATAGAGTAACCGCTCGACGATTTTGTTGAGCCGTCAAAAACGACTCTCAGCTTAGTTGTTGATGAATCGGGTTTCATAACATAGTGGTGTGGTAAATAATAATTAGTAGATTCAACCTGTTTCACCACTTCCATATGATTAAAAGGTTGAAGGAATCATAAAAGAATTATATTGCAAACAAATTTCTGGATTGTTATTGAGTTAGAAATCTTTGCCTTGCTAAAAATGATGAATCACCTAGCAATTCTGGATTTTGAACGAAAGGAAGCTTAACGATAGATTTGCCATCGAGGTCTTTAGAGAAAACCTCTTGGAAATGTTTATCACAATCGGACTTAAGTAATGATTCATCGTTAGTATGGCATTCCTCTATGTTCCAAAATAGCTCTAATAATTCATCTAATTGCGGTTCAGAGTTGATGAAAGTGAAGTTCCTCCAGTTGCAACCCAACCTAATATCGTATTTTGTAGAACAGGTAATTTATCACCTATAGTCTAATTTCACCAATTGATTGCAGTTTGAAATAAATATCAGCTCCAAGAAGTAAGTCTACTTCATGAGGCTCCCAGAATGATGGATCGGCTGGACTGACATTGGAAGGAATTGACCATCTAGATGAATCAATTCGAACTGATGGCTGCATATCTGAAATTCTACTGAGTATATGAACGTCAAGTCATGCAGAGAATTGATTTATACGTGACTGAATAGTAATTGTTGAAGCCACAAGCTACGCCCTTAATGTTAATATCGAGTTTTAACCCCTAATCGCTTAATTAATGAATGAGTAATAAAGTTCAATTGTGAACCTGAATCGAATAATGATCGAGCTATAATTGAATGGCCATTTTCATGACGAATCTCAACCAATGCCATAGCTAGAAATATTAATTTTGGTGCAGAGGAACCTATTGAAGTTGTCGAATTCTGGTTGTTGTTAGGTGATATTGTACTGGTCAATGTAGATAATCCAAAATTTACTTGAGATAATGTAGTGCGCTCTTATGAGAAATTTGACTACTACTTGCTGATGCTGTGCTGCTTGAATGCAAGAGAGTATGATGTTTTATTTTGCGCATATGCGACATATATCAGTGATGTTACATTGATCAATGAGATGTGATGTTCTTAAACAGTTTGTATAAGTAAGTTTTAAGTTGGTTGCAGCCTCTTTTTCATTGAGAACAGCGCCTTTATATGTTCTTCAACTAGGTTTGATTAGGTTTATCAAAACGCTGAATCAATAAATGTCTAGTTTCATCATAGTTAGCCGAAATAAAGTCTAGAACGGAGCCTTTAACTGAATTTTTGAGATAATGAAATTTGGTTAAATCGTTTAATTTGGGGTTGTTATGCACATGAATATCGAAAGATTCAATCAATCCTTTCCATTGAGTAATTTCACCAGTGAAAGTAACCAGCAAAACCTCTGGCAATTTCGAAATGAACGAAAACTCTTCATTTACGTCGAGAATGGGAATAACCTTCTTTTTAGCAAGATCCGCAATCTTATCTTCTAACGTTGGTCTTAAGTTATAATATGAACGATCTGTCGTGGTTTGTATTTTAGATTCCAATTGTGTTTCGTCTAACGATTCAAACAGAGTCTCATTTCTTTTAAAATTGTCATAATTCAATATAAGATCATTAAGCCGGAGCTGAATTTGAGACATTGGTGCTGTATCCAATTTAGCATCAACTAATTCTGACAATTCTTTTAAAAAATCGCCAAAATTTTATTACACTGTGTGCATCGTTTTATTAGTGTTTCGTTAGACATATTGAAAGTCAGACAACTCAGAACAACAAAGAACGAACCACGAGGTATAACAGATATTTGAAGTTACATTTTGCGGCACTCACGAATCACTCCAAGTTATTAGATCATACCTGTGAACCTATCGTTGTTGTCGCTGAAGCCAAATCGTTCCCACTCGGTAATGGTGCCCTTTATCCAAGCACATTTCATCAGGTTTTTTTGCTCGGTATAATTTTGAATTTTTTACATAGACCAAATCTATTCAATTTTGAACGAAAAAACCCAATATCAAAGTTGGTGCAAAATATGTGGCGATATAGACTCTTCTTAACAGGTTTCGGATCGTTGGTATACTCTCGATACAGCTTGTACATTTTGAATATATTTAAATTTGGTTCCAAATAATGCAGAACGGCGTTGAGGTGTTTTCTTGGGGCCCCTTCCTCCTCGCATATCGACTTGTGAAGTCCTAGAGCAGCATTTTGAATAAAATATAAAAACCTAAACATTGAACGAGATTTGTCATTTTGCGTAGCTGTTTTTCTAGACGAAAGACTTGGAAAAGTATTTTTTAAAAGTAAATCAAGCTTTCGTTGGGCGTTTAAATTATAAAATGACTTAAACTGATCCTGCCGTTCGTTGCCGGTATCTTTTTGGGCACATTCTAAAATAATTGCTAAAAAAACTAAAAATGTTAAAGTGAAATTTAAGGCTTTAATGCTGGTTTAAGCGCCAAATTGAATTGTCATTGTTTCGAGATATACCTCCGAGCGTTTTTTTTATTTCTTGTACTCACTCACTTGTCATTCCACAGAATTACAAACTAGTATCTGGATTTAACTTTACTTTATAAATGCAAAAACAATTGAAGAATATGTGCACATACAACTCCATTTTTATGCTGTTTTTGACACGAAAGGAGGTAGCAAATTTTTGAGTAAATATTTAGAAAGAGCGCATGTCATTTAGTATAAACACATACATATATACAACTTGTAACGAACAGGCCTTCATTTTGTCAATCTGCTCGTTAACAGAATTTCGATCTAGTTTCATTTGTCACGAACACGGTCGCTTTCACTGACTGCTCAGCCTGGGGGGGGTTCCTTAATCTTGACATAAACTTCTAGATCGATGTTACTGACCGTTAGTAAGGAAAACTGCAATTAATTCACCTACGACCGAATAGTCACATCAATTAGGTTCCCATACAATTTCCTCTATTTACGACATGATTTAAATGTTCCAACAAAAACGCAAATATTTACAATAATAAAACAAGAAAATTTTTAACATTTTTTTATTTAATTAAACAGATAGAAATAAGCAATGATTTAGAAGATAAATTAATAAATTAAATAAATTAAATTATAGAGCAAAACAAAAATTTAGGTTTAACGCATGCGCACCGAATTTGTAAATTTCTTAATATTAAACATTATGTTTTAAATACACAATTATATAAATAAAAATAATACTATATTATATAAGTATATATATGTATATATGAATAAATAATTAGTAAATAAATATTAAAATAGTATATAATAAATAATTTTAGTTTACCTAATTTTAATTTTTTTTTTTTTTTATTTTTAATTACGGATGAAAATGATGATCGTCCATGATATCCTCTTCAGTTTGCATATTTCAGCTTCTTTGATTTTATATTATTTTTATTTCTGTACATAAATTATATATGAAATAGGGATATTTTAATTTGGCGTAGTATAAATTTTATTTTTAATCAACTTAATTACATTTAATTTATTTATGATTATTTTCACCAATACACCATTCTTTATATACTTATATATATACATAATTTTAAAATTGAACTTTTTAAGTTTTTTAGATTTTACAAATTAATATTATTTTAACATTGTCTTTAAATTAATTTTATAGTTTTTGTTTTTTTTACAATCATTTTTTTTTTTTGGCTTAACTAATAATATTAATGATAATTTTAACATTCACTTTATTAATTTATAATTTGTTATGTCCTTTTAGGTTTACAATTTTATTTTTATTTTATTCATTTAGTACACCAATGAGTAAATTGTTACAACACAAAGTCACTACATTATATGTATTTGCGTTTTTGCGCCATTTAGTTTCGCGCTATAAATTATGTTGCGATCATATGTCCATACATATACATAATACATATACGTATTTTGTTTTTCTTAGCTAATATAGTTAATTTGAATATTTTTGAACAATTTGTCCTAACACATTTTACATTTTTCACGCAATATTTATTTATTTATTTATTTGTTTTTTTTTTTTTTTTTTTTTTTTGATAAATTTCACTCGACAACGATCTTACTGAGTCAACAATTCGGCTCCAGCGGTTTCGATCCTGAGCATGTTCTTCATACTGTCTAAGACAATCTGAAGAGGCCAAGTCGTTCTCTACACCGTGGAGCCATCGTCACCTGCAACGACCTCAGCGCCTACCATATGGTGGCTCTCCTTTCAGAGATCGCTGCACAATTCGTTCCGGATCAGCTCGCAGAACGTGCCCGAGCCAGCGTACTCGCTGAGATCTTGTTTCATGTACAATATCGGGGATCTTCATCAGATCTCTGATCTCGATATTATACAGAGCTCGGTAGGTACCGTCTATTTCGCGTTTTGGGCCGTAAATCACACGCATGACTCTTCTCTCAAATGTTAGGAGCCATCTCTCGTACTCACGCGTCAGCGCCCAACTTTCACATCCAAACATAACAACGGGCCTGATCAACGCTTTGTAAAGCTTCATCTTCACGGCACTTGATAAGTGTTTAGATTTTAGCAGTGGCCTTAGAGGATACAAAGAACGACTGCCAGCCGCACTTTAATATCCTCACCCACACTGTTATCGTGAGTGATAAGAGAACCCAAATATTTGCCCTCCTCACTCCCTCAAACGTGTGGTGGCCACTACTATACTACTAAATCTGGTGTGCCATTGTCCCTAAAACCAGAGATCATGTATTTTGTTTTGGACTCATTGATCTGAAGTCCAACTGAAGCTGAAAACTCTACAAGCGGATCAAGTATTTCTTTCACTCCGTTGCTATTCAGTCCAATCACGCATATGTCATCTGCATATGCAAGAACCTGATTGGACTGGCGATATAAGATGTTACGCTGCGGTGTTTCAGTTATACGAAAGATTTTCTCCAACATGAGATTAAAGAGTATCGGGGACAGAGCATCTCCCTGCCGAACACCCGAGTTAACTACAAAACTTGTCGATAGCCTGTTCTCAACTTTAACACAGCATTGGGACTGCGTCACTGTCATCCTACATAGTCGTACCAGTTTTGGTGGCATTCCTAGGTATTCCAGGGCATTCCATAAGCTCTCTCGATTGATCGAGTCATAGGCCTGCCGGAAATCCAGGAACACCTGATGTTCGGGGATGGATGTCTCATAATATTTAGATAGAATCATCCGCAGCGAAAAGACCTGATCGGTGACTGATCGATTCGGACGAAATCCTCCTTGATAGTCACCAACCAAGCCCTCCGCTAGAGGAGTGATTCTATCCAATACAATGTATGACAGTAACTTGTACGCTGTGCAAAGGAGAGCTATACCACGATAATTCTCACACTTCAAGCGGTCTCCCTTCTTGAAGATGGGGCATATCGCGGCCACTTTCCATTCGTCAATCGTTTATATCACATTAAATTAATAATTTGTAAACTATTATAATAATAATTGCTATCTACTATTATTTTAATAACGTTACCATTTTAGATTAATAATTTACAGTATTAATAATAATGTGATTTACTATAAAAATAAGAGGACAATCGTATTATTATTATTTTAAAAGTGAATGGTATGAACTATTATAATAAAGTGAAAACTATTAATTCAATGTGTCAAATCACATTAAAAACTAATATTAAATAATAGGATTAACTATAAACATAATAGGATAATTTTATTAAAACAGTAATTGTATGTACTATTAATTTAAATGTGAATCTACTTTGGTCCCGCATCTTACATATAATTGCTGCTTTAAAAAGAGTGTCCTATTCTTTCTCTAGCCGTACCTGCAAAATTTAAAAAAAAAACAAGCAACTGTTGCAAATATGGAACATAAACTTTTTATTTATAGATTCATACATTTATATAATTTTAAACTTAAAAAATATAATTCGACTTAATTTATTATACTATTTAGTTAATTTCAAATGTACATAAGTAAATATGTTTAGTTATGCTTTAGCCTGAATGTTTTTTTCCCATCAATGAGGAAATGTAAATGATTGTTTTTTTTGTTTTTTTAGAATATGACTATAGTCGTTTTAAACTTTGATACACTTTAAGATCATGACCACTTGTAATATGCCGATTATAGGAATATAAATTTGAAAATTGTTGAAGGTATCCTTCTTCTATACTTATAAAAGACTCTATATTTTTTATAATTTGTGAGGATTTTATATGATCTGTTAAAGGTTTGGATGATGAATACATCACAGACTTTTTATGACACAAATAACATTTCATTTTAAATCTATTATTTTTCTATTTCAAATACAAATGTTTACCACCGAGATATTGTATAAAACGTAACGATGTTGAAAATATTAAAACTAAAACTTAAAGACTTATTTCACTTTTTAAATATTCTAGAACGCTCGTTACGTTTGAATTTTTATCAGTTTTAAAATTTAAAAAAAAATGCTCTATAAAATTATACACGTTTTTGCCCTCTACGGGGTACTCAAAATCCATAACGTGGAAAAGCTTAAAAATAATACCCAAACATTTTAAAAAAGAATTAAATTTATATACATAATATACCGTCATAGTATACATAAAAGTGTTTCAAATTTACTCTCTGCTCACCGATCACAATAATAACAGGTTGGAACGTTAAACCTTTTTCCAAATATTTGAGTTTCAATTCTTTTATCCATTTATTCTTTTTGCCACATTTTTTGCTTGTTCCAACTATAGGTGGCTTTAATATGGCATGCATAAGCAAAAATAGTATATAATTACGGGAGTCTGGAACCAAACAAACAAAAAACAGTTAGTAATCTTTAATAATAAAGAATTAAAAAGATAAAAACCATAAATTACTTACTTTCATCAATATTTTTCTCTAATTATAAAATTTTTATATATACTGAACTAAAAATAATTTACCAATGTATGTCCAAAGCTGTGTTTAAAAAGTGGCCACTTTTTTAAAACAATTTGGCCTTCTCCTCTTTTAATATCATGTTGCCTTATAGCAGCTACTTGGGTCCATTTAGTTTCAACTGTTGGCCAAGGTTCGTTGTTGTGTTGTAACCATAAAATCACTTCCGAATCACTCTCTGTGATTATAGGTTCCAGTGTGGGCCGGAATTTAATTGCTGCACGGGAAGTATCTATAAAATATACCTATGTAAATACTAAATATTAATTAAATTATTGAAAACAATCTGTAACTAGTAGTATCTGGTGGCTCTTGAGTCCGGATTTTTCTTAAATTTCTTATATATCGGTAAATAAATAATAAAGATAAATCGGTTCGCCAAACCCGAATCTGTCACAAATTCGCTTTCGACGCCAATTGCAGGTATATCCGGTTCAGAGGATGGTTCGATTATAAAATCGTTCACGTCGTCATCCATGTTGCTTTTAATTTTTACAAATTACTATATAGCTGATCTTCAAATTTCAAAATATTATCGACGAATGCTAAATTATCAGACGTAATATAAGTAGTGCAACGAGTGCATATTCGTTGCATTTTCTAAAGCTTGGGATACGCATGAGTGACATTTGGAAAAAATTATCGATTCTTAAGAGGACCACGAGTTATATTTGGGTGGAGAATATAATGAATTGGTGTGAAAGATAAAACTTAAATTCACAACATGAAAGATTATATTTGTAATAACAATTATTTATTATGCAAGAATACCATTGAAACATATTATATTTAGAACTGACAGTTGTTGAAGGTACAATTTTCAAATCGGAATTGTCCTTCATTTTTGTTGTTAATTTTAGATGAAACGATTGGCTTTACAGCTTTTGACGGCTCAGCAGAACTTCCTCGCATCTTTTCTAGAATATTGTAGTGTTGCTTTTGCTGGATATTTAAATATGGCTGAATTGAATTAGCACTGCTATGGCAATCAATTGTTGATCTGAAATACCCGCATTTGCCATTATAGTAACCGCAGTTGATCTATGACTATGATTGGTGATTTTATTATTTTGCACATCAATTCCAATTGCCTGGGCCGTTTGTTTGGTCCATTTTGATAATTCATTGACACCTACAGGAAGATTTTTATACCACCTTCCAGTTGAATTTCTCCAGAAAGGATTGGGTGTAAGAAACAATCTTTCGGAGGTTACATGATTTGGCCGTTTATTCATTAATTTATTGAATAATCGTACGGGACAAACGTTGATATTATTCACATTTTGCGTGAGCCACTTACTATTAGCACAACGGCTTGCACCTCCTTGTGTAGTTTTGGTGAATATAGGGTTATATTCAATTCGTCCCGTATCATTACCGAAATGGTCTGTAATCCTCTTAAAATAATGAGTTAAAGCAAACGCGGCTTCGTTACCACGCCACGCTAATTCTGCCGCAACAATGTTGAAGAATTTCTTTTGAAGTCCATAAGGGTTATCTTCATCCCAATACGTTTGCATACAAGTAGATTCATTTGACGTAAAAGCTACAGCACTTAATTTCCGTTTGTTCGGTTCACTTTGAAGTTGTTTCCGTTTTGAATCTCTGGCACATCTCGCCTGTTTAAACTCAATATCACGAAATGTTAAATATTTTTCTTGAAGCATTTTCGCTAGCGTATTCCAAATAGTTTTAATTACAGTTTCCTTGTAATTTTCTCCGTTGGACTTACGCATATTGCATGCATAATCTTTTAAATATGACGCGAGCATATCAATTGATGTGTCTCGCTCAATTGTGTATTGACGTGTTGCACAAAAATCCATAAACTGTTTCCAAATACTTTTCTTATTTCGTTCCGTGTTTAAAGGAACACTATTGAGTATTAACTCTTCGATTTTTTTATTTGTACACTCTCCCCATCTTTGATTATCACAATTATCCATCTTTGTATCAAGCAGTAATCAATACTGATTCACAAATATTTTGTAATTGCATAAGTTGACAGATAGTTATATAAGAATTTTGTTTTTGTTGTGTGTTACTTTGATTCTAATGAATTTATTTTTATTAATAAAAATCGCCAAAAATAATAAATAGTAGGCTATTGCCATAACAACGTTTTCCCCACAGCGACAATACAACAGTGTTGTATTATCACTTATTAATAACAAAAATAACAAAAAAATTGCATAGTGAAATAGATGATTTTTAGGTATGAATTATATTCTCACGTCAATAGGCGTCACAATAAAAATGTAAGGTTAAAAATGCGTGGAAAAATTCATGAATTAAGAATTTTAACCATATAGGGAAGTTTTAATTTTAATTTTATTTATTTTTAAGGACAGATACACAATTTCTAGTAAAAGCACATTTAAGTAAAAAAAAACGCTGTAACAATATGAGTCGTATCAAAATAGTACATACGAATCACATTTTCATCGGCACTTCAACTTAATTACACTTAATACACCTTATTTTTTTTAAATACATACAGTAGTACTTTGAACTTAATTATTATACGATAACAATAATAATAATTTAATGATATGATAATTATATAAATTATTTATAGACGATAACGTCAAGACTCCTTTCTTGTTTAACTCCTGATAATTAATGAAACTAGAGCAAAATTCGTTTGAAAACCATCATTCGATATAATAAAACGGTAAAATTAAAGTGAATACTATTGAATTAACATTATTAGATTTAATATTATGTGAATAACATTGATTCAAAAGTACGAGATATAATATTTATGTGAATACTATTTATTTAATAGTACCGTATTTAATTTTAAAAGTATTTAATTGAATTCTAAGGGTAATATTCATAAATAATTTCACCAAACTGTTAAAATAATAGTGTAATCTAATAGTATAACTCGCAATTACTGTTAATTTAATACTATTTGTAGTAGTTTCAATTCATTGTGCAGTTTGAAAATCAACAGTATATTTCCTATTAAATTCTATAAAACAATGGAAAATTATTATTTTAATAAGAAAAATATGTACCATACAATTAATAGTGGTACCATTATGAATTTAATAGTACGTTTTTCTCTGAGTGCACAAACAATTTACTCTCGTCTTCTTTTCTAACAAAAATTTGATGCTTATATAGCCCTCCGAAACAAAAGAAAAACCACTACCTATCTATTGGTTTAAAAAAAATAATTTTAATACTGACCGGATCTCGATTAGTCTCGCAATTAGGGAAATTTATAACGAACTGTACTCAACCAAAATTTCATTAACTCAACACAATCGCTGTCAATGCAATCCATGGAGGCCTTACAAACTCAAAAACTAAAAAAATCTCAGTTACAACAGAGTATTATGCGTAGGTCGCGATTATGAGACGTCCATCCCCGTACATCAGGTGTTCCTAGATTTTCGGCAGGCCTATGACTCAATCAACCGATAGAATTTGTGGTTTGCCCTGGAATACCCAGGAATGCCAACAAAATTGCAGTCTCAATGCTGTGTGAAAGTCGAGAACAGGCTATCGAGAATATTTGTAGTTAACTCGGGTGTTCGGAAAAGAGATGCTCTGTCCCCGATATAGTTTAAGGATACTGATACCGAGTGAAGGAAATACTTCATCCGCTTGTAGAGTTTTTAGGTTCCTGTTGGAATCCAGATCAATTAATCCAAAAGGAAATACATGATCTCTGGTCATAGGGACAATAGCGCACCAGATTTCAGTAGTGGCCACTATACACGTTTGAGGGAGTGATAAGAGAGTTCAAATATTTGAATATAATATATTTGGGCTCTCTTATCACTCACGATAATAGTGCGGCTGGCAGCTGGCAATCGTGATTGGTATAATCCAGGTTCACTGCTAAAATCTAAACACCTATCAAGTGCTGTGAAGCTTGAGCTTTACAAATCGTTGATCAGGCCCATAGTTATGTTTGGATGAGACAATACGCTGGCTTGGACACGTTCTGCAGGCGGATCCGAAACGAAATGTGCAGCGATCTCTGAAGGGAGAACCACAGGTAGGGAAAGAGGTCTTGCAGGCAACGGTGGCTCCTCGATATAGTGAACGCCTTGGCCTCTACAATTGTCTGAGGCAGTATGAAGACCAAGCTCAGGATCGAAACCGTTAAAGCCAAATAGTTGACTCAGTAAGGGGCCAGTAATGGTCTTTATAAACTGATTATTATTAAAACATAATCATTTTACAAATATAGGAAACTGGAACGAAACATGGTCATTGCCTTGTAAGCTTAGAGATTATCAAATCATTGCTTCTCTAACGATGAGTCTTATCGACTATCAATTTCTTTTGAATAGTGGGCAAAAGTTACTTCTGACAATTTGACCCTTGACAGTTGAATAATTGCAGTTGCGGTTTCGGAGATTATTAAGTTGTAACCCC
Organism: Tipula unca; assembly: GCA_951394425.1. Lineage (NCBI taxonomy): Eukaryota > Metazoa > Arthropoda > Insecta > Diptera > Tipulidae > Tipula > Tipula unca. Next base: position 172,920,356 of record OX596380.1, on the reverse strand, counting down.
ATTTTGTGACTGAATTTCGGCTGAACATGCAGTTCAGTAACGACTAGGTCATAGTCGTTATTATGCACGACTATGACCTAGTTCCCCAGCTAGTTTGTCTACAACAAGCCTACATCGAAAAGCCTGCTAAACAAATGTCAATGCAGAATTTATTCCGGTTAAAAGCAATTTATATTCAGGTTAAAAGCAAAACTGTCTATCATGATTCATTATTTGAGGTGGCACAATCAATTTCCCAACCCTTAGCCAATTCCAACAGATTAAAATGTATCCTTTATCGTGCGCGATTTGTATGCTATACGTATAATGAGAAAAGGCAACCTAATCTTCAATTTTCTCGAATTCGATTCAAACAAAGCAGTAACGATAGTGTTGCGGTGCACGATTACGCCTAAATTAATTATTTATATCAACACTCTAATTTATGAAAACCAAATTTAATTTAATTAGATTTTATCATGATGCTTTGACACACATCCATAGATAAAAAAAAAATTTGCATTTTATATAAACAAAATATAGTTAGTATCTGTTGTCTGGTTGAGTTGTTAGCACAACTATATAAAACTAACAATAATTAATTCCGTATTTACATGTCTCGCAAATAGTGAAATATTCTATAAATTTTAATTATTGCCAAAATCTATTTGCAAATAATTTTTACAAAGTTTTGGGTGATCTATCGAGTGCTGTGTAATACGTAATTTTTGAAAATAATTTCAGTAAAATTATTAAATTTGACCGCAACTCGATTTGAGAATAACAAATACTATAAAAGTGCGTGTATACGATGACACCATCTGTGAAAAAAATAATTCCCAAAGTGCTCGTTAAAAATTTCACCGACTATTCAAATGAGACGACCATCCATGGCGTTAAATATTTAAACAATCGGACACGTCTGCTACCCGATCGTATATTCTGGATTGTTATATTTATTCTGTCGACTTCATGTCTTGGCTATTTTGTTTATAAAATTGGTCGAACTTGGATGGATCATGAGGTCGTGATAACCGATCGGAATGAACCAATCCAAATTTTTGAAATACCATATCCGGCCGTCACAATTTGTCCGCAAATTAAATTTAAACGGGACCACATTGATTTTTCACAAATGGCCGATGACATGAAACAATTTGCGAATTATTCGGATTTTTTGAAAAGCGATTATGGAAAAAAATTGTTAATGGCCTCGCAAGTATGTCGTGAATCATTTTTGGAAAATACATGGTCGATAATTCCTAACGCGACCAATGATTATTTGGACAGTTATTTTCATGACAACAATCGAAGTTTGCCAACTGATTGGATAGACGTACTACAAGATGTAAGATTATAAGTGAAATATTTATGTTTTTGTTAATAATTTTCTCCAATATTATTTTAGATGTCGCCTAATTTTAACGAAGTTTTTGAGGAATGTGAAATGTTGACGTGGGACTTTGAAATAATACCTAGCCGGATGTTCCAGTCGATCGTTAAATGTAACAAATTATTTTCTACGATTATAACGAAGGAATTTGTTTTACGTTCAATACAATTCGTGATATTTTACGGGAGGATTCGTTGCAAACGGATTTCCAATACCACAATTTTTCACAAAAACGTGATGGATGGGAACCTGAGAAAGGTTATAACAAAGCCAATGCATATCCATTTAAAGGAAACATGGGAAACGGTTATGTTGGTAAATCCGGATTAAAAATTCATTTGGCCGCGAATTTAACGGATACAAATGCGTTTTGTTGGCCAAAAGATATCGGCTATAAAATAACTTTACATTCACCATCCATCTATCCGCAATTGTACGAACATTTCATTTCACTTGAATATGGTAAAGAATATGAAATAGCGGTGGTACCACAAACTATAGAGACCCGAGGAACGGCGTTGCTTTTTCAATGATGAACGAAAATTGAAATTTTATACGTTCTACAATGAAGAGAATTGCCGTCTCGAGTGTTATACAAATTTTATGGAGATTTTCCATAATGCAGTACCATTTTCATCACCGCGCAATTCAAACACAACCAATTATCGTCTAAAAATCATAAATCAGCAATGGGAGTTACCTAAGATTGTCAACCTTGCGCGAAAATATATGATAAAACACAACCATTCAAAGGAACAGGTCCATAATTATGATGATGTCGCTAAATATTTGTACTGCAATTGTTTGCCGGAATGCAATTCTATAAAGTACGGCTATGCAATTTTAAAATCGCGTACCATTTCTTCAGAAGAGCTAGACAATCCCTACGTCAATAATTCTTACACGGAGATCAAAATATCATTCAATGAACCAACGTTTATTGGCCAGAAACGGGTACGCGTGTATATGTTCGAAACAATGATATCTGACTTTGGAGGACTATTGGGTTTATTCATGGGTGGTTCCTTGCTGAGTTTTTTTGAATTAATTTACTTCTTAACCATACGCATCTGTTTTAAACACAAAGAGGATACAACGACAAACCAATTGAATGACGTGTCATGTTTAAAATGATTTTAAAATAAATTTAGATAAGTGATTCTATGAAATATAATAAAAATATAAATATAATTTTCAGGTTTCATTGGACATTAAATCCACTATAGCTTAAAATATTTGTGTTGGTATTTAATTTAAAGAGAAGGAAAATGGCGAAGTAATTGAAAATATCCTGAAGAGAAACATCCCATCCCAAAGATTGTCACCATAGCTACTTTGACATTTTTCTGTGTTTGACTAGACTGTTGGGACCATTTTCATATTTCTCATATGGTATTTTTGAGATATAATTGGGAATGGACGAAACCCTTCCAGGTCTATATCCTCAACTATATACATCATTTTTCGATTCTTTTTTGTCGCGTGGTAGCTCCAGACAGCATTTTGCAGCCGCTAGCGATCAATGGTGTGTGGGATCCCTTTTCTAATCCACGTGAGAGCTAGAATTGCTGCATTAATCATGAGTTAAAGCAGCACAAACTTTCACCATCCTCACAATAACACAATAGATATTACTTGTATGCACTAAAACTGCATCCGCAGTAGAAAAAGGCTAACCTATAAGTTAAGCATTAATTTCCTCCACAACAAAGAGCACAATATAATTAATTATAAAAAGAAGAAAAAAAACTGCTATCATTTAAGTTGAAATATTTATCATATCAACAAACGATAAGAATATCTACAGTGTAGTACCCTAATAGGTTCTCAATTACCTCATTCAGCAATGCAAACAATTGTGCAACACTGTTGGCCAAATTAAATAAAATCATTCTGAACGGTTTAACAATTAATCGACATTAAATAAAAAAAAATCGGATACCAAATTTTAGTCGATCTTTCGAAGAACTCACATAGTTAAACACACGAAAAATGATCAATCACTGATGCAAGACAATTTTTCGTATATTTTACTATGTGACTGCTTGTCTGATGTTTACTGAAATTTTGGAGCGTTTTTCTGTTGTACTTTTTTTGTCAAATTGCTCAACTCAACACTCAGAATCTTGATAGAAACTAATTTAATAGAATTTGTAGTTTATTTGGTTTTATAGCCAACCTGTCAATAATTTGTGTACATGCGCCCACAGAAGTCAGCCAGCCCCAAGATAAAGACTCATTTTACAATGACTTGGACGATCTGGTCTATACCCGAACACGTTGTTAGAACGGGTTGTGTAGGATGTGAGCACTTATCGGTCAGCAACCAAATACGTATAGTTAGCGATCATCGTTTGATCGCTGTAAAGCTACGATGGAAGTTTTTGTACAAGTCTGGGAACACAGCGAAACGCATGTGGCGTTTCGACTGTGAAGGTCTGATAAACGAAGATCAAAAACAACTATATCAGGATCTTGTCAGCGACAACATTGATGAAGCCAATAACCAGTCAGACTGCGTGAACTCTGTCTGGAAATTACTGAAAACTTCGGTTGTCAGTGCTGCTCAACATACTTTATCAAGGGCTCAAGATTTTAAAAGTGGATATAGTAAAACTCAGACTTAAAGAATGATTGGTTTGATGACGAGGGTCGTCTTGCTGTTGAGCACCAAAATATAGCCCATAGTGAAGTGCAACAATGCGTTGTTCGCGTGATATCTTTAAAGAATTACTGGACTGCACCGTACTTTCAGGCCTACGTCAAACGACATTCGGGACCGGGATAGAAACCTCTTTGTCAACATCGACGCAGTACTTGACGCATGGAGTGGACACTTTAATGACCTACTTGATATTCATCATGCGTCACAGACTATTGTTGAGCCACCTCTAATACAGACTGTGGAGATTTGCATTGAGGATCCATCCCATGAGGAATTTACTAAAGCCATGCAGAGATTGAAACGAAACCGATCACCTGGAGTGGACTGCATTAATTCGGAGCTCTTCATATTTGGATGGGATACTTTGTGGAACTGTCTTTTCGACCTTATTCGATTAGTATGGCGAAACGAAGTTATGTCTGACAAATGGAAAGTGACTGCGATATGCCCCATCTTCAAGAAGGGAGTCCGCTTGAAGTGCGAGAATGATTGCGGTATAGGAATGCCAAGAAAATTGGTATGACTGTGCAGAATGACAGTGATGCAATCTCAATAGTTTGTTAAAGTTGAGAACAGGCTATCGACAATTTTTGCAGTTAACTCTGGTGTTCGGCAGGGAGATTCTCTGCCTTCGATACTCTTTAATCTCATGTTGGAACACATCTTTCGTAAAACTGAAACACCTCAGCCCAAAATCTTACATCGCCAGTTCAATCTGGTGCATGTAATATATTTATATAGATAACGTATGCGTGATGGGACTGAATAGCAACGGAGTGAAGGAAATGCTTGATACTCTTGTAAAGCTTTCTGCTTCTGTTAGATGCCAGATCAATGAGTCCAAAACGAAATACATGATCTCTGGTTATAGGGACAATGCCAAACCAAATTTTACTATAAGAGGCCACTACACGATTGAGGAAGTGAGGAGGTTCAAATATTTGGGTTCTCTTATTATCATTCAGGATAACAGCGTGGGTGTGGATATTAAAGTACGGATAGCAGCTGGTATCCTATATAAGAACACTGCTAAAATCTAAACACCTATCAAGTGCCGTGAAGCTGAAGCCGTAAGCGTTGTTCAGGCCCGTTGTTTGGTTGTGAACTTTAAGCGCTGATTGACGAGAATAAGAAATGGCTCCTTACATTTTAGAGAAGAATCAAGTGTGTATGTGATTTACGGCCCAAAACGCAAAGTAGATGGTACATACCGAGCTCTGTACAGTATCGCCAAATAGTTGACTCAGTAAGGGGCAAGTATTGGCCTTTATAAACTGATTATTATTTTTAAAACAACTTAATCATTTCACCAAAATAGGAAACTGGACCGAAACTTGGTGATTACCTTGTACCCCCCTTAGAGACAATCAAATCATTGCTTCTCCAACGCTTAGTTTTATCGACTATCAATTTATTCTGAATATCGAACTAAACTGACAATTTTACCCTTAATTATAGTATAATTGTATAGTTGCGGTTTCGGAGATAATTAAGTTTCAACCCCATTTCGTGACTGGATTTTTGCTGATCTTCATATAATAACGACTATAGTCTGAGAGAAAAAAATTAACTTTACTATAAAATTAATTTTACTATCAATATAGTTTAAATTTACATATGCATATTATAAACGTTGTTATGTAACATAGTAAAAACACCATTCCTAAATAGTTAATTTTACAAAGTACCTATTACAATTTTTAAATGCCAGCTTTGCTATTCTGGCTATGAGATACGTCAAATACACCTTTTAAAAATATTTGAATAATTACTTGGGCATTAGTAATATTTAATATTTGATTTTTGTGATATACTCAAAGCGACATACTAGTTCGATTTGCGCAACATTTTTTCGTTGTATTATCTAGCGTTCTATACGCATTGCTTTTTCTATCAGTGTATCCCAGTTTCCTAGCTATAGTTTATCTACAACAAACCTACATCACAGTTTTCTATCAGTGTATCCCAGTTTCCTAGCTATAGTTTATCTACAACAAACCCACATTATTTCATTGAAAGGCTGCTAAACCAAAGTCCATGTAGAATGTATTCAGTAAAGATCAAGACTGTGAAAGTCATGATTCATGACAAGCTGTATTGGATTCATTGAATAATGGAACACGTCAATTGGAAGCTAATGCTCCTCAAAATTATTGGATCAATTTTGGATTCATTATGATTGACAATGTTTACCCAAATATACTTTAGATTCATTTGAACACCATCGAACTCGAGATGGCACAACCAATTTACCAGATCGAACACTTGACCAATTCTAACAGATCGAAATGTATCATGTATCGTGCGCGATTATCGTTGAAGCGTTCTAAAATAGCGTAAAAAAATAGCCACGCGGAAATCGATGTACGAATAGTATGAAATAAAACCAAAGCAAAAGTGTTTTCTAAATAATTTGTAATTAGGTTTGTTGTTGTGTTTACAATGATGTTGCTCTCTCAAGGCAATGCGTTAACACGTTCTATACGTATAATGATGAAAAGCAATCTAATCTTCAATTTTCTCGAATTCGTTTCAAACAATGCAGTACGATAGTGTTGTGGTGTACGATTACGCCTAAATTAATTATTTATATCAACACTCTAATTAATGAAACCAAATTTAATTTAATTAGATTTTATCATGATTCTTTGACCACACATACGAAGATAAAAAAAAATTGCATTTTATATTTATGCATGCGGCATACAAAACATAGTTAGTATCTGTTGTCTGGTTGAGTTGTTAGCACAACTATATAAAACTAACAATAATTAATTCCGAATTAACATGTCTCTCAAATATATCTTTGGAGTGATAGTGTTTTAGTGAAATATTCTATAAATTTAAAAATCTATTGGCAAATCATTTTTACAAAGTTTTTTGTGATCTATCGGGCGCTGTGTAATACGTAACTATTGAAAATAATTTCAGCAAATTTATTTAATTTGATTCCGCAAATCGATTTGTGAAAATTAAATACTAAAAGTATACGATGACACCATCTGTGAAAAAAATAATTCCCAAAACGCTCGTTAAAAATTTTACCGACTATTCAAATGAGACGACCATCCATGGCGTTAAATATTTAACGAATCGGACACGTCCGCTACTCGATCGTATATTCTGGATTATTATTTTTATTCTGTCAACTTCATGTCTTGGCTATTTAGTTTATAAAATTGGTCGAACGTGGATGGATCATGAGGTCATGATAAACGATCGGACTGAACCAATCCATACTTTTGAAATACCATTTCCGGCTATCACAATTTGTCCTCAAATTAAAACTAAACGGGACCAAATTGATTTTTCACAATTGCCCGATGTCATAAATCAATTTGCGAATTTTTCGAATTTTATAAAAAGCGATTATGGAAAGAAATTTTTGATGGCCTCTCAAGTGTGCCGTGATTGTTTTGACGACTCTCGTACATGGCCACCAATTAATAGTAATATTAAAAGTTTTCACGAAGAATATGATTCTGCTAGTTTACCGACTGATTGGATAAACATATTACATGATGTGAGATTATAAGTGAAATATTTATGTATTTTGTTAATAATTTTCTCCGCAATATTATTTTAGATGTCGCCTAATTTTAACGAAGTTTTTGAGGACTGTGAAATGGTAACGTGTTTTATCCGATCAAATACCTTGGATTACAAGAACTACTTTGACTGTACAGAATTATTTTCTACGATTATAACGAACGAAGGAATTTGTTTTACGTTCAATACAATAGATGATATTTTACGGGAGGATTCGTTGCATACGGATTTCCAGTACCACGATATTACACAAAGACGTGATGGATGGGATCCTGAGAAAGGTTATAACAAAGACAAAGCATATCCATTTAAAGGATTCATGAAAGGCCCACTTTTAGAATCCGCATTTACATTTGATTTGGACGCGAATTTAGAGGATACAACTCCGGAATGTGGGCCACAAGATGTCGGCTATAAAATAATTTTACATTCACCATCCGCCTATCCATATATGTACAATAATTATTTTCTACTAGAATATGGTACAGAATATGAAATAGCGGTGGTACCTCAAACTATAGAGACATCAGACGATTTGAGATCGGTTACGCCCGAGGAACGGCGTTGCTTTTTCAATGATGAACGAAAATTGAAATTTTATACGTTCTACAATGAAGAGAATTGCCAACTCGAGTGTTATACGAATTATTCAGCACGCATTCATCATAGTGTACCATTTTCATCACCGCGCAATTCAAACACAACCAATTATCGTCTAAAAGTCTTAAATGAGGATTGGGAGTTACTACTAAAAATTGCTTCTTTTAACGGGCATTTACAAGAATACATGAAATTATACAACATATCAAGGGTCAGTCGTTATATAAATAGTGGTTATAAATACGAATATGTTAACTGTAATTGTTTGCCGGAATGCAATTCCATAAAATACGGCTATAAAATTGTTAAATCGCATAAAACTTCTATAGAAAAACGAACAACGATTAGCATATTATTCAATGAACCAACGTTTATTGGCCAGCAACGGGTACGCGTGTATACGTTCGAAACAATGATATCCGACTTTGGAGGACTATTGGGTTTATTCATGGGTGGTTCTTTGCTTAGTTTTTTTGAAATAATTTACTTCTTAACCATACGCATCTGTTTTAAACCCAAAGAGGATACAGCGACAAACTAATTGAATTACGTGTCATGTTTAAAATGATTTTAAAATAAATTTAGATAATTGATTGTATGAAATATAGCATCATATCTAATATTTTAAATAAAATAATCAAATATATTAAAACAGAGAGCCTATAATGTTCAGCTTTCATTGGACAATAAATCCGCTAACTTAAAATATTTGTGTTGGTATTTAATTTAAAAGAGAAGGGAAATGGCGAAGTAAATAAAATATAGAAAATATCCTGAAGTGTTTCATCCCTTTCTAAAAATTGCCACCATAGCTACTTTGACATTTTTCTGTGTTTGACTAGACTGTTGGGACCATTTTCATATTTCTCATATGGTATTTTTGAGATATAATTGGGAATGGACGAAACCCTTCCAGGTCTATATCCTCAACTATATACTTCATTTTGCTTTTCGATTAGACCCTTGCGATCAATGTGTAAATCTTATTTTTTTCGTTAATTTGAGTTTCTACTATCCTTTATCAAAACGATTATTGTTTTTAAGTTGATAAATTATTGATTTGTATAATTGAATTTGTTCTATTGAAAATTATTTTATAAATTTTGATTAGACACTTTGACACTTTTAGGCTTTTTGAAATTGATACCGTTTGCTAAAAACTTGCTAGAAACTACACGCTCGCTAATTGTGTGTTTAGAGTAAATCATTATTTCATTTACTAACAACACCAGAGGCTTTCAAAGTTTGTAACTGAATTAGCTTGATTTAAATGACACAACATAATTATTAAACAAGAGGAATGTTCAACATTTACTTTTATGTTTGTAATTGTAAAATTATTTCGTTCCCCATAGACAAATCTCCACATAAGTTTGTAACAAACACTATACCGCATAGTTCTTTCATACAGTAGCCAGTAGAAGAACAATCATCTTTAGTGATGAACCCTATTTTCACCTCGGAGGCTACGTAATAAGCAGAATTGTCGCAATTGAGGCTCAGAAAATCCAAGAATAATTGTTGAAAAAACCTCTCCATCCTCAACGTGTCACTGTTTGGTGCGGTTTTTAGGCTGGTGGTGTGATTGAAGCTTACTTTTTCGAGATATTGATGTATACGATGTTTATTAACAGACTCTAACGCGTGGTAGATCCAAACAGCATCTTGCAGCTGCTAACGATCAATGGTTTGTGTGGTCTAGAATTGATCAGCACAACTTTCACTATCCCCACAATAACACAATAAATATCACTTGTATGCAGTATATCTGCATCCGCAGTATAAGAAGGCTAACCTATAAGTTAAGAATTAATTTCCGCCACAACGAAGAGCACAATATAATTAATTATAAAAAGAAGAAAAAAATCTGAATTCCAACGGCTCTATCAATTATGCCCAAATAATTATAATCCGTGTGCGAAGGAAGAGCGGCGATTCTCAATATTGGCAATTAAGCTGTAGCATCGAATAGATTCGAAAAAAAAGTGAAACAACATTCAATGACACCAAGTGCTTTCAATTTTTTGGTAGAAATGATTCATCAATACAATCGAAAGCTTTAGTCTGATCGATTTATTGTAAAAAGATGAGATACGAAAAGCGCAACCAAAATATCAACTCGGGCAAGCTTGGTAAAACAGTATTGTCACTATTAATGAAGTGTTTACATGTGAAGTGTTTTCCAAATAGGATGCTTTGAAAGATTATTTAGCGGAATAAAATACGTTTATTAAACGTCATCAAATTAAATAAATTTACATGTTTTCATTTAGGTATTCTATACTTTCGAAATTTCCATTTATAGTTTATTTAATATTTAAAAATTAAGATAAAAATTAGGGCGTTGTTTTTACTACATACTAAGATACCGCTAATTATTAATCTTTATGGATTATTTGGATTAATATTTGACATTGATCCAGCTACATTATAAACCAGTGATTAACCTATTGAAATAACAAATACAAACAAAATAAATTTGGATGGTCTTAGTTATTATGATGTAAAAATAACGCTCTAATTTTTATTTCAATTTACTTACTTTTTATACATTGCTTTTGTTTTCTCTAAGGAAGGGAGAGGCTAATATTACAAAAAGTTACACTACCAACAGTAGTGTTTATATTGAGATTAGAATGGGCATATAAATCATTCCTATTTAGCTTTGCCTATTCCATCCAGAGGCCTTATAAAATATTAATTTCAAAGTTGGTACAAACAAAATAATCTTAGACGTTTTTACTATACTCATGAGTATGAGTTATACAGGTAAGTTTTACAAATATATTTTTCTCATGTTGATATTATTTGGACCTTAAGTTCAGGTATAAACAATTTCTGTAAGTCTAAATTTCTGATTTCTGTTGGTTCAAATATTTATGAGGTAAGTAGCATAGAAATTTCGTTTCAGAGTTGCACTTTTCATCAATTCCGAATCAAATACCAAGATTCATGTCAGAATTAATAATTTCCTAACCTAGCTAGACTCATGACCTTAATTATTAGACCATCCATCATCAAATCTATTTGCATTGTGACATTCTTGGTTTATTAATGTTAAGGGTCTCGCTTATACTTCTAGCTCATCATTGAGAAATAGTACGGTTACTACCCATTCAAGTATAAATGTATTTTCTGTTAAAAATAAATTTTTAAATTATTGAGTAATATTTGGAATAGGTAATCGCTACTTCGAATTAAAGTTTTATTCCAGACATTTCATAATTTCCTCCAAACCAAATAAAATCGTAAAAAAATAATAAATCGATCAAACAGTTGTTCATACTTTCAAAACCAAATAAACCACAAATTCTATTAAATTATTATTAACTATTGTTGAGTTGAGCAAATTGCAACAGAAAAACGCTACCAAATTTCATTAAACCTCAGACAAGCAGTCACATAGTTAAAATATACGAAAAATTGTCTTACATCAGTGATTGATCATTTTTCGTGTGTTTAACTATGTGAGTTCATCGAAAGATCGACTAAAATTTGGTATCTGATTTTTTTTTATTTAATGTCGATTAATTGTGAAACCGTTCAGAAAATGTTAATTTAATTTGGTCAACAGTGTTGCACAATTGTTTGCATTGCTGAATGCGCTCTATATGCTCATGGTAATTGAAAACCTATCGTTAGTTGCAGATATGATAAATATTTCATCTGTAGTATAGAAAATATTATTTGGATGTGGTTTACGATAAATTCGTGGTGAAACTCGAAACCAAGTTTTTATCTAAATTGACATCAAAATTTTGCATAATATCTGCAGAACAGTTAAGATTCGTATGATTTTGAATTTTTATTCCTTTGTGAACTACGCACTATAGTGACTATATAGAGTGAACAGCCCTATATGACCGTAAATATTTTTCGAAATATTAAATAATTTTTAGATTTCTGTAGACTATTTAATATAATCCCTAAGATAATTTTTGATGTTGTTTCACTTTGTTTTCGATTCTATTCGATGCTATAGCCTAATTTTCAATATTGAGAATCGCCGCTCTTCCTTCGCACACGGATTATAATTATTTAGGCATAAATGATAGCCGTTCGAATTCAGATTTTTTTCTTCTTTTTATAAATAATTATATTGTGCTCAATTACCAAGCTTGCTCGAGTTGATATTTTAGTGACGCTTTTCGTATCTCATCTTTTTACAATAAATCGATCAGACTAAAGCTTTCGATTGCATTGATCAATCAATTCTACCAAAAAATTGAAAGCACTTGGTGTCATTGAACGTTCTCTATTGAATACTCACTAAATTTTAAACTTTAAAGTTTCTGACCTGAAAACAGTGTATACGAATTGATTGGAAAAAAATCCAAACTAATTTAATTAATTTGGGACTATGCGTTTATATAGCAATTGCGTATTGTTAAGAAGTAAAGCAACTCAAACAAACTCAGCAATCAACCACCAATGAAAAAACTCAAAAGTCCTCCGAATTCGGCTATCATTGCTTCGAACGTATACATACTTACCCGTTTTTACCCGTTAATTTGTGTACTATTGACAGTCTTATCAAACTCATCTGATAAATCGATTCGTGAACAGCCTGTGGTTGATTGCTGAGTTTGTTTGAGTTGCTTTACTTCTTAACAATACGCAATTGCTATATAAATGTTTATTATGTTGGAAGTACATATAGTGTTCTAAAGCTTTAAGACTGATATATACCAGGGATGGGCGTTTACGCGTCATCTATTATTTTCTACATTGACGTGTCGACAACTCGTAGATAACGTCAACAACATAGACTACGTCGATTATGTAGACAATTCCTAGAGTGGTTTTGTCAATTAGTTCTAAACTAAAGGGCGACCAAATTTCTTAGGAACCATGCGTTATTGGTAATAGTTTTATAGAATGTCCGTCCGTGCATTTAAATCTCTTTTCAAAAAGGGTGAAATTAAAAACTGATCGTGCTCAAATACCATGAATCTACTTCAGCGTTTATCCAATACAAAATTTTTCAATTTACCCAAAACAACGATAAATAGCGGTATATAGAGTGGGGCCCTCTTTATAACGGTGGGACGGTATAGAACAGATCGCAGGAAAATCGGAAAAAACGCCTCACAAAAAATCAGACAAAAAGGTTATAACTTTCATTAAAAATAATCCGGGATTGCTATGACCGTGCCATACAATTTAACACACCTCACTCCATGGTATAACGAATTCGAGTTCAGGAAGGCTATAAGTGCTACCGAGTTATTAAAAAGCTAAATCGTTCAGATAATCAACACTTGTTCATGTATATAAAAACCATCAACTTTCCTATTATTGTGGCAGGATTGTACAGTTCACCAAGACATTCTATTAAATACAAACAATATACTCAGAGTTCTTCAAGCATCTGGAAAAAAGATTTATAATATGTGGTGACTTCAATGCGAGGAATACCCACTGGGGTTCTAGATTATCTACAACTAGAGGAAAATAATTACTGATTGCCATTAAAGAAAATGGATGTGAATCCATTTCAACTGGAAAACCAACATTGGACAACTGACCCAGGCAAAATACCTGACCTGATTTTTTATAACCAAAAGTATTTCTTGCTTATTTGACCATCACCGTACATTTTCATTGCTTCTACATCCGCCTTTTATACTTAATTAATTGGTAATTAATTGGAAAAATTTGAAAATTGTAATAGAAGCTGAGACGAACTAATTTGTAAGAAGAAATTAAATTATAAAACGTTAGTCCGAAGGCCGCTTGAACTCACGTCCACTATTCAAACGCCCCTTACTTTGCTAACTTTGCTAAACTTACTCATCCTTTATATTTGCCAATTGAAGGGAGAAATTAAATAAATTTAATTAAAAATTATTTAATGCCAAACCGAGACTTGAACTCAAGTGCACAATTCCAAATGCCACGACTCTGTTTACTGGACCACCGGCGCATATAAAGTTATATAAAGTTATTACTATAAAAATCTTTTATGTTTGCCAAATGAATTACGGTCATACACAAGAGATGGCTCTTATACTTGCCGAAGAAATTAAATTAATAAAGTATTGACTCTGACGAAAATTGAACTCGAGTCCACGAATGCAAATGCTTCTGTTAACTGCTCCACCGCCGAATATAAATAATGCTATACAAATCTTTTATATTTGCCAATTCAATAGAGAAAATGGAAAATTTTGTAACAGAAATGGACTATGCTTATTTAACCATTACCGTATATTTTCAATACAGATGGCTCTTATACTTGCAGAAATTGAATGTAGATTTCAACAAAAGCTGTGGTGAACCAATTTTACAGCAGAAATTAAATTAAAAAATCTACGTTAAATCGAGTCCACGATTTCAAGAGCATTGACTCTGCTTACTCGACCATCGGCGTATTAAAAAAGTGTGCTGAACAACGATAGAAATCATTACATGGCACAACTGATAGAAATCTTTACTAAAAGGTTATAACCTTCATCAAAAATAATCCGGGGAAATTTAGGTATGACCGTGCCATAAAATTTAACACACCCCACTCCATGGTAAAACGAATTCGAGTTCAGGAAGGCTATGAGTACTAGCGAGTTATTAAAAACCAAATCGTTGAGATAACCAACACATGTTCGAAAAAATATGTGCCAGACTGATGACTGATTTTCACAAAATTTAGTGGATGTGTTTTGATGGATGACGAAACGTACATGAAATTGGTTTTGAAACACTTCAAGTTAGATACATTTACAAAAAAATGTATGATTTGGCCAGCAATTTGCAGTTGTGGAGCTAGGTTTTTGTAACATTTTTCATAACGACGTATTCTGCCGATAATTTTTCAACACGATTCAGTAGTAAAGTTTTGGCCATACAGCTCGTTCAGATGACTCTAATTATAGCATAAATTTGCACGAGATTAATCAAATCAATGTTATCTCAAAAAACCCACAGGTTTTTGAGGTATCGAATTTAGGGGTATATAGTGGAAAGAGTACTGAAGTGCAAAAATCACACCGTCAGTTATGCCAGAAATAGGGAGCATCAAACAACATGTTCGTGATTTTATCCGTAATAACGAAATCTATATAGAGGAGATTTGTGCAAAAATTACAAAAACTCAAAAAATTCAAATCGTATGGAAACTTTATTGTCAATCGAAAGAACATATCTCGCTATTTATTTTTTAAAGATTTCTTCTTTCAAATGATGGCCGCAACTGTGATGGTCCTTTCTCCAAGTCTAATTTTTGATGACGCTATGGTATTTGGCGAATGACACGAGTAATGTTGGCTTCCAATGCCTCAAATCTAGCTGGTTTACTCACATAGAGAGTCTAGAGGAATCACACGATCTAAATAGCCAATTCAACGATCCGAACCGTGAAATTAATACTCGCCAACATGATTTGTCAATAAGTACATTGCCTCGCACTCTTTATGGCAAATAGCGCCAACTTCTTGAAACCAAATGTCGTCGAGGTCGGGCTTCAATTTCAGGCAGCAAATATTCCGAGCACTATTCACAGGTACGTTTTCTTTTTTGAAGAAATATGGACCGATGATTTTACAGGCGCAAACCATACCAAACCGTCTATTTAGTCGCGTATCATCCAATACTGTAAACTGGGATTCAAATTTGTCGATGGTATACCAAATAGTCCGATCTAATCAACCGTAACTTGGTCTAAGCGCACAAAATACATTCCTCACAGAATGCTGATTTTCGTAATAAAGCTGAACAATTTGTAGACGCTATGTCGGGCTCAGTCTTTCCATGATGGAATGGCAAACAATACTGAATAAAGAAATCACGATGTTTGAAACTATTCATGAGTCATTTGTCAAAAAAAAAAAAAATATTAAAATCAACTCTAGATGCGAACGCTTTCATATCATATCACAACATAAGTTGTTGACATTATTTTAATTGTCGACGTTGACAAAAAACACTGCCACGTAATCTACGTTATATTTGACGTGTCGACAACCGCGTAGATTACATGGCGTAATCTACCTCGCCCATCCCTGATATATACTTCGTGCTTTTTTACAAGATGCAACTCCCAAAATAAATTGTCCTTGTTCCCTTCGAGATACTTGTGGCTATCTCAGATCTATTAGATACAATTTTCTAAAAAATGCGTAATCGACTGGCTGTGTCTAAACTGTTGAAGAATTGCAAAGATTACAATAATGTATAATTTGTTTCAAAATTACAGTAATGGTGATTGTCGGTGGATGAGGTTGATTCATATAGCTAAAGCCAGCCCACGTAGAAAAATGATTGGGCCCAAATCAGTTGTTCGTTTATCTTCCAATTGTGGTCCGTACCACGCTATTAAGAACCTCGCTCTGTATGATTTGTATAGCCGAACTGGGGTTTTACTGCTAAATCTCTTTAATGAATGTGGTGAGAGAGCAGGTGGTGAATTGCTATAATGTATAGTGCAAGCAGATAGTTGGCAGTTTGTTCAACCATTATCAGAGCTAGATTTTAAATTGTTTCGGTTATCATCCATATCGATGTAGCGATAAAACTGTTTATTTTAAGATTAAGTCCCATAATATGTTACTCAGTAATTTAGTAGTGAGATTTGTGGTTTAACAAATTAAATATCTTCGCATTTCATTTGATATGGTAGATAGAATTCAAAAGTGTTTTCATTTCGATACGGAATATGTTTTTTCGTTTCGTATTTCAATTATGTGATTATGATGCGTGATGACATTCTATAACAATTTTATTTGTTGTTTATGTGAAACTGTCACCTCTATAATATAAACAGGTTAAAGTGTTATTATCATGATGTCAAGCAAAAAAAAATTTAAATACGAATTAAAATAAATTTATTGGGTTAGGATTAGGTGTGTATACATAACTATATAAACATATATATTGCAAATATTTCCCTAAAAATTATTTAATTATGTTTGCAACACTAAAAGGCACGCGGCATCGGCATAGCTCTTATGTATGCAGCGCAATATATACAAATTGACCATTGACCACTAACATGTTACAACTATTTTGATAAAACATATATTTTCTTATCATTTTACTGTTTTCGCCGAATTTTAGTATCTTTTCATAAGATGTTTGCCCAACACGAGCCTACGAAAATGTGAAAATGTTTCGACGACGAAGGTATGTAACCTAGTCACACATTGCATACGGTAGATAGAAACGTATTATAATTTTTGGTATTTAAGAGATGCTCACAACTTGTTTTTAATTCTAGATAACGCCACATATAAGTGAAGTAATACATTTTGCCAAATTTCAAAATGAATTTATGAAAAAAATGATAATATCGAGCACAACACCCTGTTTTCATCGTTCTCAACCAATGAAAGTGTCTGCTACACATTCAATTTACCTTCGGAAGTAATACGCAGTGAAAATTTGCAAACCGATTATTCCTACTACAATATCGCCCATACGATTAACGGATAGGACTATGAAACTGGATATTCCAGTTTTCCGTCATTTCCGCGAATATCATGGGCTAGTGGTCAGCCCAATAGCTTAAAATGTCTATTGAATGCACTCCTAGCCGATTTATATACGCTTTGCCAACCGACCAATCTTGGATATAAGCTCGTGCTACACTAACCAGCCGTGTATCCAAGCTCGTTTTTCAACTATATACCGCTACATCAGGAAACTCTGACAAAAATTCGGGTCACACCTAAAATCATTAGGCCAAGTCCCCAATTACGAAGCTACACGCCACACCAGCGTCAATGCTACTTTAATGGTGAGCGACGACTTCAGTTCTATAAATTTTACAATCAGATCACCTGTAAACTCGAGTGTTTTGTCAAATATACTTGCCCGATTCAATTGTGTCCATTATTCTTTTCCACGGATGAACAGTACCAAAATATGCGGTGCTGGCATTGATTTTCTGCAACTTCGGGGAAATATCAAATCGTTCGATAATTTTACCAAGAAATATCCAAGCGAAGCGAATAGTTCGAGTGGTTTACCAATTGAATTAACTTTCTGGAGTGATTGCTTGCCCGAGTGCAATGCCATCGAGTACGAGTACACTATAAAGTTGGAAAATTATGAATATGAAATAGTAACTAAGGCATCGAAGGTGATTGCTCGCGTCTCATTGGATATATTTTGGGGCAAGACAAGTATCACGGGGTACACGCGAAAGCAGATGTACACATCCGCGGATTTGGTTTCAAACTTTGGTGGTCTTTTGGGACTCTTTATTGGTGCATCGATTTCAAGTGTTTTTGAAATTTTATACTTTTGTGTGCTTCGGCAATTTAGTGATTGTATCATAAATAAGAAATTAGGGGCGGGTCAATATTAAACTAATGATTTTATGTTTAGTTATATTAAGTTAAAAAATAAAGATTCTTTGATTGAAGCTATGGTTGACATTTGAATCAATTTATTGAATCGAATTTTGACAGATATCAAATATATTTCGAAGACAAAATTACCATTCATACATATAAAACCTTTCTTACATAACCTTCCCTGTTGTATTTTACGGTTTTTCGGATCTATTTGAAATTCAATGGCGCTTTGTGTATGTTGTGAACTTAGCGGCACAAAGTCCCTGCGCAATCCTCTTATCAGCTGATTTTCATACCGCAATAAAGCAAACCTCTTATTGAAAATTACATTTGGGGATCATTTAGGTGATACTCGTACATCGTTTTCTCTCTTGAGTGATTATCAGAAACCACGAAACAATATACGATAAGCGCGCGCATATTGAATAATATTCTTGTTCGTCTAAATTGTATCATTAGCGGCTGAACATCAGGGATGGGCGTTTACGCGTCATCTATTATTTTCTACATTGACGTGTCGAAAACCCGTAGATAACGTCAACAACATAGACAACGTCGATAATGTAGACAATTCCTAGAGTGGTTTTGTCAATTAGTTCTTAAATATAGGGTGACCAAATTTCTTGAGGAACAATGCGTTATTGATGATAGTTTGAATGTTTGAATTATAGAATGCCCGTCAATGCATTTAAATCTCTTTTCAAAAAGAGCGGAATTGAAACTAATCCATAAATCTAATTGAGCGTCATTTTTATCCATTACAAAATCATTAAATTGACCCAAAACAGTGATATATTGCGTTATATAGAAAGGGACCCTCTTTATAACGGTGGAACGGTAGAAAAAACTGCTCACAAAAATCAGAAACATGGCATAACTCATGGACATTTTTACAACAAAGTTATAACTTTCATTAAAAATAATGAGGGAAACTTTGACTATGACCGTGCCATAAAAAATAACACACTCCGCGCATGGTAAAAAATATTCGAGTTCAAGAAGGCTATAAGAGATGTACCGAGTTATTAAAAAGCCAAATCGTTCAGATAGCCAACATTTTCACAAAATTTAGTGGATATGTTTTGATGGATGACGAAACGTACGTGAAATTTGTTTTGAATTAATTAATTTAGTCAAAAATTGGATCTTACCATAAACCGAAGCAATGCTCCTGCTTAGTATAATCACTTCAATTTAGATACATTTGCAAAAAAATGTATGATTTGGCCAGCAATTTGCAGTAGTGGAGTCAGGTTCTTGTCACATTTTTCATAATGACGTATATTTTGCCGCTAACTCTTCAACACGATTCAGCAGTAAAATGTTGCCCATTTAGCTAGTTAACACGGCTTTAAAGAACCAATAAATTGAGATTAATCAAATCAATGCTATCTCAAAGAAGCTGAGTCCACAGACTCGACCTATCGAAAAATATTAATGGTACCAAAGTCATATACCGGAAATAATGCCAGAAACAGGGAGCATTGAACACGTTCGTGATTTTATCCGTAATAACGAAATCTAGACGTGATTTTTGCAAAAATTAAAAAAAAAACAAAAAAATCAATTTAATCGTATGGAAGCTTTATTACAGCATTCGAAAGAACATTTCGTGCCATTTATTTTTTAATTCTTGATTTGAATCATTTTTTAATTTCTTCCTTCCAAGACGTCTTAACTGAATTGCTTTTTTACAAAATACACCCGCGAACTGGCGCATTCGATTTCAAATCGCTAAAATATTGTAGGTTGTTGACATTATTTTAATTGTCGACGTTGACAAAAAACAATGCCAAGTAATCTACGTTATTATTTACGTCTCGACAACCGCATAGATTACATGGCGTAATCTACTTCGCCCATCCCTGCTGAACATGTTTCATTCGAATTTGGTTGTTACAAAGTGACAGGATGACTGTAGAAAAGGTATAAAATAATTGTAGTAAATAAATAAAAATTTTGTCGTGAAATTATTTAATTTAAAGATGGGACGATGAGCTTATCAAACAAATGCGGCAATCGATTAAAACCTGTGATCGTAGACCTGGCGCAGTACACGGAGAATACAACAATACATAGAATTAAATATTTGAGGAAGAAACATCGACCGTGGATCGAGAAGATTTATTGGATCATCATTTTTATTGTGTGTTTTAGTTTTATGGGCATTTTTATTAGTGACATATTGGTGAAGTGGAATCAAAAATGCATAATGGTTGTGGGAGATGATGTACCATCACCAATTTATGAAATACCATTTCCTTATAGCTGGAAATATGTCCCCAAACTAAAATCCAAATCAAACATTTTAATTATGATTGATTAGTTGAATTAAATACAGACCGCCATTCGGATAGCACCAACTTTAATGAGTACTACAAAAAATTTGATGTGGCCCAACAAATATGCCATGGCATCACAAAACAAAGGTTTGTTAGCCTCTCACAATGAGATTTGTAATCTTCATGATTATCTTAGACTTGGACAGCGTTTGAACGCTATATTTTTCTCAGGCTTAAATACCATTATATTCAAAATTTAGTTAATTTATATTTCACTCAAAAATATTCCAAAGGTCAACTATAATTCAACATTCATTTGTTTGAACAAAATTTGATTGGAGTTTGATGAGTATTATTATAATATGTATTACTGCTTGCCTCGAGGGTGACTGGTTTAAGATAAACTATAACAATCAAATTTACCGTCTTACGATTTTACTCAAATTTCCACTCAAATTTTACTTGCCAACTTTCACTCAAAATTGAAAGTGTCATCATCAGAGTGAAATTTATGCCAGTTTAACATATTATACCATACGTTCCAAAAGTATCCAATTTCTTAATAAATACTTTGGGCTCAAGTAGCTCCCACCCGTTTTTGAGTGAGATTTGAAAATCTTTAATTCCGGTCATATCGAAATGATTTGTGTTTAGTATGGATGGAAAAACTCTTACTCACTCAAAAACTCACCATTTGAGTGTTATATTAAATTTTAAAAATCAGAGAATTGTATATGTCATTTATATATATATAGTAATAATATAATATTTGAAATAGCATAAACACCAACCTAGGAAACTTTACCACATCTATATCGAGTATAGTAACTGATCGAAAGTCGTTTTCACAAGTGGTGGCATCCGGGCTACAAAGTACGACCCCCCACAAATCAGTAAATTTCAAAGACTCCAAAGATATATCTATGCCTGAAAAGAGAGATCCATGGATGCTTTGAACGGGCGACTAGATAGCCGAGAAACAGTGGATGAAATAACATCCATATTATCCTAAACTAATATGATAAATAAAACATTAAGAATTGTATTCTGGAATGTAAAAGGAATAATCCAACATATTCCAGAGTTATAGAAATCTTTTTCAATACTGAAAAAATTGATATATGTTTAATATCAGAAAGCCATCTTACTAAAATCTCATACACCAAAATACGTGGTTACGTTTCTTATCACGTTTTGCATCCAGCAGAAAGAGCAAGAGGGGGATCAACAATATTAGTGAAAGAAAATATTCAATATCATGAGGGAATAAAAATTGAAGAAGAAAGTATGCAGGTAGCTACTATCAGCATTCAACTTAACAAAAAAAAAAATTTTCAATGTCTGTTCAATTTATTGTCCTTCAAGACATAATTTAAATAATGAGGATTATAAAAAGTTATTGAACGAAAGTGATTTTAATGCAAAAAATAATTTCTGGGGGTCAAGATTAACAACTCCAAAGGGTAGAGAACTATACACCACAGGTCGAGCTTACAATTGTGAATTTCGTTCAGGAGGAAAAATAACGTACTGGTCTAGTGACACATAAGGAAAACTCCGGATCTAATTGATTTCTACATTACAAGAGGTATATCCGAAAACCACATTTTTCTAGAAAATAGTGAAAGTCTCTAATCGGACCACTCGCCCGTCATTATGACTGCTAGTTCCACGATTGTTAACATGGAAAATCTTCCTAGACTAACAAGTAACAAAACCAATTGGGAATTATTTAGGAAATTGGTTGAAGACAACACCGATCTTCTTGTACCAATCAAGCATCTGGTTCAATGAGAAAATGAAGTGAAATTATTAATCAATTATATACAAAAAGCAGCATGGGATAGCACCCCTGTAATTCAAATCAAGGAGCGTAATAATTTCATCTATCAAGTGGAGATTAGTGAGTTGGTTGGAAAACATGGCAGAGAAACCGAACACCACAAAGTAAAATAATTTTTAATTACCTCTGCAATAAGCTTAAGCAAAGAATTAGAAAACTAGAAAATGAATCGGTCACCCGGTATCTTCGTAGTCTTACAGACAATAAAGAAACTGGGTATTCTCTATGGAAAGCTACAAAAGCATTAAAAAGACCAAATTATCAAATACCGCCAATAAAAAATGATGAGGGAAATGACAATCAGCGGTTGAAAATATAATACCAGTGCACAAGGAGGATTGTAGGGAAATACCACCTGTAACTCCACGAGAGTTGAAAGATGAAATTAACCATAACATAAGTACGAAAAAATCTCCTGGCTATGATTTAATTAATTACAGGTGAAATAGTGAAGGCACTTCCTGAGAAAGGGCTGCGAAAACTTCTTCATAAAAGCAACGCTTCATTTCGACTGAAATATGTACCTCTGCAATTGAAAGTAGCAGAAATAATTATGATACCAAAGCTAAACAAACCATCTAATCAGAAAAAGTCATATAGGCCAATTTCTCTGCTTCCACCAGTACTTTCGAAAATTTTTGAGAAACTGTTATACAAAAGGATGAAACCTACTATACTTGAGAGAAAGGTAATACCACCACATCAGTTCGGATTTAGAGAAAACCACTCCACCATAGAGCAAATTCACAGGATTACAAGTATTATTGAAAATAAGAAAATATGCTCAACAATATTTTTGGATGTAGCACAGGCCTTCGATAAAGCATGGCATCTTGGATTAAAATATAAACTGCATCGAGATTTGCCAAAAGAATACTTTCAGTTATTGAAATCTTACATTGATAACAGACATTTTCGCGTTAGATGCGAAGAAGAATTTTCCGAGCTAAAGAGGGTATCTGCAGGGGTTCCCGAAGGTAGCGTGCTGGGGCCAGTCTTGTATTTATTTTATACAAGCGATTTACCAAACACAAGCGGGACAACAATAGCAACATTCGCGGACGATACTACAATTTTAGCTACTGATTATAAAGTAGACGAAGCAACCAGAAAAGTGCAACGGGCTACGAACCAATTACTAAGTAGCTGAACCAAAAAATTGCGCATTAAGCTAAATGAAGAAAAATGAACGCACGTTAACTTCACCAAACAAATAGTTAACTGGGTACCAATAGAACTAAATTCCAAACAAGTTCCTTATGCTAACACAGCCAAGTATCTTGGCATGACTCTCGATGCTATATTAAAATGGAAAGAGCATATTAAAAAGAAAACGGAGGAACTACACATTAAATATAGAAATATGTATTGGCTAATTGGTAGATATTCAGAGCTGTCAATACCTAATAAGTTGCTTCTATACCAACAAGTTTTAAAACCTATATGGACTTACTTATGGTATTCAGCTTTGGGGCTGTACTAAGAAATCCAATATTAAAATAATACAAGCTTTTCAAAATAAAGTGTTACGCGGAATAGTGAACGGTTCTTGGTACATAAGAAATGATAACCTATATAGGGACCTCCAGATGGCATACATCATCGAAGAGATAACAATTCATGCAAAGAAACACATACAACGGCTTGGTCAACATCAAAATGTTGAGTAACGGGGTATGCTGAGTAATACAAATGGAGTACGACGGCTCCAAAGAAAGAAACCGCTGGAATTGGGAAGACCACAATAGGGTGGCTAAATTTTTAGCGATTAACTGATGGGTTATTTCTCTGCAAATTGAACATAAGAAACATAGACAAATTCAATCATTTAGCAAAACTAAAGAGCTGAATACATCCAGTTCTCGAGTTTTGCCAAATGATTGGATGAACACAATCCGAAATGTAGGGTTAAGCCAAACATTTGCGTATGCATAGTTTAATAATTCTGTTTTTTAATATTTTTTTTAGATGTCGCCTACGTTGGCCGACATTTTTGAAACATGTGAAATGTCGAATTGGAATACCGAAGAACTGAATTGGTGAATTGCGTCAAAAAAAATAGTCAACGATTATTTTCCACGATTATAACGAACGATGGAGTTTGTTTTACGTTCAATACAATTCCTGATATTTTACGGGATGCCTCGTTGCAGACGGATTTCCGATATCCCAATATTAAACGAAGTCAAGACGGATGGGATCCGGTAAACGGTTACACCAAAGCCAATGTATATCCATATGAACGAATCGTGAAAGGATCACCGAAACACACATCTGGACTAAAATTTATTTTAAACGCGAATTTATTGGACGCAACGCGGTTTTGTTTTGCCCGAGATGTCGGTTATATAATCACATTTCATTCAACGACCGCTTAACCACAAACGTACTGACATTTTTTCAAATTGAAATTCTAGACGTACTATACAATGAAGAGAATTGCAGACTCGAGTGATATGCAAATTATTCGGCGCGGTTTCATGATGGTGTACCATTTTCATCACCGCGCGATTCAAACACAACCAATTGTATACTACCACGGAAGAATTTTGGTTGGGATTTACGTAAATTTTTCGGACTCTATCACCAGCATTCCAAAGCGTACGGTATGCCAGAAGATGGAGCCGATATGGTCGGCTTTGTTAACTGCAATTGTTTGCTGGAATGGAACGCAATCCATTATGAAAGTAATATTTTACGATCGTACGATGATTCGTCAGATGAGGTAGATACAAACGTTGCTAATGTGGCTGAGAATAGCATTAAAATGACGGTCGAAATATTATTCAGTGAACCAAATTTATAAATTCTGTGTAAACTACTTCAACTGATGATGTTTTTCTATCTCATTTAACACTTTCCCGGAAAAATCCAACCAGATTGGTAGATGTAGACCTTCCAGACACTAACCTGTGTTGGTACATAGAAATGTGACATATCAATGTTGTTTTAAAAGCATTGCATCAAGCCGCATTCCTGATTTAAAGAGATGTGTAACCTTTGTAATTTTTAATTTTTTAAAATTTTTCATGGAAACAAGGCAGAGTTTATATAAGGAACACCCTGGACAGCAATACCGGTAGGCCGCATGATCTTGTCCAATGAATAGACAGGATTCAAATTAGTATATGTCAGGAGATCGAGCATAGCTTCAGTACCAGCTGAGCAGAAAATAAATGTATCTGATGTCAAGAAAGAGTTTGTGGATTGACAAAATTTAACAAAGGGTGAAATCCATACTGATGATTAGTTGAATAGGTTCCTATTTTAAGGTATTTATTGTTTAGGTTATCAAATATAAAGATGTGCACTAATAATTAAGGCGATGCAGCATATGGCATCAATTATGACTTCAAAAATTTGTTAGGTTCACCAGTAATCCAACGTGATGATAAAACTCTTTCAAAATGTGTTGACTTTTTAAACGGTATATTCAGAACCCATTTGATATTGGAGCATGAACTGTTGGTGATATAATCCGTTAATTTTAATTTGTATACAAGGAAATTAGTGTCAAACGTGAGGATAAATGATCCACGTTTATGTGGTAAGTATGGCTTTAAAGTATCTACACATAGATTAAATCGGTGCAGTTGGTTTTATTTTGAGGTGAAACAACAATAACTGATTTACCTGCAACGATGTATACTTTTGCAACGAAGTTAATTGATTTAGCAGTTTCTGAGTTTCACATTTTTTTGTAAAATATTCTTCTTTTATTTGAGATTTGTCTAATTTGGCTTGCATAGACACGCAAATCGTGATAGAAGAAGATGGTAAATAATTCAAATTCATCCAAGTGGAGATTTGAGGTTCGGCATAATCGAATGATTTAGGAGAAATCCGTTTAATGAAATCATATCCGTGAAAATCCTCATGATAAAGAGTTTTGGTAGTAAGCTGGATTTGAATGATTTAAGGAATGATTTGCTCGTAGATTGATTTGAAATAATTTCCTCACCGGTCTGAATTCCAACATGTTCAGTTTTACTATTGGTATTTAGACTAAGGACCTTTTTATATTCTTTGGTGAATGAATTGAAATCACGCAATCACCAGTATGAATATATATCATATCACAAGGCGATATGATATATATTCATACTGGTTTCTAAGCTTTGGAACCGTTCTAATTGCATTAACATTCTTAATTTGAAAAATGCAATTTATAAAGCCTCTGAACTGTTCATCAGTATAACAGATGAATGTATCCTACTAATAAATACATATATCCACCGTCTATAGGTTTAACAATGCTGATTAAATTACAATTATTAGAACCAGGTAAAGATGAAATTTCCGAGTTGAATGTTGACGAAGCCATCACTGGTGATGTTGAATGTTGAGTTGATGGTATGTCATTATCATCGTTTAACATCCTGATGTCATTTGTGACAACTTGAGGTTCTAACACTTTTATAACTTCAATACGATTGTTATTAACCAATCGGTATAGATAATTTACCACGAGTATGGGTTACTGGACCTTCATTAATATGACTTGAGATACTTTGTCAAGGTACGGGATGGTCATTTTTAAAACAGATCTTTAAAGAAGAATCTAGTTGATTCATTTTATTCGACAGCATCTCAATTTTATGCAACAGATCACACACGTTAATATCACAAATTGGGCAGAACCATGAAAAAAATTTGAATTGGTAATCGCATTCTTAAAAGTTGTCAAAGTTCTTGATTTATTATGTCAGCACCTGTATAATGCGCTATATGGTCACATAGAATATGCCTATACAAACAAAATAGTTGTTAAACACCACGGCCAATTTTTGTCACCCAATTTTTGTCTTCGAAAATTTTAAAATGTCAATCAACTTAGACTATAGTGGTTTCATAATATATAACACTAATTAAATGATTAATTTAAAATCTTATCTAAAAAAAATTAAAATACAAGACAAAACAAAAAACAAGTCCGAAATGAGCGACTGTTGAAATTGACTGGTTATTTAACGAGTGTAATCATGCAGTCACGCAAGAAAATATAGCTCATAGTGAAGGCTGCTCTTGCTAGGATGTCAACTATGACGGTACTGGAGTACCGCAGTTCGCGTAATTTCTTTAAAGAAATTACCGAATTGCGCCATATACGTTCAGGCTTGTGATAACTGCCATTTCTGGCAGGGGACGTTTTACTGACCTGCTTGGCCTGCATGGCCAATGACCCATGAGGAATTTATTAAGGCCATGTAGAGATTGAAACGAAATCACCCATCTACGGTGGAATGCATTAATTCGGAGCTCTTGATATTCGGAGGGGATACTTTGTGGAACTGTCTTTTCGACCTTATTCGATTTGTTTTGCGAACCGAAGTTGTGCTTGATAAGTGGCCGCCTTCAAGAAGGGCGACCGGTTGAAGTGTATAAGAATTATCACGGTATAGCTCTCCTTTGCACAGCATACAAGTAAATGTCCCACATTGTGTTGGATAGAATCATCCCTCTAGGGAAGGGCTTGGTTGGTGACTATCAAGGAGGATTTTGTCCGAATCGATCAGTCATTGATCAGGTCTTTTCGCTGAGGATGATTCTATCTAAATATTATTGAGAAATGCATCCCCGTACTTTAAGTGTTCCTGGATTTCCGGCAGACCTATAAATCAATCAATCTAGAGAGTTTGTGGTCTGCCCTGGAATCCTTAGGAATGCCAACAAAATTGGTATTCTGTGTTAAAGTTGAGAACAGGCTATCGACAAATTTTGCAGTTAACTCGGCTGTTCGGTAGGTAAATGCGCTGTCCTCGATACTCTTTAATCTCATGTTGGAGCACATCTTTCGTAAAATTGAAACATCTCAGCGCAACATCTTATAGCGCCAGTCCAATCAGTTGCTTGCATATGTAGATGACTTATGCGTGATGGGACTGAATAGCAACGGAGTGAAGGCAATCGTTATAGGGACAATGGCACACCAGATTTTTCGAGAGGCCACTACAGGTGTGAGGTTCGATTTGAGTTCTCTTATTATCATTCAGGATAATAATTTGGGTGAGGATATTAAAGTACGGATGGCAGCTGGTGCCTGATTGGTATTCTATAAGGCCACTGCTAAAATCTAAACACCTATATCAAGGGCCGTGAAGCTGAAGCTTTAAAAAGCGTTGATCAGGCCCGTTGTTTGGATGTGAAGTTTAGGCGCAGATGGACGAGAACGAGAAATGGCTCCTTTCATCTGAGAGAAGAATCAGTTGTGATTTAATTTGTGCATCATTCTGTACTCTGAAGTAAAAAAGAGATCAGATATCTGATGAAGATCCATGACATTGTACATGAAATAAGATCTCAGCGAGTACGCTGACTCGGTCACGTTCTGCGTGCGGATCTGGAACGAATAGTGCAATGATCTCTGAAAGGAGGGCCGCCATATGGTAGGCGCAGAGGTCGATGCAGGCGAAGATAACTCCACGATGTAGATAAAAAAAGACATTGTTTTAGACATTATGAAGACCAAGCTCATTGGATCGAAACCGTTGGAGCCAAATAGTTGACTCAGTAAGAGGCCAGTATTGGCCTTTTCAAACTAATTATTATTAGAGAAGAGTATATTTTAAAACAGCTTAATCATTTTACAAATATAGGGGACTGGAACCAAACTTGGTTATTGCTTATACGCTTAGAGAATATCAAATCATTACTTCTCCAACGATGAGTTTTATCCACTATCAATTTCTTCTGAATAGTGGGGCAAAAGTAACTTCTGACAATTTGACCCTTGATTATAGTATGGACATTTGAATAATTGCAGGTGCGGTTTCGGAGATTATTAAGTAGCAATCCCATTTCGTGACTGAATTTTGGCTTCCCTAGCTAGTTTGTCTACAACAAGCCTACATCGAGAAGTCTGCTAAACAAATGTCAATGCAAAATGTATTCAGTTAAAATGCAAGACTGTGAAAATCATGATTCATTACAAGCTGTATTGGATTCATTGAATAATGAAACACGTCAATTGGAAGCTAATGCTCCTCAAAATCAATTATGGGAATAATTTTGGATTCATTACGATTGACAACTTTTACCCAAATATAGTTAATATTAATGGGAACCCAATCGCATTTGAGATAGCGCAACCAATTTACCTAACACTTGACCAATTTTATCAGATCGAAATGTATCATTTATCGTGCGCGATTATCGTGGAAGCTTTCTATACGTATAATGAGGAAAGGCAACTTTATCTTCAATTTTCTCGAATTCGATTCAAACCAAGCAGTAACGATAGTGTTGTGGTGTAAGATTACGCCTTAATTAATTATTTATATCAACACTTTAATTTATAAAAAACAAATTTAATTTAATTAGATTTCATCATGATTCTTTGACCGCACATCCATAGATAAAAAGAAAATTTGCATTTTATATATATGCATGGCGCAGAAAATATATTTAGTTTCTGTTGTTTGGTTGAGTTGTTAGCACAACTATATAAAACTAACAATAATTAATTCCGAATTTACGTGTTTCTCAAATAGTGAAATATTCTATAAATTTAAATTATTTGCCAAAATCTATATTTGCAAACCATTTTTACAAGGTTTTTTGTGATCTATTGAATGCTGTGTTAATACGTAACTATTGAAAATAATTTTATTAAAATTATTTCATTAGATTCCGCAAATCGGTTTGTGAAAATTAAGTACCAAAAGTGAGTGTACGATGCCACCATCTGTGAAAAATATAATTCCCAAAACACTCGTTAAAAATTTCACCGACTATTCAAATGAGACGAGCATCCATGGCGTTAAATATTTAAGCAAACGGACACGTCTGCTA
This sequence comes from Tipula unca, assembly GCA_951394425.1. Classification (NCBI taxonomy): domain Eukaryota; kingdom Metazoa; phylum Arthropoda; class Insecta; order Diptera; family Tipulidae; genus Tipula; species Tipula unca. The sequence continues at coordinate 172,889,962 of OX596380.1, read as the reverse complement.
CCCGATCGTATATTCTGGATTATTATTTTTATTCTGTCAACTTCATGTTTTGGCTATTTTGTTTATAATATTGGTCGAATGTGGATGGATCATGAGGTCATGATATCCGACCGGGCTACACCAATTAAAATTTTTGAAATACCATTTCCGGCCATCACAATTTGTCCGCAAATTAAAATTAAACCCCACATTGATTTTACAAAAACGGAAGATGTCTTGAAACAATATGTGGAGTTTTCCGATTTTACGGAAAGCGATTATGGAAAGAAATTGTTGATGGCCTCGCAAGTATGTCGTGAATCTTTTTACGACGATACACAGATAAATTATATCTGGCCCCCTGATGATTTGTTTATTAAATACGCTAATTTTCCAACAAATTGGATAGACGTTTTACTAGATGTAAGATTATAAGTGAAATATTTATGTATTTTGTTAATAATTTTCTCCAACATTAATTATTTTAGATGTCGCCTAATTTTACCAAAGTTTTTGAGAAATGTGAAATGTTGACGTGGAATATCGAATCAATGGATTCGTGGAAATATAAGATGATCTATGAGTGTCCAAAATTATTTTCTACGATTATAACGAACGAAGGAATTTGTTTTACGTTCAATACAATAAATGATATTTTACGGGTAGATTCATTGCAAACGGATTTCCAGTATCACGATATTACACAAAGACGTGACGGATGGGAACCTGAGAAAGGTTATAACAAACCCAATGCATATCCATTTAAAGGAATCATGTCAAAATGGTTTCAATATGGATCCGGATTAAAATTTGTTTTGGGCGCGAATTTATCGGATACAGCTCCATTTTGTTGGCCAAAAGCTATCGGCTATAAAATAACTTTACATTCACCATCCGTCTATCCACATTTGTACAATAATTATATTCTACTTAAATATGGTAAAGAATATGAAATAGCGGTGGTACCACAAACTATAGAGACTTCAGACGATTTGAGATCGCTTACGCCCGAGGAACGGCGTTGCTTTTTCAATGATGAACGAAAATTGAAATTTTATACATTCTACAATGAAGAGAATTGCCGTCTCGAGTGTTATGCAAATTATACGGAGAATGACGAAGGTGGAGTACCATTTTATTCACCGCGCAATTCAAACACAAAAAATCATCGTCAATTACTCATGAATGAGAATTGGGAGTTACCTATTTTTGAAGGGCTTTTGCACGACCACACGAAATTGTACAACATATCACACATAAAGAATTTTGACAAATATAATTGCAATTGTTTGCCAGAATGCAATTCAATTCATTATAACTATCAAATTTTAAAGTCGAATGTCGTTTTGTCAGAAAAGCTAAACAATACCGTCGACATGAACGTCAATAGTGCACAAACGACGATCAGAATACTTTTCAATGAAGCAACATTTATTGGAAAGCAACGGGTACGCGTATATACGTTCGAAACAATGATATCCGACTTTGGAGGACTATTGGGTTTATTCATGGGTGCTTCTGTGCTGAGTTTTTTTGAAATAATTTACTTCTTAACCATACGCATCTGTTTTAAACATAAAGAGGATACAGCGATAAACTAATTGAATTAAGTGTCATGTTTAAAATGATTTTAAAATAAATTTAGATAATTGATTGTATGAAATATAACATCATATCCAATATTTTAAATAAAATAATCAAATATATTAAAACAGAGAGCCTATAATGTTCAGCTTTCATTGGACAATAAATCCGCTAACTTAAAATATTTGTGTTGGTATTTAATTTAAATGAGAAGGGAAATTGCGAAGTAATTGAAAATATCCTGAAGTGTTTCATCCCTATCTAAAAATTGCCACCATAAATACTTTGACATTTTTCTGTTTTTGACTAGACTCTTAGGACCACTTTCATATTTCTCATATATGGTATTTTTGAGGTATAATTGGGAATGGACGAAATCCTTCCTTGTCTATATCCTCAACTATATACTTAATTTTTGCGATCAGTGTGTAAATATTGTTTTTTTAGTTAATTTGACTTTCTACTATCTTTAATCAAAACGTTGATAAATTATTGATTTGTATAATTGAATTTGTTTTATTGAAAATTATTTTATAAATTTTGATGAGACACTTTGACACTTATAGGCTTTTTGAAATTGGTACCGTTTGCTAAAAACTAGCTAGAAACTACACGCTCACTAATTGTGTGTTTAGAGTAAATCCTTATTTCATTTACTAACAACAAACGGGGGAATGTTCAACAATTACTTTTATGTTTTTTATTGTAAAATTATTTCGTTTCCCATAGACAAATCTCCATATAACTTTGTAATGAACACTACCGCATGGTTCATTCAAGTCTCACAATATAAATGAAGAAGGCTGATCTATAAGTTAAGAATTTATTTCCACCACAGCGAGGAGGGAGGACCACAATATAATTAATTATAAAAAGAAGTAAAAAAATCTGATTTCCATCTGCTATCATTTATGCCCAGATAATTATAATTCGTGTGTGAAGGAAGATCGGCAACTCTGAATATTCGCAGTTAATAGCATCGAATAGAATCAAAACAAATGTGAAACAACATATCAAATAATATCTTAGGGGTTACATTAAATAGTCACCCAAAATCTAAAACTTATTTACTTACATTTCAAAAATTATTTACGGTCATGTACGCAGAGAAATGATATGCTGCTATTGACGTAAAACCATATTCAATTTAACAAAAAAAAAATAGTTCAAACTCAACTTACAAGTAAGTTTGCTTTGTAAATAGTACAATTTTCGAATAGTAAAAGTAAAATTTGGATAGGTATGGATATCATATGGATAAGTAAAATTATCTAAATCGAATGTTGAAATAGGAAAGCGCAAAGTAAAATTTAGCATTATGTTTTATAAAATACGAGTTAAAATTAGCTATTATTAGTTATTATTATTCATATATATATATATATATATATATATATATATATATATATATATATATATATATATAAAAATGCTTAAGATTAGTTATTATTATTATAATTCAGGTACATTAACTATTTTCAAATCATAAAATTAATTCTTTGTATGATAACAAAGCTTTTAAATTTAAAATTCAATATTATACTTAAATTCTGTAATATATAAAATGCTAAATACCTAAATACTAATAAATCTTAATATGTATACTGTTTACACTGTAAACTACCTAATGGTTTTATAAATCAGTTATTATTGTTATTACTGATGGTACTACCTTGTCATAATATTATAAAAATAATTCTGATATCCATATACATTGTAACAAGGTTACATCTAAGGCTTCTAAAAAGCTACCGCAAATATATTTATACCCGTCGTTGGTATTCATAAATTTAGTTTCCTCTCCACGCTTAGCAATAATTATCATCAATGACTGTAACGGTCCTATCCCTCTGATGGAAGCTTTTTGTGTTTGATCCACTTCTATGTTCATATCAGCCATGCAATCTACTTGAGTGAAGAACCATTATTGACTAGCTTATAGATATGGTTGAAGTAGTGCACTTAGCAAATTCAAAGTCTCAATATTAAATGTGAAATGGGAACAAAAAATGTAATAAAAAATTATTTAACATTAAAGGTTATATACAGTGCTGGGAAAAAAAAATTGGGCAAACAAATTTATTGCAAATTGGAGTCTTTTTTTTACGAAAATTACAAAACTTTTGAAAGCAATTTGTTTATTGTTTCATTTTAAATACATGTATGACGTAATTTTTTGAAAAAAAAGACAAAACCCCGAAAAATGCCAACATATTCAAAATACGTTGATGGGTGTTAAAGTAATGTAATAAATTAAACACTTATTTTTTATTTTTTTGTTTTTGTTTTATTGATTTATAGAAGTTCAATCTTTAATATTAATATTTTGTTGGACCGCATTTTGCTTTTATTACACCGGTACAAGGCTCTGGAAGGCCCAGAAAGACAACGCCAGTGGAAGATCGTTTTATACTATTACAAAGTCGTCGGAACCGTTTTAAAACTTCATCGGACATAACACAGGATCTTGAGCGAGCAACGGGAAAAAAAATTTCAGTGAAAAAAAGACTTGTTAAATCTGGTATGAGAGCACTTAAACCAGTCCAGAAGCCTGAGTTAACATTTCTAGTGAAAAAATAACGTTTGCTCTGGACCCAGGAGCATGTTAATGGGACTCCAGAGATGTGGGATGATGTGATTTTCTCCGATGAATTAAAATTCAAGCTGAATGTTGGAGATGGAAGAATTCTTGTAAGGAGAAAACCTGGCGAGAGACTTAGCAACGAATGTCTTTTAAGACTTCCACCTAAAAAAGAAGGAGTTATGGTCTGGGGATGCTTTTCTGGAAATGACCGGTCGATTGTGCTTCCTTAGTTCAAGCGTTACAGCAGCTGTTTATCTGCAGGTCCTTTAGAACGAATTTGAGCCTTCTGTGTTAAAGCTTTTTGGCGAGACTTGCAAATTTATTTTTCAACAGGAAAACGCTCCGTGTCATACCGCCAAAATTGTGAGTTATTAATTTTGAATTGTAGATAGACAAATTGGCTTTCAGATAAACATAAATAATTTGTTAAAAACTTGTTTTTTTTCTTATCTCTTCATTTAAAGGTTTAAAAGTACTTCGAAAAAAAAGGTATCGATGTGTTGAGCTGGCCCCCGTATAGTCCAGACTTAAATCCAATTGAAAATATTTGGTCTATAAATATAATAAATAAGTGTTTAATTTATTCAAAAAAATAAAAAATAAGTGTTTAATTTATTACATTACTTTAACACCCATCAATGTATTTTGAATATTTGGCTTTTTTCGGGGTTTGGTCCCTAAATTGCAGGTCAATTTTTTTTTTCAAAAAATTACGTCATACATGTATTTAAAATGAAACAATAAGCAAATTGATTTCAGTTTGCAATAAATTTGTTTGCCCAATATTTTTTTCCCAGCACTGTATATATATATATATATATATATATATATATATATATATATATATATATATATATATATATATATATATATATATATATATACATATATATATATATATATATATATATATATATATATATATATATATATATATATATATATATATATATATATATATATATATATATATATATATATATATATATATATATATCCATATATATAATTTTTAATCATTCAATCAAAGATATTTTCTTACCGGCATTTAATTCCTCTTGTCGCGTGGTAATATTTCTCGTGTTTTATATTTGTGGTAAAATTCGTGTGCATTTTTGAGAGAAAATACTCTGCCAGTTCGGATACATATTTTGATAATCTAAATTGATCTGTATGTAACCAAAAATATATTTTAATGATTATATTGCATTTAAAATCATACAAATTCCGGTCCAAATGGGTGCTTGTAAAGTGACCATCCTTCAAAGATATTTAATAGAATATTATATTATACAGTTAAACCTGTTAATAGAACCTCTTTCTAATCGGACCAATTCCAATTTGGACCGTCAGTTATGTTTTACAAAACTATTCCCATATAAATCGTTCTGTGTAATCGGACCACCTCCTAATCAGACCTATGGACCGCTTATTTACGTTGATTATTTTTTATACTTTCGAATTGGACCGTTAAGGAAATGAAAATTTTTTTGACTTGTTTATTACATATTGTACCATGTTATTTCCTTTTCTTGCTAATAACAAAAAATAACAAAAAGTAAAATGCAAGTACAAAGAATTTTAACCAACAAATCCAAAATTCTAGAAACAGTTGATAATTTTGGATTACTAAAAAGAAAACGCATTGCATCCTGCACCAAATATGGTGAACTTGATTCACTGTTATTTAAATGGTTTACAATGGCCCGTAGTAAAAATTTGCCTTTGTCTGGATCTTTGTTGCAAGAGAAGGCTCTAAAGTTAGGCGAACAATTAAATTTGGTTTTTTTCACCGCATCAAATGGATGGCTTCAAAGCTTTAAAGAGGGCCATTACCTGCATTTCATTTCTCTTAGTGGGGAAGGTGCCTCTGTGGATGCAAATATAGTCGACAAATACCGCGATACATTATGCAAATTGACTAATGCATACGTGCAAAAAAATATTTTTAATTTGAACGAAACCGGTTTATTTTTTCGAGCTAATCCATCACGTACCTAACAATTAAAAAATTAAAAATGTAAAGGTGGAAAAATGTGTAAGGTGCGACTAACAATAGCCTTACTGTGTAATATGTTAGGAGAAAAGGAAAATCCCTGAATTATAGGTAAAGCGAGAAAACCTAAAAATAAAATAGAAAGATCTATTGGAGATTCAACAAAAAGGCGTGGATGACATCGGTGCTGTTTGAAGAATGGATCGGTAAATTTAACAAGAGAATGGTGAAACTGAACCGCTAATTCTCTAATTCGCTAATTCACTTTCTGGGCAACGCAGCTTGCCATCCAGACAAAATTTACAGCAATGTGAAACTACAGTTTTTCCCACGAAACACCACATTGGCCTTACAGCCTTTAGATCAGGGGATAATTCGAAGCTTAAAAGCAAATTATCGAAAACTTTTAATGAACCGCCTACTCAGCACTAGATGATTCTAATGGCGTAGAGGAATTATCGAAACAAATAACAATATTAGATGCATGCTCATGGTTGTTAACGGCGTGGAAAAATATAACTCTAGAAACAATTGCAAACTGTTTCAGACGTGCAGGGTTTAAAGAACAGTCTGATGTGGAAATTATTCCGAAGCCAATGCAATTTGAATCAGATAACGAGTTCGTTGGTGTTGAAGAAAATATTCAAAAATCTGAGGAATTATCGGAAAAATGGGAAGAACGGTTTGTCGCATCAATACACCATCGAGATAAACAGAATAATGAAATTAGTGATAGTTCATCGTCTGATGAAGAGGAGTTACCTCAGAATTCGCCTTTAACCATTACATTCACTAAAGCTCAATCAAATTTAAAAGAATTGAAATATTATGCCAGTGAGCAAGGGCTTGACGATATGTTCTTTTATCTCGAAAAATCCGAGCAGAAGCTAATCGAAAGAGAAATTTCTTTGAAAACAGAACAAACTAAAATTACCGCGTATTTTTCAAAAGCAACTAACTGAATAATTAAGAAGAAATTATAGCTTTACAAATTAAGCTTCAATTTACTGTTTTTGTTACAATTTATTTATAATGGATTGAAGTTTTTATCTGAAATACATATACAACATAAATTACGTGTACCTAATATGTATGTACCTAATATGTTTTCTAACTAAAAAGCATTGATTTCTTATTTACTCTTTTACATTTACATATGTATGTATATACCAATAAAAAAAGCAAAATCTTTGTAATTGGACCGGAATTTTTTTTGGTCCCGAAGGTGGTCCGATTAGACAGGTTTCACTGTATATTATTATTCGATGTTTCATTCCATTTTTCATATGCAAGTCATTTGGGCAAATTTCGTAATTCCATCTTTACTTTATAATATTCGAAGCTTTTCCTTAAAAACAAAATTTAAACTTTTTAATTAAATCTTATAAACAGATTTTTTAAATATTTTATACCTATCGATATTGCAGCAGGTTATAATTTGAATAGTGATGTTAAACTATATATTCAAAAGTTTTGTTAATTTTCTGCTTTGGTATTTAAATTTGTTGTATATCATGCCAAGTGGCGGATCCTCTGTGTAAAAAATAGGTGTTCTGAAAGTATTCAATTGAATTTAATAATAAAATTATCTCACGTTTCTTCAGATGGTAAACGATGAATGTACATTAGTTGTTTATGATATAATGTGATTAATATGAATAATTTTTAAAAGTTAATTTCATTAAAAAATTCTTCTAAACTATCAGAAATTGATGTATAGGTACTCCTATATACTCTCTGAATCTATTTTAGATTTCTAAAATATATAAATTTATGTAAATATAATAGTTTATATAATAATATGGTTGAATATATGTAAAACTTACCAATTCCTACTTGCCATATTTTTATTAATTTGTGAATATAATATTTAAAAAAAATGTAGGTCCAAATTGGTGTGTTAGCCGGGATAAATTGTTCATATCTTTTTTAAACAAATTCAAAATAACTTCATACGTCGTAATATAATCTGTCATGTTTTTGCGATATTAATAAAAGATATTAATAATATATTTATTATACCAAGGGTGATTAAATTTAGGCTTTCAGATACAAGCATTAAAAACTATAAGGAAACATTAATAAATTACATCCCGGAACTATGAACTAAATAATTCGCTCTATGGACATTTAAATGAAATTACATTTGCACATTTAATAAAACAATTAAAATATACGCTACCTTGATTTTTTTTTATGTCAAATTCTAAATTTAATTCCGCTTTAATTTACCAATTAAAAACTATAACTACATACAGAAACAGTATTTAACTTTAGAAAATTGTATACCATCTGAATCGCCTTGTGATTTCCATGCCTATTACCGTTATACGCCTTGTGATTTTTATGCCTATTCACGATATAAACACTCCTGTTGGTAGTGTAACTTTTTGTAATATTAGCCTCATCCTTCCCTTCCTCCCCCTCGAGCCAAATGAATATAATATTATGTTGGTTGTACAAAGTGAATGTATTGCAAGAAAACAAAAACAATGTACGAGTATGTAAAGTAGGTAAATTGAAAAAAAATTAGAGCGTTATTTTTACTTCATAATAACTAAGTTCATACAAATTAATTTTGTTTGTATTGTTATTTCAATGGGTTAATCACGGGTTAATAATATAGCTGGATCAATGTCAAATATTAACCCAAATAATCGATAAAGATTTAAAATTATCAGTTTCCTATTATGTAGTAAAAACAACGCCCTAATTTTTATCTTAATTTTTAATTATTTTGTAACTTTTGCATCGTGCATCACATGTGAACTGTTCAGAAGCGAACTAGTCCCATTAAGGGAAAAGAACTCACCACCAGCACCTTTTCTATACTATTATAAATGTTATCAACCTCCTGTATTATCACATGGCAGGCAACTGAATACTTCATGGTGAAAGAGTTGATGTGAGGATAAGTTTTTATAACGTTTAGTAGACATAAAGAATTTTTATTTTGCGTCACTCACAATCACTCCAAGTTATTAGATCACAGATGTCGCTAATGATCACACATGTCTCTGTTCTTACTGCAAAAAGAGCACAAAAACCCAATATCAAATTTGGTGCAAAATATGGGGCGGTATAGGCTCTTCTTAACAGGTTTTGGATCGTTGGTATACTCTCGATACAGCTTGTACATTTTGAATATATTCAAAATTGATTCCAAATAATGCCGAATCGCATTGTGGTGTTTTCTTGGTGCACCTTCCTCCTCTCAGATTGACTTCTGACGTCCCGGTTTAGTTACAATTAGCTTGGTGACCCTTATATAGTGGCGTTTTGGAAATATTATAAGTTCCCAAAAAGAATTTTTTGCACACTATGTGTCGATGATCAGCAACATGAATAAAATATGAGAAACTAAACATTAGACGAGATTTGCCAATTAATTGCGTAGCTGTGTGACTATAGCCGTAAGACTTGGCAAAGTATTTTTTAACAGAAAATCACGCTTTCGTTGGGCATTTAAATTTTAAAATGAGTTAAACTGATCCTGCCGTTCTTTGCCGTAACTTTTTGGGCACATAAATATTTACATTTATTCAAGCAATCCCTTTTGGTGATCACCACTTTATCAGCAACAGTTTTTCCTTTAACATTTTTTCACCATCCTGGCAAATTTTTTTACGAATGTTGCTTTTCCAGTTGACCGCATTTCAAATTAATTTTCGTGATGGTGATATTGCGATATCGGGATCAATTGCTCAAGGCGATGCTTCAATGTTTTCATTTGTTTCTGTGCAGATTTCTGCTAAAACTTCCTCGGGCAAAACCACAGAATCTTCTAAAATAATTGCTAAATGAAACTAAAAATGTTACTTTGAAATTTACGCCTCAATGCTGGTTTAAGCGTAATTTGGCGCAATTGTCATTTTTATAGATATACCTCAGAGTATTTATTATTGTTAACACTCACTAGCAAGATATGCGAAAGAATTTCAAAGTTGTATGTGCATCTCAAGGAGTTACAAACGTGTAGTACAACTGCAATTAACAATTGAAGAATATGTGCATATTACTCTTTGTTCTATCTTTGAAATGAAAGGAGATTTTTCAGTATTGAGAAAGAGCGCATATCATTTAGTATACACATATACAACTCAAAAACTAAAAAAAATTCAGTTACAACAGAGTGTTGCTCTGTCCCCGATAGCGCAACATCTTATCCCGCCAGGAAATCAAGAGCTTGCATATGCAGATGACATATGCGTTCTGTTGGACTCCATCAGTTCAATGAATCCAAAACGTAATTCATGATCACTGGTCATAGGGACAATAGCACACCAGATATTAGTATCGTGGCCACTATACACGTTTGAGGCTGAGATTAGGTTCTAATATTTGGGCTCTCTTATCAATCATGATAATAGTGTGGGTGAGGATATTAAAGTGCGGCTGCCAGTTAGCAATCGTGCGTGGTATATTCTAAATTCCATGTTAAAGTCTAAACACCTACCAAGTGTCGTGAAACTTAAGCCTTACAAATCGTTGATCAGGCCCGTTGTTATGTTTGAATATGACAATATGCTGGCTCGGACACGTTCTGCATGCTGATCCGGAACGAATTGTGCAGCGATCTCTGAATGGAGAGCTTTAAGTATAAGGCACAGGGGTCGTTGCAGACAATGGCGGATCCACGATGTAGAGAACGACTTGGTCTCTTCAATTATCTGAGACAGTATGAACACCAAGCTCTGGATCAAAACCGTAAGAGCCAAATAGTTGACTCAGTAAGGGGCTAGTTATGGCCTTTATAAACTGATTTTTATTAGAGAAGAGTATTTTCAAAACAACCTAATAATTTTACAAATATAGGAAACTGAAACGAAATTTAGTCATTGCCTTGTACGCTTAGAGAATATCAAATCATAAATTCTTCAACGCTTAGTTTTATCAACTATCAATTTCTTCTGAATAGTGGGCAAAAGTTCCTTCTGAGAATTTTTCCCTTGATTATAGTATTGACATTTGAATAATTGCAGGTGCCGTTTCGGAGATTAGTAAATTGCAACCCCATTTCGTAACTGAATTTTGGCTGAACTTCATAATAACGTCTATGACCCAGTTCCCAAGCTACTTTATCTACAACAGACCTACATCGAAAAACCTGCTAAGCCAAAGTCCATGGAGAATGTATTCAGTTAGGAAGCATGACTGAAAAATTCATGATTTATTACAAGCTGTATTGGATTAATCGAATAATGGAACACGTCAATTTGAAGCTAATGCTCCTCAAAGGCAATTATAGGATCCATTTTGGATTTATTATGATTGACAACGTTTACCCAAATATATACTTTAGATTCATGGGAACACCAACGTATTCCAGATGGAGCAACCAACTTACCAACCCTTGACCAATTCCAACATATTTAAATGTACCCTTTATCGTGCGTGATTATTGTGCTATACGTATAATGATGAAAGGCAACATAATCTTCAATTTTCTCAAATTCAATTCAAACAGAGCAGTAACGATAGTGCTGTGGTGCACGATTACGAATGAATTAGTTATTTATATCAACACTCTAATTAATGAAACCCAAACTTAATTTAATTAGATTTTATTATTAGGCTTTGGCCACACATACATATAGATAAAAAAAAATTTGCATTTTAATTTCATTTCAACTTTTAGTATCCTCACAATAACACAATAGATATCACTTGTATGCACTAAAACTGCATCCGCACTAGAGAAAGGCTAACCTATAAGTTAAGAATTAATTTCCGCCACAACGAAGAGCACAATATAATTAATTATAAAAAGAAGAAAAAAATCTGAATTCCAACTGATATCATTCATGCTCAAATAATTATAATACGTGTGCGAAGGAAGTGCGGCGATTCTCAATATTGGCAATTAGGCTATAGCATCGAATAGAATCGAAATCTAAAGTTTATTTAATATTTCGAAAATATTTACGGTCATCTAGGGTTGTTCACTCTATACAGTCACTATAGTGCGTAGTTTACTAAGGAATACAAATTAAATTAATGTGTCCTAATCATCTTAACTGTTCTGCATACATTATACAAACATCTGATTTAGATAAAATATTGGTTTCGAGTTTCACCACAAATTTATCGTAAACCACATTCAAATAATATTTTCTATTCTATAGATGAAATATTTATCATATCAATTAACGATATCTATAGTGTGGTGCCCTAATAGGTTCTCAATCACCATGAGCATATAGAGCTCATTCAGCAATGCAAACAATTGTGCAACACTGTTGGCCAAATTAAAATAATTCTTTCTAACTTGGTCTCTAAGATCTCATTTCATCTCACAATTTCCTAAATTTGATAGCCTTTCATAATAGCGACAGATGCAAGCAATATAGCTGTCGGATCAGAACTTTCTCAGAATTTTTGAAGACGCGATGAACTCCTTTACATGCTAGTTCATCTGCGACGAAGAAACTTATCTTATCGCTCTAAAATGCTGATAAAAGAGTAAACATTTAGTATGCACGAGCGTTATTGTTATTGTTTATTAGGTAATAAGATTCCAAACATTTCCACTTGCAACAATATGTCGACAGTGCTAGGTTTAAAGTTTATTGGATCGACCAAGGTTAGGTTAGGTTAGGTAAGGGTGGCTGTCCTAAAGGACTAGCATAGACACAAAATTGGTCCGTAGCTGTACCACATTCGAGTTTCCTCCTCTTCATTCGCTAAACCATCCTGAGCTTACCAAGAAGCGTTTAAAGTCCCGGATCTCGATTTTACTAAGACCCGAGAGGTCGTTCAAAGGGGAAGTTCCCATAAATTTTGTTCTGCTGTACGCTAGACTAGGGCAGGTGCAGAGCAGATGGAGCACATTTTCCTCCTCCTCCTCATCACCACAGCTGCGGCAGAAATCGTGGGCTGGGACACCCAGTCTGCTCGCATGTATCCCAATGAGACAATGTCCCGTTATAGCTCCCACGACCATACCAATATGTTGCCGTCGAAGCGATATCAGTTGGCCTGATCTGGACCGGTCAAGTCCAGGCCAGATCTGCCTGGTTGTTACACACGAACTGGCTTTAGACCATCTGACGTTCGTTTCTTTTATGGCTTCTTCTTGAAGCAACAGTTTACATGAAGCAAGCGGTATCTTTATATCCCGCCTGCTTTGGGTTATTAGGCGTGCTGTACCCTTGCGGGCCAACTCATCTGCCATTTCATTCCCTGCGATATTGAAATGCCCTGGCACCCACGTCAAGCGGATGTTGAACTGATCAGCCATCTCATTTAAAGATGCCAGACAGTTCTGGGCTACCTTCGACGTCAGGGAGTATGATTGTAGCGTTTTAATAGCAGCCAGGCTGTCCGTAAAAATGCGAATATCCCTCGTAGATATTAAATTATACTTCAACCAGTCCATGACTTCCATTATCGCGGTCAGTTCAGCTTGAAAAACGCTGCAAAAGTCGGGAAGACGAAAAGACAGGTTAACCCCTAGTGCCTCACAGAATACCCCGCAGCCAACCCCTCCATCCCTTTTTGAGCCATCCGTGAAGAAGCTTAGGGCCTCATTGTCCATAACCGTTTCGTTCACCCAGTCCTCTCTGGTGGGAAACTCAGTTTGGAATTTAATCTCAACAGATGGCAAAGGGATAGCGTAGTCGGTAGCTTCCGGAATACCCCTGTTGCATAGGATAGATGAGTGCCCTGCATTATTACAGGTCCACATAGATATGGATTTGAGCCGAATGGCTGTGCAAGATGCAAGCTGCTCGGCCGCAATATCCAAGGGAGTAAGATGAAAGAGAATCTCCAGAGCTTGAGTAGGTGTGCTCCTGAGAGCCCCACTTATACACAAGCAGGCCGTTCTTTGGACTTTCATCAATAGTTTCAGGTTGGCCATAACTTTTGGATCGACCAAACGAAGATTCGAAATATTCGATCATATTTCGATGTTGCAATCCTTTTCGATGAAAGTTGGATATAGTAATGGTTTTGAAGCACAAATAAGTTCCTCGTTATGAAGCCAGAACTCGTATAGAATTCAATTTTGAACGGTGAAGTTCACTGGTCTTGTCAATAACTTCATAATAATCGTTATATTAACAGTTTTTCTTTTTAATCCGATAGTCTGTTCCTTCGGTTAAGAACGTTACTTGCGAGCCTTGATCCAGAAGGGTTCGCAACGTCATCTGGGCCTTATAAATGTAAACTTTACATATGCAAGTGCCGTTGCCAATAAAATTTGTGGTTTGGTGGACACAACATTAGCGCTAAATATATTTTCTGCCGTATAGTGATGCACATTGCCCGTCTGGTCAGCCTCAGTAGATATAGTTTTCATATAGATGTATCGAGCACTAATGAGGGATGTCGACGATTAGATTGCTTATAACAGTTAAAACGTAATGGGTTTATTCTCACAAGCCTATGGGTTCACAAGTAAAATTCAAGGTAAAATCTCGGATTTTTTGAGGAGGGAAGCGTATCATTCGAAGAATTTGTCATTTCCTAGTGCTTTAGACTTTATTCATCAAACTTTTGTGCCACCGTGAAAACGATTAAATCATCATCTTTTTAGCTTTTTCATCTCCCGATTACGATCGGTGATTAATTTGAAAACATCTATGACTGTTGGAATGTAGAACTCATGGGTCGACCCATCTTCCATGTCACAGGGTGACATGGAGCTATGCAATGCGCAGGTGGTATACTGTACTTGTGTGAATGGGTTGAATGAATGTTGTGTGAATGTAAGGTAAGGCTATGGACCAAAAAAGTGTCTATGCCACGTCCTTCCAAAAAAAAAAAATGGTGTAGGTTAGGTTGTGACGTCACAGTTTACCCGGTTATTGTCATGCATGTTTAGCAAAGATTTCCAAGCATCGTGATAATTCGCATCGGTGGTTTTAATATTTCCAAGTAGCCGTTTTGCTTCATCAGAAAAATTATATTTCAAGTAAGGTAGCTTTTCTTAGAAGTAGTTATTTCCAACTGACATAGTAATGAAGCAACACAATGTTTTGTGAGTTTTACTATGTGAGGGCTTAAGGTCCACTAAAATTTGGTATAGAGAATTTTTTAATTTGTTTTTTATTTTTATTAATTAAATACATCAAATTATATTTAACAATTCTGATACCAAGTAGTTACCCAACAAATTTGTTAAAATGTGAATAAAAAAATTCGGATTCTGTGATTAAACCTGATTTGATATTTTTGCTATACAAATGATTAATAGAAATTTGGACATGTTTATGTAACTATTTTGGCACAACATCTTCTTTAGATTTAAAACGATTACGTATTACCAAAAAATAAAACAATTCAAATAAACTCAGCATCGAACCTCCCATAAATAGGCCCAGCAATCCTCCAAAATCCGATATCATAGTTTCGATCGTATACATGCGCACCCGTTTCTGGCCAATAAAACTTGGTTCATTGAAAACAATTTCGATTGTAGTTTGTGTCATATCGCCTCCATTTAAAGAAATGTCTTCGTCTCCCGCTTCGACCGAAAATTCCTCGTTCGACTTTATAACTTTGCCGTCATACAGAATTGCATTGCATTCTGGCAAACAATTACAATCAACAAAGTCACCCAGACCTGTCACGTTTGTTGGTGCTCCAAACATTTTGTAGTGTTCATGAATGAGGCCAACAAAATTGGGTAAATCCCAACCAAAGTTTTTGTGTGGCAGAATACAATTGGTGGTGTTTGAATCGCGCGGCGATGAAAATGGTACACCATTATGAAGATTTGCAGAAAAATTCGCATAACACTCGAGTCGACAATTTTGTTCATTGTAAAATGTGTAGAATTTCAATTTGCGCTCGTCATTGAAATAGCAGTTTCGAACGTTGGGCTCAAATGATCTCAAATCATCGTTGGTCTTTATAGATTTTGGTATCACAGCTATTTTATAATCTTTACCATAGTTAAGTGGAATATAATTTCCATACGTTTGTGGATAGGCGGACGGTGAATGTAAAACCATTTTGTAACCAATATTGGATGGAAAACAAAATGGTGTATGGTCCGTTAAATCCGCATTCAATACGAATTTTAATCCACGTGGTGCAAGCAGGGCACCTTTGACGATTCCTTTATATGGATATACATTAGCTTTGGTGTAACCAATTTCGGGATCCCACCCATCATGGTTTCTTGTAATATTGTGATACCGGAAATCCGTGTGCAAAGAATCTTCTCGTAAAACATCACGTATTGCATTGAACGTAAAACAAATTCCCTCGTTCGTTAAAATCGTCGAAAATAGTTGTTCACAATTTTTTTTCGACGTGGTACTCCACTCTAACTCCGCCATATTCCAACTCGACATTTCACATGTTTCGAAAACTTCGTCCAATTTAGGTGACATCTAGAATAACATTGATGGATACAAATTATTAACAATACACGAATATTTCACTAATCATATCGTACATCTTGTAATGTGTTCATCCAATCAGTTGGCAACATTTCAGCCCCAGTTACATTTTCAAATGCTTTTGAACCTAGTGTTTGAGGCCGTATATTTTTTCTAAATGCTCGACGACATATTTGCGAGGCCATTACGAACTTCTTTCCAAGATCGCTACTCATAAAATTCAAATGATTGGTAAATGGTTTGAGGTCACGGGCCAAATTCGAAATATCAAATTTATCCAATTTGAATTTGATTTGTGGACAAATTGTGACGGCCGGAAAAGGAATTTCAAAAATTTGAGTCGGATTGTTTCGATCGATTAACAAAACCGGTGTTTTCATCCAAGTTCGACTAATTTTATAAACAAAAAAGCCCAGAAATGAAATCGAGAGAATAAAAATACTAATCCAGAATATACGATCGGCTAGCGGACGTGATCGATTGGCTAGATATTTGACACCATGAATTGTCGTCTCGTTTGGATACTCGGATAAATTTTTATGGAGCGTGTTTTTCCGCAAAAATTTGGACATTATAGAAATAATAATTTAACAAATTCCTACAAGTTTGCAAAAATTTATTCATGAACAAATTGGCGCCTTGTTGGCCATAACTAAAATTAGTAGAGTATCGCACTAAAAAAAAATATCACAACAACAATTTTTGCAAAATATTCACTTTCATACGAGATAGATAAATTCACAATTAGTTAAGGTAGTTTATATAGATAGTTGTTTTAACGTATTGTGAAAAACTAAATGTACCCCGCGTGCACGTAACTTAGTTTTATTTATAGTTAAATTCTATTAATTCACTTGTCAAACCGCGAACATTTTGTATTTAATAGTTGTGCTTACAACTCAATCAGACAACAGATACTAACTGAGTTTGGATAGTATCGCTTAGCAAATTCATATAATGATTTCTGCAATGTGGTTGAAGAACCATGATAAAACTTAATTAGATTAAATTTGGCTTTCGTTAATTGAAGTGTTGATATAAACGATAAAATTAAACATAATCATTCTTCCAACTTTATAGCTATAGTACGATCCAGCATATAATACATAATTGACTTGTATAAATTAACGAGGTAGCGTGCACGCGTGGTAAGACACCATAGAACTTTAGAAATTATATTCTTGTTGTAAATCTATAAATTAGCATAATTATTTGTGAACTACTATCTCTCTGAAATATGTAATTTTGGGGAAAATCTTTGAATGGCATTTTAAGAAAGTTTTTGGTGCAGTCTATCAAATTAGGTTTAAATTTGTTCGTGCGTGGCATAAAGCTTACATAATAAGCGGTACAAACATTATGTAAGCTTCATGTAAAGAAAATCCGAATTAATAAGACTACAATTGCAGCATTGCTGAAGTGAATTACATGCCACATACATAGTTATAAGAAATAAAGGTTTGGTGACATTCGAGAGTTTAAACATCCTCAACCTGTTACTCAAGGGTATTAGTTCGTCATAAATAAATTTAGCTGGGTCGATTGTCCGGTAGAGATGGAACTTGACTAATTTTACACCTGCCCCATGAAGACCACCGTAATTTGGGTTGCCGGGTGGGGTGTACTTCCCTTCAATGAGATCTTCGACGGCTGTGGAAAAGAGTGGTGAGACGACAACTCGTTCCAGTGGTAAGCTCGCTGTTTGCTGTGTCATGGGGATTGGTCAAAATCAACAGTACTCTTTGCATTCATCGTATTCTTTGTATTTCTTGCCCAGGGTAATTTATTATTATTAAAGTTGGCTGGAACCTAAGCAGGTTCCGCACTCAATGCCACTCTAGGCCCATGGTGCAAACCGAGGATTCTATCATAATTCGCAAATGCGCTCGGCTGGTCTGGCAAACTGTAACAGCTTAAACCATGGCAGGGATGACAATTGACATACATTTAAAGATTTATGATTAAGAAATCGGGACCTAACTATCTCGAAAGCGGGACAGCCACAGACAAAGTGAATGCTGTCATCGTCATCTTCAAGACAGTTGTCACACAAGGAATCTTGGACAAGTGCCATTCTTTTTAAATGGAGTTTAAAACGACCATAGCAGGTCAGAATAGCAACAAGAACTCTCAGTTGGTCTTTCTTCAAAGATAGAGCAAACTTTGTGAGTATCAGATTAGGTTCACAAATGAAGTACTTAGCCACCTTACCACAATTAAAGGTCAGGGGAACTACCGGTTCAGGTCCAATGAAATTTATCCTTGAGCATGTTTTAGCTAAAACATCAGCTATCTGATTACCTTTAATGCCACAATGAGCCGGAACCTACATAACTCTGACACGATTATTAGAGCAAAGGACGTTAATAAAATGTTTACAGTCCTTGACCAGTTTGGAAGTGATCATAGGATTTCGTAATGAATTGAGCACAGGTTTACTATCAGTGCATAGAATAATGTCTTTTCCGGAAACAGCGAGGTTAGAAGCACAACGTGTGAGTGCAATCAGCTCCGCTTGGAATACAGTGCAGTTCCGACCTAGACTCCCACATGATTGTAGGTCATGTTCAGAACAATAGGTTCCAAAACCTGCACCAAAATTAGAGTGAGACCCGTCAGCAAAAAACACTAGCGACTGAGCCACCCAATCCTTGAATTCTTGAGACGACCACGATTTCCTCGTTGGATAAACCACCGAGAAAGAGATATCAAAGCAGAATTCTGGCAACAATTTGTCATTAACCATATTAATTTCTGGTATATATGAGCTGAAGAAATTGTAGATTAGTCTATGCCCTGTGATCAGGCCGAGAGCGTTCCACGCACCAATACACCGCAGGCGAAAGGCAGCGGAGCATGCCGAGCCTATAGGATGACCGACTGCAGTGGAGGCAGAAATAAAATTGCCTGCAAAGCAAGTATAGAAGAAGAGGACATAGCCCCCGTAATAGGTCGACAAGCCATACCTTGTATGCTATTAAGCTTCGCAATGACAGAAACTGACTGAACCACAGGCCACCTAACAACAGACGCGTAAGATAGTATAGGTAAACCTAGAGATTTGTAAATAAACATCAGCATTTTGGGGGTCAGACCCCAAGACTTCCCAAATGCTGTTCTACACTGCCAGAAAATGGAAGTGACCTTTTGCAGTTTTATTTCAATATGAGATTTCCAGGAGAGTTTACTGTCCAGAAGGACCCCCAGATGCTTTACTGTGTCGGATCTAGCGATCGTTTCTCCAAAAAGAGATGGAGCAGACAGCTCTCCGGCACTCCTACGTCTGGTGAAGCCTATCAGACTAGTTTTCGATGCATTAACGTACAGCCCCTTCTCTGGACACCACATTTCTACAACTTGGAGAGCGCGTTGCGTTAGTCTGATAGTACATTAAGGTATTTACCCTGAACCAGAACGACTGAGCAGTGAAGCCGGATTGCTGCAGTTTAACAAGTAATTCGTCGATAACTAAGAGCCACAGGAGAGTTGACAGAACACCTGCCTGCGGGCAACCTTTAGTAACTTTGACCGAAATGGATAGGGAGTCCAGCTCGGCCACAGCAATGCGCGACCGCAGCAAAGATCCAATCCAAGTAACAATGGTTTGGTCAATTACAAAGTTTGAGCAGGCTTCAGTGATGGAAGCGAAAGAAGTACTATCAAAGGCACCCGCAAATATCGAGGAAAGTGCCCACAAGAAACTCCTTAATACTAAGCGGTCTTTCAATCCTCGTAACAAGTTCATGCAGCGCAGTTTCACATGATCTCCCAACTCTGTAAGCAGGTTGAGTGCTACTGAGTGGGATGACAGATAAGTGATGATCCCTAATATATCTGTCAACAATTCTTTCCAGAGTTTTGAGTAAAGTTGAAGAAAGACTAATAGGGCGAAATGCCTTGGGATCGGTATAATCCGTCTTTCCAGCTTTCGGAATGAACACAACTCTACTCCTGCTCCAGGACTGTGGAACATATCCAATCGCAAAGCACGCTTGGCAGAGTCGAAGTAAATGTTCAAACGCTCCAGCGCAAGGTGTTGGCATAGAGTAACTGTGATAGCGAGCAGATTGACAGCTGTCTGAGGTTTTGGCCCGTCAAAAAATAGAATGTTGCGTGAGTGTTGAAACTTGTTCCATCCATCTAACCTCTTGTACTCATCGATGGATTTTGAATGGACGGAATTCCACTTCTGGTGATTTATGGAAACCTCTGTCCCAATTATAAAACCGGCGAGTAGCTGCAATTCCTTTGAGTCGCCACGGATCAAATAAAAATTATACTTTCACAATGAATAGTTCTTTATTACATTCCGTGGTCAATTTTTTGGGAAGTTCTCGATATCTCGGCAATAATCCAACCCAATACAGCGTTCTGGAGCGCAGAAGTTAATAATTTAGTTTAATTGGCCCTGATTAATTCTCTGCATCCATAGTAGCAAGTCGATGTTTCTGATTCTAACCTTCGATAGTCGAGTGGAATGTTTCATGGGATTGCCCACGATTCGATATTTTAAATGGATGTGATTGGCTGTTAACTTGTTATTTTTGGAGGAACATTAACGTTCAACGTGGTATAAAAATGGGTTGTTTGTGAATTCAATATTATTGAAGAGCTACCCGAACATGCAACGACACGAACTTGCTCATTGGCAATGTTGTGGATCAACGAGCGATGTGATGAACTACAGTGCTGGCAGCGAAGTGTCACTAAACTTGTTGAAACCATATGGTCAGGCCGAAGACAAGGTGTAAGAACTTCTGGCGTCGCTATATTTTGTGTCCGTTTATCTTACTGTGGAAACAGTAGTATGTTGATGATCGGGTAACACTGAATGAAGTTGCGGACAAACAATTAGAGCGATTAGTTTTCGATAATCAACAGGATTCATAGAAGTAGAAACATAATTCCATCTGTTAATTGAAGTGAATTCTTGTATTTATGTGATTCTGTTAGCAACAAATGTTGCATACCGATGGGGTTCGGATTTTATTCGGAACAGCGTTATTTCAGAATCGGACCACAAATAAATGAAATCGAAGTTTATTTTAGGAATTGACCAAAGTTTATGACTGATTTGAGGTAGAAGCAACGGGGAATCGTTTGCGTTTTTAAAGGAGCGACTCTCGATTTAGAGCACACTAAACAAACGTGATGGTTTTCAAAATGATCAGTCGTTCTAATATAAAATACACATCCAAAACCTGATTCACCCGTATCTCCAAAACCGTGAATAGTGTTATGTTGATTTAATTCTGATGGATCGAGGGATGGAAATTTGTTTGAGTTGAACTAATTGCGCTTAAAATACTGACCACCTTTAAGGAAATGTGTCTGGGAGTTAATTATACCATTTAAGCTCTGGTATTTACCTCTCTATAGGTTGTCTGTATTCGAATTCCACAAAATTCCTAATATTAAGGACAGATTATTAGTTGAACTGTCATCAGCAAGCTCCGAAATATTCGAAACTAATTTTCTGATATCGAAGCCATCGCGTTTTAATAACTCAATCAAATTATGTTTTAATGCCAGGGCGTCTTAAATATTGTCAGCACCAGTTAATACGTCATCAACGTAGAAATCATCTCTCAATACTTTGGATGCTTCGGGAAAAGATGTTTCGTCATTGGCCAATTGATGCAGAGTTCTGCAGTTCTGTATGTAACAGTACAAAGTTTGTAGCATTAAAGAGGTTCAAACTGAGACATACGCCACCAAATACGATGAAGGTATCGATGATTATCGTTTAATAGTATTTCTAATTTAATAATTTAGTAGTTGAGCTGGATTCTTTCTAGATAATGTGATGTGCCAGATAATAGGTTTGATTCTACACACATTCGTTAATGTTAGGGTTATCAACAAGCTCCATATGGTTTAATTGAATATGGTCTGCCATAAAATCGTTGTATTGTTCTATATTGTTGGATTCTTTATAATCGTCTTTAACATTGTAAAATTGTCGTCGAGCACTTTCTCTTGAAGAACCAAGATCAACGATATTTAAATTTAATGGTAAACCGACCGAATATCCTCCAGAAGCTTGAAATTATTTAGAAAATGGTCTTCGCATAATTTTTCTTCAATTGAATAATTGGTTTTTAGAGTCGATGGTTACCAATTTGCAAAATATTTTAATCTGCGAAACCAGAACTTCGTAATACATTTGCTGGAGGGTTTATTTTTGTTTTCCCACTGACGACGTAGCCAAAGATACTATCATAGAACATGGGCATAGGTATGGATTGTATTTCTTTACAGTCCAGATGATTGCGAACGCGTCTTTTTCATTAGCCGCGTAATTGGTTTCGGTGGAACTGAGAGTCCCCGATGCAAAAGCAAGCCGATTCTGTTTTATCTTGTATTTGAGACAATACTGCACGAAGAGGTGCGTCGGTTGTTACTATCAACTGTTTCGAAAAGTCCGGATAGGCAAAAAAAATTGGTTTCGTAATTTTTGAGTAGCCCTTAATGAAACGTCTATAATAACCTGCAAGTCCGAGGAACTGTTTGACTTGGTTATGTGTCGTCGGTAATGGGAATAGTAAAACCATTCAATGATTTTTCGGACTTTGTCGGGATTTTGTCTCACCCCATTCTGAGTGATAAGGTGTCCGAGGAATTCCGTTTCGATTTCGGAACTTGCATTTGTCCAATTGAATTTTTAGGTTGAATTGTGTGAGACGTTTTCAAATCCTTGGATTTCCAGGTTGCAACCCACAATTATGATATTGTCTAGATATATGTACATAGCAAACTTCTCCCACTAAGCCGTTTAATAAACGTGATTCATTGCACGTTGAAAAGTTGCTGGGCCATTTTATAACCCAAAGGGCATACGAGTAAATTCGAAGTGGCGATTATCTGTGGAAAATGCAGCTTTTGCTTGGTATTGATTACCGTCCATTGGGATTTGATGAAATCCAGATTTTAGATGAAGGGTTGAGAAATACACGAATTTCCCGAGACTGTCAAGAATTTCCTTAATTTGAGGGATTGGAAATTTGCTATAGTCGACTCTCGCTTTATGGGTTGCAGAAGCATCTGTCTTTTTTGGCACTACCCAAATTGGAAATTAATGCGAGCTGGTTGAATTCCGTATAATTCCACTATCTATAGTATCTGTAGATTTTTGTGTAAACTGGATTTTTTTCAGTTGCTAATATTTTATGTTTGATTGCCGTTCAGTACATCCTGATTTTCGTGGATTGCTTTTATTAGCATTTCTTTTTTATAATTTTCGGCTTTGTATATGCCTGGTAATATTGCGATTTCGTCATATAAATTTTAATATTCAAAAACTGCCCAATCTTCATTTGTTTTGGTATTGAACGTTACTGTATGATTGTAGAAGTTGTTTGCTGCATAATAACGGTATAATTTAATGCAAGAAGTTGAGTCTTCTGTATCTGACTCCTGTCCCTCCTAAAAATGTTCATCTTCGGAATTTGGATTAGTTGGTTCCTCCACCTTTTTCTGGGACTTCGTGGTTATTTATTATTCTGGTGTTAAAGGTTTTTCTAGATCTAAATGAGGGATCTACTTCCATTGGGATTGATTTCGAATTATCTGATTCCGTTCCCAGAGATTTCTTTCAATGACAGGGTACGGCTGCCATTTGAAATTTACTTGTTCCAGCTTTTGTGGAACCCTATTTTTTGGTTATAATTTTTTGTTTCGGACATTTTCTTGGAATTGTTCGATTTTTTTTTTGAACCGCTTGCCAATAAATTCGCATTTGTTGTTTTTGTACCATTGATTCAAAAAAACTTAATGTATCTTCAACTGTCTTCAGTCAAGATACGAACTGCTTCCGATTTCCATCAAATTGGGTATTGATTTTTGTTTCTTTTATCTTTATCTGTATTTATCAATTTAGATCTTACAACTTTAATTATTCACTTAACACTAACTTAATTATTATTCTCTTGTTCTATTTATATTTTCTTAAGAGTATTTTATTACACGATAAGCAAGTGGAAAGTTATTGACACAATTTGATGAATCTGCATTTCTCATCATTTATATTGTAGTTGAACATCATGTTGGATTTTTGATTTCAGTCCACACGTTATGCTAATCCTATGCAACTATATACATATGTATATGGTATGTATATAGGACATTTTATGTTGAACTTGACTCTTTTAATTTGAAGTCAATGTTGAATTTCTTAACAATTGATAACTCCACGCGAAGGATTTGGTTGTACCATTGCCGATTACTTTATTAAATGTTCACTTGAAAATGTATGATTCGATGAATTAAGAAGATGAACAATATTCTTGCCAGCTCACTGCATGTGGATTTTATTTTAACAAATTGTGTATATGTATTAAGATGCTGAACCACGATATTGAACATGATCTAATTGGATCGAGTATTTCAATTTTCCGAAGATTTAATTTATAGTGAAACTACACTGTATGTTTAGGTAGCCGTTAAAACTTAAAATCTCTTAATTCTTAAGGCACTTAAGTATATAGACTTATCTCATTAAAAACAAAACAAAACAATATTGCTCAATTTCAAGTCTCTAACTAATTGAGTTGCCCGAGGAAAGTTATGTTTTTTCTGGGCTGGAAAACGGAAGAAACTTTTTCGGCAATTTGAAAACATTTTACAGTTTATATGAAATATTTTTTAATATATTTTATTTTATACAAAAGTAATACGAACAGGTGACTAAAATATCCAAACACATTCAATAAATTTGACACAATATATATTCAGTTTGTGGGTTTAAAACAATTGCGTCTTAACAATAAGAAGTAGAGTAATTCAAATAAACTCAACACTGAACCACCCATAAACAAACCCAGTAATCCTCCAAATTCGGCTATCATGGTTTCGAACGTATACACGGGTACCCGTTGCTGGCCAATAAACGTTGGTTCATTGAATACTATTTCGATCGTCGTTTGTATGATTTTCAAATTCCCTTCATCTGACTCGGCCTCTTTTGAAAAATCGTTGTGCGATTTTAAAACGGTCGTGCCATAATGAATTGTATTACACGCCGGCAAACAATTACAGTTAAATATCAACGTATACAATTCGGTGAATAATTTCTTTTTTGGTTTATCGTACGCCTGAGTATACTCGTATGCTAATTCAAAATATTTAATTAAATCCCAACCATAATTTATGTGTGGCAGCATATAATTCGTTGTGTTTGAATTGCGTGGTGATGAAAACGGAACACCACCATAAAAGTGCTCCATGTAATTTGAATAGCACTCGAGTTGGCAGTTCTCTTTATTGTAGTACGTGTAAAATTTTAATTTGCGTTCATCGTTGAAAAAGCAACGCCGTTCCTCGGGCGTAAATGATCTCAAATTGTCATTAGTTTTTATGGTTTTTGGAGTCACTGCTATTTCATATTCTTTACCATATTCAAGCGAAATAGAATTATCGTACGTTTGCGGATAGGCGGATGGTGAATGCAATACGATTTTATAGCCGGCATCACGCGGAGAACAAAACGGATTCACGTCTGACATATTTGCATTCAAAACAAATTTTAATCCGCGCGGTGCA
The DNA here is from genome assembly GCA_951394425.1 of Tipula unca. NCBI lineage: Eukaryota > Metazoa > Arthropoda > Insecta > Diptera > Tipulidae > Tipula > Tipula unca. The sequence continues at coordinate 172,863,927 of OX596380.1, read as the reverse complement.
AGCAATGCACCTTTAACGATTCCTTTAAATGGATATGCTGTATCGTTAGTGTAACCCTGTTCGGGATCCCATCCATCTTGATTTCGCATAATATTGTGATACCGAAAATTCGTCTGCAATGAATCCGTCCGTAAAATATACCTATTGTATTGAGTGTAAAACATATTCCTTCGTTCGTTAAAATCGTAGAAAATAATAGTTTACAATTGCGCTTCGATAGCAAAAAGTCCTCATGATCATAAGTATTCAACCTCATCATTTCACATTTATCAAAAACATCATCAAAATTAGGTGAAACCTAAGATAATATCGAACACAAAATATTATAAATGAATTAAACCAAAATTGTAACTATACTTTACATCGCGTAATATTTTTATCCAATTATTTGGTAAATGCATGCTGTACAACTCATTTGGGTCTGCGTACGATATTGATGAATTTATTTTTAACCATATGAGTTGTTGGAAAGATTCCCGACATATTTGCGATGCCATCGCATATTTCCGCCCAAAATCGCTTCTCAAATAATCGGAATAATTGGCAAACAGTTCGGTATCGTTATCGGCTAAACTCCAAAAATCGATATCTTTATGTTTGATTTTGATTTGCGGGCAAATTGTGATGGCCGGAAATGGAATTTCAAAAATGTTGATTGGTTTAGTCCGATCGGTTATCATGACCGCATGCTCCATCCATGTTCGACCAATTTTATAAACAAAATAGCCAAGACACGAAGTTGACAAAATAAAAATAATAATCCAGAATATACGATCGGGTAGTGGACGTGATCGATTGGCTAAATATTTAATACCATGGATTGACGTCTCATGTGGATAATCGGATAAATTAACATCGATCGATCGTCGAAATAATTTTCGTCCTACTTGTGGCATTACGCACTTAGTTACATATATATTTACTATATGCACAATTTAAAAGTATTCAAATACAACTTTCAACGCACTTCGAAAACCAAACGAATGTTTTACTAACGGCCTTTTGTCAACTATGTCCAAATAATAACTAAATAAATAAATAGTTTTTCGAGTGTTATATATCCATGTCGTGGATGGAAACCTCTGTGTCAACATCGACGCAGTACTTGACGCATGGAGTGGACACTTTACTGAGCTGCTTGATGTTCATCATGCATCACAGACTGTTGTTGAGCCACCTCTAGAACAGTCTGCGGAGATTTGCACTGAGGAGCCATCCCATGAGGAATTCACTAAGGCCATGCAGAGAATGAAACGAAACCGCTCACCTGGAGTGGACTGCATTAATTCGGAGCTCTTGATATTCGGAGGGGATACTTTGTGGAACTGTCTTTTCGACCTTATTCGATTAGTATGGCGAACCGAAGTTATGCCTGATGAATGGAAAGTGGCCGCGATATGCCCCATCTTCAAGAAGGGAGACCGCTTGAAGTGTGAGAATTATCGCGGTATAGCTCTCCTTTGCACAGCATACAAGTTACTGTCATACATTTTATTGGATAGAATCACTCCTCTGGCGGAGGGCTTGGTTGGTGACTATCAGGGAGGATTTCGTCCGAATCGATCAGTCACTGATCAGGTCTTTTCGTTGCGGATGATTCTATCTAAATATTATGAGACATCCATCTCCGTACATCAGGTTTTCCTGGATTTCCGGCAGGCCTACGACTCGATCAATCGAGAGAGTTTGTGGTCTGCCCTGGAATACCTAGGAATGCCAACAAAATTGGTACGACTGTGTAGGATGACAGTGACGCAGTCTCAATGCTGTGTTAAAGTTGAGAACAGGCTATCGACAATTTTTGCAGTTAACTCGGGTGTACGGCAGGGAGATGCTCTGTCCCCGATACTCTTTAATCTCATGTTGGAGTACATCTTTCGTAAAACTGAAACACCTCAGCGTAACATCTTATATCGCCAGTCCAATCAAGTGCTTGCATATGCAGATGACATATGCGTGATTGGACTGAATAACAACGGAGTGAAAGAAATACTTGATCCGCTTGTAGAGTTTTCAGCTTCTGTTGGACTCCAGATCAATGAGGCCAAAACGAAATACCTGATCTCTGGTTTTAGAGACAATGGCACACCAGATTTTAGTAGTGGCCACCACACGTTTGAGGGAGTGAGGAGGTTCAAATATTTGGGCTCTCTTATCACTCACGATAACAGTGTGGGTGAGGATATTAAAGTGCGGCTGGCAGCTGGCAGTCGTTCTTTGTATCCTCTAAGGCCACTGCTAAAATCTAAACACTTATCAAGTGCCGTGAAGCTGAAGCTTTACAAAGCGTTGATCAGGCCCGTTGTTATGTTTGGATGTGAAAGTTGGGCGCTGACGGATGAGTACGAGAGATGGCTCCTTACATTTGAGAGAAGAATCATGCGTGTGATTTACGGCCCTAAACGCGAAATAGATGGTACATACCGAGCTCTGTACAATTTCGAGATCAGAGATCTGATGAAGATCCCCGATGTTGTACATGAAGTTAGATCTCAGCGAGTACGCTGGCTCGGTCACGTTCTGCGTGCTGATCCGGAACGAATTGTGCAGCGATCTCTGAAAGGAGAGCCACCATATGGTAGGCGCAGAGGTCGTTGCAGGCGACGATGGCTCCACGATGTAGAGAACGACTTGGCCTCTTCAGATTGTCTAAGACAGTATGAAGACCAAGCTCAGGATCGAAACCGTTGGAGCCAGATTGTTGATTCAGTAAGGGGCCAGTAATGGCCTTTAACACTGTTATTATTATATATACATGTCGTAATATAGGCTGTTCGTGTTAAATTTTTTGAAGGCCGCACGGAAATTTAGGTACAAAAAAATTCAAACTGAGATTTTGAAAATTTCTAAAATTAATAGATTACCATGTTTTAGAGGGACACAATATATAAATTCACAATCAATTATGCTAATGGATGGTAATAATTAATAACAGTAGTGAATAGTGATCTCTAGAGTGCTATATTTTCCATATGAAAACGCAATTTTGTTGAAATTTGTTAAATTCAATAGTGCCATGTGAATATTTCTATTAGATGCTGTTTATAGATTTGTCTAGCCAAATCCATCTACCGAGGAAAGGAGTTTTGTCGACAAACACCCGCTCCGCCGATTTAATCTATTCCAATACCAGTAGATGCTTTTGGCCCCTGTGGTCGGGGGGCACATATGTCTAGTAAACCTTAATTGCACGAACATGATTTCCAGGAATACCCATACAGTATCCTTTGCTGGACGTAGCATGCGAGTAAATGGTTGGGTCGCTGGAAACCGAAATATGAATACCGCCAAAACAACACCGGACCCCGCTGAAGTACCCGGACATGAGATTTAGGATCTAGACTCACGTTAGTTTGACTCCTAGTTAGACTCCAGATCAATGAGTTCAAAACAAAATACATGCATGATCTCTGGTCATAGGGACAATTTCACACCAGATTTTAGAAATGGCCACTATACGTTTGAGGGAGTGAGGAGGTTCAAATGAATGGGCTCTCTTATCACACACGATAAGGCTACTGCTAAAATCTAAACAGGTATCAAGTGCCGTGAACCAGAAGCTTTACAAAGCGTATATTAGACCCGCTGTTATGTATGGGTGAAAGTTGGGCGCTGACGGATAAGTATGAGAGATGGCTCTTTACATTTGAGAGAAGAACCATGTGGGTGATTTACGGCCCAAATCGTGAAGTAGATGGTGCATACCGAGCTCTGTACAATATGGAGATGAGAGATCTGATAAAAATCTCCGATATTATATAGGAAGTATACGATCTCAGCGAGTACGCTGGTTCAGTCACGCTCTGCGTGCTGATCCGGAACGAATTGTGCAACGATCTTTGACAGGAGAGCCACCATATGGTAGGCGCAGAGTTCGCTAGAGGCAACGATGGCTCCACGGTGTAGAGAACGACTTGGCTTCTTCAGATTGTCTAAGACAATATGAAGACTATGCTCAGGATAGAAACGGTTCTAGCCAAATTGTTGATTTAGTAAGAAGCCAGTAATGTCCAAAACTGTTATTATTTTTATAATCGATCGAGTACATTCTTTTCTAGATGTAGGTTCCTTATTTTCTCGAAATTTATGAACAATAAGGCGAATTCAATGTTCGGGTTTCTAAACCGTTTCATAAAAGATTTTCATGATCCGTATACACGAAAGCCTTCTTCGTTTCATTGGTTTGTTCGCATTTGGAATATGCCGCAATTGTCTGGAATATTTGCTACCGCCTTATTTATGTGATTGTCTCTTATTGAATATTTGAACAATTTTCCGTCCGTAGACAAGTTTGCTTGCTCTGCCGGAAATCTGCGAAAATGGATGGCATTCCTGGCTAGACATCCGTGAATTTCGTTACGAACACTAGATAAAGAAGGTTCATGAAATGTTTGCATTCCATAACGAGTTTATAATCGGTCAAGTGATTTCTTAAAAAGTGAAGTACTATCTGTACACAGAAGAATACTTCTGTTTTTAACAGTAAAATTCAAAGCCTCAACAACACTATGTGTCAACGCTATTAGTTCCGCCTGAAAAATGCTACAATGCGAACCAAGACTACCAAAAAGTCTCAGATCCGTTCCAAAACCTGCACTGAGGTTAGAACGAGAGCCATCAGAAAAAAAGTCTATCGACTCATCTAAATGTTTGAAAAAATCCTGCGAACTCCACAAATCTGTCGAAGGATAAGCCACCGAGAAAAGATTTGAGAAATGGAATTCGGGTAGAAGTCTGTCATTAAACATATCGATTTCTGGTAAACATGAAGAATAATTTTTAAAAATTTGTCGATATCCCACGATAGAACCGAAACCAATCCATGCCCGAATACACCTCAGATGATATGCTGCAGATAAGGCTGTGCCTAAAATAAAGGTGCGTAACTTAGGCAAAGAAAGAATGAATTCCATCGCAAGAGTTGGGGTCAAGGACGTAGCCCCAGTTATAGCTCTGCAATCAAGATTTTGTAGACCATTAAGCTGGGCTACAGAAGCTTTAAGGTCAACCACTGGTTACCACACATTAGAAGCGTACGATAGTAGTGGTAGGACCAGTGATTTCTAAATGAAATAAAGCATCGTAATGCTTAAACCCTAAGATTTCCCAAAACCTCTTCTAAATTGAAAACTATGGCAGTTGCTTTTTGAAGCTTGTAGTCCAGGTAATTCTTCCAGGAAACTTTACTTTCCAAGTCGAAACCAGGGTGCTTTACGAGGTCATATTTAATAATCGTTCTCCCAAGAAGAGAGATAACAGATAAATCAAAAGGTGCTTTTCCTTGTAAAGACAATTAAATCAGTTTTAAAAGGGTTGACGTGAAGACCAAATAGTTAAAACATGCTAAGTTAAGTCGAATAAGACACTAAGATGTTTGCCTGAGACTGTCGAAACAAGATCATTAGCGTATATCTGTGCAATGTAGTCAGATTGCTGTAGGTTTACAAGTAACTCGTTAATGACTAAAAGCCACAGGAGAGGTGAGAGCACACCTCCCTGAGGACAGCCTTTGGTAACCTTAACAGAAACTAACACCCCAACCAACTCCGCCTCCACAGTGCGAGACTTGAGCATGATTACATTCCATAAGATAATGGTGCGATCAACACCAAAATTGGCGCAGGAAGATGTGATCGTAGCAAACGAAGGGCTATTGAAAGTTCCCCCAACACCCAGGAAAGTACCCACAAGAAACTCCTTATTTTTAAGAGAATTTTCAATCCTGATTACAAGTTATTGTTGGGCGGTTGCACAGGACTTAACAACTCCGTAAGTATGTTGCATGTTACTGAGTGGGTAGGTGATTGGAAAATGGCCTCTAATGAATTTATCGACAATTCTTTGAAGAGCTTTAAGAAAAGTTGAGGATAGACGAATAGCCCGTAAGGATCCGTATAATCGGACTTACCAGCTCTCAGGATAGAAACAAATCTACTCCTGCTCCAAGAATTTGGTACAGTGAAAAAGCAATGCCCGCTTGAAAATGGTGGAGCACATGACCTTGAATTAAAGGAGAGCCCTGCTGTAATTCAGCAGAAAAATTAGGCATCAGGGCCGCCAGTCTTATAAGATGCGAATGAAAATAGGCTCCATCGCAAGAAAGACATCACGATTAATCAACTTGTGAGCCATATTCCAATCGGGACTTGCAACTCGGCAGCAACAGCGACAGCTCGGCAGCAACATCATCTGAGTTGATGATATCACAACTAGGAAAATGAACAGAAAGGAGCATCTCACCAATTTCCTTGTTGGACTAGATAGGCTGTCGGTCCGGTAGACGAAGAGGATCAAGGTTATACACACCGTTCTTAGCCAAAGCTTTATTGAGTCCACCGACAGCAGTTAGACTGATCTGGTTGATTTTAACGCATCTTAAACTTCTTTTATATTCCAATCAATCTATCAATCGGATTACGTAAAAACCGATGGTTTTGAAAATAATCCCAGAGTTGGTAATATTTATATTCTACCATCTTCGTTTATCGGTGGTCCATGTCCAAATTATACCAGGACAACATGGCTATTGTTGAGAAGTTTGGCCGTCCAGACTTATCTATCACTTTTACGTGTAATCCGGCATGGGAAGAAATAAAGTCAGAACTTAAAACTTTTCAAAATTCTCCAGGTCGTCCTGATATTGGAACCCGAGTATTTAATTTCAAATTACAGGAGTTTCTTAGTGATATCGTAAGCCATCAAATTTTTCGAAATATCCTATCGTATGTTTATATTATTGAGCATCAGGTCCACGGCAAACGATTTCGCAAGAGTTGGGGAATCACCTCCTTAAATAATAACTCAAATGAGGTTGAATATAATGAAATATCGCAATATCTAAATTGTCGCAAGAAGCAGCCTATAATCTACAAGAATTATCCATTCAGTATCACACGACAACTCGAAATGGGAAAAGCGATCTATAAATTCTCATTTTGATGGAACAACTATTGGCAGAATAATAGCAGTTTCACCTATAGAGATACAGAGCGTTACCATCTTCGACTAATTCTTCTCTCTGTTAAAGTTCAAATGAATCTATACATCATTTGAAGCACTGAAAACTTTTAATAATGTAATATACCTAACATATAAAGAAGGAGCAAGGGGATTAAGTAATGGTAGCTGTGAGTGGGAGAACTGTTCATCTGAGGCTCGTGAGCATATGTTACCTAAATCATTAAGATCATTATTTATGTCTGTATCCTGACCCATTACAATCCTCCTGTTTCGATAAAACTTTTTAATGAAATTTAATGTCGTATGATGGAAAATTGTATTCATCAATGCATGAACAGTAATGCTCAATGTGAAAAATTAGATTTTGATTTTCATTCAGTAGTGGCAATACCACACTTTTCTGAAATTTTGAATATTGCTATTATTTCGACACCTAACATTATTGCTGAAGATTATTTTTGGATAGCTCTAGATATATAATTATACCTCGATGGTCCCGGCAAACCATCGGTAGTGCTATGTAAATATAGGTAGTGGAAAACATTTTTGTATCTGCGGTATCATAAGAAATGCAGAAGATCTCTGCTACGGTAATAAAAAAGTAATGTGTGTATAGTTGGGACTGGGATTGCTGCGAATCTGCTCCTCGATGGAATAACGCTTTCTCGCTTCCGCTTAACATAGATGTCGTTCAATATCCTGAAATATCCTTAAAAATAGACAATTCTTATCATCAATTGACTTCCTTATATGGGATGAAGCACCGATGGCATCAGGTATTGCACTTGAAATTGTAGTTTTGGTTTTTAGAGATATAATGAACAGCGATTTACACGTTTGGTGGAAAGGTAATTGTGTTAGAAGGCCATTTTCGGGCAAGTTTTGCCAGTAGTAAGAAATGAAAATCGAAGTTCAATAATCAACGCACTACAATTAAGAAATCACGGTTATGGCGTCATTTTCATCCATTATATTTATAAAAGAATATGAGAGCTATTATTGATATTGAATTTAGTGAATGGTGGCTAAAAATCGGCAATGGTAACCAAGCATCTGCCGAATTAAATAAAAAAACACAATATTCGTGAGCCAAATAAATACGTCTCACAGGGTTTAATTGATGATGTTTTTGGGAAATCGTTCACAACCAATGATATTTCTTCAATATCGCAGTACTCTATAGTGTGTCCTAAAAATGATGAAGTCCGAGAGCTCAATGAAGAGGTTCTTGCAAAATTAGTTTCCAAAAAAGCATCCTCCATTGACACAGTAAAAACTGATGAATACCAAAATTCTTTGAACCACCCTTTTGATCTACCCACCTCCCTCACATTTTAAATTTAAAGAGAGGTTGCATAGTTGTGCTCCTAAGAAACCTTTCTATAAAAATGAAATTGTATTGACACATTGCGGCACTGTCCACTTTATCCCAAGAATTTCACTAAACAGACCATATGATTTATCTCTATCCTTCAATTTCCAATTGAATTCTTCAGGTTCCTGTACGGTTTTCAAAACTTTCGAAAAAGCTTATTTCTTCCTCAGCCATGTTTTACTCATGGACAACTATATACAGCATTTTCTAATGGCAATGATTATCTATGATTATCTGAATAGGATCGATGATGGCGAGGAACATATTTATGACCATTTTTGGAGTGCAGAATCCATGTCTGGCATGGAGCTATACAATGTGCTGGCAGTAAACTGTGAAAGAGTTGGAAGTGCCTCGAGCCCCAGAAAAATTGTACAAAAAATAAAGAAACATACAATTAATAAAATTATGGAATTGCACCGGGGGCCTCCTAGTTCCTATATAATTTATAGCAATTCTAAAATTTTAGTTTCCTGATATTCTAAAATTCTAAATAATATTTAAATTTATAAAATTTTAATATTCTAAATTACTAAACTAAGAAATTCCAAGAATGTGAAAGAAATTCTGAATGTACAATTTAATTTCTAATTTCCTAAATATTATTATTTTCTAGAAGTTTAAATTATTTGACCAAGAAAATTTTTTTTTTTTTTTTTTTAAAGGACTTAACATAGACACTTCTACGGTCCATAGCCTTACCTTACATTCACGCAACATTCATTCATCCATTCATTCATCCCATTCACACAAGTACAGTATACCACCTGCGCATTGCATAGCTCCATGTCACCCTGTACAGTGACATGGAAGATGGGTCGGCCCATGAGTTCTACATTCCAACAGAGGGTCATAGATGTTTTCAATTTAATCACCGATCGTAATCGGGAGATGAAAAATCCCTTTTGCAATCCCGCCTCTGTTGGGATTCGAACCCGGTACCTCCCGATCCAAACGTCGCAGCTTTAACCACTGCGCGGTGTATTTGCATATTTGCTCGGTGACCAAGAAATTACTAAATGTAATATTTTATTAGAATTTCTAAGATTCTAAATTGTTTGGGAACTTACCAAAATTAAAACTAAATTTCTAATTTCTCAAGTTTTATACTTTTTTATATTTTTTATATGTTGTTCTCTAGCTGTTATGTGGCTGAAGGCTCTTTCCCAGTTTGTTTATTTACGTCTTTGCCTAAAGCTGTTGTCAGCCAAACCGAGGATGCATTTTATGAACATAGGGTCATTGATGTGCTCATGATTATCCTGAACGAAACCAAAGGCAAACTTTTGCATCCTGCTTTGCATGTACCTAAATATGCTAATTTATTCAGTTTTCGATAGTTCTAAATTCTAAATTGCTAAGTTCACGTGCCAACAATTTCAAAGTTTTCAATTTTCCAAATCTTCTAAATTTTCAAATTTGCAGATTAAAAATTTAATTTTCTAATTTCAATATTTCGAAAGTCTACAATTTTCAATTATATGTGAATTTCTTATGACATTTTCATTTCATACTAAACTTCCAATGTTTGCCATTTTTAACTTATTGAATTTAGTAATTTAAAATTTCTAAATTTTTTAATTCCTAAATTTTTACAAAATTTTCAATAAAATTTTATTGTTCAGTTGGTTTGTATCGGTCCAATAATGCTAATTAAATTTTGTAATCGATTGTGTTTCATACCATTGGCTAAATAGGACTTTCTAGAGCCAGTCGGTAAAATACTAATGGTTAAACCTTTCATAGAAACAGATTCTTGGATAATTTTTCCAATGGAACCTCATTTGTTAGCGATATTTGATGTTGTGCGGATGAGTACAAAACTTTTTGATTAACGTGACACAACATTTGGTCACATTCTTGTTATTATGTAGCTATCAATAGGATTAAAGTAATTGAGACAAACAAAGGGTCTTTAATTTTCATAAACTTTTATTTGTTTTCTTTACAAACCGCGCAGTCTATAGTTAAAATCATTATTGTTGTATAAGCCTTGTCAATTTTCGTATAGCAAAAAAATAAATTATTTCAAATACACTTAGCACAGATGCCCCCATAAACAGTCCAACTAAACCACCAAAATTCGAAACCAAATCCGACAAGGTATAAAATTGTTTTCGCGTTAGTCCCGTTTCTTTCGTACTTTTGAAATAGATAAGCACTTCAGAAATTTCCTCAGATGTAATCATTTCTAAATTTTCCTTTTGATGTAATTTCACAAGATCCACTTCTTCTGTGTAAATCGAATAGTCATATTCAAGCGAGTTACATTCGGGCAAACAATCACAATGAAAATAGAAAAAGTTATGAAAATCATCGTCGGATGTTGGTGACTGCCTCCACTCTTCCCGAAACTGTTGGTACGAATTGATATTTTCCTCTGTGTCGAATAAATCGTTTATTTTGATATTTGCACCACACATCGATTCATTAACACTTCTCGGCAACGAAAAGTGTACACAGGCATACCGTTTCAGCGTATAATTGGCCAAGCATTCCAATTTACAATTGACCCGATTATAAAATTTGTAATATTTCAACTTGCGCTCATCATTGTAAATACATTGTCGAGTCTGCGGATCATATTTTCTTAGGTCGTTCGACGTTTTTGTAATTTTTGGCGTTACTTTTATTACCGTCAAAGTATTATGATTAATTGGAATGAAATGATCCAGGGTCGTTGGATATACGGCAGGCGAATGTAAAATAATTTTGTATCCCATTTTTGTCGGTTGACAAATTGTATTTAGATGATCGGTATGCGATGATACCATAAATTGTAGACCATTTTTTAAACCGTTCCTCCATGTTATTCTGGGGAAACTGGGATAGCCCGTAAAGCCATGTTCATAATTCCACGCTTTAATCGGATTGGTTAAATTATATAGCCGATAATCGGTTTGTAAAGTCGGCTCATCCGTGATGATATCAGATGGTAGATTAAAAGAAAAACAAATTCCTTCGTTTGTTAGTATTGGTGAGAAAAGCGTATCATTGGCTGGAAGATTTTGTTCAGGCAGATCGCTGTTATTAATATAAAAGAATTCGTTAAATTGTATGTACTTAAATGTGTCTTCAAATGACGGAGAGATCTAAAAGAAAATCAAAATTAGTTGTTGGCACATTTTTTTTTTTTATACATTACGTGTATACGTACTTTGTGTAACAGTTCGATGTGTGATTTATTAAAAAATTTAAAATAATCATTATTAATCGGACTCGTAAAATCTGGGCTGATAAACTGCTGATTGCATATAAGAAATGCCAGTTCAATAGGCATTGTAAGTCCCGTGCTAGTGTTCATGAAATTCTTAATTTCATTAAATGTCATGAATGGATGCTTTATTTTGGTTGTCGGGCAAACTGTAACGGCCGGGAATGGTATTTTATAAATTGGTGTCGGTTGATCATCCTCTACCAGTATCGTAGATTTTAGTCGCCATTTTGCTAAAACATCATTAATGAATAATCCCAAAAATACAAAGCATAGGATGAATATTAAAATCCAGAAAATTTTCTCCACAACCGGTCGTTTTCGATCGCCCAAATATTTAACACCGTGAATTGTTGTATTTTCCGTGTACTCGTGCAAATGGTTTGAACCGAATATTTTTCCGCATAGGTTAGCCGTTCCCCTTTGAAATACACAGCACATATTTTATATATTTTGCACATTACAAATTTATGAAAAACTTACTGTGATTTTATTTTAACTGCCCCCTTATTTGGACTCTCCATAATACAAAAATTCTTGACCGTATTTGACGGACGCTCAATGTGAACTGAATGTTTTTGAAACAAACATAATAAACCACAATAAACTAATTTGGTTTAGATAAACATTTGTGAAACAGAATCTATATCGATTTCTGTATATGTGTGTTAGACACCAACTCGTAATTTTATTTATGAATATAAAATTTGCACCTTTGATAACTACCCAGGGAAATTTGTAGAGAACTTCGTGATGTGCCGTAATTAGATGGACAATAGTGGTAACCGAATAAACAGAAATTACTAATGTTTGTATATTTTATTCCTAAATAGCTGGTTTTAAAATAAAATCATTATAGCAGCATAATCCGAATTCAAGACTTTATGCATGTCTCCATCATCATGTTATGTAAATAAGAAAAATTTCAAATAAAATGTGTAAGACCAACGTCTCAACATCACTTTGAAACGTTAAAGAAAGTATTGCAGCTATATCTGTTCAGACGCCTACATGGGAAATGCTAAAATAACACAGCTAATAGTTAGAACGTTCTTGGACTCCCCCAAAAATAGTCACTCTTAAATTCGTGTCTGGCAGCGTTTCTAGAAAAACTCTCCGCTCTAAGCCGGCTAGCAGCTGTTATTTGGTCGGTAAGCGACAAAGCAGATCACACAATTCGACAAGGAATTGGACGGGTTAGATGATGTTATGACAGAAGCAGTAACAACATCTAAAGATGTTAAAAACATCACACCATCAGTTTAACTTAACGCCCACCTTTCACAGTAGGCAAATTTCGTACCATTAGTAGGCTGATAGCCAGTATAAATGCTTACGTTTAAACGGGAGAATCACGAATCACCAAGAATATATCTGGCCCAAGTGTACACTACCCGGAGTGCTCCTTCGAGGAAAGGCTAATCATCTTTAAATAGTAGAAGAAATTCTCGCCGAATGCAGCTAAAAATATTGTGAGTGAATAAAATTAAATTGCAACGGAAAAACCACTAGTGTTAATACAAGAAGCAATAAAGCAAATGACAGGATCCCTTAATGCTCAAATAGAGCAATCAAATGTGATTCAACGAAGACTTCAAAAATTGGAAAATAATAAATAAAACCAGCAATACAAACAGCAGGAAACTTGACAACACCCAAACACGCAGGGGATTTAAAAAAATCAGTAAACAGACATCCTGCGTAAAAGAATTATAGGCATTTGACGGTAACCCTACACAGTAAATATCCTGGATCCACATTGTTGCGTGATAGGGGCCTATCCATCGGGCAAATCTACAGAGTATCAGACAAAAAAATAGTGAAAATGCCAACCTATCTCTAAGAAGAATGACATTAGACGAATTCTACGTGAATGTTAACCACCAAATCTCGCTAATTGTCAATAAAATAAAAACAGAGTATTCGGTCGACACAATTACTGCTCTCATCAAAACGTATCGTAACCGAGATGTTGATGTCTTTATCAGAGGATAAACGGAGATTTATCGAGAATGCTGATCATCAAAAAACTATACAAACATTATCATAGAGACTTAAACATCTTGCTTGGAGATCCAGAATTTGGACTATAGAAATTGTGCAATTCATAAGAAAAATACAAACAATTCAGTAACTGCTCCAATAAATCAAACTTTTTTACGACCAAATCCACCTGATTTTCGGATCAATCATAACCAATTGACGTTACCACAAAGGCACATGGTATATAACATTCAGCATTAATACATCAAGGTACCGCCAAGGCCAACATACCCCAAACCATAAGAATCAATGGATACATCGCTACAGAGCAGCCAAATCTACTACATGAACCGTCCTCCGCAACCAAGCCAACAAGGTCAACAAGCCTGTAAACGAAAAAATTCGTATCACAGCGAACCACGGAAACAGCGAAGAGTTTACCACATAGAGACTCAGGAAGAGGAAGAAAACGAATGACAAATACTCTCAGCTGTTAAGGAAAAAAACGGGAATCGAGTAATTTGAAGACGAGGAGGAAATTGAAGAGAATGCAGAGTTAAAATTTCTTTTAGCCTCAATTAACCGAAAACACAGGAGAAGAAATCGAAATCAGTAAAAAAATACGTGGACAATTTTTTAAAAGTATAGGGATTGACACAGTTACGGAGTTTTTTGTTATACCAAGATTAAAATCATTCGATGGCATAATTGGCGATGGCTCATTTAAACAACTCGATGCAGTCATTGATCGAAATAGCAACATTTTACCACTTGTCTCAAGGAATAAGATAAAACTTCATGAAAAACAAACTTCTCAATTAAATAGTTTGGAAATACGATACAGCCCCCTCTCTTCCGAATTAAAACATTCAACTAACGCTTTCAAAATACACAACTCCGTTTGGTGTAGTAAAAAACATAACACCGATCGATACTACGGTGAGGGCCGATATCAGAACAGCTATACGGAGGAAGCGATCTACACAAAATCCTATCCTTATTCAATCATTCGAGAAGCCCATATCATCGATCAGGATAGAACATAATAAAAAATCGGACACTTCCGGTACACAAAAATACAGGATGGTTATTGATTTCAAGCGATTGAATGCCGTCACCATCTCAGATTTTTATCCGTTCCCGGACATCTCTAACATGATCGCGAATCTTGGAAATTCCAAGTTCTTCACCACAATCGAACTTACATTCGGATTTCACCAGATTAAAATGATGGAATCCGATAAACCTAAAACCTCCTTCTCAACCATGACCGGGAAGTACGAATACGTACGTGAGACTTCGTGTTGGACTTAAAAACGCCCCGGCTATATTTCAGAGGTTGATAGATTACGTGTTAAAGGAATTTATCGGTAAAATCTGCTAGGAAAGGGAAAATCTGCACGAAACCGAGGAAGCACATCTAATAAATACTGGAAAATAAACTTGAAAAGACCAATCTAATGATTAATTTAAACAAAACGGAATTCTTAAAAACGAATCCGAATTCCTAGGTTATATCATCACGAACAAAGGCATTAGGGCCGGTCCAAGAAAAATAGCTGCTATCCAAAATATTAAAAACCCGGAAAATCTGAAGGAACTAAAATCATTTCTCAAGTTAGCATCATACTACAGGCGCTTCATAAGTGATTTTGCGAAGATAGCAAAACAAACCTTACATAGGGCAGAAAAGCCCAGATTAAAACGAACCAGTCCAAAAATGTAAAAATTACTGATTCCAGGATTTCGGCAATAGGAGCCGTACTATCACAAGGATATATTGAGAAGGACAGACCAACCTGACTTGGGCAGGACAACCTGAGAAACTACTTATATGGAGCCAAGAAAATTAGAATCCTTACGGACCACCAAACTTTAACGTTTGCTCTTAGCAACAGAAATAACAACGCCAAGTTGGAAAGATGGAACTAGAAGCATACACGTTGTCCACTGAATAAGGAACCATTCACAGCGTCGTGAAAGATTCTAAAAGCCTAATAAAATACTGCGATGCACCAATTAATGCGTTCAGGAATCAGATTATATTCCAAAGAGCAAAAAAATCTACGCCAATGAGAAACCTCACCCATCCTACCATAGGCACCACATTATTCCCCAGAGCTAAACAAGTAAGCATTAGGTAGAATACTACGAGAGAATTTTAACCCGAATGTGATCAACGAGATAAAAAACAGTGAGGAATTTATACAAACCCTACAAGAAGTCTTTGAGGAACACTTCTCCAGTTACAAAATTCGTCTAACTCAAAGAATCGTTACGGATATATCTGCAATGTAGAAAACCAAATCTTGAATATAAAAGAGGAACACAAAAGGGCACACCTAAATCATACGGAGAACAGGGAACAAAGCAGGGAGAAATACTATTTTCCGCGAATAGCCCTGCGATACCTGCAACATCAATAAGTATGATAGACGTATCCCGACATATCCAGCAGGAATACTCCATATTGACATAATGGAAATCAAGAACGAAAGAGATAAAATGATCAAGACACTGCACTATTTTACCGTATCCAAGATGCTTGTAAGGGACAATGAGAGGAGCTTCGTGAGCCCTATTCTCACAGACTACCTGAAAACCTTATGAGTCGAAATATTTATATCCGCCCGTCACAAAAGAGAGAAGTCAATGGAACTAATGAGAGATGCCTACAAAACGAACCCAAGGAATTGACAGTGAAAGAGTTAATCAACATAGCGGTGGATCGCTACAACAATTCTATAAACTGAGCTTTTTTGGAAAATCACAACGGATTAACTATCAAAATCTAACCGATTTTAAAACCAAAATAAATGAGGATTTAATCGGAAGAATCAAGAAAGCTCAGGAAACCAAAATTCAAAGAGAAAAATAAACAAAACGTACGAACCTGGTGATACAATCTTTACAGGAATCATGCAAATCCAGGCATAAAACAAACCGAGGTTACAAAAGGAAGCAGTAGCAGAGGATAATAACGTCATAATCACGACAACATCGGGAAAAAATAATTCATAAAGCCTAGATCAAAAATGTAATACAAGTTATAAGAGGATAAAACGCCAGATGTGACCATCGGTTTATTAGAAACCAAATTATCAAAGCATTGAACTGCAATACCATATTTCTGATTAACTTTAATGGAAGCATTTTTTATAACTACTCCAGCAAATATTTTCTTGTCAACAGGCCAAGAGAAAGGTGACAATGAGGAATTCATGTTCATGGACTAACCAACCCACCAGAAAGAGAGTTCCAGCAACCAGCAAGGAATCCAACCAATTAGATTAAAGTTTTGACCCACGGGACGTGGATCTTTTAGGGCGACAGAGATAAGATAACAACATATCGTGGGAAATGGCGAGGCTGCCTTAAGGCCATTGTCACTTACGACACACGATTCTAATTTACGTTCACTCAGACATTTATGTTTCCAAAAACGATCCGAAAACATTTAAAAAAGTGTTTACACATTTAAAAACTTTCGTTCGTTCCTGAATAACATTTTTTTATCGTCTACACTGATGCTCTGAAACTACATAGATGCAATTCAATTTTAGGCCATGAAATAAAAAAGGGGGTTATAAAAGTGTCGTAAGGAGTGATTATCAATGCCCAGCTATTTTTATTGTTTGGAGCTACAATTTTCAATTTTGATTATGTCATGTTCAACAGATTGCCAGTTTCCATATACTTAAAAGCTATACTGGTTAATCCTAATTATTTAGACGTGTTGTGGGAAGAATTCCAATGGCTCGAGTCTGCAATCATCTTCGATAACCTAACTATTGCATCAAGAGCTGTAGAATTGGAAGAAGAATGTTCAACCTTCTTTTATGAAAGTAAAAAGTGAAAGGTAATCATTAACACAATAGCAACAACCCACAGGTACCGTGATAGAACCTTTAACCGAACGGTGGGATTAACAACGTTATTTGAGTTCCCAAAACCACGGGATCAGCCTTTTCAGCCTTTGAAAATACTTATGTTTCATAAATGTATGCTCAAATAGCTATTAAGGGATGGCCCAGCCCAGCCGCATTGATAAAAATATTCTGGAAACCTCGTACAGTAACGATAAAGCGTGGAACATATTGATTCTTCAATACTGAAAACGAAAAAATATTCTAATGATTCATATTGTCGCATTTATGGATCAGCCAGCACCAACGTACTCAATTACTGGATTTTTACTTCTTACTGTAGTAAATATATTGAGCAACACATCGCAAGTAGCTAACTACATAATTTGTCTTCAATGAATAAATAAGCCAATTCTGACGGCGCGGATGAAAATTTCTCGTATACTATAGTCCGTCAGCGCCCAAGTTTCACGTCCATACATAACAACGGGTTTTGTTGACAACTTTGTCAAGATGTAATGGGTGTCCCAAAATTAACGCAAGATTTGAATTTGCCGCCATTTGTGCAGTAAATTGTTGGCAACCCCAAAAAAAAAAAAATTTGACAGCTGAGAGGTTAAGGTTAATAAAAATGTGGCGTTACACGATAGAACAACGTATTTTCATTATCGAAGAATATCTTAAAAATAATGAAAGTTTGGCAGCCGCAGTTAAAAAATTGCATGCAAAATGTGGTCGTAATTATGCTTTAACTTTAACACATTGGTTGTCCAAAAACAAGCCATTCAAATTTCAATATCGAAGCAGTGCGTGAGAGTGTTGAGGAAAATCAAGGAACATCAATTCGGCGTCGAGGACAAAATATGCAAATTTCAAGAAGCACTCTGCAGCGTATACTTACAAAAGATCTGTGTCTTCATGCTTACAAAATTCAATTAGCACAACAACTGAAGCCTAATGACCATGCTCAGCGAAGAGAATTCGCTGAATAGATAACTGAGCATCAACAAGTGGATGCCGATTTTTCGAGAAAAATCATCCAAAGCGATGAAGCACATTTTCACCTTGATGGCTTTGTTAATCGCCAAAATTGCCGCATTTGGGGTATTGTAAACCCACATGTGATTGTCGAAAAACAAATGCATCCACAGCGTGTCACTGTTTGGTGCGGATTTTGAGCAGGAGGCATCATTGAACCACACTTTTTTGAAAAAGAGGGTGGTAAAGGAGTAACTGTATTACTGGTGCTCGATATCGCGACATGATAACACACTTCTTTCTGCCTCAGTTGGATGATATTGACATAGACGACATGTGGTTTCAACAAGGTGAAACAATTTAATTACTGCATGAGACATTTCTTATAGTCGTGTACTCTCTCGTTTCGGTGATCAGAGTTGGCCCCCTAAATCTTGTGATTTAACACCATTAGATTTCTTTTTATGGGGTTATTTGAAGTCAAAGGTCTATGTCAACAAGCCCATAACCACCCGTGCATTATAGGAGGAAATTAAACGCTGCATCAACCAAATTCAGCCACATTCATGCAGAAAGGTCATGGAGAATTTAGACAAAAGAGTGCATATGTACCAGCAAAGCTGTGGAGGCCGTTTGCCCGATGTGATATTCCATAAATAACCGTATCCTATGTATTTTATAATTCAATAAAAAAATCACAATCTGAACTAAAAACTCTGTTTTCTATTTAATTCAAATCTTGCGTTAATTTTGGGACACCCGTTATAAGTAAAAGTTTTGTCGTAAAGAATTCAGCTCAAAATGCACTTCCGAATATTATCGTGATTAAAATTTTCAACACTCAGTTCATTCCTTATATACATCGGGTCAACTAACATAATTATGTAATTCTATATGAAATGACTGAATATAGCAACAGTGCGTGAAACACAAGACTAACTAACCATTGGATCTAAACGTAATCTCTAGCATATAATTGGCGTCTTCATCCTAAAAGTTACTTTTATGCGGACCATAGATTTTGAAGAGATTTACATTTTCAATTGAATTGTTAATTTTACAGTCTGGGGACCTGGTAAACCACACCATTGGAGATATGTTTATGTCTTTATGTATAAATTTAATTAACAATGACTGTTTTCGAACAAATTGGGTATTGATTGTTATTTCATTTATCTTTATCTTTATTTATTAATTTTGATCTTACAATTTTAATTATTCACTTAACACTAACTTAATTATTATTCTCTTGTTCTATTTATATTTTCTTAAGAGTATTTTATTACACGATAAGCAAGTGGAAAGTTATTGACACAATTTGATGAATCTGCCATTCTCACCATTTATATTGTAGTTGAACATCATGTTGGATTTTTGATTTCAGTCCACACGTTATGCTAATCCTATGCAACTATATACATATGTATATGGTATGTATATAGGACATTTTATGTTGAACTTGACTGTTTTAATTTGAAGTCAATGTTGAATTTCTTAACAATTGATAACTCCACGCGAAGGATTTTGTTGTAATACAGTTGAACACGTTCAATATGATCACATACACAACAATGAAGCCGGTTTGCTAATGGTACATATTTGTATCGATTGAAGTATGAATGTTAACTGCGCGATTGTACAATTGCCGATTATTTTATTAAATGTTCACTTGAAAATTTATGATTCGATGAATTAAGTAGATGAACAATATTCTTGCCAGCTCACTGCATGTGGATTTTATTTTAACAAATTATATATAATAAAATGCTGAACCACGATATTGAATATGTGATGAAAACGATTAGGGTGTTAAACAGGCGATCTAATTGGATCGAAAATTTTAATTTTCCGAAGATTTAATTTATAGTCAAACTGCACTGTATGTTTAGGTAGCCGTTAAAACTAGAAACTCTTAATTCTTAAGGCACTTAAGTATATAGACTTATCTCAATAAAAGCAAAACAAAACAATATTGCTCAATTTCAAGTCTCTAACTAATTGAGTTGCCCGAGGAAAGTTATGTTTTTTCTGGGCTGGAAAACGGAAGAAACTTCACCTGCTGGTTAAGTCGCAGATAATTTCGAAGAAATATTTTCGGCAATTTGGAAACATTTTACAGTTTATATGATTTTAATATATTTTATTTTATACAAAAGTAATACGAACAGGTGACTAAAATATCCAAACACATTCAATAAATTTGACACAATATATTCAGTTTGTGGGTTTAAAACAATTGCGTATTGTTAAGAAGTAGAGTAATTCAAATAAACTCAACACTGAACCACCCATAAACAAACCCAGTAATCCTCCAAATTCGGCTATCATGGTTTCGAACGTATACACGGGTACCCGTTGCTGGCCAATAAACGTTGGTTCATTGAATACTATTTCGATCGTCGTTTGTATGATTTTCAAATTCCCTTCATCTGACTCGGCCTCTTTGGAAAAATCGTTGTGCGATTTTAAAACGGTCGTGCCATAATGAATTGTATTACACGCCGGCAAACAATTACAGTTAAATATCATCGTATACAATTCGGTGAATAATTTCTTTTTTGGTTTATCGTACGCCTGAGTATACTCGTATGCTAATTCAAAATATTTAATTAAATCCCAACCATAATTTATGTGTGGCAGCATATAATTCGTTGTGTTTGAATTGCGCGGTGATGAAAACGGAACACCACCATAAAAGTGCTCCATGTAATTTGAATAGCACTCGAGTTGGCAGTTCTCTTTATTGTAGTACGTGTAAAATTTTAATTTGCGTTCATCGTTGAAAAAGCAACGCCGTTCCTCGGGCGTAAATGATCTCAAATTGTCATTAGTTTTTATGGTTTTTGGAGTCACTGCTATTTCATATTCTTTACCATATTCAAGCGAAATAGAATTATCGTACGTTTGCGGATAAGCGGATGGTGAATGCAATACGATTTTATAGCCGGCATCACGCGGAGAACAAAACGGATTCACGTCTGACATATTTGCATTCAAAACAAATTTTAATCCGCGCGGTGCAAGCAATGCACCTTTAACGATTCCTTTAAATGGATATGCTGTATCGTTAGTGTAACCCTGTTCGGGATCCCATCCATCTTGATTTCGCATAATATTGTGATACCGAAAATTCGTCTGCAATGAATCCGTCCGTAAAATATTACCTATTGTATTGAGTGTAAAACATATTCCTTCGTTCGTTAAAATCGTAGAAAATAATAGTTTACAATTGCGCTTCGATAGCAAAAAGTCCTCATGATCATAAGTATTCAACCTCATCATTTCACATTTATCAAAAACATCATCAAAATTAGGTGAAACCTAAGATAATATCGAACACAAAATATTATAAATGAATTAAACCAAAATTGTAACTTAACTTTACATCGCGTAATATTTTTATCCAATCATTTGGTAAATGCATGCTGTACAACTCATTTGGGTCTGCGTACGATATTGATGAATTTATTTTTAACCATATGAGTTGTTGGAAAGATTCCCGACATATTTGCGATGCCATCGCATATTTCCGCCCAAAATCGCTTCTCAAATAATCGGAATAATTGGCAAACAGTTCCGTATCGTTATCGGCTAAACTCCAAAAATCGATATCTTTATGTTTGATTTTGATTTGCGGGCAAATTGTGATGGCCGGAAATGGAATTTCAAAAATGTTGATTGGTTTAGTCCGATCGGTTATCATGACCGCATGCTCCATCCATGTTCGACCAATTTTATAAACAAAATAGCCAAGACACGAAGTCGACAAAATAAAAATAATAATCCAGAATATACGATCGGGTAGTGGACGTGATCGATTGGCTAAATATTTAATACCATGGATTGACGTCTCATGTGGATAATCGGATAAATTAACATCGATCGATCGTCGAAATAATTTTCGTCCTACTTGTGGCATTACGCACTTAGTTACATATATATTTACTATATGCACAATTTAAAAGTATTCAAATACAACTTTCAACGCACTTCGAAAACCAAACGAATGTTTTACTAACGGCCTTTTGTCAACTATGTCCAAATAATAACTAAATAAATAAATAGTTTTTCGAGTGTTATATATACATGTCGTAATATAGGCTGTTCGTGTTAAATTTTTTGATGGCCGCACGGAAATTTAGGTACAAAAAAATTCAAACTGAGATTTTGAAAATTTCTAAAATTAATAGATTACCATGTTTTAGAGGGACACAATATATAAATTCACAATCAATTATGCTAATGGATGGTAATAATTAATAACAGTAGTGAATAGTGATCTCTAGAGTGCTATATTTTCCATATGAAAACGCAATTTTGTTGAAATTTGTTAAATTCAATAGTGCCATGTGAATATTTCTATTAGATGCTGTTTATAGATTTGTCTAGCCAAATCCATCTACCGAGGAAAGGAGTTTTGTCGACAAACACCCGCTCCGCCGATTTAATCTATTCCAATACCAGTAGATGCTTTTGGCCCCTGTGGTCGGGGGGCACATATGTCTCGTAAACTTAAATTGAACGAACATGATTTCCAAGAATACCCATACAGTATCCTTTGCTGAACGTAGGAGGCGACTAAATGAATGGATCGCTCGAAACCGAAAAATAAATACCACCAAAACAACAACGAACCCCGCTGAAGTACCCGGACATAAGATTTAGGATCGCCACGTGGAACGTGCAGTCACTTAATAAACCAGAATCGTTGGACAATCGGCTGAAACTCGTTGCTCTTCAAGATACTCGCTTGCCTAAAAGAAGAGACCACGTATCCCAGGGCTATACGTTGTAATACAGTGGAGATGACCTCCGAAATTGAGAAGCTGGATTTCTTCTTGGGCCGCATGTAAAGACCGGTGTTTTGGATTTCCAAGCAGTCAATAACCGATTGTGTAAGCATGTAGTCGATAGTTTAAGTACATGCGCATAGAGAAGTCAGCCAGCCCCAAGATAAAGGCTCATTTTACCTGTCAGAAATTAAATCGACTTGTGTGAAAGCATAAGTCAGTACTCCCGACTTGATGTACTTTGCAATTGCTCCCGATCTTAGAGTAGCAAGCACATTCTTCCCACACAAACCGATACATTTGGAAACATGGATCCATCCTCGCAAAATTCACCTCAGCCAAATTGACTACATGTTAATTTCCAAAGATCGAGCTCGGGTTGTGCAGGATGTCAGAAACTTTCGGTCAGCAACCAAATACGTAGGTAGCGATCAGTATATGGTGTTGTCGCGCAGTTGAGCAACAAAATATAGCCCATATAGTGAAGTGCAACAATGTCTCTCTATCACGAGAAAAATCAAGGCTACTATTACTATAGGAGGGCAGCTAAGCAGATTTGTTGACGTTAAAACCGAGAATGGTGGAAGGCCGAAATACTGAAAGTACAACAATTCAGCAAAGAGCTCAGTTCACGTAATTACTTTAAGGAATTCCAGGATTTCACCATTATTACCTGCGGCAACTGTCATTCGGGACCGGGATGGAACCCTCTGTGTCAACATTGAATGGACTCTTCACCGATCTGCTTGGTGTTCATCATGTGTCACAGACTGTAGCTGAGTCACCTCAAATACAGACTGTGGAGATTTGCATTGAGGATCCATCCTGTTAGGAAATCACTATGGCCATGGAGAGACTAAAACGTAACCGCTCACCTTGGGTGGACTTCAATAATTTGAATCTCTTGATATTCGGATGGGATACTTTGTGGAACTGTTTTTTCGACCTTTCGATTAGTATGGCGAACCGAAGTAATGCCTGACGAATGAAACTGAAACACTTCAGCACAATATCTAATATCGCTAGTCCAATGAGGTGCACTGAACAGCAACGTAGTGAAGGAAATACTGTTTTCAGCTTCTGTTAGACTCCAAATCAATGAGTTCAAAACAAAATACATGCATGATCTCTGGTCATAGGGACACACCAGATTTTAGAAATGGCCACTATACGTGTGAGGGAGTGAGGAGGTTCAAATAGTTGGGCTCTCTTATCACACACGATAAGGCCACTGCTAAAATCTAAACATCTATCAAGTGCCGTGACCCAGAAGGTTTACAAAGCGATGATTGGACCCGCTGTTATGTATGGGTGAAAGTTGGGCGCTGACGGATAAGTATGAGAGATGGCTCCATGCATTTGAGAGAAGAACCATGCGGGTGATTTACGATCCAAGACGTGAAGTAGATGGTGCATACCGAGCTCTGTATACAATATGGAGATGAGAGATCTGATGAAAATGTCCGATATTATACAGGAAGTCCGATCTCAGCGAGTACGCTGGTTCAGTCACGCTCTGCGTGCTGATCCGGAACGAATTGTGCAACGATCTTTGACAGGAGAGCCACCATATGGTAGGCGCAGAGTTCGCTAGAGGCAACGATGGCTCCACGGTGTAGAGAACGACTTGGCTTCTTCAGATTGTCTAAGACAATATGAAGACTATGCTCAGGATAGAAACGGTTCTAGCCAAATTGTTGATACAATAAGGGGCCAGTAATGTCCTTTGAAAACTGTTATTATTTTTATAATCGATCGAGTACATTCTTTTCTAGATATAGGTTCCTTATTTTCTCGAAATTTATGAACAATAAGGCGAATTCAATGTTAGGGTTTCTAAACCGTTTCATAAAAGATTTTCATGATCCGTATACACGAAAGCCTTCTTCGTTTCATTGGTTTGTTCGCATTTGGAATATGCCGCAATTGTCTGGAATATTTGCTACCGCCTTATTTATGTGATTGTCTCTTATTGAATATTTGAACAATTTTCCGTCCGTAGACAAGTTTGCTTGCTCTGCCGGAAATCTGCGAAAATGGATGGCATTCCTGGCTAGACATCCGTGAATTTCGTTACGAACACTAGATAAAGAAGGTTCATGAAATGTTTGCATTCCATAACGAGTTTATAATCGGTCAAGTGATTTCTTAAAAAGTGAAGTACTATCTGTACACAGAAGAATACTTCTGTTTTTAACAGTAAAATTCAAAGCCTCAACAACACTATGTGTCAACGCTATTAGTTCCGCCTGAAAAATGCTACAATGCGAACCAAGACTACCAAAAAGTCTCAGATCCGTTCCAAAACCTGCACTGAGGTTAGAACGAGAGCCATCAGAAAAAAAGTCTATCGACTCATCTAAATGTTTGAAAAAATCCTGCGAACTCCACAAATCTGTCGAAGGATAAGCCACCGAGAAAAGATTTGAGAAATGGAATTCGGGTAGAAGTCTGTCATTAAACATATCGATTTCTGGTAAACATGAAGAATAATTTTTAAAAATTTGTCGATATCCCACGATAGAACCGAAACCAATCCATGCCCGAATACACCTCAGATGATATGCTGCAGATAAGGCTGTGCCTAAAATAAAGGTGCGTAACTTAGGCAAAGAAAGAATGAATTCCATCGCAAGAGTTGGGGTCAAGGACGTAGCCCCAGTTATAGCTCTGCAATCAAGATTTTGTAGACCATTAAGCTGGGCTACAGAAGCTTTAAGGTCAACCACTGGTTACCACACATTAGAAGCGTACGATAGTAGTGGTAGGACCAGTGATTTCTAAATGAAATAAAGCATCGTAATGCTTAAACCCTAAGATTTCCCAAAACCTCTTCTAAATTGAAAACTATGGCAGTTGCTTTTTGAAGCTTGTAGTCCAGGTAATTCTTCCAGGAAACTTTACTTTCCAAGTCGAAACCAGGGTGCTTTACGAGGTCATATTTAATAATCGTTCTCCCAAGAAGAGAGATAACAGATAAATCAAAAGGTGCTTTTCCTTGTAAAGACAATTAAATCAGTTTTAAAAGGGTTGACGTGAAGACCAAATAGTTAAAACATGCTAAGTTAAGTCGAATAAGACACTAAGATGTTTGCCTGAGACTGTCGAAACAAGATCATTAGCGTATATCTGTGCAATGTAGTCAGATTGCTGTAGGTTTACAAGTAACTCGTTAATGACTAAAAGCCACAGGAGAGGTGAGAGCACACCTCCCTGAGGACAGCCTTTGGTAACCTTAACAGAAACTAACACCCCAACCAACTCCGCCTCCACAGTGCGAGACTTGAGCATGATTACATTCCATAAGATAATGGTGCGATCAACACCAAAATTGGCGCAGGAAGATGTGATCGTAGCAAACGAAGGGCTATTGAAAGTTCCCCCAACACCCAGGAAAGTACCCACAAGAAACTCCTTATTTTTAAGAGAATTTTCAATCCTGATTACAAGTTATTGTTGGGCGGTTGCACAGGACTTAACAACTCCGTAAGTATGTTGCATGTTACTGAGTGGGTAGGTGATTGGAAAATGGCCTCTAATGAATTTATCGACAATTCTTTGAAGAGCTTTAAGAAAAGTTGAGGATAGACGAATAGCCCGTAAGGATCCGTATAATCGGACTTACCAGCTCTCAGGATAGAAACAAATCTACTCCTGCTCCAAGAATTTGGTACAGTGAAAAAGCAATGCCCGCTTGAAAATGGTGGAGCACATGACCTTGAATTAAAGGAGAGCCCTGCTGTAATTCAGCAGAAAAATTAGGCATCAGGGCCGCCAGTCTTATAAGATGCGAATGAAAATAGGCTCCATCGCAAGAAAGACATCACGATTAATCAACTTGTGAGCCATATTCCAATCGGGACTTGCAACTCGGCAGCAACAGCGACAGCTCGGCAGCAACATCATCTGAGTTGATGATATCACAACTAGGAAAATGAACAGAAAGGAGCATCTCACCAACTTCCTTGTTGGACTAGATAGGCTGTCGGTCCGGTAGACGAAGAGGATCAAGGTTATACACACCGTTCTTAGCCAAAGCTTTATTGAGTCCACCGACAGCAGTTAGACTGATCTGGTTGATTTTAACGAATCTTAAACTTCTTTTATATTCCAATCAATCTATCAATCGGATTACGTAAAAACCGATGGTTTTGAAAATAATCCCAGAGTTGGTAATATTTATATTCTACCATCTTCGTTTATCGGTGGTCCATGTCCAAATTATACCAGGACAACATGGCTATTGTTGAGAAGTTTGGCCGTCCAGACTTATCTATCACTTTTACGTGTAATCCGGCATGGGAAGAAATAAAGTCAGAACTTAAAACTTTTCAAAATTCTCCAGGTCGTCCTGATATTGGAACCCGAGTATTTAATTTCAAATTACAGGAGTTTCTTAGTGATATCGTAAGCCATCAAATTTTTCGAAATATCCTATCGTATGTTTATATTATTGAGCATCAGGTCCACGGCAAACGATTTCGCAAGAGTTGGGGAATCACCTCCTTAAATAATAACTCAAATGAGGTTGAATATAATGAAATATCGCAATATCTAAATTGTCGCAAGAAGCAGCCTATAATCTACAAGAATTATCCATTCAGTATCACACGACAACTCGAAATGGGAAAAGCGATCTATAAATTCTCATTTTGATGGAACAACTATTGGCAGAATAATAGCAGTTTCACCTATAGAGATACAGAGCGTTACCATCTTCGACTAATTCTTCTCTCTGTTAAAGTTCAAATGAATCTATACATCATTTGAAGCACTGAAAACTTTTAATAATGTAATATACCTAACATATAAAGAAGGAGCAAGGGGATTAAGTAATGGTAGCTGTGAGTGGGAGAACTGTTCATCTGAGGCTCGTGAGCATATGTTACCTAAATCATTAAGATCATTATTTATGTCTGTATCCTGACCCATTACAATCCTCCTGTTTCGATAAAACTTTTTAATGAAATTTAATGTCGTATGATGGAAAATTGTATTCATCAATGCATGAACAGTAATGCTCAATGTGAAAAATTAGATTTTGATTTTCATTCAGTAGTGGCAATACCACACTTTTCTGAAATTTTGAATATTGCTATTATTTCGACACCTAACATTATTGCTGAAGATTATTTTTGGATAGCTCTAGATATATAATTATACCTCGATGGTCCCGGCAAACCATCGGTAGTGCTATGTAAATATAGGTAGTGGAAAACATTTTTGTATCTGCGGTATCATAAGAAATGCAGAAGATCTCTGCTACGGTAATAAAAAAGTAATGTGTGTATAGTTGGGACTGGGATTGCTGCGAATCTGCTCCTCGATGGAATAACGCTTTCTCGCTTCCGCTTAACATAGATGTCGTTCAATATCCTGAAATATCCTTAAAAATAGACAATTCTTATCATCAATTGACTTCCTTATATGGGATGAAGCACCGATGGCATCAGGTATTGCACTTGAAATTGTAGTTTTGGTTTTTAGAGATATAATGAACAGCGATTTACACGTTTGGTGGAAAGGTAATTGTGTTAGAAGGCCATTTTCGGGCAAGTTTTGCCAGTAGTAAGAAATGAAAATCGAAGTTCAATAATCAACGCACTACAATTAAGAAATCACGGTTATGGCGTCATTTTCATCCATTATATTTATAAAAGAATATGAGAGCTATTATTGATATTGAATTTAGTGAATGGTGGCTAAAAATCGGCAATGGTAACCAAGCATCTGCCGAATTAAATAAAAAAACACAATATTCGTGAGCCAAATAAATACGTCTCACAGGGTTTAATTGATGATGTTTTTGGGAAATCGTTCACAACCAATGATATTTCTTCAATATCGCAGTACTCTATAGTGTGTCCTAAAAATGATGAAGTCCGAGAGCTCAATGAAGAGGTTCTTGCAAAATTAGTTTCCAAAAAAGCATCCTCCATTGACACAGTAAAAACTGATGAATACCAAAATTCTTTGAACCACCCTTTTGATCTACCCACCTCCCTCACATTTTAAATTTAAAGAGAGGTTGCATAGTTGTGCTCCTAAGAAACCTTTCTATAAAAATGAAATTGTATTGACACATTGCGGCACTGTCCACTTTATCCCAAGAATTTCACTAAACAGACCATATGATTTATCTCTATCCTTCAATTTCCAATTGAATTCTTCAGGTTCCTGTACGGTTTTCAAAACTTTCGAAAAAGCTTATTTCTTCCTCAGCCATGTTTTACTCATGGACAACTATATACAGCATTTTCTAATGGCAATGATTATCTATGATTATCTGAATAGGATCGATGATGGCGAGGAACATATTTATGACCATTTTTGGAGTGCAGAATCCATGTCTGGCATGGAGCTATACAATGTGCTGGCAGTAAACTGTGAAAGAGTTGGAAGTGCCTCGAGCCCCAGAAAAATTGTACAAAAAATAAAGAAACATACAATTAATAAAATTATGGAATTGCACCGGGGGCCTCCTAGTTCCTATATAATTTATAGCAATTCTAAAATTTTAGTTTCCTGATATTCTAAAATTCTAAATAATATTTAAATTTATAAAATTTTAATATTCTAAATTACTAAACTAAGAAATTCCAAGAATGTGAAAGAAATTCTGAATGTACAATTTAATTTCTAATTTCCTAAATATTATTATTTTCTAGAAGTTTAAATTATTTGACCAAGAAAATTTTTTTTTTTTTTTTTTTAAAGGACTTAACATAGACACTTCTACGGTCCATAGCCTTACCTTACATTCACGCAACATTCATTCATCCATTCATTCATCCCATTCACACAAGTACAGTATACCACCTGCGCATTGCATAGCTCCATGTCACCCTGTACAGTGACATGGAAGATGGGTCGGCCCATGAGTTCTACATTCCAACAGAGGGTCATAGATGTTTTCAATTTAATCACCGATCGTAATCGGGAGATGAAAAATCCCTTTTGCAATCCCGCCTCTGTTGGGATTCGAACCCGGTACCTCCCGATCCAAACGTCGCAGCTTTAACCACTGCGCGGTGTATTTGCATATTTGCTCGGTGACCAAGAAATTACTAAATGTAATATTTTATTAGAATTTCTAAGATTCTAAATTGTTTGGGAACTTACCAAAATTAAAACTAAATTTCTAATTTCTCAAGTTTTATACTTTTTTATATTTTTTATATGTTGTTCTCTAGCTGTTATGTGGCTGAAGGCTCTTTCCCAGTTTGTTTATTTACGTCTTTGCCTAAAGCTGTTGTCAGCCAAACCGAGGATGCATTTTATGAACATAGGGTCATTGATGTGCTCATGATTATCCTGAACGAAACCAAAGGCAAACTTTTGCATCCTGCTTTGCATGTACCTAAATATGCTAATTTATTCAGTTTTCGATAGTTCTAAATTCTAAATTGCTAAGTTCACGTGCCAACAATTTCAAAGTTTTCAATTTTCCAAATCTTCTAAATTTTCAAATTTGCAGATTAAAAATTTAATTTTCTAATTTCAATATTTCGAAAGTCTACAATTTTCAATTATATGTGAATTTCTTATGACATTTTCATTTCATACTAAACTTCCAATGTTTGCCATTTTTAACTTATTGAATTTAGTAATTTAAAATTTCTAAATTTTTTAATTCCTAAATTTTTACAAAATTTTCAATAAAATTTTATTGTTCAGTTGGTTTGTATCGGTCCAATAATGCTAATTAAATTTTGTAATCGATTGTGTTTCATACCATTGGCTAAATAGGACTTTCTAGAGCCAGTCGGTAAAATACTAATGGTTAAACCTTTCATAGAAACAGATTCTTGGATAATTTTTCCAATGGAACCTCATTTGTTAGCGATATTTGATGTTGTGCGGATGAGTACAAAACTTTTTGATTAACGTGACACAACATTTGGTCACATTCTTGTTATTATGTAGCTATCAATAGGATTAAAGTAATTGAGACAAACAAAGGGTCTTTAATTTTCATAAACTTTTATTTGTTTTCTTTACAAACCGCGCAGTCTATAGTTAAAATCATTATTGTTGTATAAGCCTTGTCAATTTTCGTATAGCAAAAAAATAAATTATTTCAAATACACTTAGCACAGATGCCCCCATAAACAGTCCAACTAAACCACCAAAATTCGAAACCAAATCCGACAAGGTATAAAATTGTTTTCGCGTTAGTCCCGTTTCTTTCGTACTTTTGAAATAGATAAGCACTTCGGAAAGTTTATTAGTTGTACTTATTTCCTCAAAATTTTCTTGTTGACGCAATTTCTCAAGTTCCACATCCTCTGTGTAAATCGAATAGTCATATTCAAGCGAATTACATTCGGGCAAACAATCACAATGAAAATAGAAAAAGTTATGAAAATCATCGTCGGATGTTGGTGACTGCCTCCACTCTTCCCGAAACTGTTGGTACGAATTGATATTTTCCTCTGTGTCGAATAAATCGTTTATTTTGATATTTGCACCACACATCGATTCATTAACACTTCTCGGCAACGAAAAGTGTACACAGGCATACCGTTTCAGCGTATAATTGGCCAAGCATTCCAATTTACAATTGACCCGATTATAAAATTTGTAATATTTCAACTTGCGCTCATCATTGTAAATACATTGTCGAGTCTGCGGATCATATTTTCTTAGGTCGTTCGACGTTTTTGTAATTTTTGGCGTTACTTTTATTACCGTCAAAGTATTATGATTAATTGGAATGAAATGATCCAGGGTCGTTGGATATACGGCAGGCGAATGTAAAATAATTTTGTATCCCATTTTTGTCGGTTGACAAATTGTATTTAGATGATCGGTATGCGATGATACCATAAATTGTAGACCATTTTTTAAACCGTTCCTCCATGTTATTCTGGGGAAACTGGGATAGCCCGTAAAGCCATGTTCATAATTCCACGCTTTAATCGGATTGGTTAAATTATATAGCCGATAATCGGTTTGTAAAGTCGGCTCATCCGTGATGATATCAGATGGTAGATTAAAAGAAAAACAAATTCCTTCGTTTGTTAGTATTGGTGAGAAAAGCGTATCATTGGCTGGAAGATTTTGTTCAGGCAGATCGCTGTTATTAATATAAAAGAATTCGTTAAATTGTATGTACTTAAATGTGTCTTCAAATGACGGAGAGATCTAAAAGAAAATCAAAATTAGTTGTTGGCACATTTTTTTTTTTTATACATTACGTGTATACGTACTTTGTGTAACAGTTCGATGTGTGATTTATTAAAAAATTTAAAATAATCATTATTAATCGGACTCGTAAAATCTGGGCTGATAAACTGCTGATTGCATATAAGAAATGCCAGTTCAATAGGCATTGTAAGTCCCGTGCTAGTGTTCATGAAATTCTTAATTTCATTAAATGTCATGAATGGATGCTTTATTTTGGTTGTCGGGCAAACTGTAACGGCCGGGAATGGTATTTTATAAATTGGTGTCGGTTGATCATCCTCTACCAGTATCGTAGATTTTAGTCGCCATTTTGCTAAAACATCATTAATGAATAATCCCAAAAATACAAAGCATAGGATGAATATTAAAATCCAGAAAATTTTCTCCACAACCGGTCGTTTTCGATCGCCCAAATATTTAACACCGTGAATTGTTGTATTTTCCGTGTACTCGTGCAAATGGTTTGAACCGAATATTTTTCCGCATAGGTTAGCCGTTCCCCTTTGAAATACACAGCACATATTTTATATATTTTGCACATTACAAATTTATGAAAAACTTACTGTGATTTTATTTTAACTGCCCCCTTATTTGGACTCTCCATAATACAAAAATTCTTGACCGTATTTGACGGACGCTCAATGTGAACTGAATGTTTTTGAAACAAACATAATAAACCACAATAAACTAATTTGGTTTAGATAAACATTTGTGAAACAGAATCTATATCGATTTCTGTATATGTGTGTTAGACACCAACTCGTAATTTTATTTATGAATATAAAATTTGCACCTTTGATAACTACCCAGGGAAATTTGTAGAGAACTTCGTGATGTGCCGTAATTAGATGGACAATAGTGGTAACCGAATAAACAGAAATTACTAATGTTTGTATATTTTATTCCTAAATAGCTGGTTTTAAAATAAAATCATTATAGCAGCATAATCCGAATTCAAGACTTTATGCATGTCTCCATCATCATGTTATGTAAATAAGAAAAATTTCAAATAAAATGTGTAAGACCAACGTCTCAACATCACTTTGAAACGTTAAAGAAAGTATTGCAGCTATATCTGTTCAGACGCCTACATGGGAAATGCTAAAATAACACAGCTAATAGTTAGAACGTTCTTGGACTCCCCCAAAAATAGTCACTCTTAAATTCGTGTCTGGCAGCGTTTCTAGAAAAACTCTCCGCTCTAAGCCGGCTAGCAGCTGTTATTTGGTCGGTAAGCGACAAAGCAGATCACACAATTCGACAAGGAATTGGACGGGTTAGATGATGTTATGACAGAAGCAGTAACAACATCTAAAGATGTTAAAAACATCACACCATCAGTTTAACTTAACGCCCACCTTTCACAGTAGGCAAATTTCGTACCATTAGTAGGCTGATAGCCAGTATAAATGCTTACGTTTAAACGGGAGAATCACGAATCACCAAGAATATATCTGGCCCAAGTGTACACTACCCGGAGTGCTCCTTCGAGGAAAGGCTAATCATCTTTAAATAGTAGAAGAAATTCTCGCCGAATGCAGCTAAAAATATTGTGAGTGAATAAAATTAAATTGCAACGGAAAAACCACTAGTGTTAATACAAGAAGCAATAAAGCAAATGACAGGATCCCTTAATGCTCAAATAGAGCAATCAAATGTGATTCAACGAAGACTTCAAAAATTGGAAAATAATAAATAAAACCAGCAATACAAACAGCAGGAAACTTGACAACACCCAAACACGCAGGGGATTTAAAAAAATCAGTAAACAGACATCCTGCGTAAAAGAATTATAGGCATTTGACGGTAACCCTACACAGTAAATATCCTGGATCCACATTGTTGCGTGATAGGGGCCTATCCATCGGGCAAATCTACAGAGTATCAGACAAAAAAATAGTGAAAATGCCAACCTATCTCTAAGAAGAATGACATTAGACGAATTCTACGTGAATGTTAACCACCAAATCTCGCTAATTGTCAATAAAATAAAAACAGAGTATTCGGTCGACACAATTACTGCTCTCATCAAAACGTATCGTAACCGAGATGTTGATGTCTTTATCAGAGGATAAACGGAGATTTATCGAGAATGCTGATCATCAAAAAACTATACAAACATTATCATAGAGACTTACACATCTTGCTTGGAGATCCAGAATTTGGACTATAGAAATTGTGCAATTCATAAGAAAAATACAAACAATTCAGTAACTGCTCCAATAAATCAAACTTTTTTACGACCAAATCCACCTGATTTTCGGATCAATCATAACCAATTGACGTTACCACAAAGGCACATGGTATATAACATTCAGCATTAATACATCAAGGTACCGCCAAGGCCAACATACCCCAAACCATAAGAATCAATGGATACATCGCTACAGAGCAGCCAAATCTACTACATGAACCGTCCTCCGCAACCAAGCCAACAAGGTCAACAAGCCTGTAAACGAAAAAATTCGTATCACAGCGAACCACGGAAACAGCGAAGAGTTTACCACATAGAGACTCAGGAAGAGGAAGAAAACGAATGACAAATACTCTCAGCTGTTAAGGAAAAAAACGGGAATCGAGTAATTTGAAGACGAGGAGGAAATTGAAGAGAATGCAGAGTTAAAATTTCTTTTAGCCTCAATTAACCGAAAACACAGGAGAAGAAATCGAAATCAGTAAAAAAATACGTGGACAATTTTTTAAAAGTATAGGGATTGACACAGTTACGGAGTTTTTTGTTATACCAAGATTAAAATCATTCGATGGCATAATTGGCGATGGCTCATTTAAACAACTCGATGCAGTCATTGATCGAAATAGCAACATTTTACCACTTGTCTCAAGGAATAAGATAAAACTTCATGAAAAACAAACTTCTCAATTAAATAGTTTGGAAATACGATACAGCCCCCTCTCTTCCGAATTAAAACATTCAACTAACGCTTTCAAAATACACAACTCCGTTTGGTGTAGTAAAAAACATAACACCGATCGATACTACGGTGAGGGCCGATATCAGAACAGCTATACGGAGGAAGCGATCTACACAAAATCCTATCCTTATTCAATCATTCGAGAAGCCCATATCATCGATCAGGATAGAACATAATAAAAAATCGGACACTTCCGGTACACAAAAATACAGGATGGTTATTGATTTCAAGCGATTGAATGCCGTCACCATCTCAGATTTTTATCCGTTCCCGGACATCTCTAACATGATCGCGAATCTTGGAAATTCCAAGTTCTTCACCACAATCGAACTTACATTCGGATTTCACCAGATTAAAATGATGGAATCCGATAAACCTAAAACCTCCTTCTCAACCATGACCGGGAAGTACGAATACGTACGTGAGACTTCGTGTTGGACTTAAAAACGCCCCGGCTATATTTCAGAGGTTGATAGATTACGTGTTAAAGGAATTTATCGGTAAAATCTGCTAGGAAAGGGAAAATCTGCACGAAACCGAGGAAGCACATCTAATAAATACTGGAAAATAAACTTGAAAAGACCAATCTAATGATTAATTTAAACAAAACGGAATTCTTAAAAACGAATCCGAATTCCTAGGTTATATCATCACGAACAAAGGCATTAGGGCCGGTCCAAGAAAAATAGCTGCTATCCAAAATATTAAAAACCCGGAAAATCTGAAGGAACTAAAATCATTTCTCAAGTTAGCATCATACTACAGGCGCTTCATAAGTGATTTTGCGAAGATAGCAAAACAAACCTTACATAGGGCAGAAAAGCCCAGATTAAAACGAACCAGTCCAAAAATGTAAAAATTACTGATTCCAGGATTTCGGCAATAGGAGCCGTACTATCACAAGGATATATTGAGAAGGACAGACCAACCTGACTTGGGCAGGACAACCTGAGAAACTACTTATATGGAGCCAAGAAAATTAGAATCCTTACGGACCACCAAACTTTAACGTTTGCTCTTAGCAACAGAAATAACAACGCCAAGTTGGAAAGATGGAACTAGAAGCATACACGTTGTCCACTGAATAAGGAACCATTCACAGCGTCGTGAAAGATTCTAAAAGCCTAATAAAATACTGCGATGCACCAATTAATGCGTTCAGGAATCAGATTATATTCCAAAGAGCAAAAAAATCTACGCCAATGAGAAACCTCACCCATCCTACCATAGGCACCACATTATTCCCCAGAGCTAAACAAGTAAGCATTAGGTAGAATACTACGAGAGAATTTTAACCCGAATGTGATCAACGAGATAAAAAACAGTGAGGAATTTATACAAACCCTACAAGAAGTCTTTGAGGAACACTTCTCCAGTTACAAAATTCGTCTAACTCAAAGAATCGTTACGGATATATCTGCAATGTAGAAAACCAAATCTTGAATATAAAAGAGGAACACAAAAGGGCACACCTAAATCATACGGAGAACAGGGAACAAAGCAGGGAGAAATACTATTTTCCGCGAATAGCCCTGCGATACCTGCAACATCAATAAGTATGATAGACGTATCCCGACATATCCAGCAGGAATACTCCATATTGACATAATGGAAATCAAGAACGAAAGAGATAAAATGATCAAGACACTGCACTATTTTACCGTATCCAAGATGCTTGTAAGGGACAATGAGAGGAGCTTCGTGAGCCCTATTCTCACAGACTACCTGAAAACCTTATGAGTCGAAATATTTATATCCGCCCGTCACAAAAGAGAGAAGTCAATGGAACTAATGAGAGATGCCTACAAAACGAACCCAAGGAATTGACAGTGAAAGAGTTAATCAACATAGCGGTGGATCGCTACAACAATTCTATAAACTGAGCTTTTTTGGAAAATCACAACGGATTAACTATCAAAATCTAACCGATTTTAAAACCAAAATAAATGAGGATTTAATCGGAAGAATCAAGAAAGCTCAGGAAACCAAAATTCAAAGAGAAAAATAAACAAAACGTACGAACCTGGTGATACAATCTTTACAGGAATCATGCAAATCCAGGCATAAAACAAACCGAGGTTACAAAAGGAAGCAGTAGCAGAGGATAATAACGTCATAATCACGACAACATCGGGAAAAAATAATTCATAAAGCCTAGATCAAAAATGTAATACAAGTTATAAGAGGATAAAACGCCAGATGTGACCATAGGTTTATTAGAAACCAAATTATCAAAGCATTGAACTGCAATACCATATTTCTGATTAACTTTAATGGAAGCATTTTTTATAACTACTCCAGCAAATATTTTCTTGTCAACAGGCCAAGAGAAAGGTGACAATGAGGAATTCATGTTCATGGACTAACCAACCCACCAGAAAGAGAGTTCCAGCAACCAGCAAGGAATCCAACCAATTAGATTAAAGTTTTGACCCACGGGACGTGGATCTTTTAGGGCGACAGAGATAAGATAACAACATATCGTGGGAAATGGCGAGGCTGCCTTAAGGCCATTGTCACTTACGACACACGATTCTAATTTACGTTCACTCAGACATTTATGTTTCCAAAAACGATCCGAAAACATTTAAAAAAGTGTTTACACATTTAAAAACTTTCGTTCGTTCCTGAATAACATTTTTTTATCGTCTACACTGATGCTCTGAAACTACATAGATGCAATTCAATTTTAGGCCATGAAATAAAAAAGGGGGTTATAAAAGTGTCGTAAGGAGTGATTATCAATGCCCAGCTATTTTTATTGTTTGGAGCTACAATTTTCAATTTTGATTATGTCATGTTCAACAGATTGCCAGTTTCCATATACTTAAAAGCTATACTGGTTAATCCTAATTATTTAGACGTGTTGTGGGAAGAATTCCAATGGCTCGAGTCTGCAATCATCTTCGATAACCTAACTATTGCATCAAGAGCTGTAGAATTGGA
This sequence comes from Tipula unca, assembly GCA_951394425.1. Classification (NCBI taxonomy): domain Eukaryota; kingdom Metazoa; phylum Arthropoda; class Insecta; order Diptera; family Tipulidae; genus Tipula; species Tipula unca. Next base: position 172,825,693 of record OX596380.1, on the reverse strand, counting down.
AGAAGAATGTTCAACCTTCTTTTATGAAAGTAAAAAGTGAAAGGTAATCATTAACACAATAGCAACAACCCACAGGTACCGTGATAGAACCTTTAACCGAACGGTGGGATTAACAACGTTATTTGAGTTCCCAAAACCACGGGATCAGCCTTTTCAGCCTTTGAAAATACTTATGTTTCATAAATGTATGCTCAAATAGCTATTAAGGGATGGCCCAGCCCAGCCGCATTGATAAAAATATTCTGGAAACCTCGTACAGTAACGATAAAGCGTGGAACATATTGATTCTTCAATACTGAAAACGAAAAAATATTCTAATGATTCATATTGTCGCATTTATGGATCAGCCAGCACCAACGTACTCAATTACTGGATTTTTACTTCTTACTGTAGTAAATATATTGAGCAACACATCGCAAGTAGCTAACTACATAATTTGTCTTCAATGAATAAATAAGCCAATTCTGACGGCGCGGATGAAAATTTCTCGTATACTATAGTCCGTCAGCGCCCAAGTTTCACGTCCATACATAACAACGGGTTTTGTTGACAACTTTGTCAAGATGTAATGGGTGTCCCAAAATTAACGCAAGATTTGAATTTGCCGCCATTTGTGCAGTAAATTGTTGGCAACCCCAAAAAAAAAAAAATTTGACAGCTGAGAGGTTAAGGTTAATAAAAATGTGGCGTTACACGATAGAACAACGTATTTTCATTATCGAAGAATATCTTAAAAATAATGAAAGTTTGGCAGCCGCAGTTAAAAAATTGCATGCAAAATGTGGTCGTAATTATGCTTTAACTTTAACACATTGGTTGTCCAAAAACAAGCCATTCAAATTTCAATATCGAAGCAGTGCGTGAGAGTGTTGAGGAAAATCAAGGAACATCAATTCGGCGTCGAGGACAAAATATGCAAATTTCAAGAAGCACTCTGCAGCGTATACTTACAAAAGATCTGTGTCTTCATGCTTACAAAATTCAATTAGCACAACAACTGAAGCCTAATGACCATGCTCAGCGAAGAGAATTCGCTGAATAGATAACTGAGCATCAACAAGTGGATGCCGATTTTTCGAGAAAAATCATCCAAAGCGATGAAGCACATTTTCACCTTGATGGCTTTGTTAATCGCCAAAATTGCCGCATTTGGGGTATTGTAAACCCACATGTGATTGTCGAAAAACAAATGCATCCACAGCGTGTCACTGTTTGGTGCGGATTTTGAGCAGGAGGCATCATTGAACCACACTTTTTTGAAAAAGAGGGTGGTAAAGGAGTAACTGTATTACTGGTGCTCGATATCGCGACATGATAACACACTTCTTTCTGCCTCAGTTGGATGATATTGACATAGACGACATGTGGTTTCAACAAGGTGAAACAATTTAATTACTGCATGAGACATTTCTTATAGTCGTGTACTCTCTCGTTTCGGTGATCAGAGTTGGCCCCCTAAATCTTGTGATTTAACACCATTAGATTTCTTTTTATGGGGTTATTTGAAGTCAAAGGTCTATGTCAACAAGCCCATAACCACCCGTGCATTATAGGAGGAAATTAAACGCTGCATCAACCAAATTCAGCCACATTCATGCAGAAAGGTCATGGAGAATTTAGACAAAAGAGTGCATATGTACCAGCAAAGCTGTGGAGGCCGTTTGCCCGATGTGATATTCCATAAATAACCGTATCCTATGTATTTTATAATTCAATAAAAAAATCACAATCTGAACTAAAAACTCTGTTTTCTATTTAATTCAAATCTTGCGTTAATTTTGGGACACCCGTTATAAGTAAAAGTTTTGTCGTAAAGAATTCAGCTCAAAATGCACTTCCGAATATTATCGTGATTAAAATTTTCAACACTCAGTTCATTCCTTATATACATCGGGTCAACTAACATAATTATGTAATTCTATATGAAATGACTGAATATAGCAACAGTGCGTGAAACACAAGACTAACTAACCATTGGATCTAAACGTAATCTCTAGCATATAATTGGCGTCTTCATCCTAAAAGTTACTTTTATGCGGACCATAGATTTTGAAGAGATTTACATTTTCAATTGAATTGTTAATTTTACAGTCTGGGGACCTGGTAAACCACACCATTGGAGATATGTTTATGTCTTTATGTATAAATTTAATTAACAATGACTGTTTTCGAACAAATTGGGTATTGATTGTTATTTCATTTATCTTTATCTTTATTTATTAATTTTGATCTTACAATTTTAATTATTCACTTAACACTAACTTAATTATTATTCTCTTGTTCTATTTATATTTTCTTAAGAGTATTTTATTACACGATAAGCAAGTGGAAAGTTATTGACACAATTTGATGAATCTGCCATTCTCACCATTTATATTGTAGTTGAACATCATGTTGGATTTTTGATTTCAGTCCACACGTTATGCTAATCCTATGCAACTATATACATATGTATATGGTATGTATATAGGACATTTTATGTTGAACTTGACTGTTTTAATTTGAAGTCAATGTTGAATTTCTTAACAATTGATAACTCCACGCGAAGGATTTTGTTGTAATACAGTTGAACACGTTCAATATGATCACATACACAACAATGAAGCCGGTTTGCTAATGGTACATATTTGTATCGATTGAAGTATGAATGTTAACTGCGCGATTGTACAATTGCCGATTATTTTATTAAATGTTCACTTGAAAATTTATGATTCGATGAATTAAGTAGATGAACAATATTCTTGCCAGCTCACTGCATGTGGATTTTATTTTAACAAATTATATATAATAAAATGCTGAACCACGATATTGAATATGTGATGAAAACGATTAGGGTGTTAAACAGGCGATCTAATTGGATCGAAAATTTTAATTTTCCGAAGATTTAATTTATAGTCAAACTGCACTGTATGTTTAGGTAGCCGTTAAAACTAGAAACTCTTAATTCTTAAGGCACTTAAGTATATAGACTTATCTCAATAAAAGCAAAACAAAACAATATTGCTCAATTTCAAGTCTCTAACTAATTGAGTTGCCCGAGGAAAGTTATGTTTTTTCTGGGCTGGAAAACGGAAGAAACTTCACCTGCTGGTTAAGTCGCAGATAATTTCGAAGAAATATTTTCGGCAATTTGGAAACATTTTACAGTTTATATGATTTTAATATATTTTATTTTATACAAAAGTAATACGAACAGGTGACTAAAATATCCAAACACATTCAATAAATTTGACACAATATATTCAGTTTGTGGGTTTAAAACAATTGCGTATTGTTAAGAAGTAGAGTAATTCAAATAAACTCAACACTGAACCACCCATAAACAAACCCAGTAATCCTCCAAATTCGGCTATCATGGTTTCGAACGTATACACGGGTACCCGTTGCTGGCCAATAAACGTTGGTTCATTGAATACTATTTCGATCGTCGTTTGTATGATTTTCAAATTCCCTTCATCTGACTCGGCCTCTTTGGAAAAATCGTTGTGCGATTTTAAAACGGTCGTGCCATAATGAATTGTATTACACGCCGGCAAACAATTACAGTTAAATATCATCGTATACAATTCGGTGAATAATTTCTTTTTTGGTTTATCGTACGCCTGAGTATACTCGTATGCTAATTCAAAATATTTAATTAAATCCCAACCATAATTTATGTGTGGCAGCATATAATTCGTTGTGTTTGAATTGCGCGGTGATGAAAACGGAACACCACCATAAAAGTGCTCCATGTAATTTGAATAGCACTCGAGTTGGCAGTTCTCTTTATTGTAGTACGTGTAAAATTTTAATTTGCGTTCATCGTTGAAAAAGCAACGCCGTTCCTCGGGCGTAAATGATCTCAAATTGTCATTAGTTTTTATGGTTTTTGGAGTCACTGCTATTTCATATTCTTTACCATATTCAAGCGAAATAGAATTATCGTACGTTTGCGGATAAGCGGATGGTGAATGCAATACGATTTTATAGCCGGCATCACGCGGAGAACAAAACGGATTCACGTCTGACATATTTGCATTCAAAACAAATTTTAATCCGCGCGGTGCAAGCAATGCACCTTTAACGATTCCTTTAAATGGATATGCTGTATCGTTAGTGTAACCCTGTTCGGGATCCCATCCATCTTGATTTCGCATAATATTGTGATACCGAAAATTCGTCTGCAATGAATCCGTCCGTAAAATATTACCTATTGTATTGAGTGTAAAACATATTCCTTCGTTCGTTAAAATCGTAGAAAATAATAGTTTACAATTGCGCTTCGATAGCAAAAAGTCCTCATGATCATAAGTATTCAACCTCATCATTTCACATTTATCAAAAACATCATCAAAATTAGGTGAAACCTAAGATAATATCGAACACAAAATATTATAAATGAATTAAACCAAAATTGTAACTTAACTTTACATCGCGTAATATTTTTATCCAATCATTTGGTAAATGCATGCTGTACAACTCATTTGGGTCTGCGTACGATATTGATGAATTTATTTTTAACCATATGAGTTGTTGGAAAGATTCCCGACATATTTGCGATGCCATCGCATATTTCCGCCCAAAATCGCTTCTCAAATAATCGGAATAATTGGCAAACAGTTCCGTATCGTTATCGGCTAAACTCCAAAAATCGATATCTTTATGTTTGATTTTGATTTGCGGGCAAATTGTGATGGCCGGAAATGGAATTTCAAAAATGTTGATTGGTTTAGTCCGATCGGTTATCATGACCGCATGCTCCATCCATGTTCGACCAATTTTATAAACAAAATAGCCAAGACACGAAGTCGACAAAATAAAAATAATAATCCAGAATATACGATCGGGTAGTGGACGTGATCGATTGGCTAAATATTTAATACCATGGATTGACGTCTCATGTGGATAATCGGATAAATTAACATCGATCGATCGTCGAAATAATTTTCGTCCTACTTGTGGCATTACGCACTTAGTTACATATATATTTACTATATGCACAATTTAAAAGTATTCAAATACAACTTTCAACGCACTTCGAAAACCAAACGAATGTTTTACTAACGGCCTTTTGTCAACTATGTCCAAATAATAACTAAATAAATAAATAGTTTTTCGAGTGTTATATATACATGTCGTAATATAGGCTGTTCGTGTTAAATTTTTTGATGGCCGCACGGAAATTTAGGTACAAAAAAATTCAAACTGAGATTTTGAAAATTTCTAAAATTAATAGATTACCATGTTTTAGAGGGACACAATATATAAATTCACAATCAATTATGCTAATGGATGGTAATAATTAATAACAGTAGTGAATAGTGATCTCTAGAGTGCTATATTTTCCATATGAAAACGCAATTTTGTTGAAATTTGTTAAATTCAATAGTGCCATGTGAATATTTCTATTAGATGCTGTTTATAGATTTGTCTAGCCAAATCCATCTACCGAGGAAAGGAGTTTTGTCGACAAACACCCGCTCCGCCGATTTAATCTATTCCAATACCAGTAGATGCTTTTGGCCCCTGTGGTCGGGGGGCACATATGTCTCGTAAACTTAAATTGAACGAACATGATTTCCAAGAATACCCATACAGTATCCTTTGCTGAACGTAGGAGGCGACTAAATGAATGGATCGCTCGAAACCGAAAAATAAATACCACCAAAACAACAACGAACCCCGCTGAAGTACCCGGACATAAGATTTAGGATCGCCACGTGGAACGTGCAGTCACTTAATAAACCAGAATCGTTGGACAATCGGCTGAAACTCGTTGCTCTTCAAGATACTCGCTTGCCTAAAAGAAGAGACCACGTATCCCAGGGCTATACGTTGTAATACAGTGGAGATGACCTCCGAAATTGAGAAGCTGGATTTCTTCTTGGGCCGCATGTAAAGACCGGTGTTTTGGATTTCCAAGCAGTCAATAACCGATTGTGTAAGCATGTAGTCGATAGTTTAAGTACATGCGCATAGAGAAGTCAGCCAGCCCCAAGATAAAGGCTCATTTTACCTGTCAGAAATTAAATCGACTTGTGTGAAAGCATAAGTCAGTACTCCCGACTTGATGTACTTTGCAATTGCTCCCGATCTTAGAGTAGCAAGCACATTCTTCCCACACAAACCGATACATTTGGAAACATGGATCCATCCTCGCAAAATTCACCTCAGCCAAATTGACTACATGTTAATTTCCAAAGATCGAGCTCGGGTTGTGCAGGATGTCAGAAACTTTCGGTCAGCAACCAAATACGTAGGTAGCGATCAGTATATGGTGTTGTCGCGCAGTTGAGCAACAAAATATAGCCCATATAGTGAAGTGCAACAATGTCTCTCTATCACGAGAAAAATCAAGGCTACTATTACTATAGGAGGGCAGCTAAGCAGATTTGTTGACGTTAAATCCGAGAATGGTGGAAGGCCGAAATACTGAAAGTACAACAATTCAGCAAAGAGCTCAGTTCACGTAATTACTTTAAGGAATTGCAGGATTTCACCACATTTCCTGACCTGCGGCAACTGTCATTCGGGACCGGGATGGAACCCTCTGTGTCAACATTGAATGGACTCTTCACCGACCTGCTTGGTAACTATGAAACTGAAACACTTCAGCACAATATCTAATATCGCTAGTCCAATGAGGTGCACTGAACAACAACGTAGTGAAGGAAATACTGTTTTCAGCTTCTGTTAGACTCCAAATCAATGAGTTCAAAACAAAATACATGCATGATCTCTGGTCATAGGGACAATTTCACACCAGATTTTAGAAATGGCCACTATACGTGTGAGGGAGTGAGGAGGTTCAAATAGTTGGACTCTCTTATCACACACGATAAGGCCACTGCTAAAATCTAAACATCTAACAAGTGCCGTGACCCAGAAGGTTTACAAAGCGTTGATTGGACCCGCTGTTATGTTTGGGTGAAAGTTGGCCGCTGACGGATAAGTATGAGAGATGGCTCCTTGCATTTGAGAGAAGAACCATGCGGGTGATTTACGACCCAAAACGTGAAGTAGATGGTGCATACCGAGCTCTATATACAATATGGAGATGAGAGATCTGATGAAAATCTCCGATATTATACAGGAAGTCCGATCTCAGCGAGTACCCTGGTTCAGTCACGCTCTGCGTGCTGATCCGCAACAAATTGTACAACGATCTTTGAAAAGAGAGCCACCATATGGTAGGCGCAGAGTTCGCTGGAGGCGACGATGGCTCCACGGTGTAGAGAACGATTTTGCTTCTTCAGATTGTCTAAGACAATATGAAGACTATGCTCAGGATAGAAACGGTTCTAGCCAAATTGTTGATACAATAAGGGGCCAGTAATGTCCTTTGAAAACTGTTATTATTTTTATAATCGATCGAGTACATTCTTTTCTAGATATAGGTTCCTTATTTTCTCGAAATTTATCAACAATAAGGCGAATTCAATGTTCGGGTTTCTAAACCGTTTGATAAAAGATTTTCATGATCCGTATACACGAAAGCCTTCTTCGTTTCATTGGTTTGTTCGCATTTGGAATATGCCGCAATTGTCTGGAATATTTGGTACCGCCTTATTTATGTGATTGTCTCTTATTGAATATTTGAACCATTTTCCGTCCCTAGTTAAGTTTGCGTGCTTTGCCGAAAATCTGCGGAAATGAATGGCATTCCTGCCAAGAACACCAGATAAAGAAGGTTCTTGAAATGTTTGCATTCCATAACGAGTTTAGAATCGGTCAAGTGATTTCTTAAAAAGTGAAGTATTATCTGTACACAGAAGAATACTTCTGTTTTTAACAGCAAAATTCAAAGCCTCAACAACACTATGTGTCAACGCTATTAGTTCCGCCTGAAAAATGCTACAATGCGAACCATGAATACCAAAAAGTCTCAGATCCGTCAGAGGAGAGTTGACTCCAAAACCTGCACTGAGGTTAGAACGAGAGCCGTCAGAAAAAAAGACTATTGACTCATCTACATTTTTGAGAAAATCCTGCGAACTCCACAAATCTCTCAAAGGATAAGCCACCGAGAAAAGATTTGAGAAATGGAATTCGGGTAAACAGAGAAATGGAATTCGGGTAAATGAAATTCGGGTAAACATGAAGAACCATTTTTCTGGTAAATATGAAGAACCATTTTTAAAAATTTTTCGATGTCCCACGATAGAACCGAATCCAATCCATGCCCAAATACACCTCAGATGGTAAGCTGCAGAATAGCCTGTGCGTAAAATAAAGGTGCGTAACTGAGGCAAAGAAAGAATGAATTCCATAGCTAGAGTTGGGGTCGAGAACATAGCCCCAGTTATCGCTCTGCAATCAAGATGTTGTAGACCATTAAGCTGGGCTACAGAAGCTTTAAGGTCAACTACTGGTCACCACACATTAGAAGCGTACGATAGTAGTGGTAGGACCAGTGATTTTTAAATAAAATAAAGCATCCTAGGGCTTAAATCCTAAGATTTCCCAAAACCTCTTCTAAATTGCCAAACATATTTAATGATCGTTCTCCCAAAAAGAGAGGGAACAGATAGTTCAAAAAGTGCTTTTCTTTGAAAAGACAATTAAACCAGTTTAAGAAGGGTTGACGTGAAGACCAAATAGTTAAAGCATGCTAAGTTAGGTCGGATAAGACACTAAGATGTTTGCCTGAGACTGTCAAAACAAGATCATTAGTGCAATGTAGCCAAATTGCTGTAGGTTTACAAGTAACATGCCAATGACTAAAAGCCACAGCAGAGATGAGAGCACACCTCCCTGAGGACAGCCTTTGGTAACCTTAACAGAAACTAACACCCCATCCAACTCCGCCTCCACAGTGCGAAACTTGAGCATGATTTCAATCCATAAGATAATGGTGCGATCAACACCAAAATTGATACAGGAAGAAGTGATCGTAGCAAACGAAGGGCTATTGAAAGTTCCCCCAACACCCAGGAAAGTACCCACAAGAAACTCCTTATTTTTAAGAGAATTTTTAATCCTGATTACAAGTTCATGTTAGGCGTCTGCACAGGACTTAACAACTCCGTAAGTATGTTGCATGTTACTGACTGGGTAGGTGATTGGAAAATGGCCTCTAATGAATCTATCGACAATTCTTTCAAAAGCTTTAAGAAAAGTTGGGGATAGACTAATAGCCCAAAAGGTCGGACTTTGCTGGTAATAGCTGGGGATAGCAACAAATCTACTCCTGCTCCAAGAATTTGGAACAATGAAAAAGCAATGCCCGCTTGAAACTGGTGGAGCACATGACCGTGAATTAGAGGAGAGCCCTTCTGTAATTCAGCAGGAAAATTAGGCATCAGGGCCGCCAGCCTTATAAGATGCGAAGGAATAGACTCCATCGCAAGAAAGACATCACGATTAATCAGCTTGTGAGCCAAATTCCAATCGGGACTTTCAACTCGGCAGCAACAGCTACAGCTCAGCAGCAACATCATCCGAGTTGACGATATCACGACCAGGAAAATGAACAGAAAGGAGAATTTTACCAATTTCCAGCATTATACACCCTGTTCTTAGTCAAAGCTTTGTTGAGTCCACCGACAACAGATTGTCTGATCTGGTTAAAAAAAACTTCTTTAAACTTCTTTTATATTCCAATCAATCTGTCAATCGGATTACATAAATAGTGATGGTTTTGAAAATAATTCCAGAGTTGGTAGTATTTATCGCAATTCTACCATCTTTGTTTATCGGTAGTCCAAGGTTCATGTCCAAATTATACCAGGACAACATTGCTATTGTTGGGAAGTTTGGCCGTCCAGACTTATTTATCACTTTTACGTGTAATCCGGCAAGGGAAGAAATAATGTCAGAACTTGAAACTTTTCAAAATTCTCCAGGTCGTCCTGATATCGGAACCCGAGTATTTAATTTCAAATTACAGGAGTTTCTTAGTGATATCGTAAGCCATCAAATTTTTCGAAATATCCTATCGTATGTTTATTTTATTGAGCATCAGGTCCATGGCAACATGGTCCATGTGGAGAATTCAAAGCAAATGATTTCGCAAGAGTTGGGAAATCAACTCCTTAAATAATAACTCAAATGAGGTTGAACAAAATGAAAATCTACAAGAATTACCCATTCAATCTCACAATACTGTAATGTTATTTGTTCACCTAAAAGGTAAACAGTTGGTTTATTTTCAAGTAAACAATATAGAAAGTGCTTTGTGGCGAAAACACTCTGCCTTTAGCACCCCTTTGACGGCATTTTTAAGCTTAATCTCATATAGACACAGACGCTCATCAATTTTTTTCCAATTACCCATTCCAATCCTGCTTTTCCGTTAAAACTTTTTAATGGATTCAAATGTAGTATGATGGAAAATTTTATTCATCAATACATGAACAGTAATGCTCAATGTGAAAAATTAGATTTTCATTTTTATTCAGTAGTGGCAATACCACACTTTTCTGAAATTTGCTATTATTTCGCCACCTAACATTATTGCTGAAGATTATTTTTGGGAAGCTCTAAATACTTATCAACTTTTGGAAGCATCAGCAGGTTTTACATCCGTATTAGAAGTTAATCCACAAAATATATTTATACCTCGATGGTCCCGGCAAACCATCGGTAGTTCTCTAAATATAGGCAGTGGAAAACATTTTTGTATCTGGTATTGTAAGAAATGCAGAAGATCTCTGCTGGTAATAAAAAAGTAATATGTGTAGTTAGGACTGGGATTGTTGCGAATCTGCTCGTCGATGGAATAACGCTTTTTCGCTTCCGCTTAACATAGATGTCATTGAATATCCTGAAATATCCTTAAAAATAGAAAATTCTTATCATCAATTGACTTCCTTATATGGGTTGAAGCACCGATGGCATCAGGTATTGCACTTGAAATTGTAGTTTTGGTTTTTAGAGATATAATGAACAGCGATTTACCGTTTGGTGGGAAGGTAATTGTGTAAGGAGGTCATTTTCGGTCAAGTTTTGCCAGTAGTAAGAAATAAAAATCGAAGTTTAATAATGAACGCACTACAATTAAGAAATCACGGTTATGGCGGCATTTTCATCCATTATATTTATAAAAGAATATGAGAGCTATTATTGATATTGAATTCAGTGAATGATGGTTAAAAGTCGGCAATGGTAATCAAGTATCTGCCGAATTAAATAAAAAACACAATATTCGTGAGCCAAATAAATACGTCTCACAGGGTTTAATTGCTGATGTTTTTGGGAAATCGTTCACAACCAATGATATTTCTTCAATATCACTCTATAGTGTGTCTTAAAAATGATGAAGTCCGAGAGCTCAATGAAGAGGTTCTTGCAAAATTAGTTTCCAAAAAAGCATCCTCCATTGACACAGAAAAAACTGATGAATACCAAAATTCTTTGAACCACCCTTTTGATCTACCCACCTCCCTCACATTTTAAATTTAAAGAGAGGTTGCATAGTTGTGCTCCTAAGAAACCTTTCTATAAAAATGAAATTGTATTGACACATTGCGGCACTGTCCACTTTATCCCAAGAATTTCACTAAACAGACCATATGATTTATCTCTATCCTTCAATTTCCAATTGAATTCTTAAGGTTCCTGTACGGTTTTCAAAACTTTCGAAAAAGCTTATTTCTTCCTCAGCCATGTTTTACTCATGGACAACTATATACAGCATTTTCTAATGGCAATGATTATCTATGATTATCTGATTAGGATCGATGATGGCGAGGAACATATTTATGACCATTTTAGGAGTGCAGAATCCATGGGCTGACGCATAATTCATGTCTGGCATGGAGCTATACAATGTGCAGGCAGTAAACTGTGAAAGAGTTGAAAGTGCCTCGAGTCCCAGAAAAATTGTACAAAAAATAAAAAATTAATAAAATTATGGAATTGCACCGGGGGCCTCCTAGTTCCTATATAATTTATAGCAATTCTAAAATTTTAGTTTCCTGATATTCTAAAATTCTAAATAATATTTAAATTTATAAAATTTTAATATTCTAAATTACTAAACTAAGAAATTCCAAGAATGTGAAAGAAATTCTGAATATACAAAATTTTAATTTCTAATTTCCTAAATATTATTATTTTCTAGAAGTTTAAATCATTTGACCAAGAAATTACTAAATGTAATATTTTAATTTTAGATTTTTAGAATTTCTAAGATTCTAAATTGTTTGGGAACTTACCAAAATTAAAACTAAATTTCTAATTTCTCAAGTTTTATACTTTTTTTTATGTTTTATATTTTGTTCACTAGCTGTTATGTGGCTGAAGGCTCTTTCCCAGTTTGTTTATTTGCTTCTTTGCCTAAAGCTGTTGTCAGCCAAACCGAGGATGCATTTTATGAACATAGGGTCATTGATGTGCTCATGATTATCCTGAACGAAACCAAAGGCAAACTTTTGCATCCTGCTTTGCATGTACCTAAATATGCTAATTTATTCAGTTTTCGATAGTTCTAAATTCTAAATTGTTAAGTTCACGTGCCAACAATTTCAAAGTTTTCAATTTTCCAAATCTTCTAAATTTTCAAATTTGCAGATTCACTTCCAAGCAATATTTAAACTTCTAAATATTTAATTTTCTAATTTCAATATTTCGAAAGTCTAAAATTATCAATTATATGTGAATTTCTTATGACATTTTCATTTCATACTAAACTTCCAATGTTTCCCATTTTTAACTTATTGAATTTAGTAATTTAAAATTTCTAAATTTTTTAATTCCTAAATTTTTACAAAATTTTCAATAAAATTTTATTGTTCAGTTGGTTTGTATCGGTCCAATAATGCTAATTAAATTTTTTAATCGATTGTGTTTCATACCATTGGCTAAATAGGACTTTCTAGAGCCAGTCGGTAAAATACTAATGGTTAAACCTTTCATAGAAACAGATTCTTGGATATTTTTTCCAATGGAACCTCATTTGGTAGCGATGTTTGATGTTTGTGCGAATGAGTACAAAACTTGACTGATGAAATTCGCGTGCGTAACGATGAATAATAAATTAAATGCAAACTTTTGATTAACGTGACACAACGATTGGTCACATTCTTGTTATTATAAGGATTAAAGTAATTGAGACAAACAAAGATGCTTTAATTTTCATAATGTTTTATTCGTTTTCATTACAAACCGCGCAGTCTATACATAAAATCATTATTCTTGTATAAACCTTGTCAATTTTCGTATAGCAAAAAAATAAATTATTTCAAATACACTTAGCACGGATGCCCCCATAAACAGTCCAACTAATCCACCAAAATTCGAAACCAAATCCGACAAGGTATAAAATTGTTTTCGCGTTAGTCCCGTTTCTTTTGTACTTTTGAAATAGATAAGCACTTCGGAAAGTTTATTAGTTGTACTTATTTCCTCAAAATTTTCTTGTTGACGCAATTTCTCAAGTTCCACATCCTCTGTGTAAATCGAATAGTCATATTCAAGCGAATTACATTCGGGCAAACAATTACAATGAAAATTTAAAAAGTTATGAAAATCATCGTCGGATGTTGGTGTTTGCTTCCACTCTTCCCGAAACTGTTGGTACGAATTGATATTTTCCTCTGTGTCGAATAAATCGTTTATTTTAATATTTGCACCACACATCGATTCATTAACACTTCTCGGCAACGAAAAATGTACACAGGCATACTGTTTCAGCGTATAATTGGCCAAGCATTCCAATTTACAATTGACCCGATTATAAAATTTGTAATATTTCAACTTGCGCTCATCATTGTAAATACATTGTCGAGTCTGCGGATCATATTTTCTTAGGTCGTTCGATGTTTTTATAATTTTTGGCGTTACTTTTATTGCCGTCACCGTATTATGATTAATCGGAATGAAATGATCCAGGGTCGTTGGATATACGGCAGGCGAATGTAAAATAATTTTGTATCCCGTTTTTGTCGGTTGACAAATTCTATTTAGATGATCGATATGCGATGATACCATAAATTGTAGACCGTTTTTTAAACCACTGCCCCACGTTATTCTGGGGAAACTGGGATAGCCCGTAAAGCCATGTTCATAATTCCACGCTTTAATCGGATTGGTTAAATTATATAGCCGATAATCGGTTTGTAAAGTCGGCTCATCGGTGATGATATCAGATGGTAGATTAAAAGTAAAACATATTCCTTCGTTTGTTAGTATTGGCGAGAAAAGCGTATCATTGTCTGAAACACTTTTATTTATCTGATAGCTGTTATTATTATGACTGAATTCGTTAAAGCGTATGTACTTAAATGTGTCTTCAAATGTTGGTGACATCTAAAAGAAAATCAAAATTGGTTTTCGGCAGATTTTTTTTATACTTTACGTTTATATACTTTGTGTAACAGGTCGATGTGTGATTTATTGAAAAATTTAAAATAAGCATTACTCATCGGAATCGGAAAATCTTGGCTGACAAACTGCTGATTGCATATAAGAAATGCCAGTTCAATAGGCATTGTAAGACCCGTGAGAGTGTTCCAAAAATTTTGATATTCTTTATATAGCATGAATGGATGCTTTATTTTGGTTGTCGGGCAAACTGTAACGGCCGGGAATGGTATTTTATAAATTGGTGTCGGTTGATCATCCTCTACCAGTATCGTAGATTTTAGTCGCCATTTTGCTAAAACATCATTAATGAATAATCCCAAAAATACAAAGCATAGGATGAATATTAAAATCCAGAAGATTTTCTCCACAACCGGTCGTTTTCGATCGCCCAAATATTTAACACCGTGAATTGTTGTATTTTCCGTGTACTCGTGCAAATGGTTTGAACCGAATATTTTTCCGCATAGGTTAGCCGTTACCCTTTGAAATACACAGCACATATTTTATATATTTTGCACATTACAAATTTATGAAAAACTTACTGTGATTTTATTTTAACTGCCCCCTTATTTGGACTCTCCATAATACAAAAATTCTTGACCGTATTTGACGGACGCTCAATGTGAACTGAATGTTTTTCAAACAAACATAATAAACCACAATAAACTAATTTGGTTTAGATAGACATATGAGTGTGCGGTGAAACAGAAACTATGTAGATTTATGTATGTGTGTTAGACACCAACTCGTAATTTTATTTATGAATAAAAAATTTGCACCTTTGATAACTACCCAGGGAAATTTGTAGAGAACTTCGTGATGTGTCGTAATTAGATGGACAATAGTGATAACCGAATAAACAGAAAATACTAATGTTTGTATATTTTATTCCTAAATAGCTGATTTTAAAATAAAATCGGTATAACAGCATAATCTGAATTCAAGACCTTAAGCGTGTCTTCATCATCATGTTATGTAAATAAGAAAAATTTCAAATAAAATGTGTAAGACCAACGTCTCTATCACTTTGAAAGTATTGCGAGCTATCTGTTCAGATGGCAACATACGAAATGCTAAAACAACACAGCTGATGGTTAGAACATTCTTGGACTCTTCTAAAATTAGTCACTGTTTATTAAATTTGTGTTTGGCAGCGTTAAAGGGTGTTTTTTTTAGCGGTTTACAACTTTGAGATTGCAACACTGCTTTATTTGACCACCCATTCAACAGCTGATAGTTGTTTTTTGTTTAGTTTGGGCGGCTAATTCAGAGCGGCTAATTCGATCAATAGATCGTTTTCGGACCACGTTTACTCTAAATAATAATGTGCATCTCGTGAGACGCCGAACAGTGCACACTGAAGAAGCTGTAGCCGCTGTACAGGAAAGCATTGAACAAGGTCCAGATCAATCAATTCGTCACCGATCTCAGCGTCCTTCCACTGTGAGGAAGATTTTACGAAAGGATCTTGAATTAAAACTATACGACTATCGTATCCATTCTGGTCGAAACACCATTACATCCACAGAAAATTACTGTTTGGTGCACATTATGAGCTGGCGGAGTCATTGGTCCATAAGTCTTCACAAACGATGTTGGCCAGAATCAATGGTGAGCGGTATAGGGACATGATTAAGTAATTTTCTCGTACCTCGATTAGCTGGCATTAATTTTGCTGCCACACAGCGCGCACTACAATTGATTTACTCAACGAAACTTTTGAATAATCTCTTGTAATGGTCCAGTTAAATGGCCACCATGATCGTGTGATTTAACCCCATTGGATTATTTATTTTGGGGTTATGCAAAATCACTTGTCTACGTCGATAAACCAGAGACAATTGAACACCTGGAAATCAACATTCGAAGAGTTATTGGCAAAATACGGGCGCAAATTATGCGAAAAGCTTGTGAAAATTGGTGTTCTAGATTACACCTTGTACGCACCAGCCGTGACGGCCACATGGCCGAAATCATATTTAAACATTAATGTCATAAAATTTTCTATCTAATAAAACCGGTTTCATTGATATTAAAAATATATTTCTTTGTTTTATTATGATATAACTTGTGTAGCTCTATAAAAAATACCCTTTATAAAAAATTGGGCCAAATTTGCAGAAAGCGATGTCCGCAAGCGATTTGGCGCTTAACGCCACGACCACAATAGTGACTAACAGAAAGGTGCAACATATATATTCCAAAAAAACAACAAATCGTAAATGCATCAAAAATTACTTTACCAGGTAATTTAATATCAAGTGAACTAAAAATTAACGTAAATGAACTTAGTGCGTTGAACAATAAAAGCGCATCATCGACAAGATTTGGCTATGAAAAAAACAACGAAAGTGCATCGACAACAGATGATAAGAAAATAAACAGTGATGTAGGTCAGCGTTTAGTGCAAACAGGGCTGGACAGGTATATTACTGTCAGCTCAAAGTGAAGGATCTATATATCCCTATAGATCAGCGACTAGTGCAAACGTGAATAAATTCACCAAGCTAGCTAGCGTTGACTTAACTCAAAGCAACCGGTATTCTTGTTTGGTTGTTGAAGACCCGCCGACCGAAAAAGCTCCAAAAACAGAGAAACCGCCACCAATGTATTTGAGGGTATAGAATCAAATAGAGAGCTCGCACTAACAGAATATGACGCTTTAGTTAAACATTTTGACGAGTTGGTAAACATTACTACACTTACCAACTAAAAAGCCAAAAAGGATTGGTCGTCATGTTAAAAGGTATAGAGGCCTACGTGGATGCAAACGAGATACGAGCCACTCTCGCTGAAAGAGGATTTTAATGCAAATCAATCATCAATATTTCTAACCGTGAGAAGTTGTCTCAGCCATTGTTCCGTCTGAAATTAGAACGAGATAATAAAAAAGTTAAAGAGAAACATGCAATATTTGACTTAAAATATCTACTGCATAGAAGAATGATCGTTTAGGAACCCAGAAAAATAACTGGAGCGGTACAGTGTGTTAAGTGCCAAGAGTATGGACGCACTAAAGCAAATTGCACTTTAAGCGATTGATCAATCCAAGGCAGCGAGCAGTGCAACGAATGCTTAATCTTCATTCTTCCATTGAACCAATACTGCGACCAGAAGTTTCATATCATAACGCACAAAACAACCAACCAAAACCAACTGTTAACAGTAGTGTGCATCAAGTTATTTCATATGCAAGTATATCCTTAAGGGTACCACTCCTAAAGTGCAAGCAAGCGAAGAAGGAAACATCACAGCAGTTTTAAGCAAGTTAACTAACATGATGCAAAGCTTCATGGCGATGACGGAGAGAACCATGAATCTAATGATGGAGAATGTGAACACGTTGATGCAAATAGTCGTTAAAAATCAAAAACGACTGTCCTAAAAATAGCCATATGGAATGCAAACGGGCTAGCACAACATAAAGCGGAGGTTCAAGCATTCCTCACTGAGCACAATATTCACATAATGTTAATATCTGAAACACACTTCACCAAAAATAACTATTTCAAAATTAATGGGTAGTCTGTTTATGACACAAAGCACCCAAATGGGAAAGCACATGGAGGCACAGCTGTACTGATAAATACAACATTAAAACACTATAAATTTATGAAATAAGAGAAGGAAACTATCCAATCAACGAGCATCTGTCTGCAGGAGTGGTCTGGAATGTGTGTTATATCAGCTAGTGTACTGTCCTCCAAAACATGCTATAAAAAACTGCAGTTCAAGGATTATTTCAGCCAGCTAGGTAATAAATTTCATGCGGAGGGTGATTTCAACGCCAAACACGCTAACTGGGGTTCCATATTAACATCGCCGAAAGGCAAACAATTTTATGAAGCTAAAGAAGAACAGTCCCTGGATTACTTATCTGCCGGTCACCCAACGTACTGGCCCACAGATAAAAAGAAAGTTCCTGATTTAATAGACTTTTGTGTAACTAAAAGCATTCCACGTACATATGCTAAAGCCTCCGATTGCTATGATCTGTCTTCTGATTGATCACCCACCTGTAATTGTAAGAGTGAGCAAACGGCTTACAAACAAGCAAACTAATTCGGATCAATATAAGAGACTAGTCGAATAAAATTGTGTACTGAATATCCCTTTTATCACACCAGCAGATATTGATGCGGCAGAAGAAAATCTAAAAGATGCCCTGACATTATCAGCTGAAAATGCTATACATACCTGTCTTAAATATTTCTGAAAAAGTTAATAAACTGTCACATAATATACAGGTACTAATCCAGGAAAAGCGGAAAATTCGCCGCCGATGGCAACAAACAAAATCACCGTTGTTGAAATGGAAATTAAATCGAGATATTAAGACTCTAAGATTTGCATTGCGAGAAGAAGAAAACCAGAGGGTCTAGAATTATTTAAATGAACTCTCGGCAATCGAGAGGACAGATTATTCTTTGTGGAAGGCAACAAAAAAGTTAAAAAGGTAATAAAACTCGAATCACCTAATTAAACTACCAACTGGAAATTAGGTGAGAAGCGATGAAGAAAAAGCCAATGCTTTTGCTGCTGATTTAACAACAGTATTCGCACCACACGAAGAAACTAATAACTTCGTGCTACCCGACCAAATGGATGATGGTTTGTCCTTCAAACCCATTAAATATAATTGAAAGAAAGTTAAGAATACAATGAAAAATTGTATAAATACAAAAAAGGCACCAGGGCATGATCTTATTACTGGAAAAATGATAAGAGAACTTCCATACAAATGCATAAAACTAATAACATTCATATTCAACGCAATCAGGCGGACTGGTTATATTCCTCAAAAATGGGACATTTCTTTGATCACAATGATATATAAAGCTGGAAAAAATGAAACACAGATTTCATTATATCGTCCAATAAACATGCTGTCTACAATCTCAAAGTTATTTGAAAAAATGCTGCTAACGAAATTGAAACCAGTATTAGAAGAACGGCATATTATTCCAGGCCATCAATTTGGGTTCCGAAACCAACATGGTACCACAGAACAAGTACACAGAATTGTAAATGCAATCAAAAACCCCTTTGAAGAACAGAAATACTGTTCTGCTGCCTTCTTGGACATTGCAGAAGCCTTTGATAAAGTTTGGCATGATGGGGTAATATACAAAATTAAAGGACTGCTACCGAAGAAATTTCACTCAGTTTTGGGAAACTATCTCCTTCAAAGGCAGTACATCGTTAAACAAAATAAACCAACTACTTGTTTAAATGATATCAACGCAGGTGTTCCACAAGGCAGCGTTCTAGGTTCAACATTATACCTGCTATATACATCTGATTTACCTGTAACCAACAAGGTAGTCATATCAACCTTTGCCGTCCTGGTGTCACACAATAATCCCGAAACTGCCTCAAACAATTACAGAATCATCTAAACAAAATCGAGGAGACTGGCTGAAGACATGGTGCATAAAAGTGAATGAAAACAAATCAACTCACGGCACATTCACGCTAGACAAACGCAGTTGCCCACCAGTGGAGTTAAACGATATAAATATTCCTCAACAAACCAAGGTGAAATGCTTAGGCATGCACCTGGACAGAAGACTAACGTGGAAAAGTCGTATCGAAGCAAAGCGCAAATAATAAATAAAAATAAAATTTTCCAAAATGGATTGGTTGATGGGAAAATTGTTATTAGCCAATAAAGTTTTATTGTACAAAGTGATCATCAAACCCATATGGACATATGATATTCTGTTATGGGGATCCACCAGCGCGTCAAACAGAGAACTCGTAGTATTACCAATGCTCCGTGGTACATTCGAAATAGTAATATACACGATGATCTTGGAATTAAAACTATATTAAAGAAACCATTAGAGAATTTTGTTCGAAATATTAATCAAAACTAGAGACACATCCCAATGAATTGGTCTATATTAAAACAGCCGCGATTTAGGCGACTGAGAAGAGCAGATCCATTTAGACTAATGAAGCTGTAAATTTAATCTAAATTAATTAAATAGTGAACGCTAATAACAAGTATTAACATTGGTTAAGACTTAAAATATGTAAAAATTTTAGCTTAAGATTTGAATACTAAACTTCATGTTAGTTTCTTTTGTAGAAAGATTCAAGAATAAAGCCATTGGCAGCATTAAAAAAATAATAATAATAATAATAAAAACTTCATTGAATGAGTGTACTTCATTCATGAATATTTCTCGAATGTACAAAAGAGACCCCTATTGTCTCAGGGGTAGAATGCTCAACATAGTTTGGTTGTATTGGGTCAAGACTCAAGATTTCGAATATGCAAGAGAATAAATATTGCTCATATGATATACAGGTACATCAAAATGAAAATGAGCGATTTTAAATACAAAAAACTCAGAGCCCCGTTATTTTAGAGAGAGGTAGAGTATATGTAAAAGAGAAGCAGCACATAAATAAAAAATTTCAATTGCAATTTTATTTTAAATGTCAGTTCTCATCACGGTGTTGGCAAAAGAACAGCAGGTCTTTGTTTCACATTTTTGGTAAAGAAAAACGTTAGTTTTTCACTAATTATAAATGAGTGTACAAAAGGTGGGGTTTAATATTTCGAAAGGTACACTAACCAACTATAAATAAAATGATATTCCACTAATGAGAAACAATAAACCAATTGAAAATGCGGGAAGAAAATCATCTTTGTCAAAACGCCAAATCTCTAATTTGCGAAAAATGACAACCAAACCACAACCAGCGACGCAGGAACATCTGCAAAACATTTTAACACAAAGTTTGGAGGCATACAATATACTCTGAAAAATAAAAATTGGGACTAAGACTATTGAAGAAGCCGAAAGAGCCTTTTTTGAGAAAGCGTCAAATAAAATGAATATTGTGGGAAGATGTTGCGGCTCGCGTGGTTATTTTTGTGTTTAAAGTTATTTTTGATTTAAATAAAATAAAATTTATTCAATTTATTAAAAGTAAATTAATTATATTTTAACTTTAATTTTTTAACTTTAAAATACCATTTTAGAAATTTTTGATTTTTCTTATACCTGAATTTGACTGTGTTAGCTAAAAATGTTATGCCTAGCATACGTGATTATCCCACCAGAAATCCCACATATTTCCTTTAAGTAATGGACTACGTTTTTCAATATATTTTGGTTGTGGCCCCATTGTGCACAACAAAATTATTTTGCCACACACTCTACTATGCCTCGAATAGGCCAGCATCGGTTAACTGTAAACGCATATCTCAATATTAATATTCTATGATCGGCTCATATACATCATTTTCGGAAATCCCAACTTTTACGAAGATATGCATATACGAAAACAAACCATAATACACATTTTAGGCACGTCATCGCGTTTGTGTTTACTCTATATGGCTAGAATCCGCCATAGGCATAATGTAGTGGCCACCGTATTGATGCGCTCTTCACAAAATTTTCTATAACTTCTTGCACCACTTCTCGCGATAAATTATCCACAGTTGTTGGATATTCCTCATTATTGGATTGTTCGAATGGACTACATCGTGACTACAAAAAATTCCAAAGAACGAAATCTGGAACGGTTAAATCGACTGATCAGCCAGGGCAAAATCAAAAATGAGGGATTATTCGTCAGTTCCACATGACGTGAAATTATTATTATTCATTTGTTGTAGGCTAACACTAACTGGCAACTTCTGTGTTATAAATCTAATATTTTCCATAATTCGGAGACGAGGAGTGCACTTTTTAAAGTGATTATTCACGATTTATCGATAGAGATCAAGAAATAGTAAATAGTATATAAAAGCCATTACTGGCCTCTTACTGAGTCAACAATCCGACACCAACGGTGCCGATCCTGCGCTTGATCTTGATACTACCTATCTTAGACAATCTGAAGAGGCCAAGTGGTTTTATATACCGTAGGGCAATAGTCGCCCTACGGGGGTCTTCATCAGATCTCTGATCTCGAAATTGAGCCTGCGGTATGCACCATCTAAATGGGCCAATTTTGGGCCATAAATCACACGCATGCGGTTCTTCTCTCAAATGTAAGGAGCCATCTTTCGTACTCATCCGACAGCGCCCAACTTTCACACACATACATAACAACGGGCCTGATCAACGCTTTGTAATGCTTCAGCTTTAGATTTTAGCAGTGGCCTGAGAGGTCACAAAGCATGATTGCCGACTGCCAGGCGCACTTTAATATCCCCACCCACACTGTTATCGTAAGTGACAAGTGAGCCCAAATATTTAGACTTCGTCACTATATCAAACGTGTAGTGGCCATTACTCAAATCTGGTGTGAAGCTGAAAACTATACAAGCGGATCAAGTATTCCCTTCACTCCGTTGCTACTCATATTCTAATCACGTATATGTTATCTGCATATGGTAGCACCTGATTGAACTAGCGATATAAGATGTTGTGCTGAGTTAACTGCAAAAATTCTTCATAGCATGCTCTCAACTTTAATACAGCATTGAGACTGTGTCACTGTCATTCTATTTAATCGTACCAATTTTGTTGGCATTCCTAGGTATTCCAGGGCAGACCACAAACTCTGTTGGTTGCTTGGTCATAGGCCTGCCGGATACACAGGAACACATGGTTTACGGGGATGGATGTGTAACTGGGCTACCGCATGGTTCTTGCGAAACATGTACTAGCTCAAGTTAGCAGACTCCTTGGTAGTTATCCCATGCATGTTATTCCTCGCGATTTGTTGACTTAAGAAATATGTTATTTTTTTACTAATGCGGGTTGTCAGCCCACCGATTTAACCGTTTTGTTGCCTCCTACGACCAGCAAAACATGTAATATGTTAATATTCTTAGAAATTATTTTCGTGCAATTTAGATTTACGAGACATGTGAGAGCTAATTCTTTATAATAGTTAAAATAAATCAACAGACATTTTAATTAAGAATTTGTTGACGTTTTGGAGTTAAATAGTTATTATCTGTTAGTCCAATTATCATTCCAGTATATAGTAAATACCCAGAGTAAAACTTTAAAGTGTCGTTTAATAAACGCGCCCATGTGATACTATCGCCTGATAACATCACATAAAACAGATAATGGTCATCTATAAAATTCGCAGTACGCAAGTCACGACCAACGAAGGAATGCCACAACATTATACATAAATTTTCATTTAATCAAGTTAGTTATCATCGCGTTGTGTTGACCAAAAGTCGTGAATATACATATATACATTATTTTAATGGCGACACAGTCACCACGTCGAAAATCAACAAGAGATTTTCAAAAATCGCTCGATCAAAATTTAACCGATTACACGCAAGAAACCACCATCCATGGCCTAAAATATTTAGGCGGACGGAATCGTTCGTTACCGGAACGAATCTTTTGGACAACAATATTTATTGTGTCCATGTCGTGTTTGGGATATTTTATTTATAAAATCTGTAAAGCATGGATGGAACATCCGATCATGATTATCGACCGGAATACACCAACCCAAATATTTGAAATACCATATGCGGCCATCACAATTTGTCCAGCCATCAAAATGAAACAAGATAAATTTAATGTGCTGAGTGTGAGTGACGAGATTCAAAAGCTGGTGAACTCGTCGACATTCTGGGATACAGATTATGGCAAGAAATTTATTATAGCATCACAAATATGTCGTAGATCTTTTCAAAAATTTTCGGATCCATTATTAGATGAGGCTGACGTAAACCTACGTGATTTACTTAACAATGCCACAATAATGCCAGAATTAATTCGTACACTATACGATGTAAGTTGTTTATAGTTTCCGCTTATTTATGTTTGATTTATTATATTATTACTCCATTTTAGACATCGCCGCAACGTGACGAGGTCATAAAACTATGCAGAATTTTCAGTTGGGATTGGGATGATGAGGCGAAACTAGTCAAATCGAATAAAAATTGTGAATCACTATTTTCTCCAATTATCACAAACGAAGGTGTTTGTTTCACATTCAACACGGTGCATGATGTGCTACGTGCAGATTCATTACATAACGATTTTAAATACTACGACATTAGAGAGGAACGTGATGGATGGGATCCCGACCAGGGCTACACAAAACATAAAGTTTTTCCATATAAGGGTATGGTAAAAGGATCGCCCGCGTACGTGGCAAATGGATTTAAATTTGTTCTAGTGGCAAATATGTCGGACATAGCGCCCAATTGTGAACCGTTTAGTTTGGGCTATAAATTGGTTTTTAATTCGCCCGCAGTTTATCCGCATATGTACGAAAAATATATTTCGCTTGAGTACGGTAAAGAATACAAAATTGCGATCATACCGAAAACAATATACACCGCCGATGATCTACGATCATTTGATCCTGAAACTCGACAATGCTATTTCAACGACGAACGTCGTCTACGATATTTTACATTTTACAATGAAGTAAATTGTCGTCTGGAATGCTATGCGAATTTTTCGCTACAAACATGCGGTGGTGTACCATTTTCGTCGCCGCGCGATTCAAACGCAGTAAATTGTGTCCAATTGCGTCGCAACTTTGCTTGGGATTTGCCCGAATTTTACGATTCGCTTAATGAGTACAACAAACAATTTCCGATACCTGCAGATATGCTCGACCCCGAAAGTAATACCAATTGTAATTGTTTGCCCGAGTGTAATTCGATTCGATATGAATATGAAATACTTAAATCGTACGACGATGTTGGTGACGTGGATCAATTCAACGATACCAATAATACTAGTGATATTGCACGAACGACCGTGGACATTTTTTTTACTCAACCACATTATATCGGTCAGAAGCGGGTTCGAGTGTACACATTCGAAACATTAATATCGGATTTTGGTGGGCTGTTAGGATTATTTATGGGCGGATCGCTATTGAGCTTTTTCGAGCTAATTTACTTTTTAACGATTCGAAATTGTTTTAAACAGAAGTAATGAATTGTAATTAAAAATTGTATGTATCGTTGTGACCTTTTGAAATAAATTAACTGCAATCGTTGCAGGATTCATTATTGGCAGTAATTTCAAGTTTTTGCCACCTGTTTTATTCATTATCGATCTGATGCAGTCAACAGGCATACAATTCACTCGATGATTTATTGACGATTTTATTTGGCCATTCGTCAACTGACTTCGAAAGAAACCTTGGACCCTGGACCCATATTTCTAATTGTAGCAATTGTGATGGATCTGCCGAATTGTTTTTCGAATCGACGTGCCACCATGAAGAAATCTCGGTTAACTGTTGGATGGTCGACACTCGATTAGCTACGAATGTCTTCCATGTAGACGATGGTGCTTGAATCCATTGCAGCACTATGGTGGAATCTAACCATAGTAGTAAATCTTTGAAACATCAAAATTTCTAGAGTTCTTGGCTTTCTTCACCAATTGAGCCAGCATTTACAGCACCGTACGCCTTTTCAGTCGCATCTATGATGCATGGCTTCGATATCTGTTGGAGAATCTATTTTGAACAAATGTCGTGAAATATGAAACGATTTTAATTTATAGGTAAATCATCGCGATACTTTGTCCATTGATCAATAAGGTTTGGTGGTTTGCCTCATCCTAGTTTCAAGTACCATAAATGCTGAGATCACTGATCGCTTTGTTATTGCTGTATTCTGCGGGTAAGATCGATTTTTATCTGAAATTCATCGCTGTTAGGTTGCCAATAATTCCTAACGTTTTAATGAAATTACTTTCATCTAACCGTAGTAAAGTATGATGGTTTTGAAAAGTCACATCTTTAAGTATAGTTCAGTAGTATTGAAGTAGCATTTTCAAAATTTTTAACCTGCGGACCGAAGTAACTCTGTTGTTTCCGATTGTTTAGCGATAATAGAGTTTTCACCCGTTAGAATATCGTCCAGTTATCTTTCATGATATCAAAGCCTAATGGATATGATAAATGAGAAGTAATGGATAATTCCTTAAGAAAACCAGAAATGGTGCAGTCTCCGTACCATATGGAACTGTACACAGTCAAGAAAATTGCGATTCATCGCTAGAATTGTGACGCCTCAAACTTAATTAGAAATTGGTGTAATCGGGATGAACCTCAATTTGTCTGTACTAAAAATATATCGATGAGATCTGAAGCGAAGTAATATTGTGAACAAGTCATTCTGCACAACAGGTCCTATATCATTAAAATTTCATTTAATGACTTTCCACACATAGATATTGCAGACCCATCAAAGACTACACGCAAGCTCGTTTCTAATTTCAAAAATGCCTCGGTTTTATTTTCTAAATCGAACGATGATTTCTGATACATTCGAAGTTGGTGATGTAAAGGATTCTGAGACAACCCAACCATATACAGTGTTCTGAAGTATTGGAACATTCATCTAACAGCAAGTTGCAAAATATTTCAGCTCCGAGTAATAAATCGATGGGTTGTGGTTGATTGAAATTTGGATATCTCGATATCAACCGAAATTACTGGTTGTGAATGTGCAATTTTCTCGACAAAATTCTCGACAAAATTGCAACTGTACCACAACCTTGGGGAGTAACCGTAGAGCCTCCAATTCCACGTACAGTAGCCGAAGATCATATATGTATTTGATTCCTTACTTTGCAGACAGTGCCTAAGATATAAAATTTATTTGTGATCCGGAATCTAAAAGTGCTCAAAACCTTATTAATTGCAGTAGCCAGAAAAATGTAGCTTCTTGACGTGGAAATTAATGAGCTCTTCTCACTTATAGAACCTTGAAGTAGAGACGATGATGATGAAGTTGGAGTAGGTTGTGGTGTAGACGTAGTTGTAGTAGTTATGGTGGAAGCGATAGATGAAGTTGGTTGATTGATACTGTGCAGTAGTGTGTGGTGTCGCCTTGAACATATACGGCATGAGGTTGGATCAGTAAATTCTGTAGCCATATGGCCTTTTTTTGAAACAATTGTAGCAAAGTTTATATTCTCTGACCTTGTTCTTTCGATCAAAAATATTTTTGGATAAAAATTGTTGACCACGAAAAATTGGACACACCCGGTGTTGATAAGAATATGGATGAATATCGGATGAATTTTCATTTGAATGAACAAGCGATTTGAAAGATACAAAAAAAGCAGACGCAATGTTAAAACGACCTTAGACGCTGAACGATTTTTTTGAAAAAAGTGAACTTACAGTTTTTCCGAATGTTCAATAAATTTTGATTTGGTTCCTTTAACTTATTTCAAAGGATTTACTGACCAATAATGGAATGGTGATTTATTTTCCCCAAAGTTCCATTTAACAAAATCCAAAACAAAGTCCCTCGTTGATCACCATAATGCACATCCAAATACAATATGCGTTATAGAGTAACAGTATTCCCAAGATGAATTGCGTTATATATCATTTGATGTTGCTTCTATGGACGAGTAACATCCGATGAAGTTTTCTAGTTTAAATACGAACAAAGGATTTCGCGATGAATATTTTGTACAATGTTTTTAGAGTATATGCATATATACCTACACTGATGACGATATTGATGTCCTTACTCCAGCACGCAAATTTGGTTAGACCGTGACAATTTTTTATGATTTTCGGCGTGACTTTAATTTGAGCAATGCTGTTATGAGGAATAGAAATAAATTTGTCAAGTGTTGTTGGATACTCGTCCGGTGAGTGCAACATAATTTTATAACCAATTTGTGTCGGTTGACAAAACGTATTTTAATCGTTTTTTACAGCCGACATAATCCATAATATAAACCATTTCCAGGTCCGCTACCCCAGACTGTACGTGGAAATCTCATCATTTTTATTCCATGACTGTTTTATTTTGAATGTTAAAAATTACCATTTTAGTCGGTTTGTAGGGATGGCTCATCATTGAGTATATCAGATGGTATACATTGAATGTGAAACAAATACCTTCGTTTGTTAAAATATTTGAAAAAAACAGATTAATAGACTCCTCGCTGTCTTCGGTTTTAAGTTTAACGTTCATGAATTGTCGTTCGGATGCGAACCTTATATTATCGAATGAGTAGTTCATGTTTGGTGGATCTAGAATAAAATTGGAAAGATATGTTGAAAACATTTTCTACCTCATACAATATCAATATTGCTCATATTCCGATTGTGCAATATTGTCAGACACTAACCATACTCTTATCGGTCGTTCCTGTAAACCATTGTATGGCTTGTTGAGCCGGAAGAAATTTATTTTTGATTTTAACAGCTGGACAAATTGTAACTGCTGGATCATCTTTTATAAGAATGACAGATTTATGTTAACTTTGTCACAAACAGGCCCAAAAATATTAAACTGATGGCGAAAATTAAACGATCCAAAATAGTTTTTCGGTAATCGAACGTTGCTTCTTGCCTAAATATTTTATGCCATGAATTGCTGTATTTTCTGTGTACTCGATCAAATGATTGGAATCAAATAATTTTCCACAGCGATAATGAGATTTGGTTCTAGAATATAATTGGAACACAAATCATACAAATTTTACTTCAAAATATTGTGGACAGAAAAAAACTTGGTTTTATCTGGTCTATATAGCTTCAATTGAACTAGACATAGTGTAAAAAATATAACTTGCCTGTAGTATCTATAACCGACTCTCAATGTTTACTGTAATCGATGATGAACCAACTAACAACGTAAACGTATATACAAACATGACATATAGGGTGTGGTTAATTTGCATTTAATATTTTGCTATTAACTAATCAACAGTCACTTTTGGAATACTAATTCGGGGTCAACAATAATTTGCTTGAATACAATACGTTGAGGTATCCATAATAAGTAGAGCAACTTTATACCGATAAATTGTATAAACAAATTAATGTAATATTAATTTTATTTCAGGCTAAAAACTGTGATTAAAGTTAACCACTTGCCACACACGGTATAGTAAAGTGTGATCAGGAACATGATATTCACGACAAACACAGTGTATAGTGAATGAACGTTATGAAAAGCTGGTCCAAGCGCCTTTTATATGGAATCCCCTTACAGTGCTCACCATGTCCTGCAGCACTCGAACTGACCTTAATTGTTGTTGATAGTCTGGCACTCAAATGTATACTCTGACAAACCGAATTGAAGCTATTGATGTTTGCCACCCAACGATCTACAAGTGATGCTGTCCATAAGCTCCTTTTAAATGACACTATCTCCTAAGCTAACGTGTTGGATTTATGTTTAACTTGCAAGTTCTTCAGTGGCTCCTCAATGTAGAAGATATGAAAAGTGATGTGGTCAAATCTAATGATTACGAGTAGGTGATTACGTCAACACTAAGAACAGCTGCTAACTCTTATCAAGTTAAAGTCTCACTGGCCAAGCTAGTCACTGGCTCCGATCATTGTTATGGGTACAAAATCTGTACAGTTTCCGCTGTTATCGGTTTCTCGAAACGATGGCAGTCACTAGACGTACCACATATAACTAAAGGAGAAGTTTCACCTGAAAATTTCAAAAGCACTTGGTCGGCACTGATTTGTTTATATTGTGTTTGTGGCTAGCGTTTTGCATTTTATCAGCTGTTTCAGTGCTATTAGCAGAATAATAAAATCATAAAAAGGCACTGTCGACTCAGGCTAAAGGTTTTGACGATACTAGCGGCGGAGTCCAATCATCAAATACCTATAATCGCAGGGGTGCTGTAGAAGATGACCGACTTTCATGTGACAGTTTTATTGATTGACCTTCGATTTGCTGACTGAATCCAGATTATCATGGAAACTTTTGGTGTTTCCTGTGCTGCACGAAAGCAAAATTGGATAGACGATAAGCGACTCTTTTCGATCATCACCTTTATCTTTAGAGGTGGTATCTTTAGAGGCATTTGGATGCCTGAAATGACTTCAAGCAAAGCATCGAAATCTATAGTATTCGGTTTCCTGAGTTTTTTTCCAAAACAAATATGTATTATTGGCCCTCCCAAAAAAAAAATTGGAAATGAATAGAACCGGTCACCAAGATATTTAGAGCCGTACGAAGCCAAATATCATATCATGCGGAATATCCACCGGTCAATCTTGATTATGGGAAGCTGCCATACAATTTTACCATTTTGAGTTTGGCGCCGCTCATTGACGACAAGTCTTTCATTCGATTTCTAAGATCAAATTCGTAATCTCATGCAATATGCATTCAAGATCATAAGCTGTATATGGCCATCTGGTCATGATATTAGTTTCTGAACAGACTGCTGAGCGCTACGGTATTATTCAAAAGTTTGTATACGGTGCTTTCGATTACGTTCTACGATATCCTAGCAGTTTATGGGGACTTCAAAAATGTCCCAGTTGTTACTTACGGTGTGGTATTTGCAGGCCCGCTCAGCGTCCGCCAACTTGAAATGTATGTGGCGCTCTTTGTATTAATAATTACCTATAGGCTGTACACTTGCGGATTTGGTGGTCGATTTGACAATGGAAGTGTTTGTTCCATGTAACATGAAATACATAAAATGGTGCAACTACTATGGCGTCAATAGCTACAGCAATATACATAATCTGCATCCATTCAAGGATAACAATGCTCATTTCAAGTACAAACACATCCAACAATTACTAAACAGTGATAGAAATTATTAGACTGGAGAACTAAGGACAACGTCATTCACAATCGGTTATGAAGAAATTGCAAAATCCATAAAGGAAGTCTATAACTTACGTGAATGAAGAAGCATCAAATACAACATCACGATAGACATAAACGGTTAAGTGTTCATCCTATATTGGCTCACAATGGCATACATTTCATTTCCATATGCATATCCTAGCATCACTTGCATCACAGACAATTCAAACTTATACCAAGCCATTGTACTTTCCCACAATCAGAGAATTTACTACCCGATCCAACATTTAATGTACGAAGCTCGGTTGGCATAATCTTACTCGTAAATACAGGTACGGTCGTTTATAGCATATTTTCCTTCGGTAATTTCAAAGTTTCTATAACACCTCAGTAGTTGAAGAAAATACATTCGTCGGATATGCATCAAATTGTTTTGTACGTCGATGTCGCGAAAATGTATAGACAGATTTTGCTTGGTACTTCACTGACATAAATT
The DNA here is from genome assembly GCA_951394425.1 of Tipula unca. NCBI lineage: Eukaryota > Metazoa > Arthropoda > Insecta > Diptera > Tipulidae > Tipula > Tipula unca. Next base: position 172,794,386 of record OX596380.1, on the reverse strand, counting down.
ATCAAGACCTTCAAATGTTGAAGAAGCCTTAAAATTGTAGAAGGAAATGTTTACGTTTTTCGCTTCCGGCGAATTTAATTACTTCGAAAATGGTCATCGAACTCTTCAACATTAATATGAACCAAATCAGAGGTCAGATATATATTTTAATTTATAAATCAGGTGTATAGCTATCTACTGCAAAAAACGATTATCCACAGTTAACTGAGGGTTTACTATGCTGGCAACATCTCTTTTGACAAGTAATAAACGCTTTTATAGAGAGTACTAAACTGAAATATTCCCATGGAGTGTGAATCGGACGTCTGAAATATTTTCAAGACAAATTCAATAATAAAAAAATTTAAAAACAACATTGTTTGGTACATGTAATATAATTAATTGGTTATTATGAAAAAAAATAACGCCCTAATTTTTTTTCAACATAATTCAATTTTGATATTTTTACTCCGTACGTCAAATTATAAAAAAAGATGGTTTAAAATTGTTTCATGCCTAAGGGTTGCTCTAATACGAGAGTAAGGGTCATGTGGGCCTGCTCATTGTGGCATTGTGGAAAATGTCGCACAGTAAATATTGTGGTCCAGAGCCAACAATTTATCTACCCTTCAACGGTGGTGAGAACACTATTGAAAAGTTTGCTTTACTGGAACTGGCACAGAAGTGGCGTTTTACTCCTAGCTATCGAATGTTCAAACTTTTATAGTTTGCTAAGGCTACAGTGCGCTTATGGGAGTTAGGATAGATCCTCTAGGTTTGCACCATCCATTGTGGCATTGAGTGCGGAACCTCTGTAGATTCCAACCATTTAATAAAAAAAAATAAAAAAAGTGGTCCGGAAAACATACCGCCACTGCTGCGTAAGCCAATTAGGCATTATTTGAAAGTTTTTTATCGGTAATTGTTGATCTTCCTCCATATACAATACAAACAAGTTAATAAGATAGATAAAAAATTTATATGGAAACAATAGTTCCCGCGAGAAACCAATGAAAAGGCTTTATCAAACCGTAATACATGCGAAAATTTACGGGCATCTCCCTATCGTGTATCAAATCCCTCGATTTCAAAATGAAACAAACACAAGTGCTGAGTTTTTGGTACATTTCATCAAAAAAGTTACTAACGAGAAGAAGATCAGATTTCAGCTTCCCTTCTTTAGTGAACGACGTACAAATCATATTGAATGGATTGCGGTATTCGATATAAAAATAAATTCATCTCCGCGATAATACTGTTTAAAGTATTTGCGGTTTATGATAAATTTTTAGGTTAACCTCGAAACCATGAATATCAATATGAAAGTCACATAATTTTGTGGTGTTGAAATTCAAAACGACACTGCGGAGAATAGTACTAATCGGTATTTTGCTATTAGATTGCGTGACCGCAAAAATTTTAACGATATACATAAATTTTATTTTCGATTACAGTTCGGTCAGCTATTCTCAAACTTATAGGCAAATTATATGGACGAGGAATACTATTAAATTTGGGGGTGGGGATGGTGATTTTTTCACTTGTTTTCTGCCATATACGAAAAATGTGGTTGGCATTTAACACGATTTCGTCTGTGATTGTTCGCCCGGCTGTTTCAATTCAAAACCTGCAAATGAATGAGAAATAAAATTACTTCAAGTACAAAAATGTTTTTGACTTAAGTTTTAGCCATAAAGGATAGTCAGGATTCCGAAACATGGGACTTGGAAATCTGCTACAGAACGACAAAAGCTAAACAATTATTAAGAGAGAATCTCATGGAGTTAAGATAACGAAAGCAAATGGACTCAAATATATATCATTATCTTCTGGCAGTATTGATGGCAGTTACTGGCTGTCATATATCCGTTCATAATTATTGACAATAGAATACTAAACTATCTCTTCGATGTGCCATTTGCAGTAAGAGAATTTGTCCTGCAGTTAAAGGAAGACATGAGAAATACAATGTTTTGAATATTATGCAAAAGATTATGTAAACATATGTAGGGATATCTCTTGTTGTCGGAAAAGGATTATACAAAGGATTGGCGAATATACTCGTATATATAGTTAATTTCTGGCCTCTGGCCGTTTAGTCGCCTCCTACGACAAGCAAAGGATACTGTGGTGGTATTCTTGGGAAACATGTTCGTGCAATTTAGATTTACGAGACATGTGAGTGCCCCCCGACCACAGGGGCCAAGAGATTTAACATTACAGCTGCCAATACTTGGAACGTAGATGAAAAGTACGGAACAAAATTTAAATTTAATCATTGCTGAAAAAGCAAGTAGGAGGACTTACATCAAGCGAAAGAGGTGTGCTTGTGACGATTTGTTGTGCTGTAAGTGCTGGTGGACACTCTATTCCAACTATGTTTATTTTCCCAAGAAAAAGGTTTCAACCACATTTTATTAGAGATGGACCCGTGCGCAGTATTGGTAGAGGAAATGGTACAGGTTGGATGACTGCAACACAATTTTATAAATGGATGGAACCTTTCATTTCTCATGACACACCATCAAATACGAACCCCATTTTATAAACGTTTAACAACCATGAGTCTCATTTAGCTATTAAATCTATTAATCTTGCTAAGACTAAGGAGGTTTATTACTATCTTTCCCACCGCCTTGCTCCCATCGGCTTCAGCTATTAGGTTAGCATACGGTCCGTTCAAAAAATGCATGTCGATTGCTCAAGATGATTGGTTAAGAAAATACCCCAGGAAGTGTGTGACAATATACGAGATTCCTGGTTTGGTGACTCAAGCCTTACCATGGCCTTATTGCCAAAGTCGATTATACTAAAGGCTTCAGAGTTTAATAGAAGAAGAGTTTTTAAAAATCACGTCTAATAAGTACATTATATTTTCTTTAGAATAAATATATTCAAATTGTACTTTAATAATATAGGAATAGTGTTAAGCCAACTCGACGAAGCAGTTAATTTGGATGTTAATCTTCCTGGGCTATCGGTTCCTTCAATCATCACTGTCTTCTCACAACCTTCAAATAAAATAAATTCAATTTTCGAACCAAACTTCGTTCGTCCTTTCCCGAAAGCAGCTTCCAGGAAGGGAAACCGATGCGGATGAAAAAGATGAGGAAAAGTGCAATACTACCTGATACAGCAGAGAAGGAGGAATTGGAGAAAGAGGTTTAAAAAGGAAACATAAACCAGCAAATCCGGCTTGGATAAATGACAAAAATACGCGCAAAGTAATACAGGAAATACACGATTGGTTTTGTTTAGTTTATGATGAGGCTTATTTCCGCATGTAAATCTGGAGAATGTGGGGATCTGGAATTTTATGAACAGCAAGTAAAAAGTGGTTGGTTTTCCGTCGTCCATGCCTTATCAGAATTCCACCGCTAATCACCCCTCTGAAATATGTAAATTGTTTACTAAGTTTTTTGCCTCAGTGTACGAACCACTAGTGACGCCCACTGTCAAGTGTCAAAGCTCTCGCGGGTCCGTTGATTTCAATCATTTTAAATTTACAAGCAAAGAAGTTAAAGCTTTTTGCTCCATCTTGAAGTTGACAAAGGTGCTGGTCACTACAGATTCCCTCGATTTTGGTCAAGAATTGTGAGGAGAGTTTAGCCCTGCCGAGCAAATAGCGCAGTGGTTAAAGCTGCGACTTTTGGATCAGGGGGTACCGGGTTCGAATCCCCACAAAAGCGGGATGTAAGAAAAAGAGATTTTTCATCTCATCCCGATTACGGGGAGGTGGTTAATTAGACACTTACATCTGACCGTTGGAATTTTGAACTCATGGGCCGACCCACTTTCCATGTCACTATACAGGGTGACACATGGAGCTATATGCATTGCGCAGATGGTACACTGTACTTGTGTGAATGAGGGTAAATGAGTTGAATGAATGTGTGTGTGAATATATAGATGTGCGGTATCACAACGGACCAATCGCCGGTCTAAGTGTGCCGTAAAAAGCGACCACTTCAATTAAAAAAAGAAAAATTAGCCCTTCCAAATACTTTTATATTTAATGAAAACTTACGCAAAGGTTTTTTCCTGATCGTTGGAAAATTTCTTCTATTCACCCAAATTTTAAGGCGGGTAGAAGAAACGAGGTGCGTCATTATCGGGGGATCGCCATTCTCTCCGTCATACCAGAGCTCTTTTAATCCATGACATGGTTCATAAAGTTCTGCTCTTCCCTACCACACAATTTATTTCTCCCGCCCAGCATGACTTTTATTCCGGCCAGTCAACAGTTACCAATCTGATTTTGTTTTCCGGTAATTTATTTAACAGTCTAAACTCCAGACAGCAACTCGACGTTGCTTACACAGACTTTGCTAAGGTTTTTGATAATATTGACCACTGAATCCTTATCACCAAGCTGAAGAACTTGAACTGTCAATTCATTCCCGTTGATTGGTTGCGTTTCTACATTTCCGACCGCTGGCAATCCGTAAGTATTTTTGATTTTTCTTCCCAGGTTTTTCGCACGTCGACCAGCATACCTCAAGGCAATCATATTATTGGCCAATTGCTATTTTCATTGTTTATCAATGATATCGTTTACTGTTTTTAGTTTTCGAACTGCCTGCTTTTTGCCGATGATCTTTTGATCTGTTGGTCAATTAACAACCGATTGGACCTGAACGTGAGTAAGTGTAAGACTCTGTCATTTTATCGCATCCGCTCACCTATTTTGCATCAATACCGTTTATACACGGAAGCTATTGACAGAGTTGAGTTCATGTCTGATCTAGCTGTAACGGTTTCGTTCGACGCTACCTTTACTAGACACATTAACGTTATTATCCAAAAGGCATATATTATGTTAGTCTTTATTAAGCGAAATTGTAAAAACTTTTGTGACCCTATTCCTCTAACTGCATTGTATGTCTGCTTTGTTCGGTCTACATTAGAATTCGCATCTACGATACGGTCACCATCGTATCGCAATCACTCCAAGCGAATTGAAAGCATCCTAAAACAATTCGTTTTGTATGCACTCCGATGTCTACCGTCTTAACAAATAACTGACTATATTCTGCCAGTGTGGTCGGGCGGCTCTCACATGTCTCGTAAATCCAAATTGCACGAACATTTTTCTTAAGAATACCACCACAGTATCCTTTGTTTGTCGTAGGAGGCGACTAAACGGTTGAATCGCTGGGCTAACGACCCGAATCCGTAAAATAAATCTACTGTTTATAAAGTCAACAAAAAGAAAAATGGATACTGCCAAAAAAACACCGGACCTCCGCTCAAGTACCCGGATACGAGATTTGGGATCGGCACGTGGAACGTGCAATCACATATAGATCGAGATCAGAGATCTGATGAAGATCCCCGATATTGTACATGGCTCGGTCACGTTCTGCGTGCTGATCCGGACGATGGCTCCACGATGTGGAGAACGACTTGACCTCTTCAGATTGTCTTAGACAGTATGAAGACCATGCTCAGGATCGAAACCGTTGGAGCCAAATAGTTGATTGAGCAAGGAGCCGGTAATGGCCTTTAAAACTGTTATTATTATTATTCTGTCGCCGTACCAGGACCGTTGTAATTTATTAAAACTACAACGATTAGATCAACGACGAGATATAGCATCCGCAATTTTTGAACGTCACACTTTAAATTCTTGCATTGATTATGCTGAACTACTCGAGCGCCTACATTTGTATGCTCCCAAACGTTGTATGTGTCAGCAACAAACTACGTTCTTTTGGAACCAATCGTGAGAGCCTCATGGATTTGCAATTCATTGTTTCGGATTTTTGACGCCCACAGGAATGCTTTATTTAAGTTTGTACTCGTATACACGTATAGTAGAAATTAAGTAGTCGGCAATTTTATATTTTATATTATTTTAAGTTGATTTTTTCCGTGTTACCGTTCGCAACCCTGTCGGCAATACGTATTAATAAATAAATAAATTCAAGTATAAGAAATGGTATTTCAGCGTGGTGTACGCTATTATCGAATAGATTTTAGTAGAAATTAACCGCTATAACACAAAAAAATTAAAATATAATTAATTTACTTTTAATAAATTGAATAAATTTTATTTTATTTAAATTAAAAATAACTTTAAACACAAAAATTATGACGCGTGCCGCTACATGTTTTCGCCATATTCATTTTTTTGACGTTTATACATGAGCAATATTTATTCTCTTGTATATTCTATATCTTGAGTCTTGACCTAATACAACCAAATTATGTTGAGAATTCTACCCCTCCGCTATTGTCTCTTTTGTACATTCGATAAATATTCATGAATGATGTACACTCATTGAATTAATTTTTTATACAATACTTATACACATGCGAAATTGTGAAACTTAGAATTTTACGGGTTTGAATTCTGGTGTAAATCCTACACTTTCTAAATTAAAACTAACGTTTTGGTATTTAAATTTTAAGAAATTTTAATTTTTATTTTGTTCCGCCAACTTTTGCTCGGCTAGCATTTTCTTCGCCCGTTTTCGGGCTATCTTTTCATCAATCCGCTTTTTTTCCGCTACCAGTTGTTCCGGCAGCTTTTCCTCATCCAACAGAACAGGTCCTCGTTTACTCCCACCCCCCTTTCTCCTCTTTTTTAGAAGAAAGTTTGATTCACGCTGCTTCTGAGCTTTGTTATCGAGATACATTTTCTTTATACTTTCATCGTGTGTCTCCCTAATTAATCTATTTAAATCTTTTATATCCCGTTTTAAAGCACGTCTCGACCCGATTACCACTTGTGAATGTGTTGTAGTTGATGGTCGTTCCGATGTTGGGGTTAACAATTGCGCCTCCCCATTTTTGGCAATCTGGTCGCTCATCGTTTAAAATTATGTTGCAAACATATGACACCCAAAACACACTACCCCTAAATATTAAAGCACCGCCGTCCTTGATTAACTGAATGGAAACAGACAGATGAATAAATTTAGGTATAAAATCAACAATTTATTGTGTCCATACATACCGCTACACAATGTTAAATTTATTGCGTTGATGACGTGCTCGAAGCTGATTAACTTTATACCAAAATTCTTATATTTAATTTTTAATCTTAAAATTTTCTTTAAATTGTTATTTAAACCCTTACTCAACCAAAACAAAATTTTTATCTTGTTTGTTATGTACAGTAAAACAATGAATTTAACTACAAAAACTTCGTCCATTCCCCTTCAATGTTGCTATTAAAATACTTTTTTTCTTGAGATAGAGACAGAGAGAGAGAGAGAGAGTATTGCCAAATAAAAGATTATAAAAAAATTTATGGATTGCTGTCATAAATACATACATTAGTACATTCATTCTTGTCTAACCAACATAAAATATTTTTTCTCTTGCTGGCGAAACGGTAGAAAAGTACTCAAACACATTGGCGTCGTCAGTTTAGATCATATTTTTGTGGTGTATTGATACAATTGCAGCAAATTCATAAATGGAGCACAGTTGAAATAATTTTACGATAGTCGAGCATGCGTTCCTAAACAAAAAGAACTAATCCACACATTGGCCAGTATTTTGAACGAGTAGCGATCCACAGACAATATGAGTGACAATTGGAGAACTCTAAAGTATTGATGATGTACAGAGATGTTTCCTAAAAATGCTAACTAACCTTTATACTAAGTTCAGAATCATGATAAAATATTTAAATCAACGTGTAGATATTGGACTAATACAGAACATTGACAACATTCGACTTGCTTCAGAATTCTCGCAAGTCTTCAGCCAAATGTGCGATACAACGCATCGAATTATGCCCAACAGCGAACAGACCATTGAAACAATTTAGCAATCTAAATGCAATAATTTTATCGAGAAAATGGCACATAATTTATCACTTTGAAGTTTTTATAATATGGACAGCATAAAAAAAATTAATAAAAAAAAATTAGGGCGTTTTTTAGATCTATAAATATTTGGTTTCTTAATTTTGTAAATCCAAATTTAAGTAACTTTTTATTTTTTGGAATTTTAATTTGTCAATGCTTGTGATGAATTAAATAAAGAACGTCCTAATTTTTATGTTATGTTTCATTAATTTAATGGCATTTAAGTCAACTAACGGTGATTGGTATAAGACGTTGTTTTGATCCATAAAAGCGATTTATATTGTTTTTCGATTGATCTACATCTTTTGGTTATGTTGAATTGGCAATTTGATCTCACGGTACGCCTTTAAATAACCAATTCAGAAATATCATTTGCTAATGGCTGCGAATGTCAACATATTTATGTTGATCGCCGAGAGCTATGAATCAACGATGAAATCATTACACAGTCCGGTGAAAATTTTTGAAAAGTTGAATAGGCTGCAGGCAGTGATTACGGACGAGGTAGATTACGCCATATAGTCTACGCGGATGTCGACATGTATAATATAACGTAGATTACTTGGCAGTGTTTTTTGTCAACGTCGACAGTTAAAACAATGCCAACAACCGACGATATGTTAGCGATTGAAAGAAGAAATGGTATTTCAGCGTGGTGTACGCTATTATCGAATAGATTTTAGTAGAAATTAACCGCTATAACACAAAAAAATTAAAATATAATTAATTTACTTTTAATAAATTGAATAAATTTTATTTTATTTAAATTAAAAATAACTTTAAACACAAAAATTATGACGCGTGCCGCTACATGTTTTCGCCATATTCATTTTTTTGACGTTTATACATGAGCAATATTTATTCTCTTGTATATTCTATATCTTGAGTCTTGACCTAATACAACCAAATTATGTTGAGAATTCTACCCCTCCGCTATTGTCTCTTTTGTACATTCGATAAATATTCATGAATGATGTACACTCATTGAATTAATTTTTTATACAATACTTATACACATGCGAAATTGTGAAACTTAGAATTTTACGGGTTTGAATTCTGGTGTAAATCCTACACTTTCTAAATTAAAACTAACGTTTTGGTATTTAAATTTTAAGAAATTTTAATTTTTATTTTGTTCCGCCAACTTTTGCTCGGCTAGCATTTTCTTCGCCCGTTTTCGGGCTATCTTTTCATCAATCCGCTTTTTTTCCGCTACCAGTTGTTCCGGCAGCTTTTCCTCATCCAACAGAACAGGTCCTCGTTTACTCCCACCCCCCTTTCTCCTCTTTTTTAGAAGAAAGTTTGATTCACGCTGCTTCTGAGCTTTGTTATCGAGATACATTTTCTTTATACTTTCATCGTGTGTCTCCCTAATTAATCTATTTAAATCTTTTATATCCCGTTTTAAAGCACGTCTCGACCCGATTACCACTTGTGAATGTGTTGTAGTTGATGGTCGTTCCGATGTTGGGGTTAACAATTGCGCCTCCCCATTTTTGGCAATCTGGTCGCTCATCGTTTAAAATTATGTTGCAAACATATGACACCCAAAACACACTACCCCTAAATATTAAAGCACCGCCGTCCTTGATTAACTGAATGGAAACAGACAGATGAATAAATTTAGGTATAAAATCAACAATTTATTGTGTCCATACATACCGCTACACAATGTTAAATTTATTGCGTTGATGACGTGCTCGAAGCTGATTAACTTTATACCAAAATTCTTATATTTAATTTTTAATCTTAAAATTTTCTTTAAATTGTTATTTAAACCCTTACTCAACCAAAACAAAATTTTTATCTTGTTTGTTATGTACAGTAAAACAATGAATTTAACTACAAAAACTTCGTCCATTCCCCTTCAATGTTGCTATTAAAATACTTTTTTTCTTGAGATAGAGACAGAGAGAGAGAGAGAGAGTATTGCCAAATAAAAGATTATAAAAAAATTTATGGATTGCTGTCATAAATACATACATTAGTACATTCATTCTTGTCTAACCAACATAAAATATTTTTTCTCTTGCTGGCGAAACGGTAGAAAAGTACTCAAACACATTGGCGTCGTCAGTTTAGATCATATTTTTGTGGTGTATTGATACAATTGCAGCAAATTCATAAATGGAGCACAGTTGAAATAATTTTACGATAGTCGAGCATGCGTTCCTAAACAAAAAGAACTAATCCACACATTGGCCAGTATTTTGAACGAGTAGCGATCCACAGACAATATGAGTGACAATTGGAGAACTCTAAAGTATTGATGATGTACAGAGATGTTTCCTAAAAATGCTAACTAACCTTTATACTAAGTTCAGAATCATGATAAAATATTTAAATCAACGTGTAGATATTGGACTAATACAGAACATTGACAACATTCGACTTGCTTCAGAATTCTCGCAAGTCTTCAGCCAAATGTGCGATACAACGCATCGAATTATGCCCAACAGCGAACAGACCATTGAAACAATTTAGCAATCTAAATGCAATAATTTTATCGAGAAAATGGCACATAATTTATCACTTTGAAGTTTTTATAATATGGACAGCATAAAAAAAATTAATAAAAAAAAATTAGGGCGTTTTTTAGATCTATAAATATTTGGTTTCTTAATTTTGTAAATCCAAATTTAAGTAACTTTTTATTTTTTGGAATTTTAATTTGTCAATGCTTGTGATGAATTAAATAAAGAACGTCCTAATTTTTATGTTATGTTTCATTAATTTAATGGCATTTAAGTCAACTAACGGTGATTGGTATAAGACGTTGTTTTGATCCATAAAAGCGATTTATATTGTTTTTCGATTGATCTACATCTTTTGGTTATGTTGAATTGGCAATTTGATCTCACGGTACGCCTTTAAATAACCAATTCAGAAATATCATTTGCTAATGGCTGCGAATGTCAACATATTTATGTTGATCGCCGAGAGCTATGAATCAACGATGAAATCATTACACAGTCCGGTGAAAATTTTTGAAAAGTTGAATAGGCTGCAGGCAGTGATTACGGACGAGGTAGATTACGCCATATAGTCTACGCGGATGTCGACATGTATAATATAACGTAGATTACTTGGCAGTGTTTTTTGTCAACGTCGACAGTTAAAACAATGCCAACAACCGACGATATGTTAGCGATTTGAAATTAAATTGGCCAGTTCACGGGTGAATTTTGTAAAACCGTTCATCTAGAAATGATTTTTTCATTTGTTTCTTTTTAACAAATGACGCATGAGTAGTGTCAATCTGCCATTTTTTTTTTATTCAGTATTGTTTGCCATTTCATCATGGAAAGACTGAGGCCGGCAAAGCGTCTACAAATTGTTGAGGTTTATTACAAAAAATCAGCGTTCTGTAAGGAATATGTTTCGTGTGATTAGACCAAGTTACGGTTGACATAATCGGCCTGTGGAGAACACTATATTTAGAATACCACTATCGGAAAGTTTGAATCCCATAGTTTACAGTATTGGAGGATACACTACGAAATTGGCGGTTTGGTGTGGTTCATGGGCCTGTGAAATCATCGGTCCATATTTCTTCAAAAATGATGGCGGCCGAGACGTACCTATGAATAGCGCTCGTTATCGCCCCATAATACTTGCTTCCTGAAATTGACGCTTCCTGAAATTGACATCCACGACATTTGGTTCCAATAAGACGGCGCTACTTGCCATATACCACGCGAAAACAATGCACTTTTTGAGAAATCATGTCGGCGAGCAATTAATTTCACAGTTCGGATCAATGAATTTATAGCTTTTTAGATCGTGAGATACACCTCTACACTTTTTTTATTGTTGCTACGTAAAATCCAAAGTCTATGTAGATAAACCAGTTATTCGTCAGATATCACTCGATATGCTCGAACGCGTCATCAAAAATAGAACTTTATGATAATAAGGTTTCCATACGATTAAATTGTCGAAAATTGTACGATTAAATCACCTCTAGATTTCGTTGTTCCCGTTTGATGTTCCCTGTTTCTGACACAACTACCGATGTGACTTTTGAACCAAAATGGTTCCATTATTCCAATCCGTCGTAATGAAAAATGTGATAAAAACCTGGGTGCACAACTGCAAATTGATGGCCAAATCATACATTTTTGGCAAACTTGAAGTGCCTTTGCTTAGCAGGAGCATTACCTCGGTAAGATCTTTTGGTAAAATCCAATTTTTGACCTAGTTAAATGTTTCAAAGCCAATTTCAAGTACTTTTCATCATCCATTAAAACACATGCACTAAGTCTGGCACATTTTTTAGCGAACAAGTGTTGGTTATCTCAACGATTTGGCTTTTAAATAACTCGGTAGCTCTTATATACTTCCTGAACTCGACTTAGTTTTACCATGGATTGGGGTGTGCTAAATTTTATGGTTCGGCCATAGTTAGAGTTCCCCGGATTAATTTGTGCCCTGTTTCTGTTGTAAGTCATGTGTTTCACGCGCAGATGCTATATCCAGTCATAAGTCAAAAGTTACGAAAGTAAACACGAGGATTAATTGAGATCTTCCGCATTTCATTTAGATATAGAGAGTTATGTTTGCTGACCCGATATATAAGAACCACACTGTATAGGTATAATCACAATAACATACGGAACTATATTCTGAGCTGAATTCTTTGCGACAAAACTTCTTCATCTTGACAAACTTATCGCGAGTACCATAATGTACAAAATGATATCAATTTTGACAATTGGACTAATACCTACGGTGAACGAAATAATCTGTTACAAATGAATCAGAATTAATGGCAATTTATCTCACCTACCAGTCAGAGCGACAATGTTACGTAACAACATTTACGAAATTTCATTTTTCTTAGTTCACACCCACTCTTTCATCACTCACTTCAATAAACATTTTCAAATCAAAAATTGAAGTTTTTGGACCGAAATTCAGGGGGGCAAATATTTCAGTCTGTATTTTAAGAAAACAAAAATGCACATACATAGTTCATGATAATTCACAAAATGTTAAAATTTTATTTAAAAAACTTAATCAGTTGGATCAGACGTTAGCACAATAGTCCTCGATTTAAAACAATTGCGAATTGTTAAAAAGTAAAATAATTCAATTAAACTTAAGACCGAACCGCCCATAAATAATCCGAGCAGTCCTCCAAAATCAGAAATCAAACTTTCGAATGTATAAACCGGAACCCGTTTATCGCCGATAAAACTAAGCTCATTAAATATTATTTCGACGGTTGTTTTATGGCCGATTGATTCATCAACAGCCACATTACCATCATTTTTGTCTGCATCGTCCAAAAAATCGTCCTCCGATTTAAGAATTTCATATTTATAAAGAATTGAATTACATTCAGGCAAACAATTACAATCGACAATACTCGATCGATTTGAATTTGGGATGGGTCGTCCCCACACTTTAAAATGTTCATCCAAATATTTATAAAAATCGGGCATGTCCCAACCGTAATTTTTCCGTGGGAGCACAAAATTTGTTGTGTTCGGATCGCGTGGCGATGCAAATGATACGCCACCCACTATAATCGCCGTGTAATTCGCATAACATTCAAGTCGACAATTAGCTTGATTATAAAATGTGTAGAATTTCAATTTGCGCTCGTCATTGAAATAACAGTTACGTACTTCGGGCTTAAACGATCTCAGATCATTGACCGTTGTTACGATTTTTGGTTTGACAGCAATTGTGTACGCTTTACCATATCCAAGGGAAATGTAATTGTCGTACGTATGAGGATAGGCGGCTGGCGAATGTAAAACCAATTTAAATCCTAAGCGTTTTGGATAGCATAGCGCCGATGTGTCCGATTCATTCACGGTTAAAACAAATTTAAATCCGTTCAATCCAAATCCACCTTTCATCATTGCTTTAAAGGGATACGCTTTAGCTTTACTATAACCATTTTCGGGATCCCATCCGTCACGATCCTTATCGATTTGATGGTATGTAAACTCTGTGTGCAACGAATCATTCCGCAGCACATCACTAATCGTATTGAATGTATAACAAAGTCCATCGTTCGTTATAATTGGCGCAAATAATCGTTCACAATTTTTGAACGATGGATAGTTCAATTTAAGCTCACTCCAACTCCGTATCTGGCATGATTCAAAAACATCTTTAAAACTTGGTGATATCTGTGTACAAAAATCGAAATATTAAATGAGGTTATGTATGTATCGTAAATGCGGTATTATGATTAGTTTACCTCAATCAATGTGTCAATCCACTCACTATGCAATGGGCCCATTTTAACAAACGAAGTTTCATTTTTAAAAATCATCGAGTCTTGTAAAAATCGTTTTGTATGCCTCTCAAATGATTCGCGACACATTAGCGAAACCATTTTATATTTTTTACCATAGTCAGAACCCCAAAAATCCTCTTTACTGCTAAACTGATTCAATTCGGAAAACATTTCGATTATATTGTAGTTTTCAACCTTGAATTTGGTTGCCGGACAAACGGTTACAGCTGGGAATGGAATATCAAAAATATAGGTCGGCTTGTTACCCTCGACTATCATCACCTGATTTTCCATCCATTTATTCGAAATTTTATTCACAAAGTATCCCAAAAATGAAATCGATACGGCGAATATCGTTATCCAAAATATTCGATCGGCGAGTGGCCTATTACGATTGGCTATATATTTTACACCATGGATTGTGGTTTCATGAGGATATTCTGAAAATCTGGCCTCGAACGATTTTGGCCATATTTTTGATGGTAATAATTGTGCCATCCCACATACACACGTTATAAATTTTGTTTTCTTAAGAAACTATTTTCGCACCCAACCAACTTAACAGCACAATAGAACTATGTAGACTAACTATATGTATATAGTTTGTATATGGCATAACAAAATTTTCGATGAAATAATATTGATTTTTACCATGTATATGTTTAGCCTAATGTGCGGTCAGATGACATCAGAATTACAATAAAAATCGATAATTATACTTTACACGCGATTTTCCCGCCATTTATTTAAGGCAAGCATACATAGGTATAAATTTTGAGGTGCGTCTATATTAATCAGTTTTACCAATATATTATGCGAAAAATGGAGCAGACTCCCTATATTGAAATGATATTGCTGGAGGCATATAGGCTAGCTGGAATGAAACTGGGGGTGCAAAAAAAAAAACAATGCAACGACAAACAAGAAAATTTGAGCTAAGCAGTTTGAACCAGTTATTTTCCCAATTTCTATAGATAAATTTCTCACGAGCATAGTGGGGTTTTAGATTTAGTTTGGTGAGAGACATGCGCTACACAAACAGTATTTTTTGTGGGTGGAATGATGTTGAATTGAAATAATTGTATACGCTCATCGTTTTCTTCACATTTTCTTTCATTTTATTCAGCTTAGGTGTTTTTGTATGCGCGCGTACACTCAACTTATTGTTACGTTCTTGCCTTGTCAAATTCAAGGTTCGATCACTGGATTGTGAATAAAACAAACGATGTAAATTCTAGATCACACTAAATTTATTTATTCCGATTATTTACACTCAACACTAATTTAATTATTTCACTTATTTAACTTAATTATTTAACTTCGCAATAATTATTTTCTACACTTTAACAACACTATATTACACTTTAATAACACTTTATTTTACTTTATAAACAGTTTCCTTTTAATTACTATTAGCACTCTCACGGTTAAAACACAATTGATTTACTCCCAAATGTTTGTCGCGTATTTAAACCAAATATTCTAACCATTCTAGAAATCTCCACAATATTCGATTAGTCTAGATAAGTCTAGACACCTCTACTGTTCTACTTTATAACAATTTTACATTAACGATAGTGTCGCTTTTCAAACATAGATGTCGCCACGATCGTAACATTATGTAATGACGCAATATTTTGTCTCCGTTTATGTGGTTAATCTATTGCTCAATTGATGGTGTCGTTTTGAAAAAAAAAACTATTATTACGATTATGGCGATATCTCTATTTGAGTAGAGACACTACCGCAAATTTAAACTTTAATAATTAGATGTGCCTAGACTATTCAGGAATAGTCTAGACACATATTTGGTATAAATTGAAGAAACAATTTTAGGAGTTACTTAGTTGGAGTTTAACCGCGTTGGAGTTAGTAGCAAGTAAAAAATGAAAGACTTAGTTGTGTTTTAACCGTGATAGCGCTAGTAATAAAAATTACATAGTGAAAGTTAAGTGTTTATAAAGTGAAATACAGTATTATTTGAAGTGTAATAAAGTAATTTTTTTAATAAAAGAAATTAGTGTTTTTCCCCTTTGTCTCAAATTTAGGAGCATAGGGCGTCCACTAGGCTGGATCATCTGACTCTGTCATATCTCTCCCTATGTTTTATCAAGTTCTTTCACTTCGGCTAGCATCGTTCTTTTCCAGGTTATAGCTGGTCTTCCCACTTTACGTTTTCCTTGTGGATTCCACTCTAACGACATCCGTGTTATGTCAATCGGATATTTCCTCAATGTGTGCCCGATCCATCTCCATTTACGCTTACTTATTTGGGTTTCAATATTTGTTGGCTTTGTTTGGACGATATGATGAAATCTTCCATTTAATAGCAATTTCCATTTCAACAACGGTGATTTTGTTTCTTGCCATCGGCAACGAATTTTCTGTATATTATACAGTAATGGACTATTTCCTGTATATTGTAAGTAATCCAGGGACTGTTCTTCTATAGCTTCATAAAGTTGTTTGCCTTTCGGTGATGTTAATCTGGAACCCCGAGTGAGTGTGTTTGGCTTTGAAATCACCCCCCGCAAGAAATTTATTACTTAGCTAACTGAAATAATCCATTAACTGCATTTTTTTATAGCATGTTTTAGAAGACAGTACACTGCTGATATGACACAGTTTCCAGACCACTTCTGCAGACAGATGCTCGTTGATTGGATATGTTCCTTCTCATATTTCATAAATTCATAGTGTTTTAATGTGGTTTTTATCAGTACAGCAGTGCCGAATTGAGGTAAGCTCTTGGTTATTATAATTATATACAAATTGAGTACTTGGGTTCATTTTATTACTTTTTTAATTCCTTGATGATTGAAGGTCTAGTTTTTGTTTATATTCACCAGATGAATGAACTGTTATACAGAACAAGTTAATCATAACCTCAAATGGTATTCTTAAAATAAATCGGGTTCTAAACAAGGTCTCACAGGAGAAAATGAGTACACAGTGAAAGAAGTGGAAAACACATGTGGTTAGACCGAAAATCAAACAACGCCTTACCCGAAAAGATTGTTGGATTGATGCGTTAAAATTCATTTCGGATTACGAATTTTATTACGTCTTGGAATGAACTAAAAACTTTCCTAAACAAGGAGCTTGCCACAACTGTTAATTCCATAATCCATAAGAGACTCGCGTCGAGTAAAAGAAAGCAGGGTGTAAATTAACTGATGTATCTGTTTAGCTGTTGGAAATGGCCAATGTCGCTAAAATCGTAAATGCAGCTGATCGATGGCATCAATGAAAATTGCGGGAATCCAAACAACAAAGAAGTCGAAATAAATCAAGGCCTACACTGGAACGTACAATGACAGATGTTTTACGTGGCCATACAAGAAAAGAATGCGAAAACAAGGAGAGAGGCCCACAGTAAATTCAGAAAAGAAGATACACATGCTGATATCTCTTACCACAATTGGAAAAAGCGTGGTGTATAAAAAACAAGACGTCCAACTAAATTCTACGGTATCGGTTCAAAGGAAAGTTTGGGTTATGTTGTGTGTAATATAATTATGGATGGCGAAAGTTTTCATACTCATTATCATGTTTACCCTGACAATTTATTACCCTGTGAATTGATAATAGGGTATGAGCTGCTCAATCACACAATTATCGGGCAATATCAATCAAAAAGTTTGCACCAGAAGTCGCAGCCGACGTTGTGGTTTTGAACCACGGTAAGAATAAACAATGTGCGAATGATGTTATATAAAATTATGATCCAAAGAAATGTTCGCCAAGTCATGCAATTAAGATGTGAATTGTCCTAATGGACGAAACGCCTATCTATCTAAAGCCGTACGTAAGCTTGCGCTAGAGGAATGAAAATGTGCGCAAACAAATAGGACGAATGGATGCGTGAAGAAATCGTGCAGCAAAGCTTTTCACAATATGCGAGTCCAGTTACCCTGGCTGACAAAAAGGATAGTTCAGAAAGGTTTTGCGTCGATTATCACCCAATAAATAAAGGTATTATGGAGGATTGATATCCGCAATGTTGTACTTCTGCACGATCGACCTAAAGAATGGGGTTTTCCACGTTACTAAGGAAAAACAACCAATGAAATATTTCTAGTTCGTCACGGCAATTGGACAGTACGAGGTGGCCCGCAGTGATTGTACATTTTTTCAATCACATTTTAAAACAGTTGTGCGCCGATGGGGTTGTATGTGTGTTTATGGATGACCTTATTATACACGTAGGATTCAAGGAGGAAGTGTTGCTGAAACGAACAATCTACAAATTAAGTAGTCACATGAGTAGAGTATACTTGGGATGAGGTGGAGGATAGCCGAGTTAAACCATCGACCACAAAGCTTAAAGCGCTGTCGAAAAAAGATTACAATTATGTATGATAGTCGGCTACTAATAATTCGCGTGGCTGTACTCTATACTATATAAGACCACATCATCTAATGAGTGTTTTCAAAGCACTATCATTGTCGCGCCACATTTACGTCAGAAGAGTTTCGTATTTGTACTGTGAGGAAGAGTGAATAACTCATCTTGTCATAATAACTGGCGTATATAAAAAAGAAGGGAGGTTCAATAACATCAACATTCCCGCTATAGCCAAGCTCACATACCAGAAACCGGATGATTGGTAGAACCGCTATCGTAGGAAAATAAGGAGTCCTGAAAACATGCAAGGGAAAGATGAAACGTTGGAAATTGAAGTGATTCAAATGTATAAGGAGAAGCGGAATCAGACGAGTCAGGCACCACAGCCGGAGATCAAACACACTCAAGAAGAAAACTGCCCGCCTTGCCACATATGTTTAAATTGAATAATTTTCCAAATGTGATACAATGTTGATAAATAAGCAATTGAAGATTGTTTGTTGAATTACTGTTGGCTAAGTATAATAATCGGGTTAATTTTTATGTATACATTATTTTTACTAGCTGTTGATTTGGATATACGATTATCAGTCTTATCACAGTTTTAGTGTTTGTGATAATTTAAATACATAACTATAAATTTAACAATATTGCGTATTCGCATGAAATGTTGTTATTTTATTAATATTTGTACTCTGGAGGATAATAGTTTTGTCGAATTTTGTCCGACAATTAATTTATATCGTCATCATGCTGTATGCTTAACACGTAAATAATAATATAAATAGTCGGTTAACTATGTTTTGTTTATTTAGTTATTATCTAGACTACGTTGAGAAAGGATCGTTAATAAAAAATCCTTTACGCACGCACTCATAAAAGTATCAATTTTTGTGTATAAAGTGTATAATACCGCAGTGTACTCGTAAAATGCCGCAATTTAAACGCAACTTATTTCCAAAATCGCTCGATGAAAATCTGTCGGATTATCCACAAGAGACCACACTCCATGGTGTTAAATATTTGGCCAATCGGTCTCGGCCGCTAGCCGATCGTATATTCTGGATTATAATTTTTTCCCTCTCGATTTCATGTCTTAGCTACTTTATTTATAAAATTGCTCGAACATGGATCGAAAATCCGGTTATGATAACCGATCGAAATTTACCAACCAAAGTTTATGAAATTCCATTTCCCGCCGTCACAATTTGTCCACAAATCAAAATAAAATTGGATAAATTTGATTTTTCGAATTTGGAAGATGACATCAAACAATTTGACAACTATTCGGATTTTACGAGTAACGATTTTGGGAAAAAATTTATAATGGCCTCGCAAATATGTCGTCGAGAGTTTCGGAAACATATACAGCCGAAAATACAAGATTCAAAAGCGTTTGAGGATGCATCCGGTCTCGGAATTTTGCCAGATGACTGGATAAATACATTACATGATGTAAGAGTTAAGTGAAATATTTGTATATACACGTTAATAATTGTCTCCCAATATTATTTTAGATGTCGCCCAAGCTTGACGAAGTTTTTGACTCATGCGAAATGTCGAGTTGGAATACCGATGAAAATTTTACGCAACGTTCACCGAAGAAAAATTGTGAACGATTATTTTCAACGATTGTTACGAACGAAGGAATTTGTTTTACGTTCAATGCAATACAGGATATTTTACGAATGGATTCATTGCAGACGAATTTCCAGTACCATAATATTACCCGAAGTCGTGACGGATGGGATCCCGAAAATGGTTACACCAATGCTAATGCGTATCCATATAAAGGAATTGTAAAAGGTTCCCCAAATCGTGCACTTGGTTTAAAATTTGTGGTGAACGCGAATTTATCGGATACATCACCATTTTGTTTTCCATCGAATGTTGGCTACAAACTCGTATTACATTCACCGTCCGCCTATCCACAAACGTACGATAATTTTATTATACTTGCCTATGGTAGAGAGTATAAAATAGCCGCGAAGCCAGAAACTATAGAGACCAACGACGATTTGAGATCATTTACGCCCGACGAACGAAATTGCTTTTTCAATGATGAACGCAAATTGCAATTCTACACGTATTACAATGAAGAGAATTGCGAACTCGAGTGTTATGCAAACTATTCTGCGCGCATCCATAACGGTGTACCATTTTCATCACCGCGCGATTCAAACACAACTAATTGTATTCTGCCGCATAAAAATTTTGGTTGGGATTTACCCGAATATGTCGCACTGTTTCACGAGCATTCTCATTTATATGGGTTACCTGGAGATATGGACGATGTGGCGGGTTATGTAAATTGTAATTGTTTGCCTGAATGTAATGCCATTCTTTATGGCAATACAATTTTAAAATCAAACGACGATTTTTCAATAGAGATGACTGATGAGAAGTCGGTCGATAAGAATGCGAATATCATTCAAACAACTATCGAAGTAATTTTCAATGAACCAAGTTTTATTGGGCAGAAACGCGTACGCATGTATACATTCGAAACGATGATATCCGATTTTGGCGGTTTGTTGGGACTATTTATGGGTGGCTCAGTGCTGAGTTTGTTTGAGTTAATATACTTTTTAACAATTCGCAATTGTTTTAAGCCCAAAGAGGATTTAGGGGATCTATACGCCCAAACTAATTAATAACCGGTTAGTATAATGTGTTCAATTTTTGTATTAGTTATTGGTAAAATAAAAAATATTAAATGCTTGCCCATTCAATGCTGTGATTGAAATTGAAAAATGATCAAAGGTTTATTCTTGAGTTGGAAAATATTTAGAAAAAAAAAAAAATATGTAAATTGCTTTTACTTCGACACTTTCGCCGAAACGAAACGCATTGGAAGATTTTGCGATATTTTTTGCGACCCGACGAACAATATCGCGTGATGTTTAGGTAGCTGATAATTATTAGGATGGATCTGACCCACGGACCCCATATATATATATTGAAGTTCTTGTGGAATTGTTCCCCTGGAGCTTCTTTAATGTTGGATACCGTAAAGAATTCCAATGGTTTGGTTGTGTTTTCATGTCGTAGTACGGGATGTATCTATATCCTTCTGTGAATTTCTTAATGAATTGATTTTGAAAAAGGCACTTTCGTCCTATTTTCAACTTTATATAGAACGAATTTTGAATACCACGGTTTGTATCTGGCGTATTGAACCTGACTTTATGAAAAGGTTTGACAACTTTTTGTTTGTAAAGGCATTCTATGTGACCATATATCTCATTTTACATGTGCTGGCATTAAATCTGGAACTTTGACAACTTTTAAGAATGCCATTGCCAATGCTAACGGTTTTTCATGGTTCTGCCCAAATTGTGATATAAACGTGTGTGATCTGTTGCATAAAATTGAGATGCTGTCGAATAAAGTTAACCAACTAGATTTTGTTTTAAAGCTCCAATTTAACAACAGCCCACAAAATGTTGATGAAATGACAATCACAAACCATGACAAAGTAATCTCAAGTCATATTAAAGAAGGTTCAGTAACCCGTTCTCATGGTAAATTATCTATACCTTTGTGGTTAATAACAATCGTATTGAAGTTATAAAAGTGTTAGAACCTCAAGTTGTCACAAATGACATCAACTCAATATTCAACATCACCAGTGTGGCTTCGTCAACCTTCAACTCGGAAATCTCATCTTTACCTGGTTCTAATAATATTAATTTAATCAGTTTTGTTAAACTTTTAGACGGTGGATGTTTATTAGTAGGATACATTCATCTGTTACTGATGAATAGTTGAAAGGCGTTATAAATTGCCTTTTTCAACTTGAGAATGTTAATGCAATTAGAATGGTTCCAAAGGCTAGAAATGGTGACCAGTATATGAATATGTAATTTATCGTGTTACTGTTGATGACGAAATATATTCCACCCTTATCAATTCTAAACTTTGGCCGCCCGATATATTTATGAAGAGTTCGAATTTACTCGGAAAAATAAATATTTTCGGTGTACGGAACCAATTAGGCAATCCACGTGATTTCCAGTAAAGAACCAAAAAAATACCGGCACTTTAATTCACGCCCATATACTGTGGAAAAATCGTCATCTTTAATGCAATCGGTATATGTGACGTCGATTAATATATTTTTCATGCATCAAAGAATATAAAAAGGCCCTTAGCCTAAAGCGCAATAGTAAAACTAAACATGTTGGAACTCAGACCGATGAGAAAATTATTTCAACTCAAAGTACAAGCAAATCATTCCTTACATCATTAAAATCCAGTTTACTACCAAAAAAGAGTACCACAACTGTTTATCATGAGGATTTGGCAAACGGATATGATTTCAATAAACGGATTTCACCTAAATCAATTGATTATGCCGAAACCTCAGATTTCCACTTTATTTAATGGCAAACACTTAGTTAAATTTTGTGAGTCCACAAACTCTTTCTTGTCATCACATATAGATATATTTTCTGCTCTGCTGGTACTGAAGCTATGCTCGATCTCACTGACATAGACTACCGTTATCAGTGTCCAGGGTGTTCCTGGCTGCGGATAATCTACGTGGATCGTAAACAAACATAAACTATAGGCTGTGATGTAGTCTTACGCGCGACTAAGGAAGGTGTTGCTGATCAAATCTAAAGTTTCCGCTCGTTGTATTTAGGAGAGGACAAATTTCATCAAAATCCTACATAACTACAATACGATTACTTCAACCATAATTAATGCTGCCCGACAATATGACACGGTGTTTATTGATGAATACATGATGATACATGTTGGTTTTATTGAATTAGTGGCCACGGTTAGTAATTGTACTAAAATATTATATCTTCTTTGGGATCGAAATCGGATTCCTTTCATTGACAGATTGCATCATGCCAATATGCAATGTTATAATGCCAACAAATGTATTAAAAATTTGGACCAGCTAAATGTTACTTAAAAATGTCCTATGCTGATGTTACGTTTGCACTAAAATAATTTTTTCTTGATATCTGCACTAAAAACCCTGTTGAGCCGTCAATGGAATTCTGGTTATTACCACCAGATTTAACTTCACCATACCGATCAATTTGTTAAATTATTTTATTGGTTTTATAATCAACAATTTTATCCAATAAAATTCACAGTTTGTTTATTACAATTTGGTTTAATTATTATTTAATTTGGTTCACAATTATTATTTAATTTGATTTACAATTATTATTCAAATTAATTTACAATTATTTTTTTATTTTCACCACCACAATACACTAAAAATTCGCAAATTTTTTATAGACGCGTTGTCTTCTTGTTAAAGTTTGGAGACGAAGTGTTGTGTAAAAAGTGACGTCGCCTTCGTGTCCAAAATACATGTCGTATTTTGGAGCGGGAACAGATGCGCCGGCGGCGGTCAACATTGCACTTGTGTTTTAAGTGCAATGGATTTGCATCACCGAACTTTGTTAGTTCGTGGTGATGTTGGTTAGATGGCGACATGCTTTACTATAATTGTTTTATAGTAGTGGTTCGGCTATTGGATATGTGATAGTTGGATAGATGGGGTTAGTGAACGCTCAATTCAAATAAGTTGATTTATATTTGAGTTTCACTAATTGTTTTGTTGTGGCAGTATCGAATATCGATGAGTCGAATATTCGAGCTGCTACAAATCTTTATTCGTTGACTGAATGATTGGTTTTAATCTTAATCAAATCAACACGGTTGTCAGTAATTTGGAAAGGTTCCTGGATCTTGTCTTCACTGACATGCTGACAGATACCAAGGGTTTTGGTATACCTTGTTTGTTTCTCTGTTTTGAAGCTCATATACAGATTCATACTTCGAGAACCTGTAATAATAACAGTTAGAATTGTTTTGACTTGATCGACATGGATTAGTTCGTTCGGTAGTTTGGAAGCCTCCGTGATTTGCTGTTGCATCGGTATTCGATTTCAATCATATTTCATTCTACTACATTTGTCGCATTAGTTAACATATTCGAATATCATTTCTCTAATATTTGATGGTGGTGTAAGTTGTATTGTGGGTTGATTGCATTCTTTGTAGATTTTAATTATTTCTTTAACTTCTTTCTGGTGTTGTCAGAAATAATATTATTTATTTTTACAGACACAATGATCAGTTTAAAGGCGATAAGTATATCAGGCTACGACGACTGGACACTGTACATAAGCCACACGAGTAATCCTCTCTTTATATATTTGAGGGGTCGGTGGACCGAGTAAGTTTTGGATTTTGTACCGTAAAAGTATAGGGTCGCAAATGTTTACAGGCCCACACTATACTGTCAATATTCTTTGTTAGTAGCGTCGTAGCGAGTTCCCGCTTCGTTCAGCGTCCTGCTCACATATGCGATACGTTTATCCGCATATTGTATGACTCTATTAGTCTTTTTATGTTTATTTTTTTTTTGTGTCAATTTTATTTGTGTCTGGTTGTATCCCTCCCTCGTTCGTTACTATATGCCCAAAAAATTTCATTCGGTTCTATAGGAAATTACATTTGTCGCGCTGTATTCGCATATTTGCGGCTTGGGAATTTTATCCTTTATGTTTTATATATGATCTTGATTTGTTTTATTATAGACCATAATGTCGTCCCTATATGACACAAACAGAACGTTCGGGTTGATTAATCGAAGGAAAGTAGATGGTGCAATTTTTAGACCAAATGGCATTCATTTAATTTCATAATGGTTTCCCAATACGAAAAATGCCGTTTTTGGTATGTAAACTATTAATTTTCACATGGTGAAATTTTAGGTCTATATAATCGAAAAATATTTACAGCCGTTTCATTTTAGGGTCGCTGTAATTTTAGCATCGCTATATACTGAAACTCGTGAGATATCGCCTTATTGCAGGCCAGTTTTGGTCGCCTCAAACAACAAGTGTGGCAACTATGAAGAAAAATCCAGTAAAACACATTTACGACCAGAACGAGAAATTAGTAAAGTATATAGCGACTATTAAAGCCAGATCTGCATTCCACCATTCATCCGATAATATGAAGCCAACATTTTGTTAAAAATTCTACGAGATATTCACCAAAATAGGAATGCTGGCCCATCACTACTTTTGTTTATAGCACGACTATGGAAAGTTCTGAATACCGATAATGGTGTAAAGCTAACGCCAAAGAAATTGTTATTATAAGCATCAAAATTAACCAACAGTGTCCACAATAACGAATTAGGAACCTGCCAAGGTCTTGGGTTAAGAAATTATTGGACTGTTAGCTGAAGTAGAAAGCTATCTAACTCTATCCCAATTTTTACTCGGACACACAAAAATAATATTTTCAAAACCTACATATCCAACCTGAAGATCTCACACACATTACCAAATGACAAATTACCAATATTTCTGGAAGAAATGGTACATAAAATTAAAAATGAACCAGTAAAGATATCCAACATTATCACAGTCACTTCCAAGCAAGCGATAATAATTCGCAAGACTAGAAGTGACTTTCACTGACCTTATTGCTGACAATGTACATATATATATCATCATTGCCTTGTGTCTTTGAATCACGGAGAGAGAATATTTCTTTGCTGAAAATGAATAAACTTAAGTTGATGTGATGATACAATTTTATTTAGTCATATAAGTGTGATGTTTACATCTATCTAAAATATTCAAGCAACTGCGAGATAAAACATAATTATTATTGTGTTCGACGTCGCAGTTTACTACAATTACGAATCGTCATGAAATAGCACAACTCAAATAAACTGACAATCGACCCGCCCATAAATAAGCCGAGCAGTCCACCAAAATCCGAAACCAATGCTACAAATGTATACACCTCGATACGGGTTTTACCAATAAACGTGGGCTCATCAAATTCCAAATGTATAACAGTTTCAGACACATTCGAACTGCTTGCCTCCAGATCACCATCGATTTGACTAATTTCATATTCGTATTCGAATTGATTGCACTCGGGCAAGCAATCACATTTCGTGGCCGATCTAAATCGACTAGCATCTTTGCTAATATTGAATATTTCATTATACATGTACAATGAATAAAAATTGTTTGGATAATCCCAGCCGTAATCTTTGAAATGCAGTACAGCATTTGTTATGTTTGAATCACGTGGTGATGAAAATGGTGCACCTTTTGAAACTTTTAGTGAAAAATTAGCGTAACACTGGAGTCGACAATTTTGTTCGGTATAAAATTTGTAGTATTTTAATTGGTGCTCATCATTAAAATAACACTGGCGGTTCTCGGGTTTAAAAGACCTCAAGGTGTTAGTTGTTGTTATAATTTTTGGTTTGAGCGATATTTTATACTCTCTACCATATTGAATTGGTATAAATGTATTGTAAGTGCTTGGATATGTTGATGGTGAATTTAAAATTAGTTTATATCCCAAATTCTTCGGTTGGCATAAATTTAAGCGTTGCGATAAATCTGCGGTTAATTTAACATATAATCCGTGGGTTCTAGAAAAGCTACCTTTTACCATTGCCTTTATCGGAAATGCGTTGTGTTTCTTGTATCCTGTTTCCGGATGCCATCCATCACTTTCTTGCATTATATCGTGATATGTAAATTCTTTATGCAAATTTTCCGCTCGTAACACATCACCAATTGTGTTAAAGGTGAAACAAATTCCTTCGTTTGTTATAATTGGCGAGAACAATTTTTGGCAATTTTCGTAATTTGGTACCATAAGCGAGAATTCATCATCATTTATGGTTGATAACGCGCAAGTGTGCAACACGTCTCTGTCAAGTGGTGAAATCTACATAAAATCACACCATACATTAGAAATGGATACAATTTTGATAATATTTTTTTTAGATTACCTTCTTAAGTGTATAGATCCAATTTTCGTGCATATTTCTTTCATTGTTTAAGCTGTATGTTAAATTTGGGCTCGATTTCCAAAAAATAGGTTGTGCATAGTCGTTCAACGAGTACGAACAAATTTGAGTAGCCATTACGTACATTCGGCCAAACTCAGTCTTTTCAAAATCCATTTTATCTGATAGTTCGTCGAGCACTTTAGATAATTTTTCGATATCGAATCGATCACGGACTAGTTTGATCGTCGGACATATAGTGACAGATGGAAATGGAATTTCAAAAATTTGTGTTGGTTTATTATTATCAATGATTGTAACTGGATATTCCAACCATTTGCCGGCAATTATTACCACACAATAAACCAGACAACTTGTCGACACAATAAAAACTAGTATCCAAAATATACGTTCAGACATCGACGTTTTACCGTCCGCCAAATATTTTAATCCATGCAATGTTGTTTCGTTCGGATAATCCAGCACATTTTGTCCCAACGATTTTGGCAAACCCGATTTTCGTCTGCCATCGCTTAGTTCACTTTGTTCCATTTCTGAGGCCTCCTTACTGTATGAGATAATAACACAAACTGACTTTAGAAATTATATATGTTAATCCGACTTTTGCCATTTAATCAAGTGTTTGCGGTTTTGAGATAAAATTTAATATTAATCCGTTCATATTAAAACAAAGTTCAAACAAACTTTGATAGTGACATAATCGCATACATTTCCACTTTGATTTGACGCGACACAATGGATTTTATAAACCAAAGTTGGGCGTTTACATCAAAATCCTGGATTTAAGCCATTTCGATACATTTATTTATTTTTCATGCCTCTAATAGATCATAGGAGCATGCAAATAGGAACAAGAGTTTTAAATATCATTACTTCCTGCTTGCAAATTTTCTAGACAAACTTTGATTTTAATTTAAATTGGTTAAACGATTTGTAAATTGTTTTAAAATAATATTTTGCTTCATTATTAACGTATACAAAATAGAAAATTGGCTTAAACTCATCAGTTTTTGCTCAATCATTGAGTTGCATGCTCGAAATAGAGTTATGTGAGAAACGCGGTAGTATTTATTTATTTTTCAAGCTTGTAATAGATTACAGGAGCATGCAAATAGGAACAAGAGTTTTAAATATCATTACTTCCTGCTTGCAAATTTTCTAGACAAACTTTGATTTTAATTTAAATTGGTTAAAAAATTATTATTATTTATTGACACAAACTTTGTATGTTCCTTTTAGACAAGGTCCGATTTATTGATTCAGGATAAGGATGAGGTAAACTGCACCATTTATTAGTGATCTAATAAAGCGTAAGACCTCACGAAATTAGAAAACTATGATTTTTGTTTGTGACGATATGACGCCATTGAACGGGAACCAGCAGCTCATGAATCTTAGACCCTCAATTTCCCATGGATGTCTTTAGTTGGTTGAATGACAATTAGATCTTATTCTCGGAATTCCATAACAAACCCAATGTTGTGATTGATTGTATCGACTCATTCAGTTTTCAGGACTTGCTGGACTTTTTGGACATCTGAGTGTATGGTTCGATCATACGAGACAGTTACCCCATATCCTAAATGTTTGAACAATCAAAACCACATAATTAAAAGTGCCTTACTCCCACGACGATTGAGCACTCATGTCGAACACGATACTTATATCTTTGTCGGTGTATTGGTCGGTTTGGGAAGTGTATGGTGAGGAAAGGAGCACATACGAATCGTCTGACGATCATGTATTCGTAACATCCTCATATACTATTGATGTTTATATGGTTGACTCATTCGTCATGTTCTGTATCTGAATGAAAGTTTCGTATTCTTTATTCAGCTACTTAAGCGCCTTTTTGCGAAACTCAAAACGATTCTGTCGACAGCGTAATCGTATTCTGTATTATTCCGGTACTTGGTTTTGTTGGAATAGTATTCAAATAGCATTTCTATCGAATGGCAAAACGTGAGTCAAGTTAATCGACTGAATTCCCGGAATATTTTGACAATTTTGGCCATAATTCCAAAGTCTTACATATATTGAAGGAATAATTCATTCATCGAGTTCCTTTGTAATTGCGTCGCATATCCTTTACTAATATACGATCACTGTAGGCAAAACCACTGTTGTGAAAATCGCTGCACATAGAACCGATCTATACGCATTAACCTCGTAAAGCTGCTTTGTCATTTTTACAAGTGTCAGTGACAAATGGATACTAATTTTTTGCACCGTGCGAAAATTTATAAGACGTTTTCGGTCATGAGGTTGGTTGCTCAGAAACTTGAATGTTTTACCAAAAGTTGTAAAGTTTTAAGGCTCTATTGCAAACCCCCAGCTGATTCCAAGCAGTCAGTACGTGTCCCGCTTTTCAAGCCGTTGGTTCCCGCAATTTGTTGAAAATCGTGCGTAAGACAAACAAATGTTTTTATTTACTCTAACAAAAATTTGAAAACGAAATTCTAACATGACATTCCAACAAAATGAAGTTGGTTACATAATAACTATAAACCATAGAGATTCAAATCGCTCAGTCCGAACAGTCTTTTTGTTCGATTGTTATTGGTCCTGCTACACATTATATTTAGCCTTTGTTATTCGATATAACACAACAAAATCTGTAAATTTTCTCGGTATGCGATGTAGTAATGAATTTATCTTTGAGGCAAATTTTTGCGGTCAAACTTGCAACCAAATTTTTATCAGCACATGAAAGTCAAATTTTTGCCTATCAATATATTTTCAGATTAAATTAATTTTTTAATATTGTGGCATTGAAAATGTATTCTGTTTGTCAGCGTTATCCATCTTCTATGTGACTGTGGACCAAATATTAGAACTAGACAAAGACGTGAAAAGTGTAATGTTTGACAAGGCACGATATTGCTTTATCATTTTATGTATAGTTTATGTCGCGGCACATATATGAAATAGTTTCGCACACATTACTGTGCCTAGTGGTGTTGCTTGCAAAATAGAATATAACAGAAATTAAAACCGAAACCAAAAAAACATTCAATCGTTTATTGGTAATCTGTGAATAAACAGCAGCAGCACCTTTTTTCACGCGAATTTGGCAAAATGAAAAAGTTAGTTATTTAAATAATTATCCAATTATTCAAATTTTAATTAATTATCTACAATATTTCAGTGAAAATCATAAACATTCTAATGTCGTCGAATATTCAGAGCACACAACATTCCATGGTTTGA
Organism: Tipula unca; assembly: GCA_951394425.1. Lineage (NCBI taxonomy): Eukaryota > Metazoa > Arthropoda > Insecta > Diptera > Tipulidae > Tipula > Tipula unca. The sequence goes on along the minus strand of OX596380.1, from coordinate 172,763,940 downwards.
AATATGTATTTCGGCCCAACCAAACCATAACCGAACGGATATTTTGGATAATTGTACTGGCCAATTTATTTATGGGTCTCGGCTATTTTGTGTACACATGTATCAGTCGATTTTTGTTAATTTCGAACATAATAACGGAAAATACACAATCCACGCATATATTCGAAATACCATTTCCCGCGGTGACTATTTGTCCCGCAAACAAAATACAACACTTTAATTTGACCGATGGGATATTTGAAGAATTTTCAAAATATTTACGAAACAATTCCGAGAATGAATTCTGGCACTCGAAATTTGGATCGAAATTTATTATGGCAACGCAAATATGTCATAAATCACTAGGTTCAACTTTCGTCAGAATAAACAAATTTTTACAAAAACTATATTCTGTAAATTTAACATACCCGACCGAAATAACTGACGAAATGATTCGCGTATTGGATGAGGTAATAAAATAACGATATAGTTTTATGTAAAATTTAATTCGAGTATTTTTTATAGATGGCACCAGGATTGACGGAAACAATGAGAGAATGTCAATTAGCAAATTGGCATGACCGCGAAATAGCCGAAAAGTCACATGAAAATGTAAATAAATTATTTTCGACAATTTTAACTAACGATGGCTTATGCTTTACATTTAATATCGTGTCGGATGTGTTGCGATCCGAATCAACGAAAAGTTCCTTATTTTACGATCATACGATATTTAATCGAGACGGCTGGCATCCTGATCAGGGATATTTTAAACACGTCGCATATCCATTCAAAGCAATTGTTCGTGGAAACGATCATTCAAATGGTCTTCAAGTTTTATTATTCGCTAATTTATCTGGACGCACCGATCATTGCTTACCACGTGATTTGGGCTATAAATTACTATTACACTCACCATCCGCATATCCGAACACCTACGAAAAATTCATTACGCTCGATTATGGCAAAGAATATACGATCGCTGTTAGACCCGAAACAATTTCAACCGTCAGCTCATTTCGATCATACCATCCGAAAATCAGACAGTGCTATTTTAACGATGAGCGTCCTTTAAAATATTACACATTTTACAATTTGAATAATTGTAAGCTCGAGTGTTATGCCAACTATTCACTTAGCATGTTTGGTGGTGTTCCATTTTCTGCGCCACGTGATGAAAACACATCAGCGCGTATGCTAAAATCACATAATTATGGTTGGCATTTGCCAAACTATTTTGGTTCGGCTCATGAGTACCAAAAAACTTATAAAAATACGATCAATTTAAATGAGAGTGATAAATGGAACACGGACTGTAATTGTTTACCGGAATGTAATTCAATTCATTATGATTATGAAATTGTTGACGTGAATGTGGAGAGAGATTTCGGTCCTGAGGTGGTACAATCGTACGTAAAGTATACCACGTTCGAAATAATTTTTGAACAACCAATTTTCGTGGGCAAGCAGCGCGTACAGGAATACTCGTTTGATGCTTTAGTATCGGATTTTGGTGGATTGTTGGGATTATTTATGGGCGGATCGTTTATAAGTGTTTTTGAATTATTTTACTTCCTGGTGATTCGAAAATTGTGTGGCCCGAAATAAACGAAGTTTGAAAAAAACCAAACTGTGTTTTAATAATAGATTAGTCTGTTGATATTAATTTACAAGGCGTGGATAAAACCTTCGCAAATGATGATGTATATATCGTTAAACTCTCAAGTAATCGTCAAACCTTTATTCGCGCATATGGATTGTAAGTGGTTTTTGTGTCTACGAGAAATTTAATGTTTTGCGTGACAATGCCATTATGTCGAACGTTACCAGACACCAAAGCACAGATTTTTAGTGCACAATACAACAAGAAAAAATATTTCAAAATATTTAACTAGCACGGCATAGTTCAAGGCTCATTATAGCAATAACAAAATAGTTTGTATTGGAGCTACCTTTGTTTTCGATGAAAGTCCGTGTAACATTGATACTGCCATCTGGAATCCTGGTGTAAATAACCGTGATGTGAAGTAACCCATCTAGGTGTCATAATTTCTTTTAATGAAGGTATAGAGTGACGGTGGGCTGACGACCCGCATCCGTAAAAAAATCAACTGTTTATAAAATCAACAAAAAGAAAAATGGATACCGCCAAAACAACACCGGACCCCCGCTCAAGTACCCGGATACGAGATTTAGGATCGGCACGTGGAACGTGCAATCACTTAGAAAACCAGGAGCGTTGGAGGGTCTAATCACGTGCATGAAAGAGTATCGGCTGGAACTCGTTGCTCTTCAAGAAACTCAAAGTGGAGACCATGTGTCCCAGGGCTATACGTTGTTCTACAGTGGACATGACCTCGGAAATCTTGGAGCTGGATTTCTTCTTGGGCCGCAGGTAAAGAAGGCTGTTTTGGATTTTCAAGCAGTCAATAACCGATTGTGTATGCTTCGCCTGCGCATGAAGTTAGCCAACCTGTCGATAATTTGTGTACATGCGCCCACAGAAGTCAGCCAGCCCCAAGATAAAGACTCATTTTACAATGACTTGGACGATCTGATGGGATCTATACCCGAACACGATGTTAGAATGGTAATTGGGGACTTTAATGCTAGAGCTGGCAGAAATCAGGCCGACTTGTGTGAGAACATAGGTCCGTACTCCCGACACGAAACTGCGACCGATAATGGTGAGAGAATGATGTACTTTGCAATTGCTCATGATCTTAGAGTAGCAAGCACATTCTTCCCTCACAAACAGATACACCTAGAGACATGGACACATCCTCGCAAAACATCCCGGAGCCAAATTGACCACGTGTTAATTTCAAAAGGGCGAGCTCGGGTTGTGCAGGATGTGAGAACTTATCGGTCAGCAACCAAATACGTAGGCAGCGATCATTATTTGGTCGCTGCAAAGCTACGGTGGAAGTTTTCGTACAGGTCGGGGAACACAGCGAAACGGATGGAACGTTTCGACTGTGAAGGTTTGATAAATGAAGATCAAAAGAAACGATATCAGGATCTTGTCAGCGACAACATTGAGGGAGCTAATTACCAGTCTCCTGCGTGAACTCTGTCTGGGAGGTACTGAAAACTTCGGTTGTCAGTGCTGCTCAACAGACTTTAGGTATAGTGAAAGTCAGACCCAAGAATGATTGGTTTGATGAAGAGTGTCGTCTTGCAGTTGAGCAACAAAATATAGCCCATAATGAAGTGCAACAACGTCTCACAATCGCAAGGAAAAACAAGGCAGCTCTTGCAAGAAGGGCAGCTAAGCGGATTTGTAGACGGAAGAAGCGAGAATGGTGGAAGGCCGAGGTTCTGAAAGTACAACAACTCAGCAATGATCGTAGTTCACGTAATTTCTTTAAAGGAATTACTGGATTGCACCATACTTTCAGGCCTTCGTCAACCGCCATTCGGGACCGGGATGGAAACCTCTGTGTCAACATCGACGCAGTACTTGACGCATGGAGTGGACACTTTACTGAGCTGCTTGATGTTCATCATGCGTCACAGACTGTTGTTGAGCCACCTCTAAAACAGTCTGCGGAGATTTGCACTGAGGAGCCATCCCATGAGGAATTCACTAAGGCCATGCAGAGAATGAAGCGAAACCGCTCACCTGGAGTGGACTGCATTAATTCGGAGCTCTTGATATTCGGAGGGGATACTTTGTGGAACTGTCTTTTCGACCTTATTCGATTAGTATGGCGAACCGAAGTTATGCCTGATGAATGGAAAGTGGCCGCGATATGCCCCATCTTCAAGAAGGGAGACCGCTTGAAGTGTGAGAATTATCGCGGTATAGCTCTCCTTTGCACAGCATACAAGTTACTGTCATACATTTTATTGGATAGAATCACTCCTCTGGCGGAGGGCTTGGTTGGTGACTATCAGGGAGGATTTCGTCCGAATCGATCAGTCACTGATCAGGTCTTTTCGCTGCGGATGATTCTATCTAAATATTATGAGACATCCATCTCCGTACATCAGGTTTTCCTGGATTTCCAGCAGGCCTACGACTCGATCAATCGAGAGAGTTTGTGGTCTGCCCTGGAATACCTAGGAATGCCAACAAAATTGGTACGACTGTGTAGGATGACAGTGACGCAGTCTCAATTCTGTGTTAAAGTTGAGAACAGGCTATCGACAATTTTTGCAGTTAACTCGGGTGTTCGGTAGGGAGATGCTCTGTCCCCGATACTCTTTAATCTCATGTTGGAGTACATCTTTCGTAAAACTGAAACACCTCAGCGCAACATCTTATATCGCCAGTCCAATCAAGTGCTTGCATATGCAGATGACATATGCGTGATTGGACTGAATAGCAACGGAGTGAAAGAAATACTTGATCCGCTTGTAGAGTTTTCAGCTTCTGTTGGACTCCAGATCAATGAGTCCAAAACGAAATACCTGATCTCTGGTTTTAGAGACAATGGCACACCAGATTTTAGTAGTGGCCACCACGCGTTTGAGGGAGTGAGGAGGTTCAAATATTTGGGCTCTCTTATCACTCACGATAACAGTGTGGGTGAGGATATTAAAGTGCGGCTGGCAGCTGGCAGTTGTTCTTTGTATCCTCTAAGGCCACTGCTAAAATCTAAACACTTATCAAGTGCCGTGAAGATGAAGCTTTACAAAGCGTTGATCAGGCCCGTTGTTATGTTTGGATGTGAAAGTTGGGCGCTGACGGATGAGTACGAGAGATGACTCCTTACATTTGAGAGAAGAATCATGCGTGTGATTTACGGCCCTAAACGCGAAATAGATGGTACATACCGAGCTCTGTACAATTTCGAGATCAGAGATCTGATAAAGATCCCCGATGTTGTACATGAAGTTAGATCTCAGCGAGTACGCTGGCTCGGTCACGTTCTGCGTGCTGATCCGGAACGAATTGTACAGCGATCTCTGAAAGGAGAGCCACCATATGGTAGGCGCAGAGGTCGTTGCAGGCGACGATGGCTCCACGATGTAGAGAACGACTTGGCCTCTTCAGATTGTCTAAGACAGTATGAAGACCAAGCTCAGGATCGAAACCGTTGGAGCCAGATTGTTGATTCAGTAAGGGGCCAGTAATGGCCTTTAACACTGTTATTATTATTATTATAGAGTAAAGTCTGAAACCTGCAACCCAGAGATTATGCATCCAAAAGTGTTCACTGTTCGATAGTAGGCTTCATTTGGTAGAATTCCTGTTATACACATTAGGGCTAGCCATTTGAAACATGGCGTGATCTGTAATGATGGTGAAAGTGTATTCCTCCACATATGAGGTGTAATCTTTTTAACCCTTAGACCCGCAGCTAAACACTCAAGCTTAGTTACACTATACTTCCGTTGTGCAGAATTATAAGCTTATGACTGTAGTAAGCTATCGCCACACTGAATGAAAAACGGGCGTTTGAAATTGGAGTTTCGCAAAACAGGAGCAGAGGTGAAGGCAAATTTGATATTTTTGAACGCGTTTAGTCTGCCAAATCGTTCCAAACCAGCTTTTGATTTTTTTTTTCAACAAATCTATCAAAAGAGCTTTGATGATTGCGAAACAGAATATGAATCGTTGGTACTATCCATACCTAAAAACCACCGTGGTTGTTTGACTGTTTGAAGAATGCGCACGATTCCATCGCCAATTAAATAACCGAGGTATTTTGTTTTTTTCAGGTAAGGTAAGCCAAGTTAAACAGTCGAGTAATCTCAGACAATAAGGCAAAATGTTTCAAGATAGGTGGAAACTACGAACAAGTCATCTAAATAAACAAAGACCCGGTCATGCAAATGGTATGGAATCACTTTGTGCTTCAGTCTACACAATATCTGGGGAGCATTGCATACACCGAAGGGTATGACCGTGAAGTGATAGAGGGGGTGACCTGGAACGGTGAACGCAGTTTTATCGCGCGATGCCGCGTCAAGAGGGATTTGCCAAAAAGCATCCTTTAAATCGATCGATGATATAAACTGGTCTGGTCTAATCGACCTAGCAATCCCCCAATCAGTGGCAACGGATATGAGTCTTTAATTTTCAACTCTTTAACTTTTCAGGTATCGGAACATAACCTCACCTTACCACCGCCTTTCTTGCGAGCAAACAGTAAGTGGCGAGGACGTTGAACTCAGATTTTCCTCTATAACTCTCAACTCAAACATTCTATCCAACTCCTCACACATTTCAGCTTGAATATAGCTGGAGATACTTGATACTAGCGCTGTTTCACAGGTTTTACACTATACCAACGTCACTAACGTGCTTGATCGAACATATCCATATCTAGCAATGCTGATAAAACGGTTTGTCCAATGATTCTTTGCTTTCCATCACTTTCAGTATTAAAAAAGGAAGGAAAATAATGAACTTTAATGCCAGTCCATTCCAACATTTCGGAACAGGCCCTAAGAACACTTATATTTGCCCCACTATCGAAAAAACCTGTTTGTGTCGATTTGATGTGGATATGGCGTTACTTTAGCTAGACTTTGCGTAGCATTACGTGTAACTTCTATATAGAAGAATTTACCGACATGTGACGAACAAACCGATTATTGACGCCTTGTTAATAATATTTATAATTAGGTAGGTTAGGTAAGTTATGTGTAGGCTGTATTTGTGTGTATACGGGAATTGAATTCACTGCATCTCTCGACGAAATGACAATTTGTCTTAATCATTTTAGGCGCACCACATCCGAAACAATGTTTAAATATATTAAGATTTTCCAATTACTATTACTTCTAAGAGGCATAGCGGCAGGAGGACGAAGAATTGTTATTAGTTTGTTGATTACCTGTTCCCATGGCCAACAAGAAAAGAATTTGATTTTCTGGCATAATAAGATATTATGGTATTGCTATATTGGTTGATAAAATGAAGTTCTGGGATTTGAATATTCAATAGTTGTGGAGTCAGTTTTGCGAACACCAGATCCTTTATAGGCTATATTATCGTTGACTAAATCATGGACATGTCGAAAGTCGCCTGTCTATCAGGTTAACTATACATTTAATCGTTTTCATGTTGTGGTGTTTGCTGGTGGTCAACTTGACTTAACCAAACATTAAGTGCTTGGCTGATAAACAGCTAGTGGTAATTATTTGTAATTAACTCCATTTTCCACAATATTCCCAGATTCCATTACTTATGATTCCCATCCATTCAACAAATCCCTCCGATTTTCAACTCATCTGTATGATTAGCGGAATGGTATAAGCAGCGGTGAATTTACTGTGGGAATGGCGGATAACATAATCCTGATTCGGCTATACTAATTATGGTTTACTATAATGGTATTACTATTTTCATTTAAACACCTAAATACATCGAGTGATACGCCATCATCCCGGCGTTTTAGATTGTTAATACTCAAAATAGCATCGTTTGAACTAGCATAATGGAGATGGCAGCACACGCCAACAAAAAAAGCAGGTGGTGAATTTGGAAAATGAAGCGTTTGGTAAACAAACGAAGTGGTCGCCAAACCGCAGTTTGGCAAATTGTGCAGTGGAGCCAACTTAGATTTTAAAATAAGTAGAGTTAACCAAGAAGGTATTGAGCCGATCAGAATTTACGAGAGGACGAGGGGCCGTGGTGGAAAGTCAGTAAAATCAGTCAGTAAAAATATTGACCCAGCTGAAGTCACAGAGGACGAATTGGCTAAACATAAAGATTTTGATGGTAGTCAACAGTTAATAGTATGTGTTGTCAAAGTAGAAGGTGATAATCGAATGGTTGCCATAACACTTGAGCTCTCAATCGGCAACGCTGGCTGATACATCCTTAGATATAGGAACTCCATGCAGATTAGACTTTCGTGACCGCGATGGAACATCTTTAAATGTGGTGCGTGTATTTGTCTAGCACTCGTGATAATACTTTCACCAAGATTTATAGTGCTTCCATTATTTTCATTTTCAGCGAGTACCGAAGAGTTAGTGTTTGTTAATTTTTTCACTAATTCCACATTAAGTTCTTGTATTCAGTAATGATAGTTTTTTTCGGTAGGCAATGCATTGATTCATCAGTTTCTGAAGTATCGGAATTTTCAGACAAACATGAGTAATACCAGGAGGATTAGTATCAGGTATTGCATCAGAGGCTGATTTCTCGAATTCAGTTACAGAATTTTTGGATTCAAGTAGTGATTGTATTACATCTAGAACCTTATCACAAGCGATTAAAATGGTATGTGCAAGGAATGTTTTCGCTGGTGGAAGCGCTGTTCCATCATTTTCTAATTTAAACGGGGTAAAGTTGGATCGGTCTCAGAATCAACGATTGTTGGGAACCAGATCAGCTAATTTTGATTTCTAGCCTGAACGAATGGAACGACTTAACTATTTACGATATCCAAAAGACAATATAACCATCTCGACTGGCATAGATTCCACAAACCCATCAAACTTTTATTGGGCGAACCTGAACCAATAGTTTCAAAAATATATAAGATGATGATTTCAGTGAAGGAAAATGGTGAAATCAAATCGTTAATATATAGACAACAATAATTAGACGTTGGTTGATAAATTTAAAGTCGTGCTGGTCTTAGAATTTCTCGAAGTACCACAAAATAAGAAGACTCATATTGATCAACAGTCGTATAAAAAAGAGCGATTTTGGAGAGTCTCAAAATGTCCCATTTCAACAAAATATGATTTTAACCAAAAGTCAACGATGCCAAAAAATGTCAGAATGCTAACGGAACTTAAACGACAACCATCAATATCAATAGTTCAAAATACACGGCATTTACCGCAAGCCACCTACTAAGCGAGAATTTGCTAAAATTTCGGAACTAAATATAAATGTGGATCCAACGGCCGTGGAACCGTTGATCCGTCTGATCCCCCTCGTATAGTAGTGAAATATTATAGCGGATAGTCAATAAAATCATGGACTCAAAAGAAGGCTATTACTCCAGGTGGTACACCCATATCATTATTGGTAAATCCACTCTCTATGGAGATGTGATGCTTTTTATCCTCTAAGACCACTGCTAAAATCTAATCACCTGTCAAGTGCCGTGAAGCTTTACAAATGGTTGATCAGGCCCGTTGTTATGCTTGGATGTGAAAGTTGGGCGCTGACGAAGAGAAGCCGACCCAAAACGCGAAGTAGATGGTACATACCGAGCTCTGTACAATGTCGAAATCAGACATCTGATAAAGATCCCCGATATTGTATAAAAAGTAAGATCTCGGCGAGTACGATGACTCGGTCACGTTCTGATCCGGAACGAATTGTGCAGCGATTTCTGAAAGGAGAGCCACCATATGGTAGGCGCAGAGGTCATGGCAGGCGACGATGGCTCCACTGTATAAAGAACGACTTAGCTTCTTAAGGTTTTCTTAGACAGTTAGTTATGAAAACCTGCGGAATCAATTGGAATCCGAGCTGTAAGCAAAGCTTTATTGGTTGAGCTATCTACATTTTTTGCGCAATTGTTTTCTCAGCATTATATGACTGTTGTGACGTTTGCCACATAATTCACACTTAGTTCAGCATGTATATCATGACTGCTTAAGTAAGGACCCATCTTTTGGATAATGATTTTGAGTTCAATATATCGCATTATTCTCCATTATCAATTAGACTTGAATGAATGCGTTATGTTGCAACATGAGTGGAGTTTTCAACGATAGTATTCTGTGCCAATTACGAATCCATATTTTTTTATGTTTTTATCTCGTGCGATTGCCGATAAAGATTGAAATCTTGCTTACATAATATCGAGGAGGCGATAGTACGCGATGGGAGTGTCAGTTCTGATTTGCAGAAATGAAAAAAAAAAAATCGAAACTTTGATTTAGGAATCGTAAGACTGTGCACACAGTTCAGTAAAGTATACTTCGGGAACAAACTGAACTATTCATTTTCGGATCCGCATCAAAAATTATCTAATACAGCAATAAAACGCTTTGTACAAATGGTTAGTGACTTAAATACTATTGTTTACAGCTTTAGAATAAGTATACATTCATTAAAAATTTCATGTTCGCTTCCAATAATTCCGAACGGTTACAAAATAAATTAACTCAAACACGCTTAGTATAGACCCGCCCATAAACAGACCCAGTAGCCCTCCAAAATTCGAAATGAAGGTGGCAAATTTATACGTTTTGACACGCGCCTCTCCCACAAAGCTCGCCTCATTGAACAATATTTCGACCGTTGTCGTAACGATTTCATCATGTTTCACCGTCACTATCGATTCCAGCGTTTCAGCATTCGAATTATTTATTTCATAGTCATACCCAATGGAATTACACTCGGGCAAACAATTGCAATCCGTGTCCGCATCAAATTTACTTGAATCGTTCGTTAAAAAATGATAAATTTTATTATGTTCGTAGAGTAATCCGTAAAAAACGGGAAATTCCCAGCCATAAGCTATGCGCCGCAATACCGTGTTCCGTGTATTCGATTCTTTCGGTGATGAGAATGGTGCCCCTCCAAACATTAATCGCGTATAATTCGCATAGCATTCTAATTTACAATTATTTTCGTTGTAATACGTGTAGTACTTTAGGGGTCGCTCGTTTTGGAAATAGCATTGCCGATTTTCAGGATGGTACGAACGTAAATTCGGTGCAGTCGTAATGGTTTTCGGACGGACCTTAATTTTATATTCTTTACCTTGGTCGATTTGTATATGAGATTCGTACGAATTTGGATACGCCGACGGTGAGTGTAATAGTATTTTGAAACCTAAACTAATTGGGTTACAAATCGATGTGGTGTCCGATCGATTTGCGGACAATTGTAGTTTTAAACCATTCTGCGCACTGTGCACATTTCCTTTAACGATCGCCTTAAACGGATAGGTTATGAATTTATTGAAGCCTAGCTCAGGATCCCATCCGTCTAGCGGACGATTTATATCATGGTACGAGAATTCATTGTGTAACGAATTTGTTCGTAGCACCTCTGCGATTGTATTAAATGTAAAGCACACACCTTCGTTTGTAATTATCGTTGAAAATAATTTCTCGCAATTTTCACGTGACGGTACACCAAACGGACTATCTTCAGTCCAAGTTGAAAGTGCGCATGCGTTAAGTACATCGCCGTGGTTCGGTGACATCTAAAATTTATGAAATATTTTATGTATAAAAAATATTTTGATTAAGTTTCGCATACCTCGTGTAACGTTCGAACCCAATCCGTAGCTAAATACCGATTCCCTTGTAATTTTGTGTACGGTCTCCCAAATCGTTTCCCTATTATCGTTTCGGAATAGTTAACAAATGATGGACGGCAAATTTGCGATGCCATTACAAGTCGTGGCTCGTATTTCGAATGCAAGAATTCCGTAATATTCGAATATTTCTGGACCTCATCCCAGAGCGTATCAATGCTAAACTGATGTTGTTTTATTTTAATGGCCGGGCATATGGTTACCGCCGGAAATGGTATTTCAAAAATGTACGTAGGTTTTGTATTTTCTGTAATCATTACGGGGAAATCCATCCATTTGGCCACGATTTTGGAGGCAAAAAAGATGAGCGCCGATATCGAAACCGTTAAAACAATAATCCAGAATATACGTTCCGGCCACGATTGGCCATGACTCGCCATATATTTTAATCCGTGAATTGTGGTTTCTTGTGGATATTCGGTGAGATTAGTGTGTAGCGTTTTGCGCACCGCTTGCCCACGTTTTCGAATTTTCTTGCTCACCCAACTGTTAATTCTGCACTCGAATTGTAAAAAAAACATTATGATTTGATCGAAATTACTGCCAGGTCGAATTAAGAACCAACTTACCCATTTCGAGCATCTAACATTTTTACTATAATTCAACACCAGCAGTTGAATATCGATTTGACACTATTTTACAGTTTTACAACGCACAAAGGTTGATAATAAAATAAAATGTATTCCCTATAGTTGAGTTTGGTTTTAACTAACATTCCACTATAATGGCTGGGAATATAGTGATATAATAGTCATGTTGTTAGGTTTTATAGTCGCTCTTAGTTTTAACTTTTTTTTTTTTTTTATTGATTTTTCCATGAAATCAAGTATGTATACATATATCATGTATCAATCCAAGTTATGCGTGTATTCTGTTTACAAAAAATTAATGTCTGTTGACTAAGGCGTATATTAAAAATTTCCAATGGTACGAAAAATGGGCCACCCTCAAAAAATGATTATTTTTTAATGTGAATTTACCTTTAGAACCGCACTCTAACTATACCGACTTGAAAGAAAAATAAAATTCACAAAAAACACTTGACAGGTCAACAGTAAATTAATTGCTATCAAGTGGTGAGTATAGCCCTGCTCAGATTCTTTGCTCCACCGCATCCGTGGATTGTGTGCTTTTATATGAATATATTCCTATCGTTTACTTCCCGACCTTAACTTCATGAGCAGTGGAATAGTCATACTATGCGAGGAAAAAGGAAAGCAATTGAGAAAAACATCTACAACATTGCTAAAACTCGGCTAATGAAGATGCAGAATATGAAGATACAAATAGAATGGCTGTCAACTCCAGACAGGCTATACCTAATTCTCCACTTAAGGTGGTAGTTAAATATTTCTTGAAGTCAATTGTTGGCTTGTAAAATACATTGCTTACAAGAAGTAGTTTTCCCAAACTAGAGGAAGGCGGAAAGACATGATAATCCAGCAATCAAAATATCAGAGCGCGGATTAGCTACAATCGGCTGGAACTCGGAATAAGCTGAGAAAATCATGCTTGGCGATTGATGCCATTCGTATAGTGAAAGAAAAAGGTTCGAGGTGGTTTTAAGGTAAGTGCTGGATAGGTGCAACCAGGAAGTACTGCCTGGTTGAATCATTAGACTTAAAAAATGCATTTTACTTAAAATGAATAAACTCAGACTGAACCAAAATACTTCAAGAATTAATAAATTTTGGAGAATCCCTGTACGTCATAGACACCCGCTACTGAATTAACAAAAAATCTGGTACTTTAAATTAATGTGGGTACTCAAGAAAACAAATTTAAGCGATGCTCATTCGATATTTAAAAAAAAAAAAAGACTGGCGGAAAAAAATGTAATGCGCCATTTGAGTGACCAGTGCGCCTAGTTGTTAAGAACTGCCAACCAATTTTGGAAATACACTGCACCTATTCCGTTCAAGTAAGATTTTGTTGCCAACCACAAAAATGTTGAGCTTTAAAATAAAAACACGAGCTTATCAAGTAATAAATATTTTTCTAAGGCCATTACTGGCCCCTTACTGTGTCAACAATATGGTTGCAGGGGTTTCGGTAATGAGCTTGGTCTTCATACTATCTTGGATTATCTAAAGAAGCCAAGTCGTTCTCTACATCGGCTAGCCAAAGTCGCCTGCCATGATCTGTGTGCCTATACCATATGGTGTTTGTCCTTTCAGAGATCTCAGCACAATAAGTTCTGGATCAGCACGCAGAATGTGACCGAGCCAGCGTACGCGGTGAGATCTTACTTTATGTACAATATCAGGGATCTTCCATACCCAGATCTCTTATCTCGATATTGTACAGAGCGGTATGTACCATCTACTTCGCGTTTTGAGCCGTAAACCTCACGCATGATTCTTCTCTTAAATGTATGGAGCCATCTCTCGTTCTCATCCGTCAGTGTCCAACTTTCAAACCCATACATAACATCGGGCCTGATAAATGATTTGTAAAGCTTCACGGCAATTGATGGGTGTTTAGACTTTAACAGAGGCCTCAGAGGATACAAAACATGACTGCCGGCTGCTACCCCCACTTTAATATCATCATACTCACACTGTTCTCATGAGTGATAAGAGAGCCCAAATATTTGAATCTCCTCACACCTTCAAACGTGTAGTGGTCACTACTAAAATCTGATGTACCATTGCGCCTTTAACCCTAGATCATGTATTTCGTTTTGGACCCATTGATCAGGAGTCCAACGCAGAATCTAAAAATCCTACAAGCTGATCAAGTATTTCCTTTACTCCATTCCTATTCAGTCCAATCATACGCATATGTCATCTGCATATGCAAGCACCTGATTGGACTGACGATATAAGATGTTGCGCTGAGGTGTTTCAGTTTTTCGAAAGATGTACTCCAACATGAGATTAAAGAGTATTAGGGACCGAGCATCTCCCTGCCGAAAACCGGAGTCGACTGCAAAAATTGTACACAGCATAACTTTAACACAGCATTGAAACTGGGTCACTGTCATTTTACACAATCGGACCAATTTTATTACCATTCCTAGATATTCCAGGGCAGACCACAAATTCTCTCGATTGATCGAGTCATAAGCCTGCCGGAAACTCAGGAACACCTGATGTACGGGGGATGCCCGTCTCAAAATATTTATGATAGAATTATCCGCAGGGAAAACACTTGATCAGTGACTAATCGATTCAGACGAAATCCTCCTTGATGGACATCAATAGAATGTAGGACAGTAACTTGTATGCTATGCAAAGGAGAGCTATACCGCGATAATTCTCACACTTCAAGCGGTCTCTCGTCTTGAAGATGGGGCATATCGCGGACACTTTCCATTTATCAGGCAGAACTTCGGTTTGCCATACTAATTAATAAGGTCGAAAAATCAGTTCCACAAGACAGAAATCCCTCACCAAATTAGCTGCACCTCACAATAAGCAATGCAAGTGAGCCCTCTACAGTTCACATATTAATCTGGGCTAAGAAAATCGCGATCAACGATTTACATCATTCGAGTGGTAAAACAAAATATCCCAGGAAGATACAATGCTTGGAAGATGCATTTTATTCAAAATGTGTAAACCCAAACTGAACTAAAAATACTTGGAGATCTAATAGATTTAGAAAAATCAACTGTACCTCACAGAAATCACTACTGAATAAATAATAGAATTTTGTGCTTTCAAACTAACGAAGCTACTATAGAACACAGGACTAAGAAATAGAAGCGGTTCATTCGATATTAAAAAATAAAAAAGTAGCTTCATTTAAGTGACCAGTTCGCCGAGTTGATGAGAACTGCCAATCAATTCTGGGAATCTACTGCACCTATTCGGTTCAACAAAGATTTTGTTTCCAGCCCCAAAAATACTGAGCTCTAAAACTCGAGCTTCATCTACTAGTACATTCCTTGATGCAGCACATCGTCGTGATGCTTTCTCGGCCACCGTCCACCTCGCTTGTATTTCATGTTAAAAATTTGTCCCAAACGAATGACCGCTATTCACATACAGATGGCAGAAAATTACAACAGAGCAAGTCGATTCATCATTCTTAAACATCATTTCAAACCGCACAATGAATTTTAGACCATAATCACCAAGAATCACAGTTTTATGACTTACTATCCACAAGTTTTAATCTGTCAATTATAGCATTTTAAATTCGGGCCGTTTGCTGTTCTCCTTCCATGTCTATAGTTTTGTTTGATTCTCTCCCGGTTTTTCGCTAATAGTTCACATTATTCTCTTCGATTTACTGTCTTCTACCAATTTATTCAAAAGTTTTATTTCGTATACTAATTGATATTCGCGACACGATCTCTGAGTGAAGTTTCTTTGTAACACTATGTAGGTACTGTGTTGTTCAAAACGACTTGAACGTCAAAATATTTTTCGTCTCAATCGTAACATTTTTCATGGCTTCACAAAATAATTAATATTTTGACGCAGTAAACGCCGTCCCACGATTAGTAATTAATACATCCAGCTTGCCATAATAACTCTATGGTACTGTTCCCTACCACATCAGCCAACGCCCCTAACATGAAATATTTATATTAAATCCGTCAACTATCACTCCAAAATACTGATTTTTTCTTTACTCTTAACATATGGCCCCCCTTGATCATAATGGATCGCGACAAAAGATTCCTTGCTCTCTTCTAAAGGATGAAGATATCCCGGCCATTTGACGGCGGGTTTCTTATGTATTAGTCACTTTGTACATCTTGTTTACGTCCTGAGTAAGAAAATCCCGTATGTTCGGAAAATAGAAGGACATTTTCAAATTTTCTATAGTATTTTCTATACTCTGGTGTGTGACCACTTCATGTGAACTTCGTACCACATATGAACCAAATTATGAGGAAAATATCACCCCCATCTATTCTATGGTTCGACACATCCTTGTCTATATTTACCACCTCAAATAAATCCCTAATTTTTATAATTCGTATTTTATAAATCCAATCCGTATTAAAATTGATACCATAAACCCTATCTAGATTTTTATTAGCTACAGGATAGCGACTCGCGGCATCTGCAACGAAATTATTAGAACCTTTTACATGTTCAATCACAAATGTAAATTTACATGACCAAAACTGGATTGTTTATTACCTGATCTTTTATTTTATGAAAAGCCAATTCTTGTGGCTCATGTCACTTAAGCTCTCAGATTTTCCTGATTAGGTCCGTTAAAGGTCTAGCTATACACTTGCCCAAATTTAAAGTCAAATAAGCCGCACCCTTCAGAGAACTTCTAAACTTCTAATCTTATCTTTAATAACGTTCGAAAACTTCCAAAGTTGTTTTACTCGGAATCACAATGTCGTCTAAAGAAACCATTGTACAATTAGAAATGGCCATCTGGTGTTAGAAAAGCCAACTCTCGCTTGAAGTCACCTTCAATTGGCACTTGAGGATAATCACTGGCCAAACTCAAACTAGTAAAATATGCATGACCTTCTAATCGGTCTAGTTGGTCATCTACTATAGAGGGATCTGACATACTGGTTTCTTGTTTATGGTCCTAGGGTTAACGAATAATATGTAAAGCTCCAGACTTTTTCCTAACTAATATTATAGGACTGGCATAATCCAGAAATTGAATCCTCAACTATGTCGTCTGTCTTCAGCTCATCCACCACGTGGCATCTGACCCACTCCCATTACTTGAACGATAACCAATATGGTCGAAAATATAGGTATTTTGTCAACTATCGTCTCTCTTTTAATTCGGCCTTGTCCGTCACCTTGATGTTGCCTAATTTCGTAGAGATATACGATCCCTATATTTGTACTCCAGTAATGCCTGTTGTTTATCAGCCATTTACTGCGTCATATCGAAATTTGCAGATGGTACTGGTACAACCTCCACTACCGCCTCAAATAGAGATGTCGCCACAATCGTAACAATATTAACCATCCTGCCATCTATTGAGTAATAGTTTACAGAAACCAGTACAAAAAATGAAGTTGATAAGTAACAGTACGGGAATTATACCAAGTTACATTTTTGAATGTCCTTCAATATCTTTTGCATTCATAGTTTGCACAATAATACGACAGACGTACATTACTTAGTAGAATCGCGAATGATGTAACGAAAACAAAACCAAACATTAAAATCAAAGGACCTGTGTTAATGGAACCAGAAGTGATCTGCGACTCAATGAATAACCTAATTATCCACTGATCCATAGATGCTTTGAGTTGTTACTGCTGCAATCGAAGCAGGGACTATTCAGGTCACTTTTAAAAGACGGCGAAAAATGGACCAACATTGTGCCATTTGGGAAGCCTTCAGTTTACTATGCGGCTATGATTGGGGTGGATTAAAATAAAAAACCATTGCTCTAAGTGATATTATGTTTAAGTGATTTAGTGAAATCTATAAAATCATAAAAATATTTTTGAAATTATCGGTTTTATGTATCAAACATGCTCCTTCAAATACTGGCTTTGCAAAACCGGTGGCCAAACATTTTAGACCGCTCGCCTCTGCATCCAATGAGCGGTTGTTCATAAAATATTACACATTGAATAAATTTATACTAGTTTCGTTTACAGCGGTTACGAATTATCAAAAAGTAAATCAGCTCAAATAAGCTTAATACGGAGCCGCCTAAAAACAGACCAAGTAAACCACCAAAATCTGATATAAATGTCACAAATGTATACATTTCAACTCGTTTCTTGCCAACAAAACTCGTTTCGTCAAATATGATTTCCAGCGATGTGCGAAACACGGTCGAGGTTAAATTGCGCGTAGCCTGAATCGATTGAACAAATTCAACATTTGTGGCAAGTATCTCGTAACCGTATTTCAGCGAGAAACAGTCCGGCAAGCAATTACAATCGGTGTCAATACTATCCCTCACTCTGTTCGTATTATAAATACGATTAACCTTGTTGTATTCACGTAACAGGGCATAATTATTTGGAAATTTCCAGCCAAAATTACTACTAGGTAATTTATAGTTCGTTGTATTTGAATTTCGGGGCGATGAAAACGGTGCACCACCAAGTATTTGTATCGTATAATTGGTGTAACACTCAAGTTTACAATTCTCTTCATTGTAATACGTATAGTATTTCAGATGGCGCTCACCCTGGTAATAACAATTTCGCATTTCTGGACTAAACGATTTTAAACTGCGTGATGTTGAAATAGTTTTGGGTTTCACGGCTATCACGTACTCAAAACCGTAGTCAAGCGCAATAAAACCGTCATAGGTGTGCGGATAAACGGCCGGTGAATGCAAAAGAATCTTATAGCCCAATGTGGATGGATTACATATGGGCGATATATCGGATGAATTAGCCAACAACGTAAATAATAATCCTTCCGTTTTGGCCTTATACGGATAAGCTTTGTGTTTCGAATAGCCCGACTCTGGATCCCAACCATTAGACGCATTTTTGATGTCGTAATACGCGAATTCATTGTGCAACGATTCATTTCGCAGTACTTCAGCAACCGTATTAAATGTGAAACAAACGCCTTCATTGGTTATAATGGGCGAGAAAAGGTGTTGACAATTCTGGGTTGATTTTATCATTGATTCATGCCACAGTGACAATTGGCATGATTTTATCACATCATCGAGGTTGGGTGACATCTTGAATAATGTATCCTTCCAATTTGTTGATAATGTTTGTGGCGGTTTCACTGTGGACATATTTAAAATTCGTTGGTAAAATGATTTGTACGAATGACGGCATATTTGACTTTTCATAATAATTCGTTGGCCAGGTTCTGTATCCCAGAATTCGTCCAAGCTGGAATTATGATTTTGAGGTGTTGACTTTATTGCAGGGCAAATCGTGACCGCTGGAAACGGTATACGAAAAATGTGCGTTGGTTGTTTTCTTTCGATCAGCGTTACTGGAAATTCGATCCAAGCTATAATTATGTTGACGACAAAATACCCGAGACAAGTGATCGATAGAATTATTATTGCTATCCAAAATATGCGTTCGGGTAGTGAACGATTGGCGTTGACCAAATATTTAACACCGTGGATTGAGGTTTCGTGTGGATAAGCTGCTAAATTATTGCTTAACCGTTTAGGCAACATTTTTGATAATGGTCGTCTAAAATATTAAACCAACTGAATTAGTTTTGAATTATATTTCGACGTTTTCAAGAATAATTACCGATCTTTTCCCTCATCCATCTATATATACGTTGTGTCTCCGTGTTTCGACAACGATGCACAAAATCAAACTGGCAATGGATCTCGGGTATTCGATACTATCAAAACGATTTCATCTCTTAGATAATAATGTGTGGAGTGTGGTTTGCAATAAATTTGCGGTGAAACACGACATCAAGATTTTATCTTAATACGCTCTATAGCGAGGATTAACAAAACTCTAATCGGAATTTTGTTATAGATTGCATGACCGCAATGATAATTGAATTTGAGTTTCTATTATTTAATTGGTCAGCTACTCTTAAACTTAAATCACATATCACTAATTTCACTTTATTCTCGTAAAATATTTTGCGGGTTCCCAGACCCCAGTTTGAGTGACACTGAATATATATTATAGCATTTACATTTAACACGCTATAGAAATTAGTTTACATCCATGGCCAAGTTAAAACGTCGCAAATTGGACAAAAAATCAATTATTCAAAATCTATACACGCAGGAAACCGCACTATATACAGGGATTAAAACTCTTGGCGGGTGGTGAACGAATCCATGACATGTTTAGGATGTTTTATATATAAAATTTGCAACACCTGCCTTCAAATTGGAGATGATCAATTTTTGCTGTTTGCTACGCTAGAAAAGGGTTGGATGGATATTATGTACTGTATGTTTATCAAAAGTTAAATACATAATTTATTTATTGTAGATATCACCTAGTCTCGAGGACGTAATAAAATCATGCGAGACCACAAGTTGGAACACGGAAGAAGTGTATAAATTTTACTCATCGACCACAAATTGCCCACAATTATTCTCTCCCATTTTAACGAATTACGGCATTTTGCTTCACGTATAATACAATACCTGATGTATTAAGGGCAAGGGCGGTGCACGGTTTATTTTGAACGACTGGAATGGAACCCCGAAAGCGGTTGCAATCAGAGAAGTCGCATCCAGTTAAAGCCAACGTTAAGGGATCACCAAATGGATTAAAATTTAGTTTACCTGCGATGGTTACGTCACCACGGTTAGGCTACAAACCCTATATACGTTCACCATCCGCGTACCCGCAAATACGCAAATTTTCACGGACAGAAATACGCGAATCACCACAACACTTCACACACTTTTGCACTATCTTCCTTTTACAAAGGCCCTTTGCTCATTTTATTGTTGGTTTAATTCGTCATCGATCTTGCTCCATCCATTTGTTCGTTGATCGACTATAAGGCATGCTAAAAGTTGTTGGATGTATCAAACGAAATTAATCGTTGCATAAAATCACTCGAAAGAGCAGACTGAGTCAAAAGTGGTTTGACTATGGTATTTGATGAAAGTAAAATTGTTAAATTTGTTGGTAAACCGATATTATGCCCCCCTGCGGAAGATATGAAACGTGCTTCGTAAAGTGACCAAAATGTCCAGTTAGAACAAATCACCAAAATCCTCCGTTGCACCGAATCCAATAAAATGTTTTTCATGCTCTGGCGAACGCACTATTTATCAGATTGTTCCTAATATAAGCAATTGCTGTTATTTGAAAGACGTTAATGCGCGATAGATGCCAAAATACATTCCAACTCATCAACTAGAAACGTCTAGAAGAAAATATTTTTATATTTGGTAGCGCATTAATGAACCAGTATCATCATCAACTTGGTTGAACTAGGGCAATGTTTAACGATATTTACAAGCCGAAACAGATCGTGATCTGCAGTTGATGACTTGATGGAATGACTTTGCCAAAGTTCATTAATTGCCCTAGACGTCAATAGAATATGAGCGAATATATCGTTGGATTCGTCGTTTGTACTTTTCGACGATATATAACATTATAATGTATAGCTATCTTACTTTCAAGTCCAATTGAGATGTATCGAAAGACTGTTTTTGGAACAAAATGATAAACTTTAATCCCTTGGATTTTAAGACACAACGATTCGATTTTAATTACTTTGTCAAATGATAGACAAGGTTCTCGTATAGTATTTGATTATCAAATTTAGCTTATCTCCATAAAGTACCGAAACCATGGTGCTGTCTGCAGGAGATCAGTTATTTCGAATATAAATCACCGATGAGAACGGGTTAAGAATAAAAATTTGTAATACCAAAACATGTTAATGGCGCTCGTTCGCGCTCAACCGGGATGACCGATTGCATGACCAACCCTTTAAGGGGTACTGTCAGTAAGAAGTTATTATGGGCTTTCGCCGCTCAGACCGCTATTACTCAATTGAAGGTTTTTTTTTTTATTTACAATTTTTGTTAATCCTGACTTAATGCATGTGACCCTGATAAATATTAGTAGAAGTGGCGAGGAAAGCCAAAAATACGGTAATTTGTCAAATTGGCACCTAAACAGTTTCTAAAGCCTATTACTGGCCTTTTACTGAGTCAACAATACGCCTCTAACGGTTTCGATCCTGGGCTTGGGCTTCATACTGTTTAGGCAACCTGAAGAAGCCAAGTCGTTTTTTATACCGTGGAGCCATCGACGCCTGCAACGACCTCTGTGCCTACCATATGGTGTGTCTTCTTTCAGAGATCGCGGTACAACTTTGGAATAGGGAATTCCTTAATAGCTTTGATTTTATTGGGGTTAGGTCCATCGCTAGTTAAAATGTGGCCTAAAAAAGGAATTTCCCGCGAAGCAGAAATTCCGATTTGCCTATTTGAACCTTGAGGTTAGTCTTTCTTAGTTTGTTGAACACTTGTTTCAGGCTCTCGATGTGCTCCTGGAGCGCATGGAAAAAACTGTAATGTAGTCCATATATAGCATAAACAAGATTTTCCTTGGATTTCACCTAATAAATTATCCATGACCCTTTGAAATATCGAAGGGCATTCTTCAAACCAAAAGGCATTCTGATATATTCATGGTGATATCCGTGGTCGACAGAAAATGCTATTTTCGGTACGTCTTGCTTTTTCACTTGAATCTGGTGGAAACCAGATGCAAAATCCAAGGTAGAGAAGTATAGCGAAATAAGATTAATCGCTATTAAATTTGGTATCACAGGAAGGTCTCTATTAATAATACTTGATTGTCTTCAAGGTTTCCCTCAAATGTTACAGCCTAAACTGGTAATTGAGTTTATAGGCTGTAACATTTGAGGGAAACCTTGAAGACAATTAAGTATAGAAACCTTCCTGTGATACCAAATTTATAAATCGCATGCGGATCTAGAAGAACTTGAGTAAGACTTTCGACATCAAACGCTATTAATCCACATGCGCGGTTTGAAACCGATATTCATTTACATCCAACTGAGATTATGTAGTGGCTTTTACTAAACCACAATATTTTAAAAAAAAATCAATATTTAAGAGGAATGAAAACAACACGACATTACCGCCACCATTTGGATATACACACCGCAAGACAATCAAAGGTAGACCATGTTGTATCATTGCTGGAAAAACACCATCGGTTTCTATGAGAGACTTGTAAGGTGCATAAAGTATGTTCATAGCCCGCACTGAACCATTTCCTGGAGATATCATTTGGCCGGTCTTTATAAAACGCAGATATAATTAAGGGACAGTTCCTCATAGCTGTGTTTGTTTTCCACTAACATTTTCATGTTAAAATGAATATCAAAGACCAACCACAAAGTTTCTTTATGTGTTAAGACCTATATATGGTTTTACTAGTAAGGAACCAGATTTTAGTATAGGATACTTTGCTGGGAAGGATTTTATCGTATCTAGCAGGTTCAATCGGTCAAATTACTAGTCTTTTTAGCATTCCAGCTTATTTAATTCTCAAAAAAAATTATTTTAACTAGAATATCAGATCGGTTTGACTCACGTTCGAATACGAAAAAAGACATGCGATTATGGGCGTGACATTCGTCACGAGAAATGCGGTTCCGTTTTGTTTCCAATTCGAAATTGGCACAATATGAAATAATATTGTTTGGACTAGTATATATATTTATATGTCAATTTACGATTAATTGCAAAGCACTTATTAACACGAAACTAAAATAATTTTGTGGTGTTAAAAACTCAACCAGAGAATAGCACTAATTGCTATTTGGTTGTTTGGACATTAATTTTAATGATATGAATAAATTTTATTTTCGACCATCAGTATTGCTCAAACTTAAGTAAATTATGGAGTATTAAATTTTGGTAAAAGTAGACTCTCCAAAAAGATGAAACCAGAATACCGATATTATGTGTTCAACCTATTTTCATGTATTTACGTATACACCTTTGAATAGGAATGAAAATTCTTATCATTCTTTCTGATGATTAACTTAACTGCGGCTGTCCATCACGGAAAGCTAAATTTGAGTGTTTGCGTGTTTGGAGGGCATCTAGAACATCGATTCATGATTATTGACACAAGAATACCAAACTATATCTTTGAAGTGCCATTTGCACCGATACAAATGTGTCCAGTATTAATGCGAAACATGAAAAATGTAATATTCGGAACATGTAGGAACAGGAACCTAAGCGTTTATGATTGTACTGAGCAAAATGTTGCTTGCGGAACACTCTTAAAGCTGGAGTAACTTTTTTTATCAAATGGCTCTTTCACAGATAGTTTCAAATCCACTGTGGTTATCCTACTTTCTACAAAAAAAGACTTCGCTCGATGCAATTAATAATTATCGCCCAATAAGTCTTATTTCGACCATCTCTAGATCTTAGAATTGATTATCAAACGGCAGATGTTGTTGTATCTTGAGGAAGTAAAGTTTTTAAGTCCCAATAAATTTGACTTTATTTCAGGTCGTTGTACCAATGATGCACTTAAGATTAAGTTGAACAATTTTACCCATTACAACATTAATAACAGTATAAAACTAGCTGCACTATTTATTGATATAACCAAAACTATTAATAAGTTGTTAGTGCAGTTTAGGAGTTCCTCAGGGTTCTGTCCTACGAATATATGTTCGTTATTGTTTTTGATTATATCAATTCAATTTTCTCTTCTACAGTAAATTATTTGGGGAGATCGAAATATTTATTTTGGCTGACTTGGGTTTGTTACGAAAGTGGTTTGACTATAGTAATAAAACCAAGTTGATGTTTTTTTAGTGTTTCCAGTGTATATAAACCTTATTATTACTTTACATTCCATATTAGTATACGAATTGCCCACATGTGTCGTATAAACCTAAATTGCACGAATATATTTTCCAAGAATACTACCAAAGTATATTTTGCTTGTCGTAAGAGGCGACTAAACGATTCGATCGCTGGGCTGATGAGTCGCATCCGTAAAAAAAAGAAGCTGCTTATAAAGCCAACAAAATGAAAAATGGCTACAGCCAACATAACACCGGACTTCCGCTCACCAGGAGCGTTGGAGGGCCTAATCACATACATGAAGGAGTATCGGCTGGAACTCGTTGCTCTTCAAGAAATTCGCTGACCTAAAAGTTGAAACCGTGTGTCCCAGGACTATACGTTGTTATACAGTGGAGATGACCTCAGAAATCTTGAAGCTGGATTTCTTCTTGGGCCGCAGATCTAGAACGTTGTTTTTCCAAGGTCAATAACTGGTTGTGTAAGCTTTGCTAGTGCATGAAGTTTGAGTGCATGCGCCCACAGCAGTCAGCCAGGCCCAAGGTAAAAACTCCGCCACTCACTAAAGAAAACTGCCACTCGGGATCGGGATGGAAATCTCTGTGTTAACATCGATGCAGTACTCTACGCTTGGAACACTTTACCGATCTGGCTTGGTGTTCATCATGGTTCACAGACTGTAGTTGTCTCACCTCAAATACAGACTTTGGAGATTTGCATAAAGGATCCATCCCACGTGGAGTTCACAAGGACCATATAGAGACTTAAAGGAAACCGCTCACCTGGAGTGGACTGCATTAATTCGGAGCTCTTGATATTCGTAGAGGGTACTTTGTGCAACAGTCTTTTCGACTTTATTCGATAATTGTGGCGAAGCGAAGTAATGGGAGACCGCTTGAAGTATGCGGATTATCGCGGTACAGCTCTTCTTTGTATAGCATACAAGTTACTATTCGACATTATATTGGATATAGAGTCATCCCCTAGTGAAGGGCCTAGTTTGTGACTATCAAGGAGGATTTCATCCGAATAGATCAGTCACTGATCATGACCTGATCTCTGGTTATAGGGACCATGACACAACAGATTTTAGTAGTGGCCACCCATTCTCATCCCATCCCAGGATTTTATAAATCGATATGATCAAAATTGGTATGATTTTTTAAAAAATTTGTAAACAACGATTTAGCTTATATTCTGTTCATACAAAGTAATTGGTACTATATAAACTCAGACAGTCCTATACATATGGTTCAATGCATGTAACACGGATTTTCCCGTGGGAGTTGCAAGTCTCCTATCGGGCGCGTCCCCAGGTGGCGGGTAGGGGGATGCCCTCGCTGGTTTACCGGCGGGTAAGTGGGAAATAATATACCACTCGTGGACCAAAACTTGCAGAAGCGTCTGTTCACCAGGAGGTGCGGCTTCGTACATGGGAGTGGAATCCAGAAGCGTCTGTCCATAGTGGGCGGCTTTCTGGTCAGCGTCTGTTCTCCGGGAGGAGCGGCTGCGTAAAAAGGTCCTGGCAGTAGGCTAAAAATGCTAGGGGCGGATCCCTGAATAAAAATCCAAGATGCCAGATCAGGAGAAAAAAAAAATTGACTACGGTGCAGGGAGTAGGAAACCCAGTACCGGCGGTTTTTGGGAGTGGGCAAGCGGGCTCCCAGCCATCGTCATCCAGTAACCGCAATGTTCCAGCAGTGGAGAACTTGGCTGTTGGTGCATTAAATACTACAAGTACGCGTACGACAGAGGCGGAAGCCTTTTTTAGGAGCAACCGAGTGACGAGGTCACCAGTAAAGGAAAGTCAGCCTAGTGTGGCAGCACTTCCGCCACTCGATCTCGAACCAAGGCAGAAGGCAGCGAGCGAGAGCGATGGTAATGTAATCGACCAGAGACTACAGAAACTAAAGTCGCATATCGAGAGCTTGCAATTTTATGTGAAGGATAGGCACAACGTCCATCAGGAGATAAAAAGGATGCTGCGCCTGATTAGGACATCTTTTGGCGATCTTGAGATGGAGATCAGATGCGTGAGTACCAGAGCTGAGGACACCGTCCAACAAGCAAAGGAAGCGGTTAAAGTACCACACAATTGGATCCTCAAACCACAAGTAGGAGGAATATTAGTGGAAAATACCCTTCCGGAAATAATGACGCCTCCATCGGGCCAAAGTGGCACCGGTGGGGACTCAGTGAAGAGAAGAAGGGAAAAGGAAAAGGGGAGTGATCCGTCCGGGCGAACCCCCGATCAAAAAAAGAAAAGAGATGATACCAGGATGGTAAACCCGGTGAACTGCAGGAAGGAACCCGACGTAAGCACGGGCGAAAATTTAGGAAAGGAAGGGCAGGATGAAAATCCGGAAGAATGGACGAAAGTAACCATCAAATCAGCCAGAAAGAAGAAGAGTAACGGACGCTATAATCGTTGAAAAACTAGGAGATGTCTCATACGCCGATATTTTCCGCAAAGTGAAGTGCGACCCGAACCTGAAAGAGCTAGGTGAGAATGTTGGCCGCATTAGAAGAACCCGGGGTGGCGAAATGCTGCTCGAATTCAATAGAGACTCCAATAAGAAGAGCTCTGACTATTGGGAGCTGGTGAAAACTACGTTAGAAGAACAGGCCAAGGTTAGAGCCCTATCGCAGGAAATCACCCTAGAATGCAGGGACTTAGATGAAATTACAACGAAAGAGGACATCCAGCAGGCGCTTAAAGCTTTCGGGCTGGAAAACTTGCACGAATCTGCTATCAAGAATTTGAGGAAAGCATATGGGGGCACACAGATAGCAATAATTAGTTTACCTGTGGAAGCAGCATACAAACTATTAAACGCCGGGAAAGTAAAGATTGGCTGGGTAGTTTGTAAAGTTAGGGAGCTGATTCAACCAAAAATATGCTATAGGTGTCTAGAGTTTGGTCATATCGCAAAAGACTGCAACAACTGCGATAGATCTAAACTCTGTAGAAGATGCGGCGAAATCGGGCACATGGCGAGGACATGCAAGAAGGATCCAAAGTGCATGCTCTGCACTGGTGAACAAGGGCATATCGCAGGGAGCAGTAGGTGTCCACTATACAGGAGGGAAATCTCAGCCCGCAGATGAAAGTAATACAGATAAATCTTAACCACTGTGAGGCAGCTCAAGATCTCCTTGGGCAAATTGTAAGAGAAACAAAATCAGACGTGGTCTTAATGTCGGAACCATTCAAAATACCCATAAATAATGTATGGATAACAGACCGGACCGGAAAGGCGGCAATATGGGTTTGCGGAGAATATCCCTTCCAGGAAGCTAAAGTGCGGCAAGAGGACGGATATGCACTGGCAAAGATCGATAATATATATTTCTTTAGTTGCTATGCCCCTCCAAGTCTACATCTGTCAGAGTACGAAGCGATGCTCGCTAAAATTGTGGCGGAGGCAAGAGGGCACCATCCAATTGTTATTGCTGGGGACTTCAATGCATGGGCCGAGGAGTGGGGTAGCAAATATACTAACAGTAGAGGTAACACATTGTTAGAGGCGTTTTCCCAACTGGACGTCATTCTAGTGAACAGAGGCAACACCAGCACCTTTCCTAAGAATGGTCACCAATCCGTGATCGACATTACTTTTACAAGTAGTCAATTAGCAAGGGAAATTAAATGGCATGTCAGTGAACGATACACTCATAGTGATCACCAAGCGGTGATTTTTGAAGTAGGATCTGAGAGCAAGGCAAAATTGAAGCCAATGACCTGGAAAAGGAGAGGCTGGGTGCCCGATGCTCTGGACGAAGAACTTTTTCGGGAATTGGTCCAAGACATTAGTATACCAGCAAGCACAGCCGAAGACAAAGTCAACCACGTGGCCAGGCAACTCTACAGGGCATGTGACGCATCTATGCCAAAAAGGACAGCAAACCATAGAAGGAAACCAGCCTACTGGTGGAACGAGGACATTAAGGAACTAAGGGCTAAATGTCACAAGGCCAGAAGAAGAAGTCAAAGATCTGCCAGATGCCCCGAATATGAGGAGCTAAATCGAGAGTACATAAGTCTGAGGAAACTGCTTCGTGATGAAATACGGAGAAGCAAGAGGGAGAGTTTCAAACAACTGTGCGAGGCGGCAGACGCAAGCCCATGGGGCAGCGCTTCCAGGGTGGTCATGTCCAGAATAAAAGGCCAAAGAACCCCTCAAGAAAGGTGTCCAGAGATGCTGCAAAAGATCGTCAAGACTATTTTCCCGCAGCACCTTCCAAAACCTGGTAATCGAGAGGACGATCACACGAAGGAATATATGGAGAAAATACCGGAAGTGACGGTAGAAAGGACATTGAACGCGTGTGGCCAAGTGGGTGTGAACAAGGCCCCTGGTCCAGATCTAGTACCCAACAAAGCGCTCAAAGTGGCTATGCGAAGTAACCCTAACCTCTTCGACAATATAGCGCAGTCCTGCCTAGAGGAAGGAGTGTTTCCCAGGATATGGAAAAGGCAGAGATTGGTACTCTTGCCAAAAGCAGGAAAACCACCAGGTGAACCATCCTCTTATCGTCCAATCTGCCTGCTCGATACAGGGGGGAAAATACTGGAGCGCATTATTCAGAATAGGTTGCTCCCGATTACAGAAGGAGATGGCGGTCTCTCGTCTCAACAATTCGGATTTCGCAAGGCACGATCCACATTGGATGCCATTAATGCAGTGGTATCTAAGGCCAAAAGAGCCTTACAGGGAAAAAGATGGAAAGGAGGAACTAAACAGTACTGTGCGGTTGCCACACTCGACGTTAAAAACGCATTCACCACAGCTAACTGGGCCCATATTATGGATTCCCTACGAAAGTTGAATGTTCCGGCCTACCTCTTGAAGATACTAGATAGCTACTTCGAGGATAGAGTGTTAGAGTACGACACTGGGGATGGTCCCATGGAATACAACATAACAGCTGGAGTTCCACAAGGTTCCGTTCTGGGGCCAATCTTGTGGAACATTATGTATGACAACGTACTAAAGCTACGAATCCCAGATGAAGCAGAAGTGATAGGGTTTGCCGATGACATCGCGATAGTGGTGTCTGCAAAGCACCTGGATGAAATTGAGATGATCACTAATGAGGCGATTGCAATAGTGAGGGACTGGCTGAAATCCGTTGGCCTGGAACTGGCGGAGCAAAAAACAGAAGCAGTGCTGATTAGTAGCCGTAAAAAACGGGAAACGGTATCGTTTAAGGTTGGGAACCACGTCATAAAGTCCAAAGAAGCGGTAAAATATTTAGGAATTATGCTTGATGACAGATTAAGCTTCAAGAGTCACATAGATTATACGTGCGGAAAAGCATCGAGGGTGTACTCGGCGCTCTCCAATATGCTACCAAATGTTGGTGGCCCAAGAAGCAGTAGACGTCTTCTTCTGTCCAGAGTGGTAAGCTCAGTGCTACTGTACGGGGCTCCGATCTGGTCAGAGGCACTGGAGGTAAAATGCAACAGGAGACGGCTGGCACAAGTCTATAGGCTAAGCACCCTTAGGGTCATCAGTGCATATAGAACCACCTCAGAAGAAGCAGCATGCGTCATAGCCGGAATGATACCGATTGATATCATGGCGAACGAGGCGAAAATAATATACGAGGCTAAGAAACACAGTTCTACAGTCGGTCAGGCTATCCAAACGACAGAAAGAGCCAAATCCGTGCAAAGTTGGCAGGAACGTTGGGATAATGCGACGAAAGGACGTTGGACACACAGATTGATTCCGAATATCAAACCCTGGATGAATCGCAAACACGGAGAGATGAATTACCATTTAACCCAATTCCTAACAGGACACGGTGGGTACCGAAGCTATCTGCATCGCTTTGGGCATGATGACACTCCTCTCTGTCCAACGTGCAATAAAGTAGAAAACCCGGAACACGTATTATTCGAGTGTCCGCGATTTGAGACTGAGAGAATGAACCTGTGTATTACCATAAACACAAACTTAGGTCCGGACAACATAGTGGATGAAATGCTGAAATCACAGCAAATATGGGATGCCTGCTGCGCTACCATAACTAAGGTGCAAAAGGAGCTAAGGCGATTAGAAGCGGCTAGAAACGTGTGAGTAGAAATACTAAGACCGCCCCCCGAAGTAATACTTTGCGGTGGTCCCGGGGGGAATAACGGTCCGGCTAGAGGAGGCGGTTTTAGTGGGTAAAAATCCCACACGGCGGTAAGTACGCTTATCGTGTCTTTTGAAGATTTCCCCTCCTCAAAAAAAAAAAAAAAAAAAAAATGTAACACGGATTTTAATTAATAGCTCTCTGGAACCATAATGGCCGAAAAAAGTTTCTTATGTTTTCGACTTGGCTGTGATAAATCGCTGAAAACCATACATACAGAGCCACCATACGACTATAACCAGGCTTATCTATATATCTCAATTTCACTTCTTTTGTCAACGATTGTAGTCAGAGTTTGGACTAAATGCATCGCGGCAGTATTCGATATGAAACCGATTTCATCTCTAACATAATCTTGTTGGGAGTGTGGTTTACGATAAATTTAAGTTACTACAATCTTATGATATTCAATAGATTGTGTGGCCACCAATATTTTAATGATACACTAAGGTCAGTTATTCTCAAACATAAAGAAATATATGATAGCATTAAATTTGGGAGGGAGTCCTGGAATTTCTAAATTTATGTCATGAGTGTAGTAAAACTCTTCCAAAATCCAGTATAGAATCTTATTTACATAGATTATGCCATCGAATATAAGCGATTAATTGAGAATGGCGCAATATACCCCCTCCAAAATTAAATGCTCTCATGAACGGAAGTAGAGAGCTCATGTTTCCAATTGAACTATACCTGCGGGCAAATTTTTATTTTTATCCACACGTCAGTAATGTTGCAACAACAGTGCAACAGGTCTGAATTAACTTAACGTATATATAAGGTTAAGAGCGGTACATTTCGAACGTTCAAATAAGCTGGAAAGCGGTATGGTTAAAAAATAATTTAGATTAATCCAGTTTGATGCAGTATGCATATAGGGTTTGTGTTTCGACTATAGTTCGAACGTGAATCTAAACGGCCCTTGGTTCGGTGATAATGATTATCCCTCTGGCTTGTAATAGTTGTTACACATCACGGAAAAAAGAATAATATTATTTTCCGTGCAGCCTACCAATTCATACCTGAACTTCATGAATTGGATACAAAGGTATTATTTTTGTTTAGATTGCCGAGTATTAGGTTTTGTATGGACGTGGAAAAGTGACGAAATAGGATTTTCAACAAAGAACTCACCGAGTACTTCTCGATCGAATACTGAGTACTTCTTTTCGACATCCGACTGGCTGTTCGAAAAGTATCCAAGTGCCCGAACGACAGGGTTCGATGTGTCAACAGTAATGCTGAATATTAAATCATTCAGCGAATAAGCCAATATCGTGCAGCGATAATTTACTGCTTAATTGCGAGTGAGTTTGCCTTGATATTACCCAGACCAAGCCAAGAGTACTTCTTGGGAGCCTTTAGTTTTTGAGTAGAGTTAGAGAGTACGACTATGAATTGGGGCGAAAGTATCAGTAAGCTTACGGTATAAGGAGGTTATTTTTTGGCTAAAAGAGATTTTGTGTCAAATACACAATCTGAGCAATCGTCAAATTCTGCTATAGTTTTTCAAATAACAAACTC
Source organism: Tipula unca (assembly GCA_951394425.1). Lineage (NCBI taxonomy): Eukaryota > Metazoa > Arthropoda > Insecta > Diptera > Tipulidae > Tipula > Tipula unca. Next base: position 172,731,894 of record OX596380.1, on the reverse strand, counting down.
AATTTTAATCAAAAATCTATAAAGCCGCAATGAAACCTATCTCAATTGGTACTATAATTGTTGACCACGAATAAGTATTCCCAAATGAATTATAACTTTATGTATAATACCAAATAAAAATCGCACCCTATGACATAACCCACGTGGAATACGAACTCCTCTCGCTATAAAATTGCTCTATCTCTCTATAAACAATGCTCTATCTCACTATTCTTATTCAATGTTATTCAATGTTACATACGAGTATGTTGTGGATGATTATGTGTTTCAACATATTAGTTATCATTGTGTATCGGTCAAATACAGTCGATTTTATATTATGTCGAATTCAAATCAATTGACCGCCCAGATTAGTTCAAAGTAAGTTTTTCTATAACTCTAACATTTTAAAGTGAAATGTGTGTGAACTAAATCCGTATAACATATTCTATATATATAGAACCGAATCTAATTGCCACTGTGGACAATTAAATGGTACGGGTGCCGATCGTTTAATCGAATACACCGAAAATACAACAATACACGGCATAAAATATTTAGGCGAGAAGCAACGTCCGATTATCGGTAAAATATTTTGGATCGTAATTTTTGTCGTCAGTTTTATAATCCTTGGGTTTTTTGTGCAAGACGTTTTACAAAAATTTAATCAAAAATCTGCAATTCTGGTGGAAGATGATCGTCCGACACCAATCCATTCGATTCCATTTCCAGCGGTTACTATTTGTCCGGCAGTTAAGATCAAAAATATATTTTTGCCACCCGTAGAAGTCCAAAAATGGTTGTCAGGAGAATCCAAAGATAGTATGGTTTTAGATCTAGCATATCTCATTTGTAACCAACAATTTCTAACCGTTTTGCAAAACGTGGTCCACCGAAATATCACTCAATATCTCAATCAGTCGCATATTGAATTATTGCATATGGTAAGAATTTGTTCAATACAATATGTACATTTATATGACCTAAGTCGTTTACTATAATGTTCAGAAATTATATTTTAGATTTCACCATCCATCAGAGAGACATTCCATAATATTGAGTTCGCATCCACAAAGGAATTCATGAAGTCAAAAGCTGATCCGTTATCATATGTTCTAACAAACGAAGGACTTTGTGCTACATTCAATGTGCCATCAGAAATTATAACCGATGCGTTATCACTACAAACCGAATACAAATATCATAACATTCAGAATAAATCGAAATCATGGCATAACGATTATGGATATTCCGGTTATCCGCGGTATCCGAGAGCAGTCTGGGGTAGTGGGCCATCAAATGGATTACGTATGATTATGTTGGCATTTATCTCAGATTTAAATACATTTTGTCAACCAACCCAAATTGGCTATAAAATTAAGGTACACTCACCTGACGAGTATCCAACAACACTTGACAAATTTATTCCGATGCCCCATAATACGTTGGCACAAATAAAGATCACGCCTAAAATTATAAAAACATCGAACGAGTTACGAAACTTAAATCCTCTTGTTCGGCAATGCTTTTTCGACCACGAACGTAAATTAAAATATTTCACGTACTACAATCGAGTCAACTGTAAATTGGAGTGTTTAGCAAATTATTCACAGCAGCAATATGGTTGCGTTCATTTTTCGCTGCCGAGAAATCATAGCCAGGCGATATGTGGCACAGGCGTTAAAGTCAGTAAAATATTCGATACGGAGGAAATCATAAGTTCCTATTTTCAATACAAAACGGAAATAATTGATATGTACGAGGCGGAACTAGAGGATGATGAACCAATTGATTTCATAAAATTTTCCAATTTTCATTGTAACTGTTTGCCAGCATGTAACTCCGTTGAATATGAATACAGGGTCGAAATGGAAAATTTCGAGCTAGAAAAATTACGGCAACAATATTTTCCCCAATTGGAGCGCGAAAACACAGCTGCAGTTATGATTGATTTTTTTTTTTGACGTGACCAAAATGACTGGAACGACACGGAAACAATTTTATACATTTTCTGATTTAGTTTCGAATATTGGTGGCTTGCTTGGGCTATTTATGGGAGCATCGATCCTTAGTGTGTTTGAAATAATGTATTTTTTAATCGTACGATAAACATGAAGTGGTGTTACTCTTAATTATATCTATCATAACTATAATTAAATTAACTTGAGGGATAGTTTTACCTAAACGAAGCAAATTGAGTTGCACTTCTAACAATATTCAACAATATTTTAAAAAGAACTTTTTATGTAAACAAACATAAAACTATTCTAATAAATAAAATATAGTCCAAAACCAGCTGTCGTAAGCAGTTTACTTACTTCGTCCTTATTTCGAAGAAATTCAAACAATAAAAAGATTCATCAATTAGAATTGCGTAAAGAAAATCTGTTGCAGTTCATTTCACTTTGTTTGCCTTTGAATTGAACTCAATTTCCAGCATCCCGATACATTTCTAGTATGAGTTCAACTATCTTCTTTGCGATACAATTTGCCAAAGTGCCTGCCATATTATGTTCCTATATATTTATTAAGTCAAATGCCCGTTCGAAATCGACGAAGGGCTGGTTTAATAGAGAATTCCATTCGTAGGATTGTTCTATGATGATACAAATGGAGTTGTTATGCAACCTTAAGAATATCGTCTTTATATTGCCTTCCATCAATCCTTGCCATTTTCTTTACTTGACGTGCTGTATCATCGTATCTGTGTTTCACTTCATCAGGGTTTTGTTGGTATATTTGTATTTTTAGCTGACGAAGTTCCTCAATTTGCCTCCATGTATCATCGCATATCCATGGTTTCCGATTGTGCTCTTGAGAGCCGAGTACGCCCGTAACATATATAGGTTTCTTCTGTTTCATTCCATCGCATTGTAGAATCTGCCTGTATCAAGTAAGATATTCTCGGAAAAGATGGGTAACATGCAACTGATCACATCGTCATTTACACCACGCGCCAGCAAGACAATTTTAAGATTCTGAGATACGCGTACAGGGCTGCGTGGAAAAACGTCTGTGAGGGAATTGATAGCTTATCTGTTCTCGGTAGACTAAACAAAACTATGGCTAAGAATGATACTTGTAGACTCGATAGTCGTCACCTCCTGCAGGCGAGAAGTTGGTGAGCTATTGTTGTCTGTCCACTTTCCTGGGTGTGTCATTGTTGATTCGGATGTGGCTGCCTCCGAGCCTCCTGACAATGTTTTCGTTATTCCGAATTGGATTTAGCCGGTACACTGATAACTACTGATGTTCTACGCTGGAGTGTTTTCTCGTTTACAACGTTCAAATTGAATGGTCCTGATGGCGTTTTCCCTGCTGAATTACTGCATTGTTTTCTACCCATCAGAAATCACCTCCTTAATCTGCTCCAGGCGTGTATTGCTTTAAGTAATTTAACAAAATTCTGGAGCAGTAGAGTAGTTTTCATACCTAAATCTGGCAAGTCGGATTATACTGATAAAAGCTTTTAGGCCCATTAGACTGGCCTCTACTTTTCATAAAGCTTTAGAGAGGAACATCGACAGATTTATTAGGGATAACTATTTAAGTACCTCCCCATTCATACAGAGCTGGCAAGTCCTGCGAATCAGCTCTATACATGAACTCGAAACTAGAATAAGATCACTAATTACAAATAGTTTCTAGTAGATATCTTCCTGGACATACGCCGATGGCGTCAATCTGTGGTGTTATTTATAGAAGTGGTCGCTTTTCGCACACTTAGACCAGCTATGGTCCTTTGTGATACCACATTTTAATCACACACACACATTCATTCAACTCATTCACACAATTACAGTGTACCACCTCCGCAATGCATAGCTCCATGTCACCCTGTATAGTGACATGGAAGATGGGTCGGCCCATGAGTTCAAAATCCCTTTTAAATCTCGCCTTTGTTGGGATTCGAACCGGGTACCTCCCGATCCAAACGTCGCAGCTTTAACCACTGCGCTATTTGCTCGGTATTTGAGATAGTATAAACTATCCTGAAAATTTCAGCTTGATTCTAAGCTGCAAAAGGCCATTGCTATTATTTAGCAATGCAGAAGGGCCTTTAGCAATTCCTGGGGCCTAAACCCCAAAATGATGTCATTCAACTACAAATCACTGGTGTTACGTTTACTGACGTATGCATCAGTGGTATGGTGGTCAGTTGTTAAACTGACGTCTTCTGTAGCAAGGCTGGATTGACTGCAGATAACAGCCTGTAGGGGTATAACCACAGCTATGTCATCTACACATGCTAGAGAGTCTATCTTATGCTTTTTCAAGAATTGCAGTCTAAGATTCCTGGTACTGGGTGCTCTGTTGCGTTTCGCCTGAGGTACATTGATGCATGGAATGTCTTTGGGACTTGTACGGGGCATAGACAGATTCTTAATAAGTTTAAGTCACATATTCCGGAGGTTGAAATGATGAATGACAGGGTATTGCCCGAATTTAACTTTACCAATTCATTCTCCGTCGTTGTCCCTTCGAGAGAACTGTGGCTCCCTTAGCATTTCAATAGACAGTTGTCCGATTCGATAGTTTTTTTTTTGCCGATAGCTCGCGTTCTGAAGTCATTCCGGGGTTTGGATTCTATTGTCCCAAGTATGGGCTCAGAACACTGCACGATTTATCCAGCTGAATTAATTGCACTTACCCATAGTGCGATTATGGCGTCTCAATTTAGTGATTTGGGGAAGGATGCTCAATACCCTTAAATATCCTTTGACTACATCTAATCTGGTGAAAGATTGCAAACACTACATTAATTTCGTTTGCTCTAATACGAGAGTAAGAATCATGTGTGTACCTGCTCATTGTGGCGTTGTAGGGAATGAGGTTGCTGACTTTTTAGCGAAAGCTGGATCACGTAGTAAATTTGATGGTTCCGAGCCAGCAATTCCTCTATCCTTCGGTGGTGGTAAAGACGCTATTAACCGAGCAAATAGCGCAGTGGTTAAAGATGCGACGTTTGGATCGGGAGGTACCGGGTTCGAATCCAAACAGAGTATGGTCATTGAGTACCATGCCATTGTACATGAAGCTATGCAATGCGCAGGTGGTATACTGTACTTGTGTGAATGGGATGTATGAATGGGTTGAATGAATGTTGTGTGAATGTAAGGTAAAGCTCTGGTCCAAACAAGTGTCGATGCCACATCCTTTTTAAAAAATTAAGAAAAAGGACGCTATTAAGAAGTTCGCTTTACTTGAACTGGGACTGAAATGGCGTTATACTCTTAGCTGTTTAAAGGCGAAACGATTCATCATTGAACCCAACGTAAGGTTCACTAAATCTGTGTTTTCCTTAAAAAACTCAGAATTCGTTCGTTCATCTCCAACGCATGGAACTTGCTCAGGATGATCTTTGTGACGACTGTCTGAGGGAAGTGGACAACTTTGCAGCGGTTCGGCCTTTGTCGAAGCTATGATCCCAAGTGTCCTCTTAGGGATCTTGAACGTAGATCAGTTATTATCCATTTCTTGGTTCAAAGTTTTACAGTTTGCTAAGGATGCAGTTCGTTTCTGCAAGTTAGGATAGATCTTCTAGGTTTGCACCACTGGCCCATTATGGCATTGAATTTATTAGTACACATGTCCATGGTGGTTGGATATGTGTACTAATGACAAATCTAGTAAAAGGTGCACCTAAAATAAGCCTATCGCACAACAAACGAAGGTAGGATGGTTCCTTACTTGAACCACATCTGCTAATGACGGCATGAGAGAAATACATGAAACCATGGTCACTGAGATAGAAAATAAGTTGAAAAAAGATTGGGACAATCAATTTACTAGCCTCTAAATCAGTTAGGCAATACAAACGACAGTTATCACTCCCTACTCATGGTAGATCCAACAATGCCTTGTCAAGCATCTTATAAATTTTCACTATCTTTCGCTCAACGATGTCATTTCAACAGCAAAATTCAGAGTTGTGCTCGCTGAATTGGCCAACAAATCTACAAGGCCATCGTTAAATGAAGTGATACACAGACTATATTTGTAGAAAAAACGGTTCAACAAATTAAATTTCTTGAAGGAAATCAGGATTATCAGCTGATTATACGGAGGACGTCCGACAAAATACAATATTATAAGTGAGCCGTTTTCCAATCGCAACAAAAATCACTCTCAACGATTATCTCTCTCAATAAAATGTTGACAATCCTATATCTCTTAGCTTCACAGAAATAGCTTATATAGCACTGCTCCAATGTCCAGGTTAGGGTTCCGTCGTATTCTGACTTCAGGATATCTATTCAGCTTATGGGTGCTCGGTTTTGTGTGGTTGATGAAATAGTTGATCGAAAATTGTGTCCAAACTAAGTGTATGGATTTGTGTGAGCCCTTTAGATCTTGTGCAAATTCGATGTGAGCACAATAGTTTTGTTAACTACCGGAAACGGTTAATTGGAAGATAACCTATGGTCCTACGATATTATGTAAATGGATATGTTCGAAACAACTTGATCGTATATATAGAATCGCCCATTTAAAGATTTTCTGTGTGTTTGAATTTTGACTCGTTGGCTGGAGAAACTGGGCTAAGAGGAACGAGTAAAGTAAACCATTTACGGCGTCTTAAACGGATATTAGAATGTAATATGTTGTACTTTTGCAGTGTTTCAAATGTCGTTCAAATGACATCAAAGGCTGATCATTTGGAAACAAAATTTAAATTCTGAACTTCTCAGTCGGCTGTTTAGGATGAGATGATTCTAATTTGGACAGTGTACATTTTACATAGAGCTGTCAATTGGGACATGTGAAGTGACTCCGAGCCTTTCGTCAAAGTCCACTGCAAGTCAGTTAACAGTTTTAACCATCCCAAGTGACAATTTAATACTGTTATGTATTAACAATATTGGGCATTTAAATTAATAATAATAATCAATTTCTAAAGGCAATTACTGGCTCCTTACTGAGTCAACTATTTGCTCCAACGGTTTCGATCATGGGCTTGGTCCTCACACTGTCTTAGACAACCTGAAGAAGCCAAGTCGTTCTATATACCGTGGAGACATCGTCGCCTGCAACGACCTCTGTGCCCACCATATGGTGGTCCTCCTTTCAGAGATCGCTGCACAATTCGTTCCGGATCGGCACGCAGAACGTGACCGTGCGAGCGTACTCGCTGGGATCTTACTTCATGTACAATGAACGTACCATCTACTTCACGTTTTGGGCCGTAAATCACCCGTATGATTCTTCTCTCAAATGTAAGGAGCCATATCTCGTACTCATCCGTCAGCGCCCAGCTTTCACCTCCAAAGATAACAACGGGCCTGATCAACGATGTGTAAAGCTTCAGCTTCATGACATTTGACAAGTGTTTAGATTTTAGCAGTGACCTTAGAGGATACAAAGCACGGCTGCCAGCTGCCAGGCTCACTTTTATATCCTTACCTAAACAGTTATCGTGAGTGATAAGAGATATCCGAACCTCCACACTCCCTCAAACGTGTGGTGGCCACTATTAAAATCTAGTGTGCCATTGCCCCTTTATCCAGAGATCATGTATTTTGTTTTGGACTCATTGATCTGAAGTCCATCAGAAGCTGCAAATGTCATCTGCATATGCAAGCACATCGGGGACAGAGCATCTCCCTGCTGAACACCCGAGATAATTGCAAAAATTCTCGATAGTCTATATAGGTTCTCAACTTTAAATCAGCATTGAGACTATGTCGCTGTAATTCTACACAATCGAACCAATTTTGTTGGCATAGCTAGGTATTCCATGGCAGAACACATATCAATACATTTGAGGTATTGAATAGCCATAGTAATGATTGACTGGCGTTTATACGCTATGACGACTGGATCGGAAGGTACCGGGTTCGAATCCTAACAGAAGCGGGATGCAAAATCTCCCGATTACGATCGGTAAAAAAGGTAAAAAAATGGGTAAAAAGAGTTAAACAATTTAGCGTGCATCAACACATTTCTCATTAAATTAAAAAAAAATCTTTTTTTTGATTTAAAAATGACCAATTTGGAATTAAATTAAAAATATATATTGAGGATTGAACTATAGTCATGACTGAAATCCAATCACACATCATACTTTACCTTCGATCCACCGCCATACATATAATTAGTGATATTTCTATCGTTTATAGCTGCAATTTGAATAAAAAAATTGAAAATTTGAGCAACGGCAATGGACCCTGCTTATTTGACCATCGCCGTACAATTTCATTACTGCTATATACCCATCTATTATACTTGCCACTTTTACAGGAGAAATTAAATCAACAAATGATTGGCTCGATCGAGAGTCGAACTTTGATACATAAATCCAAAGTTACTGACTTTGCATACTGGACCATCGCCGCATATATATTTTATATTGCAAATTTTAGCAGATGCAATGAACTCTTCGTTTATTTCACCATCGCTATATATACCCATGCTGTATACTTGCCACTACTTAACAGAAGCTGTGTATGCAGTAGAAATTAAATTAAATTAATACCGTCGCTAATTGGAGTCGAACCCAGGTCCACGAATCCAAAGTTAATCACTTTACTACCTCGCCCACCACCGTATATATATTTGGTGTTATGCAAATCTTTTATACTTTTCAATTGAATTGAGGAACTTGGGGAAATCTTTTAATAGAAGCGGACCAACATTAACATCGTTTGAAACTTAACTGAACTGCATAGTGTCAGGTGCAACATTTATATATGCTATGACATTCCAAGCAGTATATTTCAAGAAAGTTAAAAATCTTATGTTCTTAAAAATTATAAATCTTCCGTTCCAGTCAATGATGCTTGATGCGATTTTTTTAAGTTTAGGCAGTACATGAATAACGCCCAAATAAGAATTTCCCTATACAAAACTGAAAGTATAACAAATAGGTATAGCTGAGTTTAACTCTCGATTAGGGCTAAAAACAAATTTAATTAAATTTCTTACAAATTAATTCAATCCAGATTCTGTTAAATTTTCATTTTCCAATATTCAAATGGTGAGTATAAAAGAGGGATTTATCAGTAATGAAATTGTACGGCAGTAGGCAAGCAAAGTAATGGGCGTTTGATTAGTGGACGTGAGTTCCAGCGGCATTCGGGCTAAAGTTTTTTTCATTTCATTTCATTTTACAAATTAGTTCATCTCAGCTTCTATTAAAATTTTCAAAATTTTCAAATGAAATGCAAAATATAAAAGAGGGATGAGGCAGCAATGAAAATGCGCGGCGATGGCCAAATAAGCAGAGTCCAAAAATACTTTTGGTTATAAAAAAAAGCGATCAGGTTAGGTATTTTTCCTGGGTTAGTTGGCCAATATGTTGGTTTTGCAGTTGAAATGGATTCACATCCATTTTCTTTAATGGTAATCAGTAATTCGTTTCCTTTAGTTATAGTTAATCTAGAACCACAGTGAGTATTCTTCGCATTGAAGTCACCCCTATTGTAAACTCTGAGTATTGTTTGTTTTTAATAGAATGTCTTAGTGGACAGTACAATCCTGCCACAGTAATAGGAAAGTTGTTGGTTTTTATATAAATACATGAACAAATGTTGGTTATCTGAACGATTTGGCTTTTTAATAACTCGGTAGCTGCAGTTAAAGCCTTCTTGAACTCGAATTCGTTTAACCATGGAGTGAGGTGTGTGTTAAATTTTATGGTACGATCTTAATTAAAGTTCCCAGGATTATTTTTAATGAAAGTTATCACCATTTGTCTGATTTTTCTGCGAGCTGTTCTATATACCGTTCTACCGTTATAAAAAGGGCCCCACTCTATATAACATTATAGATCGTTGTTTTGAGTCAATTTAAAAATTTTGTAATGTATCAACATGACGCTGAGGTAGATTAATGGTATTTGAGTACGATTAGTTTTAAATTCCGATCTTTTTGAAAAGAGATTTAAATGCATTGACGCACATTCTATAAAACTATCACCAATAACGCTTTGTTTCTAAAGAAATTTGGTCACCCTTTTGTTTAGAACTAATTGACAAGGCCACTCTAGGAATTGTCTACATTATCGACGTTGTCTACGTGGATGACGTTATGTACGGGTTGTCGACACGTCAATGTAGAAAATAATAGATTACGCGTCAACGCCCATCCCTGACTCTATCTATCTAATTTTGTGCTGTTAAAAACTCAACCAGAGAATAGCACTAGTGGGTTATTTGCACATAAATTTTAATGATACGCATAAATTTTATTTTCGACCATCAGTGTTGGTCAAACTTAAGTAAATTATCGAACATTATATTTGGGAAAAATTCTGAAATTCTGTCTGTCTGTCATTTTAGAAAATCTTTGTGTGTACAACACAATTAAACAAAATAAATTTTACGGGAAGCTGAATTAGAGTGTTTGGATTTGGAGGGCACCTAGAACATTAAAACATGATTATTGGCAATAGAATACTAAACTATATCTTCAAAGTGCTATTTGCAGCGATAAAATATTGCGAAATGTGAAAAATGTAGTATTCGGAACATGCAGGAAGAGGTAACTAAAATCTCCGTTCTATAGACCACGAGTCTGTGAACAGGCTTTTAGCCAATGAATAATACTCTAGCGTTTATGATTGTACTGAGCCAAATGCTGCTTAGAGTCACATCTTAATAAAACGGTTAAATCTTAACAAACAGATTACCAGATTATAAACTAAAACGTTGTTTACAAATTTTTTAAATCATCATATCAAATTTTGGGATGATTTTTAAAATGTTAGGATGAGATGAGAGTATAGTATTACCTGATGAACAATTTTAATTTTTCTGTGATGAAATCCTGGGATAACTTTACACACTTGGGTCTTCCCACTTTTAGAATTTCTGTTATTTATAACTCAGTTTCACTTCATTTGTCAACGATGTACAAATTAAATCAAAATTAAATGGATCGCGGCTGTATTCGATATGAGAACGATTTCATCTCTGAGATAATCTTGTTTGGTGTGTGGTTTACGATAAATTTGAGTCGCATCATTTGATGATGTTAAAAACTATAATACACTAAAGATTGTGTGACCAACAATATTTTAATGATACAAAGGTCAGTTATTCGCAAGCATACGGAAGTATATGAACAACATATATGGAATTGAAATTTGGGAGGGAGTATATAGTCGAGGCAGTCTCGACTAAATACATTTCGGAATTTCTAAATTTACATCATAGGCGAATTTGAACATTTTAACTATGCAATTAAAATTTTTCAAAATGGTATAGCAACTAAGACTTTGAATTGGGGTGAAAGTATATCAGTAAGCTTACGTCTAAGGGGTTATTTTTTAGCTCAAGTAATAAAGAGATTTTGTGTCAAATACGCAATCTGAGCAATTGCTTAGATCGTCAAATTCTGCTAGTTTTTGAAATAACAAAATAAATGTTAGTCAAAAATCTATAAAGTCGCAATGAAACCTACCTCAACCGGTACAATAATTGTTGACCACCATTCCCAAATTAATTATAATTTTATGTATCATGCTAAATGAAAACCGCACCCTAAGTCATAACCCAAATTTATTTAATCATAATTTTATATTTGTCGTGGTTGATTATGTGTTTCAACATATTAGTTATCATTGTGTAACGGTCGAACACAGTCGATTTTATATTATGTCGAATTCAAATCAATTGACAGCCCAGATTAGATCAAAGTAAGTTTTTTTTCGCTATATAAAGTTTTAAAGTGAAATGTGTGTTAACTAAATCCGCGTATAACATATTTTAGAACCGAATCACATTGTTACATTGGACAATTAAATGGTACCGATCGTTTGATCGAATACACCGAAAATACAACAATACACGGCATAAAATATTTAGGCGAGAAGCAACGTCCGATTACCGGAAAAATATTTTGGATCGTAATTTTTGTCATCAGTTTTATAATCCTTGGGTTTTTTGTGCAAGACGTTTTAAAAAAATTTAATCAAAAATCTGTAATTCTGGTGGACGATGAACAACCGACACCAATTCATTCGATTCCATTTCCAGCGGTTACTATTTGTCCGGCTGTTAAAATTAAAAGTAAATATTTTCCACCTGAACTAGCGGTACAATGGTTTGAAAGAGGGGCCAACAAAAGTATGCTTTTAGATTTGGCTTATCTCATTTGTAATCAACATTTTCTAACCGTAGTGCAAGACAATACAAACATCGCCAAATATCTAAACCGATCACATATCGAATTGTTACATAAGGTAATATAGTTTATTGAACAAACCCTATAAAGTAAACTACAAATCTTTCAAATTTTATTTCAGATTTCTCCGAAAATAATGAACTCTTTCGGTAACCTTAAATTCGCGTCGAAACGAGAATACCGATATGGGCTTAATGAAGACGACGAGTATACTATTGAAGTTCCATTTTCATATATTCTAACAAACGAAGGGATTTGTTTCACATTCAATGTACCATCGGAAATACTGAATGAAGAGCCATCGCTACAAACCGAATACAAATATCATAACATTCGAAATAAAACGAAATTCTGGAATATCGAGGATGGTTATTCGGGATATCCGAGATTTCCAAGAGCAGTGTGGGGTAGCGGACCAGGAAGTGGACTATATTTGATTATGACCAGCCAATTCCCCGATTTAAATACATTTTGCCAGCCAACAGAAATTGGCTATAAAATTATGCTACACTCACCTGGCGAGTATCCAACGACTCTTGAGAAATTTATTTCCATTCCGCATACCACCTTCGCACAAATCAAGGTTACGCCAAAAATAACAAAGACATCGCACGATCTGTCAAAGTTAAGTCCACAATTGCGGCAATGCTTTTACGATCATGAACGCAAACTGACATACTACAAATTCTATAATCGTGTCAATTGTAAATTAGAGTGTTTAGCAAATTATTCGCTGCAGCAATACGGTTGCGTTCATTTTTCGCTGCCAAGAAAGAACACTGAGCTGATTTGTGGTAAAGGCGTTAAATTGAGCCAAATGTATGAGACGGAGGAAATTATGAATTCGTATTTTCAGTACAAGACTAAAATAATCGATGAATACAAGACTAAAATGGAGGATGATGAACCAATCGACTTCAAAAAGTTTTCCAATTTTAATTGTAACTGTTTGCCGGCCTGTAACTCCATCGAATATGAATACAGCGTTGAAATGGAAAATGTGGACGTAGCAAAAATTACAAAAAATTATTTGTTCAGTAACAGTACCAATAAAGATTCAGCGGCCATAATCGAAATTTTCTTTGGCATGACCAAGGTGACGGGTGCGACTCGCAAACACTATTATACATTTTCCGATCTAATTTCGAGTATTGGTGGTTTGGTAGGTTTATTTATGGGGGCATCAGTTCTTAGTATTTTTGAAATAATTTACTTTTTTATCGTACGATAATCTTGTATGATCTTAATCAAGTTTGTTGGAATAGAAAATATAATAAAAATTTGTAATTTAAACCCTTTCAATACTTATTTCGCCATAAACGAGGACATTAATGTATCTGCAATCATCAAAACCATAATCTTATCAACAACTCAACTCTTCAATATTTCTGATATTGACCTCTTCTACGAAATATTTACGAAATATAAGTGCACAGTATTCAAATGATTAATTCTTACACATGTTCAAGAAAATTGTCACCCAACAATTTCTAGCAATGGCATCCCAAGTTGAGTACATTCGTACAATAGTAAACGAATATGGAAAAAATGTATCGTCTAGCGTATACGAGATTTACAGCGTATCAAGTGCCCCGTTTTTGACTTGCCTCAAATTCCGCAGAAAGCAGTGAAAAATATCATTAAGGATGCATTTATCAACAACATTCCAACTTTCCGGATTCTAAATTATTCTTCAATTTGCAGTTTCGACACAAACTATCCAATTATTTTGTCAAAAAATCATATGTGCACCAAGCTGCTAGTAGACAAATATATCACCGAAACAATATACACCCAGGACCAAAACTACTGATAAATAGTAACAAGATGACACGTGCAAACCGGCATTCGGTGTTTCATCAGAAATAGAATTAAAAATCAGTAGCTTATGGTCAACTTACCCATCGGAACGTTTTAGTATTGGGCAATGTATACGAGAATTCCTTGGTCCTTACTTACATAAAGCTCTATTTATCTGTAAAAGCCATATAGCGCTCGTTTCTGACAAGACATCAGACACCGTGACTATGAAAGTACTTTGGTCGATGCTCGCAATGAATTGTCTTCTATATGTGTTTTATGGTTTGAAGGTCATATAAAACTAATACATATAGATTTCGATCTATACATAGAATTTTCGGCTCATCAACACTCACTTGCGAAATGAAGGAAATACGCTTACTATCAAAATGCCATTTGACGATATGTAACAGAAATGGCACCCTTTACTACAAGGCCTTCATATATAGTAGACAGAGTACCTTCCTTGAAGCCCTATGTCCTTCTTGCTATTCTTTTTAATACGGCGAAAACTTTCGTACTGTTTCCCTCGACTCTTTTGAAATGTCAAGTGACTCCGAGCCTCTCGTCGAAATCCACCTCAATCCATTTTACAGTTTTAACCATCTTAATTCTTTGACAATTTCGGAGATCATCGGTAATCATCTGCGATGTCAAATGATCCCTTTAGTTGGATCATTACTGTCTTGGAGAATGATAACTCCAACTTGTAACCATTGCACAAGCACACAATCGTGTCTATGGCCATTTTTTTTAACTTCATCATGATTCTTGGCCACCTCAGATTATCAAACGCGACATACATACATCTAGGAAAACTCCTAGATTCTGATAACTTTATAGAATGCTGATCATTTTAATCATTTTGTTCTCAGTCGATATGATCTATAAGCATTGAAAACGGCAAACCATCTAGCAGGGGTGGTCCACCTAGAGCCACCTCTATGATACCAGGAACAGATATTGCTGAACACCAGTCAGTTTACATGGATCTTGTGATGCATTCGAAAAGGAGATATCAACGTGATTATTCTGTGATCTAAAGCAACAGTAGCGCCTTAACCAAAACTATATTGCTGTCCAGCCAAATACAAACATTCGTCGCAAATTAAATAATTCTGAAGAAAATCCGGCTGATCCTACAGTGAAGTTCATCAGACAGAATTGAAGAATAACAGTTTATCGTGGGTGGGTTCAAATTGGCTCCAAAGTAATATCCGCATAAGAAAAGCCAAATTTGAAACAAGCCAGTGATAATGCCGCACTACAACTTTAACAATTACAAGTACATCAAACTCATTTAGGCAATTTATCGATGAAAGATTACCAAACAACAAATAATATTGCACATCATCAGTCAAGATGGCAAACGAAAACACTGCACAATAAACCTGCTAGTCATCGATCTACATAAACAGGTAGAAACACATAAGTGCACTGTATGTCTTCGCCTCAAGTCTTCCATAAAATATCTAATATCATCTTCAAACACACACACGGTATGTGTTACGTATTTATTCAGATAACGGCACGAATTTTGATGGATATCGATCATTACTGCGGAAAAGGAACAGTTTGAGAGCTTAAGGTAAAATACCCCAGAACCGCAATCGCGATTGAGCGTGCTCAGCCAATTGGAATATGATACTATACGTATACATCACGATAAAACCGAGCTATTTGGCATACTGGGCAACCCCTAATATTCATCCGTCACCGTCCAATGCTCTGTAATGCTTTAACTGATCAGAGAACCCAAGTATTTGCACATCTTCACTCCCACAAGCGTGTAGTGACCGGGCTCTACTAAAATATGGTACGTCATTGTCCCTATAACCAGAGATGTACGTTGTTTTGAAATCATTAATCTGGAGTACAACAGAAGCTCATTACAAGGTAGTTAGAACTGCTGCTTTAAGACCATCACAATTATTAAATGAAATCAACAAAATAATACAGCACATGCCTCCAGATGTATTGGACCTCCAGATCCTGATCAAACTTTATCCGGATATGAATGAGTTTCGTGGTACCAGGTTTATGTTTGATTTTGGGTATGGTTGGTGATTTTGATGTGTACTTAAATTATTTAAAGCTCTGAGCAGAATGCTTTGAAATCGTTTCATTCGGTGTTGAAATGAACTTTGATTTGGTTTACTTACATTCTGCGAAAGAGCACGATGTGGTAAAGATCGATGGTTCGATTCTCACCAGGGCATTTGTAGTTTTTATGACGGATATTTATTTGAATCATTGACTGAGATTGATGCGTTGAGTGGCAAAGGCAGGATGAACATTATTCAGTAAAACATCACAATTTTCGAAAGAGAGGAGAAATGCGGCAGAGCAAACCTGCAGCAAGCGAGATTGCTCTCGAATAAATAAATGCATACTTATAGACAATTTTTATGCAACTATACGCAATATGGAAAGTTGCAGTGAACGCGTATAGAAACGTAACCAGATTGCAGAATCAGATCAGTTTTAAATTCAACCAGTGGTCGGTGGACAAGTGAAATAGTGAACCAGTGAAATTGTAAATTGTGCAGTATTCAATAAATAGTTCGATTGTTTTATTGCAAAATCCCGTATGAATCCTTACAAGAGGCCGAAATTTATAATTATATTAGGCAGGCATAATTTAAGGATACACAGGTTTTCTATGTAGGGTAGTTGGCGTATTGAACTGCGTGCATATTTTGTTCGGATATAGAGACTTAGAGAAAACGGGTCAGCTAGTGCAGTCGGATGGCTCGCTCTTACCATAGAGCATAGGATTTTTTAGGCCAGTCAAAAAGGCGGAAAGACACATGTCTTTGTAAATATCCTCCTTCGTTTTTTTTGTGGCTGCCTCCTTTTCATATATTTTCACTTACATATTATTGTGGACTGTGTAAGTCTTTTGTTTTTTATGTAAGTCTCTAATTGGGATGACTTCGTTCCTCTTATCAGTGTAGTGTGTTATTAGATAAGCTTTTATTGTCTTCTAATTGAGACTGGTTCCATACATCGTGTGGATATCGTCTGCCTCACCTACGATTTTATTTCGTACGGCTCTTAGAAAGGTAGTTCGGACTCGTCCATCTCCTAAGGCATTGGCACACACACAGATCTTCACAGATTTTGATTATATCATCGACATTTTCGATGACATCGAACAAGGTAGGTCGGTTTCTTTCGCATATCTATAGGTGAGCCTATAATGCATTCTGGCAATTTTAAAATATTAACTGAGGTCCATATTTCAAAAAAAAAAACATAATATGGAAATTGGACGGATCACTTCCAGCACTCAATACCACTTATTTACACATTAAAAAAACCCAACCGTGGTTTATGGTAACTTTCGGGAATTGAGCACCGGAGACATCCGAAGAATACCTCAGGAAACACGCTACTAACTATGTCAACGAGGATGCCAAAAAGGTGACTATTAATTCAACTGAAACCACTTTTTAGATTCGATTATTTTGATTCCAACGACTTTAATAATTACTACTAAATCTATCAAATTTTTTAATACAATTTCACTGTCGTATCCTTTTCAAGTTTCGTTGATTCTTTTAATTCTTTTTCACTTTCACCATGATTAAAATTATCGTCACTCATATATCGCTCACTAATTATCTTGGCCTAAACCGTCGATAATCCGTCGGCACTAGTAAAGTAGTATCAAGAATATTTCTCTCCTTGCGGCCGATGAGGAGAGAAACTTCCCAATTGCGGCAAAAATAATTAAAAACAATTTATATGTAAATGAATTATTATCGGGAAGTAACAACCTAGAGGAAGCTCAAATAGCGCAAATTTAACTGATAATCTTCCTATAGACCGGAGGATTTGTGCAGATGATAAGTGACGTAATCAATAAGAGATAATACACTGTGTGTTGTGGTATATTTGTATATGCGTATTACAATCTCAATAATTTGGCGCGATGAGAAAATATTGATATTACGCGAGTTGTGATGCATTTATTGGTCACGAACTCGTTTAACTACTCTCCAAATTATTATCTTAATGGGTAATATTCGAAATTCTTATTTGTATGCAAGTGACTAACATAAATTATATATGCATACACAATTACATTAATATTAAAAATAAAGACTCTCTAGTTTTTATATATTGTAAAATAGATTTGCAAATCATTATAAAATTTGGTCATCAGATTGTTAAGATAAAATAAAAAAGATCCAAAACTTAACCTTAAAAGATCCAGATTAACCTAAACCCAATAGTGGTGTTTATGATATACAGCCACATGAACCCCACAAGTGGTGACCCCGACGTTTGGAACAAATCGCTACTCAACTCACATCACACCAATATTACCAAAGCGTCCACATTAAGACCGCAGTGTTGTTATATAACATTTTTTTCTGCCGAGGAGATATATTACAAGCCGCATACAACAACAACAAAAAAGCGACTACAAAAGATATTTATTCGGATTGACGGACATTCATAAATATCGCCGGATAGATTTAACCACCTAATACACCAAATTTTTGGATTTTCTATTGTGAAACCACGCCAATCAATTTGCAGTATCCAGCATCTAACTGTATTACCAGTGACGACATCAACAAGGATCTACATCAACAAGCATCTAACTGTATTACCAGTGACGACATCAACAAGATTGATTAAGTTAATGATATCGTTCTTCATTGTAAAATTAGATTAATTTTGTGATTCTTCAATTAAAATTTTTTTTTTAAATTTATTTTAGTTACACACTTACATCATACTACAAATTGGAAGAATCGAATATTGGATTAAAGTGGAATTAATCGCGGAACAATCGGTGCAAATATCAACATTACTGCAAATACTGGTAAGTGCTGCAACACGTATTTAATATCAACCATTTTCTCATCCGAATTTCTTCAATTCTCGTGTTTAACTTTCGACATAATACAAGCATATTTCACCATATAAGGGGTATACTCCCGTTCGACCCGTTCGATTACGTCAATTATTTGGTAGAATTGTTAGGTTCCAATACCTTATATTTTTGCGAAAGTTCCTCTGTAGAGCAGTTTTGTTTTGCTTTGTTACACTCAAGTCTTAAAAGGTATATTTCCAATCGCGTATTTGAATAAATATAAAAAAAATAATAAAAAACATGTCGGATACCGAAGAGACAAAAAACAATGGCGGAGAACAAGTAACTCCGGAAACGAAAGTTAGGGTAAATGCTGCAGAAGTGCCAATCCCGCAGTTCTGGAAGGATCTACCCGAGCTTTGGTTCAAACAATTAGAGTCATTATTCAAAGTTCGAAGAATTACAAATGACGAACAGAAATTTAATTTCGCGATAGCTCACCTACCGATGGATGTGATCGCCACGGTAGCCGCAGTAATCCGAAAACCTCCGTTAAACAACAAATACGAAAGCTTACGAGATGACATTATTAAAAGACGATCAATGTCGGAGCAAGGTAGGATTGAAAACCTCGTCAAATCTACCGATATGGGCGATTTTTCACCCTCAGACTTTTATCGACATCTCGAAGAAAAAGCAGGAACTTCAACAGCTGTAAATGAACAGCTGCTAAAACCGCTTTGGTTAGGACGATTACCAGATAACATTCGTTCTATTGTAGCAATCCGGGAGCAAGATGACATTAACGAGCTAATTAACTTTGCGGACCGAATTTTCGAAATTAATCGTCCGAATTTCGTCTGCAATGCCGTTGAGTCATCAAGATCATCTTTTAAACCTAATCGTGTTGTAAAGCAATCAGAGGTTTCATTAATGAATCTGCAGAAAGCAATAGACCAACTGACAGCTAAATTCAATCGTGAGTTTGCTGGGAGATCGCACGCACGACAACGATCAAATAGCAGAAATAGAAGACGCTCAGGATCGCGTAATCGTTTCCGAGAAGACAACGGACAATGGATTTGCTACTATCATAGAAGATTTGGAGAAAAAGCAAGAAAATGTGAAGGGTGTTCTTTTAAAAAGAAGACAACTTCACAACATACTCCCACCACGGAAAACTAATACGTCCCAACGTACATGCGACGAACAATGGGACGATCCAGAATCGTCGCCTTACTATTATATGTCCCAAAACAAAATTAAATTATTTAATTGATACTGGTGCTGATGTTTCCGTCGTACCAAAAATCTACTTCACTAATCTGGTCAACGATTCAGAAAATCGCTTAATCGCTGCTAACGGCTCCATCATCAGTACGTATGGCACGCGATTATTACACATAGATTTGGGATTACGTCGTGATTTTAGGCATCCTTTTATAGTCGCATCTGTTACTAAACCAATAATCGGCGCGGATTTCCTAGTTAAATTCGGGTTGGTTGTTGATTTAAGGAACAAACGCCTGTTAGACACAAACACATCTTTGTCAGTTAAGGCGGTAGATGCTAGGGTAATCAACGAAACTGTACCTCGACTGTTTGCTATCGAAGGTCCATATGGCGAGCTACTTCGCCGTTACCCTATACTAACACAGGAGCCTAGGTATGATCTTCCGGTGAAACACAAAGTGGTACACCGAATCGTTACAGAAGGTCATTTACCATTTTCCCGTCCACGACGCTTAGATCCCCAAAAGCACAAAATTGCTAAAAATGAGTTTGAGTATATGTTACAATTAGGTTTGTGTAGACAAAGTTCTTCAAGCGCTGCTTCACCTCTACACATGGTCCCTAAACGTGACAGCAACGACTGGCGCCCCTGTGGAGACTACCGCCGATTAAACGCGATCACGGTACCAGATCGGTATCCTTTACCGCATATACACAACTTCTCCTTAAACCTCCGAAATTGCACCGTGTTCACAAAAATAGATCTCGTACGAGCGTATCACCAAATTCCGGTCTCGGCGCATGACATACACAAAACAGCTATTACCGTTCCTTTTGGACTCTTTGAGTTCACAAGGATGCCATTCGGTCTTAGAAATGCAGCGCAAACATTTCAACGTCTGATGGATGAAGTAACGAAAGGAATGGATTTCGTTTACGTATACATCGACGACATATTAGTAGGCAGCAAATCAGAGGTTGAGCACCACGAGCATCTAAAAATCTTGTTCGCTCGACTAGCAGAATATGGTTTACCCATTAAAGCGTCCAAATGTGAATTCGGTGTAAGCTCCATCAATTTCCTAAGCCATGAAATCACCAAAGATGGTGTCAAACCATCTGCGGATAGAATCATGGCAATCCAATCCTTTCCTCAACCTACTTCTGTCAGGCAAGTGCAGCGTTTCGTGGGCATGGTCAATTATTACCATCGCTTCATCCCTCACTTAGCAGAACATATTGCTCCAATACACAGCCATCTCAGTGGGCTTGGTAAGGTGAGCAAGAAGAACCCATTCACGTGGCCACCTGAATGCGAGGCAGCTTTTACTGCAACAAAAGTTGCCCTCGCCGAAGCTACCCTTCTTGCACATCCCATGGAGCATGGAACACTGCGCATCAACACAGATGCTTCCGGTGTTGCGGTAGGTGCGGTATTGGAGCAACTTCATGGGAGAAGTTGGGAACCCCTAGGTTTTTTTTCCAAGAAGCTTTCCCCTCCCGAACAAAAATATTCTGCTTTCGACCGAGAGCTACTGGCCATTTATTGTGCCATCAAGCATTTCCGTTGTTTCTTCGAAGGTAGAATATTCTCCATTAACACCGACCATAAACCATTGACTACCGCGATCGCGTCCAAGTCCGAGCGAAGTTCTCGACAGAGCCGCCAGCTCGACTACATTTCACAATTTACTACCGATATAAGGTACGTTAAAGGTGAAAACAACGTTGTGGCAGACACATTATCCCGCGCAGATGAAAGTCTCATTGCATCTATTCATCACACAGCTATAGATTTGGAAAAATTAATATCTCTGCAAGAATCAGATGATGAACTCAAAACTCTCATAACGAGTTCTTCCAATTCGCGAAGCTCAAAATGTAAGTTAGAACTGGTTCTTGATAGTCCCTCAAATCTTTCTATCTGGTGTGAAACGTCGACTGGTGTGAACCGAGCTTACATTCCTAATGAAATGCGTCGGAATATTTTCGAAAAAATACACGGTTTGTCACACCCAGGTATACGTGCAACTCGCAAATTAGTTGCATCACGATATTTTTATGAGCCAAGTATGAGTATCGATACAGGGTTTTGGTCTAAAACCTGCGTTCCTTGCCAAAAGTCTAAAGTTAACAGACATACACGTTCTGAACATGGACGTTTTGACATCCCGTCAGGCAGGTTCGAACATATTCATATAGACCTGGTCGGACCATTACCTCCATCTAAAGGTAACATATATATACTCACAATAATCGATAGATTTACGCGCTGGCCAGAAGCAGTACCTCTGCCTGATATGAGAACATCCACCGTAGTTAGAGCTTTCGTAGACCAGTACATTTCGAGATTTGGTGTCCCACTCGAAATAACGACTGATCAAGGCAGTCAATTCTAAAGCAATCTTTTCAAAGAATTTACAAAATTGTTAGGTTCCCACCGCATACGGACAACGACATATCATCCACAGGCAAATGGCATGGTTGAAAGATTCCATCGCCATTTAAAAGCCTCGTTATATGCTAGATCGAATACCCTTAATTGGAGTGAAGAACTCCCATTCATCCTCCTTGGAATACGAACTTCGATCAAGACTGATCTTGGATGCACTCCCGCGGATCTTGTCTACGGACAGTCGTTGAAGGTCCCAGGAGAACTAGTACTGCATCCTAATCCCGCGTCATCGACAGATCCCACTTCACTGGTCGAAAAATTATGTGAGTCGATGCGCAACGTCGTTCCCAAAGATACGCCGAATAGCCCTCAAGACAATATTTATATTCTAAAAGACCTAACGGACTGTGACAAAGTTTTCGTCCGGGTGGATAAAGTCAAAATTGGATTGACACCACCATATGAGGGCCCATTCACTGTTCAACGAAGATTCCGCAAATATTTCGTAATTGATTACAATGGGAAAAATGTATCAATTTCCATCGACCGACTTAAACCAGCCTACATGACAGACGAACTTAAAATAATGCCCTCGTCTTCGCAATCGACAAAACATGTTAAATTCTAGACACATGTATTATAAAATATTCCTTTTATCAAACGAGAAGATTTTAGATAGATAAGGCTGCATCTGCGGGGTGAGTGATATAGCGTTCATATAACACGAATAATATTAACTTCATAATAAATAACTTATTCCACCCGTCTGCACCCTAATATATTACCATCATACAAATTGTTAATATATTCTGTGCAGATGATAAGTGACGTAATCAATAAGAGATAATACACTGTGTGTTGTGGTATGTTTGTATATGCGTATTCCAATCTCAATAATTTTTTCTTTTTTCCAATTAGTGAATCAGAGATACTGTCAGCAGTAAATGAATTGAAATATTCTAATTCTTGTGGAGTTGATGGGGTGTCAAATTCACTGGTAAAAAATGTTATTTTCAGTATTACCCATATTTTAGAATTTATTTTTAATCTATGTTTTGAAAGGGGTGTGTTTCCTGAGAAATTAAAAATTGGTATTGTTAAACCATTATATATAAAAAGGACTCACGTATTGATCTTAACAATTATCGCCCAATTACTTTACTGAATACATTTTCGAAGATTTTGGAAAAAATTATTAAATTTAGATTGCTCAATTATTTTGAAAGAATACAATTTTTGGATAAGAGGCAGTTCGGTTTTATAAAACAATCATCGACTGAAAAAGCACTTATTTCATTTCTTACTCCTGTATATCATCATTTAAATGAAAATCTAAAAGTGTCCTCACTTTTTATTGATATTACAAAAGCTTTTGATACAGTCAACCATGCAATATTGTTATATAAGTTATCACATATAGGTATCAGAGGCTCGGCACTTTCTCTTTTTCAGTCCTATCTTCAAAATCGTGTGCAAACTGTTTGCATTAACAAAATATATAGCGATGAAAAGGTGATTAATGTTGGGGTTCCCCAAGGCTCTGTCCTAGGGCCATTACTTTTTTTGATCTATAATTGTAATTCGATCTTTGATCTTAAACTGCATGGTAGTCTTGTTGCGTTTGCGGATGATATGGCGTTTCTATACTCCAGCTCAGATATGAATTCATTAAAATGTGCCGTGAAAGATGACATGAGTTTGCTAAAGAAATGGTTCTACGTACATGATATGGTTCTAAGCTGCAAATCCAAAATTATGTATTTCAATGTGAGTTGTGCCATCCATGATCCTAATCCAATATTTTTTCATTCACTGGCTTGCAATGAGTCTGATTGTAATACTCTTTGTGTACCTATTGAAAACGTAACATCATTCAAATATTTAGGTGTGAGCTTGGAGTCCCAACTAAATTTTAAGGATCATATTGCCAACTTAAAAATAAAACTTAGGCAAACATTAAGAACGTTTTTTTACTTGAGAAATATATGTAGTTCGAAATTTTTAAGATGCCTTTATTATGCATTGTTTGATTCGCATCTTCAATATGGTATAACATGCTGTGGTGGTATTTACTTCACAAATATCAAACCGTTGATGACTATCCAAAAAGGAGTTTTAAAAATTATGAATTACTTACCAAGGACCACGCCATCTTTGCCTTTATTCGTGCATTTAAAAATCTTACCTCTACGCTACCTGTACGTTTTCAAAGTTCTAAAAATGTACTATGTGATGAGCGGGCATCGTCTAATTAATTTTCATATTTCTGAGCCGTATATGTTCCGGAACAAAAACAGAATTAAAACTCCGCAACCGTATAAAGAACATTTTAAGAAATTTTTCTCATACACTGCTCCGAAATTATATAGCCAAGTACCGACCGACATTGTGAACGCAAATACAATTACTAAATTTAGTAGATTATTAAAAGATTGGTTATTTACAATTAGCAACATTGAAATTTTATTTGAAACATTAATTTAATTTATCGTGTATGTATAAAACTGTATTGTATGATGTGTCGCTATTTATTACGCAAATGAATCGTTTTGCAAAATAAAAATTTGTTATTTATTTTTTTATTTGTTATATTTTAAACTATGCTCGTATGTACATATATTAGTTTTAATTTTTTAATTATGTAACCTCTACTACCTTTAAGATTATTTTGTGATAAGTAGGTATAATGAATCGTGGCTCCATGACATTTGTATAAATAAGGAGTCCACTAAAATAGTTATTTTCTGTATTTTTATTTATTGTATGCAGGATTTTATTATTTAAATAGAAAATATACTGTTATTTATAAAAAAAAAAAAAAAATAATAATAATAATAATTTGGCGCGATGAGAAAATATTGATGTTACGCGAGTTGTGATGCATTTATTGGTCGTGAACTCGTTTAACTACTCTCCAAATTATTATCTTAATGAATAATATTCGAAATTCTTATTTGTATGCAAGTGACTAACATAAATTATATATGCATACACAATTACATTAATATTAAAAATAAAGACTCTCTAGTTTTTATATATTGTAAAATAGATTTGCAAATCATTATAAAATTTGGTCATCAGATTGTTAAGATAAAATAAAAAAGATCCAAAACTTGTAATTAATATATTCTAATTAATTTATCTATATTATATAATCAATAAACAAAATAATAAGTGAATTGAAGTGAGTTGTTTAAATTATTATAAAACTGGAGTCAGACTAACCTAAACCCAATAGTGGTGTTTATGATGTACAGCCACATGAACCCCACAGATTCAACCTGAGAAAATGGGCCTCTAATCATTTTTAACTAGTATAGAAGCTGTCGATCCGCAGGAAAAGGAAAAATCCGTAAAAGCATGATGATTAATTTGGAATCACTAACCTAGATACAAGCCAACATCTTACTCCAAACCCTATAAATCACTGGCGTTCCTGGTATCAGAAAATGCCAGATGACATTGAATCCAAGGGCGTTTACGCGTCATCTATTATTTTCTACATTGACGTGTCGATAACCGTAGACTACGTCAACAACGTAGACAACGTCGATAATGTATATAGACATTTTCTAGAGTGATTTTGCCAATTAGTTCTAAACTAGAGTGACGAAATTTCGTTACGAGTGACAGTTTTATAGAATTGCCGTCAATACATTCTAATCTCTTTTAAAACAGAGTGGATTTGAAACCGGAATTCATGAATCTACTTCAGCGTCATGTTTATAAAAAAACGGCTCACAAAAACCAGAAACATAGCACAACTGATAGAAATCTTTACAAAAAGGTATAACTTTGATTTAAAATAATCCAGGAAACTATGACTATGACCGTGCCATGAAATTTAACACATCCCGCTCCATAGTATAAAATGAATTCTAGATCAGGAAGGTTTTAAGAGCTATCGTTCTATGGAAAAAATAATTCGAGTTAAGGAAGGCCCTAAGATCTATCGAGTTATTAAAATGCCAAATCGCCACAAAAAATGTGCCAGACTGATGAGCAAATTTTCACAAAATTTAGTGGACATGTTTTGATAGATGACGAAACGTACGTGAAATTTGTTTTAAAATAATTAATTTAGTCAAAAATTGAATCTTACCAAAAACCGAAGCAATGCTCCTGCTTAGTATAATCACTTCAATTGAGATACAATTGCAAAAAAATATATGATTTGGCCAGCAATTTGCAGTAGTGGAGCCAGGTTCTTGGCACATTTTTCATAATGACGTATATTTTGCCGCTAACTCTTCAACACTAAAGTTTTAGCTATATAGTTCATACCATTTAGCTAGTTCATACGACTCTAAGGAAACAATAAATTTGTACGAGATTAATCAAATCATTGTTGTCTCAAAGTAACTGAGTCCACAGGCTTTCGACCTATCGAAAAATATTGGGCTATAGTGAAAAGGTTAAGTCACACCGGAAGCTGTGGCCGAAACGGGGAGCATCGAACAACATATGCGTGATTTGTTCAATCGATTTCTCAAAAAGTACAATGCACTTTTCGCGTGGTATGGTAAGTAGCGCCATCTTCTTGGAACCAAATGTCATCGATATCGGGCTTCAATTTCAGGCAGCAAATAGTCCGTCCACATCATCGTCTATAAACCACACCAAACCGTCGGGATTTAAACTTTTCGATGGTAATAGACCGATTATGTCGACCATAACATGGTCTAGATTGATCACACTTTAGTATGGTATGCGATTTCCGATTTAATTTGAATCATTTTTTAATTTCATCCTTACTATACGTCTAAACTCAATTGCTCTTTTACAAAATACACCCGCGAACTGGTGCATTCGATTTCAAATCGCTAAATATCGTAGGTGGTTGACATTATTTTAATTGTCGACGTTGACAAAAACCACTGCCAAGTAATCGACATTATATTTTACGTGTCGACATCCGCGTAGATTAGATGGCGTAATCTATCTCGCCCATCCATGCTTATCACCAGTATGAATTAAATATAATGGAATGTGATTTTAATAAGTTGGTATGGTGGGTTCGAGACGAATCTCGCGATACTACAAATAATGTAACAGTTCCAAGAATTTATTTTATGGGATCGTTTATATAGGAGTTACAATTATTATGGTAAGTTTCATCACTGAGAGATCAATAAAACGCGCAATAAAACCTACCCCAACCGGTACGATAATTGTTGACCGCGAATTAGTATTCCAAAATTAATTATAACTTATATTATGTTTATATATACGTATCATGTTAAATTGTAGATTAACCGCACCCTATCCCATAACTGAAATGTAATACTAACTCCTTTCGATATACCTTCATTGTATCGGCAAACACAAGTTTTTATTTAATTAAATTTGTATATGTTGTGGTTGATTATGTTTCAATCTATGTTAGTTATCATTTAGTGTCGGTCAAACATACTCAACGTAAATTTATAAGCCATGTCGAATCCAAATGAATTGATGAATGAAACCCAGATTCAACCACAGTAAGTATTTTTCTCGCTATATAAAGTTTTAAAGTGAAATGTGTGTGAACTAAATTATATAATAAATTCTAGAACCAAACCACATTGTAACTGTGGACAATTACTTGATTCCAATCGTTTGGTCAAATACACCGAAAATACAACAATACACGGATTAAAATATTTAGGCGAGAAGCAACGTCCGATTACCGGGAAAATATTTTGGATCGTAATTTTTGTCATCAGTTTTATAATCCTTGGGTTTTTTGTGCAAGACGTTTTAAATAAATTTAATCAAAAATCTGTAATTTTGGTGGAAGATGACCGACCCACGCCAATTCATTCGATCCCATTTCCTGCAGTTACTATTTGTCCAACAATTAAGATAAAAAATGGATTTCTTCCAGACGAAGAACAGATAAAATGGTGGACTGGATCAGCCGAACAGAGTATGGTTCTAGATTTGGCATATCTCATTTGTAATCAACAGCTTCTAACCATAATGCAAGAGCAGAGAAATGCCACCCAATATTTCAATCAATCATATATTGAGTTATTGCATAAGGTAAGGATTTATTCAATTAAGCGCGCAGTAACAAAATTGTGATTAAATTTTATTTTAGATTTCGCCAAACGCCAAAGAAACATTCGCAGTTTTTACATTCGCGTCAAAAATCGAAAGAATGTATACTGGTAATGTTACTCCGCCATATATTCTAACGAACGATGGAATTTGTTTCACATTCAATGTACCATCGGAAATAATCGCCAATGTGCCATCACTTCAAACTGAATACAAATATCATAACATTGAAAATAAAACGAAGTCATGGGATAAAGATTATGGTTATTCTGGATACCCAATGTTTCCAAAAGTGGTCTGGGGTCGAGGACCAGGAAGTGGGTTATATTTGATTATAAACTCAAATATATCTGATTTAAATACATTCTGTCAACCGACCCAAATTGGCTATAAAATTTTGTTGCACTCACCGGACGAATATCCAACAACAATTGAGAATTTCATTTCCATTCCCCATAGTACGATGACACAAATTAAAGTCACGCCAAAAATTACAAAGACCTCGTACGATCTATCGAAGTTGAAACCAGAACTGCGCCAATGCTTTTTCGATTATGAACGCAAATTGAAATATTTTACGTATTACAACGAAGTTAATTGTAAATTAGAGTGTTTAGCTAATTATTCGATGCAACAATACGGATGCGTTCATTTTTCGCTCCCCAGAAATAATAGTCAACCAATATGCGGTACCGGTGTTCGCATCACTCAAATATACCATTTGGAAGAAATTATGAATTCCTACTTCCAATTCAAAGCAAAAATAACAGATGAATACGACGCCCTGCTAGAGTTTAATGAACCAGAGGGTTTCAATGAATATAACAATTTTCAGTGTAAATGCTTGCCGGCATGCAATTCTGTGGAATACGAATACAGTGTCGAAATGGAAAACATCGAAATAGAAAAAATGAAGAAGAAATATTTTCCTAATAATGTTGGCGATAATATTTCAACGGTTATAGTAGATATTTTTTTTGGTGTGACCAAAGCGACGGGGATGACTCGAAAACAATACTACACCTTTTCTGATCTTATTTCAAATATTGGGGGCTTGCTGGGACTGTTTATGGGAGCATCAATTCTAAGTGTTTTTGAAATAATTTACTTCTTAATTGTACGGTAAACTATATGTAGGGATTGCAGTTTTACGTTCACTGAAATAAATATTTTAAAATACTAAATCTTCAGTTTGAACTTAATCTTATTCCTGGGCCAGAAAAAT
Source organism: Tipula unca (assembly GCA_951394425.1). Lineage (NCBI taxonomy): Eukaryota > Metazoa > Arthropoda > Insecta > Diptera > Tipulidae > Tipula > Tipula unca. Next base: position 172,702,263 of record OX596380.1, on the reverse strand, counting down.
CACTTGTGACCCTCAATGAATGATAATGTTCTATCCAAAAATACATGTAAGAATGTTGTGTAGCGTTCGATACAATCAAGTCTTCTTTGGATGAATTGGATAGTGAGATATGTTCATTAGACCAAGTTACCGTTGATATAATCGGCCCGTCGAGGCCGCAATTTGGAATACCATCGAAAAGTTTGAATCCCAGTTCACAGTATTGGATGATACGCGACTAAATAGACGGTTTGGTGTGGTTTATGAGCCTGTGAAATCATTCGTTCATATTTCTTCAAAAAATAAGACGGCATGGTCGTTGATTTGGCTATTTAGATCGTGTGATACCTCTAGACTCGTTTCTTTGGGGTACGCAAAGTCCAAAGTCTATGTGAATAAACCAGCTAGGTTAGAGGCATTGGAAGCCAACATTACTCGAGTCATTCGCCAAATACCATTCGATATTCTAGAACGCGTCATCAAAAATTAGACTTTGAGAAAGGATCATCGTAATTGCGTCCATCATTGGAAAGAAGTAATCTTTAAAAAATAAATGGCAAGAAACGTTCTTTCGACTGATAATAAAGTCTCCATACGATTAAATTGAATTTTTTGAGTTTTTTTAATTTTCACGCACATATTGTTTAATGCTCCCTATTTCTGGCATAACTGCCGGTTTGACTTTTGCACTTCAGCACTCTTTCCACTGTGGCCCCAAAACTTTTCGATACATCGAAAACCTGTGGACTCTTTGAGATAACATTGATTTGATTAATCTCGTGCAAATGTATTGCTTCTGTTGGAATTAGAGTCGTGTGAACGAGCTATATGGCCAAAACTTTACTGCTGAATCGTGTTGAAAAATTAGCGGCAAAATACGTCGTTATAAAAATGAGATAAAAACCTGGCTCCACAACTGCAGATTGCTGGCCAAATCATACATTTTTTTGCAAATATATCTAACTTGAAGTGTTTCAAAACCAATTTCATGTACGTTTCGTCATCCATCAAAACACTTTGACTAAATTTTGTGAAAATTTTGTCATCAATCTGGCACATATTTTATCAAACAAGTGTTGGTTATCTCAATGATTTGGCGTTTTAATAACTCGGTAGTACTCATAGCCTTCCTGAACTCGAATTCGTTTTACCATGGAGTGGGGTGGGTTAAATTTTAAAATCAATATGAATTCCGAAGAATATTTTCCACAGAAAGGAAAGTTACGATTTTAGCACCAGTCTTAGAGGTGGCGGTGTATTGGTTGCTGTGAAAGATAATGAGTTGGTGGCCCATCATGATAGTCTTGATGTCATAGCCGTTCGAATCAAACTGGCCAATTCATCGATCATTGTCGTCGCCGGGTACGCTCTTTATGGGTCCGACTTCGATTACTATAAAATGATCATCAACTTCATTGAATCAACTGTGATGCTTTATGTTCAACCCAACGACCAACTTATCATTTTGGGCGACTTGAATCTGCCCGACATAGATTGACTTAATGTCGATGGCATCTTCATACCGTCTTCCACAGACGAAAGAGCATTGTCCGACATCGACTACTATGCTAGCATTTCTACGACTCAGCTAAACCGCACTAGTAACAGTCGGGGCAAATTCCTGAACCTGCTATTTGCAACCGATGCAAAAGCATCCATCACACGCCGATCTCGATAAATATTTTCAATGTTATTTGTAATAAATAATTGTAGTCCCAATTTTGCATTTTCATTTTAGAAACCTGGTCAGCAAGGTTTCCTTGAACGATTTCCTCAACAATTCCGATTGCAGATTTTTTCAACGCGTTGGTACGTTCCGTTTGTTAAAAAAAATAAAAATAAAATTTCGGGAACTGTGGTTTAACAATGACCTGATGCATCTCGAGGATCGGCGTAATAAGCTACATTTTTTATATAGGTTGTATGGTATGGAGTATCACTCCGATTTTGTTAGAGCCCGTTTAAAAGTTTGAACTGGTTTTTGTACAACCAACATATAGTGCGAATCGAAGAGGAACTGAAAACGAGTCCTAAAGAATTTTTGAGTTTTATGACTAGCAAGAGAAGAGTGGTTGACTTATCAGAGTTCGCTAAGGCCTTAGTGTACGAACCACTAGCGACGCCCTCTGTCAAGTGTCGAAGCTCTCGCGGCCCCGTTGATTTCAATCTTACAGAGCGAGAAGCTAAAGTATGCTGCTCCAGCTTGAAGTCGACAAAGGTGCTGCAAACGACGGAGTTCCTCCGATTTTAGTCAGGAAATTTGCGGGGAATTCGGGCCCTCATAACCAAGCTCTAGGAATCCATGGTTTACAAAGTTCTGCTCTTGTTTTATCCCGGCCTGTTCAATCAAATCTGATTTCGTCTTACGGTAGTTTATTTAACAGTCTAAACTCCAGACAGCAACTCAACGTGTTTACACAGACAAGAGATAAATCACTCAATCCTTATCACTATGATGGAGAATTTTAACTGTCAGTTTAATCCCGTCGATTGGTTGCGTTCCTACATTTCCGACAGCTATCAATCCGGTAGCATTTTTGATTTTTCTTCCCACTTTTTTCGCCCGTCATCCGGCATACCTCAAGGCAGTTATATTGGTTCATTGTTAATCAATAATATCGTTGACTGCTATCAGTTTGCAAAATGCCTGATTTTGGCCGATGATCTTGGAACTTTGGCCCAAGTCAGTAATATATGGATCTGAACGTGAGCAAGTGTAAGACTATATCATTTTATCGCATCCGCTCACCTATATTTTGCATCAATACCGTTTATACAACGAAGCGGTTGTCAGAGTTGGGTCCACGTGCGATCTAGGTGTAACGTTTTCCTTCGACGCTAGCTTTACTAGACACATTAAAGTCGTTTTTATTTTTTTTTTATTTTTACAAAAGTCAAATATGCTATTACTAATTGAAAAAGCTTTTTAAACATTAAGCTTTATTTATTGGCTTTGCACCACCAATTATTCATTTTAAATCATCTTGCAGTTCAGATGCATCGTCAAGATTTCTGATAACTTTTAATCTATTTTTAAGTCGTCGTCATATATTAAAACATCAGAGTTTTGGATAACCCTGGTTACGTCGATGATGTGTTACTCCTTATGTTACCCCAGAGTGTGCTACAATGGATTTTAATTTTTTACCACCCATTTCAATATATTGTTGTCTGTTGCATACGTCTCATCTCCATTTGACAAATGCATTGGAGAAACCAATTTTTCACAAGCTTTGAATTACTATTCCATGGTCAATTGAGTCAAAAGCTTAGCTGAAAGCTTTTGATTCAATTGACTCAAAATCTGTGTGTGGTCTTCGATTGCTTTAATTGTTTTGCTATTAATCTCAGTCAAATTAGTTAAAGTAGACCTGTCTTGTAGAAAGCCGTGTTGGGCTACTGATAAATGATGTGGAATAACTTTTTAAGTGCGTTGCATATGACTAATGCAAGCACTTTGGGAATTGATGACAACGATGATATTCCTCTGTAGCATGATATGTCAACTCTTTTTCCAGCCTTGTTTTAACAGGACCACAACCATCATCAAATGAAATAGGCGCTTGTAGAATATCTACCTTTGTGAAAAACGGTATATATCCAGATTATATTGGATTGTTTTTGTGGTAAACGAATTGAAGAAATTCAGCACGCACATGTTAACGATACACTGCTGGTCACTTGACTCTTTATTATTGTAATACATTATGGCGGAATAGCCTTTTGTCCGGCGTTTTGTATTAAAAAAGTTCCAAAAATACTTTGGCTCGTTCTTGATATTGTGTTGTAGTGTTGCGAGATACGTTCTGTATTTTAGTTCGAAATACTTCTCGTATAAGATGTTGTTTCCTTGAAATGACTTTCTGTTATCTTCAGTATCGCTAATTTTCATTCGTTTGTATGCTTTATTCTTTTTATTTTTCAGGTTGATAAGCACGTGGTCATACCATGGTGGATAATTGATTTTCGATACTCTGGACAAAGGAACATAATTCTCAAACGTTTGGGTAATCAGCTGATACAAAATTTCCACGTTCACGTCTAAGTCATGTCTAGGTCATTCGCTTCCTAATGAGTTGGTGGCCCATCATTATGGCCTGGACGTCATAGCCGTTCGAATTAAAGTGGCCAATTCATCGATCATTGTCGTCGCCGGGTACGCTCTTTATGGGTTCGACTTCGATTACTATAAAATGATCATCAACTTCATTGGCTCAACTGTGATGCTTTATGTTCGACCCAACGACCAACTTATCATTGTGGGGGACTTGAATCTGCCCGACACAGATTGGCTTGATGTCGATGGCATCTTCATACCGTCTTCCACAGACGAAAGAGCAGTGTCTTTTCACGTCTAGGTCATGTGTAGATAGTTCATTCTGCCAGATGAGATTATTGAGTGAGTTCCACGTCTGTATGATCTATGCATGGTGAGAGTACTGCCGAACCCAAAGAAATTTCCATTGCTTCATGATGCGAACCAGGGATTCTTTTACATCAAAAAATATCAGGATCATTGTAGAGGATAAGGTCCAGATATTTGCCGTGCATGTTGGGAATATTGTTAATTTGATGTTGACGACAAATAAATTCTTTGACCAGAAGTGCAGGTGGCCACATCTTGGAATATAGGATATTACTAAACTGTTCCTCCGACACACTAACTCGAAATGAGGTATAATTGTATTTTAGGCCGATATCTCGGGTTGCAGGCATTTCAACACAGGCTGCTTGGGAACCTTGTTAACAGAGCTTGCCCTTACTATGCCCAACTCAAAACATAAAGAATTATTCCCGGCCTTGGAAAATTTTAGGAGCTTATATAGGATTTAAATAGGAAACGCATCAGCTAGTTTAGTCGGATTTCTCGCTCTTATCATAGAGCCCATAGGTTCTTTTATGCAAGCCAAGAAGGCGGTAGGACACATGTCTTTGTAAAGATCGTCTTCTTTTTTGTCGTGGCTGCCTTCCTTTCATGTATGTTTGCATACATAATTATTGTGAACTGTATGTTTATTATGGCTCTTAGAAAGGTAGTTAGGACTCGTACAGCTCCGAAGGTATTTTCACAGATTTCGATTATATCATCGACATTTTCGATGAAATCAAACAAGGTAGGTCGGTTTTCTTCATACCTAGGTAGGTCTTTAATAGATTCTGGCAATTTTAAACTATTAACTAAGGTGCCTATTCAAAAAAAAATTTAAAAAAATCTAGGCTTATCACTTCCAGCACTCACTGTCACAAATGGGCCCGCGGTGTATCACAAACACACATACTTACACATTTAAAACAACCAACTGCGATTTTTGGTGAAATTTGAAAACTTCAACAGTCAGCACGCTACTAACTATGCCAAATCGAGGGCACCAAAAAGGTGCCTATATAAATTCAACTGAAACCAGTTTGGAGATTCGATTATTTCCTTTGATTCAATTTGCAGTTACTTATATTTTCAACAGCTTTAAAACTTTCTGCTGAATCTATCAAATTTTTTAATTCCATTTCACTGTCGTAATCCTTATCGCTTCTTTTAATTCTGTTTCACCATGACTAAAATTATCGTCACTCATATATTGTTCACTGTCGATCATCCGTCGGCACTAGTAAACGCACTACGACCATATCAAAAATACTTTAACTATATTTGCGATTTTTTTTTCACTGATCGCTGGATTATAAAAATAATCCTCTATCATCTGCGCCAGTTATGTTTCCCGAAATCCGGCAATTGTGGAAAACTAAAACACATTGCTTCCAGGGGATTTGTTTTACGAATTATTCAACTCATATTGTGATTTGGAAGTGGTTTCTTGTGAGCTAATGTAACGATAAATGACGTATTGATAATTTGAACAGTATCAGCCGCATCTGTTAGAATCAATCGTAACTCCTACTATTCGAGTATAATTCGATCCCTTTGTAAAATATTAGTGTGAAATGGTCAAGATTAAACTGATGCTCGATTTTAAATTTATTTTTGACAAACGATGTAACAGTTCCAAGAATTTATTTTTTGGTATCGTTTATAGGAGTTACAATTATTATGGAAAGTTTCATCACTGAGGGATCAATAAAATCCGCAATAAAACCTACCTCAACCGGTGCGATAATTGTTAACCTCGATTAAGTATTCCAAAGTTAATTATAGCTTATATACGTATCATGTTTAATTGTAAATAAACCGCATCCTATCCCATAACTGAAATGTAATACTAACTCCTTTCGATATACATTTTTTTGTATCGGCAAACACAAGTTTTTATTTAATTAAATTTCTATATGTTGTGGTTGATTATGTTTCAATCTATGTTAGTTATCATTTAGTGTCGGTCAAACATACTCAACGTAAATTTATAAGCCATGTCGAATCCAAATGAATTGATGAATGAAACCCAGATTCAACCACAGTAAGTATTTTTCTCGCTATATAAAGTTTTAAAGTGAAATGTGTGTGAACTAAATTATATAATAAATTCTAGAACCAAACCACATTGTAACTGTGGACAATTACTTGATTCTAATCGTTTGGTCAAATACACGGAAAATACAACAATACACGGATTAAAATATTTAGGCGAGAAGCAACGTCCGATTACCGGGAAAATATTTTGGATCGTAATTTTTGTCATCAGTTTTATAATCCTTGGGTTTTTTGTGCAAGACGTTTTAAATAAATTTAATCAAAAATCTGTAATTTTGGTGGAAGATGACCGACCCACGCCAATTCATTCGATCCCATTTCCTGCAGTTACTATTTGTCCAACAATTAAGATAAAAAATGGATTTCTTCCAGACGAAGAACAGATAAAATGGTGGACTGGATCAGCCGAACAGAGTATGGTTCTAGATTTGGCATATCTCATTTGTAATCAACAGCTTCTAACCATAATGCAAGAGCAGAGAAATGCCACCCAATATTTCAATCAATCATATATTGAGTTATTGCATAAGGTAAGGATTTATTCAATTAAGCGCGCAGTAACAAAATTGTGATTAAATTTTATTTTAGATTTCGCCAAACGCCAAAGAAACATTCGCAGTTTTTACATTCGCGTCAAAAATCGAAAGAATGTATACTGGTAATGTTACTCCGCCATATATTCTAACGAACGATGGAATTTGTTTCACATTCAATGTACCATCGGAAATAATCGCCAATGTGCCATCACTTCAAACTGAATACAAATATCATAACATTGAAAATAAAACGAAGTCATGGGATAAAGATTATGGTTATTCTGGATACCCAATGTTTCCAAAAGTGGTCTGGGGTCGAGGACCAGGAAGTGGGTTATATTTGATTATAAACTCAAATATATCTGATTTAAATACATTCTGTCAACCGACCCAAATTGGCTATAAAATTTTGTTGCACTCACCGGACGAATATCCAACAACAATTGAGAATTTCATTTCCATTCCCCATAGTACGATGACACAAATTAAAGTCACGCCAAAAATTACAAAGACCTCGTACGATCTATCGAAGTTGAAACCAGAACTGCGCCAATGCTTTTTCGATTATGAACGAAAATTGAAATATTTTACGTATTACAACGAAGTTAATTGTAAATTAGAGTGTTTAGCTAATTATTCGATGCAACAGTACGGATGCGTTCATTTTTCGCTCCCCAGAAATATAAGTCAGCCAATATGCGGTACTGATGTTCACATCAGCAAAATATACCATTTGGAAGAGATTATGAATTCCTATTTTCAATTTAAGGCAAAAGTAACCAATGAATACGATGCTGTGCTAGAGGATAATGAACCAGATGGTTTCAATGAATATTACAATTTTCAGTGTAAATGTTTGCCGGCATGTAATTCCGTGGAATACGAATACAGTGTCGAAATAGAAACTATCGAAACAGAAAAAATGAAGAAAAAATATTTTCCTAATAAAGTCGGCGATAATATGTCAACGGTTATAGTAGATATTTTTTTTGGTGTGACCAAAGCGACGGGGATGACGCGAAAAACAATACTACTTTTCTGATCTAATTTCAAATATTGGAGGCTTGTTGGGACTGTTTATTGGGGCATCAATTCTAAGTGTTTTTGAAATAATTTACTTCTTAATTGTATGGTAAACTATTTAGGAATTGTACAATGAAATAAATATTTTAAAATACTAAATCTTCAGTTTGATCTTAACCCATTTGCGCCCACAACGTTTTTTTTATCCAGTGGGCCTCGTATTAACATATTTGGCTCAAAATTGGTTAAAATTCAGTATTCGATTATTAGTTTTCGCCTAAAGTATTTTGGTGCTGAAATATGGGGGTAATCAAAAATGGACCTTTCGGATAATTAGTATACATATTTTTTGTAATTTCGATTATTAAAAAAAAATTATTTATAAAATCAACAACTAATTCATAAATAAATAAAATTATAAAAACAATTCACAAATTGGAGGTATGCTACAAAGCATTTGTTTTGCAATGAAATATCGCAGGTTGAACAAGCCGTAGTGACTAGATGTCTTAATAATTGGGTGCTAATGCAAAGAATTCCGTAAAGTGCGCTTAAAGCACGTACGATCTGTCGCCAAAACTCTAATTGATTTAAATTAGCATCAAATGCCTTTCTGAGTACCGATGCATTCGTTATAGCAACATCAAATAACCAGAATTTGATCGGGATATACCATTTTAATCCTCGAATTCCAATTCGATAATTATAGACACGCGTTATTGTCAAGAAGGTCCACACTACCCATACGCTAGTTGTATGCCAAAAACCACATGAGGTTGTGGAATTTCCACCTTTTTTTCTCACTGGCCGAATATCTTTTGGCCTTTTTTAAGGGTTGTAACTAAGGCTGGATATTACTCCGGCCCCAGCTACATAGAAGTTGTCCTAGACGTTGATCACCGCGGCATTAACCTGTAGCTCAGGTCGGTAGGGGTATATTGGTTGTGGGTTTTGGTGTCAACGTATAAGACCTAGATTAACCGCGTGGGTATGGCCAAAGCATTCAAAGGGGAACAGGTTTATGAGGAAAATTCGGACCCACAAGTACTTTGAGGAGCCCGCATGACGTGATCCGACCATTTGTAACATTTGGAATGTGGTCCCGTTTAATAATAAATGTGTAGTGTCTCGTTCTATAAGATTGACCATCATCCCACTGACAAGCGCAGCGATTGTGTTGACAAGAGACCAGTTTTTTTTTGGCATGGGGAAATTGGTGTGGTTGTACCTATTGCTATTGTTTCATATTACATTATTTTATCTATAATTAGTTTACGGTTGGCGTTTGACAAAGCAAGTGATCACTTTCACTATAACAAAAAAAATAAAAAAATAAAAATTAATGTGGGGGAGTGTCGACATGGGAGCATGATTTGGGGTTAAAGGGAAGTGCTTTTAAATTTGTTTTCTACGCACATGAATTTTTTTTTTTGTAAATGCTATGAGTGGTTGCGGATCTTAGGAACCCTACCAGCCCTGAGCATTCAGGCTTATATTAAAACCAAGCATGTGCACCTTAGCACCACTAAGCGTTACAAAATGGCGCCGAAACAGGGACCGATTGGTCAATAGCAAATAAATTGTCGAATACATTTTTTTTAGGTTGCTCTAATAAAGCATCCAAGGAGCTTCACTCCTCAACTACAGCCGATATTAATGATCACCTACTTTTTTTTTTGTTTTTTTTTAAATTTCATTTTTTTTGTACAGTCAATTCTAATCAAGGTTTCCATATTTAAGAAAATTTAATGATTGATTTCAAAGTGATTCTCTGCTTCTCGTTCGATTATTATTAAATTTTGGACCTTCGATGTCAGTTTAACTGATTTGGTTCGGTATGGAACATGGTCGATCTCATACAGGGATACATTGATTGATTTGCCGTGTTTCGGTTATTCTCAACTTGTAGTTGTGTGTTTCCCATTTTCTTTGCCTAAACCGAAATGGATTCAATATAATTTATTGCCGGATTACTTAAGTTCATTGTAGTTTTATTAAGATTCAGCGATTGAATATAGATGATTTCTATATATCTCGCGAAATTTCTTGTTTAATTTACGATGTCCTGAAAAAAAAAAATAAATAAATAAAAATCATTCACGGAGCTTCACTCCAAAACTATATTATACAGAGCATTATTAGATTCAATCAATTTGTATTAAAGACTAAGCGGTTCTATTTCATTTTTCATTAGAGGTACATTTTAGATTTCTCTGCCACAAGTTTTCCGATTAATGATTTTTCAATCGATCTAGGTTGCCCATAGGTAGCCTCTTCTTGGATATCTTTAATGGAATTTATTGCTGATGTATTATTGAAGGTAAATTTTGAATAGTGTGGTTCGTAAAAGTTGGTTCTGCCTCAATGAACTAATTGATTTGCTGTGATTCAGTTATTCTTAGCTCATTGTCGGAACATATATTTGAGTAACCATACACTATATCTTTACTTTCAAGTAAACCCGCAATAGTGTATCTCTAACATGATTTATTTAATAAACTTGCCATAAATTTATTTGTGACATTTATTCACCCATTTCTATATGTGCGCTCTTTTTCGTTAACAACCCCCTCCCTTCCTAAATATTTTTGTTGAATTTAAACTTATTACCTACGTTTGTATTAATATTATTCTTTTCTTATTTTTTTTTTGTATTTTCGAGTATCGAGAAACTTATTGCAAATTTATACATTTAAAATTGAATTTTGGTTACTTCTTTTTAAATTTTGATATTACATTACTATAATCATGAACTTTGAAGATTACATTAGTGCCCTCTCTAAAGAGGAGCGAGATATTGAGTTTATCGTCCGCGATATCGATTCGAAGTCGCCTAACGCAAGGGAATTACTTCTAACTCGCATGTCCAAGGAAGTTGTAACTCCAGATGAGTTGCCAACTAAATCTCATACTAGCAGTAATCCTGGTTTGGAAGTTGGTACCGCATTAGAAGTTGCAGATTCTTTAAATAAACTTACAAGCACGAGAAACCAACCCATACCAAGCAAAGACTTAGATCAAGTGTTATTTCGAGCAGTGCATTGGCAAAGAAGAATGATACGTTTAAAAAATTCGTTTGGGGATATTTTGAATATTACCAGCGTAATCACGAAATTTATACGTTTAAACCAATATGCTCAAAAATTGCTAGAGGAAGAACATATTAATTTTAATCAGAGTGGTGATACTGCCTATCAAGTTGATCAGCGGAAAGAGGTTCCAAGCTCTGATGGTAATCTTAACATTAATAAAGATGAGTTAGGAGCGTCAGCAGTATCTCCAGTGGTGTCAGTAGCTTCACCCATTCCTGATTTTCCTCTCGAAATACGTAATAATGTGTGGTCTAATCCCATGGAGAAAGCTAATCCAAAAATTAACGACCAACTGGGGCTCGCTAACAATCCATGGCCATCGCTAATTTCCATCCACCGATAGAGGTATTGAATTAACTGTTCCTCGTATTCTCACGAATAATTCCATTGATTATACTTTACACCAAAGGGACATCCACCCTGCTGATAAAATTTATGATAGAATTATTACACCAAGAGTCAACTCGGATCGGTACATACCGGATTTGTCAAACATCACCGGTGGACCTAAATATCGTAATCCGGATTTATCGGAAAACTCTGCTAATTTTCATAGGCAACTTCTCAAATGGAAAATTACGTTTGATGGTAGTTCGAAAGGGCTGGATGTGCACGACTTTGTGTTTCGATTGGAGACGTTTGCTAAAAGAGATGGTTATTCGGAAAATAAATTGCCTTTAATTATTTATAATTTTGTGAGTGACAACGCGGAAAAATGGCTTTGGGTATACGCCCGTAGTAATCCTAATGCGACTTGGATGGAAATGCGATCTGCCTTTCTTTCAAGATTTTCAAGTCATGAAAGTGAACGCGAAACTCGTCGTTCAATAGAACGTAGATTGCAAGGTAAAGAAAGTTTTAATGACTTTGCACTAGAGATACAGATTTTGAATGGACATCTCTCAAACCGTTTTTCCGAAATAGAACTCGTTGAAATCCTACGTGAAAATATGAATCCCGTTTTGAGGACTGCTACTCTATCCCTACAAATCAACGCAGTGGAACAGTTAAGAGTTGCTTGTCAGCAATATGAACGTATTTGGTCAAATTCAGGTTATGACCCAAGACAATTGGTACACCCTAAACGACGTTTTAACGTTAATGAAATTGATAGAAACATGGAACCCACTGAAACAAAATTCAATAATTTAAGTATTGACGAAAACCTATCACGCGATAATATAAATATTGCCGCCTTTAACGCATCTAGAAACGATAAAGGTCCGATACATACCAATCATTTAATATGTTGGAACTGTAAAGACCTTGGGCATCGTTATCAGGACTGCCCTGAGAAAGCCAAATTGTCTTAATTGTGCCAAGTATGCTTTAAACCAGAAGTCGAACGTCATCCTTCCTGGGGAACCACGTTCGGGACACTCGACTCCCAGGAATCCATAGTCCCTAATCCAACAATTTCAAAAACCATTGCTACGCAAACAACTATGTTCATCACTAGAGACAATAATAACTGATCATTGTCAAGACCAAAGCGACTCAAATACTATCGTTGATACAAATAATTTTATTCCATCTGTAAACACAAATCCACTACAAGGAGTGTCTGATAATACAAAGCAAGTCATGCGGACTAAATGTTACTGGCGTTATCGCCGATCCATCGGTAAACTGTGTTGCACGTCTATCATACACTTTGAAAATGACCAAAGACCTCACATTAATATTTCCATTGAGGACCAAAATATTCTAGGCCTTCTAGATAGTGGTGCATCCATAAGTGTGCTGGGTAAAGATGCTCTATAGAATTTATTTCCAAGGTAGGTCTTAAAATCCGCAATTTCCGCTCCGTCGTGAAAACGGCAGATGGCACACCTAAACCAATTCTAGGATACGTGGAAGCTCAAGTGAAATATAATGATAAAGTCAATTCTATGCGATTCTATGTGGTACCAAGTTTAGCCAACAAGCTTTACTTGGGTATTGACTTTTGGTTCAAATTTAATTTAGCGCCCGCCATAATCAATGAGATTTCGGATCCTCAAACCAATGAGTCCACTCAACATTGTTTAACTCCGTCTGAAACCGCAACTCTTGAGTCGATTAAACAAATGTATCCCTCATTTGACGTACATGGCTTAGGCAAAACAAAATTGATCGAGCACGTAATTGACGTGGGTCAAACGGCTCAGATAAAACAGCGATTTTATAATATTTCACCAGCAGTACAAGAGGTAATATGTACAACGAATTGGGTCGAATAATACATTTGGGCGTGATAGAAGAGTCGACTAGTGCCTGGAGTTCTCCGGTGGTCTTAGTTAAAAGAGCTAATGGTAAAGCAAGGATATGCTTGGATTCTAGAAAGTTGAATCAGGTTACCAAGAAGGATGCTTACCCACTTCCTCATATTGATGGGTTGATAGGCCGCCTTAATGTTACCAAATATATTAGCGCGATAGATCTTAAAGATGCCTTCTGGCAAATACCTTTGGAGGTTTCTTCACGGGAGAAAACGGCATTCACAGTACCTGGTAGACCACTCTACCAGTTTACTGTGATGCCGTTTGGATTATGCAACGCACCCCAAAGTATGTGCAGGTTAATGGACAAGGTCATACCCCACCAATATCACGAGCGAGTTTTTGTCTATTTAGATGACCTATTGATAATTTCGGCCACCTTAGAGGAGCACTTCGAATTGTTGAAGCTAGTGGCTACGTTATTATCGAATGCTGGTTTGACAATCAATCTATATCTAAAAGTAAACTTGTCAAGCGGGAGATCAAATCTCTCGGATTTATTGTCGGTGAAGATGGTCTCCGTACCGACCCGTCCAAGGTTGAAGCAATTTGTGGCTTCCCAAATCCAACCTCGGTTAAACAAACTCGTAGATTATTGGGCATGGCAGGTTGGTATCGGAGGTTCATCCCAAATTTCGCTGAAATTTTCGCACCCATAACAAATTTATTAAAGAAAGGACAAAAATTAGTATGGAACAGTGAGGCCCAGTCTGCTTTCGAAAAATTAAGAGAATTATTAACGACAGCTCCCGTTCTTATAAATGCAGATTACTCCAAGCCGTTCTTTATAAGGTGTGACGCAAGCACCGAGGGTATTGGAGGCGTCCTCTTCCAAAAAGACGAAAATGAGCAAGATCGTCCCATTTCTTTTATCTCGCAGAAATTAAACTGAGCCCAGCTTAACTATTGTGTCTCTGAATTAGAGTGTATGGCCGCACTCATATGCGTCCAAAAATTCAGGCCTTACATCGAGGGTTACCACTTTACGGTAATAACAGACCACACCAGCTTGAAATGGTTGATATCCCAGAAGGATTTAAGCGGTCGGTTAGCTAGATGGAGCCTCAAACTTCAATCATTTGATTTCACTATCGAACATCAAAGAGGATCACTCAATATCGTTCCAGATACTCTTTCACGGATATACTGCGACAATATTGAAGAACTAATAAATGATGAATCCTTGATGGTAGGTGCAGTAAATCTTGATCCAGAGCACTTTGTAGACGCTGAATATGTGAAACTATTAACAAAGATTGAAACTTCTCCTTCAACTTACCCGAATCACAGAATCTCAGATGATATAAGGTTTGAACCATTGAAAATATATATAAGGTTTGAACCATTGAAAAATCAAATCGTAATAGACGTGCCAATGTGGAAGTAGTAGATTCCATCCCAATTGACCAAGCTATTAATTAAACAAGAACATGGCGAACCAAGTGCAGCTCATGGTGGCATTCGAAAAACACTAGAACGAATTCGACGTCACTACCTCTGGCCTCACATGAGAAAAGAAGTTTCCGATTACATAACTAATTGTGTGCCTTGTAAAACATCCAAAGCAGCTAACCAGACCTTAACACCACCAATGACTCCCAATCGTTGTGTAGAGAGGCCATTCCAAAAAATATATATGGATTTATTAGGACCATATCCCCGATCTAAAAATGGTAAGACAACAATTTTAATCGTGTTGGATAAATGAACCAAATTTGTTCTACTTAAGCCATTAACTAAGGCTATATCAGCAAAAATTGTAGAATATCTGAGAGATGAAATATTTTATGTTTACGGCGTTCCCGAACTTATTCACACAGACAATGGTGTACAATTTATTAGTAAAGAATTCCAACAGCTCTTAAAAGAATTTGGCGTACAACATTTTAAAACAGCTTTGTATTCCCCTCAATCTAACGCCTCAGAATGTGTGAATCGCTCAATATACTCGAAGCAATCCGATCATTCATTACTAAGGATCACCGTACCTGGGATACCCATCTAGGTGCCATAAGCGGAGCAATCCGTCATTCAATTCATGCATCGACGACAACATCGCCACACTTCGGTTTATTCGGCTACCACCGGATTAATCACGGAAACGAGTACAAATTGTTAAAGGAACTTGGTTGTGCCAACGAAAATAACGTTGTGGTAGAAGCTCTTCCTGAAAGACAATTTCAAAATTTGTTAGGGCTCGAGTGAAGAATAAAGTTGGTTCAGTAAATTACGAACTTGTAGATGAGACTGGTAAATTACTTGGTACGTTTCATGCGAAAGATATTAAGCGCTGATATCCCACTGATCTGTTCAATCATTCGATAAAACATATTTTCTTCAGATTTTATTGGCTTTATCGCATAGCTGCAGTTATGTAGCGATATCAATAAAATCTGCCCTGTAACATTTGGAATGTGGTCGCGTTTAATAATAAATGTGTAGTGTCTCGTTCTATAAGATTGACCATCATCCCACTGACAAGCGCAGCGATTGTGTTAACAAGAGACCAGTTTTTTTTGGCATGGGGAAATTGGTGTGGTTGTACCTATTGCTATTGTTTGATATTACATTATTTTATATATAATTAGTTTACGGTTGGCGTGTCGACATGGGAGCATGATTTGGGGTTAAAGGGAAGTGATGGCCAGGATGGTAGTGCACTCAGAAAAAAATACTATAAAATTAATAGGAATTCATCTTTATTTAATAATTTTATACTATTCTTTTTGGTCAACGGGATAAGACCTATTTAAATAATAAATATAAAACTTTTATATTAAAAGGTAATCTTTACTATTGTATCCAATATCACAAATAATAGAAAACTATAGGATTGTATATATTAAAAATAACAGGATAAACCTAGCATCATTTTGAACTAATAGTTCACTATATAATTCCAATAGTATCACAAATTAATTGAATATGATAAATATTATTAAAAAGTATAAGATTATACTTTAAAAGTAATATGAGCGAAAGTAACATCATTTTAAAATAATAATAAATGTTCCATTAATTCAACAGGACCAATGTTTCTAAGTTTTCTAAATGATTCGTACTATTAAATTAACATGCGCAATCTAATTTAAGTTACATGTCGCCAGATTTAAATCAATGTGACCAATCGTATTAGTTTATAATAAAACAGAAAGATAATATTTAATTCAAATTTTTATTGCTTTTCCAAAAATCTAAACATACAATTACTTAGACCATATTACAATTTTATACACATAATCATAATGCAAATGGTTTACATATTTAGAATTATAAAATTACATTTTGCTTTTCAAGTTAATTTTTAATATTTCAATTTAATTAATCCTAATTTTATTATTAAAGTAATTCATGAAATAATTTCTTAAATACAAGTATAAAATCAATAAATAAACGACAAATGAAAAAAAATTAACTAAGTTAATTCTTCTCTATTAATATTAATATTTTTTTAGACGAAAAGCTTTAATACCATTACTTAACAAATGTATGTGAATTGGAGGCCCGTGAAATTCATATACGCTATGAAATGAAAAATTTTCAATTGGCATCTCGATAATATACGATTGATAGTGCTGGCTAAAATATGAAATCTTCTACTGCTTACATATAAAATATGGTAATGAATAATTATGTAAAAATATTTCCTCAATTTCAAAAATAGCCACACCGGTTTGAATATTTGATTTTGTTAGAAAAAATTGTTTTTTAAAAATTTTGCCTTTAAACGTAATTTTTTTGGCACATGAAACATTGTTAAAATCTAATATATTTTGTTTAATATTTTTGTATTTTTCGTAAAAATTGCACAAAAAAATATCTTTCTCTTCAAAGATTAGATCTTTTTCGAAAAAGCTTTTAGGTGAAAGAAGATGAGCAAACTTAAGACATGCTTTGACCGCAAGAGTATATGAAATGTTAACTCTTGAATTGGTTACTTTGGCTGAGTTCTTATAAATTCTGTGAACCGCTTCAAATCGCATACACCATAAATGCTTTAATGGTCCACATTTGCGAATTGCTGTCGGATAATGTACCAAAAACTGATACTTTGGTTTTAATGGTTCGTTAAAAAATTCGATGTAAAGAGAATTATGCTTTGAAACTAAATGTTTCAATGTATTTAGTTCATATGCATGAAATTCTGACAATAAAACCAAGTCGATTATTTTTACTAGCACCAAGTACAGTTCCCAAAGTTTGCCATTTTCCGGTATTAAGTCAGCAATCATTAATGGCAAATAATTAACAAAACACATCGTCTCGCGCGCAGTCATTTTTAATGTATTAGACTTTAATACAGCTAATGTTAAAGGTGGTGAAATATTACCTATTTCTGTCTCACCATAGTCGAACATTTGTTTTCTGTAGTTTAATCCATCTAATGTAAAATATTTTGACTTTTCTATATAATGAAGTAAAATTTTTGAAATATCATACTTGCAAATACCCTCATATAGGTCATGCATAATATCAAAATAAAAATTATCTGTTACATGAAAAGATGGTATTTCATTAAAAATGCTATTTTCTTTAATCCCAGTTAATTTTTCGTTATTAAGAGTTATATCATTCTCGTAGTTTTCCTTAGTTCGCAAAAAATCTTTGAATTCATTTTTCTCTTTCTGCGTTTCAGTTTTGCTTCGTTTGCAACCTCTGCAAAAATAATTTGAATTAAAACTGCTAGAAAACCCTAGGTATGTATTTAAACCTAAGTTGTCTCCGAGAATAAAAGATAATACGAAATACAAAGAAAATATGATACAAAGAAAATATGAAAACGTTGATCGTCAACTTCTATCAATATACCTTGCGTCTCTAATTTTTTAATTATTTCCACAAATGACTTTAATGTAAAAATATTACCGAATTCAGAACGATCTTTAGTTTTAAAGAATCCTGCAACAAATATGTTATTAAGCTTAGATAACTGATGTCTGGGAATTGTTGGGAAAGTGTAGTAAACACCACAAATTGAATGATCTTTAACATGGGGTCCTAAAGGGTTGTCGACAGAAAAATCATCTAAATAAAAAGCCATTGGTAGAACAATTTTTCCTGGAAATCCCGTCATTTTATCTTTCCATACACTACCATGTATTAGATTGGAATATTCATCAACATTATTTTCTTTTAATTGATTAGTGTTTTCCAAGGTTTGTTTTAAAATATTACCACACTCGAAGTATTTTTTGATCTGAAAATCAATAGGCATTAGAACGCCGGTTACTTTATTCGTATCAAGCGTTGGAGCGTTATTGATAATTATTTCACACACCTCATTATTGATTACATAAAATGACGGTTTCTTAAATAAATCGGCCCTTTGAAGTTCTTCAAGGAATTTGTACTCAGTGGTAATGTTATCGAATGGATAAACAAATTTTTGTAGTAAATTTGTTGCTTCGGATCTGGCCAATGGATTCTCAATTAAAGGCAAAATTTTATATTTTAATACGTCTGATATAGGATCAGTAATTTTAAGCTTTATTTCGTCAATAAGACTTGCAACGTTTTTTCCATTAAAATTATCGTTATTATGAAGAGCCAATGTAAAAGATAGACCTGGATAAATTTCAGAAACAGGGCTAGAATTGATTTTTTCTCTTAGAAAACTATGTGATGTTACAGTATTATAATTAATTTGACTATTTATTAAAATTTCAGAAATAGCTTGGTTTTTTCTAGGCAACTGAAGGGAAGAATGTTGATTCG
Organism: Tipula unca; assembly: GCA_951394425.1. Taxonomy (NCBI): domain Eukaryota; kingdom Metazoa; phylum Arthropoda; class Insecta; order Diptera; family Tipulidae; genus Tipula; species Tipula unca. The sequence continues at coordinate 172,683,233 of OX596380.1, read as the reverse complement.
TTTGCTCGCGACTTTTAACTTGAATTTCAGACTGCAGTTTTTGATGATTTATATGAACTCTATCTAAGTGTCTTTTAAATGAATGGATATTTTGAAAATTTTGATAACAATTGTGATGAAGGCATTGATATTGTGAAATATCTTTTGTACCGTGGTAAGATTTTATATGATCAATGAATATTTTTGAGGAGAGAAATAATTGTTGGCACATAAAACACCTGAACATTATGAATAAAAATATAAATTAGTACTACTAATGAGATTCGATTTACAGTTTATCGTTATTATCTAAGCGCAAATACTGCAGTAGTTTCGTCAAGTTTGGATTTGCATTTAAACTAAAATTATAAAAAAAAGTTTTCTATAAACGAGTAAACATTTTTCCCTTCGATCGGGTACTCAAAATTCATAACATGCATTAATTTAAATGTTATGTCTAAACTTTTAAGAAAAGTGGGGAATTTATAGACGAAACCGTCATAGAATGTGTAAAAATTTGTTAATGTTCGAAGATTTTCACCAATAACTATTATGATTGGTTGAAAAGTTAAACTTTTTTCTAAATAACGTTTTTTCAGTTCTTCAACTTTACTATTAAGTTGGCTGATTGTTATACAATGCAAAACTGTAGACTGTTGTGCGTCCGAAATGCTAGGTTTCCAATTGATTTTTTTATTGAGTTTTACACGTGAAATAATAGATGATTTGTAACGGGATGAGTTTCTCTATCCCATTACAATCCCAATTCCCAACACTCACAATTCTCGCACATATTTCATACTTCTGTAGGTCAAGATATTTGACATATTTTTTTTTTGTTTTAAATACATTACATTAATTGTAATAAGCGTGCGCGTAGTGCTCTAATTTCAAGCATTTTTTTTATTAAAAAAAATGAAATTTGATATTAAGTGCATACAATTTTTTTTATTTTGAAATAAAAATATATTCCAATTTTTTTTTGCTTTCAGCAAAATTTATAAAAATTTCCAATGCATATGAAAACGTTTTTTTTGGGTGCATTAACTTTGGATGCCCTAAATTAAAGTTTTATAATTATATGCAAAACTTATATTAATCCCTCCCACCTGCAATTTATTGATTTCGGATTGGAAGAAATCATTCTATGTTTTTAAAATGTGGAAATTTCCCCGTTTTTTTTAGGTGGTGAAGAAAAATAATTTTCTTCAGAAGAGAGTTCTACATAGTCTGTCCATCAAGCGGAACGGATCGCGGATCCGTAACGCGGGCAGTTTTTGTAAAGAAGAGAGTTCTAGTCTGTCGATCAAGCGGAACGGTTCGCGAATCCGTAACGCGGGCAGTTTCTGTAGAGAGAGAGAGAGTTGAAGTTTGTCCACTAAGCGGAAGAGGTCGCGGATCCGTAACGCGGGACAGTTTTATTTTGCCGGATAGTTCGGGTTTGTCGTGATTACTTTATATATGTGTTTCAAATACTTATCGTTATTGTTGTGGTTCTAAAATTTTGTGTTGTTTTTCTGGTGTTAAATTAAAAGAAACTTATTATTAAACATTAGTTCGTTACGAGTTATTTTTTTTTTGGATTTAAATAGAAAACTGTGTTTAAAGTTAAATAATGCCGATAAATATTAAATAGAAATTGTTTTGAGTTAAATAAAAAGATAAGTTCTTAGGCACATAAATAAGTAGGCCTTTTCTCATTTTATCATAAAAGACAAGAACGTGTAATCAAAACCTGTTTGAGTAATTTTATTTTTGTGGAGTTTATTTCTGTTGTTTAAATTATTGAGTGTAAATAAATATTAGAAAAAAAATAAATAAATAAAATCTTTTGTGAAAAAAAGGGAAAGAAATTGAACTGTGTAATCATTTACTTGTGTTTTTTTTGTGAGCAAATATAGTTCTATATGTGCATCTTATAATTTACTGTAATTGTGTGATTTACCTGCTGCAATTTTAGGATACACCACTATATATATTTCTTAGGATAAACCAAAGGTATGTGGGATTTTTTTGATTTTTTTTTTTTTCGATAAATAGATATATGTTAAACCATAATGTTTAGATAAGTTAAGTTTTTTTCCTCTGTTGTTCTCTCCGCTGCAAAGCAGGAGAATAACGTCTTGCGCGTTGATGATCCGATGTTTTTCTCACTAAACGGTATTTTTGTTAGTTTCTGTATACTGTTGTATACAGTCCAATGCGGTAATCTAGGTCCTATAAGTTACCACCACAACCCACGACCACCATTACCCCTACTAACTGAGCTACAGGTCAATGCCGCGGTGGACCAACTTATAGGACAAATTCTATGTGGCTGGGGCATGTGCCTCAGTTACAGATTTTAAAATTGTGTGGAGCAGTAGGAAAATTAAGCAATCGCGGGAATCTGAAAGAAAAAGAAAAGTGTCTTGTAAATTATCTGTAATCAAATTTAAATGATATGAATAGTTTATACATACTTTCTTCGATATTTTCATTAATCTGGAGCAAATGAACACTTGATGTTTGATCCTTTATGTGATCCTTTAAATACGGTAAAATTTTGATGACAAATGCAGGCCACTTAGCGAATAGTTCAGTTTCATTTTCGGGATATAATATCTTGCAATCTAAATAGTAAATGTATATAACAATAATTTATTATTATAAGAGTAATGTAATTTTATTTTACCAAAGTATAACCAAGGCTGTGCTTCAGTAAAGGCCGTTTTTTTTAAACTTCCGAGTTATGTGATTTAATGTCCTGTTGGCGATATATAACTAAATCTGCCCATTTCTTCTCTACCTCTGACCAGGGTTCGTTATTGTGTGTTAGCCAGATAACTAATTCCTCAATAAGTTTGCTTGCATTAGCATCGACTTCCTGATTTGAATTTGGTGTTACTTAAATGATGATTGAAAGAAAATCATATATAACTAATAAGAAATATTATCTTTCTAAGCTGTTGGTACCTTTTGGTAAAATAATGTCCGAAGTACTTTTAGATCGCTTTCTCAGTTTAACTCGTGCGTTGGCGGCTTTATCATGAAGCTTGCCTATTGGGTTTATGCCACGTCCTCGTTTTTTATAGTAATATTCCTATTAAGTGATAATTTTAATGTAATCAGGAATATATAAAAAGCTAAATTTAGTCTAATTAAAAAATTGGAAATTAATTTTCATTACAAATAATCTGCATGCAATACAAAAACAAATAACACTTGCAATATCTTCATTTGGGAATAGGTTTTTTATTGCATTTGTCCAACTTATAATATCCGGCATGCTCATAACTTTATTCGCATTTGTAAAGCTGTCTACAATTATTGATATTAGGTTTTCTTTTTGGATGTCATCTAAATATTGAAATTCTTTGTAAAAATTTAAAATGCTTGCACCTCTTATTGACTCTTTTAACATTGTTTCTAAATTTATATTGTCGTTGTTTATTTCTAAAAATGTAATTTGGGGTACAGGAGAATTGCCATTTGATGATGAGCATGCATCGATCCATTCTCTGCATGAAGTGCTTACAGAAATTGTATCAGCATATAAGTATACACAAATAAATTTAATTATGTGAATAAATAGCAAGAGCAGCTAACTAATTTACTTTGCGTCTCCATATATTTAAATGATATTTGAATTTGGCACGAATCCCCAACATGCTAATTGGAAACAAATCGTTTATGTCGTTATCGGTTATTACCAAGAGACTTTCTATATCTAATGCACAGTCTAAAAATTAGACAATGATATCAAACCATATATTTATAGTTGTGGTATTTTATAATAAGACATATTTATATATATATATATATATATATATATATATATATATATATATATATATATATATATATATATATATATACATATATTTAATGTATAAATTTAATTTACCAACTACTCGGTTTAAAACAGCCTGGTCAAATCCAAAACTCCCACAAATTAGCAATTTTAGTTCATCTTGATATAAATGATTTCTTGTATCTTCCTCTTTGTTGAGTACTGTCATTTGAATGTTGCTATTATCATTGTCTTCCTCTATGTTAACAGTACTAATATCAATGTCGTTAGTGGCATTGGACTCCATTTACTATTAAATATTAATCATGTTCAATATTAAGAAACATGAAGTTTAATAAAAATTATAATTGCTATGGCAGTAAAATGGATGCAAAATTGTTGTTAATAATATTAAATAAAGCGCAGGAAGTGGGTATAATCAATTCCAAACATTTTTATAATATTTTTAGTTAGAAAAAAACATGTTTTGAATAAGATGTTGGTTTAAAATTGTAATCTATTATTGTTAATTAAGAAATTTAATTGATTGTTCATATAGTTAGATAAAGCATATTGCATTTTGAAAATGATAGTTTGTTTATTTCATTTACAAAGTACAATTATATAACCAACACCAGTTTTGTGCAAGAGTAGTGATCAAAAATTAATGCACACATGCTAAAATAACCCAACATTCTTAAAACACACCCACCATGTTAAAAAACATGTGACACAATTTAATTGTTGTTAAATTCTTGTTATTGTACATTAGAATAACTGCAGTTATAATTAATAAATCTATGTATATAAAACTCAATCTCTATTATATATATATTATTTAATTTAAACACAATTTCACCAAAAAACCAAAATAATAATAATAACAGTGTTAAAGGCCATTACTGGCCCCTTACTGAATCAACAATCTGGCTCCAACGGTTTCGATCCTGAGCTTGGTCTTCATACTGTCTTAGACAATCTGAAGAGGCCAAGTCGTTCTCTACATCGTGGAGCCATCGTCGCCTGCAACGACCTCTGCGCCTACCATATGGTGGCTCTCCTTTCAGAGATCGCTGCACAATTCGTTCCGGATCAGCACGCAGAACGTGACCGAGCCAGCGTACTCGCTGAGATCTAACTTCATGTACAATATCGGGGATCTTCATCAGATCTCTGATCTCGAAATTGTACAGAGCTCGGTATGTACCATCTATTTCGCGTTTAGGGCCGTAAATCACACGCATGATTCTTCTCTCAAATGTAAGGAGCCATCTCTCGAACTCATCCGTCAGCGCCCAACTTTCACATCCAAACATAACAACGGGCCTGATCAACGCTTTGTAAAGCTTCAGCTTCACGGCACTTGATAAGTGTTTAGATTTTAGCAGTGGCCTTAGAGGATACAAAGAACGACTGCCAGCTGCCAGCCGCACTTTAATATCCTCACCCACACTGTTATCGTGAGTGATAAGAGAGCCCAAATATTTGAACCTCCTCACTCCCTCAAACGTGTGGTGGCCACTACTAAAATCTGGTGTGCCATTGTCTCTAAAACCAGAGATCAGGTATTTCGTTTTGGACTCATTGATCTGGAGTCCAACAGAAGCTGAAAACTCTACAAGCGGATCAAGTATTTCTTTCACTCCGTTGTTATTCAGTCCAATCACGCATATGTCATCTGCATATGCAAGCACTTGATTGGACTGGCGATATAAGATGTTGCGCTGAGGTGTTTCAGTTTTACGAAAGATGTACTCCAACATGAGATTAAAGAGTATCGGGGACAGAGCATCTCCCTGCCGAACACCCGAGTTAACTGCAAAAATTGTCGATAGCCTGTTCTCAACTTTAACACAGCATTGAGACTGCGTCACTGTCATCCTACACAGTCGTACCAATTTTGTTGGCATTCCTAGGTATTCCAGGGCAGACCACAAACTCTCTCGATTGATCGAGTCGTAGGCCTGCCGGAAATCCAGGAAAACCTGATGTACGGAGATAGATGTCTCATAATATTTAGATAGAATCATCCGCAGCGAAAAGACCTGATCAGTGACTGATCGATTCGGACGAAATCCTCCCTGATAGTCACCAACCAAGCCTTCCGCCAGAGGAGTGATTCCATCCAATAAAATGTATGACAGTAACTTGTATGCTGTGCAAAGGAGAGCTATACCGCGATAATTCTCACACTTCAAGCGGTCTCCCTTCTTGAAGATGGGGCATATCGCGGCCACTTTCCATTCATCAGGCATAACTTCGGTTCGCCATACTAATCGAATAAGGTCGAAAAGACAGTTCCACAAAGTATCCCCTCCGAATATCAAGAGCTCCGAATTAATGCAGTCCACTCCAGGTGAGCGGTTTCGTTTCATTCTCTGCATGGCCTTAGTGAATTCCTCATGGGATGGCTCCTCAGTGCAAATCTCCGCAGACTGTTCTAGAGGTGGCTCAACAACAGTCTGTGATGCATGATGAACATCAAGCAGCTCAGTAAAGTGTCCACTCCATGCGTCAAGTACTGCGTCGATGTTGACACAGAGGTTTCCATCCCGGTCCCGAATGGCGGTTGACGAAAGCCTGAAAGTATGGTGCAATCCAGTAATTCCTTTAAAGAAATTACGTGAACTACGCTCATTGCTGAGTTGTTGTACTTTCAGAACCTCGGCCTTCCACCATTCTCGCTTCTTCCGTCTACAAATCCGCTTAGCTGCCCTTCTTGCAAGAGCTGCCTTGTTTTTTCTTGCGATTGTGAGACGTTGTTGCACTTCATTATGGGCTATATTTTGTTGCTCAACTGCAAGACGACACTCGTCATCAAACCAATCATTCTTGGGTCTGACTTTCACTATACCTAAAGTCTGTTGAGCAGCACTCACAACCGAAGTTTTCAGTACCTCCCAGACAGAGTTCACGCAGTCAGACTGGTAATTAGCTCCTTCAATGTTGTCGCTGACAAGATCCTGATATCGTTTCTATTGATCTTCATTTATCAGACCTTCACAGTCGAAACGTTCCATCCGTTTCGCTGTGTTCCCCGACCTGTACGAAAACTTCCACCGTAGCTTTGCAGCGACCAAATAATGATCGCTGCCTACGTATTTGGTTGCTGACCGATAAGTTCTCACATCCTGCACAACCCGAGCTCGCCCTTTTGAAATTAACACGTGGTCAATTTGGCTCCGGGATGTTTTGCGAGGATGTGTCCATGTCTCTAGGTGTATCTGTTTGTGAGGGAAGAATGTGCTTGCTACTCTAAGATCATGAGCAATTGCAAAGTACATCATTCTCTCACCATTATCGGCCGCAGTTTCGTGTCGGGAGTACGGACCTATGTTTTCACACAAGTCGGCCTGATTTCTGCCAGCTCTAGCATTAAAGTCCCCAATTACCATTCTAACATCGTGTTCGGGTATAGATCCCATCAGATCGTCCAAGTCATTGTAAAATGAGTCTTTATCTTGGGGCTGGCTTACTTCTGTGGGCGCATGTACACAAATTATCGACAGGTTGGCTAACTTCATGCGCAGGCGAAGCATACACAATCGGTTATTGACTGCTTGAAAATCCAAAACAGCCTTCTTTACCTGCGGCCCAAGAAGAAATCCAGCTCCAAGATTTCCGAGGTCATCTCCCTGTAGAACAACGTATAGCCCTGGGACACATGGTCTCCACTTTGAGGCCAGCGAGTTTCTTGAAGAGCAACGAGTTCCAGCCGATACTCTTTCATGCACGTGATTAGACCCTCCAACGCTCCTGGTTTTCTAAGTGATTGCACGTTCCACGTGCCGATCCTAAATCTCGTATCCGGGTACTTGAGCGGGGGTCCGGTGTTGTTTTGGCGGTATCCATTTTTCTTTTTGTTGATTTTATAAACAGTTGATTTTTTTACGGATGCGGGTCGTCAGCCCAGCGATCCAACCGTTTAGTCGCCTCCTACGACAAGCAAAGGATACTGTGGTGGTATTCTTAGGAAACATGTTCGTGCAATTTAGATTTACGAGACATGTGAGTGCCCCCCGACCACAGGGGCCAAAAAACCAAAATAGTTTTAGTATATTTTAACTTACGGCACTTCAACTGCGTTTCAGTTATTCACTTGGTAATACTTCACTCAAACACTTTTTAATTTAAACTATTTTAAAACAGTTCTTATTTAATAATTATTAATTTACTCATATAAGAATAAAACTAACTTAATTAAATATAAATAAATTTCATTTAAATTTTTAGAACTTTTGATTGTTTTCAACACTTTTTTTTATTCACTGAACTGATCTTGCACACACGATGAAAATGTATAAATTAAGGAAATGCAAAATAAAACGATCATACATATTTGCAAAAGATCTATTGCTGTCTTTATTTATGTATGTACAATAGTTAAATACGTTCAATATATAGGGAAAAAAGAGAGTTCCAAATTTACATTTAATCTAAATCTAAAGAGAAATAGAAAATAAAACGGGATATTTTCAATAGGTATTGTTGAAGAAAGAATAGATAGACATATTAACAAAATTGGCTAAAAATATGTTGACCGCATTAAAATAAAAGTATTATACCATAAAATATATTACATAAAATGAGATGGTATTATATAAATAGTACGTACCTTTAAAATGAAATAAAGATCCTTTAAGAACTACTTGAAGTTTCAAAAGAAAGTCGTATTATTCTAATAGGAAGTTAATGGGAACGAAACTTTTGTTAAATAATGAGATCACATTATTAAAGTTATCGACCATTTGTTATAATATTAATAAGACAAGTAGCATTAATTTAACTGGATTTGTAGTCAAAACAATAATTTGTACTTTTATAACATTAACATGTATGGACTGGTTGAACTTATAACTTAATTTACAAGAAAATTTTTAATTTTATAGTATATTAATATTAATATCCGTCTTATAAAATCAATAGTAGTCTTATTAACTAGTTAATAAGATATTTTTTTCTGAGTGTGCTTTTAAATTTGTTTTCTACGCACATGAATTTTTTTTTTGTAAATGCTATGAGTGGTTGCGGATCTTAGGAACCCTACCAGCCCTGAGCATTCAGGCTTATATTAAAACCAAGCATGTGCACCTTAGCACCACTAAACGTTACAATAGCGGCTTAGTTTCAATAGCGGCTTAGTGCCAATCCATTACCATGATGGGTAATAGAGGATAAAAAGACAAAAGTAAAAGAAAAAAAAATGGAAAAATTGAAAAGAAAACAGGATTATGTGAGTGGTAGACGCTACGTCTGCCAACTCAGTGGTTAGTAAGTATTTTTTATATTGGTAACGCGTTGCCAGCAGAAGGGAAGACGATGCTTACGCTATGCTTTCTTCCGTCCTGTTAGGGACCACTGGCAGACCCGTCACCAATTGGACCGTTTAAGCTTAGTAGTTGAATGGTTATCTTTAAATCCTATACTTACCAAAATTCTGCATAAAAATGCACTCTATCAACAACACGTGCCATTATTTACTTGTGATTAAAAAAAAATTAATTTTTTACAAACGTTGCGAAAACGTTGTAAAAGAAATATACAGATCACAATAACAATTTCATAACGTAAAGTTATTTTGTAATTGTTACCGATTTTACTGGGTATGTATATTTCCATGAGTGAATAACACACTATGAATTATCGTATTTCCACAGGTGAATAACATACCATGAATTTGCTTTATTTACACAATATTTTTGTCAACAAAAAAAAGTGGAGGTATTAGCCTCAAAAATTGTGTTTGCAGTTTAGGTTGAATGGGACAGGGTGGTAACGGTTGTTGACAGGCGACCGTTACAGGGTACAAGGCCATATTGGTTGGACAACATCATTACTACACCATTTTCATTACATCCAACTCCAACAATCTAATCATTTTTATCGACCATGGAATCATACACTGCCTTAGCTTTTTAAATTGTTTGACATCCTTCAAAATGCTTGTTTTCCAGTTAATTAGTCGCGGCGAGGTAAAATAATTATCGAAATAAATGGGTAATTGTAAGTTCGGGAATTTATGCTACAAAACTTGCTGAAATCCTTTTGCATATGAACTGTCGGGTAGGGTTGCTTCAACCGAAACGTGATTCATATTGTTAATCAATGGTCTGATTTTGGGGCAAGTTATTATTGTCACATGCATGAAAATTACTCATAATTTCATCGAATCTGCTCCTTCTCATTTTAGTATCTAAATCATTTGATCAATACAGCCTTACCGGTGAATATCCACTTATTATTATTATCAATATCCCTACAAATACGTAAAATTTATGGACCGAGGTTAAGCTAGCGGTGGCGGCCTACTTTCCCATTCAATACATTGTATACTATGATAATGTCTTAAATGTCTCCCGTAATCCATTTCCTTTGAGTATAGGCTTAGGTTGGAGCTCGGTGGTAGATGAATTTTGTTGTTGTCTAGTTTGTTATGATTTCGCTTATCTAAAAAATGTTCAGCCTGCAACAATTGCAGCCCTACATTAGTATAATTAGCACAATCTTCAGCCACCGAATCTTCTTCGGTTTCCTTACCGTCATCTGGTGAAATTATCACAATAGTGTGTTAAGTGCACAGCTGGTGCTTCATCGTAGCTCCAATTGATTTATTAGGAGAAATGTGACTTTTTGTTGCATAACCAACTTTGGTACTTTGGGTTTAAATGGATCTTATTACTAGGCCAGAAAAACACATGTGACCCTGAATGAATGATAATGTTTTATCCGAGAATACTTGTAGCATGACCTAAAATTATCAAGATATAAACCATAAAACGACCACACTGAATAACACAGCCGTCTATATATAGAGTTAACCACAGATTTACCATAAATAATAGTTCGAAAGCAACCGCTGTAATATAGATAAAATAAATTCTGATCGCTAATTTTGTCCAACTAAAATCTCAGTTTCTATATAAAATTCAACAAAAGACGTTTGTATAAAATTTCGTGGTAATGCCAAAGTTAAGAAAATCAAAAGCTCCTCACTTGGTCGAATACACCGCAAATACAACAATTCATGGTGTAAAATATTTAGGAGAGAAACAACGTCCGATTACCGAAAAAATATTTTGGATCGTAATTTTCACCGTCAGTTTAATATTCCTAGGAGTATTTGTGCAAAACGTTTTAAAAAATTTTTTATCAAAAATCAGTAATTCTGGTGGAAGATGACCAGCCCACGCCGATTTATTCGATCCCATTTCCTGCAGTTACTATTTGCCCAACGGTTAAAATAAAACATAGCTTTTTATCAATCGAAGAACAGTTAAAATGGTTGGATGAATTAGCCGAAGAGAGCATGGTTCTAGATTTGGCTTATCTCATTTGTAATCAACAATTTCTAGCCCTAATGGAAGTTCAGAGAAATGTCACCCAATATTTTAATCAATCACATATTAATTTGTTGCATGAGGTAAGAATTTATACAAGAAGTACGAAAATTGTGATTTAATTTTTGAAAATTTATTTTAGATTTCACCAAGCGCCGAAGAAACAGTCGCGGTTTTTTTGTTCCAATCCAATATCGATATGAGCTATGCTGGTACTATTTACCCACCATATATTCTAACGAACGAAGGAATTTGTTTCACATCCAATGTACCAGCTGATATAATCGCGGATGAGCCATCGCTTCAAACCGAATACGAATATCATAACATTGAAAATAAAACGAAATTGTGGGATAAAGATTATGGTTATTCTGGATATCCGATGTTTCCAAAAGTAGTCTGGGGTAGAGGACCGGGAAGCGGATTATATTTGGTTATGAACGCACACAAATTAGATTTAAATACTGTCTGCCAACCGACCCAAATTGGCTATACAATTTTGCTACACTCACCGGACGAGTATCCAACAACAATTGAGAATTTCATTTCCATACCCCATAATACAATGACAAAAATAAAAGTCGTGCCAAAAATTACAAAGACCTCGTACGAACTATCGAAGTTGAAACCAGAACTGCGCCAATGCTTTTTCGATTATGAACGCAAATTGAAATATTTTACGTATTACAACGAAGTTAATTGTAAATTAGAGTGTTTAGCTAATTATTCGATGCAGCAATATGGCTGCGTTCATTTTTCGCTCCCCAGAAATAAAAGTCAACCAATATGCGGTGGTGGTGTTCACATCAGCAAACTATACCATTTGGAAGAGATTATGAATTCCTATTTTCAATTTAAGGCCAAAATAACCAATGAATACGAGGCTGTGCTAGAGGAAATTGAACCAAATAATTTCATGGAATATTATAATTTCCATTGTAAATGTTTGCCGGCATGCAATTCTGTGAAGTACGAATACAGTGTCGAAATGGAAAATATCGAAATAGAACAAATGGAGAAAAAATATTTCCCTAATACTACGCAAGAACCTGATTCAACGGTTATTGTAGATATTTTCTTTGATGTGACCAAAGTGTCAGGAATGACGCGGAAACAATATTACACCTTTTCTGATCTAATTTCAAATATTGGGGGCTTGCTGGGACTTTTTATGGGGGCATCAATTCTTAGTATTTTTGAATTAATATATTTTTTAATTGTACGATAAACTTATAACTTTAGTCTTAAAATTCGATTAATAAATTTAAAAAATTTCATGATCTGAGAAGATTTCGTAGAAGGTATTCATGTTGGTGGGAAGTTACATTATAATGGCAGAATTTTTTTTATTCGTTCCTAATAATTTTGGTTGTGATGATTATGGCCGCAGATTGAAGTAATAATTGAAAACAATAAAATACGAGACCGGTTTTGATTGGTATGTGTAGTGGAAATAGAAACGACATCTCTATTTGAGTAGAGATATTATGGAATTATGAATTAATAGATTATTCTAGATGGTTTTAAGACTTCCGAATTAAAGGAGGGGTTGTAGCAGAGATGGATGCCTTGGAGAAGGATGGTATTGATCCTGCTTATTACAATTTTAATTGTAGCAACATTTTCCGACCAAGCAGAACAGGTTGAAGAGGATGAATGTGCAGTGGTTGAAGCAGTACCGGTACAATCAATAGTTCAATTTGGAAATGCAACAGTCAATAGAAAAGTCAGTTGAAAAGTTGAAAAGTCACTTGGAGAATTAAATCAGAAAATTGAATTATCATTTGATCAATCAAGTCAAGAAATGAAGAAAATTAAACAGTCAGTGGGCGAGATTATGTCGATTGGTTATGTGATTATGTCGTGTATGTATAGATATGACCGTTCTTTATCAACGAGCAAAAAACTAACGGGTGTAGGAGTATTAATTACCGTAAACGCTTCAATTACTAGTGGTAATTCAATTATCCTTTTGTCAAGTCGCACATACTTGTGAACAAATTACAAACCATAAGGAAACAATATACATATATACTGTATACATACCACCTTCTTCATCAAGTGAAACATACACAAACTGCATTGAAACGATCCAAGAAATGTAAAATCTCACCAAGCCGGGTGATTACTTTGTAGTATTGGGGGATTTTAACCTTACCATAGTGAACTATTAATGAACACTACAAATTCCATCAAGGAACAGGTATACGACATAACTTTGCGAAAGCTAATATTGAAGGACTTAAAAGCTTCCTAAATAATAAAAATTGGGACTTACTAAAACTAACTAAAACTATGTACATCTATCATTCATCAGCCATGTTACGATGATAAATTAATTAATCTGAATCTGATCTCAATTTTATTCTTATTATGATGATTGATTCAAGAATTACATAATCAAATTTCTAAATATGTAATATTAAAAGTGACCCCAAATACTTTTGGAAATTCTTCAGTCAACTATACATTTGAATGGGTCATGTGCATCAGAACCCAAAGAAATAGCAAACATATTCTCATCATTTTTTCAAACAATTACAATCCTGAAGATTGTAACAATCAACCTACCTACCTACCTATATATAGTAATTATGCAATACATACCCAAACCATGTCTGAAGAAGAGATATTAGATGTAATTAAATCACTTGGAGATGGCTGTCGACCTGATACTATCCCTTCGTCCATCATTAAATCATAGGCCGATATAGTTTGCAAACCATTTAAAACGCATCTTTAATAAATCACTGCAACCTGGAATTTTCTCTAATAAATGGAACATTTCGAGACTTACACCAATCTTCAAATCAGGTAAAAGAAATGAAATATCCTGCTATCGGGCAATTGCAACCACTTCAATTTTACTATTTGAAATATTAGTCTGGAACATACACTGATTTCAGTAAAGCTTTTGACTCCATTCGACATCGACAGATATTGAAGAAACTTTCTGTCAAATTTTTGTCAAATAGTTTCAATTGTACCTAACGGAAAGATTCCTAATCATTCAAAATGCTGGTGAAAAGTCGAATCGTATTTTAGCAAAGTCTGGAGTTCTTCAGGGTTCTAATATAGGTCCCTATCACTTCCTGATATTTATTGACGATATTATTAATATAATTCAACACTCTTCTGTACTTCTGGTTGCCGCTGATCTTAAAATATTCCGATCTATTAATGACCCAAACGACGCTCACTAGCTTCAAGATTTGTACCTGGTGGGAAGTGAACCAGTTAAAACTTAATATTCAAAACTGCAAGATAATGTCATATTATCGGGAAAAATGTCCAACATATACTCGTAGTTTCCAATTATAATATAAATGGGGCATTAATTGAACGCGTCACCACAATCAAAAACTGCGGTGTAATATTTGTCAGTGGGTGTATCGAAAGCCAACTCCATGTTTCACTTTATTCGCCGTTGGACCATCGCCATTGGAGATTAAAGATCAAAATGCACTATTTGCACTAGAATATGCAGCAGCAGTTTGGTGCACCATAACGCTGACCACATTCATAGAATTGAGGGTGCACAAAAGCGAGTTTTACTTTATATTATGAAAAGCACAAACTGGAACTACAACTACTATTTACCAGAACGTGCCTTTTTTACCAGATTACAATGTACGTTGTAATGCGTATATAAAATTACTACATTGGAAAGACGCAGGCAACAACATTGCGCAAATTTATTGGGAAATGTACTTTTGGGTCACGTAGACTCTCTTTTCATTTTTCAGAATATTAAGATAAATATGCCCAGCCGTAATTTTCGTCAATACAAGTTGTTAAAACTTGAAAAACTTAGTACTAACTACGGCGAAAACGAACCAATCAATATGATGTCTAAATTTCTCTGAGTGGGAGGATAAAGTTCTAGAATTCTAGAAGAATCGTATTGTATCGAAACAATCTGTATCGAAACAAACGGAACAACGTTGCAAGGAACTCAGGACAAGTGATCAAAATTGAGCCACCAATATTCGATGGAAAACGGTGATCAAGCAAAATGGTTGGAACGTGCTTAATAGGGGCTCCTAAAGGTGAATCGTATGAAGCTGAAGAGTCGATATCAAAAACTGGGAAAGGCTCTATAAGAGTAATCCTCAGCAGCTACTGCATTTGGCACTTATAAATACGTCTCCCGAGTACAGTGATGTTATCACCTTATGCTATACTTTTGACGAAACTATTGCTTCTGCTTTTATAAACGATAGGCAAACATACTGCGCATAGATTATTATAAAATCGTTACTTAGAGTGTGACAGAAGGAGATGGATGAAATAACGAACATGTTTCTTTATTATGACGGCACTAAGCCACGAGCATCCTTTCTTCCGGACGATGGTAAATATATTACTGAAATTTTCCATTCACCCTTAACATTATCGTCCAATTATACAACATCGAATCCTTTTATTCAAAAGAGTATCTCAGACGGTTCAAATATTTGGGTTCTCTTATCACTCACGATAACAGTGTGTGTGTCGATATTAAAGTTCGGCTGGCAGCTGGCAGTCGTTCTTTATATCCTCTAAGGCCACTGTTAAAATCTAAACACTTATCAAGTGCCGTGAAGCTGGAGCTTTACAAAGCGTTGATCTGGCCCGTTGTTATGTTTGGATGTGAATGTTGGGCGCTGACGGATGAGTACGAGAGATGGCTCATAACATTTGAGAGAAGAGTCATGCGTGTGATTTATGGCCCAAAACGCGAAATAGATGGTACCTACCGAGCTCAGTACAATATCGAGATTAGAGATCTGATGAAGATCCCCGATATTGTACATGAAATAAGATCTCAGCGAGTACGCTGGCTCGGGCACGTTCTACGTGCTGATCCGGAACGAATTGTGAAGCGATCTCTGAAAGGAGAGCCACCATATGGTAGGCGCAGAGGTCGTTGCAGGCGACGATGGCTCCACGGTGTAGAGAACGACTTGGCTAAGACCGTATGAAGACCATGCTCGGGATCGAAACCGCTGGAGCCAAATTGTTGATTCAGTAAGGGGCCAGTAATGGCCTTTAAAACTGTTTTATTATTTATTATTATCTCAGACACTATACTATAGTCCCATTCGAACCTTTAACAATCCTTATATACTCATTGATGCATCACAACATGTGCCCTTTTTCGCGCGTATCCATTTCCCTTTGTACCATCAGCGCAGATGTCTGTTCAACGTCCCGTTATACTTGGTATATTGCCAACGGTCTAAAGGTAGACGTGGATTCGGTATATTAATCAGGAAAGGTGTGAAGTTTTCGATAAATACCAAACGTTGTTTTACCAAAAATTGTTTTACCATAAAATTGTTAAAAATATCAAAACTTGATTCAAAAACGTTTGATTTAGTCATTCATTAGATCAAATTTGTTTTTTTTTGCCACCTCAGAAATGATTTCAATTATTTCTAATTTTCGTAACTTCCGAAGTAAATGGAATTTAAAAGTACATTATATCAAAGATTGGCCAAATTACAGAGGTATACGACTAGTTAGCTAAATTTGTCCTGTCAACTTAAATAAATAAATTCAACGTATTTATGGCTTGGGTGACCATATATACTCTTTTGAAGAGTATTAGTACTCTTTTATTAGGCAATGATTATCAAAATATAATATTTTTGAGATGTTGCCCTCTATTTTATTTACATCAAAATATTACATATATTATGCTTTTATGCGAAATTTATGTGTGACCAGATTTCTCTCATTATCAGGCGTACATTAGCATCGTATCCAAACATCTTAACATAAACAATATATCCGCCCATTGAATATATACTCATGGTTTTGCAGGTGTGTTATTGTTTTAACAATTAACAAACACATTAACTAGTGTTCCAATTTCAAACGCTGCACGATGTAATGAGTGTTCTAAACAGCCTGCAACAGAAGCTTACAGTATTGGAGTCATCTCAGCAGTACATCAGCAATACTATCGAGGAACTAGTAAACCGAGTGAATGTGATAACAAAAGAAAACCATGCCCTGAAAAAAAATTTAATTAAACTAGAGAGGTGTGTTGATGACCACGAAAACAAATTAAGCTGGTTGGAGGCGAAAAACGACATCACCAACCAAGCTGAAAATGCTAATAACATTGTTGTGTGTGGGTTACCCAGGGAAACGGACGACTTACCTGAAATATTTATTAAAGCCATTGACAAAATCGGACAACAAATCTCTCGTGATGAAATTATATCAATTGGGAAAATGAAACAACATATTGATGGATCAAATGCATTTAACAACGCTTTTATTATCAAATTAAAAACACCTGAGCTTAAACAATCAATACTCACAAACTTTCGGAGGAAAAAATCACTATATCTGGATGAAATTGATAGTAAGTTCGACAAAACCCGCATTATTATGCTGCATCACTTCACAAAGTTCCAGGGCAAGCTCTATAAGGAGGCAAAACGAATTAAGGCTCTACTTTACCTAGAACAAAAATCAAAATTCATTTCGATATTTAAATGCCAAAAATGCGTCTAAAATAAAATTTGAAATAGTGTAAATCTCCACTATCGAAAATTACAAAATATTCCATGAAAAAATTGTTTTATTGCCACTTATGACATCTAATTAAAAAAGGATAAACTAAAAAATACACGATATTTAGTTAATTCTTAAACCATTTTTACATCGAAGATACATTTTCAATAAATTGATTTGTCAGCTTATCGATATCAATTAAATTTTCAATTTTCTCGCTTATTAGAACGAATTTTTATAAAAACGTGTGTTAATCGCTAGATAGTATCTTGCTGAACGTACCGATATATAAAACTTTTACAGATTAGTGGAAAAATATTGATAAATTTGGTTTGTGAGTGAATGGTTTTTGTCAAAAATTCATCAACTTTGAGACGCAATTACGAGAAAACTATAGCGAATTTAAAAAAAGGCGTGTGTTACTCGCTTGGAAATATATTTAACTTTGCTATAAAAAAAAATTAAGCCACTGTCTATGTTTATATGGGCATAAAACGATTTGTAAGATACACATGTTTTCGCAAATTGAGTAAAGTAGAGCCTTAAAGCGAAATTTAATTTTCGTTTTTTATGGTGCGCGAATAATAAAATTTTGCTTCGTAATTTACCTGATTCTGAAGTCCATCATATTTGGTCGTTCTGCGATCTTATCCGCCTGGAAAGGAAATTCGAACAGCCTAGCGAAATTGAAGACACATCACTGTTTTCTCACACGGGATCATAATCAATATCTACAAATAAATCAATATTTATATTATAGTATGTTCTTTCATTTTATTTTTTATACACTCTTTTCATTCACATTTTTAATTATTTCAATTATTATTTTAACACCAAAGCCTCTATTCCATTGTGAAAAATTTACTGTCAGCAAAACCAAAATGGGATAAAAATATAGATTTGCGGGTGGTGCGAAAGAAACAAAAAACTTCATCAGCAAAATTTTACTGGAGAGAAAAATGTGTATGTGTTAGTGTGTTGCCATAATTTATTATAGAAAAGTATCAAGTTGAGTATTTTTTATGGCAACATTTACACACATCGATATAAAAATTGTGTGCGGATACGAAATTTTTTTCACACACAAATGTTTGGATATTTTTATGGTCAAATGTTATTTTGTTGTACATTTTTTTTTAATATTTCAGACGTTATAATAACAAATTATTATTATTATTAATTATATTACAATAAATTATTTATTATGTAATAGCATATGAATAAATGAATAAAATTATGTTCGCACTCTAGACATAAAAAAAATTATGAAATTTGTTGGTTATGTTACAGAAGATGTCAAAACGTAACCATAAAAGTTTCGCTATAAAATAAAAAATAAAAAAATTACTATCTCTGTCACACTAATGGAATTTTTTCTTTTCTTTCTCCTTTCATTATGGCAACAAAAAAATGTCAGTAAATTTATCACAATGGAATACAGGCTTTAGTTACCATTCTCAAATATTATTATGGCAAGTAGAGGCGGAGTTACACTTCCGTATTTTTTGCAATATAATTTGTAGTAAAAATCGTTTATTAATAATTTTATTGTTTTATGGTAGTACAGTCAGTACTTTTTTATTGTATATTTTTTTCTTTTAATTTACTTGAAATCATGTTTTTGTTTCTATATACATACGTACGGGCATGGTTTGGAATTTTGTATATTTTTATTTTTTTATTTTAAATTTTATGATGGATAATTTTAAATTTTGCTTGCAGAACATTCGAAGTATGAGAAAAAACTTTGACACATTTTTAACTAACATTGTTGCGATCAATTTGGATTTCGATGTTATATTTCTTACTGAAACTTGGATTTCAAGCGGTGAAATATCGGAGTATAGTGTAGATGGTTACTCATTTTTAGCTAACTGTAATGACCGTTATAGATCTGGTGGTGTGGCTGTCTTTATCAGATCCTCACTTAATTACGATGTGTGTTCAGTTAGTCTTTCGTCAGCGGACATTATGAAAATGTATATTCAGCTTGGGAATATTAAAATTTGTTTTACATTAATCTATAGATTTAATTTTTGTGCATTTGACACGTTTTTGGTACAATTAACTGATGTTTTATATAGTGATAAATCTAAACATAAAATTCTACTTGGTGACATTAATTTGAATGTGATGAATATTTACTATTGTGTTCGTCATTTGGGATGGATTCTCTTCTAAACAGTGTGACTAGACCAAGTTCAGGCACTTGTGTGGATCATGTATTTTCTGAAACCCATTGCCAACAATATTCAATTGAACTTACTAACTTAAATTTATATGTGACTGATCATACCACTGTTTATTTTAATTTAAAATTAGCCAATAAATCAAATAGTGGCCGTCGGTACGAACCGGGCTATCAGACAAGGATTAATTACACAGACCTTTGTGAGGCTCTGTGTACTAGTGATTGGAGTGGTGTGTTTTCCTCGGATGATCCGAATGTTGCTTATTCCATTTTTATTGATAAATTTATTTTTATTTTAAATAAATGGATCCCACTAAGGAAGGAATCTTATTTTAAAAATAAGTTGAATGCTGCAACCGATTTGAAATCAAAATGGAAAGTTGTTAATGATGTTCTGAATAACAAACAAAACAATAATAATATTTATGAAATCGAAGTTGGTAATAATACTATGATAACTGATTCTAAGGATATTGCTAACGTGTTTAATGACTACTTTATCAATATACCTAGTACTAATGTAAAAAATAATTGTGAAAACATAGTTATTGCTGACGTTGATAAAAAAAATATGATTTTGTCTAGGTTCAGTAATTCAAACTTTTTCTTTTATCCAATTAGCGAATCGGAAATTTTGTTAGCAGCCCGTGAATTGAAAAACTCTAGTTCTTGTGGAATCGATGGGATCTCGAGTTCACTAGTGAAAAAGGTTATTTTCAATATAACTAATATACTTGAATATATTTTCAATTTGTGTCTCGAAAAAGGTTTGTTCCCAGAAAATCTAAAAATAGGTATTGCAAAGCCCCTATTTAAAAAGGGCTCCCGTGCTGATCCAAACAAGTATCGCCCTATTACCATATTGAATACAATTTCAAAGATTTTTGAAAAAATTATTAAAGGGCCTTTAATCAACTATTTAGATAGAATAAATTTTTTGGATAATAGACAGTTTGGTTTTAGACAAAATTTATCAACGGAAAAAGCGCTTATTTCTTTGCTAACTCCAGTCCATCAACATCTGAATAGCAATCGAAAAGTATCATCTCTATTCATAGATATTACTAAAGCGTTTGATACTGGCAATCATGAAATTTTTGGAGAAGTTAGCACTTCATATATATGTAGGTATACATATGGTGTAGGTATACATACATATACATATGTAGGTATCAGAGGCTTGGCACTTTCCTTGTTTAAGTCATATCTTCATAATCGAGTTCAAACGGTTTGTGTTAATAAAATTCTTAGTGATATAAAATTTGTTAACGTTGGAGTCCCACAAGGCTCGGTGTTAGGGCCCTTGCTTTTCTTGATATATTGCAATTCGATATTTGATCTTAATCTGCATGGTTGCAGATTTACGGTTGCTTTTGCTGATGATGTGGCGTTGCTATACTCTAGCTTAGATATGAATTCATTAAATTGTGCCATTAAAGATGACATAAGATTACTAAAGAAATGGTTTCACGTTCATGAATTTGTTCTTAGCAGTAAGTCCAAATTGATGTATTTCAATGTGAGTGGTGCCATTCAGAATTCTAATCCATTGTTTTACCATTCACTTATATGTAATGCGTCCAACTGTAATACTCGTTGTGTTCCTATTGAATCGGTGATGACATTTAAATATTTGGGACTTACTTTAGACTATCAGCTAAATTTTAAAGAGCACGTGGCCAACCTAAAACAGAAACTTACACAAACTTTAATATCATTTTATTAACTGAGAAATATCTGCAACCCGAAATTTTTAAGATGCCTCTATTACGCATTGTTTGATTCACTTCTTCAATATGGTATAACTTGTTGGGGTGGTATTTAGTTATCAAGCATCAAACCCTTGATGATCATTCAAAAAAGATTAGTAAGAATTATGAGATACTCAAAAAGAACCACACCATCGTTACCTTTGTTTGTGAATTTAAAAATTTTACCGTTGCGATATTTATACGTTTTCAAGGTTTTAAGATTGTATTATTTGATGAGTGGCAATCGTCTAATGAATGTTCATAACACTGTATGATACTCGTTTCGTAACAAATATAGAATAAAAATTCCTCAACCTAATAAAGAACATTTTAAGAAATTTTTCTCATACACCGCTCCCAAGCTTTTTAGTCAAATACCATCCAATATAATCAATGCAAAAACTTTTAATGAATTTTGTCATTTATTAAAAGATTGGCTATTTTCTTTCAAAGATATTGAAATTTTATTTGAAACCTTAATTTAATTTATATTTTAATTTATATAAATGTCTTGTATAAAATGTCTCAGTTTTGTTAATTTAACCGAATGGTTCTGCTAAGTTTTATATTTATTTTATATTATTGTTTATTAGGATTTTGCCTTGTTGGTTGAATCTCACACACAATCAATGCTGGTATGTATTTAAAAACAAAAAAACAAAAAAAAATATATTTTTTATTTATTACATTTTTTTGATTAATAACGGACTGTGTAATACCGTAACTGTACTACTTGATTTAAATTTTGATGTTTGAATCGTGACTCCATGGCATTTATTTTAAATAAGGAGTCACTAGCCTTAGCTATTTATAAATTTATTAATTTATTTATTTTGTATTTTAAAAAAATTCTTTTTTTTAGGAATATATTTTGTATTGTATTAGAAATTTTTTGTGAATAAAATAGCTATGTTCAAAAAAAAAATTTGAACTATAGGCGTGGGGCTAAATAGCACATTGGAAGTTAGGCTGGAAACTCAATGTACTTGTGCTGTGCTATATATTAAAATATTTGTAGAGAGAATTTAGTAGAAACTGCTATAATATCAAAACTTTGCTGTAGAAATTCTTAAAGCATAAATTTAGTGAAAAGTACATGTTGCTTAAATATACCCAATGGCCTAAGCAAACTCGATGTGCGGACGTGCGTATATCGCATTCAAAATTATTATCTATGGAGGTATATGCATTTCGCGCGTTGTTCACATAAAGTTTGGATTTAAAAGTGTACCAGAAAGCCATAGATTTATTTAATCAAAAATAGCCCAATAGTAAATAATTAAAGCATGTAGATTTGCAGACAAATTATATCTAGATCCAACGTCAAATCAATTCTTAAGTTGAAAAATTCATTTATAAAATTCAAACACTGCTCTACTCTGATTGTAGTTTCGCCTGAGTAGAAGGAATAAAGTAGCCAGAACAATATATAAAAATATTAAAAATGTTCGATACCAAATTTCAGTCAACCTTTCTATAAGCCCTCATTCATAGTAACACGAATAATTGTCTTTCATCAACCTCATTTTTTGTTTGTTTTACTATGTGAGTGCTTGGCCAGGTCGAATTCCATTTACAATAATTTATAAACAATTCTCACCAGATTTTACACTACTTTTCCCAGCTCTCACATAGTATAACACACAGAAAATTATCATCTATCGCAGCTTAACAGTTTTTCGTGTTGATGCCTAAAAAAAATACAGTGTCTGAAATTGATATTAAAATTAAAATTAAAATTGAATTAGAATTGTGAAGAAATAGCCATTTCGAAGTTAAAATCAAGAGTTTTGACACAAACAATCCAAAGTCTCAGATCTGAGGTTCTTCTATTCTAGAATTTAGAAGCAAGAAAAAAATAAAATAAAATTTAAAATAAACCTTTGCACTGAATGTCAAAATGAAGGATTTTCCTCTAAATATTTAAATTTCTCTTAACTTTAGAATATTTATTAATTTATTAAAGGAAACGAATTTAATTTTAAACTTAAAATTATTTGTAATTCTCTAATTTATATTTCCACGATTTAAGATGCAAAATTATTGTTAAATCTTAATTTTTAAAATGTAATTATAAAGAATTTAAAAAATATAATTATTTTTTAATTCTAAAAACCCAAATTTCACATTTGAGAAAATTTTTAATTTTTAAAATTAAATAACAATTTTACTACCGCCGAGTACACATTAAAAATAATTTACTTATTACTTGTGTGAAAAGTTGAATCAGCAATTATTAATTTTTTATAAAATCATTTCGATGTGAAACCGTAATGTTCAAATATTCTCCACCTCAAACAAGAAAGACTGGGCCCAATCTGCAGAAAGCGATTTGTCGTTAAACGCCACGACCACAATAGTGACTAACAAAAATGTGCAACATTGTCCAAAACGACAACAAATCGCAAATGCATCAAAAATTATTTTACAAGAGCGTTAGTTAAACATTTCGACGAAATTGGTAAACATTTCTACACGTACCAACTAAAACGCCAAAGAGGATAGGTCGTCATGTTAAAAGGTATAGAGGCCTATGTGGATGCAAACGAGATACGAGCCGCTCTCACTGAGAAAGGATTTCAATGCAAATCAATTACCAATATTATTAACCGTGAGAGGTTGCCTCAGCCATTGTTCCGTCGCGAATTAGAGCCAGATAATAAAACAAATCAAATAGAAACATACAATGTTTGACATAAAATATCTACTGCATAGAAAAAGAACTGGACCGATACAGTGTGTTAAGTGCCAATAGTATGAACACACTAAAGCATATTGCACTTTAAGCGATGTTTGTGTTGTCTCTGGTCAACTTCATAACTCAAATGCATACATGGAGTGGTCTGGAAGCAGTGTACTGTCCTCCAATACATGCTATTAAAAAACTGCACTTCATGGATTATTTCAGCCATGCAAACAACTTTATGAGGCTATAGAACAACCGTTCCTGGATTAATTATCTGCCTGTTACCCAACGTACTGGCCCATAGATAAAAAGAAAGTTATACTGATTCAATTGACTTTTGTGTATAACTAACGGCATTCCACGTACATATGCTAAGGCCACCGATTACTATGATCTGTCTTCTGATCACTCCGCCGGCAACCTAGAGCACAGATTATTCTTTGTGGAAGGTAACAAAAAAGTTAAAAAGGCCAACAAACTCGAACCACCCGATTAGACTACCAACTGGAAATTGGGCGAGAAGCGATCAAGAAAAAGTCAATGCTTTTGCTGCTCATTTAACAACAGTATTCGCACCACACGAAGAAACTAATAACTTCGTGCTACCCGACCAAATGCATGATGGTTTGTCCTTCAAACCCATAAAATATAATTGGAAGAAAGTTAAGAATACAATTAAAAATTGTATAAGTCCAAAAAAGGCACCCAAAAACTTATCCCCATGGCAACAAGACCAACGACTTAAAGCAACATATTCGTTCCCAAATCGCTCAACAATTGCGATTATGTTTTGGTCACGGTTGATAAGATTCGTACTGGATTGCAATCTCCATACGATGGGCCATATAAAGTTATACGCCGCTTACGCAAGCAATTCATTGTCTCAAACAAAGACAAGCATCACTCAATATCAATCGACAGATTGAAACCGGCGTACGGTATTCTCAACACGGCTGATCAAATATCAGCCAGCAAACGATTTAAAACCGTCCGATTCAACGTATAACGTCTCAAAACCTATGGTTTCTCATCCGGAGAGGGAGTACTGTAGCAGCTCGAATATTCGACTCACCGATATTCGATACTGCCACAAACAAATAATCAATTCAATTTTGATTATTACATACGAGTACAAAATTAAAAAATTTAAATTTTACAATTTTAAAAATTAAAAGTTATGTACTTCAGATAAGAAGTTGTCAAAAAAAAAATTGATTTCAAAAGTATATTTTTTACAAAAAATAAACTGAAACTAAGTTTTAAAATTTAAAAAATAGTTCTTCAAGTACCTTTTGCAGCAGTCCTTTGTGAGATGAAAGTCAAAGTTTTCTTTAGCGATGTTGAATGATTTTGCAAGTCTATTAATTGGGCAATTGTCACCATTGTTAGTTGAGTGGCGTACTATCTCCAAAAATCGATTGTTTCGCAGCGATTTGATTGGAACATGGATAGCTGTATTTTCCAATATGTAAGGTGAATCAATATGGCCAAGCAAGATGTTGCCGATGAAAGCTGAGTCTAAAAATAAGCGTCTATTTTCCAGAGTACAAATTTTATACTCTAAACATCTTGTCATGTTTGGTGGTAGGCGGGCTATATTCTCATGAAATGGTAAGCTATGGTCATAGTCCCAGTTAGTTTTCTTTAAAATAAAGATCATAAATATTCTTTTGAATGCTTTAAATCCTTTTGATGTGGTTAGCATAATACGGGCTCCAAATTACTGATGCGTATTCAACTTGGGTTCAGAAGATACGCAAAATATAGTGAGAATAAAGTTGACAAATTTGTAAATTTTCCAGTCCAACGCTTAACAAAGCCAAACATAGAATTTGCTTTAGCAATGCATTTGTCAATGTGGTTGTTAAAACTCATATTTTCAGCGAATGTGACTCCTAGATCGGTTATTTCTTTAACTCTCTGCAGTTCCGTATTATTAACGCTATAAGCAAAGTTAATCGGTTTTCTCTTGCGATGAAAAGACATTACTTTGCATTTGTCAATATTCAATAGCAAAGAATTTATGTGGCACCATTCACTGAATCTCTCGATGTCTTCTTGTAATATTTTAGTGTCATGTATATCTTTGATTGTATGATAGATTTTTATATCATCTGCGAACATGAGAAGATTAGAGTATTTTATGACTTCAGTTATACCATTTATGAAAACGAGAAAAATCCATGGTCCAATATATGAACCCTGAGGAACTCCTGACGTTACTTTGATTATTTTAGATTTTTCACTTCCAATTGACACATATTGTACGCGACTAGACAAATATGAATTGAACCATTTAATGAAGTTGGATGCAAAGCCAAAGTTGTCAGACTTTCTAGAGCCTTGTGATGGCAGATGGAGTCAAATGCTTTACTGAAATCAGTAAACACTACGTCTACTTGGTTGCGGTTTTCAATTTCATTAATAACTTTGGTGGTAAATTCAACAAGGTTAGTAGATGTAGAACCCATGCTGATTGAGTGATATATGTTGGCCTAGGATTCCTTTAAAGCTGTTGCATACGACCTGTTCGAATAATTTTGCTATGGTTGAAGTGTAGGTGTAACTTTAGTAATTGTCCATGTATCAGGGAATATTCCGGATGTTAACAAGAAGTTGTATATATTCCGTAACGGTTTGACTAAAATATTAGCATATTTTTTTAATATAAACGTTGGAATATTATCCGGCCCACATCCGTCACCAAACTGATTAAGTGAATATAAAATATCCTCATCACTAATAACCGGTAAATTGATAAGTACATTATTATTTACGTTTGATTGAGTGGTAAACCAATTACTGTTTTTAGGTTTGTATACATATTGAAAAAAATCGGCAAACATGTCAGCAATTTTTGAGGGATCTGATGTTTAATATCGTTCAAATACATATATTAGTTGGATAGCCATCAATTACTCGCTTGGATTTAAAGTATTTCCAGAATTGTTTGGGGTTGGTTGTAATGCTTCGTTGTACATCTGCAATATGTGAGAGGTGCTTTTCCTTGAGGTATGTATCAAATTCTTCATTAGATTGGAGAAACGCAGTCCTATCCGATTTTAAACCACTTTTAATCATCTTGGCATAGGCTTTAGATTTACGGTTCTTCAGATTAATCAGAATGGAATGTGGGTTTCAAAAGCTTGTAATAAAATTTGGTAGAATTTGTTAGCATCTTGGTTTACGTTATTAGTGTTTAAAGCAGCGTCATTGAATAGCTTCTAAGTATTGCAGAAGTCCAGTGTGGTTTATTTTTTTAAAATTATAGGTGCTATGTATATGATTCCCGGATGTTGTTGACTTAATCAAAATTAATTTGAATCAAAAACTATTTCCATAGATTTGTGGTTAACATCATTAACAACAAATGGATTGAGTGATTCTGACACTTTAAATATTTCTGCATCATTTGTGAAGAATAAACCTAATATTCTCTCAAGAGCATTGGCTATGTTGTTGATTTGCTTTAGGTTAATACCAAACATAGCATCAATTCTGATGTGATATTGCATGGTAGAAAGGAATCCATATCTTGATCATAATTCCACATTACATTTGGAAGATTAAAGTCACCTAGTACTAAGACTAAGTCATTTGGTTTTGTGAGATTAATTAATTCGTCCACTGCATCACTGCATCTGCCGTATATTTCACTACACGAACTCGGTGGAATGTAGGCTGTATAAATAAACAGATCCGTCTGATTTATTTTGATTTTTACGCACACGTGCTCGATAGATGATGGAGTTAAATTTATAGCAATACTGGAAACCATTGAATGCACTGCGATAAGTACACCACCTCCTGATTTTTTTTCACTTGTTGATGTTGAACGATCACATCTCAAAACAGCATAATCATTACCAAAGTATTCCTTACTGTTAATGTTAGGATTCAATGAGCTTTCACCAATTACATAAATTAAATAATTAGTTTTCAGAACAAAATTGAAAAATTTAGAAGCTTTTGATGCCATCTTATTCACGTTCTGGAAGTATATCGTAAATTTCTCGGATTTCTTATGTTTTACTGATTTAGATGATTGATTGTTTGTGATAAATTTCAGACGGCATAGAAATTAAAGGCTGGTGTTGATTTATAATAATTGTGTAAGATCGAGCCTTCGCCACAAGTGAGTGTAGTCTGTCATTCTTAACTAGTGAAAAATATTTAAAAGAACATGTGTGTCTTGATATAGCGACTATAGCATGAGGCATACTGTTAAATAATTCATGAGGTTTCGCATTTGTTCTTACACATATCACATTAGGTGGTGTTAAACCTAGATCGTCATGTCTTTACTAGTTGATGGCATGGTGAGTTGAGAAACTAATTGTTTATCCGACTTGCTGAAAGTTAGATAATATGTATATTATCTAAGACAGGTAGCATCGATAATGTTGATGGCAAATTATGAAATTCAACCGAGGTTTCCACGGAATTTTTAGTGCTGATATTAGGATAAAATTCCTTTAGAGCAAACGTAACATCTGCAGGACATCTATATGTTACATTAAACGGTTCTACGTTTGCTAAAAATGAATTTGCATCGGAAAACTGCATATTGACATGGTGTAACCTGTCAATGTACGGTATCTGATTTTTATCACCCAGAAGGAAATCTTTGTTTAAAATTTGCTTAAAATAACCACAAGTCCGATATAACCAGCATGTACCATCATGTACTCATCAATGAAAACTGTATCATACTCGAGACAACCATTTATCAGAAAAGAAGCAATCGTTTTGTAGTTACCTTTAACTTTGTTGAAATCCATATTTTTACTAACACAACGAGAAGCAACTTATAATTTAAGATCAGCTAGTTCTTCTTTAGTGGCGCATAGAGCAAGATCACTACCCAGTTTATGGTTGTTTATAATCCATGTAGATTTACCACAGGAACTCCTTGAACATTAGTAATAGTTGGTATCGTGATGTTTTCCTTTTTGTACATAATGTTTGAATGTTGTATAAGCTTGAGTATAGCTTGAGGTTATTTTTGGAAATTAAAAAATTTACGTAATCCTTACATAATTTAAAGTTTAGTTCGGATATAATTGTAAATATCAAAATTTAAATGACTGAAAATTGAGCTTCAAAACGACCTTTGAAATTCAAAATGTTGAGCCGAAACTTTTGAGTTTAAAATTGGTTCAAGGTCTAATTGTAATTAAATATTTAAATTAAAATTATAATTTCAAAAATCTTTAACCGATTTTCTTCTAAATTTCGAATTAAATTTAAAAATTCAGAAAAAAATTAAATCTTAAATTTAAAATTTTTGAATTTTAAAAATATCTGGTCAGCCAGATTTATGGTTGTACCCAATCGGTATAGTATCGTCTATGAATTTAGTTTAACTAAATTTTAATTATCGCGGTATATTGTTCTAAGGATGAATTCTAATTAATGATTGCATTTAAGCAAAGAATATTTGGCATCTAATTAATATTTGCTTGAGTCTCACAAATTTGTATGCTATAATTTGCATTATTCAATGATTGCCCGTCTATTATATGCATCTTCTAAGTTTTCTCCACACAAAAAAAAACATGTTAAAGTTCCGAACGAAAATGTGAAAATCTGTTCGTCTTCAGTATGTTTCAGATGAAGAAAGATTAAATTTGGTATTCTAAACCTCTATATCGACACCCAAGCACACATCAATTCCTTTGTTCATCATTTTTCATTTCAGATTGAAATAGATTCCGGTTTTTGTATCTGTTCAACACATTTGTACCGAAATGTTTTGGTGTTTGGTTTAAATATCTAACCTTTTTGTTCCATTGCTCTTCGTGAAGCATATAGTCTGGGTTAAATTTTATGTTTATTGTTTTCGCGGGGGATGACTCACATAACCCATCCACACAGCTTATAGACTTGGCCTGCTTTATGGATTAGCTAAGAATATCTTTATGGTTTAGTTCGATTACACACTATGCTTCAGATAAATCATAAAATTCTAGATCATTGATATCAATGAAATGTTAAAGCAAGTTATAACAAAAACCACAAGTTAATCTTAAATCGTAGTATTACTGATATCGCACTGTTATCATGAAACTTCATTGTGGTCGTGAATATTTATCGCAACAAAAAATTATTCAGTTCCTCTTGTCGATTCAAAAACAAAAGTCGTTTTCATAAAATTTTGTAATGATGCACAAGGAAGAAAATTCAGCTGATACTAATTTGGCCGAATTCACCGAAAACACAACAATTCATGGTGTAAAATATTTAGGCGGGAAAAACCGTCCAAATCGCGAAAAAATATTTTGGATCGTAGTTTTCGCGATATTTTTTGTATGTCTGGGATTTTTTGTGCAAGATGTTCTGACAAAATATAACCAAAAATCTGCAATCCTGGTGGAAGATGATCAGCTGACCCCAATTCATGCGATCCCATTTCCTGCGGTAACTATCTGTCCAACGGTTAAAATAAAAAGTGAATTTTTTCCAGTCGAGAATGTGAAAAAGTGGATCGGCCGTGAGTTAGACGAGAGTATGATTTTAGATCTGACATATCTCATTTGTAATCAGCAGTTTATAAAGGCATTGGAATTGGAAAAAAGGTTCACCAAACATCTCAACAAATCGCATATTGAATTAATGCATCAAGTAAAAATTTAGTCAACAATGTTGAATACCATGATTGCAAGCTAACTTTGTTAAATTTTATTTTAGATTACGCCAAGCGTCGAAGAGATATTTATGGACACTATCTTCGAG
This sequence comes from Tipula unca, assembly GCA_951394425.1. NCBI lineage: Eukaryota > Metazoa > Arthropoda > Insecta > Diptera > Tipulidae > Tipula > Tipula unca. The sequence goes on along the minus strand of OX596380.1, from coordinate 172,652,272 downwards.
TCAAAAACGGAATTCGAGTATACTAAATTTGTTCCATTTTCAAATATCCTGACTAATGAAGGGATATGTTTCACATTCAATTTACCATCTGAAATACTCATCGATGGGCCATCGCTACAAACCGAATACAAATATCATAACATTGAAAATAAAACGAAATCATGGAGTAACGAAGCCGGTTATTTTGGTTATCCGGCGTTTCCAAGACCAGTATGGGGAATCGGGCCAGGAAGTGGATTATTTGTGAATATGATCGTTGAGAATGCAGATTTAACTACATTTTGTCAACCGACACCAATTGGCTATAAAATTATGCTTCATTCACCTGATGAGTATCCAACAACACTTGAGAAGTTTATTTCCATACCGCATAACACAATGACACAAATTAAAGTCACGCCGAAAATCACAAAAACCTCGTATGAGCTTAAGAAATTAGAACCCCAAGTGCGACAATGCTTTTTCGATCATGAACGCAAATTGAATTATTTTACGTATTACAATCGAGTCAACTGTAAATTAGAATGCTTAGCAAACTATTCGATGCAACAATATGGTTGTGTTCATTTTTCGCTCCCACGAAACAACAGTCAGCCGATATGTAATGCCAATGTCCAAATCAGCCAATTGTACGATACGGAGGAAATTATTAATTCCTATTTCCAATACAAGACAAAAATAAGTGACTTATTCGAGGCTGAGCTAGACGTCAATCAAACTTTTGATTTCCAGAAATTTTCCAATTTCCATTGTAACTGTTTGCCGGCCTGTACCTCCGTGGACTATGAATACAGTATCGAAATGGAAAATATTGAACTAGAAAAATTCACGAAAAAATATTTTCCCAATGAAATGGTTAATATAATGGATTCGCGTATGATATTTGACATTTTCTTTGGTGTGGCCAATGTGACGGGGATGACGAGAAAACGATATTATACATTTTCCGATCTAATATCGAATATTGGGGGCCTGGTAGGACTATTTATGGGAGCATCAATTCTAAGTGTTTTTGAAATAATTTACTTCTTAATTGTAAGGTAAACTATATGTAGAGAATGCATTCTTAAGTTCAATGAAATAAAAATTTTAAAAATTTAAATTGTCAGTTTGATCTTAATCTTATACCTAGTCCAGAAAAATCACTTTTGACCCTGAAATAATGATTATGTTCTATCCAAAAATACTTGTTGCAACATGACCTAAAATTATCAAGATGATATATGGAAATAAACCATAAAACGACCACACTGTATCACAGCCGTCTATATATAAAGAGTAACCCTCAAATTTACCACATATTTCAATTCGATTAAAATCTTGTAATATAGATAAAATAAATTTTGATCGCTAAATTTTCCAATTAAAATCTCAGTTGGTTGAATACACCGCAAATACAACAATTCATAATGTAAAATATTTAGACGAGAAATAACGTCCAAATAAAAATTAAAATTAGTAATATTGTGTCGATCGTGGCGACATCTCTATTATAGTAGAGACACCACCGTAAATGTAAACTGTAGTAAATTAGATGTGATTAGGCGATTCAGGCCACACCGAACACCTCGCTTACACATTACTTTCTACATAATTAGAATTTCGATAGGTTTAGTTAGTAGGATAGAAATGGATTAAAGTAGCCAAAGGAATATATAAAACTATTAAAAATGTTCGATAACAAATTTTAGTCCACCTTTTTATAATCCCTCATTCACAGTACAACAAACGAATAATTGTCTTGCATCAGCCTTAGACAAATTTTTGTTTGTTTTACTTTGTGAGTGCTTGGCCAGGTTGATTAAAAGTTGGGATGTATTTTTTTTGATTTGTAAAATTCCATTTACAATAATTTATAAACCATTCTCACCAGATTTTACACTTATTTTCCCAGCACTCACGGAAATTTATCATCTGTCGCTGTTAAACAATTTTTCGTGTGTGTTGATGTTGGCGGGGTCGACCATAATTTGGTATTCAATAGTATACACAATATGGCTTGTTTGATGCTAATGGATCTGTTTTTATAAATAATTTTTCCGTTAACACAAAATTTAGAGTCGGTCAGATCTGAGATTCCTCTAAATTTCGAGTCAAGAATTAGGAAAGAAGGTTATTTATTATTAAAACAGTTTTAAAGGCTATTACTGGCCCCTTACTGAGTCAACAATTTGGCTCCAGCGGTTTCCATCCCGAGCATGGTCTTCATAGTGTCTAAGACAAACTGAAGAGGCCAAGTCGTTCTCTACACCGTGGAGCCATCGTCGCCTGCAACGACCTCTGCGCCTACCATATGGTGGCTCTCCTTTCAGAGATCGCTTCACAATTCGTTCCGGATCAGCACGCAGAACGTGCCCGAGCCAACGTACTCGCTGCGATCTTACTTCATGTACAATATCGGGGATCTTCATCAGATCTCTGATCTCGATATTGTACAGAGCTCGGTAGGTACCATCTATTTCGCGTTTAGGGCCGTAAATCACACGCATGACTCTTCTCTCAAATGTTAGGAGCCATCTCTCGTACTCATCCGTCAGCGTCCAACTTTCACATCCAAACATAACAACGGGCATGATCAACGCTTTGTAAAGCTTCAGCTTCACGGCATTTGATAAGTGTTTAGATTTTAGCAATGGCCTTAGAGGATACAAAGAACGACTGCCAGCTGCCAGCCGCACTTTAATATCCTCACCCACACTGTTATCGTGAGTGATAAGAGAACCCAAATATTTGAACCTCCTCACTCCCTCAAACGAGTAATGGCCACTACTAAAACCTGGTGTACCATTGTCCCTAAAACCAGAGATCAGGTATTTCATTTTGGACTAATTGATCTGAAGTCCAACTGAAGCTGAGAACTCTACAAGCGGATCAAGTATTTCTTTCACTCCGTTGCTATTCAGTCCAATCACGCATATGTCATCTGCATATGCAAGCACCTGATTGGGCTGGCGATATAAGATGTTACGCTGCGGTGTTTCAGTTTTACGAAAGATGTACTCCAACATGAGATTAAAGAGTATCGGGGACAGAGCATCTCTCTGCCGAACACCCGAGTTAACTGCAAAAATTGTCGATAGCCTGTTCTCAATTTTAATACAGCATTGAGACTGCGTCACTGTCATCCTACATAGTCGTACCAGTTTTGTTGGCATTCCTAGGTATTCTAGAGCAGACCACAAACTCTCTCGATTGATCGAGTCATAGGCCTGCCGGAAATCCAGGAACACCTGATGTACGGGGATGGATGTCTCATAATATTTAGGTAGAATCATCCGCAGCGAAAAGACCTGATCGGTGACTGATCGATTCGGACGAAATCCTCCTTGATAGTCACCAACCAAGCCCTCTGCTAGAGGAGTGATTCTATCCAATACAATGTATGACAGTAACTTGTATGCTGTGCAAAGGAGAGCTATACCGCGATAATTCTCACACTTCAAGCGGTCTCGCTTCTTGAAGATGGGGCATATCGCGGCCACTTTCCATTCGTCAGGCATAACTTCGGTTCGCCATACTAATCGAATAAGGTCGAAAAGACAGTTCCACAAAGTATCCCCTCCGAATATCAAGAGCTCCGAATTAATGCAGTCCACTCCAGGTGAACGGTTTCGTTTAAATCTCTGCATGGCTTTAGTGAATTTCTCATGGGATGGCACCTCAGTGCAAATCTCCGCAGTCTGTATTAGAGGTGGCTCAACAACAGTTGGTGACGCATGATGGACATCAAGCAGGTCAGTAAAGTGTCCACTCCATGCGTCAAGTACTGCGTCGATGTTGACACAGAGGTTTCCATCCCGGTCCCGAATGGCGGTTGACGTAGGCCTGAAAGTATGGTGCAGTCCAGTAATTCCTTTAAAGAAATTACGCGAACTGCGCTCATTGCTGAGTTGTTGTACTTTCAGAACCTCGGCCTTCCACCATTCTCGCTTCTTCCGTCTACAAATCCGCTTAGCTGCCCTTCTTGCAAGAGCAGCCTTGTTTTTCCTTGCGATTGTGAGACGTTGCTGCACTTCATTATGGGCTATATTTTGTTGCTCAACTGCAAGACGACACTCGTCATCAAACCAATCATTCTTGGGTCTGACTTTCACTATACCTAAAGTCTGTTGACAGACAAAGAACAACGTATAGCCCTGGGACTGGGACACATGGTCTCCAGTTTTAGGCCAGCGAGTTTCTTGAAGAGCAACGAGTTCCAGCCGATACTCCTTCATGCACTTGATTAGGCCCTCTAACGCTCCTGGTTTTCTAAGTGATTGCACGTTCCACGTGCCGATCCTAAATCTCATGACCGGGTACTTGAGCGGGGGTCCGGTGTTGTTTTGGCGGTATCCATTTTTCTTTTTGTTGACTTTATAAACACTATATTTTTTTTACGGATGCGGGTCGTCAGCCCAGCGATCCAACCGTTTAGTCGCCTCCTACGACAAGCAAAGGATACTGTGGTGGTATTCTTGGAAAACATGTTCGTGCAATTTTGATTTACGAGACATGTGAGTGCCCCCCGACCACAGGGGCCAGGAAAGAAGGTTAAATTGTTAATTAAAAGTTGACAGTGGATGAAATTTTAAAATTTGATTGACTTAAACTATACAATTACACAAAAATTTAAAAAATATGTTTAAACCAAACTTTTAAATTTCTTACTTCTAAATTTAGAAGTTTTCATTTTAAATTTATTATATTTAGAAGTTCCTTGAATCCGGAATCATTAAAATAAACCTTTGCATTGTATTTATAAATTTAAAAGATTCAGATTGAAAGTTGATCAAAATAGTTTAAATTATAATTTCCAGATCAAAAAATAATTAAAAGGAAATTTTTAACTTAAATGCAAGTTATCTTAAGTAGCTTGAGGTTATTTTAGAAAATTAACAAATTTACGTAATTCTTACATAGTTTAAAATTTAATTCGGAAATACTTGTAAATATCAAAATTTAAATTACTGAAAATTGAGTTTCGAAACGACCTTTGAAATTCAAAATGTTGAGCCGAAACTCTTAATTTTAAATTTGGTTCAAGGTTTAATTGTAATTAAATATTTAAATTAAAATTATAATTTCAAAAATCTTTAATCGATTTTCTTCTAAATTTCGAATTAAATTTAAAAATTCAGAAAAAAATTAAATCTTAAATTTAAAATTTTTCAATTTTAAAAATATCTGGTCAGCCAGATTTATGGTTGTTACCTAATCGGTATAGTATCGTCTATGAATTTAGTTTAACTAAATTTTAATTATCGCGGTATATTGTTCTAAGGATGAATTCTAATTAATGATTGCATTTAAGCAAAGTATATTTGGCATCTAATTAATATTTGCTTGAGTCTCACAAATTTGTATGCTATAATTTGCATTATTCAATGATTGCATGTCGATTATATGCGTCTTCTAAGTTTTCTCCACACAAAAAAAAACAAACGAAAATGGGAAAATCTGTTCATCTTCCGTATGTTTTAGATGAAGAAAGTATTTATTTCATTAAATTTGGTATTCTAAACCTCTATATCGACACCCAAGCACACATCAATTCTTTTGTTCATCATTTTTCATTTCAGATTGAAATAGATTCCGGTTTTTGTATCTGTTCAACACATTTGTACCGAAATGTTTTGGTGTTTGGTTTAAATATCTAACCTTTTTGTTCCATTGCTCTTCGTGAAGCATATAGTCTGGGTTAAATTTTATGTTTATTGTTTTCGCGGGGGATGACTCACATAACCCATCCACACAACTTATAGACTTGGCCTGCTTTATGGATTAGCTAAGAATATGTTTATGGTTTAGTTCGATTACACACTATGCTTCAGATAAATCATAATATTCTAAATCATTGATATCAATGAAATGTTTTAGCAAGTTATAACATAACAAAAACCACAAGTTAATCTTAAATCGTAGTATTACTGATATCGCACTGTTATCATGAAACTTCATTGTGGTCGTGAATATTTATCGCAACAAAAAATTATTCAGTTCTTCTTGTCGATTCAAAAACAAAAGTCGTTTTTATAAAATTTTGTGATAATGCACAAGGAAGAAAATTCAGCTGAGACTAATTTGGCCGAATTCACCGAAAACACAACAATTCATGGTGTAAAATATTTAGGCGGGAAAACCCGTTCAAATCGCGAGAAGATATTTTGGATCGTAGTTTTTGCGATCTGTTTTGTATGTCTGGGAGTTTTTGTGCAAGATGTTCTTACGAAATATAACCAAAAATCTGCAATCCTGGTTGAAGATGATCAGCCGACTCCAATTCATGCGATCCCATTTCCTGCGGTAACTATCTGTCCAACGGTTAAAATAAAAAGTGAATTTTTTCCAGAGGAGAATGTGAAAAAGTGGATCGATGATGAGTTAGACGAGAGTATGATTTTAGATCTGACATATCTCATTTGTAATCAGCAGTTTATAAAGGCATTGGAATTGGAAAAAAGGGTCCCCAGATATCTCAACAAATCGCATATCGAATTAATGCATCAAGTAAGAATTTATTCAATAATGTTGAAGACCATGATTGCAAGCTAACTTTGTTAAATTTTATTTTAGATTACGCCAAGCATCGAAGAAATATTTATGAACTCTATCTTCGAGTCAAGAACGGAATTCGAGCATATTGAATATGTTCCATTTTCATATATTCTGACTAATGAAGGGATATGTTTCACATTCAATTTACCATCTGAAATACTCATCGATGGGCCATCGCTGCAAACCGAATACAAATATCACAACATTGAAAATAAAACGAAATCATGGAGTAACGAAGCCGGTTATTTTGGTTATCCGGCGTTTCCAAGATCGGTTTGGGCAATCGGGCCAGGAAGTGGATTATTTGTGAATATGATCGCTGACAAGGCAGATATAACTACATTTTGTCAACCGACACCAATTGGCTATAAAATTATGCTACACTCACCTGATGAGTATCCAACAACACTTGAGAAGTTTATTTCCATACCGCATAACACAATGACAAAAATTAAAGTCACGCCGAAAATCACAAAGACCTCGGATGAGCTAAGGAAATTAGACCCCCAAGTGCGACAATGCTTTTTCGATCATGAACGCAAATTGAATTATTTTACGTATTACAATCGAGTCAACTGTAAATTAGAATGCTTAGCAAACTATTCGATGCAACAATATGGTTGTGTTCATTTTTCGCTCCCACGAAATAACAGTCAGCCGATATGTAATGCCAATGTCCAAATCAGCCAATTGTACGATACGGAGGAAATTATTAATTCCTATTTCCAATACAAGACAAAAATAAGTGACTTATTCGAGGCTGAGCTAGACGTCCATCAAACTTTTGATTTCCAGAAATTTTCCAATTTTCATTGTAACTGTTTGCCGGCCTGTACCTCCGTGGACTATGAATACAGTATCGAAATGGAAAATATTGAACTAGAAAAATTCGCGAAAAAATATTTTCCCAGTGAAATGGTCAATACAGATTCGCGTATGATATTTGACATTTTCTTTGGTGTGAGCAAGGTAACGGGGATGACGAGAAAACAATATTATACATTTTCCGATCTAATATCGAATATTGGGGGCCTGGTGGGACTATTTATGGGAGCATCAATTCTAAGTGTTTTTGAAATAATTTACTTCCTAATTGTAAAGTAAAAAATATGTAGGTAATGTGCTCTTAAGTTCAATGAAATAATAATTTTAAAAAACAAAATTGTCAGTTTGATCTTAATCTTATACCTAGTCCAGAAAAATCACTTGTGACCCTGAAATAATGATTATGTTCTATCCAAAAATATTTGTTATAACATGACCTCTAAATTATCAAGATGATATATGGAAATAAACCATAAAACGACCACACTGTATCACAGCCGTCTATATATAAAGAGTAACCCTCAAATTTACCATAAATAATAGTTCGAGAATGCAATCGCTGTTATATATATGTAGATCACATAAATTTTCATTGCTAATTTTATCCAATTAAGATCTCTGTTTATATATAAAATTCAACAATAAACGACGTGAAGATATAATTACCGAGCTGCAGAGTAAAGGATTCGTCATTAAGGATGCTGCAAACATCATTAAAAAAGATAGAAAGGTAGATGAGAAAGACAATGATCCAACATATCCCCGAGCTGAAAATATTTCTATTTAAACAAAAAATTGATATTTGTCTAATCTCTGAAACCCATTTTACTAACTCCTCATATGCCAGAATACGTGGGTACAGATTTTACCATGCTATCCATCCATCTGAGAGAGCAAGAGGCGGATCTGCCATTCTTATTAAAGAGAACATAAGACACAACGAAGAATTAAAAATTGAAAGTTAAGCTATGCAAGTTACAACAGTCTAAACTCGCACAAAGTACAAAGAAATAAATGTATCAGCAATATACTGTCCACCACGACATAATCTGAAAAGAGACGATTATGAAGAACTTTGGGAGGTTGTTTTATTGGTGGCGACTTCAATGCAAAAAACACGTACTGGGGCTCCAGAGTTACTACACCAAAAGGGAGAGAGTTGTTTGAAGCAGGAAAAAAAAATAAAATGTGACTTTCAATCTGATGGCTCACCAACTTACTGGCGAACAGATTTAAATAAAACACCGGATCTTATAGACTTTTATGTGACAGATAACAATATTCGTTTGGAAAATAATGAGGGCTTACATCCACTCTCCTGTTATTATGACGGTCAGTGAAGCAATAATTGAAAAATAAATCACAGCGAGACTGTCTAATAAGAAAACCAATTGGAACAGTTTTCGAGAATTATTAGAACAAAACATCAATCTTCAAGCACCAATAAGGAACATTATACAAGTCGAAGAGGAAGTAGAAAGGCTGATTGAAAACATACAACAAGCGTGGCAAAGTACATCTTTCAAACACGCAAATAACAACAACTGTAAAAACTATCCACTTAAAGTAACAGAGCTTGTGGCAAAGAAACGAAAAGCTCGAAAGTCTTGGCAAATAAATCGAACCAAGGAAAATAAAACCGTCCTTAATAACCTATGTAACAAGTTGAAATCTCTGATCAGAACAGTTAAGAATGAATCAATAAGTACATATTTGTCGTCACTTACTAGCCAAAAAGATACCGAATATTCCTTATGGAAAGCAACGATAGTACTTAAGAGACCAACATTTTCGACGGAAGCTGGGCTCGCAGCGCTAAACAAAAAGCTGACTTGTTTGCGAGACACCTAGAAGAAACGTTTCAACCATTACCTAGGAAATTCAAAATTTAAACATGAAAAAATCTCCTGGCGTCGACCTCATAACCGGACAAATCATTAAAGAATTACCAAATAAAGCGATACGTAAATTTCTCCATATAATCAACGCCGTGTTTAGACTAAGAAACGTTCCAAGGCAATGGAAGGTAATCATGATCTTAAAACCACTCGACTATAGAACAAGTCCATAGAATCACAGGTACACTAGAAACTAAAAAAATTTGTTCAAGCGTTTTCCTGGATGTAGCGCAAGAATTTGACCGAGTTTGGCACAGAGGATTGGAGTTCAAGCTCAAGCGAGACCATCCCAAACAATACTATGAAACTCTGAAATCATACCTAACCGATAGACACTTCCGTGTAAAATATAAAGACGAATACTCGGACCTAAAGAAAATTTCACCTGGAGTACCACAAGGTAGCGTTTTGGGCCCTGTCTTGTACCTCCTGTATACTCGGGATATACCACCAATGGAAGAAGCAACTATAGCAACATATGCTGATGATACTGAAGCTACTAACAAATTGCAAAAATCGACAAATTCAGTCAACAATTGGATGAAAAAATGGAGGATAAAACGGAATGAAACTAAATCTGTGAATGTGAACTTTACTAATAAAAATATTTCTAATAGAATCCTAATTATAATCAACTCTAAACAAGTTGCCTATGCAGATACGGCGAAAAATTTAGGTATGACTCTGGATGTCAAGTTGAGGTGGAAAGAACATGTCAAAAAGAAAAGGAAGAGCTAAACATGAAGTATATAGGAAGATGTATTGGCTCTTAGGTAGACATTCTGAACTATCTATACACAATAAATTTTATACCGGCAAATACTGAAACCGGTATGGACCTATGGTATACAGCTTTGGGGCTGTACCAAGAAAACGAACATCAAGATGATACAGACGTTCCAAAACAAAGTACTTCGGAATATTGTAAATGCTCTGTGGTACATTAGAAATGAAGACCTCCACCAAAATTTAAAGAAGTTATTACGTATCATGCTCTCATGATTTACGCCTCCGACAGCACGAAAACATCGAGATATGTAATATGCCGTTATGTAATATGACCGTTGGCAGTAAGACGTCTCCAAAGGACCAAACCAATTGATCTAGTAAATCTAACATAAAATTACTATACTATCATAGGAAATATTTAGATAAATAAATAATTTTAATTTCTGGGACTAGGCGTTGGGCTATATCCCTACAACTGTTAATATAATTATGATAGAAAAATTACTAGATGACTTAGAATAAAGTCAGTTGTAATATTATATAAATAAATTCCAAATTTAAGAAAATCAAAAGCTGCTCACTTGGTTGAATACACTGCTAATTTAACAATATTCATGGTGTAAAATATTTAGGCGAGAAACAACTTCCGATTACCGAAAAAATATTTAAAGTCGTAATTTTCGCCGTCAGTTTAATATTGCTGGGACTTTTGTGCAAAAATTTTACAAAAATTGACCGGCCCACGCCAATACATTTAATCCTATTTCCTACAGTATTTACTATTTGCCCAACAGTTAAGACAAAAAACGAATTCCAATTCGATAATTATAGACACGTTATTGTCAAGAAGGCCCACACTACCCATACGCTGGTTGTATGCCAAATACCACATGACGTGTTGGAATTTCCACCTTATTTTTCTTACTGGCCTAATATCTTTTGGCCTTTTTTAAGTCTACGATGCCATATTGGTTGGACAACATTGTTACTACATACACTATTTTCATTCCATCGAACTCCAACAATCGCGGGTTATCTTTTTTATCGACCATGGAATCATAAACTCCACGCTCTAGCTTTGGTAGGTTTGGTAGGTATATGTTTTCCGAGGTAGGTAATTAGACGCGGCGAGGTAAAATAATAATCGAAATAAATGGAAAATTGTAAATCCGGGATATTGTGCTGTGCAATTCGTTGAAATGGAATTATAAAAGATTCTCCTATTCCACATGAAGTGTCGGGTTATAGGGTTGCCTCAATCGATTTCCTTAGGTAAATATCGAAATTAATACAGTATCCAGATTTTGTTGCTAATACCCACGCCGTAAACCCAAATCTAATTTGTTTACATTTCACATCCGTGTCTCCCTAAATATGGTATCATTGATTCGTCTATATTGAGACATTACGTTCAATAGCACAATATTTTGAGAAAACTTGATTCATATGGTTAATCAATGGTCTAATTTTTCCCATTTTGTCATTTCGTCTTGATATACCGGTGAATATCCACTTGATATCAATATCCCTACAAATTCGTAAAATCCATCGATAGAGAAACAAAATGAACGATGATTTCTCGACGCCGTATAACTAACGATGTACTTCACTAAGTCCCAGGTGGCGGCCTACTTCGTATACTGGTAATGTCTTGAATGTCTCCCGTAATCAATTTCCTTTGAGTAGATGAATTTTGTTCGATTTTGTTGTCTAGTTCGTTATGATTCCGTCCGTCTCAAGATGTTTCAGCATGCAACAATTTCGGCCACATTATTATAATTGGGACAATCTTCAGCCCCCGCGTCTTCTGGTGAAGTTAAGTCACAATATTGTGTTGAGTCACAGCTGGTGCTTCATCGTCGGTCCAAGCTTCGATTCCATTAAGAATTTCTTGAAGAGTTAATCGTTTTCGCCTAACAAAAAAAAACATTTATAATTATATAAAATCCCAAAGTGCCAAAAATTGTTTCTCACGCTTATTGTTTAACTACAATACCACAAAAACTGCATGAAAATAATGAACATTAGTAACTTGCATGTAAAAATTGGAGTCCATTTATTAATTTTGTTACTTTGATTTTAAGTGAATCTTATTCCTAGGCTAGAAAAATCACTTGTGACCTTGAATGACTGATCAAATTATCAAGATTATATATGGAAATAAACCATAAAACGACCACACTATATCACAGCCGCTAATTTTATCCAATTAAAATCTCAGTTTATATATAAAATTCAACAGCAAAAGACGTTTTTGTATAAAATTTCGTGAAAATGCCAAAGTTAAGAAAATCGAAAGCTGAGCACTTGGTTGAATACTCCGCTAATACAACAGTTCATGGTGTAAAATATTTAGGCGAGAAACAACGTCCGATTACCGGAAAAATATTTTGGATCGTAATTTTTGCCGTCAGTTTAATATTCCTGGGAGGTTTTGTGCAAAACATTTTAAAAAAATAAAATCAAAAATCAGTAATTCTGGTGGAAGATGACATGCCCACGCCGATTTATTCGATCCCATTTCCTGCAGTTACTATTTGTCCAACAGTTAAAATAAAACATAGATTTTTATCAATCGAACAACAGCTAAAATGGATGGATAAATTAACCGAAGAAAGTATGATTCTAGATTTGGCTTATCTCATTTGTAATCAACAATTTCTAACCATGATGCAAGACCAGAGAAATGCCACAACTTATTTTAATCAATCACATATTGATTTATTGCATACGGTAAGGATTTATTCGATTAAGCGTAGTACCAAAATTGTGATTTAATTTTTTAAATTTTATTTAAGATTTCACCAAACGCCAGAGAAATATTCGCGGTTTTTATGTTCGCATCCAATATAGATGTAAGGTATGCTCGTACTATTTACCCACCATATATTCTAACGAACGAGGGGATTTGTTTCACATTCAATGTACCAGCTGATATAATCGTGGATGAGCCATCGCTTCAAACCGAATACGAATATCATAACATTGAAAATAAAACGAAATTGTGGGATAAAGATTATGGTTATTCTGGATATCCGATGTTTCCAAAAGTAGTCTGGGGTAGAGGACCGGGAAGCGGATTATATTTGGTTATGCACACAAACAAATTAGATGTACATACTTTCTGTCAACCGACACAAATTGGCTACAAAATTTTGCTACACTCACCGGACGAGTATCCAACAACACTTGAGAATTTCATTTCCATACCCCATAACACAATGACACAAATAAAAGTCGTCCCAAAAATAACAAAGACCTCGTACGAACTATCGAAGTTGAAACCAGAACTGCGCCAATGCTTTTTCGATTATGAATTTATTATGTAATTAATTAATTTAACTGTAAATTAGAGTGTTTAGCTGATTATTCGATGCAGCAATATGGCTGCGTTCATTTTGCGCTCCCTAGAAATAAAAGTCAACCAATATGCGGTGCTGGTGTTCACATCAGCAAACTATACCATTTGGAAGAGATTATGAATTCCTATTTTCAATTTAAGGCAAAAATAACCGATGAATACGAGGCTGTGCTAGAGGAAATTGAACCAAATAATTTCATGGAATATTATAATTTCCATTGTAAATGTTTGCCGGCATGTAATTCTGTGAAGTACGAATACAGTGTCGAAATGGAAAATATCGAAATAGAAGAAATGGACAAAAAATATTTCCCTAATACTACGCAAGAAGGGTTAGAAACAACGGTTTATGTAGATATTTTCTTTGATGTGACCAAAGTGTCAGGAATGACGCGGAAACAATATTACACCTTTTCTGATCTAATTTCAAATATTGGGGGCTTACTGGGACTTTTTATGGGGGCATCAATTCTGAGTATTTTTGAATTAATATATTTTTTTTATTGTACGATAAACTTATAACTTTAGTCTTAAAATTCGATTAATAAATTTAAAAATCTTCAATACAATGGTTTAGCAACATTTGATCCGGAGTCAGGATCTGAGAAGGTATTATAGAAGGTATTGATTGGGGTATATTGGCGTATATTGTGGAATATTCTAGAAGGTTAGAATATGTGGTTTAAATACGAGATGAAATAATAGAAATTAATTAGTTGCGAGTAGTAGTAAAAAGGAAAAAGTGAAAGTGTTATTTAAGTGTAATAAAGCAGTTATGGTGAATTAACGTGAATACGTGAAATAAGTGAATTAATTAAATTAGTGTTTGGTGTAATAATTGGGAATTAAATAAATTTAATTTTGATCGCCTGACCTGGCTGTAATCTAGAATTATAATTGTTGTTCTATTCACAATAAAGTGATCGAACCTTGTTTGATAAGGCTGAAACGTAACAATTGGTGGTAGCGATGGAATTGTGAATTAAAAGATAATTCTAGGCGGGTTACATATTTCCAAATTAAAGGAGTAGTTGGAGCGATGATGGGTGCCTTGGAGAAGGATGGTATTGTTTCAATTTCGCGGAAGCAACAAAGAGAATGAAGGTTCAGTGGTTGAAGCAGTACCTGTGCAATTGGGAAATTTCGATATGGCGAAATTAATGGCTGCTATTCGACAGTCCAATTTGGAATGGAACAGATAATAGAAAAGTTAGTTGAAAAGTCAATTGGAGAATTAAATCAGAAAATTGAATTATCATTTGATCAATCAAATCAAAAAATGATGGAAATTGAACAGTCAGTGGGCGAGATAAATAACAAAATGGACGAAAAGTTTCAAGAGATATATTATAACACTCTGCATGAAGAAGTCGAACAAATTTAATCAACGGTTCAAAAATTTGAACAAAAATTGCAACAACAGAATTTCAATAGTTGCGAAGGAGCAAGTTCTAGGCTTCGAGCAAATACTTTTTTGTATCGAAACAAAGTAGCTCAGCCAGGACAGGCGATCAAAATCAAGCCATCAATATTCGATGTAACAACATAATTTGAAACGGCGATCAAGCAAAATGGTTGAAACGGAGAAAACCGTATATCCACATTAATAGAAGCTTGTAATGTTGAATCGTATGGAGCTGAAGAGTCGATGCCCAAAACTCGGAGAGACTCTAGAGGAGTTTTTAATACGTATAAATACGTCTGCCGAGTACATGGAGAGAATTAAGATGAACGCGTTGATTGACGGCACCCAAGGATGCCGAAAGCAGTGATGTTATCACCTAAAACTACTTTTGCTGAAACCATTGCTTATGTGGTTTGATAATCGATAGGCCATCATAAAACCGTCACATGTAGTGCGACAGGCGGAGATGGATGTTTGACTTAGTCATTCATTAGACCAAATCTGTTTTTTGGTCACCTCAGAAATGATTTCACTTTGTAGACCTACTTATCTATAAAAATTATTATTAATTTTCTTAACTTCCGAAATAAATGGAATTTAAAGATTCATTGTACCAAAGATTGGCCAAATTACGGAGGTTTCCAGAGGAAATGGCGTATACGACTATAGTTAGCTACAGATGTCCCCTTTGACAGAAAAATCGTATTTGCATGCGATGCAGCTACACTATTTGTTGTTGACTGAAATTTTTAATTTTCAAAGTAAATGGAATTTTACGGTTCAGTGTATTAAAGATTTCTGGTTGTTTATCGACCGATATAGCATCGTCAATTCAACTTAATAAATGAATTCAACGTATTTATGGCTAGGGTGACCATATACATATACTCTTTTGATTTCGTTGTACTCTTTTGTTAGGCAATAATTATCAAAATATAATATTTTTGAGCTATTGCCTGTTGTTATTTTAGATCAACATATTACATATATGCTTTTATGCCACATTTATGTGTGAACAGATTTCTCTCATTATTATAGGCGTACATTAACATCGTATCCCAATCTTAACATAAACAAAGTTACCCGACCATTGAAGATATACTCATGGTTTTGAAGGAGTGTTATTGTTTTAACAATTAAAAAACACATTAAGTGTGAGGTTCCAATTTGAACTATAGGTGTGGAGCTAGATGGCACATTGCAAGTTAGGCTATAAGAACTCAGTCGCGTTTAAACGAATTCAGAATTGAGAATTCAGTAGAAACTGCTATAACATCAAACCTTTGCTGTAGAAATTGTCAAAGCATAAATTTAGTGAAATGTACAGGTTGTTTAAATATACCCAATGGCATAAGCAAACTCGATGTGCGGGCGTGCGTATATCGCGTTATGCATTTGGATTTAAAACTGTACCTAGAAAGCCATAGAGTTGCACTAGTATTGTAAATAATTTTATTAATTAACACTAGTCACCCAGAGTTTTCATTACTCTACAATCATTTCTAACATCACATTTCTATATACAAACTAAAAGGATATTGAATCATTCTCAAAATCAATCAAAAATAGGCCAATAGTAAATAATTAACGCAAGCAGATTTGCATACAAATTATATCTAGATCCAACGGCAAATCAATTCTTAAGTTGAAAAATTCATTTATAAAAATCAAACACTGCTCTACTCTGATTGTAGTTTCGCCTGAGTCGAAGGAATAAAGTAGCCAAAACAATATATAAAAATATTAAAAATGTTCGATACCAAAATTTAGTCAACCTTTCTATAAGCCATCATTCATAGTAACACAAACGAATAATTGTCTTGCATCAGCCCCAGACCATTTTTTATTTGTTTTACTATGTGAGTGCTTGGCCAGGTCTTTATAAACAATTCTCACCAGATTTTACACTACTTTTCCCAGCACTGACATAGTATAACACACGGAAAATTATCATCTATCGCTGCTTAACAATTTTTCGTGTGTTTTACCATGTGGATGCCTAAAAAAAATACAGTGCCTGAAATTTTAAAATTTTAACAAAAGTTTTCAATTTCTTACTTTTAAATTTAGAAATTTCCATTTAAAATTTATTATATTTAGATGTTCCTTGAATATAGATCATTGATATTTCAGAGAAGGTTTATAGAATTGTGAAGAAATAGCCATTTCGAAGTTAAAATCAAGAGTTTTGACACAAACAATCCAGAGTCTCAGGTCTGAGGTTCTTCTAATCTAGAATTTAGAAGCAAGAAATTATTAAATTTCAAATCCGGAATCTTTCAAATAAACCGTTGCACTGTATATCAACTTTATGTCAAAATGAAGAATTTTCCTACAAATATTTAAACCATTACAACAAATCGCAAATGCATCAAAAATTACTTTACCAGAGCGTTAGTTAAACATTTCGACGAAGTTGGTAAACATTTCTACACTTATCAACTGAAAAGCCAAAGAAGATTGGTCGTCATGTTAAAAGGTATAAAGGCCTACGTGGATAGAAACGAGATACGAGCCGCTCTCACTGAGAAAGGATTTCAATGCAAATCAATTACCAATATTATTAACCGTGAGAGGTTGCCTCAGCCATTGTTCCGCGTCTGGAATTAGACCCAGATAATAAAAAAGTCGAAGAGATACAATATTTGACTTAAATTATTTACAGCATAGAAGAATTATCGTTGAGGAACCCAGAAAAAGAACTGGACCGGTACAGTGTATTAAGTGCCAAGAATATGGATACACTAAAGCACATTGCACTTTAAGCGATGTTTATGTTATCTCTGGTCACCTCCATAACTCAAATGCATGCAACAAAGAAAAAATCGGAAGCATCAGTGAGAAAATGCAGCAAATGTGGCGGAAATCACACTGCAAATTATAGAGGTCGTCCAATTTACCTAGAATTGAAAATAAGAATCCATCCAAGGCAGCGAGCAGAGCAACGAATGCTCCATCTTGATTCTTCCACTGCACCAAATGTACGACCAGAAGCTTCATATCATAACGCACAAAATAACCAACCAAAAGCAACTGTATGTTTAATTTACAAGTATCCTTAAGCGTACCACTTCTAAAGTGCAAACAAGCGAAGAAGGAAACGTCGCAGCAGCTTTAAGCAAGTTAACTTACATGATGCAAAGCTTCATTGCGATGATGGAGAGAACCATGAACCTAATGATGCAGAATATGAACACGTTGAGATAGTAGTTAAAAATCAAAAATGACTGTCCTAAAAATGACCATATGGAATGCAAACGGCCTAGCACAACATAAAGCAGAAGTTCATTCCTCACTGAGCACAATACTGATATAATGTTAATATCTGAAACACACTTCACCAAAAATAACTATTTCAAAATTAATGGGTACTCGGTTTATGACACGAAGCACCCGGATGGGAAAGCACATGGAGCCACAACTAAGAGCCACTGATAAAACACTATGAATTTATGAAATATGAGAAGCAACATATCCAATCAACGAGCATCTGTCTGCAGGAGTGGTCTGGAAACTGTGTCATATCAGCAGTGTACTGTCCTCCAAAACATGCTATAAAAAAACTGCACTTCTTATATTTTTTCCGTCATAGGTAATAAATTTCTTGCGCGTGGTGATATCAACGCCAAACACACTCATTGAGATTCCAGATTAACATCGTTGAAAGGCAAACAACTTAATGAAGCTATAGAACAACCGTTCCTGGATTAATTATCTGCGAGTCACCCAACGTACCAACGTGGCCCACAGATAAAAAGAAATTTCCTGATTCAAACGTACTTACCAATTCCAAAAAGGGCGTAGCATCTTTGGATATATGACATACCCTGCTTTATAGATTAGCTAAGAATATCTTTATGGTTTAGTTCGATTACACACTATTTTGCTTGAGATAAATCATAAAATTCTAGATCATTGATATCAATGAAATGTTATAGCAAGTTATAACATAACAAAAACCACAAGTTAATCTTAAATCGTATAGTATTACTGATATCGCACTGTTATCATGAAACTTCATTGTGATCGTGAATATTTATCGCAACAAAAAATAATTCAGTTCTTCTTGTCGATTCAACAACAAAAGTCGTTTTCATAAAATTTTGTGATGATGCACAAGGAAGAAAATTCAGCTGATACTAATTTGGCCGAATTCACCGAAAACACAACAATTCATGGTGTAAAGTATTTAGGCGGGAAAAACCGTCCAAATCGCGAAAAGATATTTTGGATCGTAATTTTTGCGATCAGTTTTGTATGCCTGGGATTTTTTATGCAAAATATTTTGACAAAGTATAACCAAAAATCTGCAATCCTGGTTGAAGATGATCAGCCGACTCCAATTCATGCGATCCCATTTCCTGCGGTAACTATCTGTCCAACAGTTAAAATAAAAACTAAATTTTTTCCAGTCGAGAATGTGATAAAGTGGATCGACGATGAGTTAGACGAGAGTATGATTTTAGATCTGACATATCTCATTTGTAATCAGCAGTTTATAAAGGCAATGGATTTGGAAAAAAGGGTCACCAGATATCTCAACAAATCGCATATCGAATTAATGCATCAAGTAAGAATTTATTCAACAATGTTGTAGACCAAGATTGCAAGCTAACTTTGTTAAATTTTATTTTAGATTACGCCAAGCATCGAAGAGACAATTATGGACACTAGGTTTGAGTCAAACACGGAATTCGTGTTTACTAAATTTGTCCCATTTTCAAATATCCTGACTAATGAAGGGATATGTTTCACATTCAATTTACCATCTGAAATACTCATCGATGGGCCATCGCTACAAACTGAATACAAATATCATAACATTCCAAATAAAACGAAATCATGGAGTAACGAAGCCGGTTATTTTGGTTATCCGGCGTTTCCAAGACCAGTATGGGGAATCGGGCCAGGAAGTGGATTATTTGTGAATATGATCGCCGAGAATGCAGATTTAACTACATTTTGTCAACCGACACCAATTGGCTATAAAATTATGCTACACTCACCTGATGAGTATCCAACAACACTTGAGAAGTTTATTTCCATACCACATAACACAATGACACAAATTAAAGTCACGCCGAAAATCACAAAAACCTCATATGAGCTAAGGAAATTAGACCCCCAAGTGCGACAATGCTTTTTCGATCATGAACGCAAATTGAATTATTTTACGTATTACAATCGAGTCAACTGTAAATTAGAATGCTTAGCAAACTATTCGATGCAGCAATATGGTTGTGTTCATTTTTCGCTCCCACGAAATAACAGTCAGCCGATATGTGATGCCAGTGTTCAAATCAGACAAATGTACGATACGGAGGAAATTATTAATTCCTATTTTCAATACAAGACAAAAATAAGTGACTTATTCGGGGCTGAGCTCGACGTCAACAAAACATTGGATTTTCAGAAATTTTCCAATTTTCATTGTAACTGTTTGCCGGCCTGTACCGCCGTGGACTATGAATACAGTATCGAAATGGAAAATTTAGAACTAAAAAAATTGTCGGAAAAATATTTTCCCAATGAAATGGTCAATACAGATTCGCGTATGATATTTGACATTTTCTTTGGTGTGAGCAGGGTAACGGGGATGACGCGAAAACAATATTATACCTTTTCCGATCTAATATCGAATATTGGAGGCTTGGTGGGACTTTTTATGGGAGCATCAATTCTAAGTGTTTTTGAAATAATATACTTCTTAATTGTACGGTAAACAACATGTAGGAAATGTACTCTTAAGTTCAATGAAATAAAAATTTAAAATTCAAAATGGTCAGTTTGATCTTCTAATCTTATTCCTAGACCAGAAAAATCACTTGTGATCCTGAATTAATTATTATGTTCTATCCAAAAATATTTGTTGTAACATGACCTAAAATTATCCAGATGATATATGGAAATAAACCATAAAACGACCACAATGTATCACAGCCGTCTATATATAAAGAGTCAACCACAAATTTATCACAAATGGCAATTCGATTACAATCGCTGTTATATAGATAAAATAAATTTTGATCGCTAATTTAATCCAATTAAAGTCTCAGTTGGTTGAATACATCGCAAATACAACAATTCATGGTGTTAGAAAATCATGTGATTGAACTTGAAACACGTGTTGATTCTTTTGAAAAGGAAAACAGATTGTGCGATCTCGTCATAACTGGGATACCAATCTTGCCAAATGAAGATGTCGCTAATATTTTAAAGAAGATCGTCAAGTTTTTCGAATAAACAACAAATCGGCTAAAAAACGTAATGCTCCACCGATCATCTTGAAATTTCCTACCAAATTTTTGGCTATTGATTGCTATAAGAAATATAGAGCTCGGAAAACGTTAAATCTGAGTGATATTGGCTTTAGTGGCTCTAATTCGCGTATCTACATGAATTGCGGACTAACTTCTCAGAATAGCTATTTACATCATGAAGCTAAAAAAGTACAAAAGACTGGATTGATGTATAAAGTGTTTATAAAATCTGGCTCAGTATATGCTATGAAAACGTCATCATCACAACCGGTGCAACTGAAAACCACGCAAGATATTGCAACGGTGATTGGGAACAAAGCTTATGATATGGCGTTGATAACAAACAGCAATAATCAACCTATAACGAAGAGTAAAACACAGCAATCACGATCAATGGGAGCAAACACCGTCGTTAATAACGAGTTAAATTCAATTACATCCCAGCAAGGCCAGGAGATGAAATCACTAATTATATAAGAATCGCAGTCACCCTCTTCAATGGAACCACGTATAACTAGGGCAACGGGAAAATCGTCATCATGTAACAAGTAAAGTTTTGTTTACATATTTGTTTATAGCGACTGTTATTGGATTTTATTACGTCATATCATATTATTACTGTTAATACTTTTATTCTTCATTTGCTAAATTTAAATCTTTCATTTCGATAAACACTTTGTGGAATTGATTCTATATTGAAGCAGCACATATCTGAAAGTCAGAACCTTAAACCTTTTATTAATTTAATAAACATTAAATCAAAATTAAATATGAATTTATCATATTCATGTAAACATGAACTTATTTGAATGTGTAGGTAAAATAAATAAATAAAACATATATTGTCATCCTTTCGATCGATGATTTTGTCTCTTTTTTAAGAATTAAGTCTCACATTTTTTTTTTAATTTCACTTTTTTTCTATTGCGATCGCAGCATGCTCGTATAAAGCATTATTCTATTTCCTTTTATACATTTGAAAATGTGTCACCACATATTTCTATTTCATTACCTTGTAGCGAAATCGCGAAAAGGGATAGAGTGTAAAATTATTCCAATAGGCTGAGATCGCAATAGCAAAAAAATCAAAATTGGATTCACGAAATAGCGTAATATTTAAAAAGAGAACATAAACATCGATCGATAGAAACAAAATTGTGATATTGACAACTTACAACATGTCATAAGGAGTTCCACTAACAGCTGCACAATTTATTTAGAACCATAATTATGCACAAATGCGTAACAAAACTTTACCAAAATAAAATAGAACCGTGCCAGAAGAACTGTGATAGTCATGGTGTTCCATTTATAATCTAAAATCCAAAATTTACGTTGAAATTGAAGTAAAATTAGTTTGCGATTTATTCAAACAAAATCATGCAGCTTTTATTGAAATACCCTTTAAGTATTTTATTTTATTCACAAAAATATAATTCAAAAGGAAACATAACTACACTTTTACTATTTTCTCTTTTCGTCTTGCAGTTTAATTTTATTGCGTTGGTATTTGTTTGTATTTACATCAATTTAATGGAGAAATGCTTTTTTTTCAATAAATTTTATTAATAAATATAACAAAAATTAAACAACTTCATTGATCAGGTTTTAAATCAAATATAAAATGATAATTGTAGATTCTATTTCAATGTTAAAATAGTTAATCCATCGACATTTTCATTGAAAATTATCGCACCAAAAAAAAGGCTCTGTATTTATAGGTGGCTCTAATAATATCAGAGCCACCTATATATACAGAGCCGTAAGGATCAGCCATGATTTTTGTCGAGCTTTTTCTAGAGGAACTACTTTTTGCATTATCCCATAAGAATCAATGTAAAACTGACCATTTTGGAATTACTTGTCATCAATGAAAAGTTAAATCTTTCATTTCGATAAACACTTTGTGTAATTGATTCTATATTGAAGCAGCACATATCTGAAACTCAGAACCTTAAACCTTTTATTAATTTAATAAACATTAAATCAAAATTAAATATGAATTTATCATATTCATGTAAACATGAACTTATTTGAATGTGTAGGTAAAATAAATAAATAAAACATATATTGTCATCCTTTCGATCGATGATTTTGTCTCTTTTTTAAGAATTAAGTCTCACATTTTTTTTTTAATTTCACTTTTTTTCTATTGCGATCGCAGCATGCTCGTATAAAGCATTATTCTATTTCCTTTTATACATTTGAAAATGTATCACATTCACCACATATTTCTATTTCATTACCTTGTAGCGAAATCGGAAAAGGGATAGAGTGCAAAATTATTCCATTGGGCTGAGATCGCAATAAAAAAAATACAAAATTGAATTCACGAAATAGCGTAAAATTTAAAAAGAGAACATAAACATCGATCGATAGAAAAAAATTGTGATATTATTGACAACTTACAACATGTCATAGGGAGTTCCAATAACAGCTGCACAATTTATTTAGAATCATAATTATGCACAAATGCGTAACAAAACTTTACCAAAATAAAATAGAACCGTGCCAGAAGAACTGTGATAGTCATGGTGTTCCATTTATAATCTAAAATCCAAAATTTACGTTGAAATTGAAGTAAAATTAGTTTGCGATTTATTCAAACAAAATCATGCAGCTTTTATTGAAATACCCTTTAAATATTTTATTTTATTCACAAAAATATAATTCAAAAGGAAACATAACCACACTTTTACTATTTTCTCTTTTCGTCTTGCAGTTTAATTTTATTGCGTTGGTATTTGTGTGTATTTATATCAATTCAATGGAGAAATGCTTTTTTTTCTATAAATTTTATTAATAAATATATCAAAAATTAAACAACTTCTTTGATCAAGCTTTGAATCAATTATAAAATGATAATTGTAGATTCTATTTCAATGTTAAAATACTTAATCCATCGACATTTTCATTGAAAAATATCGCACCGAAAAAAATTTAATTTTTCATATGTTTTGTATGGAAAAAATGTTTTTTTCGTCAATTTTAGTTCCTCTAGAAAAAGCTCAATTTTTAACCTTAGGGCTCTGTATATATAGGTGGCTCTGATAATATACAACATTAAGCTTTTATATCTTTTAAAAAAAAATTTTTTTTTTAAATTTAAAATTGTTTTTCTTTTTCCTTCACAATTCGATTTAATATGTTCATTGATTTTGTTTTATAAGAGACTTTTGCAGTTTGAGCCCCAACGAAATTGGTAATTCAATTATAGGATGTTGTTCTTAAGTAGACTAGATGTTGTTTTATTATTATTATTATTGTTATTATTATTATTGTCGTTATTATTATTATTATTATTAATAGTTATTACTTTGTATTCTTATAACTCACTAGATTTGGCATATCATCAGTTTAAGTGTTTTTTTTTAATTTATGATGATGAATTTTGTGATGATGCTGTTGTCAGTACTAACTGTTGGGTGACATAAGAATGAACATAACTGATCCTCCATCCACACTACATAATAATATTGTAGTAAAAGCAGCCATTAATAATTTATCAGGATTGAACTTCTCCCTATTAAATACCCGTAGTATGTATCATAAAATGGATGAGATTACTCACCTCATTTCTGGGGTAAAGTTGGATGTCCTCTGTTTCGTTGAAACTTGGTTTTCTGAGTGCATATCGGATGCAGCAATACACATACCCGGATTTATAACATTTAGGAAGGATCGTAAAGTACCCGATAAGAAATGGGGTGAAGGGATATGCGTATATATTAGATCAACATTGTCTTCCAAATTGATCTACAAATATTGCGATCGTGGCTTAGAGGTTATTCTAATTGAAGTCAAATCGGGGTCTGTTGTTTTATTACTAATGGTTGTTTACAAATCGCGCCATTAAAATATAATGATATTATAATCTGCGGTGACTTCAACTGTGATCCTAATGGTATAGGGCCTACACCTAAAAAGTTTGGTAGACTATTGAAAAGATTTAGTTGTCTATGTCAAAACAGTGAGCCAACGCATTTCACAAAAACTTCGTCTAGTTTGCTTGATCTGATTATCACAAATACTCAAAAAATAATTTTTTTAAATCAAATATCGCTGGGATTTTCGGATGACTTTATATTTTTTTCATATGATGTCGACAACAACAGAATGGAGTCCTCGATTAGTTTCCGAGATTACAACAACATTGACACTACTGGTCTTATGCGCGAATGTGCAAACATACCATGGGATATTATATATACGATTTATGAACCGAATGTGCTGCTCAACAGACTTTAGGTATAGTGAAAGTCAGACCCAAGAATGATTGGTTTGATGACGAGTGTCGCCTTGCAGTTGAGCAACAAAATATAGCCCATAATGAAGTGCAACAACGTCTTACAATCGCAAGGAAAAACAAGGCAGCTCTTGCAAGAAGGGCAGCTAAGCGGATTTGTAGACGGAAGAAGCGAGAATGGTGGAAGGCCGAGGTTCTGAAAGTACAACAACTCAGCAATGAGCGTAGTTCACGTAATTTCTTTAAAGGAATTACTGGATTGCACCATACTTTCAGGCCTTCGTCAACCGCCATTCGGGACCGGGATGGAAACCTCTGTGTCAACATCGACGCAGTACTTGACGCATGGAGTGGACACTTTACTGAGCTGCTTGATGTTCATCATGCGTCACAGACTGTTGTTGAGACACCTCTAAAACAGTCTGCGGAGATTTGCACTGAGGAGCCATCCCATGAGGAATTCACTAAGGCCATGCAGAGAATGAAACGAAACCGCTCACCTGGAGTGGACTGCATTAATTCGGAGCTCTTGATATTCGGAGGGGATACTTTGTGGAACTGTCTTTTCGACCTTATTCGATTAGTATGGCGAACCGAAGTTATGCCTGATGAATGGAAAGTGGCCGCGATATGCCCCATCTTCAAGAAGGGAGACCGCTTGAAGTGTGAGAATTATCGCGGTATAGCTCTCCTTTGCACAGCATACAAGTTACTGTCATACATTTTATTGGATAGAATCACTCCTGTGGCGGAGGGCTTGGTTGGTGACTATCAGGGAGGGTTTCGTCCGAATCGATCAGTCACTGATCAGGTCTTTTCGCTGCGGATGATTCTATCTAAATATTATGAGACATCCATCTCGGTACATCAGGTTTTCCTGGATTTCCGGCAGGCCTACGACTCGATCAATCGAGAGAGTTTGTGGTCTGCCCTGGAATACCTAGGAATGCCAACAAAATTGGTACGACTGTGTAGGATGACAGTGACGCAGTCTCAATGCTGTGTTAAAGTTGAGAACAGGCTATCGACAATTTTTGCAGTTAACTCGGGTGTTCGGCAGGGAGATGCTCTGTCCCCGATACTCTTTAATCTCATGTTGGAGTATATCTTTCGTAAAACTGAAACACCTCAGCGCAACATCTTATATCGCCAGTCCAATCAAGTGCTTGCATATGCAGATGACATATGCGTGATTGGACTGAATAGCAACGGAGTGAAAGAAATACTTGATCCGCTTGTAGAGTTTTCAGCTTCTGTTGGACTCCAGATCAATGAGTCCAAAACGAAATACCTGATCTCTGGTTTTAGAGACAATGGCACACCAGATTTTAGTAGTGGCCACCACACGTTTGAGGGAGTGAGGAGGTTCAAATATTTGGGCTCTCTTATCACTCACGATAACAGTGTGGGTGAGGATATTAAAGTGCGGCTGGCAGCTGGCAGTCGTTCTTTGTATCCTCTAAGGCCACTGCTAAAATCTAAACACTTATCAAGTGCCGTGAAGCTGAAGCTTTACAAAGCGTTGATCAGGCCCGTTGTTATGTTTGGATGTGAAAGTTGGGCGCTGACGGATGAGTACGAGAGATGGCTCCTTACATTTGAGAGAAGAATCATGCGTGTGATTTACGGCCCTAAACGCGAAATAGATGGTACATACCGAGCTCTGTACAATTTCGAGATCAGAGATCTGATGAAGATCCCCGATATTGTACATGAAGTTAGATCTCAGCGAGTACGCTGGCTCGGTCACGTTCTGCGTGCTGATCCGGAACGAATTGTGCAGCGATCTCTGAAAGGAGAGCCACCATATGGTAGGCGCAGAGGTCGTTGCAGGCGACGATGGCTCCACGATGTAGAGAACGACTTGGCCTCTTCAGATTGTCTAAGACAGTATGAAGACCAAGCTCAGGATCGAAACCGTTGGAGCCAGATTGTTGATTCAGTAAGGGGCCAGTAATGGCCTTTAACACTGTTTATTATTATTATGAACCGAATGATAAAGTGTGCTTTTTAACCAAATGGTTGTGGCATCTATTTGAAAAACTTGTTCCTATTAAATCATTTCTTTTAAAATCTACTGACCCACCCTGGTTCAATATTCACATTTTATTTTATCACATTAAATTACGTAATTATATCATTCCTCAGACTGTTTAAATAATAGTGTTACATGTTCAGACTATTGTAAAGTTTTAGATGTAGTTGAGTCGTTTAAATACTTAGGAGTCACAATCGATAAGCGTTTTAGTTTTAAGAGTCATGTTAAATCGTTACAAAATTATTTGTTAGCATGTAATAGAAAATTATACCTTCTACGTGATATTTGTCCTGAACCCGTACTAAGATCAGTGTATTTTGGCATTATGCAGTCAAAACTTCAGTATGGCTTAACTTGTTGGGGTGGAATTTACTATTCCAATTTGAAGGCCCTAATAGTTGCACAAAATTTTATAATGAGAACGATATGTTGCAAACCACGATTAACTTCTACCCTACCTTTATTTAGAAATTTAAACATACTTCCGTTTATAAAGTTTTAAAAATTTTCTTTTTACGCAGTGGTCACAGGAATTTAAAAGTTACTAGCTATACATTACGTAATGCAAACTACGTTAATTGCCCACCACCAAGAAAGGAGCATTTTAAACATTTTTTTAACTCTGTGGCGCCTAAAATTTATAATCAGCTATCAGATAGTTTAAAACAAATTCCTGTTTATTTGACCTTTTTGAAGGGTGTTAAATCATGGCTAATGGAAGTAAATGATATTGAAACTCTTTCACACTTTGAAATGAAACCACATTCCTTTACGTTTTTAGTTATAATTGAAACTATATTTTATTGATTTAAGTTCAAAACTGAATTATTTTAAATTCTGTCGATTTTAGAATTCTATTTTTAAATTGTTTTTTATAGAAGCTTCCCCACTTCTTCTTTAATTTTAGTATATTACTCTCGATTGTAATATCGATCCTGATCTATTGTGATCACAGATATTTCCTAATTCTCTTTAATTTTTTAAGCATATAGAAACAAAAGTTTTACCGGATAAGAAACTGATAAGATGATTTCAACACAACATGTCATAATATTTGTATTTAAATCATAAGCTTGTTATATTGTGTAATTTTTATTTTAAAATATTTAAATACTTTTTATATCTTAGTTTTAATCCTATATGTAATAAATAAAAAAAGAGAAGATAAAAATAATAATAAATATATAAATATATATAATAATAATAAAAAAAAAAAAAAAAAAAAAAAAAAATTTATTTTTAATCGTTGGAAGCGAACTAAAAATGAAGAGCTTTATCTGGAATATAAATCAATTAGAAACAAAACCAATAATGCTCTTAAAAACACTAAAACTCATTATTTTGCTAAACGTCTCGATCCTACCTTACCATCTAAAACATTCTGGAAGCATGTTAATTCCATAACTGGATTATCCAATAAACTAAATAACTTAAACATCGACTTCTCAGCAGACGATCTGAACAATTATTTTTGCAATCAACAATCAACATCTGCTAACGTAGACGATTTTGTGTTGAGTGGAGCTACGGATAATGGTTTTAGTTTTCGTAATATTGATATTATAGACTTAAATGAAGCCTTTAGATCAGTTAAATCTAATTCTGCTGGTATGGATGGACTGCCATTAAAATTTATCAAAATGATACTACCCTACATAGATGGTTATATATTACATGTGTTTAATAGCATTATCATTTTCTCTAGTTTCCCTTACGAATGGAAACACTCTAAAGTTATACCGATTCCTAAAAAGCAAAATAGCTCTTGTCTATCTGACTTTCGGCCTATTAGTTAGCTACCGGTTCTTTCTAAGGTTCTAGAGAAAATACTTCAAACTCAAATTCTGCATCACTTAGAATCACATAAAATGCTATCCAAAGTTCAATCGGCCTACAGATCTAATCATAGTTCTATAACTGCTCTACTAAATAATAGCGATGACATTCGCAGGGCTGTCGATGACGGACGAGCAAGTATATTGGTGCTCTTGGATTTTAGCAAGGCATTTGATAAGATTGATCATAAATTGCTAATAAATAAGTTAAACGATTACTTTTTATTTTCTCTACCTTTTCTCTCTATTTCATCGTATCTCTACGACCGTCGCCAAACAGTTTTTCTCCACTTATCTACATCTAGTATATGCAAAACAAGTACAGGAGTCCCACAAGGCTCTGTTCGCGGGCCATTCTTATTTATGATGTTTATCAACGATATAACTAGTGTAATAAAGAAATGTAAATATCACTTGTTCGCTGACGACCTGCAAATATATAAATGAGATGGTAAACCAAGATATTGAGAGCATTGTTCAATGGTCAACAAATAATAGGTTGGACCTCAACAGCAATAAAACCCAATGTATATTGATTGCTTCATCAGATCGCAATACTGATAGCCTTCCCAATATTGTAGTGAGCGGTACAGTGATAAAGTTTCCTGATACTGTGAATAACCTGGGTGTACATTTTGATAAAACTTTATGCTGGGGCCATCATGTTGAAAGTGTTTGCAAAAGAATAACCTTCCTCCTAAGACTATTATGGAGTACTACAAAACATTTCAATTCTACACTTCGCCTTCAACTTGTTAAGACGTACATCTTACCGCATTTTCTTTATGGAGACATTGTAATAACCTTCAGAAGAAATATTTCAATCATTTACAATTGTTATTCAACTCATACATAAGACTAGACAACTCATGGACTAAGAAAATATGATCATGTCTCTCAGTATACAAAAATCTTACTGTCTGTTCGCTCCAAGAATATTATCAGTTTCGGGTATGCGTGGCGGTTTTTAAGTTTTTGAAGGATAAACGGCCTGAATATATTTTTAATAAATTAGAAAAATTAAAATCTAATCGACTCCAGACTATAAGGATCGCCTATAATAGTACAAACCTAATGAATTCCTCCTTTTTTGTGAGAGGAATCAGTTTGTGGAATTCTTTGTCAGTTGACTGTAAACATTGTGGCACAGCAGCATCATTTCGAAAAAAATACTTTGAGTAAGGCCAAGTACAAAGTAAGAACTAGTGTTTTATTATTATTATTATTTTATTATTTTCATTGTTATCAACATTACGTTTATATTAATATTGTTACTGTCGTTATGATTATTATTATTATTATTTTAATAAAGATATATGTATGTATGTTTTTTTTGTATCTAATGAAATAAGTTGGTTACAACTTGCAACATTCATTAAATAAATAAATATAGGGTATACTCGTACTAGCTACCCACCATATATTCTATGAGCCACCGCTTCAAACCGAATACGAATATTATAACATTGAAAAACGAAATCGTGGGATAAGAATTATGATTATTCCGGAAACCCGATGTTTCCAAAAGGTTTGGGGGAGGAGGATCAAGAAGCGGATTATATTTGATTATGGACGCTAACAAAACAGAATTAAATACGTTTTGTCACCCCACACAAATTGGCTATAAAATTTTGTTGCACTCACCGGACGAGTATCCAACAACAATTGAGAATTTCATTTCCATACCCCATAACACAATGACACAAATAAAAGTTGTGCCAAAAATTACAAAGGCCTCGTACGAACTATCGAAGTTGAAACCGGAACTGCGCCAATGCTTTTTGGATTATGAAATATTTCACGTATACAACGAAGTTAACTGTAAATTAGAGCGTTTATAGCTAATTATTCGTTGCAGCAAAGTTCATTTTTCGCTCCCTATAGAAATAAAAGTCAACCAATATGCGGTGATTGCGTTCACATCAGCAAACTATACCATTTGGAAGAGATTATGAATTCCTATTTTCAATTTAAGGCAAAAATAACCGATGAATACGAGGCTGTACTAGAGGAAAGTGAACCAAATAATTTCATGGAATATTATAATTTCCATTGTAAATGTTTGCCGGCATGTAATTCTGTGAAGTACGAATACAGTGTCGAAATGGAAAATATCGAAATAGAACAAATGGAGAAAAAATATTTCCCTAATACTACGCAAGAATCTGACTCAGCGGTTATTGTAGATATTTACTTTGATGTGACCAAAGCGACAGGAATGACGCGGAAACAATATTACACATTTTCTGATCTAATTTCAAATATTGGAGGCTTGCTGGGACTGTTTATGGGGGCATCGATTCGTAGTATTTTTGAATTAATATATTTTTTAATTGTACGATAAACTTATAACTTTAGTCTTAAAATTCGATTAGTAAATTTAAAAATATTCATTGCAATATGGTTTAGCTGATGCTCATTATAAACATTGATACAGATTGAGTGAATCAGAGATACGACTACCTGATACTAAATGAAACATGAATGCGTGACGACGAAGGTATAATTTCCATTACCTAATCGAAACTACGAATGCATTGTCCGACTATATAGCCGCACTAATATATTGCTAACCGACCTTAAAGTGGATGCACTCAACGTCTGGAATGAGAATAATAAGTATTTCTTGGGGGTAACAAGTTACTATTATTTTGTATATGTATACCCAATAGCTCACGTATTAAAGCCAAGTATACGCTAATGTTTGCATATCTATGCAAAAATATTTCAAAATGTACAATTTTTAATGAAATTGTCGCACTTGAGCTGATCTTTTTTTCATTAAGCCACTGTGTTCTCCATGTTTTAGCTGCACAACAGATTTTTAACTTGGATATTTCATTCCCAAATATGTAAAAAAATCCTAAAAAGTACGAATTTCGTAAGAATTGAATAACTTGTAATGAAATTGGTGCTTGACCGCACTTGAAAGAATTAAAAGATAGTACAGGTTAGGAAAAACTCCCTTCTTCTATATAGGCGAGTGAATTATTTACTAAAATAGTACTAACTATAAATGACATAATTTAGGACGAAATGAGTAAAAACTTCATCCGCACGTTTATCCTGTAGCTGCTCTTATAATGTTTCTATCACTTTGTTTCATACTTCGTATAAAATTTCAAAGCAATTTGCAACCAACAGAAGACATTATAGTCAATATAACGGCAAAGTTTTAAAATTTGATCTAATGTCCGAATTAATCAAAATATTATCACGAGATAAATCGTCGCCGCGAAACTTGATTATTTTGCTTATGTTAAATAAGTTCGATCTAAACCACATTCGGCCACATTGTATACACTTTTTTATTTAATTTATCATTCGAATTTTTACTAACCAACTTAATTTATCTTAAAAAATATTTGATTAGCTTATCACTGTTAAAATTTAATTTATTCATGAGAAGATTACAGTATAATGTAAATATATACAGATTTGTGTTATAATTTATTAAATCGCACAGCGCGAATCTCTGCATATTTTCGTATAACGCAATAGTAAAGAATTTCGACGAGGCTCAATATTGAGCCACCCATAAATAAGCCGAGCAGACCACCAAAATTAGACACTAAATCGGCAAAAGTATAAAGTTGCTTCCGCGTCTTGCCAACGAACCGAAAATCCTTTAAATACACAACAATTTTTGTGGGCAAAGACGATTCTGTTCCATTCTCCGCGAATATCGTAAATATTTCGTTATGCAATTTACCATACTCGTACGCCTCCACGTCCACCGTATAATCATATTGTATTGAATTGCATTCCGGTAGGCAATCGCATGAAAACAAGCCGGGCCGATAGTTTTTCAGTTTACGTGGCATTCCAGGAAAATGATTTTCATACTCAACGATCGATTGTACATTGTCACCAAATTCATATATGTTTTGTACATTATGCCATATGGCGCCACATATCGGTATATCGGGACCAGCCGGCAGCGCAAAATGTACACAACCCGACTTTTGTATGGTAAAATTGGCGTAACATTCTAGTTTACAATTGTGGCGATTGTAAAAGTTAAAATATTTCAGCTTGCGCTCATCATTGAAATAGCATTGCCTCTGTTTTGGTGTATAGCTGCGCAACTTATCCGATGTTGTCGTTATTTGTGGTAATACGCCAATCCGAGTTATTGTGTTATGGCTAACGGAAATATAATCACCAAACGTGTTTGGATACTCGGTCGGCGAATGCAGAGTAACTTTATAACCGACCATGGTTGGCTGGCATAGCGTATTTAAATCGACATTCGATGATTTTATTTGGAATCGTAGACTTGAGATAAAACCCGCTGCGCATGTTGTGATCGGAAATGCAGGAATTCCACTGTACCCAGTCTCATAGTTCCAATTTTGTATATGATTTGATATATTGTAGTACAAATAATCGGTTTGTAGACCATCGGAGCGCACAATTTCCGATGGCACGTTAAATGTGAAGCAAACACCCTCGTTTGTTAGTATGGGCGCAACCTCTTTATTCTGTTTCGTGGGTATATTCGAAATAAAAGCTGATTCACAGTCCATAGGATATTGAATACTTTCGAATATCTCGGATTTTGTGGGCGCCATCTAAAAGTATAGAAAAATAAAATTTAACGTCGCCGACAACGAGTCAGATAAATGCAATTTACTCACTTTATGCAGAAGTTCAATATGTGACGCGGTGATCGTGGTCTTATTGTATTTCATAAAAGCTTCATGAAAATTTAAGGTTGTTTCGGGATGACACACCAATTGGGCTAATTCCAGTTTTCTTAAATAGTCCGAGTCATTCGCAAAATTCCATACCACCGGTGTTTCATTCATCACCTTGCCAAACTCTATATAACGAAAATGTTCGGTTTTTAGTTTGACCTGTGGACAAATGGTCACGGCCGGGAATGGTATATTAAAAATTGGCGTGGGCTGTTCATCTTCAACCAAAATAACAGTCTGCTGGTTCCACTTAATAACAACTTCGGATATAAAAAATCCCATAAGCACAATACACATGAAGACGATGGTCATCCAAAACAGCTTTTCATAGGTGGGACTTTGTGATTTCCCCATATATTTGATCCCATGGATGGTTGTGTTTTCCATGTACTCGAATAAACTGTCCCGTTTTAATGGCGTTTTGATTGCCATTTCGCCCCTAAAATAATTTGTCAATTAATTTTGATTATATTTGAACAATAATTTTGTGAAGTTTAGTGTTCCTTTATTTTGCGAGGATTCCACCTGGCTATTAGTCGTTCATAGACTAATAAATAATAAATAAAGACAAATCAATTGAATTCAAAAGTCTGGTATCAACAGACTCTAATAGAACAGACATAGAACTATAAATTTCGAATGCAATTATTTGAGTTAAATTGTTGACCTTGAAATCTAAATTATTCGAGATATTTATTGATCAATATGATAAAGAAATAGGAGAATTTTTATGTTTACTCAATGCAAAAAAGGCCCATGGTGCAAACCTAGGATTCTATCCCAATTCGAAACGCGCACTGCTGCCTTCGCAAACTGAACCAGTTTAGACCTAGGCAGAGAGGACAACTCATCTTAATTTAAAGACATGAAATTTAATACCTGAAGTCGCATAGAATTGAAAGCAGTACAACTGCTCATGATATAGATGATCTTTAAAACGGACATGTCCCGTAAGAATAGCTACCAAGATTTTTAACTGGTTCTGTTTTATAGATAAAGCATACTTCGTTGATTTCAAACTGGGCTCCTTAATGAATTTATTCATCTTACGACAGCTAAAAGTCACTGAAACATGGCCTTCCATGGCCCAATGCACCACAGGCGATATGCTGCAGAACTGCAGGCTATGCCTAAAATAAAGGTGCGTAACTCAGGCAAGGAAAGAATGGATTCCATAGCAAGAAGTGGAGTCGATGACACAGTCCCAACCAGTGGCCACCACATAATAGAAGCGTAAGGTAGTAGCGGTAGGAACAGTGATTTAAATGAAAGGAAGCATCCTTCTACATTGCCAAAATATGGCAGTTGCTTTTTGAAGCTTGTAATCCAGGTGATTCTTCCAGGAAAGTTTTCTATCCAAGACAATATCAAGGTGCTTGACGTGGTCACATTTAGTGAGCAATCTCCCAAAAAGAATGGGAACACATAGTTCAAGAGTATTTCTCTGCCTTGTAAAGACAATTAAATCAGTTTTAGAAGGATTGACGTGCAGACCCTTCTCATTTCACCATTTCTCTACAATAGTTAAGGCACGCTGAGTTGGGTCGGATAAGACACTGAAATGTTGGCCTGAGACTGTCAAAACAAGATCATCAGCGTAACTATATGTGCAATGTAGCCAGATTGCTACTTCCTTACAAGTAACTCGCCAATGGCTAAAAGCCAGTGTAGAGGTGCGAGCACACCTCCCTGAAGACTGCCTTTGGTAACCTTAACAGAAAATAATACCCCATCCAGCTCCCCCTCCGCAGTGCAAGACTTAACCATGGTTTCAACCCATACGATAATGGTGCGATCAATACCAAAATTGGTACAGGCAGAAGTGATTGTAGCAAGCGAAGCTATCGAAAGCTCCGCAATATCCAGGAAAGTGCCTAAAAGAAACTCCTTATTATTAAGAAATTGTTCAATCCTGGTTACAAGTTCATGTAGGGTGGTTTCTCAGGACTTACCGACTCTGTAAGCATGTTGCATGTTACTGAGTGGGGAAGTTATTAGAAAATGATCTCTAATGAATCTATCGACAATTCTTTCCAGAGCTTAAAGAAAAGTTGAGGATAGACTAATAGGCCGAAATGACTTAGGGTCCGTATAATCGGATTTACCAGCTTTCGGGATAAAAACAACTCTACTCCTGCCCCAGGATTTTGGAACAGTCCTAAAAGCAGTGCACGCTTGAAAAAAGTGGATCAAATGATCCTGAATTAGAGGAAAGTCCTGCTGTAATTCAACAGTTGAAATACCGTCAGACAAAGAGAATCAAGTTTACACACACTGTTCTTAGCCAAAGCTTTATTGAGTCCAGCGGCAGTAGATATGCTGTTGATTTCCTCGCAACCATGCAATTCTTTGAGCGGATCTTAAACTTCATTTATATTCCTTTTGTGTTATCAAGAAGTTATCGCAGAGGATCTTATATAGTTAAACAGAGAAGAACCGCAGTGGTTAATATTCGTACTACCCCAGATCGAGTGATGAGCATTAGCCAATCACCAAACGGGTGTGCTTATACCATGTCACAAGATTAGTGAGTTCCTCAGAGGGAGGTGAAGAAGTGTCATACGGCAAATCAACTGCGGCGGTGATTAGTTTTATACAGGAATTAGCGGATAGCAAAGTAATGAGCACAGCCATAATATCAGCCGAGCTACTTAGAGCTCGGAAAACGTTAAATCTGAGTGATATTGGCTTTAGTGGCTCTAATTCGCGTATCTACATGAATTGCGGACTAACTTCTCAGAATAGCTATTTACATCATGAAGCTAAAAAAGTACAAAAGACTGGATTGATGTATAAAGTGTTTATAAAATCTGGCTCAGTATATGCTATGAAAACGTCATCATCACAACCGGTGCAACTGAAAACCACGCAAGATATTGCAACGGTGATTGGGAACAAAGCTTATGATATGGCGTTGATAACAAACAGCAATAATCAACCTATAACGAAGAGTAAAACACAGCAATCACGATCAATGGGAGCAAACACCGTCGTTAATAACGAGTTAAATTCAATTACATCCCAGCAAGGCCAGGAGATGAAATCACTAATTATATAAGAATCGCAGTCACCCTCTTCAATGGAACCACGTATAACTAGGGCAACGGGAAAATCGTCATCATGTAACAAGTAAAGTTTTGTTTACATATTTGTTTATAGCGACTGTTATTGGATTTTATTACGTCATATCATATTATTACTGTTAATACTTTTATTCTTCATTTGCTAAATTTAAATCTTTCATTTCGATAAACACTTTGTGGAATTGATTCTATATTGAAGCAGCACATATCTGAAAGTCAGAACCTTAAACCTTTTATTAATTTAATAAACATTAAATCAAAATTAAATATGAATTTATCATATTCATGTAAACATGAACTTATTTGAATGTGTAGGTAAAATAAATAAATAAAACATATATTGTCATCCTTTCGATCGATGATTTTGTCTCTTTTTTAAGAATTAAGTCTCACATTTTTTTTTTAATTTCACTTTTTTTCTATTGCGATCGCAGCATGCTCGTATAAAGCATTATTCTATTTCCTTTTATACATTTGAAAATGTGTCACCACATATTTCTATTTCATTACCTTGTAGCGAAATCGCGAAAAGGGATAGAGTGTAAAATTATTCCAATAGGCTGAGATCGCAATAGCAAAAAAATCAAAATTGGATTCACGAAATAGCGTAATATTTAAAAAGAGAACATAAACATCGATCGATAGAAACAAAATTGTGATATTGACAACTTACAACATGTCATAAGGAGTTCCACTAACAGCTGCACAATTTATTTAGAACCATAATTATGCACAAATGCGTAACAAAACTTTACCAAAATAAAATAGAACCGTGCCAGAAGAACTGTGATAGTCATGGTGTTCCATTTATAATCTAAAATCCAAAATTTACGTTGAAATTGAAGTAAAATTAGTTTGCGATTTATTCAAACAAAATCATGCAGCTTTTATTGAAATACCCTTTAAGTATTTTATTTTATTCACAAAAATATAATTCAAAAGGAAACATAACTACACTTTTACTATTTTCTCTTTTCGTCTTGCAGTTTAATTTTATTGCGTTGGTATTTGTTTGTATTTACATCAATTTAATGGAGAAATGCTTTTTTTTCAATAAATTTTATTAATAAATATAACAAAAATTAAACAACTTCATTGATCAGGTTTTAAATCAAATATAAAATGATAATTGTAGATTCTATTTCAATGTTAAAATAGTTAATCCATCGACATTTTCATTGAAAATTATCGCACCAAAAAAAAGGCTCTGTATTTATAGGTGGCTCTAATAATATCAGAGCCACCTATATATACAGAGCCGTAAGGATCAGCCATGATTTTTGTCGAGCTTTTTCTAGAGGAACTACTTTTTGCATTATCCCATAAGAATCAATGTAAAACTGACCATTTTGGAATTACTTGTCATCAATGAAAAGTTAAATCTTTCATTTCGATAAACACTTTGTGTAATTGATTCTATATTGAAGCAGCACATATCTGAAACTCAGAACCTTAAACCTTTTATTAATTTAATAAACATTAAATCAAAATTAAATATGAATTTATCATATTCATGTAAACATGAACTTATTTGAATGTGTAGGTAAAATAAATAAATAAAACATATATTGTCATCCTTTCGATCGATGATTTTGTCTCTTTTTTAAGAATTAAGTCTCACATTTTTTTTTTAATTTCACTTTTTTTCTATTGCGATCGCAGCATGCTCGTATAAAGCATTATTCTATTTCCTTTTATACATTTGAAAATGTATCACATTCACCACATATTTCTATTTCATTACCTTGTAGCGAAATCGGAAAAGGGATAGAGTGCAAAATTATTCCATTGGGCTGAGATCGCAATAAAAAAAATACAAAATTGAATTCACGAAATAGCGTAAAATTTAAAAAGAGAACATAAACATCGATCGATAGAAAAAAATTGTGATATTATTGACAACTTACAACATGTCATAGGGAGTTCCAATAACAGCTGCACAATTTATTTAGAATCATAATTATGCACAAATGCGTAACAAAACTTTACCAAAATAAAATAGAACCGTGCCAGAAGAACTGTGATAGTCATGGTGTTCCATTTATAATCTAAAATCCAAAATTTACGTTGAAATTGAAGTAAAATTAGTTTGCGATTTATTCAAACAAAATCATGCAGCTTTTATTGAAATACCCTTTAAATATTTTATTTTATTCACAAAAATATAATTCAAAAGGAAACATAACCACACTTTTACTATTTTCTCTTTTCGTCTTGCAGTTTAATTTTATTGCGTTGGTATTTGTGTGTATTTATATCAATTCAATGGAGAAATGCTTTTTTTTCTATAAATTTTATTAATAAATATATCAAAAATTAAACAACTTCTTTGATCAAGCTTTGAATCAATTATAAAATGATAATTGTAGATTCTATTTCAATGTTAAAATACTTAATCCATCGACATTTTCATTGAAAAATATCGCACCGAAAAAAATTTAATTTTTCATATGTTTTGTATGGAAAAAATGTTTTTTTCGTCAATTTTAGTTCCTCTAGAAAAAGCTCAATTTTTAACCTTAGGGCTCTGTATATATAGGTGGCTCTGATAATATACAACATTAAGCTTTTATATCTTTTAAAAAAAAATTTTTTTTTTAAATTTAAAATTGTTTTTCTTTTTCCTTCACAATTCGATTTAATATGTTCATTGATTTTGTTTTATAAGAGACTTTTGCAGTTTGAGCCCCAACGAAATTGGTAATTCAATTATAGGATGTTGTTCTTAAGTAGACTAGATGTTGTTTTATTATTATTATTATTGTTATTATTATTATTGTCGTTATTATTATTATTATTATTAATAGTTATTACTTTGTATTCTTATAACTCACTAGATTTGGCATATCATCAGTTTAAGTGTTTTTTTTTAATTTATGATGATGAATTTTGTGATGATGCTGTTGTCAGTACTAACTGTTGGGTGACATAAGAATGAACATAACTGATCCTCCATCCACACTACATAATAATATTGTAGTAAAAGCAGCCATTAATAATTTATCAGGATTGAACTTCTCCCTATTAAATACCCGTAGTATGTATCATAAAATGGATGAGATTACTCACCTCATTTCTGGGGTAAAGTTGGATGTCCTCTGTTTCGTTGAAACTTGGTTTTCTGAGTGCATATCGGATGCAGCAATACACATACCCGGATTTATAACATTTAGGAAGGATCGTAAAGTACCCGATAAGAAATGGGGTGAAGGGATATGCGTATATATTAGATCAACATTGTCTTCCAAATTGATCTACAAATATTGCGATCGTGGCTTAGAGGTTATTCTAATTGAAGTCAAATCGGGGTCTGTTGTTTTATTACTAATGGTTGTTTACAAATCGCGCCATTAAAATATAATGATATTATAATCTGCGGTGACTTCAACTGTGATCCTAATGGTATAGGGCCTACACCTAAAAAGTTTGGTAGACTATTGAAAAGATTTAGTTGTCTATGTCAAAACAGTGAGCCAACGCATTTCACAAAAACTTCGTCTAGTTTGCTTGATCTGATTATCACAAATACTCAAAAAATAATTTTTTTAAATCAAATATCGCTGGGATTTTCGGATGACTTTATATTTTTTTCATATGATGTCGACAACAACAGAATGGAGTCCTCGATTAGTTTCCGAGATTACAACAACATTGACACTACTGGTCTTATGCGCGAATGTGCAAACATACCATGGGATATTATATATACGATTTATGAACCGAATGTGCTGCTCAACAGACTTTAGGTATAGTGAAAGTCAGACCCAAGAATGATTGGTTTGATGACGAGTGTCGCCTTGCAGTTGAGCAACAAAATATAGCCCATAATGAAGTGCAACAACGTCTTACAATCGCAAGGAAAAACAAGGCAGCTCTTGCAAGAAGGGCAGCTAAGCGGATTTGTAGACGGAAGAAGCGAGAATGGTGGAAGGCCGAGGTTCTGAAAGTACAACAACTCAGCAATGAGCGTAGTTCACGTAATTTCTTTAAAGGAATTACTGGATTGCACCATACTTTCAGGCCTTCGTCAACCGCCATTCGGGACCGGGATGGAAACCTCTGTGTCAACATCGACGCAGTACTTGACGC
Organism: Tipula unca; assembly: GCA_951394425.1. Taxonomy (NCBI): domain Eukaryota; kingdom Metazoa; phylum Arthropoda; class Insecta; order Diptera; family Tipulidae; genus Tipula; species Tipula unca. The sequence goes on along the minus strand of OX596380.1, from coordinate 172,611,266 downwards.
ATGGAGTGGACACTTTACTGAGCTGCTTGATGTTCATCATGCGTCACAGACTGTTGTTGAGACACCTCTAAAACAGTCTGCGGAGATTTGCACTGAGGAGCCATCCCATGAGGAATTCACTAAGGCCATGCAGAGAATGAAACGAAACCGCTCACCTGGAGTGGACTGCATTAATTCGGAGCTCTTGATATTCGGAGGGGATACTTTGTGGAACTGTCTTTTCGACCTTATTCGATTAGTATGGCGAACCGAAGTTATGCCTGATGAATGGAAAGTGGCCGCGATATGCCCCATCTTCAAGAAGGGAGACCGCTTGAAGTGTGAGAATTATCGCGGTATAGCTCTCCTTTGCACAGCATACAAGTTACTGTCATACATTTTATTGGATAGAATCACTCCTGTGGCGGAGGGCTTGGTTGGTGACTATCAGGGAGGGTTTCGTCCGAATCGATCAGTCACTGATCAGGTCTTTTCGCTGCGGATGATTCTATCTAAATATTATGAGACATCCATCTCGGTACATCAGGTTTTCCTGGATTTCCGGCAGGCCTACGACTCGATCAATCGAGAGAGTTTGTGGTCTGCCCTGGAATACCTAGGAATGCCAACAAAATTGGTACGACTGTGTAGGATGACAGTGACGCAGTCTCAATGCTGTGTTAAAGTTGAGAACAGGCTATCGACAATTTTTGCAGTTAACTCGGGTGTTCGGCAGGGAGATGCTCTGTCCCCGATACTCTTTAATCTCATGTTGGAGTATATCTTTCGTAAAACTGAAACACCTCAGCGCAACATCTTATATCGCCAGTCCAATCAAGTGCTTGCATATGCAGATGACATATGCGTGATTGGACTGAATAGCAACGGAGTGAAAGAAATACTTGATCCGCTTGTAGAGTTTTCAGCTTCTGTTGGACTCCAGATCAATGAGTCCAAAACGAAATACCTGATCTCTGGTTTTAGAGACAATGGCACACCAGATTTTAGTAGTGGCCACCACACGTTTGAGGGAGTGAGGAGGTTCAAATATTTGGGCTCTCTTATCACTCACGATAACAGTGTGGGTGAGGATATTAAAGTGCGGCTGGCAGCTGGCAGTCGTTCTTTGTATCCTCTAAGGCCACTGCTAAAATCTAAACACTTATCAAGTGCCGTGAAGCTGAAGCTTTACAAAGCGTTGATCAGGCCCGTTGTTATGTTTGGATGTGAAAGTTGGGCGCTGACGGATGAGTACGAGAGATGGCTCCTTACATTTGAGAGAAGAATCATGCGTGTGATTTACGGCCCTAAACGCGAAATAGATGGTACATACCGAGCTCTGTACAATTTCGAGATCAGAGATCTGATGAAGATCCCCGATATTGTACATGAAGTTAGATCTCAGCGAGTACGCTGGCTCGGTCACGTTCTGCGTGCTGATCCGGAACGAATTGTGCAGCGATCTCTGAAAGGAGAGCCACCATATGGTAGGCGCAGAGGTCGTTGCAGGCGACGATGGCTCCACGATGTAGAGAACGACTTGGCCTCTTCAGATTGTCTAAGACAGTATGAAGACCAAGCTCAGGATCGAAACCGTTGGAGCCAGATTGTTGATTCAGTAAGGGGCCAGTAATGGCCTTTAACACTGTTTATTATTATTATGAACCGAATGATAAAGTGTGCTTTTTAACCAAATGGTTGTGGCATCTATTTGAAAAACTTGTTCCTATTAAATCATTTCTTTTAAAATCTACTGACCCACCCTGGTTCAATATTCACATTTTATTTTATCACATTAAATTACGTAATTATATCATTCCTCAGACTGTTTAAATAATAGTGTTACATGTTCAGACTATTGTAAAGTTTTAGATGTAGTTGAGTCGTTTAAATACTTAGGAGTCACAATCGATAAGCGTTTTAGTTTTAAGAGTCATGTTAAATCGTTACAAAATTATTTGTTAGCATGTAATAGAAAATTATACCTTCTACGTGATATTTGTCCTGAACCCGTACTAAGATCAGTGTATTTTGGCATTATGCAGTCAAAACTTCAGTATGGCTTAACTTGTTGGGGTGGAATTTACTATTCCAATTTGAAGGCCCTAATAGTTGCACAAAATTTTATAATGAGAACGATATGTTGCAAACCACGATTAACTTCTACCCTACCTTTATTTAGAAATTTAAACATACTTCCGTTTATAAAGTTTTAAAAATTTTCTTTTTACGCAGTGGTCACAGGAATTTAAAAGTTACTAGCTATACATTACGTAATGCAAACTACGTTAATTGCCCACCACCAAGAAAGGAGCATTTTAAACATTTTTTTAACTCTGTGGCGCCTAAAATTTATAATCAGCTATCAGATAGTTTAAAACAAATTCCTGTTTATTTGACCTTTTTGAAGGGTGTTAAATCATGGCTAATGGAAGTAAATGATATTGAAACTCTTTCACACTTTGAAATGAAACCACATTCCTTTACGTTTTTAGTTATAATTGAAACTATATTTTATTGATTTAAGTTCAAAACTGAATTATTTTAAATTCTGTCGATTTTAGAATTCTATTTTTAAATTGTTTTTTATAGAAGCTTCCCCACTTCTTCTTTAATTTTAGTATATTACTCTCGATTGTAATATCGATCCTGATCTATTGTGATCACAGATATTTCCTAATTCTCTTTAATTTTTTAAGCATATAGAAACAAAAGTTTTACCGGATAAGAAACTGATAAGATGATTTCAACACAACATGTCATAATATTTGTATTTAAATCATAAGCTTGTTATATTGTGTAATTTTTATTTTAAAATATTTAAATACTTTTTATATCTTAGTTTTAATCCTATATGTAATAAATAAAAAAAGAGAAGATAAAAATAATAATAAATATATAAATATATATAATAATAATAAAAAAAAAAAAAAAAAAAAAAAAAAATTTATTTTTAATCGTTGGAAGCGAACTAAAAATGAAGAGCTTTATCTGGAATATAAATCAATTAGAAACAAAACCAATAATGCTCTTAAAAACACTAAAACTCATTATTTTGCTAAACGTCTCGATCCTACCTTACCATCTAAAACATTCTGGAAGCATGTTAATTCCATAACTGGATTATCCAATAAACTAAATAACTTAAACATCGACTTCTCAGCAGACGATCTGAACAATTATTTTTGCAATCAACAATCAACATCTGCTAACGTAGACGATTTTGTGTTGAGTGGAGCTACGGATAATGGTTTTAGTTTTCGTAATATTGATATTATAGACTTAAATGAAGCCTTTAGATCAGTTAAATCTAATTCTGCTGGTATGGATGGACTGCCATTAAAATTTATCAAAATGATACTACCCTACATAGATGGTTATATATTACATGTGTTTAATAGCATTATCATTTTCTCTAGTTTCCCTTACGAATGGAAACACTCTAAAGTTATACCGATTCCTAAAAAGCAAAATAGCTCTTGTCTATCTGACTTTCGGCCTATTAGTTAGCTACCGGTTCTTTCTAAGGTTCTAGAGAAAATACTTCAAACTCAAATTCTGCATCACTTAGAATCACATAAAATGCTATCCAAAGTTCAATCGGCCTACAGATCTAATCATAGTTCTATAACTGCTCTACTAAATAATAGCGATGACATTCGCAGGGCTGTCGATGACGGACGAGCAAGTATATTGGTGCTCTTGGATTTTAGCAAGGCATTTGATAAGATTGATCATAAATTGCTAATAAATAAGTTAAACGATTACTTTTTATTTTCTCTACCTTTTCTCTCTATTTCATCGTATCTCTACGACCGTCGCCAAACAGTTTTTCTCCACTTATCTACATCTAGTATATGCAAAACAAGTACAGGAGTCCCACAAGGCTCTGTTCGCGGGCCATTCTTATTTATGATGTTTATCAACGATATAACTAGTGTAATAAAGAAATGTAAATATCACTTGTTCGCTGACGACCTGCAAATATATAAATGAGATGGTAAACCAAGATATTGAGAGCATTGTTCAATGGTCAACAAATAATAGGTTGGACCTCAACAGCAATAAAACCCAATGTATATTGATTGCTTCATCAGATCGCAATACTGATAGCCTTCCCAATATTGTAGTGAGCGGTACAGTGATAAAGTTTCCTGATACTGTGAATAACCTGGGTGTACATTTTGATAAAACTTTATGCTGGGGCCATCATGTTGAAAGTGTTTGCAAAAGAATAACCTTCCTCCTAAGACTATTATGGAGTACTACAAAACATTTCAATTCTACACTTCGCCTTCAACTTGTTAAGACGTACATCTTACCGCATTTTCTTTATGGAGACATTGTAATAACCTTCAGAAGAAATATTTCAATCATTTACAATTGTTATTCAACTCATACATAAGACTAGACAACTCATGGACTAAGAAAATATGATCATGTCTCTCAGTATACAAAAATCTTACTGTCTGTTCGCTCCAAGAATATTATCAGTTTCGGGTATGCGTGGCGGTTTTTAAGTTTTTGAAGGATAAACGGCCTGAATATATTTTTAATAAATTAGAAAAATTAAAATCTAATCGACTCCAGACTATAAGGATCGCCTATAATAGTACAAACCTAATGAATTCCTCCTTTTTTGTGAGAGGAATCAGTTTGTGGAATTCTTTGTCAGTTGACTGTAAACATTGTGGCACAGCAGCATCATTTCGAAAAAAATACTTTGAGTAAGGCCAAGTACAAAGTAAGAACTAGTGTTTTATTATTATTATTATTTTATTATTTTCATTGTTATCAACATTACGTTTATATTAATATTGTTACTGTCGTTATGATTATTATTATTATTATTTTAATAAAGATATATGTATGTATGTTTTTTTTGTATCTAATGAAATAAGTTGGTTACAACTTGCAACATTCATTAAATAAATAAATATAGGGTATACTCGTACTAGCTACCCACCATATATTCTATGAGCCACCGCTTCAAACCGAATACGAATATTATAACATTGAAAAACGAAATCGTGGGATAAGAATTATGATTATTCCGGAAACCCGATGTTTCCAAAAGGTTTGGGGGAGGAGGATCAAGAAGCGGATTATATTTGATTATGGACGCTAACAAAACAGAATTAAATACGTTTTGTCACCCCACACAAATTGGCTATAAAATTTTGTTGCACTCACCGGACGAGTATCCAACAACAATTGAGAATTTCATTTCCATACCCCATAACACAATGACACAAATAAAAGTTGTGCCAAAAATTACAAAGGCCTCGTACGAACTATCGAAGTTGAAACCGGAACTGCGCCAATGCTTTTTGGATTATGAAATATTTCACGTATACAACGAAGTTAACTGTAAATTAGAGCGTTTATAGCTAATTATTCGTTGCAGCAAAGTTCATTTTTCGCTCCCTATAGAAATAAAAGTCAACCAATATGCGGTGATTGCGTTCACATCAGCAAACTATACCATTTGGAAGAGATTATGAATTCCTATTTTCAATTTAAGGCAAAAATAACCGATGAATACGAGGCTGTACTAGAGGAAAGTGAACCAAATAATTTCATGGAATATTATAATTTCCATTGTAAATGTTTGCCGGCATGTAATTCTGTGAAGTACGAATACAGTGTCGAAATGGAAAATATCGAAATAGAACAAATGGAGAAAAAATATTTCCCTAATACTACGCAAGAATCTGACTCAGCGGTTATTGTAGATATTTACTTTGATGTGACCAAAGCGACAGGAATGACGCGGAAACAATATTACACATTTTCTGATCTAATTTCAAATATTGGAGGCTTGCTGGGACTGTTTATGGGGGCATCGATTCGTAGTATTTTTGAATTAATATATTTTTTAATTGTACGATAAACTTATAACTTTAGTCTTAAAATTCGATTAGTAAATTTAAAAATATTCATTGCAATATGGTTTAGCTGATGCTCATTATAAACATTGATACAGATTGAGTGAATCAGAGATACGACTACCTGATACTAAATGAAACATGAATGCGTGACGACGAAGGTATAATTTCCATTACCTAATCGAAACTACGAATGCATTGTCCGACTATATAGCCGCACTAATATATTGCTAACCGACCTTAAAGTGGATGCACTCAACGTCTGGAATGAGAATAATAAGTATTTCTTGGGGGTAACAAGTTACTATTATTTTGTATATGTATACCCAATAGCTCACGTATTAAAGCCAAGTATACGCTAATGTTTGCATATCTATGCAAAAATATTTCAAAATGTACAATTTTTAATGAAATTGTCGCACTTGAGCTGATCTTTTTTTCATTAAGCCACTGTGTTCTCCATGTTTTAGCTGCACAACAGATTTTTAACTTGGATATTTCATTCCCAAATATGTAAAAAAATCCTAAAAAGTACGAATTTCGTAAGAATTGAATAACTTGTAATGAAATTGGTGCTTGACCGCACTTGAAAGAATTAAAAGATAGTACAGGTTAGGAAAAACTCCCTTCTTCTATATAGGCGAGTGAATTATTTACTAAAATAGTACTAACTATAAATGACATAATTTAGGACGAAATGAGTAAAAACTTCATCCGCACGTTTATCCTGTAGCTGCTCTTATAATGTTTCTATCACTTTGTTTCATACTTCGTATAAAATTTCAAAGCAATTTGCAACCAACAGAAGACATTATAGTCAATATAACGGCAAAGTTTTAAAATTTGATCTAATGTCCGAATTAATCAAAATATTATCACGAGATAAATCGTCGCCGCGAAACTTGATTATTTTGCTTATGTTAAATAAGTTCGATCTAAACCACATTCGGCCACATTGTATACACTTTTTTATTTAATTTATCATTCGAATTTTTACTAACCAACTTAATTTATCTTAAAAAATATTTGATTAGCTTATCACTGTTAAAATTTAATTTATTCATGAGAAGATTACAGTATAATGTAAATATATACAGATTTGTGTTATAATTTATTAAATCGCACAGCGCGAATCTCTGCATATTTTCGTATAACGCAATAGTAAAGAATTTCGACGAGGCTCAATATTGAGCCACCCATAAATAAGCCGAGCAGACCACCAAAATTAGACACTAAATCGGCAAAAGTATAAAGTTGCTTCCGCGTCTTGCCAACGAACCGAAAATCCTTTAAATACACAACAATTTTTGTGGGCAAAGACGATTCTGTTCCATTCTCCGCGAATATCGTAAATATTTCGTTATGCAATTTACCATACTCGTACGCCTCCACGTCCACCGTATAATCATATTGTATTGAATTGCATTCCGGTAGGCAATCGCATGAAAACAAGCCGGGCCGATAGTTTTTCAGTTTACGTGGCATTCCAGGAAAATGATTTTCATACTCAACGATCGATTGTACATTGTCACCAAATTCATATATGTTTTGTACATTATGCCATATGGCGCCACATATCGGTATATCGGGACCAGCCGGCAGCGCAAAATGTACACAACCCGACTTTTGTATGGTAAAATTGGCGTAACATTCTAGTTTACAATTGTGGCGATTGTAAAAGTTAAAATATTTCAGCTTGCGCTCATCATTGAAATAGCATTGCCTCTGTTTTGGTGTATAGCTGCGCAACTTATCCGATGTTGTCGTTATTTGTGGTAATACGCCAATCCGAGTTATTGTGTTATGGCTAACGGAAATATAATCACCAAACGTGTTTGGATACTCGGTCGGCGAATGCAGAGTAACTTTATAACCGACCATGGTTGGCTGGCATAGCGTATTTAAATCGACATTCGATGATTTTATTTGGAATCGTAGACTTGAGATAAAACCCGCTGCGCATGTTGTGATCGGAAATGCAGGAATTCCACTGTACCCAGTCTCATAGTTCCAATTTTGTATATGATTTGATATATTGTAGTACAAATAATCGGTTTGTAGACCATCGGAGCGCACAATTTCCGATGGCACGTTAAATGTGAAGCAAACACCCTCGTTTGTTAGTATGGGCGCAACCTCTTTATTCTGTTTCGTGGGTATATTCGAAATAAAAGCTGATTCACAGTCCATAGGATATTGAATACTTTCGAATATCTCGGATTTTGTGGGCGCCATCTAAAAGTATAGAAAAATAAAATTTAACGTCGCCGACAACGAGTCAGATAAATGCAATTTACTCACTTTATGCAGAAGTTCAATATGTGACGCGGTGATCGTGGTCTTATTGTATTTCATAAAAGCTTCATGAAAATTTAAGGTTGTTTCGGGATGACACACCAATTGGGCTAATTCCAGTTTTCTTAAATAGTCCGAGTCATTCGCAAAATTCCATACCACCGGTGTTTCATTCATCACCTTGCCAAACTCTATATAACGAAAATGTTCGGTTTTTAGTTTGACCTGTGGACAAATGGTCACGGCCGGGAATGGTATATTAAAAATTGGCGTGGGCTGTTCATCTTCAACCAAAATAACAGTCTGCTGGTTCCACTTAATAACAACTTCGGATATAAAAAATCCCATAAGCACAATACACATGAAGACGATGGTCATCCAAAACAGCTTTTCATAGGTGGGACTTTGTGATTTCCCCATATATTTGATCCCATGGATGGTTGTGTTTTCCATGTACTCGAATAAACTGTCCCGTTTTAATGGCGTTTTGATTGCCATTTCGCCCCTAAAATAATTTGTCAATTAATTTTGATTATATTTGAACAATAATTTTGTGAAGTTTAGTGTTCCTTTATTTTGCGAGGATTCCACCTGGCTATTAGTCGTTCATAGACTAATAAATAATAAATAAAGACAAATCAATTGAATTCAAAAGTCTGGTATCAACAGACTCTAATAGAACAGACATAGAACTATAAATTTCGAATGCAATTATTTGAGTTAAATTGTTGACCTTGAAATCTAAATTATTCGAGATATTTATTGATCAATATGATAAAGAAATAGGAGAATTTTTATGTTTACTCAATGCAAAAAAGGCCCATGGTGCAAACCTAGGATTCTATCCCAATTCGAAACGCGCACTGCTGCCTTCGCAAACTGAACCAGTTTAGACCTAGGCAGAGAGGACAACTCATCTTAATTTAAAGACATGAAATTTAATACCTGAAGTCGCATAGAATTGAAAGCAGTACAACTGCTCATGATATAGATGATCTTTAAAACGGACATGTCCCGTAAGAATAGCTACCAAGATTTTTAACTGGTTCTGTTTTATAGATAAAGCATACTTCGTTGATTTCAAACTGGGCTCCTTAATGAATTTATTCATCTTACGACAGCTAAAAGTCACTGAAACATGGCCTTCCATGGCCCAATGCACCACAGGCGATATGCTGCAGAACTGCAGGCTATGCCTAAAATAAAGGTGCGTAACTCAGGCAAGGAAAGAATGGATTCCATAGCAAGAAGTGGAGTCGATGACACAGTCCCAACCAGTGGCCACCACATAATAGAAGCGTAAGGTAGTAGCGGTAGGAACAGTGATTTAAATGAAAGGAAGCATCCTTCTACATTGCCAAAATATGGCAGTTGCTTTTTGAAGCTTGTAATCCAGGTGATTCTTCCAGGAAAGTTTTCTATCCAAGACAATATCAAGGTGCTTGACGTGGTCACATTTAGTGAGCAATCTCCCAAAAAGAATGGGAACACATAGTTCAAGAGTATTTCTCTGCCTTGTAAAGACAATTAAATCAGTTTTAGAAGGATTGACGTGCAGACCCTTCTCATTTCACCATTTCTCTACAATAGTTAAGGCACGCTGAGTTGGGTCGGATAAGACACTGAAATGTTGGCCTGAGACTGTCAAAACAAGATCATCAGCGTAACTATATGTGCAATGTAGCCAGATTGCTACTTCCTTACAAGTAACTCGCCAATGGCTAAAAGCCAGTGTAGAGGTGCGAGCACACCTCCCTGAAGACTGCCTTTGGTAACCTTAACAGAAAATAATACCCCATCCAGCTCCCCCTCCGCAGTGCAAGACTTAACCATGGTTTCAACCCATACGATAATGGTGCGATCAATACCAAAATTGGTACAGGCAGAAGTGATTGTAGCAAGCGAAGCTATCGAAAGCTCCGCAATATCCAGGAAAGTGCCTAAAAGAAACTCCTTATTATTAAGAAATTGTTCAATCCTGGTTACAAGTTCATGTAGGGTGGTTTCTCAGGACTTACCGACTCTGTAAGCATGTTGCATGTTACTGAGTGGGGAAGTTATTAGAAAATGATCTCTAATGAATCTATCGACAATTCTTTCCAGAGCTTAAAGAAAAGTTGAGGATAGACTAATAGGCCGAAATGACTTAGGGTCCGTATAATCGGATTTACCAGCTTTCGGGATAAAAACAACTCTACTCCTGCCCCAGGATTTTGGAACAGTCCTAAAAGCAGTGCACGCTTGAAAAAAGTGGATCAAATGATCCTGAATTAGAGGAAAGTCCTGCTGTAATTCAACAGTTGAAATACCGTCAGACAAAGAGAATCAAGTTTACACACACTGTTCTTAGCCAAAGCTTTATTGAGTCCAGCGGCAGTAGATATGCTGTTGATTTCCTCGCAACCATGCAATTCTTTGAGCGGATCTTAAACTTCATTTATATTCCTTTTGTGTTATCAAGAAGTTATCGCAGAGGATCTTATATAGTTAAACAGAGAAGAACCGCAGTGGTTAATATTCGTACTACCCCAGATCGAGTGATGAGCATTAGCCAATCACCAAACGGGTGTGCTTATACCATGTCACAAGATTAGTGAGTTCCTCAGAGGGAGGTGAAGAAGTGTCATACGGCAAATCAACTGCGGCGGTGATTAGTTTTATACAGGAATTAGCGGATAGCAAAGTAATGAGCACAGCCATAATATCAGCCGAGCTACACTCGTGAATAAGATCTGCATTAATATTATCGCCAATAAAAATACTCGGTCGAGTTTTATTGACAGAATTCTAACAGAAGATTCTGCCATTAAATAAGTTCAATCCAGAGACAGCATCATCAAGAAGGTATGTTTCCTGAATTAGACAAATATCTGTATGCATTACAGAAAGTAACTTCCTCAATTCAAATGAAGCTGACCTCACGAAAGATTTATGGTCATCCCGGAAAACAAACGATTGAAACATGAGTCACCTCATGTTTGCAACGGACTACCTTCCATCCCTCAATTGAAATAGATGGATTCAGCAGCATGATGTTGGTGGTCACTTCACATGGATTCTCAGGCGGACCAGGAATCCGTGTTAGTATAAAAGAAGTGGTTTTTGCGGGTTGCCAACCAATAATTGAGAACCAACCAACCATTGTCTTGTATAATTCATTTACCCATTTTCGATACCACATACCGGTGTACGCAGAATTGAAATATCTTTCAAATGATATGTCCACAGATGAAATAACCCCAACCTCTGAACCTGACGGGGCAACTTTACGCCTATGATTTAAATGTTATTGTAAGTAGCACGACCTCTAATTAAAAATAGCAAGCTATTTAAACTAAATTAAATTCAAACTTACACCATATTATGCAATCAATTTCCAATCAAATTTTGCTCAAATTAAGAATATACTAAAGAGTATTGACATTTCCATTAACACTGGTAGAATAGTATTTTTGAATTATATTCAAATTATTTATATAAATACAAATGTATACTTCAGTTTCTGTTCAAGTTCTGATTCAAACTGTTTGATAAAATTTTTAAACTTATTTACTTGCTGAACCCAAATATTAAATTTTATATGAAAACAAAAACATTTGAATGCAGTTTGAAGCAAGTTTGAAAATAGATTTATTATGAATGGATAATAAAACTGATTGCAATGAGTTTGATGAGAGTCCAAACTAACCATGTATATCGAATTAAACTTATTAAACTAATTTTCTTTTCAAATTTGATTCAGTTCGCACAGCAGTGTTATAACTTAGCACATTGATTAGAACTCTGGTTTAAAAACTATAAACACATACCCGTCATTGGTTGCAGGATCTGTGGCACAATTATTCATTTTCTAATTTTATGTGTATACACTGACAGACGTTAGTTCAAATTAATCTCGACTTATTTGAATGATCACAATCCGGATACTATAAACTGTTAACATTTTAGTTTATAATCGCGTATAAAATGTTGTTGAAATGATTAAAAGCGATAAGTTCATAAAATATGGTGGTTTTGAGATTAAAATTTAGGCGAAGTCCGGAAGAATTGTGGTTGAAAAGATTCGCTTCTAAATACATATACATATATAGATAACAATTATAGGAGAATACAGAGTATGGTTGACGATGCATGTTCATTCTTCCCGCCTTGAACTCTCGTCGAGTTCAACGGCCAGAGGTAGAAGACACACATTTGTGATGGCTCGTTGTTAAATCCCTGTCTCAGTTTTTACGCTTACCACGCGAACTAATCCATCCGCTCCAGAGTGGGTCGCAACAATTCTTCCCGTTTGCCATTTCATATAGGAGGAAGAATATCATCCTCAATAACTACAATTTGGCCAATTGCAAAGTTTGGTTCCTGCGAGATGTCGATTTGCGACGATGCTGTAGTTCTTGTAGATATATAGACCACTTAATCCAAAAATGTTGAACTAATTGTTTATTGTATCCAATGGATTCTTGGGTTATGTTGAGTTTAGAAACAGCAGCTAGTGGCCATTCAATTAGAAAATTACTTCGCTAAACCGTCCGGAAATGATGTTATTGGTGTCATGGGCCGGGAATTTAGAATTGCTTCCACTTGTTTGCATAGCGTATTGAGTTCTTCGTATAGGTGAATATGTGGTTGTCCATCACACAGCTTCATAAAGTCCACTAAAATGTTCAATTTTGTTCTCCTGGCACATACATGCTTTGATGTCATGGTGCAAATTTGAATCTAGTAAAAGAAGATATTTAATTGATGTAATTCCGAATTTGTGCCTACGAAGTTTGTTCCACTGTAACACACCACCTTCTTGCACAGACCTCTAGTAAATAATACTACAAAAATGTTTAAATTCACCAAGAAAAGCAGCTATGATGATAGTTCTGCGACTAATTCCAAATAGACTGCCTTGACAACGCACTGGAATAGGTGTGCTGCTTCAACTCGCTCCTTTATTATATAGGAAATCATTTGCTGAAGTATTGGAATTGGTTTCACTCGGCGGCATCGAACACAATCTCGAACTACCTGGGTGGTGAATTTTCGTTCATTGATAGGCAAAAACAGCTCACGGACAGCAGCCAATAGAGTCTGTGGTCCAACGCATGAAGATATTTTCTGACAAAAGAAACAAGCAAAGTTTTGGTAAACGGATGGGAAGGAAGAAATAGAAAAGGATGTTTTATAGCGTATGGAAGGGAGGAGGACTGTAATCTGCCGCCGACCCGAATAAGACCATTTGTATCCAGCGTTAGTGCCTTTTCAATTTATATGACCGAATGATGATTATTTTTACCTCCGAAGTGCATTCAGATTGAATAAAGTGAATAGTCATTGACAATCCGTCAGCAAAGTCTTCGTTTGCCAGAAGACCTGAGATTCTATTAATGTTTTTGTTGCGAATTTTGTGCAAAAATCTGGAGGCATACGCCATCACTCTGGTAATCGATGATAATTATTAACATATTTCACATTGGTAAAAATAATGTCGTCCTTGGCAGACACAACCATCAAAGTCGTAAATATTTTTAATTCGCTACATTCTGGTTCGACTCGCGGCCTCTTTGTAGTAAGCTATGGAGACTTAGACGATTGTACAGTTTCATCAAATCAGCAGGCAGGCATCATACGACAAGAGATTCAACATGATATCAATGTTGAAGGTTCGTCAGCTCTAATATATTTGAAACTATGTGAGCAACAAAGGTTTGCGGTGTTGATGGCGAAGAATTCAACCAATGGGGCACAATAGTTGAGCCTGTTCATTAAATGAGGTCACTGATCTTAAAGTGTACAAGAGCGCCAATTGAGAGTTCCAAGCATGGTAACGTAGATATTTGTAGTGGTGCTACTTGGAGCACAAAAGTTGCCCAAGAAACTGTCCGTTTGGTTGTTTCCATCTAATGTAGATTGCAGTGCTAAAGGCAGATTCGGAATAACCTCTCCAAACAGAAATCACATGCATTAATGCATCACGATGTCTCTTAGGTAAATATATATCAGCAATGGCTTCTGCTATATGGAGTTGGATCCGGTTAACATATCATCGACATAATGGCATACCGAATTGCGTCACTAGAAACGGAGCTGCAGAAGTACCGTATGTTACCGTTTTTAAGCAGTAGCTTTGAATTGGCTCATTTGGAATACTGCGCCAGTAGATCAACTGGTAATTGGAGTCTTTGGATACATCTGTGCTAAATGCGTATTTATGTGACCTATACCTATACGACATACAACTACATAGTTTTGCACCACAGGTCTTACCATCAAAATATCATTCAATGAGTAGTTATTGCTCGGCTAGGCTGAGCCATCAAAGATGACTCTCAACTTAGGCGTTGAACTGTCGGTAATAATTGGATGTTGGAATTTTTTTCATCTCCATCTTAGTATAGAGAAGTTCGACACTAATGACTGCAGTCGTATCCATCCACTTGATGACCACTGTCTGAAGTCACCTTTTCTAGCGGAAGTAAATGATCGCGTCACGAAGTTGATTGGAAAGCCGGATAGAGCCCGCCCTACAATAAGGCAGTTAAACTAATCCAATACTTTCACCATAGCTATAGATAAGAAAACATGTGAAGGTCCATAAGCGTAGTAGACTTGTACGGCATTGACAGTTTTAGATGTGTACTAGTGCTCTAATGTAATAAAGTGTGGTATTTGCTTTAACAAACTCTGTATGAATCTGATACTGGGCACTTATCTACAAATGTCCAGTTTTGAGGCAACGTGATATTAATATGAATTGTGAAACCGTCGTAGCCTTGATTGTGTAGAGCTTGGCGTAGAGCTGAAGATGAACGTTTCATATGTGCTGGAGATTTAGCAGGTAAAAATCCCAATTTGGCAAATCGCCCTTTAATGAAATTTAAAATGTCCTTGTATGTCGCAATTTTGTCCACAAAAGCAGCTTCACTGTCGAATTTGCTAGATAACAAGAACACAATTAGATCCCCTCATTGTTCTGTAGGTCGATGCAGAGTTCGTGGAAGAGATCACAAATTGGAATTAAAACCATCAAGTGATTCCATTAAGCGACGTGGACCAGGTTTCTCCAAAGTCTTTATGGTAAACCAATATTAAATATGATGTTCACATATGCGATTAGGTTAGTTGGATCGTTCATTCAAAAGGTTCCTAGCTACCTGATAATTTTCCTCGGTAAAATCCAAAGATTCTATTGGGTGGGCTGCAGGATTCGTATGGACCAACGAGGCAAAACACTCAATGACAATTTCATTATATCGCCGGAAAACGTGGCAGTGCGATATCAGGCAGTTTCGCTGTTAATTAATTAAGTGCCATCTTATTCACCTCGGACTTTCTATAATAGTAGCACGATTTGCCGCAGCATCGGTATCCTCTTCCATCTCTGTGATCGTTTCGTCTATTTCATAAGGTCCATAGTTTCTAGTTACTTTATCCAAGCGAAGCCGCATGAGGTAGTACGCCGTGAGGTAGATTACGCCGTTTAATATACCAGCTTGTCGACACGTAAAATGTTACGTAGATTACTCTGCAGTGTTTTTTGTTAACGTCGACAATTAAAATAATGTGAACAACCTAAGATATTTTAGCGATTATAAATCGGCAAAGGGCAATTCATTTAAGTCGTATACGAAGAAATTAAAGAATTTTTCAAGTTAAATAGAATATCGTATTGAAATCAAACAAACAATAGATTTAATAAACGAAGGTGGGCTTGTATAAGTGTTAGCGGTCATTGTGCAATGCAATTTTTAGCCTAACCCGATAAAATATCCAAAACACTTACTTTGGTAAGACGAATATTTAACATTCATGAACTTTATTTTGATATTTATAGATTTTATATTTAGATAAAATTTTGTTATGTATATGCTTCGTCTGGTAATTTCAGTGGTGGTCCATAAACTGCCGGAGAACATTTGGTATTACCTTTTGGTGTACGAGTAGCTCTCTTATGCCAAGAACTTCAATTTATTGCATCGCTTCTCGCTTTTAGAGATGCATGTAGTGCGCGATGAAAATGTGAAACCATTCCGTTATATTGCAGGTGATAAGGAGTTGGCCGAATGCGATGTGTGCCTAGTAGTTTCGTTAATTCTGAGAACAGTTTAAAGTGGAATTGGCCGCCTTTATATATATCAATGTTTACAGGTATAGTCCAATAATGTTGATATATAATTTTAAAAAAGCTTTTGCGCTTGTAAGAGGTTTGTGATCAGTGTAACGTGGAAATTATCGACCTTCTATAAGATATCGAAAATGATTACCCGCTAAGGATATGGCGAGTAATTATATATCAAATGCCGAATATTTCGTTTCTGCTGGTTGTAACTTTTTGAAGCAAAATGCTAGACGTTGCTACACGACGGATCCGTTTGCGGTGTTCGATGCATCAGTAATAATACTTAACACTGCATCATCTAAAGGATGAGCCAACAGTATTGCACGAGCAAGCCCACTTTTAATCTGAGCAAATGCTTCATTACACTCATTTTGAAGTTTTGATATTGATACCAAAATCTGCAAGCCTTTTAAACAGTAGTTGCAAATGCAATTTGTGATTCTTCTCTCATCGATGGTATTCTTGTAGCTTCTTCTGATTTCGAAGCTACAAGAATATCATCGCGATGCATGCGAACACGAAGTCAAACCCTATAACTATACCTAATAAGTGTAATTGTTGTCTTAGCAATATTTTCTGTAGCAAGAGGTATTAAATTATAAGTCCTGCATAGGTGAATTTTAGAGAATAAAGTGCAACAGGTTAAGTTTGCGCCGGCGACGGGCGACATTGCACTTACGTTAAGTGTTGCATCACCGCATTGTTATTGCGTGGTGATGTTGTTAGATGGCGACATACTTTACTATAAATGTTTTATAGTAGTGGTTCGATTATTGGATAGTGGTGGTTGGATAGATGGATATGTGATGGGGTTAGTGAACGCTTAATTCAAATAAGTTGGTTTATATTTTAATTTCACTAATTGTTTTGTTTGTGGCAGTATCGAATATCGGTGAGTCGGATATTCGAGCTGCTACAAGTTCATAGCGAAATTTTGTATGTGGGGTATAGGGTAACGATTAGGAACGGTGACGGTGTTTAATCTCATATAATCCCCACAAGCTCTCCAATCAAGCTGTTCCTTTTTTTTAACCATATATATGCAAAGGACTAGACTGGAGACGCTGGAGAGATGGTTGGCATATTCCCAACTCCACCACAGCTCCTCTCAGACAACACTGAATAGATTAGTTTCGTACCAATTCATTGTGCCTTTAGAGTACTAGTTAAATCAGTAAAGGAATGAATATTTTTATTATGACTCTTGAGTCCATAACAGCAAATCGCTGGCTAAATCATAATTCTTTTGGCAAATTAATCTAACTTGAGTTTTTGTTTAGCAGAAGCATTGCCATAATTGTTGGCAAGATATAATTTTTGACCTCCTTCAATGTTATCAAAACTAAGTCATAAAGCAGTCTGGCAATGTTGTTTAGCTATAACGACAAAGTCATGTTTATCTGACGATTTGGCTCTTAATAACTCGGTAGCTCATATAACCTTTCCTCAAGTCATAGCATGAGGCAGGATGGATTACATTTCAGTGCACGGTTTACGTCAGAGTTCCCCGGATTATTTTTAATATAAGTCATAACTTTCTTGTAACAAATTTTATTATTTATTTGAGCTGCTCTTTCTACACTGCGTCACCTTCTTTATATACAGTTTTTTAACCGGATGCCAAGGGATTCTCAAGGTATTTATTTACAATTAGTTTTCGATTATTTAATTCCATTTTTAATAGACGCTTGGCAGACAATGCAGATTCTAAAAAAATTATTTTATAAAATTGTAGATTAAAATGCATTGAAGGCGGAATTCTATAAACTTGTCGCCACCCGTATCACATTGATCCTAAAGAAATTTGGTCACCGTAGTTTAGAATTCATTTATAAAATCCCTCTAGGAATTGTCTACATTATCGACGTTGCCTACATTGTCGACGTTGTCTACGGGTTGTCGAAACGTCGACGTAGAAAATAATAGAGGACGCGTAAAGGCCTATCCCTGCTCATGAAGCGAGTTTTTGATCCACGTGAATTGGCGTTGCAATGACCATATAAACAGCAACACCATTTTTGGCACGTTTAAGATGAGCTAAATCACAATCAAATCGTTGTATAAAGGCTTCAAGGCAAATTCCAACGATTAGTCGCCATTCAGGCCTCAATCGCAAGAAGAAAATAATAGTCCCTTCAATGGGCTTGACAAGAAAATTTTTTAGGTGGTGTTTAGGTGGCTCCTCCAGTTAGAGCTTCAGTCGAGTTTTTTATGTTCCAAAACGAGTTGCGTGTATCATTATGAAACCTAATACTAATAAAAACACAATTGGTTGGTTTTAATATTTATATTTAGAACACTTTATCTTATCGCACGATAAAAAAGTATATGATTTCGAAAACACTAATAATTGAGGCGCCCAAAAATAGCCCGACTAAGCCGCCAATATTCGAAGTTAAATCAGAAAATGTATAAAATTGTTTCCGGGTCATTCCAGTCACCTTGGTTGCCCCAAAGTAAATATCGATCAAAGCGATATACTCATCGATCGATGAGTTCGACGAAATTTTGTTTATAACCTTCTCCAATTCCAAATCTTCCATGTCGACACTATATTCATATTCCAGCGAGTTGCATGCCGGCAAACAATTACAATGAAAATTTGAAAATTGTTTAAATCCATTTGGTTCCTCATCTTCCAGCACGGTCTCGAATACATCGTTTATTTTTGTTCTGTATTCAAGATAAGAGTTCATATTTTCTTCGGCATCATACATTTTGTGAATATTAACGCGAGGCCCACATATTGACTCATTGGCATTTCGTGGCAAAGAAAAATGAACGCAGCCATATTGTTTCCTCGTGTAACGAGCCAGGCATTCTAGTTTACAATTGGCCCGATTGTAAAATTTGTAGTATTTTAATTGGCGTTCGTCATCGAAAAAGCATTGCCGCATCTTAGGGGTGAACTTTCGGAGCTCATACGAAGTCTTTGTAATTTTTGGAGTTACTGTAATTTGAGCCATGGTATTATGAGCAATCGAAATAAATTTCTGAAATGTCGACGGATATTCGGCAGGCGAATGTAATATAATTTTATATCCAATTTTTGATGGTTGACAAAACGTAAATAAATCTTTATAGGCTGATTGCACTCCCAATTTTAATCCAGTATCTGATCCGCTGCCCCAGACTGCTCTCGGATAACTTGGATGCCCATAATATCCATCATTGATATTCCAAAATTTGGTAACATTTTGAATATTATGATACTTGTATTCGGTTTGGAGCGGTGGCACATCGGCCAATATTTCAGATTGAAGATTGAATGTGAAACATATCCCCTCGTTAGTTAGAATATACGAAAATGGCGTCAAAGGAATAACATTGTCTTTGCTAAAATCATATTCCATTTCGGATTTTGATATGAACTTAATATCGTGCAAAGTTTCGATTTCGTTCGGTGAAATCTAAAAGAAAATTTTAACATTAGTATATTATGGTTTAACACGGCGACCTTTATACTTGATGCAATAATTCAATATGTGATTGGTTAAGATGTTCGGGAGCATTTTGTAGAAATCCCTCAATTCCCATCTGTAGCAGTTTTTGATTGCAGATGAGAGGCACCAAATCTAATACGTTCTTATACAAAGCACTACGATTCATTTCAAATACAATTTCGAATGGCAAAAATTCACTTTTTATCTTAACAGCTGGACAAATGGTAACTGCTGGAAATGGTATCGAATAAATTGGGTTTGGTTGATCATCTTCCACCAGGATTACAGAATTTTGATTCCATTTTCTCACCATGTCGCGCACAAAATATCCCAGAAATATAAAACACACAACGAATATTAAAATCCAAAATATTTTTTCGGTAATCGGACGACGTTTTTCGCCTAAATATTTGATACCATGAATTGTTGTATTTTCTGTGTATTCGGCAAAGTGAGGGGCAGCACGTTTTCTATTTCGCCTACAATTGATACATAATCGATTGCGTACAATAATTAATTTTTTAAGATACGAACGAACTTACCCAGCTGAATTATTTCCATTCTCCATATTTGGCCTGAATAAATCCGTTTCTATTCAACTTTCATAACCAACTGAATATTATTTCCTCGGAACAATATTCTACCACAATATTTAATGACATTACAGATATCAGTTGAAATATCGTTTAACAAAAATATCAATTGTGGTGATCTTGAATGTGGTCACATCTTCGCGATATCAAATATTTTGGTTACATCAAATGAGAGTGATTTTGCCCAAAGATGCGACAGACAATTTGGTTGATAACAGAAAATTCAAATTTAAGTACGATATCATTCAATTCAAAATCTTCATCTGGAAAAATGTATCCAATTTGAATTGGCTTAATGAAACGATCCCCGTGTTTGAATGAAGCTCAGACACCTATAATAGTCCACTGAGTGTCAATATCCAACTATTTCCACATAGCATTCGACAGACTAATTTAGTAAGAAAGTTCAAAGCTAGAATAAAACAGATTTTAATCGTTACGAGATAAATCAACAATAACAAAAATATATTGGCGAAATGAAGCAAATAACGGCTACGATTATACGCGATTTACGCTAAAAATATAAGACTTAATCAAATCCAAGTATAAAAATTACAAAATATTTGTGTTTAATGAATTATGTTAAACTTGTGCTAGTTAAGATTACATGACCTTAGTTTATCTGACTACGTTATAGCCCATAAGTCATATAATTTTCGCTTAAGTCACATATTTAAGGTTAATGTATAACCACCTCGCATAATTGTAGCATTAATTAAAACTATTCTGCTTCAGTAAAGCTATTCGATTTAAACCGTGATTATAAATTAGTTAAGCTCAAATTAGTTTACTTAAGCCAGAATCAGGAACTTTATACACATAATTATAGCCAGAGTTATACAATTGTAACTTAAGCTAAATAATTTACCTATAACAAAGTAACGTGATTTAGCTCAAATTAAAATTTTTATGTAGCTTAAGTAGAAGTATTAGACTTAAACCGGAAGAACTACAGATACATGAATTTAGTATAGCCCAAGTTAAATAATTATTTTAAGTTAAGCCAAATAATTCATCGGACTTAATCCAAAACTTATATGTGGCTTAAGTAGATTAATTAAAACTAAAATTAGGAATGGATCAAGCAAAATTGAGTGACTTTAATCCTAAATTTAATGAAATAAGTTAAATTTATGTGTTTAGGGTTATATGAATTTAACCATGTTATATAATTTTAACTTAAGTCATACATATTTAAGTTAAGTCAAAAAATTTATTTATAACTTAAGTCAGATACGGTTAGCTTAAATTATAATTATTTGTGATTTAAGTAAAATTATTTGACTTAAAGTAGAATTATGGCCATATAGTTAAGCCAAAAGTATGTAACTTAAGCTTGATTATTATTATTATTAAATATAACTTAACCCACAAATAGTCTAAAACTGACTTATATAATTGTTGCTGTACAAAATATTTCAGCTATTTTTAACCAAGAACATAAGTTTAGTCTTTATCACTAAATTAGCCAAAAGGTATATGCATAGTGATCGCTTAAGTCACATTAAGGTATAACAATTAAAATTATATGTTGTTTGACTTTAAACTAAAATTACGGATGAATTTAAGCTAAATGTAGGGATATCACGCGAAACATTATTGGTTAAGTTATATAATTGTAGCTTAAGCCACATAATTTAGATATATCAAATTTGCTTGGTTATGTTTCGATTAACTAATAATTGTGACTTAAGTAGAATTATTTAACTGAAACTTGAATTAAGGATGCTAAAAGTATGTCACTTAAGTAACAATTTTTTTTATTAAGGTTAAGCTGGCGGCATTGATAGTCAAATTCAATTTGTGGGTCTTTCGGTTACACTAATGTGCAATAGATTTTTACATAGATTACAATTTTTACATAATTCAAGATTTAATTATAATTAGTTGCGGCTTAAGAATGGTAATTTGATTTAAACAAGAATTATAAATGAGTTAAACTAAAATTATGTGGGTTGATTCAATGACCTTAGAGTATTACAGGTTTAGCTATAACTAAGTCATTTAATTCTAGTTTTAAAAAATGTAAATGGTATATGGCTTAAGTAATCCACTTTCTCATTTAGTATCAAAATTAAACTTAAACTAAATGATATCTAACTTAAGTAGAATAGTTCGACTTAAATTCGAATGATGAATGATATTAGCTAAAATTATGTGCTTAACTTAATGAATTAAGTTAAATTTGCCTGACTTAAGGAATAAATAAAAACAAATTGCATAGGTTTCCATGATTTCTATTTAGAAGCGATTCCGTCATTTCGGGCTGCAAAAATGTAAATGATTTCAAAAATACCACAAACTGACGCCCCCTAGCCATAACTAAATCACATAATTTTGATTAACATAAAAAAATGCATAAGTCATATAATCTTAGCTTAAGTCACATATTTAAGGTTAATGTAAAACCAACTCGTATAATTGTAGGTTAAATAAAAAATATTTTTGGCTTAAGTAAAGCTCGTGATTATAAATTAGTTTTGCTCAAATTAGGTTACTTAAACCAGATTCAGGAGTTTCACACACATAATTATAGCCAGAGTTGTATAATTGTTACTTAAGCTGAATAATTTAGCTATATCAAAGTACCGTGATTTTGTAAGAGATCGATTCTAAAATTTGTTATGAAAAAAAATCGATCTGCTTCCAAGTGTCTAGCGTTAGTCGTGCAGGTAGGTTAGGCGTCGGTAAAGCAGTGAGGCAGATCAATTCTAAAATTTGTTATGAAAAAAAATCGATCTGCTTCCAAGTGTCTAGCGTTAGTCGTGCAGGTAGGTTAGGCGTCGGTAAAGCAGTGAGGGGAAAAAATGCCCAGGCGTAAGGCACTCAAAGTCATCGATGCTGCTGGTTTATGATGCAACCGGCCTTGAATTAAGAACTGCCTCTGCTAGTGCGACGTAAATAGAATTTGGCAAGTTTCACCCCCGATTCGTGAAGACCATCAAGATTTGGTGTGGTAGGCGGCGTGAATTTCCATTCAATATTGTTATGTTCGCAAATTGGTTGTATAGTTGATTGTTTAATTGCTGAGATGAAAGCAACCCATAGAACTCGCGCAACTCTAAATTGTCAGAAGCCAATTCTAGATGGATTGCCTTCGTAACAAAACAGATAAATAAACACAGGTATTTCTTTGTTGGTGCGCGATTACCACGAATCCGATAGTGAAAGTAAAATAATCTCGCAAAATCTACTCTAACCGTGTAAAAAAGTGGCGCGGCGACAACCTATCCGGTAGTAAGTGTCTCATCTGTTGCGTCACGAGAATTGGTGGAATACAAAAGCACTTCTTGCACTCATGAAACACCATTTTGTAAACGGTGGTACCATACAGCGGCCAATAGTGCTGACGAACGCCGGCCAAAAAGCCTAGTGCGCCGACTTATATAGCAGTTTCCTTTGGTAGAAAATAATTATCGTAATTGTTAAATGATGTAAATGGGACAAGAGAATGGGGTGTTTCGAGATGTATAGTAATGTGGTATGTTAAAGACGACCACCAACTCGAATAATATGATTTTTATCTAAGAACAACGATAATGAACGAACTGAACTCGACAGGAAAATATTAACTTTGCGCCACTTCAACGATGTTGTTGACAGCTCGATCCAATTCTATGGTTTTAAGCGGTCCGCTAATTTTAATTTCGGTAGCCGCTTGACAACATGTAAGCAACAATTCGTCTAAGCTTTCTGAAATCTTTGTAGAATTTGGTTTGTGACTGTCAAGCTGTCTGATAATTTAGTTGCTACGACGGTGACTGGCACAATCTTCTTCATCTCATGCAATACCTCAGGTACTGAAAATTCTTCATATAGCGTTGGCCAGTGTGATGACGCTTGAAGTAGAAATTTAGATCCCAAAGATCAGATTGAATAAACTTTTCTGGTATACCATACCCCGCGTAAAAAGATCAGCTGGATTGCACTCAGTTGGTATACATGTAACCAATTTTCCTTTTTCGATGTTTCTTGTACGATGGCCACTCGATTGGAAACAAATGTTTTCCACCTGGATTTACAGGTTTTTATCCAATGGAGCTAGGTTGTCGAGTCAGACCAATAGAATTGGCACACCACTTTCTATATTCTATGCCAGCGGATTGCAAAATCTTGGTGGCCTCATTTTTCAACTCTAAGGCTGCAGCTTCAACTGAATTGGTCCCTATCAATAAGGTGAGCTGGTGAGTTTCGCCACAAAATGAGTTGAAACCTTTGGCCTTCGTGCTGCACTCAAATTTGTAAAACGCGGAAGCATGTGATAGGAAACGGAGCAGTATTAAAAAAAGGTCACTCCGTTCCACTGGACCAACCATCATTACCGAATTGAGGGATTTTTCAGTCGAAGTTTTGGCGAATCCATCAAAAACCACTCGTAGTTTGGTTGATGAACTATCTGGCTTAATTATACAATGATGCGGAGAATAGAAATTCAGTGTGGCGAAAGAATTTGTAATAACTTCTTCCATGTGATCTAACATATTATACTCTACGATGAAATTTGAGTAATTGTTGAATAATTCTGTTGTTTTGTGTAGACGTCTCCCTAAAATGTAGAATCGACGCGTATAGCAATACCTTTCGAGTTGCAAAGTGTCAATGGGTCCACCATAAATGGAAGTTTCACAATAAATCGTCCATTATTGTCACGTGTTGTGAATTCTGTGATATGCCTTTCACACTCCAATTTTTCAGATGATCCAACTCCATGAATTTTTGTGGTACTCTCGTAGCAACTTACGAGAGAGCTTCACTAAAAAAACAAAAAGACTCGGCCATGAAACTCAATTGAGCACCGGAAACTAATAGTGCTCTCCCAATGACCGGATGTCCCAAATGGTTAATAACTTTAACTAATTCAGCGTTCAAATAGACGAATGATGGTAATGCGGTCTTAGATTTGGTAGCAGCAAGCGATGAACTACTGGTGATCGGCTTGCAGTTGTTGTTAACGGATGATTGTTAACTCACAACTTTCGAAATTCAGCCTTTGAAGATGAAGTTGATGAACTAATTTTCATGGGGTGTAGCAGCGAATGATATGACGAACTGCAATGTTGGCAGTTCGTCTGTCACTGGACAAGTAGACACAACATGGTCGAGGCTAAGACAGATTATAATATAATTTGGATTCAGTCACAAACTTGTGAAGTTCATCAACTGGTAACTGGAGAAACTTTATGCGACATCTGCAAATTATTGAATGTCCATTAGCCTTGCAATGGACACAGTGGTAAGTTGATTATAACCAAATCAACTAAATACGGTAGAAGGTTTTGTGCACTCTGTTGGCATTGGTCACATTTGACTTTCAAGTCTGTGAGCTCGGGAACTAATTAACTGACACAGATCGTCCACTGTAGGGAAGTGAGTTGTCGTAGCCGCATCATTCCATTTACTTTTAGTTTCCGGATCCAGTTTTCATATCATTGTGTACCCTATAAGATTGTCACAATATTTTACAGGTCTCTTTACAGGAGCTTCAAGCGAACGAAGATGCGGTGATGGAGATTTTGAAATTTTATTCGTTCACTCAACGATCGATTTTCATGAATGAGGCAATCAAAGGTGCCGATGAAGTTACTCAACTCCAAGGAATAACCACTAAATGTCGGAAGCTCCATGATGGGAAGTTTGGCTCTAACATTTGGTGGAAGGGCATCTTGATAGCTTGGCTTTTCGTTTCCGATGAGAATCTTGCATTTCGTTTCCCGCGTATTTCTTCTAGCCTTTCCTCGAAGTCGGTTATAAGAAAAAAATATGAATTTCCAATTGCGGTGCGAAGATGTTTAGTCAGCATATACGTATCCATAACTTTATAGGAAGGTAGCATTCGTTTGTGCACCACCCACGCCTCTTGTAAATCCATCAGGAAATTTTCGTTAAACTGTTTGGAACGACTAAGATGTATACAGCAGGAGGCCTCACATAAACAATATATTAACTAGAACGGTAGCTTAAGTCAAATACTTTCGCTAAACCTAAATAATACCATTTGATTGAGTGCGAAGATAAATAAAAACGAATTTCATTGATTTCAAGATTTATATTTAGATAGAAGCGAATCCGCCATTGCGCACAACAAAAAAGTAAACGATTTCGAAAATACTAATAATTGACGCCCCCATAAAGAGTCCCACTAAGCCGCCAATATTCGAAATTAAATCAGAAAATGTATAAAATTGTTTCCGCGTCATCCCTGTCACCTTGGTCGCCCCAAAGAATATATCGATCACAGCGATATACTTACTGATCGATTTTTTTCGAGAATTTTTTTCTGTTAATTTCTCCAAATCAATATCTTCCATATCGACGCTATATTCATATTCCAGCGAGTTGCATGCCGGCAAACAATTACAATGAAAATTTGAAAATTGTTTAAATCCATTTGGTTCCTCATCTTCCAGCACGGTCTCGAATACATCGTTTACTTTTGTTCTGTATTCAAAATAAGAATTCATATTTTCTTCGGTATCATACATTTTGTGAATATTAACGCGGGGCCCACATATTGACTCATTGGCACTTCGTGGCAGAGAAAAATGTATGCAGCCGTATTGTTTCCTCGTGTAACGCGCTAGGCAATCTAGTTTACAGTTGGCTCGATTGTAAAATTTGTAGTATTTTAACTGGCGTTCGCCGTCGAAAAAGCACTTCCGTACTTGAGGGCTGTATTTTCGAAGCTCGTATGATGTCCTTGTAATTTTTGGAGTTACTTTAATTTGAGCCATGGTGTTGTGTGGAATTGAAATAAATTTCTCAAATGTCGACGGATACTCGGTGGGCGAATGTAGAATAATTTTATATCCAATTTTTGTTGGTTGACATATCGTAAATAAATCTTCATAGGCTGACTCCAAAACCACATGTAATCCCGTATTGAAGCCGCTACCCCAGACTGCTCTCGGAAAATTCGGATACCCATAATATCCATCATTGATATCCCAGAATTTGGTTGCGTTTTCAATGTTATGATAAATGTATTCGTTTTGGAGCGATGGTTCAGCGATAATTATATCCGATGGAAGGTTGAATGTGAAACATTTTCCCTCGTTAGTTAGAATATACGAAAATGGTGACTCAACAAAAGTTTCGTTCGTACCAATATTATATTTGATTTCTGATTTTGATGCAAACGTAATATACTTCAAAATTTCGAATTCATTCGGTGAAATCTAAAAGAAAATGTCAACATTAAATTGAGTTAAAATGGCGCAGAATAAAGCTTACTTTGTGCAATAGTTCTATGTATGATTGGTTTAGACATTCAATGCTATTACTTAAATCTCTCTGCAATACGTTTTGGAAATTTTGATTACAGATTAGAGGCATCAAATCGAATAAATTCATATCCATATCAGCTCTGTCAAAAAATTCATTTTTTATTTTAACCGCTGGACAAATGGTAACTGCGGGAAACGGTATCGAATAAATTGGTGTCGGTTGATCATCTTCCACCAGGATTGCAGAATTTTGATTCCACTTTTGCAGCATGTCTTGCACAAAATATCCCAGCAGTATGAAACAAACAACGAATATTAAAATCCAAAATATTTTTTCGGTAATCGGACGATGTTTTTCGCCTAAATATTTGATGCCATGAATTGTTGTATTTTCTATGTATTCGGCAAAGTGAGGGGCAGCACGTTTTCTATTTCGCCTACAATTGATACATAATCGATTGCGCACAATAATTAATTTTTTAAGATACGAACGAACTTACCCAGCTGAATTATTTCCATTCTCCATATTTGGCCTGAATATGTCCGCTTCTATTCAACTTTCATAACCAACTGAATATTGCACGCATTTTCTACCACAATAGTTAATGACATCATAGATATCAGTTGAAATATCGTTTAATAAAAATATCAATTGTGGTGATCTTGAATGTGGCCACATCATCGCGATACCAAATGTTTTGGTTACATCAAATGAGAGTGATTTTGCCCAAAGATGCGACAATTCGGTTGATAACAGAAAATTCAATTTTATATATGTACGCGATATCATTCAATTCAAAATCTTCATAAAAATCTTCAATAAACAGTATTCTAAAGGCCATTACAGACCTCCTACTGAGTCAACAATCCGGCATCAATGGTTTCGATCTTGAGCTTAGTTTTCGTACTGTCTTAGACAACCTGAATAAGCCAAAACGTTCTCTATACACTGTGTAGCCAACGTTGCCTGCAACGACCTCTGCGCCAGCCAAATGGTGGCTCTCCTTTCAGAGATCGCCGCATAATACTTTCCGGATCAGCAATTAAAACGTGACCGTACTCATTTGTCATCACCTAACATTCACATCCAAACATAACAACGGGCGTGATTAACGCTGTGTAAATCTTCAGGTTAACGGCACTTAACATGGTGTTTAGATTTTAGCAGTGGCCTTAGAGGATACAAAGCATGACTACCTGCTGCCAGGCGCACTTTTATATCCTCACCCACACTGATATCGTGAGTGATAAGAGATCCCATATATTTGAACCTTCTCATTCTCTCAAACATGTAGTCCAGATATCATGTACAGCAGCTGAAAACTCTACAAGCGGATGAAGTATTTCCTTCACTCCGTTGCTATTCAGTCCAATCACGCATATGGCATCTACATATGCAAACACCTGATTGGACTGGCGATATAAGATGTTGGGCTGAGGTAGCCTGGTCTCAACTGTAACACAGCATTGAGACTGTGTCACAGTGGATTTTGCCGAAAAACTGACACTTCCAAATTTTGCAAACGTCATGTTTTAATCATATGAAGGATTTCTCAATATTCGCCCTTGATATAAAAATTTGGTGCCTTTAACCTGCACCCGCAGGCATAAACTAAATGTATGTATCATTAACACAATCCTTTGAAAAAGCTATTTTCAACGAGAATCAAACAGTTACGATGTATACCTAAGACACAAAACCTACTTTATGTAACAAAACTTGTGAAAAATCGACTTTTTATGCAAACCGGTGGCACAATGGAAAAAAAACGCTAAATTCGAAAGAGAATTGTCTTTAATAATCACGTACACATTTATTAGCACACTTTGTATAGCGAAATTGAGCAAATCCGCGTCTTGAATATTTTTTTTTACTTCTGTTATAATTTTTTGTTAAAACCGATTTTTCGATGTTATCGATAAATTTCAAAATGTTTCTTTGCTAAATTCGAAGATTTGTTTCATGGATTATAAAAATTTTATTTTTATAATTTGCCGTACATATTCGAACAGTTCGCAATTGAATCAGTCTATTGTGTTGCAAATTAATGCATCCCATAGATTTTTGGCACGTAGCAAGGAATTTTATTGTTCGACCTCATATGCCATTTCAGCCGGCTAATCAAAATTATGTCAATATGTCAACAGTTACACAGAGATGACCGCACTTTATAGAAAAGAGTGCAGCGCAAATAAAAAAGTAGTTCGTGGCTTGATTGGTATATAGCTAAATGCCAAAATGATATAAATAACTATTTTTGTTATCACAATATTTGTTGAATACTGAATCTCTTGTAGTAGAAGATCTAGGCTTGGTCTGTTATTCTGTAGCGTTACCTTAATTTAATTTGGAGTCATAACATTTACTCAAAGGTTTTTACCATATGCAAAAATACTGCAATAGAGAGCCAAGATGTGTAAAGTGCTTTGGAAGGGACCCTGCTCAGGCGTGTCCACTAATTAGAAATTCTCCTCCAACATGTGTGAACTGCAAAGAACAACATCCTGCAAGCTACAGAGGCTGCATATAGTAGCTAAAGAACTACAAACAATTAGAGACAAATCACGGCAAGGTACATCATATTATAAAACGCCGGTTTTAGAAGAAGTATGAAGTATATGTACAAGGAGAAAGTATGCAAGTAACTACTATCAGCATTCAACTTAACAAAAAAAAAATATTCAATGTCTGTTCAATTTATTGTCCTCCAAGACACAATATAAATAAAAAGGATTATAAAAAGTGAACCAGCTAGGAATTAATTAACAACTCCAAAGGGTAAAGAACTATATGCCGCAGGTCGAGCTTACAAGTGTGAATTTCTTTCAGGAGGAAAACCAACGTACTAGCCTACTGACACAAGGAAAACTCCGGATCCAATTGATTTCTGCATTACAAGAGGTATATCCGAAAACCACATTTTTCTAGAAAATAGAGAAAGTCTCTCATCGGACCACTCGTCCATAATTATGACTGTTAGTTTCACGATTGTTAACAAGGGAAATCCATCTAGACTAACAAATAACAAAGACAACCCCGATCTTCTTGTACCAATCAAGCATTCGGTTCAAGCACCTCTGTAATCCAAAACAAGGAGCGTAATAATTTCACTTATCCAGTCGTGATCAGGGAGTTGGTTAATGAAAAACGGAAAGCATGGAAAACATGGCAGAGAAACCGAGCACCACAAAGCAAAATAATTTTTAATTACCTCTGCAATAAGCTTAAGCAAAGAATTAGAGAACCAAAAAATGAATCGGTCACCCGTTATCTTCGTAGTCTTACAGACACTAAAGAAACAGAGTATTCTCTATGGAAAGCTACAAAAGCATTAAAAAGATAAAATTATCAAATATGTACCACCAATAAAAAATGATGGGGGAAATGGGGTAACAACGCCAAACAGAAAGCAGCACAGTTTGCATCTCATCTTGAAGAAACGTTCCAACCATATGGTAGGCAATCAGCGGATGAAAAAGTAATACCAGTGCACAAGGAGGATTATAGGGAAATACCACCTGTAACTAAACGAGATTTGAAAGATGAGATTAACCATAACATAAATACGAAAAAATCTCCTGTCTATGATTTAAGTGCAGGTGAAATAGTGAAGGCACTTCCTGAGAAAGGGGTGCGAAAACTTCTTCATATAGTCAACGCTTCATAACGACTGAAATATGTACCTTTGGAATGGAAAGTAGCAGAAATAATTATGATACCAAAGCCAAACAAACGGATGTTATTTGCGAGGACTGCCTTGAGGAAAATGAAGTCTCACTTCGTGAGCAGTTGTCCTGCTTTCAGTTCTATACGAATTCAGTTATTCAACTTTAGGTCTTTAAATTTAGATCAGTTGTCCTCTCTGCCTTGGTCTAAACTTGTTCAGTTTGTGAAGGCAGAAAGGCATGGGCCTTTTTGGCATTGAGTGCGGAATCCTCGTGGGTTCCAGCCAATTTTAATAATAATAATAATACATTGATAACAGATATTTTCGCATTAGATGTGAAGAAGAGTTTTCCGAGCTAAAGAGGATATATCTGCAGGGGTTCTACAAGGTGTCGTGCTGGGCCAGTCTTGTATTTACTTTACACAAGCGACTTACCAAATACAAGCGGAACAACAATAGCAACATTCGGGAACATACTGCAATGTTAGCTACTGGGGATAAAGTAGACGAAGCAACCAGAAAACTGCAACGGGCTACCAACTAAGTAACTGGACCAAAAAATGGCGCATTAAGCTAACTCTACCAATCAAATAGTTAACTGGATACCAATGGAACTAAATTCCAAACAAGCTCCTTATGCTAACACAGCCAAGTATTTTGGAATGACTCTCGCTGCTAAGCTAAAATGGAAAGAGCGCACATTAAAAAGAAAAAGGAGGAACTACACATTAAATATAGGAATATGTATTGGGTAATTGGAAGATATTCAGAGCTGTCAATACCTAATAAGTTGCTACTATACCAACAAGTTTTAAAACCTATATGGACTTATGGCATTCAGCTTTGGGAATGAAAAAAATTTCAAAATAAAGTGTTACGTGGAATAGTGAACGCTCCTTGGTACATCAGAAACAATAACCTACGTAGGGGCTCCGGATGGAAAACGTCATCGAAGAGATAACAATTCGTGCAAAAAACATAGGGCGGCCAAATTTATAGAGACTAACTAATGGGTTATATCTCTGCAAAATGAACATAAGGAAGATAGACAAATTACTAGATGATATATGTAATCAGTTGTAATATCGAAAATAATTAAAAAAAAAAAATTATTTACTCCGAACCAAAGGATGGATACCTATATATCACGGCCTCGCAACCATCTACAGGTTGGCTCAAAAAGTATCACCAACTGGTTCAATCGCATCATAATGTTTCATTTTTGGAGTGTGGAACATAATTTCTAAATTCCAATTTTAGTATTTATACATTAATATTAGCAAAATTGACAATAGGTTCTAATTATAGAACTATAGAGAAAAAATTGTGGAACATAATATTCAAACAATACTGGTTCACTTAAAACAGCTGAACTAGGTTAATAACATTTTATACATAGTTTTCTGTCAAGTTTTGCTCAAATTTTCGACTAAGTTCTCTAAGTTGTGGAACATAAAAATTATTTATTTAATTTGGGATAGTAAGAATTGGTGTCAAATATTTGTGGTAATTAAAAGAAAATCCAGTTTTACC
Source organism: Tipula unca (assembly GCA_951394425.1). Taxonomy (NCBI): domain Eukaryota; kingdom Metazoa; phylum Arthropoda; class Insecta; order Diptera; family Tipulidae; genus Tipula; species Tipula unca. Next base: position 172,578,534 of record OX596380.1, on the reverse strand, counting down.
CGGTTAGATTCTTATGGCTAATATTTACGATTTTAGAGCAATGTTAAAATTTGTGGGATATCAATGTTCCGTTTTCTAGAGATGAACCATTCAATAATTTAGATTGTAGGACATATATTCAGTTTTCGATTTACATTGATTATTTTTTAACATTAACAAAGGACTAGCACATTTGTCGAATTATAGATAAAAGTTGTGGAACATAATATTCAAACAATACTCGTTCACTTAAAAAAAGTTGAACTCGGTCAACAGCATTTTATAGATACTTATTTGTAACGTGTAAAGTTCTCTGTAAAGTGGAACATAAAAATTGTTTATTCGATTTGGGAAGAGTTCGTTTCAAAACACATATGTTCAGTTTACATTAATTATTTTTTACATTAGCAGAACCTAGAAGTAAGATGGATTATGTTTGTGAAACTAGAGAAGACAATTGTGGAACATAATGTTCAAACAGTGCTACGTAGAAAATCTGAATTAGGTCAAAAGTGAAATATTGGAAAAAATTTTGATTGGAATAAAATTGTGGATGTACATTATGTATACGTCGTTAATAAGATACAATTGTGCGAGTGTAGGCTCACTCTAAAAATCAATATACACTTACTTACCAAAGACTGGTTTTTTTTGAACAGCACATAATTCAAAACAACCCACACAACCTGCTGGTAGAAAATGGATATTAGTGTTTATATCTTAATATTACCAAGACTATGATACCTTATGTTTGTGGAACTGGAGGAAAAATTGTGGAACATTATGTTCAAACGATATACTGGTTCACTTAAAAGAGATTTGTGAAGTTTTGGAAAATCGACCGAAACAATACTGTGGAACATAAAAATATTCGATTTGGGATAGATTAAATAAAAATCTGACTTGCTTTTAGAAATTATGATTTCTAAAAATATCGGTTATTGAAAGAAAATTTGAATTTTGGCTGGACTATCTTGTGGATAAGAATTCCAGGTAGGAATTAACCATTTTATTTTTCAACAATGCATAAACAATTTTAGAGCATAAGATTAGCAAAACCTAGAAGTAAGAAAGGTTTTGTTTGTGGAATTAGATAATTGTGGGACATAATGTTCAAACAGTGCTATACGTATAAAATCTGAATTGTGAAGTGAACTTTTGGGAAATTTTTCGGTATGTTTTAAGGATTGAAGTGTCTTGATTCGTATGAGGAGTGCTATAATGGTTACTATATTCTAATCAGGATATTATTGTTGTACCAGACCAGCTTACTGTAACAATTTGGATGTAGATTTTCTTGAGCCAGCGAGAAACTTGAATGCCGCATTGTTGTAGAAAACTAACCGGTTCCCGTACGTTGCGATATAATAAAAAACTGGTATACACCTCGCGAAACCCCGTAACAAGCTTCATTCACACATTAAGGAGAACTTGAATTCTATACAATATAATAACTTTTCAGGATTCTTTCATAAGTCTAAGCAGCATTCATAATTGAGTTTCACTAATTTTTATTAACAATTAGTGTTCGTTCGCTAATCTTCCTCTTAAATGAAAGTTTTTATTTCTGAACTCCAGGGTCTCCAAACTATGTCTGGCAGTTTACTTTTGTTAAGTTCCTTATACCTTACTCCGTTATCAGCCAAATCGAGGAATCACAGCTATAAAGGACCTTTTTACTTTATCATCTGCACATTGGATCACGCTATGCCAACCTGTAGTATCTGACATGAACGCTAAATTGGAAGATTTAGTATTACTAAATGTTGAGGACTAAATATGTTTATTGACAAAATAAAGGTGAAACACGTTGAATGCAAATTAGAAAAAATTTGGCCGAGAAAACTTTGAACGCGACCTATATTGTGTTCGAGAAACAAGACAGAATTTTTTTTTCACGAGTAATGAGTTCAATGACCCAATTCACAGATTAATTCTCTATACGAAGTTACTAGCTAGGAAGAGTATCAATGCGCCAAAGGCTACGAGGATCGTTACTCTTCCTAGCAGATGAGCTCACATAAATTACATTCTGCTTTGCGCTGGGTTGGGTTAGGTGCAAAGCATTTAAAGTACTGTTTCTGCCTCCTCCTCATCTTTGCAACTATGTTTACCTATGCGGATATCAGCATTCGCTTATATGATGCCGCCGACGAGACTTCTGCTGGCCAAATTTGGACATGTCTAGTTTTGACCAGAAACTGGTCATTAAACCAGCTATTGTTTGATGCCCTCGACGCTTTGTTCTGAAGCGATATTTTGCATGAAGCAAGCGATATTTCAATATCTGATCTGCATTTCAATATCTGACCTCCGAAATATTAAAATTCACTGGTACCTACGTCAGACGAATCTAGACTTCTCATTTATATATAAAAGTCAATTCTAGGATACCTTCGATGTAAGGAAGAGAGGTTTATCTTCAGCGCTTTACAGCACGTGCAACCATCCTTTTTTGAACCATCCGTGAAGAACCTGATCACCTCATCGGTCATAGGTTAGGTAAGGTTAGGGTGACCGTCCTAATGGACTAACATAGAAACAATTTCGTTCGTAGCTGTTCACTCGTCGAACCATCCTGAGCTTAACAAGAAACGTTGAAGGTCCTTGACAAAAGGGAAGTTCCCATAAATTGTATTCTGCTGTACGCTATAGATTAGGACAGGTCTTCCTCCTCCTCATCACCACAGCTACTGCGGAACACATGGGCGGGGATGCCCAGTCTACTCGCATACACTCATATGAGAGAGTGCCTGTTCTAGCTCCCATGACCATACCAATATGGTGCCGACGAAGCGATAACAGTTGGCCAGATCTGGGCCGGTCAAGTTTAAGCCAGATTTGCCTGATTATTACATACGACCTAGCGTTAGACCATCTGTCTAACATGCTGAAACATCCGTGAAGAAGCTTAGCACCAGATTGTCCATAACCGTCTGATTCACCCAGTCCTCTCTGGTGGGAAACTCAGTTTGGAATCTCACCTCAACAGATGTTGAAGGGACAGCGTATAGTCGGTAGTTTCACGCATAGCCCTGTTGCACAGGATAGATGAGTGCCCTATGTTATTACAGGTCTACAAAGGCAAGGATTTGACCCGGGTAGGTGTGCTCTTACACAATAGCGGGCCCCACTTATACAATAGCAGGCGGTTCTTTGGACTTTCACAAATAGTTTCAGGCTAGCCATAATTTCTAATTTTGGCCACCAAACGAACCCCATATAGTAATATATAGGTTTGACTACTGAGACGTAAAGCCAATGTACTATACTGAAAGCCAATGTACTATATGAGCGCTACAGTACCTTTACTCTTTCTAAGATGTTTGGATTCCAGCTTAGCTTGCTGTCCAAAAGTAGAAAGTAGCCCGAGGTATTTCGCTCTTTTGGTGAAGATCAAGCCAGTACCATTTAATACTAGCGGATCACAAGTTTGTGCTTCCTGGTAAAGAGGACCAGTTCCGTTTTCTGTGGGTTTGAGTTCGGTTAACAGCTGCTGGCCGAGTGCACACTTCATTCGGTTTAGTAACAGGTAGGTATTAATGACCCTCATTGGTCCTAATTGTCGCACTCAACTAGTTCTCTCTGGAGCGACTTTACTACTAATAGCCTAGTCGGCATCTCCAGTGCTTAAGTGAATACTCGCCTGAGTGCTCCATTTATGTGCAAAACAATTCTGTTCTTTCAACTTTCATCAAAAGTTTCAGGCTTGAACATGATTTTTAAGTTTGACCCCTTAAACATAGATCTAGGGTATGATGTGTGGATGTAGTCGCTACATTTTTCCAAAGGCGTCTTTACAGTAGTAGAATCCTTTATAAGTAGCGTTCTATAGTATTTCTAAGATGTTTTGTTTCCAGATTAGTTTGCTGTTAAAAATAAGCCCAAGATCCATCGCTCTATCCGTAGTGGTCAAGCTGTTCCATTTAGGGTTGATGGATCGATCAGAGGAATCATCTAACGTATAAGCCACGGTAAGTTTCCGGTTCCAAAGTCATTCAAAGATTCTGGAACTGATGAGGGATAAATTGTATTTTTATAAATTCTGAAAAGTTTTCTTATAACCTAATTAGGTATTTTCTATCTTTTACTATATATAAATCTACCATCAACCCATAGTAAAAATAATAAAAATATAAATTTGATATGCATGTGCATAAGAAACGTATGTTCATAACAGACAAAACCACCCACCTGCATCTCTCCAAAAAACAAAAACAAAAAAAAATTCTTAAAGATTATTACAAGACATAGAAAAATTTTCTATATCCTTTTAAGATTAAACGGCAAATTGCAGATGACACAGATATAAAATTGTTTTCGTTTTGTGTTTGTGATTTTACAATGTAAGATGCAGGATAATTTTATTTAAAGAAATCTTAAATTTTTTACATAACATGTTGTATGTATCAAGTTAATTTTTATATCAAGATAAAAACATGCACTTCACATAAATAATACAATTATGTTGAAGATTTCACAAGAATCTATATAGTCAATGTATGTATGTATGTATACGTATAAACATATGGAGAATACATCTCAATTAATTCCATATTCAACGAGTGAACAAGTTTTAAGTTGCATTGGAAAATCAAAAAAATGTAAAGCAAAAAGTTTAGTATTTTCATTATCTCGCTACACATACATACAAAAAATGATGTAAAAATTACAATTAACTTAATTATTTCCCCCTACCTTCTTCCTCCCTCCCATCACATCGAGATTACTCTGAATCAGCATTGCCAACAGTTACAGCCTATCCTAGATCCTGCAATTATATTTTAATCAAAAATATCTATCATTGTCAATGGTTGGATTTTCTGTTGTATCCATGAATATCATAAAACACTTGAAGCAATTTATTATTGCCACAATTATTTTAATTACGAGCATAATTTGTTCATTAAATTATATGTTTATGCAACTAATATTCATGTATTGGTGTTTCGACAAAAGCTTGTTGATTATCCTCACTCCAAATGGGCTTCATCGGAGAACAAAATTTTGAATGGAAATTCAACATCAATATCAATTTATGCTTCAGCCCTTTCGCCGAATTAGCAGCGGATACGATGGGTGTTTGGCTTTAATTCCTGCACAAGTTGAATCTTGAAAGCTTTTAAGCCAAAATCGGAAGTGGAAGGATACAACCCCGCAGTTGCTGAGAATGGCGACGAATTGATTGATTTGGATCTTCTTCAATACTTTCCTGTACAGCGGCTACAGCTTATTAAGTGCGCACTGTTCGGCATCTCACGGGAACAGAACCATTATTTTGATAAAAAGTTTTAACAATTTGCAAGCGTTGCTCTGATGTAAGTCTATCCATAATGAAATGTCAAGCCAAACTAAACAAAACGCAACTATCAACCGTTAAATTGGTTGTCAAATAAAGCAGTGTTGCCAACTCAAAGTTGTAAACCTCGAAAAAAAACAGCCTTTATATGAAAAATTTTGCACCGAAGCACGGAAATTCATAATGAGATCTGTTAAACAAAAATCAGAAGTTAGATATGTCGGTAGGTGTTCTGTCCATTACATAGACTTTGCATTAAAAATTTGAAGTGGTCAATCCCTGAGGTCAGCGAGGTATTTTTATTATTATTATTATTAAAATTGGCTGGAAGCTGGAACCCACGAAGATTCCGCACTCAATGCCACAAAGGCCCAAGGTGCAAACCCAGGATTCTATCCCAATTCGCAAACGCGCACTGCTGCCTTCGCAAACTAAACAAGTTTAGACCAAGGCAGAGAGGACAACTGATCTAAATTCAAAGACCTAAAGTTGAATACCTGGACTCGTATAGAGCTGAACGCAGGACAACTGCTAACGAAGTGAAGGGAGTCATCATCCTCCTCAAGGCAGTCCTCGCAAATAACATCATGAGATAAACACATACGATGTAGATAATCTTTAAAACGGCCATGTCCCGTAAGAATCGCTACCAAGATTCTTAACTGGCTCTTTTTTAAAGATAAAGCATACTTCGTGGACCTCAAATTGGGCTCCATAATGAAGTACTTCGCATTACGACAACTAAAAGATGCAAGCCACTGAGACCTTAGGTCTTTCAAAGCGTAATCCTTTATTGCTGTCTTCCCGTAGTTGAAAGATATAGGAGCCGCTGGTTCAGGACCAATTAAAGTTAATTGGGAGCCAGCTTTGGCTAAACAATCCGCGATCTCATTGCCTACGATGTAACAATGAGCCGGTACCCACAAGACCGTAACTTTATTGTTAGAACAAAGAAGGTTCATGAATTGTTTGCATTCCTTGACGAGTTTAGAAACAGTCAAGGGATTTCTTAAAGAGTTATGTACAGCTTTACTATCTGTACACATTAGAATACTTTTGTTTTTAACAGCAAAATTCAAAGCCTCAATAACACTACGTGTCTGCGCTATTAGTTCCGCCCGAAAAACAGTACAATGCGAACCAAGACTACCGAAAAGTCTCAGATCCGTCCCAGGACAGTAGATTCCAAAGCTTGCACTGAGATTAGAACGAGAGCCATCAGAATTACTCATCTAATTTATTAAGAAAAACCTGCGAACTCCACAAATCTCTCGAAGGATAAGCCACCGAGAAAAGAGTTGAGAAATGGAATTCGGTTAGTAGTCTGTCATTAACCATATCGATTTCGGGTAAACATGAAGAATAATTTTTAAAAATTTGTCGATGTCCCACGATAGAACCGAAAACATTCCATGCCCCAATGCACCTCAGACGATAAGCTGCAGAACAGGCTGTTTCTAAAATAAAGGTGCGTAACTGAGGCAAGGAAAGAATGTATTCCATAGCAAGAAGTGGAGTCGAGGATCTAGCCCCAGTTATGGCTCTGCAAGCAAAATTTTGTAGACCATTAATCTTGGCTACAGAAGCCCTCAGGTCAACTACTGGCCACCACACAATAGAGGCGTACGATAGTAGCGGTAGGACCAGTGATTTATAGATAAAAGAAAGCATCCTTTGACTTAAGCCCCAGGATTCCCCAAAAGATCTTCAACATTGTCAAAAAATGGCAGTAGCTTTCGGAAGCTTGTAGTTCAGGTGATTCTTCCAGGAAAGTTTACTATCCACGGTAACACCAATGTGCTTGACGTGGTCGCATTTTGTGATCATTCTCCCAAAAAAGTAGGGAACAGAAAATTCAAGAGTATTCCTCTTCCTTGTAAAGATAATTAAATCAGTTTTAGAATGGTTGACGTGAAGACCCTTCTCAACACACCATGCCTCCACAGTAGTTAAAGCATGCTGAGTTAGGTCGGATAAAACACTGAGATGTCTGCCTGAGACTGTCAAAACAAGATCATCAGCGTAGCTCTGTGCAATGTAGCCAGATTGCTGCAGCTTTACAAGTAATTTGTCAATAACCAAAAGCCACAGCAGAGGTGAGAGCACACCTCCCTGAGGACAGCCTTTGGTAACCTTAACAGAAACCAACACCCCATCCAGCCCCGCCTCCACAATGCAAGACTTGAGCACTTATGAATTCAATCCATAAGATAATGGTGCGATCAATACCATAATTGGTACAGGCAGTAGTGATCGTAGCAAACGAAGTGCTATCGAAAGCTCCCGCAATATCCAGGAAAGTACCCACAAGAAACTCCTTATTATAAAGAGGTTATTCAATCCTGGTTACAAGTTCATGTAGGGCGGTTTCACAGGACTTACCGACTCTATAAGCATGTTGCATGTTACTGAGTGGGGAGTGGATTAGAAAATGATCTCTAATGGATCTATCGACAATTCTTTCCAGAGCTTTAAGAAAAGTTGAGGATAGACTAATAGGCCGAAAGGACTTGGGATCCGTATAATCGGATTTACCAGCTTTCGGAATAAAAACAACTCTACTTCTGCTCCAAGAATTTGGAACAGTGCTAAAAGCAATACACGCTTGAAAATGGTGGAGCAAATGATCCTGAATTTGAGGAAAACCCTGCTGTAGTTCAGCAGGAAAAATACCATCAGGACCGCCAGCCTTATAAGATGCAAAGTAAAATAGGCTCCATCGCAAGACATCATGACTGATCAGCTTGTGAGCCAAACTCCAATAGGAACTTGCAACAGACGTCCTAGTGAAATCATCCGAGTTGCCGATATCACAACCAGGAAAATGAGCCGAAAGGAGCAGCTCACCAATTTCCTTGTTGGAGGAGGTAAGCTGTCCGTCCGGTAGACGAAGAGAATCCAGTTTACACGTACTGTTCTTAGCTAAAGCTTTATTGAGTCCAGCGACAGCAGAAAGACTGTTGATTTCCTGCGAGATAAATAATGTGCAATATATTTAGGGAATGTTGCAGCAAGATTCGATGAAGAGATTTCTTAAACAATATTCTGGAGATTGATATGCAAATGGGTGTTTCGAACAGTCTATTCCACATTCCATACTTTTCGTAGAAAATTTTGAAATGGTTGACCCCTGGCGATATAAATAACATGCAATATATATGAAAACTGCTGCACCAAAATTCGATAAAGAAATCTGTTACACAAAATTCAAAAGATTGAAATGTCGGTATGTGTTTCGGACAGCCCATTACTTATAGTTTTTGAAAGAAAGTTATAGTCATTGAAAATTTGAAATTTGAAATGGTTAATCCCTGATGTCGGCGATATAAATAACGTTCAATATAATTATATACATAACAAATGTTGCACTTTAGGGAGTCCATTGCGCATAGACTTTGGATTGAAAATTTGAAGTGGCCAATCACTGGGGTCGGAGAGATAAACAACGTGTAATATAATTGAAAAATGTTGCACCACAATTCAATAATGAAATCTGTTAAACAGAAATTAAAAGATAGATAGTATGTCGGTAGGTATTTCGGACTGTCCATTGCATAGACTTTTCATTGCAAATTGGAAATGGTAATTCATGGGGTTGGCGGTATAAAAAACGTGCAATAGGGAATGTTGCAACAAGATTCAATGAAGAAATCTGTTTAAAAAAAAATCAGAAGATTGACATGCGTATATATTTCGGATAGTCTAATGTTTAGGACTACGCATTATAAAATTGAAGTGGTCAAAATAAATAACGTGCAAAATGTGTATGTACATAACGAATATATCATCAATATTGCAAACCGGATCCGTTTGCAAATGCTTTAAGGTTTAGAGGATCCTTATTTGCCTGCTGAAACTGGTTGGATTAGTAGAAAGTATCTTCCTAAGGGGAGAGGTCTTGGAGGCTTCCTCCATTTGATCATAGAAGAATCTCCAAGACCTCCTCTGTAGCTTCCGTACTGACTTTTTATAACATTTCAGGTCCTGCTTATAGTAGTCCCGATCCTGAGCCTCCTCAGGAGGTTTTCCTACAAGCATTTTGGTACGTCCCCAGTTACATCATGCTGGTTTTTGCTTGCCTCTGGGCTTAACTATAGCACAAGCAGCATTGAAGGACCGGTTGGCTGCAACCATCCTCCAGGGTGTAAGCAGCTATGTCACCATTGCTGTGTAGGAGAGTTCGAAAATGCTTGAGAATACTAGTTTATATCCTTTCTTTATGAGGCCACATATCCTATTTCTGTTAATCCACGCTTGAACCAGAACCACCTCCTTTCCTGATCCAGTCAGCCTGAGGAGTAAAGGCCAATTTTGCATTGTGCCGGTTAATCTGAACAATACTTAGCATATTATTATGTTAAACCTACTTACCACTACTTTACCTTCTCCCGAGAATTTAATAGGTTCTCCTCGTCAGATATTAGGGAATCTCCTCTTTTAGTCCAGCTACCTCAGAAGGCTCCATTGGTTGGATTAAATCCTCTTCTTGTGCACCTGCACCTCGTGCGGACAGGGTGCCGTCTTCGACAGGTTGAGAGTAATCGACCCAAAACCGAAGTCGACTACTCCCTTAGTCTCAGCAAGAGGAACCTGGAACTCATTGTTGTTCACTTGTTCACTTGTTGTTCACACGGATGGAGGTGGTCCTGGATTTTCTCCTAAGAAAAACAGAGTTCAGTGCATTGTACACCAATCTCCATTTTTCCCCTGTGATACTCCCATCTTCATGACTTCTGTCAATGTTGGCTAGCACCAACGCATGCTCCTTTACGATGTCGCTAAACAGCTTAGCTTAGGAGTTTCTTTTTCCGACTGCGGTTTGGTCCGTTTGTTGTCGACCGCTTCCAAATTATTCATTATCAAGGCCGATAGTTTTCATGCCAAGGATTCTCTCTGCTCGACTGTAACTTGCCTCTCAGAGGTTGCAACTTAATCGAAAAATCATTTCAGAATCCCCTTTTCATCCAAAATATCGAGTATCATCATAATCGGACTAGGAATGACCTAGTCCTGTTCAAGTTGGCCATATTCCAGAACTTCATTTATAGTACGTTGTGTGTATATAATACACTACTTTCAGTGCTTTTTGATTAGTGCACATTGTTTAGTGCTGTTCACAGTCTTCAATTTAAATCATATTGTTTCTGTTGTCAAGCTGTGATCTCAAACCAGTTTTGAAAATGAAAGGCCGTTGAACATACTGCTTTACTCCAAAGATGCTGCCATATATATTACGTCAAACATGTTAAGAAGATTTCATTCATGTTACTATAGACAACAATATCTCTAAGTAACCAGATGTAATTGCTTGACATTCAAAGAGATGACCACACAATTTTTCGAGCTTCGCAGCAGCAAGCAAATCAGTAACAGCACATGTTCGTAAGAGCAATCATTCTTCTAGCTTGCGTGAGTGTCAACATGACTGAGGGCGAAGGCCCTCATGCTTAGAAGTCGATCCATTATGATGATGAAAGAGAATGACGTGTAGTGAGAAGATCTAAACAAAATATTCATCGATCCCTAATAATGGGTTTATGCATTTTCCTACGTTTTAGTTTCACAGAGTAAAGTTCTAACCTGTACCTTACTGACAGGGCAGATTTATATTAGTCAATTCTACTGAATTAGTGGCCTAAATGAGATGCCTCGGACCACCATTCACCAACAAATTTTTTGACCTTCAGCTACAATCATGTGATTGGGTTTAATATGCAAAATGCGTAAGAGAGCCTATTGCAAACTAGTGAAAATGTTCAAACTTATAGAGGCACAAGCGATTCGACACATCCTATATACGTGAACAGTCATATGAAACTCGGAACGGAATAATGTCATGTCAAACGAATACGATTATCGTCTATTTCATCTTAATCTTAAGAAAAACTGAAGAAAGGGTACTCCCACCACTTGAGAGTTATGAACACAAAATCGGCGGAGTTACATCCACGTAAATAATTTTTAATATGAATTTGTGTCCTGTGAAGGATTTTCCATAGCTCTTTGTTGAATTGCATAGCAATATCTTGCTCAATTCCCAATTACGTTAAAAAAATCACTTGAAATCTCTTATGGCATTCTAGAAAATAGCCAACTGATACGGAACTCGGCCATTCCTTCAGTTCCGTTCCAGTGGCCATATTGCAGAACTTCATCAAAAAATTTAAACTATCAAAGGCAACTTTTAGACGTGTACGCCGCATCGCAGCTAGTAAATAGATTTTATTCGTTGTCTATTTAACGATTGATTCGGTGCCTCTAAGGAAATTGTAGGCTTTAGTTATTGAAACGTCCTTTGTTTCCTGACTCGTACCCCCGTTCTACGATAAGAGCTATGATTTTATGACAGAGATTTATAACCAAGCTGACCGTTGATATGTTCATCACAAACCATCTGCAAAGAACATGATTTATTGATTATAGTATACGTGAAACGTTAATATGTACACACATATGTACACACTCTGTGAATATCGCCTATTTAAGCATACTAATATGCCACCGCTCTTTTTAAGTCCGCATATAGGAATCTATTCCCGGTTGATAAAACTAACAGAGTTGTAGCCCCCGTTCCATCTCTACCACGATGGAAATGGAGGAGACTTTTAAGCGTTTTTTCAAACACAATAACGAATTTTGATTGTCCAAACTTATTATGAAAATAATCGTTAAATAACAACAACATTTCATAAATTATGTGAGGAGTTCACATCAACCAGGCATCGTTCACAAAAACTAAACATTTCACGAACCACATTACGACGCATTTTGCATGTTGATCTTCATTTGCATCTATACAAAATTCAACTAACTCAAAAATTGAAGCCACCAGACCATTTAAATGGTCGTCGTTTTGATAATTGGATGCTTGAACGAACTGAAGGTTTTCATCAAAAATCATCTTTAGCGATGAAGCTCATTTGCATCTTAATCGGTACGTCAAAAAGCATAATTCTCGAATTTGGGTTATCCACATATGTTATTCACGAAACAGAACTTCATCCTCCAAGAGTCACTGTTTGGTGTGGTTTATGGGCTGGTTGCATAATTATAGGCCGGTTTTCTTTGAAGACGAACAGGAAAATGCCCTTACGTAAATGAGGAACGTTATCCGAACATGTTAACTGTTTTTTTTGCCAAATTGAATGAATAGTGACATGCCACGTATATTGTGCAACAATCCATTTATTGTCAACAAAATTTGCTGATCGCATAATTTCAAGAAATTGTGGAGTTCCTTGGAAACCAAGCAGCCCGAATTTAACACCACTCGATTGTTTTTTGTGGTGTTATTGGAAAGGTAAGGTTTATGCTAATCAGCCACAAACAATTCAACAACTTAAGAACAACATTCCAGCTGATATGGAGGTCATTCATCCACTTTCATTGGAAAAAGTCATCGGAATTGTTGACGTTTTTGGAGACGAAGCCGGTGGGCATACGAACGATATTATTTTTTATTCACAAATGGATGGCATAGAATCACCTTTCATTTTCAATAAAAAAAAATAAAAATAAAAATTGACTTTTCATCCCAAAATGTGTATTTTATTTACAAATAGAAAAAGGACTAACAGATGGCCCATTCTGTACTATCGGCAACCATAAGTGTATCAAGGATTTACTGATTCTGAATTTAAATCTTCCGCTTTTTTGATTTTGTTTCTGAGTTTTCCCAGTTGTCATAAAAACGTTGATTGCTCTGCAGCGAATGACCAGATTGTTCCGTCTAAAACAAGATCAGCACAGACCGTTGGTAGAACCGACCGCTGTTATACCCTCTTTCTAGTAGAACGCCCGCCACCAAGTTTAGTAATTGTTCTATTGTTACACAGATAACGAATACATTCCAATTTGGTCCATTAACATAACACCCTTTACACGTTTTCCCAACGGATTAGCAGCCTGCAGCACCCTCATGCCAATTTAATTTTATTACGCTTACATTTTAAAATTTAATTACCTAATGTTTTGGGTTTCGTATAAATTTCCTTTTATAATTCGTTTATTTTCCAATTTTCATTTTCCGTTTAATATTTTCCTTTACCGCTCGCACACCCGATAATTGTTTCGGTTTAATTTTTTCCGTGAAGAGGTGTTGAAATTGAAAAAATTGGATTATGATTTTCCTTTTTTATAAAAGTCTATCTGTATAATATGTCTGCTACAAAAAGGGTTGGTACTATACAGATAGACAGATAGATATGTTAATTAAAAAAAAATTAACATTTCGTCGATACCAGGGGCAACGAACTTTTCATAAAATTTTATATTTTCTTTCTTGAATTTTTTGATTTATTTTTGTAGACAAATATCACCGGACATGAAAACGCTTTCAGGACGCTTTTCTAAACCAAATATTATATTGTTATTAGTGTTTTTTGGGAAGAGTGGAAACACCGCACATTATAGTGAAAACCAATTGTTAAAATTTAATTAAAAATTAAATATTAAACATAAGGAAAATATTACGTAAGCTAAGTACCTATACTATGTATCTATCTACCCCACAAACAAAAAATTAAAATTAAAATTTTGCCCACAGGCATTTTTGGGATCGATTGATAACAGAAGATAAAAAGGTAATTTGGAAATGTTTCGAAATTTTATTATTTTTTTTATCATATTCTAATGAAGAGATAAAAACAAATATATTTCAATTCTAATTCTTGAGTATCCCTAAAACATTCATCCAATTGTGAAAGTACACAGGAATATATACAAAATATAAAAAACTTCATGAATTTATTCATTAGGGTTCTGGTGCGGTGGGTGTATTATGTATTATCTCGAAATCAAAAATAGATGAAGATTTTCATTTTGTTCCTTATATTTACGGTAGCCTAACTTACTTATTTTCAGAGTGAGATGAGTTTAACATTTTTCATGTGACCATAATTTGGATGTATATGGGTATATAGCACTTGTACAACAGGGAGTCAACAGCTAACCAAAGTGAAATATATGTTGAGATTGACAGTGCAACAAAACCCAATATTCAATATCAACAGGTTATAATGACCCAATTTCAATTATCATATACATAAGCAGGTGAAGATAGAAAAACGAAGTCTTACTTAGAAAAAAGAATAGGGAGTCTAAGAGCCCTATCTAACGGATTCGTTGAAAACGATGACAAAATTTTAGGAATGGTCCCGCCTCTGGGCCAGAACACGAAAAAACATGAGAAATGTTTACAATAAGCTGGTAGAGGATATGCGCCACCGTCTACATAGCGGACCGCCATTTACACCGTCACAAGAAGTCCTACAACTTCCAAGCTCACGTATCGAGGCAGCATATAAACCAACGCCATCAATTCGGGTGGATGCCATACAAAGCTCATCAACCGATTCCCAAAAGGAGGAAATCAACCATGGTAACTCAGCGACAAATCAACAACAACAAACGCTGATGAGTAGTTCAATTGACGCCCTTCAAGCAGCAAAGATAGAAGGGAACACCAACACAAAATTGTTCAAGAGACAAGACGTCCTCTTATATCAGAAATTGGCGTCAGTAAATTATTCCTTGAAAACCAACAACATATCTAAGGAATATTTTAATCCTAAAACGAGACAGTCAGAAAAGGTGCGAGAAACATGGAGGAAATCGCAGCCCAACACACATTATAATTAGTAGACCTGGAAGAAGATGAACAAACCTCCAAATACTTTAGTGAAGATTACTATGGCAATCTTCAAGAAAGAGTAGAATATGCAATGATCAAACTACAACAGTTTTGGTGCAAGACGACAACCGCAGCTTAATCTGCAGCGCAAGTGAAATTGCCTAAGGTAGAAATACCAATATTTTATGATGATTATGAACGTTGGAAAACGTTCAACGATATATTCATTGAGCTGATCCACCCAAAACAGCAAACTATCAGATACGGTAAAGATGACGTATCTGAAATCACACCTGCAGAAAGGAGCAGTCCAAATTATTAGTCACTTAACAACAACAGGTGACAATTACCTAACCACTTGGAACATAATCCAAGCAAGGTGCACCACCGTTAGGCTACTCGCAACCCATCAATTTAATGCACTATTGTAATTGGATACAATTCAGTGACCATCCGCCCAAGCAGTGAGAAACTTGCATGATACGACACGAGAAATATTACACAAGAAAAAATGGTTAAATATGGAATTGCCTTTCGAGGCATTCGTGGGTGTCGTTTTAAACAAAAAATTGAACTCATAATCTATTAGGATATACGAGACAACTATAGCGAAGCCTAGAAGAATTCCACTGGAAGTTTTCTTTCGATTCCTGAAAGAGAAAAACCAAAACTTTTTGGATGGAAAGAATTCAAAACGATGTTAACATTAGAACGAGCAAGGCCTATCAGCTGAGCCAACTTGTGCATACGATGTTTAAGCCAGCATCAAGGAAGAAACTGCCAAACAGAAACAAGTGTCTTGTGTAAAGGGTGATACCACACACTTCTGCACTGCTATAATGCAGCATCAACTATTAGAAGTAGTGTCAAAGCCGTCAAAACATTCGTGATCAGCCAGCAAGGATAAGTTTTACTATCAACTACATTAGTCAGAGCCGTAAATAGCACAGGCGATTTTTTCACACAAAGAGCTCTAATTAATCCAGGATCACAGACCACATTAATACCCTTCAAGGTCGCAAATTTATTCAATATTACAAAAGAGAAAGTACACGTCAACATCTCAGGAGTAGGTTGAAAACAGGCCAATTTACCACAATTGAACAAAAGTATAGAGAATCAGCTGAGATTACTGGTAGAAAACGGCTCAATACCTGAAGAGAGAGATACCACTGAAGAAGAAACCATGATGGAAAAACATTTTGAGTCGAATGTAGAACAAGCCCAGACGACAGATACGTACTAAGAATTTAAGGATAACCAAGCTGAACTAGAAGAATCTAGGAAAAATGTCGCTGCCAGATTGATACAATTAGAAAAACGACTCAAGCAAGATGCGTCGTTCAATTATATCATCAATTCATGCAAGACTATATAAATTTGGAAACATGGAACCAGTATACAGGAAAATCCGCAAGATGCTAAATCGACCAATATCTATTATACACCGCAGCATGGCATAATCAACAAGGAAAGCACCACCACAAAGCAAAGAGTAGTGTTTGATGCCTCATCCAAAATAATAACCGGAGAGTCTCTGAACGATGAATGGCCCTAAATTACATTAAGAGCAGAAAAGATGTATCGCCTAACATGGCCAAACTATTAACGGAAACTATGGCGAAGCAACCGCCAATGGAGGCATGCAAGTTAAAAACGGGCACATAAGGAACAACACCCGCCAACTTTTTAGCCATAAGATCCTTAAAACAACTAGCTACCGACGGAGATAATGATTATCCAATAGGAGCAAGGATCATGTTGACAGATTTTTACGTAGATGATCGGTTAACAACATAGAGGAAGCAACTCGAGCTGTACAAGAATTAAAAATGCTCACAGAAAGAGATGGACTGAATTTAAGGAAATGATCTCTAACTCAAGGGTATAGTATTGAATCAGATTTCCAAAGAACTGGTTAAATGACTGCAATAAAACATTAAGCATTCTATACGATTCACAAAAGGACCATTTTAAATCAAACGTAGAAACATTAAAACTATACTCAAAGTAGATATTGGAACTGCTCTACGCTTTGTTTGTTAAAGACATGAGAGGTCTAATTGTGTTCTTATTTCAGTGTTAAGACACTTCTTCCTTATTTTTACCGAAGTACGAAATGTTCCTTAGTCGCTAATTCGAGGTTATAACCGCCTGTAGGGTGACACCAGTTCTAAGCAACGAATTTCACATGTACGATTTACTATATGAGAAGGAGAAGATTGATCAAGCCATTAAAGTCTAAATTCAATCAAACTTCATTTGTAAAGACAGTATTTTTTTCAAATATTGTTATTCAACTTTCTGTTGCAGCTCTTCTCACAAGACAGGTTGTAAGCTCTGTTTTGTTGCTCTTAATTTTACTCTTAGGTGACGTTAATTAAGGCGGTAGGTTTGGTTAAGTTAGAGTGGCCGTCCCTAAGTACTAGCATAGACACAGACTGGTCCGTAGCTGTACCAGATATACAATTTCTTTTTCACTACTCATTGAACCAACCTAAGCTTTCCACGAAACGTTGAATATCCCTGACGTCGATTTCGCCAATAACCGTCAGGTCATCCAGATGGACATTCTACGTGATGTTGAAGTCTCCTGGCAACCCACACCAAACAGATGTTGATCTGTTCAGCCATCTCATTTATAGTTGAGATATAATTCTGGGCTATCTTGGACATAATAGGAAGTGTGATTGTAACATTTTAGAGGAAGCCTTTCCAGCCTTAGGTATAAATATGTTTTTTCTTCAGTCCATTTGCTATAGGAATATGACAAAGTTCTAGGAAGATAACTTCCAGCCAGGGTAGCGTTATTCCAATAGTTTTCTGAATTTTATATGGCTTAAAACAGTTTACTGCTCATAGGGTTTTCCTCTTATTTACTGCATGACTCACGGGCCTTACAGCCCTATTTATTTTAGGACGCTCTGAAGCCAGAATTGAGCACCCCGGAAAGTGTGTCTCTAATAGTAGCTCCAGATATTATTCACCATTCGTAATCCATCAGGTTGCTACCTTACGTAGCCTCTTGCCACTTCTTAATTCATATTTGTATGCTCAGCAGCTTTTGTTTTCTTAGCATTTTTAAAGAGTCTCTTACATTTAAGCGGGTACTTTGGAGTTCCTTCGACCACCAGGGTGGTCAAGATTAGCGCAAAAGCTTTTGAAAGCGACATATACCTAGAATTGTTTTGTTAAAAGCATCGGATAGTTCGTCTACTAAAATATCAGGCTCATATGTTGATACAGGTGCATTTGACATTGACACCGGTAATGAGTCACCCAGAATGGTACTAAAGGTATCGGTAGTCTAAAGATATCTGCCTGTTCCTTAAAGCTAGTTTACTGGATAACAATGGTTAGAGAAGGAATATTCTTCAGAAATTTTCCAATTCAGTACACCATTCCTAATAAAGCCTGAGACACGCGTGATATTTAGCAGTTCTTGCCTGTTTTTTGTAGAATAAAATCAAGAAGTACTTGCCCGCACATTGGGTGATGAGCATTTGCATCACTGCCTAAGATGAACTCATTTTTCGTCTCTAAGCATCCATTATTGCTACGCTTCCTAATTTACCGGGTGTTATGTTTTCATATGGTAGATAAGCTAATATTAGCCAGAGATTTTGGCCGATCATCTCAATGATAGCCATCACTAGATCCGCAGCATAAAAATATTCAGGTTAGTTGTAGCGAGAATGCAAGAACGAATCTTATCTTCTTTCTTCGCATTTAGCAATTTATAATTGGAAGTCCTGAGTCACATTACCCGGTCACCCTGACCCAAGGTTCCGGATCAGAACAACATTTATCCTCTTCATTTTGAGCATCTGAGGCTGCTTTGCAGTGGTAAAGGTCAATTAGAAGAAACAGTTTGGAAGAAAGGCCGGACACCACCAGGTATATTTTCATCTGTTGTTATGCCCTGACCCAACGGCTCCATCGCTCTGAAAGAGTTTGATCGTGATTGCCGCGAAGATAATGGTAGTCGAAAGTTGGTAGCCCGGGATTGCTTATCTGAAGCATCTCCAAAATTTTCCTGGGATCACTAGGTTCCGCCGGGATCCAAGCTCGCGCTCTGGGTCTACAGCGAATTTCCTCCCAAGTAACCACTCCCATTCTGGCTCCTCACATATGCTCTCTTCTTGTAGAGGGAAAGTGACCTATGATCGGCACAGGCTATTAACTTCACATGTCCCTGGTGTCACCCTCCATCTCTGTAGGACGGAGCAGGTTTAGGGTTTTCCCTCATGATTCTAAGGAAGTTGGGGCTAATGCCGTTTCCACCTTCTTCCAGTTTAAGGGGATTATGCTGCCATCTTCCTACGCCCTATCAATCACAGCAATAACCAGCTATCCCTTAAGCACCTCAGAGAAAATCCTGGTAAGAGTTTCCTGCACATTTTTCTTTTTGGTCTCTTTAGGAGAATCTCTTGTTTCCGAGAACTCAGAAGGTCCTCCTGTAAACGTTTTAGCCAAAGCGAGCGACTCCTTCTCCTTGTCCGTCCTCTTTTAGCTTCGTTTGAATTCGCCAAGCCACCGTTTAGTCTGATATCCAGACTAATATAAGCCAGCCTTTGTCTTATTTGCTGACCGAGCCAATAGGCCGATGTCTCCGCAAAACTATTTCTCATTTTTGAGAGAGCCGAACTCATGTGTTTTGTTCGTGTTTCTTAAATTATGACTTTACATGTTTGATCCCATGAGGAGCGGAAATAGAAGGAACCATCTGTGCTGAGATCTGCAATGGACAGATAAGGCTACATGATTCGGAGGGCGACAAATATCCTCATCGACACGGTACAATTGACACCTTAACCCAGCCAAATTGTTTAACACCATGTTTTTGCCAAGCCCACTAGATATAGCATGATGAGCTAGTTGCCCAGTGGTCATCACGGTGAGGTAACACGCTCACTTTTGAGAGCTGGCTTCAAGTACTAACTTGATTCCTCCAAACAGCTGTCCACCTACGACTACCTTGAAACTGTAACGATGTTATTATATTTTTAATTGTTTTGAAATATGTTCAAGGTCGCATGCTTTCTAATTCATTACTATTAAAATTCTAAATTTCAAATTAGTTAAAAGCCAAAATTAATATTTCGTTGGTACATAGCAAAATTCTATTACCCGAGATATGAATTCAAATTCATAAATCCCGCAGTTTATACATGGAATTGTGTATTCTTAAAAGTTCTTATAAATAATTGAAATTTCCAATTTAAAGTCTGGGATTTATGAATGTTTCTTAAAAATTTAGAAAATTAGAATTTTAGTGTATTCGGTGTAGAATTAGGGGATTATTTGTCGAATATTACAAATAAAAATTTATAATATCCAAATTAGTGAAATTCGAAATTAAAATTTTTAAACTGTGAAATTTTCAAAATACGGTAATAACAATTATAACATGCGGTTTGCGATATATTTACACTGCAGCTAACTTGAATATAGAATCGATGGCTGTTTTAAGAATCTTCATCGAAATACAAGGATTTTAAATCTTTGGTATATCGAATTCGAGTCAGCCAACACCACACGTATTCAATGTGATGAGAACATGTAGTAACGAAATACGTCATTTGATTTGAAATACGTCACGTCACATTGATCTAAATATTAAATGCATGGTTAGCACGCAAAACCCTTGTACCATAAAGTATATGCACAACAATAAACTATCGATAGTGTAGAAAATCGCTTAATATAGGTATCGTCAGTTCAGTTGTGCAAACAAATTCGAACACCGCATACATACAGTGTTGCAGTCATAAAATGGTAAAAATTAGTGAAATTCTCCGAAAAATATTCTACTTTAGAAAACAGGATGGATTCCGGCATTTCAAGCTGTTCCTTATTTTGAGTGGCATATTTCCGTGTGACATTTACTTTGATATGGACTCGAATCAATTTCAAATCATTTACATACCACTCGGTATGACCATGGCAATCTCTAACATTGGAACATATTTGCTAAGTTTAGAACAGCGGTATTTCGAAAGTGCTGACGATGCCGTAGTTAAAACAAATGTGACACAATTTTCAGTCGAAGCTCGTGTCATTTTAGAATTTATCTCGGTGTTGATAATATTTTTTTCAATGTTTATATCACAAAAAATTAAAATGTCAATTTTTAAATCATTTCGATTAGTGACCGAATTGTACGAATCGATAGACGTGGATATTGTGACAAAAGTGCATAAATTTAATAGAATTGGTGTTGCCCTTATACTACTTCGTTACTTTTTTTCTACTTTTGGGGTGATGCTGCTTTTCGAACATGTATTAAGTGCACATCATCGGGTGGTGTCATGGGATCATTTAACGACCAGAACTTTGCCACAAATGTATATTTTTATGACGAGTATAAATTTTGCATTTTACGTATACGTTTTGGGGCAAATGTATAGTGAGCTGAATAACACGCTAAAGAAATTGGTTAAAAATAAGCCGATTGGTCGGAATTGAACGAATAAATATTTTTGGTTTGTGTAAACTAATGTCTTTTATTTCAAAGTATAGCTGAAATGTAAGTATCTATAAATGGCATTGTCCAAACTCTTCTGGATCCCGCGGTATAGTAATGATCCAAAAGCGTCGGACATTTACTACTTGTGGGTATCTCAAATACCCTCGAAGTATTTCAACATTGTCTAGGCTGTGAAGTTAATACTAAAAATAATAACAAAAACTACACTGTTAAATTTGAGTTTCATGGTCTGCACGAATGTCAGTTATTTTCAAATTTCCCAGAATTTAGAAGCCTCGTAATTTTGAACGATTATCGAAATTACCGTAAGAGACATTTGACAGCCAATCTAGAGAATATTTCATAATGCGGAATAATATCTTTATTTATCAACATATGATTTCTTTGGTAAAGAATTGTCAGTTCCGCTTCTTCCAGGCTTTGCTGTTTTGTGAGGGACATTATTCAATTCATCAAAAGTATCAAGATTGAATTTATTTCCATCAGATTATCGACTTTATCGGATTAGAAGATCGTTATAGTCATTCGTAGCTTTCTCATTACCCAATTCTGCTTGCCTATCTATAATTACGTCAACAATTATATTTGATTTGAAATACGCTATGACATTGACCTAAATATATAAACTGCATTGCTTTTCAATAAATTAATTAACTAATTTCAAGTTAGATGCTTGATGGAAAATTTAATTTAATTTACTTGTCACGATTTGCCTGTATAAATTTGGTTTGCACGCAAAACTCTTGCCGCACAAAAGTACAATGCACAAAACCAACAATAAATATCGGTAGTGTAGAAAATCGCTTATTAGGTAACAGGTCAATTAAGTTGTGCAAACATATTCGACCACCGCATACATAGTCGTAAAATGATAAAAATTAGTGATATTCTCCGAAAAATATTCTACTTTAGAAAACAGGATGGATTCCGGCATTTCAAGCTGTTCCTAATTTTGAGTGGCATGTTTCCGTGCGACATTTACTTTGATATGGATTCAAATCAATTTCAAATCATTTACATACCACTCGGTATGACCATGGCAATCTTTACCATAGGCACATATTTGCTAAGTTTATATCAGCGGTATTTCGACAGTGTAAACTACATTGCAGCTAAAACAAATGTGTCACATATTTCAGTCGAAGTTCGTATCATATTAGATTTAACCTCGGTGTTGATAATATTTGTTTCAATGTTTATTTCACAACAAATTAAAATGTCAATTTATAAATCACTTCAATTAGTGACCGAATTGTATGGATCGATAAACGTTGATATAGTGGCAAAACTGCATAAATTTAATAGAATTGGTGTTGCACTTATATTATTCCGTTACATATTTAGTATTTTGGGGGCGATTTTAATGGCCGAGCAGGTATTAAATATATTTCAGCGAGGGGAGCCATGGAATCGTTTTACAACCAGAATTATGCCACAAATATATATTTTTATGACGAGTATACATTTTGCATTTTACGTTTACATTTTGGGTCAAATGTATAGTGAGCTGAATAACACGCTAAAGAAATTGGTTAAAAATAAGCCGATTGGTCGGAATTGATAATTAATTGTACAGTGAACGAATAAATAATTTTGATTTGTGTAAACTACTGTCTTTTATTTTAAAGTATATTGCTGAAATGAAAGTATCTATAAACGGCATTGCCCGATCTCGTCGACAAATCGGGAAATGGCTGAGCTACACGATTATACGAACGAATAATTTCCAATTCGCAAGCCCAAACCAACAAAAAATCGATTATCAGCAACTTAATCGAGCTATTTATAAATGACGTGTTTAAAGATTTGGCGTAACGCAAAATCCTTTGCATGTATATGGATGATCTGGTTTTACTTGGCAAGGACGAGACAGACGATTTGTTTACGTTTGCGGATTCCTCGGTTGGAGAACTTCGCGATCATAACTAAACCCTTAAGTGATCTTCTGCGTAAAGAAATGCCGTTTGGATTTCAATCAACTCATTAAGTCGCGTTCGAGCGGTTGAAAACAATATCGATCAGTAAACCGGTGGTTATAGTCTATTCCGAGATAGCCGATACTTAACCGCATACAGACGCATGTAAAATTGGACTTGGCGCAAGTCTGTTGCAGAAGTCGTGTGAAGACTCCAAATTACCTCCTATTACAAGACAGCGAACTATACAAATGCGAGGAGCGATACTGTTATAGTTATGACGTGGAAGTATCCGCACTCAAAGATGGAGAATTGGCATCCAGAATTTCTGCAAGATGGGCATTACAATTACAAGAGTTCTACTTCAAACTGGAACATCGACTGGAAAATCGTATAAGGCATGTCGACTCTTTGAGCCGTAGTCCAGTACCAAATCTTAGTAGTTCACAGAGCAATGCAAAAGGAGTTATCACGATCAAGGGTATTTTGGAGTACGAAAAGTGTGTAATTTGGTGAGGCTGAATTTTCATATTCAAATGCGTGTACACTTAGCAATCGAATATTGGGAAATAAAGAGAGTTGGCTAGTCCTCCAACCTTTTCACCATTTCATTTAGATCCTTAAACAGCTGGTCCAACGCGTAGACATATAATGAAAAGTTTAAACATAAGTCGCAACCCGATTAAATTTACGAAATTTTACATCAACATCAATGTTGCATTTTTCAATTGTCAGGTCTTGTAATATCCACATTGACGTAAATATGATCATCACGGACGCTATTTCCAATACAATATGAAGTTTAACTGTGAATTCGCTCAAACTGGTTTTCACTATGAAATATTCGGTGGTACATAAATGATTTGAAATTTGTTGGTCTTGGAATCGAAATACACATCGCTCGGAAGCATACCACTCACGTATAGACTAATATACTCGACAAACTATCGACGAGCTGGCTAATAACTATAATCTATATAATTAATTCATTAGTGTGTACATCGTGCACATTTTAATTTTATCTGTATGTACATGCAGAGTGAAGTGGAAAATGGCGTGTTTACTGTTTTAGTTTTATCGATTTGAGTTTCATGCGTGTTAGCGTCTGGTTAAAATTTGAGTTGAATCCGCCACCTAAATATTTAATAAACATCTGAATAAACCGAAAGTGATCAAGAGTTAGCGAACTATAAAATTTACAACATTCTATTTATTTGTAATTGGCGGGGGGGGTGGGGTGGCGGTGGGTCGTGTTAATGGAGGTTGTTGGTTCAGGATAACTTCCTTGTATTCTAGGTTAACCTCTTTGTTATACTCTTGTTGCTTATGTTTTCGGTATGAATATGGAATATATGGATTCATTTGCATATGGAAGATATTTCAATTTCTGGAAGGCATTCTACTTTTTGCGAACTGTCCAACTCTAATTAATTATTTTATTTCTTCTTTGATGATTGTGGGTTTGTTAAACAGGATTTGCTGTATTCTCCCATCTGATTCTTTATGCAATGAGTCTACAATTTGGTTATAGTTGTTAAGAATAATATTTGCCGTATTATTACTGATGTGGCCTTGTTCCGACGATTTGGTCCCTACCGGTAGCATCTGGTGTTCCTGCTACCCATTTCCACGGCGTTCCAATCCAGTTGATTGATCGTTTAATTGATTTGGTATACTATATCGAATTAGTGTGTTGTCTTATATAAACACGTGTTTAAATGTTTTTATCAGTACCCCGATTGTATCTGCTGAGTAGTCCTAGTTTTAAATTTATAACCAATCAGGGAAAACAGATGGTTATCGTATTTCTTTATGCGATGTTGCTGAGTTAGTGCTCTAGGTCCTACGACCCCTATATATTCTATGATATTGTAAGTCTGCATCGTCTCTCCCTCTAATTATCTACACCTTCCGATTAATAATGGAATACTATTTCATTCAAATGGCTGAATCTGCAGTACCACATTCTGTCTACTCAATTGTTCAGTACATTCTCAATTAATTGAGCCTCTATTTCACCAAAAGCCTAAACCGTCTCTGGAAGATTAGCATATAACATTTATTCTTGATGGATCCCCACAACTAATAATTCAAATCGCAC
This sequence comes from Tipula unca, assembly GCA_951394425.1. Classification (NCBI taxonomy): domain Eukaryota; kingdom Metazoa; phylum Arthropoda; class Insecta; order Diptera; family Tipulidae; genus Tipula; species Tipula unca. Next base: position 172,553,118 of record OX596380.1, on the reverse strand, counting down.
CTCCATAGAGGTTGCCTGTTGACATTACCATTTCGGCTGATAATGCGATTTTCTAAGATAGATCGCAAAATGTCGATTAGATCGTTGGCTGTGCGGGCGATGGCCCTGTTCATTTAGTTGAAACCAAATATCGGGCAAGCCTTCCTCTTCTATCGTATAGGGAGAAAGAAGGTTATAAGGCTAGATAACGGTCGCTATTTACTAATAGTGCGGCTCCTTGCTCATTTTCGAACAAAAATGACCTTATGATACCTTTGAACTGTATTCCACACCAAACAGTCACTCGTTTTGGGTATATTAACTTCTCAATTCGCCGAGGTGAAAATGAGCATATTCACATGTAGAATATTTTCAATTGATTTTAACATAATAAATGATCAGGATTCAGTGACATTAATCAAAAGGGTTAAAACTAATTTTAATCAAAATATCAGTAACCAGTAACATAATTTGGAAATTATTGTTCATCGGGATGCGAATAAAAAATCTATCAAGCCATCAATACATTCAATGATTTGTTCAGGCCTTGTTACCTGAATAATTGATTGAGTATATTGTGTAATAACACCAATGTCGAAAAATGTCTGATTTTTTATGACGTTACAGGAATCAAAATGAGTGTGACAGATATAGATCTAATTGATGCAAGTATTAATAACAGCCATCAGGATTTCTTTGATTCACTCATTAGTAAATTCATGATGAGTACTACCAAGATGCTCTAAAGATACATAAATTATCAAAATATAAATGTTGAAGCTAAACTTTAAAACGATACAAGAACGATTTGTAAACTCTACAGTAAAACAGCCTAGACGTTAATTAAAATAGAACTTAGGGAATATTGGCATTAGGGATGTGATGTTGTTAACCTGAAAGAAACCTTTTCTAGTTAATTCCTCCAAAGGAAATGAAAATTAACGATTGCCTCATGATATCAGGCTTAATATTTCCAGCCATTATTACAAACTCGCTGTTAAAAAAAGTTAGTGGGAATTTGTAGCCCAAGGAGTTAAGGTGGGTGATAAAAAAGTCACGAAAATTGCTTAAGGAGATAACCAAAGAAAATCAACTATAGGAGATATTACCTGAACTATCGTTTAAACGATAAACATGAAACGATCAGAGTATGTCTATAAAAATGTTCCTCGATTCTCTTTCAATATCTAACCTGGTTGTTTGGTGAAAAAAGTATTTGGCTAATCGTCAGGGGTTTTGTTATTTATAATATTAAACCATTGCCGGGGAAGGAGCGTCCGAGGTGGCTAGTTGCTTATACCAATTCATTTCAGAGGAAAAAAGCAAAAGTAATGTAAATAAATAATTGTCAAAATCTAGAAAGTGTGGTCCATCTAGCATTTGCAATTTCAACTACCGAGTATTTCGAGTGGGGCATCACTTATGTTATTCGTCTTATGAAAGAAAATCAGTTTAATGTTAGACAGTTACGAAGTGCGTCACTTTACGCTAAAACAAAATTCTGTGATGAGAATTTTGCATTAAGACCTCGATGTGAAGGTGTAAAAAAAAAAAGTTCAATTAGAGAAGGAGCTGAATCAAAATGACTATCCGCAACGTTTTCGGTTCGCTAATTGGACTGTGGAACGATTGAAAGAAAATGAGCATTTTTATCGAAAAATCTCCTTTTCCGACAAAACTCATTTTCACCTCGTAGGCTATGTCAACAAACAAAATTGTCGCATTTTTGGTCAGAAAATCCACACATAGCCATGGAGAAGCCAAACAGTTTAAGAAAAATCCATCGAATTCTTTGAAATCTCAGCCTTATGACATTTTTCATTTTTTTCATCACTCTTTATTGTGGTATGGCGTATTGCTCTATCATGTTGAAACTAGCAGTTTCTATAAGTGCAATACGTTTACGCCAGAGGTCCGGTAAAAAAAAATCATTTTCTTAATAACGCTCGCCGTTCACCGTAATCGCTCGAACATTTTCTTCAAAAGTAATCACAAATAATCACTCTCGATGAAACTGCACAACAAAAAATTACACGTTAGGGGTGAAGTTTTTTTTGGTGGATTAATCTTGGATTTGTTTGGTCCATATTCAACAATTCTGTTCATTATAAGGATCGAGTTGAAAGATTAAATAACAATTTTGGATAAGATTCACATGTATCTAATCTTTTATCCAATTTAATGCGAACTTTTAATTGGATTTATTTATTTATTTATTTATATTAAAGAGATAGATAGCCGCCCTCGTTAGCACAGTAAGTAGCGTCCTTGCTTTGTTATTCGAGGGTCTCGGGTTCGATTCCCGGTGGTGACCAAAAATCACGGTTGGGTGTTTTTAATGTGTAAGTATATGTGTTTGTCCGGGTATTGCACCGTGGTGGGCCCATATACTTTAATTTTAAATTTTAAATTTTTATTTTTTTTATATTAAAGAAATCGATTTAGTTTATTTTATTATTAGTTTATTTTACAAGTATGATTTCATTTACAAAAAAATAATCAATTCAGTATTGATTATTACACACAAGATTAAAAAATTTAAATTTTACAATTTTAAAAATTAAAAGTTAAGTACTTCAGATTAGAAGTTGTCAAAAAAATTAGATTGAAAAAGTATATTTTTTACGAAAAATAAACTGAAAAGATGTTACCAGATAATTTCTGATAAATTAAGTTTTAAAATTTAAAAAATAGTTCTTGAAGTTCCTTTTGAAGCAGTCCTTTGTGAGATGAAAGTCAAAGTTTTCTTCAGCGATGTTGAATGATTTTGCCAGTCTGTTGATTGAACAATTTTCACCATAGTTGGTTGAGTGGCGTACTATCTCCAAAAACCGATGATTTCGCAGCGATTTGATTGGAACATGGATAGCTGTATTTTCCAATATGTATAGGGAGAATCAATAAAACCAAGCAGGATGTTACCGATGAAAGCTGAGTCTAAAAATAAGCGTCTATTTTCCAGAGTGCAAATTTTATACTCTAAACATCTTGTCGTGTATGGTGGAAGGCGGGCTATATTCTCATGAAACGGTAAGCTATGGTCATAGTCCCAGTCAGTTTTCTTTAAAATGAAGATCATAAATTTCTTTTGAATGCTTTCAATCCTTTTGATGTGGTTAGCATAATACGGGCTCCAAATTACTGATGCGTATTCAACTTGCGATCTTATATACGCAAAATAAAGTGAAAATAAAGTTGACAAATTTGTAAATTCACCAGTCCAACGCTTAACAAAACCAAACATAGAATTTGCTTTAGCAATGCATTTGTCAATGTGGTTGTTAAAACTTATTTTATGTTAAAACATATTTTCAGCGAATGTGACACCTAGATCGATTATTTCTTTAACTCTTTGCAGTTCCGTATTATTAACACTGTCTCTTGCGATGAAAAGATATTACTTTGCATTTGTCAATATTCAACAGCAAAGAATTTTTGTGGCACCATTCACTGAATCTCTCGATGTCTTCTTGTAATACTTTTGTGTCATGTATATCTTTAATTGTATGATAGATTTTTACATCATCTGCGAACATGAGAAGATTAGAGTATTTTATGACTTCAGTTATTCCATTTATGAAAACGAGGAAAATCCATGGTCCAATATGGGAACCCTGAGGAACTCCTGACGTTACATTGATTATTTTAGATTTTTCGCTTCCAATTGACACATATTGTACGCGACTAGACAAATATGAGTTGAACCATTTAATGAAGTTGGATGCAAAGCTAAAGTTGTAAAGACTTTTTAGAGCCTTGTGATGGCAGATTGAGTCAAATGCTTTACTAAAATCAGTAAACACTACGTCTACTTGGTTGCGGTTTTCAATTTCATTAATAACTTTGTTGGTAAATTCAACAAGGTTAGTAGATGTAGATTTTCTAGGCATAAACACATGCTGATTGAGTGATATATGTTGAGCTAGGCTCCCTTTAAAGCTGTTGCATACAACCTGTTCGAATAATTTTGCTATGGTTGAAGTGGTTGATGTCCCTCTATAACAGGTGATGTCTTCTCTTTTACCCGATTTAAATATAGGTGTAACTTTAGATATTTTCCATGAATCAGGGAATATTCCGGATGTTAACGAGAGATTGTATATATTCCGTAATGGTTTTACTAAAATATTAGCATATTTTTTTAAAATAGACGTTGGAATATTATCCGGCCCACATCCGTCACCAAACTGATTAAGTGAATATAAAATATCCTCATCACTAATAACCGGTAAACTGATAAGTACATTATTATTTACGTTTGATTGAGTGGTAAACCAATTACTGTTTTTGGGTTTGTATACATATTGAAAAAAATCCGCAAACATGTCAGCAATTTTTTTAGGCTCTGATGTTCTAATATCATTCAAATACATATTAGTTGGATAACCATCAATTACTCGTTTAAATCTAAAGTATTTCCAGAATTGTTTAGGGTTGGTTGAAATGCTTCGTTGTACATCTGCAATATATGAGAGGTGCTTTTCCTTGAAGTATGTATCAAATTCTTCATTAGATTGGAGAAACACAGTCCTATCCGATTCTAAACCACTTTTAATGATCTTGACATAGGCTTTAGATTTACGGTTCTTCAGATTAATCAGATGGTCGTCCAACCAAGGAGGATGAATATTAGATTTTTTCCGGCACAATGGAATGTGGGTTTCAAAACCTTGTAATAAAATTTGGTAGAATTTGTTAGCAACTTGGTTTACATCATTAGTATTTAAAGCAGCGTCCCAACGTATACCTTCTAAGTACTGCTGAAGTCCAGTGTGGTTTATTTTTTTAAAATTATAGGTGGTATGCATATGATGCCCGGATGTTGTTGACTTAATTTCATTTGAATCAAAAACTATTTCCATAGATTTGTGGTTAACATCATTAACAACAAATGGATTGAGTGATTCTGTCACTTTAAATATATCTGCATCATTTGTGAAGAATAAATCTAATATTCTCTCAAGAGCATTGGCTATGTTGTTGATTTGCTTTAGGTTAAAACCAAACATAGCATCAAGAAAGACATATTCCGATTCTGATGTGATATTGCATGGTAGAAGGGAATCCATATCTTGATCATAATTCCACATTACATTTGGAAGATTAAAGTCACCTAGTACTAAGACTAAGTCATTTGGTTTTGTGAGATTAATTAATTCGTCCACTGCATCACTGCATCTGCCGTATATTTCACTACACGAACTCGGTGGAATGTAGGCTGTATAAATAAACAGATTCGTCTGATTTATTTTGATTTTTACGCACACGTGCTCGATAGATGATTGAGTTAAATTTATGGCAATACTGGAAACCATTGAATGCAATGCGATAAGTACACCGCCACCTGATTTTTTTCCACTTGTTGATGATGAACGATCACATCTAAAACCAGGGTAATCATTTCCAAAGTATTCCTTACTGTTAATGTTAGGATTCAATGAACTTTCACCAATTACATAAATTAAATAATTAGTTTTCAGAACAAAATTGAAAAATTTAGAAGCTTTTGATCCATCTTGTTCACGTTCTGGAAGTATATCGTAAATTTCTCGGAGTACTGATTTAGCTGATTGTTGATTGTGATAAATTTCCGACGGCATGGATTTAAAAGGCTGGTGTTGATTTATAATTGTGTAAGATCGAGCCTTCGCCACAAGTGAGTATAGTCTGTCATTCTTAACTGTTCATCTATATGTTACATTTAACGGTTCTACGTTTGTTAAAAATGAATTTGCATCGGAAAACCGCATATTGACATGGTGTAATCTGTCAATGTACGGTATTTGATTTTTATCCCCCAGAAGGAAAACCTTTGTACATTTACTTAAAATAACCACAAGCCAATATAACCAGCATGCACCATCATGTACTCATCAATGAATACCGTTTCATACTCGAGGCAACCATTTATCAGAAAAGAAGCAATCGTTTTGTAGTTGCCTTTAACTTTGTTGAAATCCATATTTTTTTTAATGCAACGAGAAGCAACTTTTAATTTAAGATCAGATAGTCCTTCTTTAGTGGCGCATAGAATAAGATCACTACCTAGTTTATGGTTGTTTATAATCCATGTAGATTTACCACAACCAGGAACTCCTTGAACATTTGTAATAGTTGGTATCGTGATGTTTTCGTTTTTGTACATAATGTTTAAATGGTTGTACATCATGAGATCCAACATGATTTCCATGCCCGATGAACAGAATATGTACCTGTGTGATGTTAAAAAGTTATTGGAGTCCTAACAGAATTTAATCAGATTTTCCCCATCAAAGCCAAATTGATGTTTAATAATAGGCTTTTCTATATAATGTTTGGTATGATTGTCGAATACAAATATATTTACCGACCGCAATGAAGCTGCATAAGGCAGTAGGTGGATTGAGAAATTACATACAGATGCTAGAGAGATGATATTAATATCAGGGGCTGTATCCACTGTCACATCAGATGTTGCAACTTCTGCTTCAAATCTTAATCCCTAATATATTGCAGCCAATTATACTCGCAACCACCCTCAATACCAACAACAAGTGTTTGTACTGCAGCTTCAAATACTGAAACAAAAGCCCAAATGTCAAATTTTAATTTCTCTAATATTTGTGTTTTCTTTGTTAACGTTAGAGTACCACCTAATAGCAGGAGAGATTTAACAGCAACGTTGCTATGGTAAAGGTAGATGGACCATCTCCTAATCAGAGTACTTCTTTTAAAAATGGTATAAACCAAAATCGTAACAAATTGCAATGGACTAATTTTCACCACTTAGAATGTGGTTGTAAATCGACCTCCATCTATTCCTCTCTAAACGAGCGGAAGATCGGTTTTGGATATATAAAAAAGATAGCCAAAACGTACCGTGATGAATCCTAAAGGATGCAATGCTATCCTATTTCAGCAACGCAGATTACGCGAACGAAATTATGAAACATATTATTAGGAGGCATCACATAATGAAACATTTGCAGTCTACAAAATTGAGTTCACAACTTCAACGGCGACTTTTTGAGACTGAATTATTAAACCGATTGTTTCAAAATATGAATCGTGCCTTAAACAATGACATCTTTTCCGGCCAAATTTCAATAAGAACTATTGATGAGCTGAGAATAATATGTCAACGTTACGAACGCATGTGGGAACAAGCAGGACACGATCCGAGGAAGCTATATGAACCAATTAGAAAATTCGAAATTCAATACGATGTTGGCGACATAAACCTCAATTCTAACTCTTTACAGTAGCGATCTACACCAAACCCTTTTTCTATTCCATATTTAAATTCCATTTAAATTCCTATGTACAAATTGAATTGAATTCGAAAATATTAGATATTCTAGTAACAACTAACAACAACAAATTGAATTGTTGGCAAAAGTCAATTGCCATTATATTAACTGGGAGCATTCGGAAAACTCAAGAATACATTTCGAGGGCTTCATATCCAGAATCAAATTAAAATTAATCTGTATTCAAAAATTTAAAATTCATAGATCATGCAGGGTTACAAATTCCAAATAATACACGTGAAACGTAAAAAAAACGTAGTTCCTGGTATGTTCTCACGTGTGCATTGTGATAACACAACACGGTCTTTTCGATCCACTGCACTTTGATGAGAAGGTGTATATTGGTTTTAAAACTAAAATCTTGGGCTCACCTGAAATCTTGTATTTAATGTAAGTCGATGGTTATCATATTTTTATTCGTTTAGAACCACGCAAGCACCAGGCACTACAGCTGATTCGTCATTATATAAAAGTTATGGTTTCCCACTGGTTTACGAAATTCTATTATAAAAAGAGAACATGATGAATCACAATCATCGTATGCGGAGGGATTATGAAAATATTTGAAAAGATATGCAGGTTATACTTCTGGCCAGCGATGACGCAGGACGTCAAATCGTAAATTAACCCTTAAATGCATATCGTCCGTTATAAAGGACAACCAG